>OU426976.1:1250000-2500000 GCA_911387765.1 Pyrgus malvae | reverse complement strand
AAGAGCACAATATGTCTTTTTCGACTTCCCGCCAAAACTCTGATGGCTACTTTGCAAGAACGTGTCTGATGAAGTTTTGAAGTTATGTCACTACTTCATTCGATATTTTTAAAAGGCAAATATTTAACAAAACAACTGAAATCCTTTTTAGACGACTTTCTATTAGTCACAAAAAACTAACTTTGCAGTGATTAAATATCTTAGCAACTATTAATAGTTTAGCAACAAGCAACAAAAGGTAGGATCAAAAAAACTAAAAAACGGCTGCTACTGTAAGGTATCAAATATATCAAGCGGGATCAGTCTAAAAGTGGTTAAGGTATTATAAAAACTAATGTGGCGACTAAGTTTTCCGAGGGGATATCAAACATTCTGCACTGGCAACTATTGGTTTTCATTATAAAAATACACATTTGGCAGCGATTGTTAGGTAGCTTTAAAACTGAAAATGGGTATTATAATAATGTAGGTATTCGGATATTAGAATATTGTTTGCAGATTCGTAAATTCTTGAAAAAGGCGGCAAATGCGCTCGTGTGTCTTTATATTAGAAAAATACCCAAACCGAATCAGAGCACCCCACTATCCACGTGGTCTTGTCTGTACTACCCCTAGAGTGTATATTATGTCGCAGTCGGATCGTATAATCCGCCGTATAACATTACAGCTAGCCGGTTCCTAAAACAGTGCCGTTCTGTATTGTGGCGGGACCACGATTAGCCGGATTGTTGCCTGATTGATTGTGCCCCGCCCGCCGTAGGAAGCGCAGGCATCAAGATATTATATAAAATTGCAAGTTAATGTGATTAATTCATTGTCAATGAATTATCACTTTATCTAAATTGAGTAGATATTATAAACAATGGCTAGATAATATTTAATATCCAGATTTATTACTTTGGCTGTAACATATAGACAATTGGGCGGCACGATATTACGCCGCTTTGAGGAACGCGAAGAGCTCATACTATACAACGTTCGCTAATTTAGCTGAATTGCAATCCGGCTGAACGAGAGTGCGCCGTATTACAATACAGCCCTGATATTATAGGAAATAGCTAGCCGGAATGTAATACGGCGGAATATACAATCCGATTGCGACAGATAAATAATTTTTTCACTCCCTTTTGTTACACTTAAGATAGTCAAGAAAAAATTAAATACCGCTACGTACGCAGAAATATCGATCATAATGAAATATCAGCGGTCTGCCTTGACGGCGTCCCAATCCCCTATATGGACACTGTTAAGGATTTGGGTATTGTCATAGCCACAGAGCTTTCCTGGAAAGCGCATGTTAATGAAGTTAGTAGGAAGGTTCACCATTCTCTTCATTCACTGAAATGTCTCCAAGGATTCCTGCCCTTAAAAACTAAGATTACGCTCTGTCAATCTCTAATCCAACCGATCATCGACTATGCTGACTCTTGCTACCTGGATGCTACAGAGGAGCTGTTGAACAAACTTGAGCGCTTGCAAAATCTCTGTATTCGATTCATTTTTGGAATTCGTAAATTTGAACATATTTCCCAATTTCGCAAGGATCTCAAGTGGCTCCCAATCCGTTTTCGCCGAAACACTCGGATTTTATGTTTGCTGTTCAATATCCTCCGTAATCCTACCGCTCCACCTTATCTGCGGGAGCGATTTTTCTTCTCACGACCTTCTATAGCTCCTTGCCGTACACCTCTTAAATCACTCCTGAACTATCCTTCTTTTAAAACCTACTCCTACTCCCGCTCCTTTACCGTCCATGCAGTTAGATTGTGGAATTCACTACCGCCTAATATTCGTGCAATCAAAACTTTGTCCTTGTTCAAGCGTCGTGTCAAAGAACATTATTTTTCCTTGACATAGAATGTCATAGGTATTATTTTGTATTTATGTATATATATATACACATATATATGTATATATTCGTATATGTATGTATTTATTGTATTTATTGTGTATATTGTATTTATTTATTGTATATATATTGTTTAATATTAATATTTAGTATATTACATAATATATGTTTTGCGTACACACACTGAACCACTGAGATCCAGTTTTCCAGTCACAGGTCTGCTGGAAGAAATTTCTTTTAGGAATAAGCAGTACCTTTGTACTATATTTCTTTTACTTTCAACACTGTAATTATTGTATCTGTGTACATAAACGGTTAAATAAATAAAACGGTTAAATAGACCAAGAATAGTTTTTTAGCATATCACAATTTGGTTTATTTAATTCCCCAAAAATGTAGCCAAAAGTATTTTTTTAAAGATTTTGTTTGTATTTATTTCAGACCTTGGTCAAGTTTATAGACAACCCCATTTTAGAATTTATGAAAGCCTATTTTTATTTTTTATCCGCCAATAATTTGTCGCCTTAGAAGAAATTCAATTGCCACAAAAGAAAATCACTGCCAGATAAAATTTAAATAAAACCTCAAAACTCATTAAAAAGCCGCCGCTTTCTAGTTAAGATGCTACCTCAAATTAATCGCCAAAGTAGTTTATTTACTATCCATTTTCAGTTTTTTTGAGACCCGGAACGGTATCAATTTGTCGTCGCGTTAAATACATGCCTTTTAAAAATACACCAAGTTAATGAAAATTTAATGAAAAAAACATAACTAATTATTGAAGTACCCGCCAAAAAGTCTTCTAAGACCTTTTTGCCACGATTATTTTAAGTGGCAGTGAGTGATTTCAATTTGTAAAAATTTTGTCGTGTATATCTACGTAAAGCTATGGAACATCATTTATTTATTTATTTTTATTCTCTCTCCATCAGAACCAACTTACGAAGGCCAAAATGAATACCAAACAGAAAACCACCAAGAATTCCACACTGAAAACCATGCCCAACAAGAAGAACACCAGGAAGTGAAAGAATATCGCACTGAAAGTCAATACCAACAAGAACAACGTCAGGAAGCGGAAGAATTTCGCACTGAAAGTCAATACCAACAAGAACAACGTCAGGAATCGAAAGAATTTCGCTCTGAAAATCAAGTCCAAAGTCAACAGGAGTCGAAACAATTCAACTCTGAAAATAAAGTCCAAAGTCAACAGGAGTCGAGACAATTCAACTCTGCAAATAAAGTCCAAAGTCAACAGGAGTCGGAACAATTCAACTCTGAAAATAAAGTCCAAAGTCAACAGGAGTCGAGACAATTCAACTCTGAAAATAAAGTCCAAAGTCAACAGGAGTCGAGACAATTCAACTCTGCAAATAAAGTCCAAAGTCAACAGGAGTCGGAACAATTCAACTCTGAAAATAAAGTCCAAAGTCAACAGGAGTCGAGACAATTCAACTCTGAAAATAAAGTCCAAAGTCAAAGTCAACAACGCCAGGAGTCGAAACAATTCAACTCTGAAAATCAACGTAGACATAGCCAACACCAACAACATCAAGAGAAGAAAGAATCTTACACCGAAAAACGCAACCAACACCAACAATATCAAGAGAAGAAAGAATCTCACACCGAAAAACGTAACCAACACCAACAACATCAAGAGAAGAAAGAATCTTACACCGAAAAACGCAACCAACACCAACAACATCAAGAGAAGAAACAATCTCACACCGAAAAACGCAACCAACACCAACAACATCAAGAGAAGAAACAATCTCACACCGAAAAACACAACCAACACCAACAACATCAAGCGAAGAAAGAATCTTACACCGAAAAACACAACCAACACCAACAACATCAAGAGAAGAAACAATCTCACACCGAAAAACACAACCAACACCAACAACATCAAGAGAAGAAAGAATCTCACACAGAAAAACACAACCAACACCAACAACATCAAGAGAAGAAAGAATCTCACACAGAAAAACACAACCAACACCAACAACATCAAGAGAAGAAACAATCTCACACCGAAAAACACAACCAACACCAACAACATCAAGAGAAGAAAGAATCTTACACCGAAAAACACAACCAACACCAACAACATCAAGAGAAGAAAGAATCTTACACCGAAAAATACAACCAACACCAACAACATCAAGAGAAGAAACAATCTCACACAGAAAAACACAACCAACACCAACAACATCAAGAGAAGAAACAATCTCACACCGAAAAACACAACCAACACCAACAACATCAAGAGAAGAAAGAATCTCACACAGAAAAACACAACCAACACCAACAACATCAAGAGAAGAAACAATCTCACACCGAAAAACACAACCAACACCAACAACATCAAGCGAAGAAAGAATCTTACACCGAAAAACACAACCAACACCAACAACATCAAGAAAAGAAACAATCTCACACCGAAAAACACAACCAACACCAACAACATCAAGAGAAGAAAGAATCTCACACAGAAAAACACAACCAACACCAACAACATCAAGAGAAGAAACAATCTCACACCGAAAAACACAACCAACACCAACAACATCAAGAGAAGAAAGAATCTTACACCGAAAAACACAACAAACACCAACAACATCAAGAGAAGAAAGAATCTTACACCGAAAAACACAACCAACACCAACAACATCAAGAGAAGAAAGAATCTCACACCGAAAGACGCAACCAACACCAACAACATCAGGAGAAGAGAGAATCTCATCACAGACATGAAACGAATGGTCACAGACACTCCCATCACGGAAAACGTGAGAACAACCGCCACTCTAACAAACAGAACAGAAGAGAAGAGGTTCAGAATAATAACAATAAACAAAACATTCAGCACGACAGTGTCAATCATGAATACTCGTTAGATTTTGGTAAGTATTTTACGACTAACTAAATATAATTAATAATAGAAAAAATACTAAATATAAAAAGCAGCATGCAAATTGCTGTCCCTGGGCTGTGTACTCAAAACGCTGGCTACATTACCCTGTTGTATGGCTAGAATTATTCTTTGCCCGAGGTAAGAGCCAGCACGTTGATCATTAGTACATTTTGCATCTCACGACAGGGCACGTGCCTCAATATGGTGGCGTAAGTCCAGTAAACGCAGCTCCAATGCTGGTTGTTGGAGTGCGTGCGCGCTTCGATACAATACAAAGATATTTTATTTTATGTTATAGTAATTTCTATTGCACCATTTCAGATGACGGTCGCTATTCTTTAGGCGATTTCTACAAATTCATCGGATTCAAGCGTAAGTCCTTGATATATTTATATCTCAAAACTAGGGCCTTTTTATTTGCGTATATTTCAATTTTAATTTATTTATTTACGAGAACACAGTACATCAATAAGGTGTTACATGTACATTTTAGTCCTCCAGTGTGCCCTATTTCCAGTGTCCACTATAAACATACTTAACATTAAGGACAAACAGACTCTAGGTTCCTTATTTGGTTTAGTTGAGCTTTTAGCAGATTGTTTTGGTAACATCCATGCTGAATAAAGTCATTCATTGTTCATCATCAAACTCTGTTCATATTGCCAGCGTCAAGTATACTTTTAGCATCACTTAGTAGTCGTAGAAAAAATCAGTAAAGTAAGTTGTCAGTTATCAGTCAGTCTAGTCAGTCAGATGGTCAAGTAAAGCGATGGCTACTACTAGAACGTGTCCGACCGATGGAGTTATGGAGGCAAGCCGAAAAAAACATATTTTCGCACTGTTATTTTATTTCATAACACTTGTGCACTTATTAACCTATATCGAACAAAATGCCATCAACTTTATCCGATATAATTTAAAAGTACACCAAGAAAATGAAAATAAAACAAGAGCACAACATGTCCTTTCAGACTTCCCGCCAAAACTCTGAATAAAGTCTTTTACAAACATAATATTTCTATGCAATCAATCAAACATCTACCATTTTTTCAGGTGACAACGATGGTAGTGACTTCTTCTTCAAACTCACTGGCAAACGAGGTAAGTTTAAAAACAAATAAAATGCTATATTAATTTAAAAGAATCCGGTCTTGGTCTACCCAATCAATTGAGATACTTTTAATGAGCTGTCAAAACGTGACGTTCTCATACATCTAGTATGAGAAAATGAGTTGTGACGTCACATATCGTTCATAGTCAATTGACTAATTTTTATTGATTTAAAAAGTGATAAAAATAAAACAGTTATCCTGCTTTCCAAGCGTGGTTCAGTGCAATCTTTTTATGGATTTCATTTTGAATTATTTTTTTGCATAGTATCTAATAGTGTCCCTATTAGGTACCTAATTTTAAACTTTTTGTTATATTACTACTACTTGTACATAATTTAATGTACAAAAATGCCAATTGACTTTACAATTATTTGACGTCCCAAATCATTTTTTCATACAAAATGTATAAGGATGTCAAGTTTTGACAGCTCATTAAAAGTATTTCAATTGATTGATCAAAGATGACCGCGTGGCGCAATGGTTACCATGCCGGACTGCAAATCGAAAGGTCCCGGGTTCGATTCCCGGCGAAGCAGGGATTTAAATGATGAGTTTCAATTTCTGTTCTCGGCCTGGTTGTTTGTGTTTCTGTCTAAGCGTGTGTCCATGGCACCCACGACACAGGGTATATGTTCCCTACTGTGGGGCCCTATGAGTGTGATTTGGCTGTTCAATACGGTAATGTCAATATCGCTAGTCTTTATAATTACCTTAGTTTTCAACAAAAGCTGTTTCTGAATTAATTAAGACTGAAAATAAAGGAAATGAAGGATTTTACGCATCGCCAATAAAAATTTTCGTTATTTGAATCTATCGGATAATGTTTGAACAGTTTTAATTAATTGGTTGTTATTTCGTCTTTATTGATGAGTAGTTAAACTTGTAATAATGTTTTTTTTAAAATAAAGTGGTAGGTACTAAACTGGTCATTTTATACCACATATAGTTTAAAGTAACAAATGGTCGTAAGATTTATTTTTTATTTTTTTTATTCATTTATTTTATGTGAAAAACCTTAAACTAAGTTTCGTTTGAAGATTAGTTATGTTTAAACGTTTATTTGATAAAATATCAGTACATATTTTGGTCACAAAGTCCCACTGCTGGAGACGGGTCTCTCCCATTAATAAAGGCCAGGAGTTTTCTCCACCCCGTTGCTCCATATCGGGATCGTGGTGGTTGGAGATAATAAAATTATAGTACTTAGAAAAGCTATGTAAGCATTAATAAAATGGAGATATATTACGTAATTTGAAAATTTAAAATAAACAACACGTCAAAACGAAGCATGGCTGTATAATATGTACCTACTATCTACTTAAAAATGAATTTATTTAAAGATTGTGTCAATTAAATTTGTCAAATATTTGTTATTGTGCATTGCAAAATATGTTTGTGATTTTTGTTTATTATATATTATTTTTTATTGTTGCAGACATCAGACAGGCTGTGGCTTATTTGAAGAAAGTCACTGGAATAACTCGTAAGTATTGCTTTTACTAAACAGAATCACTTTCCTGAAACCATTGAATTTTGCATGCCTGTGTTTTGTGCACAGAACATATTTAAAGAGGTTAGAATGGAAATGTGGGCGGGGCAGACGCGCCAAGGATTTTGAGCAAACGCTCGTATCTCTACAGAAACACGCGATCGTGCTACGATATGCGTGCTTGTGTGAGTGCCTGGGTGTGATTCGTTCATATGAAATCGCGTGATTGTGCGGCGCTAAGATTGGCTAGATTTGAAATTGCAAATATGTGAGTAAGCTTCGTATTTATTTAAGTACAGATGTAATGGAGGTGAAAGGTGGGGCTTGATCGGCGACGCCAGTTTTCATACGAACGGCGCATTATTGCCGTTCTACCGCTCTTAATAATGTTCTGTGGTTTTGTGTCAGCTAAATCGTCCTTAGCCTCTGACAGTTTAGCTAAGATCGGCTTCAGACAAGCGTATAAATAAACGCTGGTCTGAACCGCTCTTACGCATTGAACTATATTACTAGACTATAGAACAGACATCCCGAACCAAAAGTTAGCCTCATTTTGGTAAGAGTTCGTAGTACCCTGATTTCTTCACCAAAACTCAACCGATTGAAGTACTTTTTTCATTAAAAATTAACAAAGGCTTGAGCTGTGTTCCAATTTTTTTTATATAATCTAGCAAAAATTTATGAAAAAAGAAAGTAATCATAGGGACATGCTAATAGGACATGAAATAGGTATTCAGGAAAAAAATATAGCTACCGACATCAGGCGCGGTCCCAGGGGGGGTTCACAGGGGGACATGATGACCCCCCCAAACCATCAGTCATGTGTATCTACACACGCTTGTTTCGCCTTCCATCTGGAAGGCGAAACAAGCTAACTTGGGACACATGTTCCCCCCAAATTTCTTAGTGACCCCCCCTCCCAAAATTGGGTACTTGGTAACCCCTCTCAAAATTGAAGGCTGCGACCGCGCCTGACCGCCATTATACAGGCAAGAAACAGGGGACTACGTTTATATGGAAATCGGCCCTTGTGTTTCCTCTTATTAATGCCATTTGTAATTGAACGCATTAAAACGTCGGCCACATTTACGCAACGTGCTAATTTACGCGTTGAGCTGGAGCAGAAGCGTTACAATTAAATCTATTTTCAGGGCGAAGCGACCTCCACGCTTTCCTGAAACTCTGCAAATACTCGGGATCCTGGGAGAACACATTCAAGTTCTTGCTGATCCTGGAATCGTCTACCAGTAAGTTTTCTGACAATTTATATACATGCTAGCCTTCCGCCAGCGGCTTCGCCCGCGTGTAACATTTTTTGTAGGTTCTCGCAGGATAAAAACCATCCTATGCCCTTTGCCAAGGTCCGCTCTATCTGTGTTCCAAATTTCTTTAAAATTGGTTCAGTAGTTTAAGCGGGAAAGCTAACAGACAGACAGACAGAGTTACTTTCGAATTTATAATGTTAAATTATGGATTATACCGTAGTTAATTTGATTTGAAGACATTTTTTTCCGAGTGAAGCAACGAATTTTTTATTTATTTTTTTCTTTCTTCAGATATTTCGGGCCTGGTGCGCCTTCTCAGGATTGTGTCAAACAAAACCAGTAAGTAATTTTATTCTAATTTATATATTCAAAGAAACCACCTTAGGTACATAAACAGGGGTGCTGAACATCCGGCTGCAAAATAATGGGCTGCGAACCTTTTCGCGTCCCACTGCTGGGCGTGGGTCTTTCCCCTTTAAAGAGGAGCTTACTCCACCACGCTGCTCCAATGTGTGTTGGTGGAGATACTGGTAAGTGGCCAACCCGGTGTCGAATTTTTTCAAATCACCCATTGCAGGGCGTCCGACAAGGTTTAACGACTGTTATCTATCGATAACCTACGGCTTAACGAGCCCGTATGCACGGACACTCGCATATTTTTTTGTCACTAGCGGTCACCCATCTCACACCCGACCGCGCCCGTTTCGCTTAGCTACGTAGATCGCTTGCGTTCTACGCCAGCCATTCGCGTTTCAAATCTCGCACCCTATTTTAATATTATTTATATGTTTATATTTAACTATAATTATATAGACGACCCGTGTGGTTACCATGCCGGACTGCCAATCGAGGGGCCCCAGATTCCCGGCGAAACAGAAATTTGAACGATGAGTTTAAATTTCTATTCTCGGTCTGGGTGTTTGTGTTCCTGTCTTTGTTTGTGTCAATGGTACCCACGACACAGGGTATTAATTACCTTACTGTGGGGCTATGAGTGTGTAACGTTTATTTATTTATTTATCACCTTTTCAGACGTATTCGATTGCTATACGGAAATCGGAAGACTAACTGGAAAGAGCAACATCAACGGATTGGTTGAGATTCTGCTGAGAATTTCCGGAAAACAACGTAAGTAGTTTTGGCTTTCAGTATATACAAATGTACTCTGTGGTTTTGGCAAAGGGAGATGTCCCACCGGGCGAGGTGGTCATGTCCGGGGAGCGGCCGCGCTCCAACTGACTCAATTCGGAGCTTGTATATACGGTAGGATATTCCGAAAACTTCGATAGCGTGATTCAGGAATACCCGTGGCGCCATCTCTTGATGAGTAGCGAAAGGTCGCTACATAGTCTTTAATCCTTCAGAAGCGTACCTTATAAAAGCAACCTAACCCAACCCTGTTTGGCTGGGAAGTATTTGAATTACTTGTAAATAAATTTTGAATATACAGTTGAACGCCGACTACCCGAACTAATTGGGACCGGGGTCGATTCAGGTCTTAGAGCATCACAGGTACTGAGTATGACACCCGTCAGAGGAGTGGCCTTTATGGGCGAACCCGTCGTCCCAACGTGCATGCACAATGTGCCTTCTAGTGTGTGTGTGTGTGTGTGTGTGTGTGTGTGTGTGTGTGTGTGTGTGTGTGACGGGTGAGTCAGTATCTTTGATGCTTTAAGTTGCAACCCCATCGGGCCTTAACAAAAATACAAAGTATAAAACTTCACAACAATAATAGCGGCACATAGTAGCAAAAAAATAAATAAAAACAAAAATAAAAACAGTAAGATAACTTAGGACCGATTTGGATTATTGGCGATTCGGTTAATCGGCGTTCTACTGAAAATTTCAAATATGTACGCATTTGTATTCAAATAACTTAGTAAAAATGTTATTTTTAAGCACTCTGCAAAAAATTGTACATGTTTTGACTAGAGTTTTAAGACTTAATATTTTTTTCAGATGTCAACGACTTAGGAAACTACTACAAAAACTACGGTAACGGCAAAGGTATGTATAGCACATAGTAAGAATTGAATTATTTACCTATGTAGGTACTTATTTAATAAATAATATAAACGCTCTGTCATCATTACTCGTTTCAGATATGATAAAATTAACTGACTGATAAATGATCGGCCCTAACATTTTATCAAACTCTGTCAGTCAAATCTGTCAGGCAAATCAGTCATCCGAGTAAAGCGATGGCCACTTTACCAGAACATCCGATGGAGTTTTGGAGGCCTGAAAAAACACATTTTCTCATTGTTATTTCAGTTCCAACACAAGGGCACTGTAAATAACCTATATCAAACAAAATGACATCAACTTTATCCGATATAGCTTAAAAATACACCAAGAAAATGAAAATAAAACAAAAGTACAAAGTTTTTTCAACTTCCCGCCAAAAACATCCTCAAATGTTATTTTCTTATTTCCAGGTGTGGATGGCGTTTACGTAGTCGTTCAGAAACTCACCGCCGGAGTCGTCGACGATTTCTCCGACGTGTACTTGCAATTTAAATCAGAAACTGGTAAGGATTCCATTTTTAATTATTAAAAATGAGTCGTGGCTACAACCGTTTTTGCGTCGCAATGCGCGGATCTTTCCCCATTATTGGGGAGGTCTGGAGCTTACTCCACAGTGCGTTCCCGCATATCGGGACTGTGGTCAACCTACTGTCGGCTGTTTTCAAACCGCCCATAAGGCCTCCGACAAGGTTTAACGACTGTTATCTATCGACAACAACCGGGACCGACGGCTTAACGTGCCCTCCGAAGCACGGAAACGCGCATGAAATTTTTTGCCACTAGCGGTCACCCATCTCACACCCGACCGCATCCGTTTGGCTTAGCTGCATAGACCGCTTGCGTTCAACGCTAGCCGCCGAGCCATACGCGCTTCATTCAATTTTTTTTAATAATTTTTATTCC
Source organism: Pyrgus malvae (assembly GCA_911387765.1). Classification (NCBI taxonomy): domain Eukaryota; kingdom Metazoa; phylum Arthropoda; class Insecta; order Lepidoptera; family Hesperiidae; genus Pyrgus; species Pyrgus malvae. The sequence continues at coordinate 2,488,437 of OU426976.1, read as the reverse complement.
TTATTAACTGAAAAATGACAAATAGATTCCTCAAGATCGTGTATTAAAATAGATTTAGAACTTTTTCAGATAATAATTTTTAATTTACTTTCCATTTTTCAGATCTGACTGTTACGTACAGAGTTTTGACTTCAGCTTTTAATGTTAATGGTAAGTCACAGTACACTTTTTTTCATATTTTATATTTAAACTGTACTTTTCTTTATATAACGAGTATAATCAAAATCTTTGATTTTCAGATTACGGAGAGGCGATCTCCTTGTTTGTGAAACTTGTTAACAAGAAGACATTCTCTCAAAGTATTGTTGTGTTGAAAGAATTCACTGGGCGTACCAGTAAGTACATTAGTTTTATACTCCCATCTCCCAACACTTGAAACTTTGGCGTGAAGTTAAAATATATTTGTCATCAATTTATCCTTCTCAATATGGAAAAGCAAATAGGTGCAGTATACTTTATTGTACAGCGAAAGCCACCGTAGGTATTGAAAATCAGTGCTGTAAGTTCACAGCACTGATTTTCAGTGTGGCCATAAACAAAAGAAGATTTCGGTGCTTCCTTAATTTGCTATTATTTTTATGCTTCAAAACACGAGAATTTATGTTGACTGTTTCTGACGCAGAATTTGAAATTAATTTGAAATTTGGAGATAGCAAATAGAATGTTTTTTTTCTCTTACAGCTATCAAGGTTGCCATTGAAGATCTACTCAGAGTTTCTGGACGTAAATGTAAGTTATTATTTTATTGAATTCATAAGAACTGTTCAAATATATTTTTCATGTTGAAAAAGTTTTTAAAAATGGATTCCCTTGCAGATCTAAACGTTGTCGTCCAAGAACTGTACAGAATCACTGGCGTCAACGATTTGACGACGGTTACCATCAGATTCAAGACTGCGTTTAACCTCAGTAAGTATATTACTCAAATTGCTTTTTGAAGTGACGACTTCCAACATGATTGCAAAACGTTTAACGCTATCGGGGAATAGAAAGAGACAGAGCGAGAGTGAATGCGTGGCGCTCGAACGCATGCGCGTAGTGTACCTGTTACAAGTCAGCGCGAGCGTTACCAACGAGTAGCGTCCAATATACCAACGCAAGAGGGAGAGAGAAAGAAAGATACACTAAGGTAGAAATTAGGAGAGAGAATTTCACTAAAAATCAATTTCTACACCTTCCTGTTTTCATTTCCACATTACGAAGTTTCACTTCTTACATGCGGAGGGGCTCCACGTTTTTAATTTTACCATTTTTATGTTCCACTGCAGGGCACAGGTCTCCTCTCTAAACTACTCTGAAGTGAGAGGGATCAGGCCATAGTCCACCACGCTAGCCAAGTGCGGGTTGGTGGACATCATGCCTACCAGCGCGGTGATGGAAAACATCGTTATTAATAAATATCAATGTGTTTTCTCTCACCGTGGAGCAGCGATGAATACGCACTTAACAAATTTCTTTCTCAGTGGTGCAGACCGCAGGTCTTACCTCTCATGTAATAATAGTACAATAATTAAAATAACACGTTTTATTTCTAAGTCTTATAGCCTCTTTCACCACCTTCAAGTAAAGTGACGAGTACGCTAATTGTCGGTTAAATTCAACTGTAACTTCAATTTCAATTTCACGATGTTCGAGTATCACTAATCATATGATAAACTGACCCGTTCTCATAGCTTTTACTTGCCAATTAACTTTACTTGGGACATAACTAATCACTTTACTTGGAGATGGTGAACGAGGCCCTTAAACTGTAGACATAAAATAAAAATTGTCACAGAAGGAGTCGCTACTATTTGTAGGCGCCAACCCTAGCGATCCGCGCAGTCATATGTTCAAATTTCAAATAGTTACTTTATACTAAGAGTTTCGACTTAGTTACTTTTTGTTCCCAGGTGTCATACAGACCTTCGTACGTGTCAGTTCGTTCCGCAACAAGATTGACTCCTTTACTTTCTTCAACGTTCTGCTGGAAGTCACACAGACCAAGAACATTGTTGACGCATGCGCACAAATCAACATTCTGAACACTGACAATGGTAAGTTATCTTCGTTAACTTACAACTTTAATAACATGGCTGGCTGGCTGCAACCCTTTATGTATCACACTGCTGGGCACGGGTCTCTCCCCATTACTGGAGAGGCCTGGAGCTTACTCCACCACGCTGCTCCAATGCGGGTTGGTGGAGATGCGGGTTAGTGGCCAACCCGTACGTATGTTTTCAAACCGCTCATAAGGCCTCCGACAAGGTTTAACGACTGTTATCTATCGACAACAACCGGGACCGACGGCTTAACGTGCCCTCAAAAGCACGGAAACGCGCATGAAATTTTTTGCCACTACCGGTCACCCATCTCACACCCGACCGCGCCCGTTTGGCTTAGTTGCATAGATCGCTTGCGTTCTACGCTAACTGCCGGTTCATTGCATGCGTGCTTCAATTAATTTAATTACATAATCAATCTGAAATAAAATGATACAATACTCGACAAATATACACCAAAGAAATTATAATAAAAATAATCTACGAAATGCCTAAGGTTTTTTATTTTTATTTTTTATTTTCGTATTTTAACTAAAATTTTTATTTTCAGTGTCAACATTGGACTTCCTCCAACAAATCGAAGAAAATTCTGGAAACAGCGCTACCGAAGTATTCCAAAACCTGCTGTACATCACGAAGACCAAGAGTAAGTATCTTTTTTTATTTAATCAAAAGCTCTGCTGTACCTGCTGCTGTTTTGTAGGTGGTAGAGCTGTTATGGTTCGCCCGGGGAAGTACCACCGCTGCACCCACTTCTGCCGTGAAACAATTCTGTTGTGTTTCGGTGGAAAGCTGCAGTTGCCGGCCACACTTACATGAGGCGACTACCAGCCTCCGGAGTAGCAGCGCAACTGCATACGACCTCAGACAAGACTTACCTATGCTTGCTTGAGGTTGTATGCAGATGTCCATGGGCTACATGGACGACGTAACACGACCCACGTATGATGCGTGCTCATCTGCTACAACATTTAAATAGAAAAAAAGAACTTTCGATTTTTTAAATATTTTAGTGGTAACTTTTTGTAATATTTTTTTTTCTTTTCAGGTATTAGGTTGGCTTGGCAACAATTTACTAGGATCACAAGAATAACTAGTAAGTATCGCCACCTTTTTTTCATTGGAAAATATAAAAAAAAAACCACTGTAATCCTATTGTGGGGCTACCAGTGCTTAGTGGTGTACCTGGACGACTGAGCGTTGCTCGGATAAAAACAATTTATTTTATTGGTTTAATTTCAAACGAAACACTCATTTGCTTAGTGTTACTTAACAGTGCCCATCTGAAACAGCTCGCAATAAAAAAAAACAAAAATAAAAAAACGCAATATGGTTTTGATTGAGGTTTGAACCCGGGTCTCTAATTCCGCAGTCAGCCCACGTAACCATTCGGCCAAGGAAGCTTAAATTCAATGGACGAAATTTTTATAGAGCTCTTTCAAATCGACATTGTCTTTTCTTTGGACGTCGGATTGGCGGATTACGTTTGACGGCGTTCTACGCCACAATATTATTAATTCTCTCCAATAGATGTCAGGAAGAGTCGTATTTTTCAGTTTATATTTAAGTTGATTATCGCAGATTTTTTTTTATGTATTTTTTTTAAATAAAACCAACCTGGCTCGATTTATCACCCCCGAAACTACTACTAAATTTCATCTAAATCGTTGGAGCCGTTTCCGAGATTCAAAAAATATATTCAGGTATATACAAGAATTGCTCGTTTAAAGGTATTAGATATTTTAATAATTATTCTTACAGAAATCTTCAGAATCTTCACCACGATCCGAATTTACACCCGAGTTAGCTTCGTGAGGTTCTTCACCACCATTCTGCGTGTGACCGGCACCAACACTATTGAGCAAGCGTCCACCAGATTGTGCACTTTAACTGAATCCAGCGGTAAGTTGACTATTTAGGATACTAGGCACGGGTCTCCTCTCACGAGACGGATTTAGGTCAGGTTAGGGTACAGTCCTGTCAAAAAAGGTTAGGGTATAGTTCTGTAAAAAAAAGGTTAGGGGTCATCCATAAATTACGTCAGACCTTAAAAGGTATACATGTAACACACAATGAAAGGGTCTTACTTGTAGAATATGATACGCCATGAAAAAAGTAAAAAAGTAAATATAGTAGCAGCGTAAATACAGAGAATTTAATTTAAACAAATTTATTGCGTGATACAGGCTTTGTATTTTTTATAAATATAAATAAGATATACTTCGATTTCAAATGAGTATTGTGGTCACATAATATAATGTTCATTGTGTTTTTCAGATTTCTTCCAAGCCATCTCTAGCATTCACTCAGTCATACAAACTGGTGAGTTAATTTACAGAAATAGTAAAAATTATTTTCAATGTAATAAATTTAAGATATACGGTGGTTCGACCGTTCGACCGCGGAAGAGATTTAAGGTGCGTACAGACAGCACGACATTGGTACGCGTGTCTTTACGCGTACAGATCGAGCGCGTCCTCTTTGACGCGCGGCCAGAGACCGCCTGCCGACGGCCAAGAGCGTACCACTGTACGCGCTGTCCGTACGCACCTTGACATGAAGCGTCCATCAGCCTTAGGAGTAGCAGCGAAACTGCATACAACTAGTGGCAACACTTAGGCCCGCTTGAGGTCTTGTGTTGATTTCCATAGGCAGCAGCGACCACTTAACACCACGTGGCCTGTATGCTCGGTTGCTACACAATTTAAATAATTAAGAAAAAACACAAAAAATCTACAGTTTGCACATTTACCTAGGAGAACCTAGAATATAACGAGTGTAATGATAGTAAAACTTCGAAATGAAAATAGTTATTTACGTTTGTTTTCATTTTCAGATTTCGTGACATTCTTCGAAACTGTGATCACGCTGAGCAGTAACAATAGTGCGTATTTACCTTACATTTAGTATCAAATGACAGTTTTGTTTTTTTCAGTAAAGGCATAGCACGATCTTTGTTGCCAATGTCAAAAAACCTACTTAAACCGTGCGACTCATAATATGATTGTCTAATAATATTTGGCTACTACTATGTATAATATCGTAAAAACTGGATGCAACTGTACACTTGATTACTGGCGGATGGAAATTTGCTTTTCAGTTTTTGAACCCCCTTTAGTAGTATATTGTGTGGCAAGGGGTGAAACAAGACGATTTCTGATGAGGGCGAGAGGTGACTGCCCGAGCGAAGCGCGGACTGTCATCGCCCTGGTCTAAAATCGAGTTTCATCCCGACCCACACTGTATTTTTCATATGAAACAACGAGTTTTGATTTCTGTAGCCAGTCGAAGTAAGACTATTTCAGACATATAGCGCAGTAATATCTTTTGACAACGATTTGAAGACAGTTGTCAATGCGATTCTGACAGGCTTGAAATAAAGACGTAAATAATAAATAAATGAAGGTGCCGGGTAGAAACAACGTTGTTTCTCCCCTAGGGCAGAAACAACATTGTTTCTGACTGACACATTCGCATTGGTTTGAAATTTATTGTCTTATTTCGACTGGCAAAACAGATATCAAAACTTACTGTTTCAATGCATGTGACATGAAAAAGCTTTAACAAGTTCATATTGAAAGTATTAGTCAGGTTGTCTTTTAATTTTGTCGAACAAAAATTTGGGCCAAATTTGACCCCCCCCCCCCCCCAAATCTGCCGCCCTAGGCTCCAGCCTTCTCAGTCTCTCTTGATATTAATGGGCACGGGGCTCTCAATAATTGGCTCACTATTCACCAACGATAGTTTTAGAGTTTAAATTACCGTTTTTTGTTTTTATTTCAGGTCTTCAAGAAGCTGTTGTAATTCTACAGAAGAGAACGGGTACCACAAGTAAGTAATTTTTAGCACTTTTTTCTTATTTTTGGAGGTAGAAGAACTTTAATAATTCGAATGGACAACAATAAAGAATAAATAAATAAATAAATGGAGAAGTACCACCACTGCGCCTACTTCTGCCGTGAAGCAAATCTATTGGGTTTTGGTGAAAAGGTAGTTGAAAAGTTTGGTGAAAACTTTCCTTTGTTTTTTCTATTTTCTTTTGTTTTGCAATTTTGTTTTTTTTGTTTTTGCTAATTTCTTTTGTTATTGCTATTTTCTTTTGTTTTAATTGTTTTGTTCTAATAAAAAATAATGTTCGTTTTTTATTTTTAAGGTTTCCTCGCTTCTTTGAGAGTCATCAAAAAGTATTGCAAAAATTCAGGTAAGGAATAAAGGTCGCCAAGAAATTTGGGGGAAGAGGTGTCCCAAATTGGCTTGTTTCGCCTTCTATCTACACATGACTGATGGATTTTGTGGGGGGCAGGGGGGTCATGTCCCCTGTAACCTCCCCCCTGGGAGCGCCCCTGGTCTGATTTGCTTTAACTGCCCCATGCATTTCGCGATATGTCAGATTGAAATTACATCGTCCACCATTACCATGTCCACACTTCATTTATTACGGCTGTCCGTTCACAAATGGTTCATATGGCTAAATACTCCAAGGTATTTCCATTATTGTTTTAATTATTATTTTCAAGTTGGGGCTTACTTCCGCCTTTAGAAATGTTTTCCACGAAAACGTAGTGTTGGATAAAGAAGCTTGATTTTTTATTGCTTCCAAGGTTTTTTGGAGAACGCGAATCTCTTCGTACAAAGCATCTTTATCAATAATAATAATATAATAATACATAATAACGTTTCACACTCATGGTTGCAATCCGTTTTGCGTCCCACTGCTGGGCACGGGTCTCTCCCCATTATTGGGGAGGCATGGAGCTTACTCCACCACGCTGCTCCAATGCGGGTTGGTGGAGATGCGGGTTAGTGGCCAACCCGCTGTCGGATGTTTTCAATCCGCTCATAAGGCCTCCGACAAGGTTTAGCGACTGTTATCTATCGACAACAACCGGGACCGACGGCTTAACGTGCCCTCCGAAGCACGGAAACGCGCATGAAATTTTTGCCACTAGCGGTCACCCGTCTCACACCCGACCGCGCCCGTTTCGCTTAGTTACATAGATCGTTTGCGTTCTACGTTAACCGCCGGGCCATGCGCGGTTCACACTCATAGCCCCATAGTAAGGTAGATATACCCTATGTCGTGGGTGCCATGGACACATACAAAGACAGAAACACAAACACCCAGACCGAGAACAGAAACTTAAACTCATCATTCAAATTTCTGCCTCGCCGGGAATCGAAGCCGGGACCCTACGATCGGCAATCCGGAATGGTATCCATAAAGCCACGCGGGTCGTCAAATGTCGTCTATAACACCAACAGATTTCGATACTTCCAGTTTTTTTATATCTTGGAGCTACCTTCTCTACATTGAATTTTGCAACGCTTTGAATGGAGAATTTTCTTATTCGAACCACTTTTTCAAATAAAAAAACCAAACCAGCCATACTTCGCTATTTTTGCTTATATACCGGACACAGTGCTAAAGTACCGAACGGTTCGGTAGAATACCGTACACCTGGCAAGCCTACATAGTATATATGACGTAATTTTTTGGTAAGAACGGAGTGCGAAGAACGGTTGTCAAAAAATCTTCGTCTTACGTTATTAATGGACATGTGACACAACATGACTTAAAAAACTTTCAAATCTTAGTTTATTACACGCTTTTTATTAGCTTCACCTGTATGTTTGTATGTTTGTATGTTTGTATGTTTGTATGTTTGTAACCGACTTCTTTGGGCGCGATTTTGACCCACTTTAAACGGCCAGATTTCGTTCAAACTTTGTAGATTTATTGAGGACCGATGACAATACAATAATCTCATAACTTTATGTTAAAGTCGTAACTAGGATCATCAGGATAAAATAAAATATACGAGGGGCGGCTGATAAGTTCGTGGCCTAAGGTACTTTAACACGTCTAAGCGTCTGGTTAACTTGAAAATTTGCATAGGGGTCAAGGGCCGATGATAATGCAATAATTTGAGAATAAAAATCCAACTAAAAAATTAAAAATAAATAATGTAGTTTAAAAAACTAAAAACACGCTTTTGTGAAAATACGAACTAAAAAGTAAAAAAATAAGAAGAAAATGTATTTTACTGTAAAAAAAGCGGGGGGTGGTTTTTACCACTGTTACTGTTGACACCATGCACCCCACGCTTTTTTTTTTCAGTAAAATACGTTTTCTTCTTATTTTTTTACTTTTTAGTTCGTATTTTCACAAAAGCGTGTTTTTAGTTTTTTAAACTACATTATTTTTTATTTTAGTTCAACTTCAGGCATGCATCAAAGTCAGTAACTCACCCGTCAGTGGAGAGAGCATTGCGCCTCGCTTCGATACATAATTTTTGTGTCATATCTGGTGAGGGGGGAAGAACGCACACATTTTAATTTTGTCACACATTCACAAATATTCTTTCATCGCTACAGACGCATTCATTTCTAAATATGTCAATTTCAATTAACAACGTTACACTAGTTGTATATAAATAGAAGTTACATTGTGCATGCACATTGGGACGAGAGGTTCGCCAGTAAAGGCCACTCCTCTGACGGGTGTCATACCTGTGATGCTCTAAGCTTGAAGCATACCGTGGAACTCACATTAAAAAAAACTATAGTTAGAACGCTGCGATAGACAAAACACATGACATGCAAACACTCCAATGAAACAACACCTAGCTTTGATACCGCGGCAAATCGATCAAAACGCTGCCAAAAATATAAAAATTCGCATAACCATGGTACCCCCACGACACAAGGCATATCAAGCCTAAAACGGGGTATATCTATTCATCAATCATCAATCAAGACTTAATATAATACCTCAATTCTATCCTATTTTTCAGATATAACGCAGGAAATCCGAAACATAAAACAAAACAATAAATACTACACAGAAAAGACACACAAGGAAAAGAAAGATACTACCACCAGCGAAACCAACACAGGAACTAGCACCGGAACTACCGTTAGCCAAGCAACTAGCACCGCAACTGCCACTAGCCAAGCAACTAGTACCAGTGAAACCGACAACAGTCGAACAAACACTAGCGGAACGTCCACCAGTGAAAGCAACACTAGTGGAAATACCAAAAGTCGAGGTGAAATATTAATTTTAGAATTTGTGAAAAGTTAAAATCATTCATTTTGCGTAACACAAACATTTTTTGTATATATTGTGTTGTTTGAACGTAACATAGTATTAATATGAAATATTTATATTATTATTAGATTTCTGCTCGAGTTGGCTGTAAAAGTAGCATAGGTCACCCTTCAACCCCAAAACAATCTCTATACAAAACAATAATTCTGTCCCTATCACACAACGAACCGAAATACAGAAAGGAACTTTTTTGTCATAGGCTCACATTAGCAAATCTTTCCTCTTTATAATATTAGTAAGATGCTAGCACCCAGACGGATAACAGAAGTTTAAACTCATCATTTAAATTCTTGATTCGCCAGGAAACAAAGCCAGGACCTTCGATTGGCAATCAACACAAGGCACATCAAGCCTAAAGTGGGGTATATCTATTCATCAATTATCAATCGAGAATTGATATAATACCTCAATTCTATCCTATTTTTCAGATGTAACGCAGGAAACTCGAGACATAAAACAAAAGGATAAATACTACACAGAAAAGACACACAAGGAAAATAAAGATACTATCACCAGCGGAACCAACGCAGGAACTAGCTCCGGAAATACCGCTACCCAAGCAACTAGCACCACAACTGCCACTAGCCAAGCAACTAGTACCAGTGAAACCGACTACAGTGCAACTAACACTAGCGGAACTTCCACCAGTAAAAGCAACACTAGTGGAAATACCAAAAGTCGAGGTGAAATATTAATTTTAGAATTTGTGAAAAGTTAAAATCATTCATTTTGCGTAACACAAACTTTTTTTGTATATATTGTGTTGTTTGAACGTAACTTAGTATTAATATAAAATATTTATATTATTATTAGATTTCTGCTCGAGTTGGCTGTAACAGTAGCACAGGTCACCCTTCAACTCCAAAACAATCTCTATACAAAAAAATAATTCTGTCCCTATCACGCAACGAACCGAAATACAGAAAGGAACTTTTTTGTCATAGGCTCACATTAGCAAATCTTTCCTCTTTATAATATTAGTAAGATGCTAGCACCCACACGGATAACAGAAGTTTAAACTCATCATTTAAATTCCTGATTCGCCAGGAAACAAAGCCAGGACCTTCGATAGGCAATCGACACAAGGCACATCAAGCCTAAAGTGGGGTATATCTATTCATCAATTATCAATCGAGAATAGATATAATACCTCAATTCTATCCTATTTTTCAGATGTAACGCAGGAAACTCGAGACATAAAACAAAAGGATAAATACTACACAGAAAAGACACACAAGGAAAATAAAGATACTACCACCAGGGGAACCAACGCAGGAACTAGCTCCGGAAATACCGCTACCCAAGCAACTAGCACCGCAACTGCCACTAGCACCGGAACTGCCACCGCAACTGCCACTAGCACCGGAAAAGCCAGTAGCCATGCAACTAGTACCAGTAAAACCGACAGCAGTGGAACTAACACTAGCGGAACTTCCACCAGTGGAAGCAACACCAGTGGAAATACCAAAAGTCGAGGTGAAATATTAATTTTAGAATTTGTGAAAAGTTAAAATCATTCATTTTGCGTAACACAAACATTTTTTGTATATATTGTGTTGTTTGAACGTAACTTAGTATTAATATGAAATATTTATATTATTATTAGATTTCTGCTCGAGTTGGCTGTAAAAGTAGCATAGGTCACCCTTCAACCCCAAAACAATCTCTATACAAAACAATAATTCTGTCCCTATCACACAACGAACCGAAATACAGAAAGGAACTTTTTTGTCATAGGCTCACATTAGCAAATCTTTCCTCTTTATAATATTAGTAAGATGCTAGCACCCAGACGGATAACAGAAGTTTAAACTCATCATTTAAATTCTTGATTCGCCAGGAAACAAAGCCAGGACCTTCGATTGGCAATCAACACAAGGCACATCAAGCCTAAAGTGGGGTATATCTATTCATCAATTATCAATCGAGAATTGATATAATACCTCAATTCTATCCTATTTTTCAGATGTAACGCAGGAAACTCGAGACATAAAACAAAAGGATAAATACTACACAGAAAAGACACACAAGGAAAATAAAGATACTATCACCAGCGGAACCAACGCAGGAACTAGCTTCGGAAATACCGCTACCCAAGCAACTAGCACCACAACTGCCACTAGCCAAGCAACTAGTACCAGTGAAACCGACAACAGTGCAACTAACACTAGCGGAACTTCCACCAGTAAAAGCAACACTAGTGGAAATACCAAAAGTCGAGGTGAAATATTAATTTTAGAATTTGTGAAAAGTTAAAATCATTCATTTTGCGTAACACAAACTTTTTTTGTATATATTGTGTTGTTTGAACGTAACTTAGTATTAATATAAAATATTTATATTATTATTAGATTTCTGCTCGAGTTGGCTGTAACAGTAGCACAGGTCACCCTTCAACTCCAAAACAATCTCTATACAAAAAAATAATTCTGTCCCTATCACGCAACGAACCGAAATACAGAAAGGAACTTTTTTGTCATAGGCTCACATTAGCAAATCTTTCCTCTTTATAATATTAGTAAGATGCTAGCACCCACACGGATAACAGAAGTTTAAACTCATCATTTAAATTCCTGATTCGCCAGGAAACAAAGCCAGGACCTTCGATAGGCAATCGACACAAGGCACATCAAGCCTAAAGTGGGGTATATCTATTCATCAATTATCAATCGAGAATAGATATAATACCTCAATTCTATCCTATTTTTCAGATGTAACGCAGGAAACTCGAGACATAAAACAAAAGGATAAATACTACACAGAAAAGACACACAAGGAAAATAAAGATACTACCACCAGGGGAACCAACGCAGGAACTAGCTCCGGAAATACCGCTACCCAAGCAACTAGCACCGCAACTGCCACTAGCACCGGAACTGCCACCGCAACTGCCACTAGCACCGGAAAAGCCAGTAGCCATGCAACTAGTACCAGTAAAACCGACAGCAGTGGAACTAACACTAGCGGAACTTCCACCAGTGGAAGCAACACCAGTGGAAATACCAAAAGTCGAGGTGAAATATTAATTTTAGAATTTGTGAAAAGTTAAAATCATTCATTTTGCGTAACACAAACATTTTTTGTATATATTGTGTTGTTTGAACGTAACTTAGTATTAATATGAAATATTTATATTATTATTAGATTTCTGCTCGAGTTGGCTGTAAAAGTAGCATAGGTCACCCTTCAACCCCAAAACAATCTCTATACAAAACAATAATTCTGTCCCTATCACACAACGAACCGAAATACAGAAAGGAACTTTTTTGTCATAGGCTCACATTAGCAAATCTTTCCTCTTTATAATATTAGTAAGATGCTAGCACCCAGACGGATAACAGAAGTTTAAACTCATCATTTAAATTCTTGATTCGCCAGGAAACAAAGCCAGGACCTTCGATTGGCAATCAACACAAGGCACATCAAGCCTAAAGTGGGGTATATCTATTCATCAATTATCAATCGATAATTGATATAATACCTCAATTCTATCCTATTTTTCAGATGTAACGCAGGAAACTCGAGACATAAAACAAAAGGATAAATACTACACAGAAAAGACACACAAGGAAAATAAAGATACTATCACCAGCGGAACCAACGCAGGAACTAGCTCCGGAAATACCGCTACCCAAGCAACTAGCACCACAACTGCCACTAGCCAAGCAACTAGTACCAGTGAAACCGACAACAGTGCAACTAACACTAGCGGAACTTCCACCAGTAAAAGCAACACTAGTGGAAACACCAAAAGTCGAGGTGAAATATTAATTTTAGAATTTGTGAAAAGTTAAAATCATTCATTTTGCGTAACACAAACTTTTTTTGTATATATTGTGTTGTTTGAACGTAACTTAGTATTAATATAAAATATTTATATTATTATTAGATTTCTGCTCGAGTTGGCTGTAACAGTAGCACAGGTCACCCTTCAACTCCAAAACAATCTCTATACAAAAAAATAATTCTGTCCCTATCACGCAACGAACCGAAATACAGAAAGGAACTTTTTTGTCATAGGCTCACATTAGCAAATCTTTCCTCTTTATAATATTAGTAAGATGCTAGCACCCACACGGATAACAGAAGTTTAAACTCATCATTTAAATTCCTGATTCGTCAGGAAACAAAGCCAGGACCTTCGATAGGCAATCGACACAAGGCACATCAAGCCTAAAGTGGGGTATATCTATTCATCAATTATCAATCGAGAATAGATATAATACCTCAATTCTATCCTATTTTTCAGATGTAACGCAGGAAACTCGAGACATAAAACAAAAGGATAAATACTACACAGAAAAGACACACAAGGAAAATAAAGATACTACCACCAGGGGAACCAACGCAGGAACTAGCTCCGGAAATACCGCTACCCAAGCAACTAGCACCGCAACTGCCACTAGCACCGGAACTGCCACCGCAACTGCCACTAGCACCGGAAAAGCCAGTAGCCATGCAACTAGTACCAGTAAAACCGACAGCAGTGGAACTAACACTAGCGGAACTTCCACCAGTGGAAGCAACACCAGTGGAAATACCAAAAGTCGAGGTGAAATATTAATTTTAGAATTTGTGAAAAGTTAAAATCATTCATTTTGCGTAACACAAACATTTTTTGTATATATTGTGTTGTTTGAACGTAACTTAGTATTAATATAAAATATTTATATTATTATTAGATTTCTGCTCGAGTTGGCTGTTACAGTAGCATAGGCAAATCTGGATTGTTGACTGTTGAGCCACATGAGTCAACAAATAGTTTCTTTTTCATTGAAAGCAGTCAAGTTTTGTAGGTGGTAGAACTATTATTGTTCGCCCGGGGAAGTACCACCGCTGCACCCACTTCTGCTGTTGAACAGAATTGCTGTTGTGTTTCGGTGGAAAGGTGCAGTTGCCGGCCACACTTACATGAGGCGACCACCAGCCTCCGGAGTAGCAGCGCAACTGCATACGACCTCAGACAGGACTTACCTATGCTTGCTTGAGGTTGTGTGTAGATGACCATGGCCTACAGCGACCACTTAACACCACGTGGTCTGCGTGCTCGTCTGCTACTCCATTCAATTAAAAAAAAGTCAATAAGTCAAAAGTAATTAAAACTAAAACCCAAATACGGTACATCAAAAATGAGGGGGATGATATATTTCTTTATAATCTCGTTCCTTAACCTCGTTACATTTTAGGTTTGGTTGGTTTGGCTTGATGGTATGTTTAAAAAAATTACCTTACAGGTAATACGTAGGTATAGTTTGGTTCACGAGAGTTGAACACAAATGGCGGCCGTCTGCGCATGTATACTCATGAATCAATCAAATCAATGCGTCAATGCCTCGATAGACGAATAGCGACTGGGCACCAGTGACGCACCATTTGGCGCACCAATGGCGTCGCTCCATTCTTCCCGCGCCTCACCCCGCGCCTCTAAGGGGACCTAAAAAATGCTTTCTGCGCAGTGTTCATCTTTCGTGAATTGAATTGTACTATTTATTACACCAATCTATAGCCATTTATTTATACTTTGGTCCACAAGTTCGGAAAGCGCTAAAGTTTTTACGTTTTCCACGATTGTTTTGTTCTTGAACGATCAGTTATTATCTGGTATGACCTTGTTTTTGTAGGTTTTGAAAAAATATTATCTTCGTCATTACGGAACTTTGATACCTTAATATTCATGACATAGATGTATTAAGAGCTATGCATTTTTACGAATAATTCAATCACGCGTACGCAACCTACGCGTGAAATTACAAATTCTTTTCCAAACCTTTCTGTTAAATATTTTAGAACCGATATCAAACACCACGTTTTCGCACTGTTGTTTGGTTTCACAATACACTACACTACACGAAAAGGAACTCATTCAATTAAAATCACCAACTTTTCACTTTCCCGCCATAACTCAACTCGCATCGCAAACTCTGCATATTGCCAGTGTCAATTACAATTTTTTCATCACCTTTTTGACAGTTTCGGCGAAACTAGACGAGTAATAATAGGTAAAGTCAGTAACTCGTTAGTAATCACTCAGTCAAGTCAGTCAGACATTCAAGTATTTAAGCGATGGCTTCTTTACAAGAACGTGACCAATGGAATTTTGGAGGCAAGCCGAAAAAACATGTTTTCGCACTGTTATTTTATAAAACTATAGTTAGAACGCTGCGATAGACAAAACACATGACATGCAAACACTCCAATGAAACAACACCTAGCTTTGATACCGCGGCAAATCGATCAAAACGCTGCCAAAAATATAAAAATTCGCATAACCATGGTACCCCCACGACACAAGGCATATCAAGCCTAAAACGGGGTATATCTATTCATCAATCATCAATCAAGACTTAATATAATACCTCAATTCTATCCTATTTTTCAGATATAACGCAGGAAATCCGAAACATAAAACAAAACAATAAATACTACACAGAAAAGACACACAAGGAAAAGAAAGATACTACCACCAGCGAAACCAACACAGGAACTAGCACCGGAACTACCGTTAGCCAAGCAACTAGCACCGCAACTTCCACTAGCCAAGCAACTAGTACCAGTGAAACCGACAACAGTCGAACAAACACTAGCGGAACTTCCACCAGTGAAAGCAACACTAGTGGAAATACCAAAAGTCGAGGTGAAATATTAATTTTAGAATTTGTGAAAAGTTAAAATCATTCATTTTGCGTAACACAAACATTTTTTGTATATATTGTGTTGTTTGAACGTAACTTAGTATTAATATGAAATATTTATATTATTATTAGATTTCTGCTCGAGTTGGCTGTAAAAGTAGCATAGGTCACCCTTCAACCCCAAAACAATCTCTATACAAAACAATAATTCTGTCCCTATCACACAACGAACCGAAATACAGAAAGGAACTTTTTTGTCATAGGCTCACATTAGCAAATCTTTCCTCTTTATAATATTAGTAAGATGCTAGCACCCAGACGGATAACAGAAGTTTAAACTCATCATTTAAATTCTTGATTCGCCAGGAAACAAAGCCAGGACCTTCGATTGGCAATCAACACAAGGCACATCAAGCCTAAAGTGGGGTATATCTATTCATCAATTATCAATCGAGAATTGATATAATACCTCAATTCTATCCTATTTTTCAGATGTAACGCAGGAAACTCGAGACATAAAACAAAAGGATAAATACTACACAGAAAAGACACACAAGGAAAATAAAGATACTATCACCAGCGGAACCAACGCAGGAACTAGCTCCGGAAATACCGCTACCCAAGCAACTAGCACCACAACTGCCACTAGCCAAGCAACTAGTACCAGTGAAACCGACAACAGTGCAACTAGCACTAGCGGAACTTCCACCAGTAAAAGCAACACTAGTGGAAATACCAAAAGTCGAGGTGAAATATTAATTTTAGAATTTGTGAAAAGTTAAAATCATTCATTTTGCGTAACACAAACTTTTTTTGTATATATTGTGTTGTTTGAACGTAACTTAGTATTAATATAAAATATTTATATTATTATTAGATTTCTGCTCGAGTTGGCTGTAACAGTAGCACAGGTCACCCTTCAACTCCAAAACAATCTCTATACAAAAAAATAATTCTGTCCCTATCACGCAACGAACCGAAATACAGAAAGGAACTTTTTTGTCATAGGCTCACATTAGCAAATCTTTCCTCTTTATAATATTAGTAAGATGCTAGCACCCACACGGATAACAGAAGTTTAAACTCATCATTTAAATTCCTGATTCGCCAGGAAACAAAGCCAGGACCTTCGATAGGCAATCGACACAAGGCACATCAAGCCTAAAGTGGGGTATATCTATTCATCAATTATCAATCGAGAATAGATATAATACCTCAATTCTATCCTATTTTTCAGATGTAACGCAGGAAACTCGAGACATAAAACAAAAGGATAAATACTACACAGAAAAGACACACAAGGAAAATAAAGATACTACCACCAGGGGAACCAACGCAGGAACTAGCTCCGGAAATACCGCTACCCAAGCAACTAGCACCGCAACTGCCACTAGCACCGGAACTGCCACCGCAACTGCCACTAGCACCGGAAAAGCCACTAGCCATGCAACTAGTACCAGTAAAACCGACAGCAGTGGAACTAACACTAGCGGAACTTCCACCAGTGGAAGCAACACCAGTGGAAATACCAAAAGTCGAGGTGAAATATTAATTTTAGAATTTGTGAAAAGTTAAAATCATTCATTTTGCGTAACACAAACATTTTTTGTAAGGTACTTGCGGCAAACAAGGGCCACCTTATTTTAAATTTAATTATTTAGGTTAATTAATTGATAATAATAAAAAATGTCTTATTAGGAGAACATTTATTATTTTAGCAACATAACTAAGTACAAATTTTGCCTTAGCATGTCAAATTTCGCTTCAGAATAAAACATTTTTAAAACCTCTTCTATGGCCCTTATTAAATATACGTAGTTTAAATAAGGACCATGATTTTGAGTCAATATTTAATTGGATAACCAAAATGAACACAATATTTTTAGATCCCTATAGCTTATACAATCATTTGGCATGAAATCACATCTATGAATATACATAAATTAACGAGAAAAATAGTGATGGACCTTATTAAACTAAAGAAACAAAAAAAATATGAAAAAGCATATTTCCCAACAACAAATTAATAAAATTATCATATCCCTCAACAAAGTATCCTTTTCTCTAAATAAAGCTTTGATATTTAAAAAAAAAAGACATAAAATAAGTCAACAAATTTGGTGGACCTTATTAAACTTATGGAAAATTGAAACTGGTTTCACTACACATATTTAGTGTAGTAAAATAAGCAATTAGTCTATTTGCACATTGGACATTCAAAATCTAAATCCTCTTTCGTTAAGCCCAAGCATTCTTCATGAAACCATCTTTTGCACGCAGAGCAATTTCTTATGTCTGCAAAACGCTCTTCATTACACGCTTAACAGTACCATTTGTCCTCGGCATCTACGGTGTTGGGATTTTCTTTCGTTTTTTTTTTATTGTTCACCTTCTTCTGTTGTTTCTTCTTGATTCACTCGTAGATTCTCTTTGGTTCTTTTGGCGTTCTTCTTTTTTATTTTCCCTGTCTCTAAATATGTCCTTTTTAACTATCCGGGCTTTGTAGTTTATAGCTTTACGTCGAGGTTTTTGTTTTGTTACAGCATAGTTGTGTACCAACACACAAACAATTTTTTGAAAGAAGATTTAGTACTATTTTTAAGCCTCAGCCTTTCTAATGGAATATCCTCCGAATCGTCGTCACTCGTTTCAGAACCTTGCCGTACATTAACATTATTGTGACACAAAGTACTAATTTGTTTGATATTAGTACCTTGTTCTTGTAGCTTTGAAAGTGGCTCTTCATTTTCGTCTTCAAATGAGCTGTATACATTTAAAGCCTGATCTACAACACGTTTTAGTCGAAATCTATGATCCAAAATAAATGCTTCTTCATAATAATCAGTAATAGAAGTATCCGACTCAGAACTGGGAATTATTGGTCGTCTGACTGTAGCATGAGGCCCGTTTAGTTCAGCTAACACCTTATAGTTTCTAGCGTCGGAGTCTGATGTCGACTAAACGATTTTTATTGCTTCTATTCAATTCTGAACAGGTAGAGAAGGGCGTGATGAAAAATCAGCTTGAGTCAGCAAAGATGTAGAACTTGGTTTAAAGTGTTCAATAAATGTCTTGTCAGAATCGGAACTATTAGCGCTGCGAATTTCGCACCAGGAGTTGGTGACTTATGTCCAGTGATAACTTGCTCTAGAGGTTTTTCAGTCAGCACAGATGGTGCATATGCTTCAGCTGGAATTGCGTCCGGATTATATTTGGATAGAGTCCTGTAGCCCTAAACCCATTTACACTGTTCTGATGGCTCATACACTTCGACCAGACTTTGCTAAAAATTAAAGTAAAACGTGCTTTAGTTAATTTTTTGTCAGGAAATTGGTACAAAAACGTCAAAAACTCCTCGTTCCAATGATATTCAAATGATTTATTGACGTTTTTATCTAAAGGCTGAAGCTCGTGCGTCATGTTTGATAGTAAGTAGTATAATACAATATTTTATTTATCAGCTGCCTTCACAATTTTATAATCCAAGTGACAAGAAGCGCCATCAAATACTAGCAAACACTTGCCTCCCATTTTATATTTTCCTAAGTGATGAATAAAATCCACGACCAATGACGAGGTCATACTTCCTTTTGGGGCCATTCTTACAATCGATCCTACTGGCAAATTGTCATAAAATTTGGGTTTTGCTCTTTTGCCCTTAAAAATTATGGCAGTATGGCACTCCCTAAAGCTGCAACTGTCACGTTTTCAGTGTGTTCTGGAGCAACCATGCAACCTCTTGGATCCTTGTTTTACTAAAACCATGGGCTGATTGTGTATTGTCAATCTGCAATCTTTCTCGTCCATGTTGAACAAGCGCTCGGGATTGTTGTTAATATCCAGCTCTTCATAAAAAAATTGTATTCTTCAAAATGTTGCATAAATATATTTTAATTTAATTTTTGAGCCCTACCTGGATTTAAAATTTGTACTTTGCGCTTTGAAATGTCGAGGTGCCGTTTTAAAAAGAGTTTCAGCCAGTCTTTTCCAGCCTGCTGTAAGAATTTATTGAAATTATTAAGAATGTTGTTTTGTTCACAAAAAACGCATGCTTGTTGTCGTATAACTTTAGGCGTTAACGGAAAACCTATGGCCGCAAGTCTTTTGATTCTAGATTCCAAATCATTTTCTTGCTCTGCAGTTAAAACTGTGCGACGGCCTATTTGTTTTACTGTTTTTCCGGATTTCAGATGATTCACCAAAGTTCTGGGAATAGAATAACGTGCGGCCGCTGCCCGTTGAGACAACCGTCCCTCATTAATAGCTGCCATTGCAGCTTCTAATTATTGTAATGACCAAAGTCCTCGAGCTTTCTTGGCTCCATGAGTGCGATCTAAAACATTTAAAAAGTCGATCAAATGAAAAAACAACAATAAAAAAAATTAAACATTACATCCTTGTTAAACTCTGCTTATTTACCCTTGCAAAAGTTTAAAATAAAACAAAACTTTGATTATTAAAAGTACACATTCATAAGTTTAATAAGGGCCGGCCCATTTACCCGCCATTCATCTGGCCCTTATTAGGTTTTGGTACTCATTTTACTCGATTCGATGTTAAATACACATAAATCAATATTTTTTTAGAACTTACCCTGCTTTAGTATCAATTAAACTGTAAGGTTTACTTTATAATAATAAGTTTTATAAACAACAGTATATTTCACACACAATTTCGTTCCATTCAAGAGACAATATTACTATTGAGTGGCACAGACCAATCCTCTGAACGGCGACGCGGCTACTGACAAAATGGCGGAGCCCGTGAGAATGCGCTGGCGTATATTAGCCTTCCTATTGGTCCTTAACGTGTGTGCGTAATTAGAATAAAATCCAACCGTTAGAAGTACATTATTTTAAAAGTGGCCCTTGATAAACACCGGCCCTTGTTACCCGCGGGTACCTTATATATTGTGTTGTTTGAACGTAACTTAGTATTAATATAAAATATTTATATTATTATTAGATTTCTGCTCGAGTTGGCTGTTACAGTAGCATAGGCAAATCTGGATTGTTGACTGTTGAGCCACATGAGTCAACAAATAGTTTCTTTTTCATTGAAAGCAGTCAAGTTTTGTAGGTGGTAGAACTATTATTGTTCGCCCGGGGAAGTACCACCGCTGCACCCACTTCTGCTGTTGAACAGAATTGCTGTTGTGTTTCGGTGGAAAGGTGCAGTTGCCGGCCACACTTACATGAGGCGACCACCAGCCTCCGGAGTAGCAGCGCAACTGCATACGACCTCAGACAGGACTTACCTATGCTTGCTTGAGGTTGTGTGTAGATGACCATGGCCTACAGCGACCACTTAACACCACGTGGTCTGCGTGCTCGTCTGCTACTCCATTCAATTAAAAAAAAGTCAATAAGTCAAAAGTAATTAAAACTAAAACCCAAATACGGTACATCAAAAATGAGGGGGATGATATATTTCTTTATAATCTCGTTCCTTAACCTCGTTACATTTTAGGTTTGGTTGGTTTGGCTTGATGGTATGTTTAAAAAAATTACCTTACAGGTAATACGTAGGTATAGTTTGGTTCACGAGAGTTGAACACAAATGGCGGCCGTCTGCGCATGTATACTCATGAATCAATCAAATCAATGCGTCAATGCCTCGATAGACGAATAGCGACTGGGCACCAGTGACGCACCATTTGGCGCACCAATGGCGTCGCTCCATTCTTCCCGCGCCTCACCCCGCGCCTCTAAGGGGACCTAAAAAATGCTTTCTGCGCAGTGTTCATCTTTCGTGAATTGAATTGTACTATTTATTACACCAATCTATAGCCATTTATTTATACTTTGGTCCACAAGTTCGGAAAGCGCTAAAGTTTTTACGTTTTCCACGATTGTTTTGTTCTTGAACGATCAGTTATTATCTGGTATGACCTTGTTTTTGTAGGTTTTGAAAAAATATTATCTTCGTCATTACGGAACTTTGATACCTTAATATTCATGACATAGATGTATTAAGAGCTATGCATTTTTACGAATAATTCAATCACGCGTACGCAACCTACGCGTGAAATTACAAATTCTTTTCCAAACCTTTCTGTTAAATATTTTAGAACCGATATCAAACACCACGTTTTCGCACTGTTGTTTGGTTTCACAATACACTACACTACACGAAAAGGAACTCATTCAATTAAAATCACCAACTTTTCACTTTCCCGCCATAACTCAACTCGCATCGCAAACTCTGCATATTGCCAGTGTCAATTACAATTTTTTCATCACCTTTTTGACAGTTTCGGCGAAACTAGACGAGTAATAATAGGTAAAGTCAGTAACTCGTTAGTAATCACTCAGTCAAGTCAGTCAGACATTCAAGTATTTAAGCGATGGCTTCTTTACAAGAACGTGACCAATGGAATTTTGGAGGCAAGCCGAAAAAACATGTTTTCGCACTGTTATTTTATAAAACTATAGTTAGAACGCTGCGATAGACAAAACACATGACATGCAAACACTCCAATGAAACAACACCTAGCTTTGATACCGCGGCAAATCGATCAAAACGCTGCCAAAAATATAAAAATTCGCATAACCATGGTACCCCCACGACACAAGGCATATCAAGCCTAAAACGGGGTATATCTATTCATCAATCATCAATCAAGACTTAATATAATACCTCAATTCTATCCTATTTTTCAGATATAACGCAGGAAATCCGAAACATAAAACAAAACAATAAATACTACACAGAAAAGACACACAAGGAAAAGAAAGATACTACCACCAGCGAAACCAACACAGGAACTAGCACCGGAACTACCGTTAGCCAAGCAACTAGCACCGCAACTGCCACTAGCCAAGCAACTAGTACCAGTGAAACCGACAACAGTCGAACAAACACTAGCGGAACTTCCACCAGTGAAAGCAACACTAGTGGAAATACCAAAAGTCGAGGTGAAATATTAATTTTAGAATTTGTGAAAAGTTAAAATCATTCATTTTGCGTAACACAAACATTTTTTGTATATATTGTGTTGTTTGAACGTAACATAGTATTAATATGAAATATTTATATTATTATTAGATTTCTGCTCGAGTTGGCTGTAAAAGTAGCATAGGTCACCCTTCAACCCCAAAACAATCTCTATACAAAACAATAATTCTGTCCCTATCACACAACGAACCGAAATACAGAAAGGAACTTTTTTGTCATAGGCTCACATTAGCAAATCTTTCCTCTTTATAATATTAGTAAGATGCTAGCACCCAGACGGATAACAGAAGTTTAAACTCATCATTTAAATTCTTGATTCGCCAGGAAACAAAGCCAGGACCTTCGATTGGCAATCAACACAAGGCACATCAAGCCTAAAGTGGGGTATATCTATTCATCAATTATCAATCGAGAATTGATATAATACCTCAATTCTATCCTATTTTTCAGATGTAACGCAGGAAACTCGAGACATAAAACAAAAGGATAAATACTACACAGAAAAGACACACAAGGAAAATAAAGATACTATCACCAGCGGAACCAACGCAGGAACTAGCTCCGGAAATACCGCTACCCAAGCAACTAGCACCACAACTGCCACTAGCCAAGCAACTAGTACCAGTGAAACCGACAACAGTGCAACTAACACTAGCGGAACTTCCACCAGTAAAAGCAACACTAGTGGAAATACCAAAAGTCGAGGTGAAATATTAATTTTAGAATTTGTGAAAAGTTAAAATCATTCATTTTGCGTAACACAAACTTTTTTTGTATATATTGTGTTGTTTGAACGTAACTTAGTATTAATATAAAATATTTATATTATTATTAGATTTCTGCTCGAGTTGGCTGTAACAGTAGCACAGGTCACCCTTCAACTCCAAAACAATCTCTATACAAAAAAATAATTCTGTCCCTATCACGCAACGAACCGAAATACAGAAAGGAACTTTTTTGTCATAGGCTCACATTAGCAAATCTTTCCTCTTTATAATATTAGTAAGATGCTAGCACCCACACGGATAACAGAAGTTTAAACTCATCATTTAAATTCCTGATTCGCCAGGAAACAAAGCCAGGACCTTCGATAGGCAATCGACACAAGGCACATCAAGCCTAAAGTGGGGTATATCTATTCATCAATTATCAATCGAGAATAGATATAATACCTCAATTCTATCCTATTTTTCAGATGTAACGCAGGAAACTCGAGACATAAAACAAAAGGATAAATACTACACAGAAAAGACACACAAGGAAAATAAAGATACTACCACCAGGGGAACCAACGCAGGAACTAGCTCCGGAAATACCGCTACCCAAGCAACTAGCACCGCAACTGCCACTAGCACCGGAACTGCCACCGCAACTGCCACTAGCACCGGAAAAGCCACTAGCCATGCAACTAGTACCAGTAAAACCGACAGCAGTGGAACTAACACTAGCGGAACTTCCACCAGTGGAAGCAACACCAGTGGAAATACCAAAAGTCGAGGTGAAATATTAATTTTAGAATTTGTGAAAAGTTAAAATCATTCATTTTGCGTAACACAAACATTTTTTGTATATATTTTGTTGTTTGAACGTAACTTAGTATTAATATAAAATATTTATATTATTATTAGATTTCTGCTCGAGTTGGCTGTTACAGTAGCATAGGCAAATCTGGATTGTTGACTGTTGAGCCACATGAGTCAACAAATAGTTTCTTTTTCATTGAAAGCAGTCAAGTTTTGTAGGTGGTAGAACTATTATTGTTCGCCCGGGGAAGTACCACCGCTGCACCCACTTCTGCTGTTGAACAGAATTGCTGTTGTGTTTCGGTGGAAAGGTGCAGTTGCCGGCCACACTTACATGAGGCGACCACCAGCCTCCGGAGTAGCAGCGCAACTGTATACGACCTCAGACAGGACTTACCTATGCTTGCTTGAGGTTGTGTGTAGATGACCATGGCCTACAGCGACCACTTAACACCACGTGGTCTGCGTGCTCGTCTGCTACTCCATTCAATTAAAAAAAAGTCAATAAGTCAAAAGTAATTAAAACTAAAACCCAAATACGGTACATCAAAAATGAGGGGGATGATATATTTCTTTATAATCTCGTTCCTTAACCTCGTTACATTTTAGGTTTGGTTGGTTTGGCTTGATGGTATGTTTAAAAAAATTACCTTACAGGTAAAACGTAGGTATAGTTTGGTTCACGAGAGTTGAACACAAATGGCGGCCGTCTGCGCATGTACACTCATGAATCAATCAAATCAATGCGTCAATGCCTCGATAGACGAATAGCGGCTGGGCACCAGTGACGCACCATTTGGCGCACCAATGGCGTCGCTCCATTCTTCCCGCGCCTCACCCCGCGCCTCTAAGGGGACCTAAAAAATGCTTTCTGCGCAGTGTTCATCTTTCGTGAATTGAATTGTACTATTTATTACACCAATCTATAGCCATTTATTTATACTTTGGTCCACAAGTTCGGAAAGCGCTAAAGTTTTTACGTTTTCCACGATTGTTTTGTTCTTGAACGATCAGTTATTATCTGGTATGACCTTGTTTTTGTAGGTTTTGAAAAAATATTATCTTCGTCATTACGGAACTTTGATACCTTAATATTCATGACATAGATGTATTAAGAGCTATGCATTTTTACGAATAATTCAATCACGCGTACGCAACCTACGCGTGAAATTACAAATTCTTTTCCAAACCTTTCTGTTAAATATTTTAGAACCGATATCAAACACCACGTTTTCGCACTGTTGTTTGGTTTCACAATACACTACACTACACGAAAAGGAACTCATTCAATTAAAATCACCAACTTTTCACTTTCCCGCCATAACTCAACTCGCATCGCAAACTCTGCATATTGCCAGTGTCAATTACAATTTTTTCATCACCTTTTTGACAGTTTCGGCGAAACTAGACGAGTAATAATAGGTAAAGTCAGTAACTCGTTAGTAATCACTCAGTCAAGTCAGTCAGACATTCAAGTATTTAAGCGATGGCTTCTTTACAAGAACGTGACCAATGGAATTTTGGAGGCAAGCCGAAAAAACATGTTTTCGCACTGTTATTTTATTTCACAACACTCGTGCATTGTCATTAACCTATATCGAACAAAACGCCATCGACTTTATCCGATATAACTCAAAAATACACCAAGAAAGTAAAAATAAAACAAGAGCACAACTTGTCCCTTCAGACTTCCCGCCAAAACTCCACTCAATACTCATACTCATAGCATTACATATTTTTTCTAGTCTATGGTTATTCGCGAGTTGTATTCAGCCAATGTCAAAGTTAGTAAATTGGTTAACTTCCAAGAAAACACTTTAAAGAAATTGTTGTTTCTTTTACAGGATTTACAAAGGCCTTGCAAACCGACCTGAACCTCAAGATTCTTGTTCTGCCAAAGGGACCAGGAAACACTAAGAACTGCTATTGTACATGTGAAAGCCAAGCCCCACCTAAACTTATTCCCGTCAATGAATTAGCAATCGGAAATAAATAAGGCAAAATAATATGTACCGGTCACTGATTCGACCATGTATTAAACTAACATTTAGATAATAAAAACATACTTTTATGAATATGATATCATAACTACTAACGACGTTTTACTTAATTTTTTTGTGTTGTATAATAATAAATCACGAGCATCCATATTTTTTTCTTTTATTTTAGACCTATTATTTAACCTTTCACCTTACTATGCAATCAAACTAAGAATAGGATGATAATGACCTTAAACAGAAAAAAAGGTTTTCAAAACATTATTAATAATTGACTTTATTTATTTATTTTTGCTACTAATAAAAAAATTATCCGAATTAAAAATATGTACATTGCAATTATTCTTTTTTTATAACAGCGCCTATGACGTCACAGCACAAATGGCAGAAATTCAATCCTATTCTTAATACGTACTCGTACATATTATACAGAACAAATGGGGAGAGTGGCAGGGTTCAATTTTGTCCATAGCTATTGATCAAAATCGTAAACAGAGTACAATCATAGTACAGAAAGCTACAGTAAGCTTAACTCGTAAACCCATCCCATAGAGTAGGTATTAGGCTTAGAGCATCAAGGTATGACAGGTATGACACCTTTGATGCTCTTAGGTAGGTACTAGGTACTATTTATTTATTTACAAACTTTAATTTAAGAGTAAGTAACTAACAGCTGTGTAATGCTTAAGGTTATATCTCTAATAAATATCTAAGGCTGTTAGCAATTATCCGTTTAAGCACATTGGTAGAAGTGTAAATAAGTCTACATCATAGTTATTGCTCGCACGCATCATAAAGCAGTTCTGTCTGTAATTGGTATTAGCTCCAGGTACATAAATAGAGCAAGGCCTTCGTGAAGAAGCATAGGACACACGCAATCCGATGCATTCCAGAAGTGTTGGACAGTTGATAGAACCATTTTATTTATTTATTTAAACTTTATTGACCCCAATATATCGTGGTACAATAGGCGAGCTTAATGCCTGATGGCATTATCTACCAGCTTACCTATGGGAGTACAGAGAGATTCGAAGGCGGTAAATGATGAGAAGAACAAAAAGAAAGTAAAATGATAACAACAATATAAATTATTAAGACTGAATATAAATAAATTTATAATATAATTTATAACATAACATAAACATAGACATAGAATAGACCGTGTAAACATAAACATAGAATTAAAAAAAAGAAAAACAGTTTTATTCTGGATATGATTTTTCGAGAAAGTGAGCCTTTACACCTTTTTTGAAAGAGAACTTGGAGTGTAATTTCCTGACATCAGCGGGCAGAGCATTCCAAAGCCGAACCGATTGAAGTGAGAAGGAGTTGGATATAAATCCGGAGCGATGAAGCCATTACCCACATTAAGCAGGTACGCAATATCAGCTATTCGCCTCCTTTCTTGCAAGGGCAGTAAGTGAAATTTCTTACATCGACGCTTGTAGTGGGAGGTATTTATTACTTCTAAATAGCAAATAACGAAGAAAATGTTTTTATAGTCGTTCGATGCGCATTATATATCTTATTCTTATATCTATAATATAAAAATGAATCGCAAAATGTGTTGGTAAGCGCATAACTCAACAACGCCTAGACCAATTTGGCCAATTGTTTTTTTTAAATGTTCGTTGAAGTTCAAGGATGGTTTGTACGGCGAGAAAAATTCGAATAATTGCCGGAAAAACCATAAAAACAGCCCTTTTCTTTTTCCCATACAAATGTTTTCTAACTAAAACGTAGTCAATTTGAGCTTTATTGCTATTGTATAAAGTTCATATTAAATTACAAGCACTCACTGTTGTCTAAGCAATGTAGGTGTGTTCCTAACGTCAAAGATCATAATATCTATCAAAACAGTGTGCGTGTGTGCGTTGGAGCACAGAATACATCGTTGGAGGAGTTTAATGTCGCATAGCATGATGTTATATAGGTTATAGCCTTCCCTAATAACTGGACTATTCAACACAAAAATAATTTTTCAGTAGTTCCTGAGATTTAGCGTGTTCAAACAATCAAACATCCACGCGGACGAAGTCGCGGGCGGCCTCTATCCCTACTAATATTATAAATTCGAAAGTAACTGTCTGTCTGTTACGCTTTCTCGCTTAAACTAATGAACCAATTTTAATGAAATTTGGAACACAGATAGAGTGGACCTTGGGAAAGGACATAGGATGGTTTTTATCCTACGGGAACCTATAAAATGGGTCCAAGCGGGCGAAGCCGCTGGCGGAAGGCTAGTATACATATAAAAGAGGATGTTTGTATATATGACATCGCAAAACTCAGAAACTTTTCGACCGATTATTATGAAAATTGGTATGTATATGTATTTTTTCACGGAGAAGGTTTATATGCTATCTCCATTATTATTATTATTTAATATTTAAACGCGGTACGGAGTTCGCGGGGTCAGCTAGTATATTATAACTAGGTTTCCAAACTTGTGATGCATATTTTTTGTGACTCCTTACAAAACTACAATAAAGAATTTTAAATGTTTTGATATTATTAATACGTAATATAAAACCTAGAGATTTTGACGCTTTCTTTATTATGTTATATGTTGAACAAAAATTTGTTTCGAATCAAATGTGACACCTAAGTCTTTAATCGAGGTTACACGAGATACATTCGAGTCTTTTTAATTTATACATAAATATAAGGGGTTTAGGCTTGCGTGTATACAAACATATATAGCATTTAGATACGTTCAGATCCAGTTTATTTACTTCACAGACAGTAGACCTCAAACCTACGTAGATCATCTTGTAGACTTAGGGCATCTTCATAAGAATTAACTGGGCACATTATTTTCATATCATCTGCGTAACAAAGAATTTTAGAGTAAATAAAGCAGGAAGATATGTCGTTTATAAATATGTTGAAAAGCAAAGGGCCCAGCAGAGATCCCTGAGGCACGCCAGATGGAATGTGCATAGGTGAAGAAGTAAATCCCCTTAGCGCAATAGTCTGAGATCTATTTTGTATATAAGAAGTAAATCATCTAAATAGGTTGCCTCTGATTCCTACGAACTGTAATTTCTGTAAAAGCAATAAATTAAGCTCCATCCATAGACAATTTAATCCTTTTAAACTGAAAATTTCTATAAATTATACTAAAGCATTAGATGAAATAAAAAATGGTCTCGTTGATATTTTAACTATATCTGATCCAAATCAAGCTGCTGAAAGTTTGGTAAGTCGAATCTCTTTGGCATTGAAAAATAATGAAACCACAACTAAAGTACCAATTAGAAAACGTTGTATTCAACCCTGGATAACAATCGGAGTGTTACGTTGTCTTAGGAATCGTGATAAATTACACCTTAAAGTTAAAAAACAACCGGATAACCAAATTCTTAAGGTAACTTACACGCGCTATAGGAACTACTGTCAAAAACTAGTACGCAATCTTAAAAATAATTACGAAAAATCAAAACTAGAGAATGCTCATAACAACCCGAAAGTATTGTGGAGAAATATAAAATCAATCTGCAGCATAAACAAGAACAAAGATACAAACATCCAAAATTTGTTAGCAATAAAAAGTTCCCCTTTAGATTCAGTCAACCATATAAATTCTCACTTTTCTAATGTAGGTAAAAATCTTGTCGAAAAGTTGATGTTATTGCCTCCTCACGTGACAGCGGACAGACCTCAGATAACACACCATATTCCTCTTAATTCCTTCGTTCTTTTAAGTACTGACATCGCAGAGGTTGGCAGTATCATCAATGGTCTTTCTAATGACTCGGCTCCTGGTTGGGACAAAATTACTACTACTTTTATGAAATTGGCTAAGGAAAGTCTCGTCCCTATATTATGTCACATATTTAACAATTGCTTTGAGACTGGTCAGTTCCCAAAGGTGTTTAAAAGAGCAATAATTACACCGATTCATAAGGGTGGTAGTAAAGATGAAGTTGATAATTACAGACCGATCTCGGTTCTTACTGTTATGTCTAAAATTATGGAAAAACTAATTAATAATCGCCTTAAAAAGTATCTCACTGATAATAACTTACTATCTAAGAACCAATTTGGATTTAGAAATGGGATTTCTACGGAGGATGCGGTACTGGCCTTAACTGAAGAAGTGAGCAACCATCTTGATCACGGTAATAAGTGTGTGGGAGTCTTTTTAGACTTGGCTAAAGCATTCGATACCGTCTCTACATCCCTGCTGTTAGACAAGTTATATGATTACGGTATAAGAGGCCTACCGCACCAGTTATTCTCTGACTACTTAACTGACCGTCAACAACAATTAAAACTAGGTAAATACAACAGTCAACCTTCAACTATTAATTGCGGTGTTCCTCAGGGTAGTGTGCTCGGCCCTACCCTGTTTCTAATTTATGTGAATGATTTGTGCGACTATAAAATTCAAAATTGTAAAATATATACCTACGCTGATGACACTGCTCTGATCTTTAATGCTGAATCTTGGCAAAAACTTAAAGATACTGTCGAGAAGGGTATGAGTAGTGTCTTTAACTGGCTGAGATGTAACTTATTATCTCTAAATATAAATAAAACTAAATACTTGCCTTTCTCAATTCGTAAAAATACCCTGCCTAATGATGATTTCAATATTAAATTACACACTTGCTTAACTCCAAGTTCTTGTTCATGTGTTGCTCTAAAAGTCTAAACAGATGCAATAGTATAAAATACCTTGGTGTTGTTATTGATCAACATCTTAACTGGAGTCAACATATTAAAACTGTTGCTGATAGAATGAGAAAACTGATATGGATTTTTAAAAAACTAAGAACTGTTGCAAATGAAAATATCCTCATTACCACGTATAAAGCACTAGCTCAATCAGTGCTCAGTTACTGCATCCCCGTCTGGGGCGGTGCTGCTAAAACCTACCTTATATCTGTAGAAAGAACACAGAGAGCGCTACTAAAAGTAATGTTCAAAAAACCCATACGTTTTCCAACATTTACGCTCTATAATACTTATAATCTGCTAACAACTCGCCAAATCTACATATCTACCTGCCTTATGAGAGCACACCGTAACCTTCCATATACCAGTAACAATCAACTATCTAAACGCAGAAACCAGCCTATTTGTGAAGTCCCACGTTGTAGAACCAAATTTAAAAAACGGCAATTCTTGTTTATGTCTTCTTTCTTATATAATAAACTAAATAAAAAGCTAAATTTCTATCACCTTACTAGAAATAAACTAAAAAAAGAAATACAAAATTACCTAAGAGATTTGAATTATGAAGAGACAGAGCGATCTCTTCAATTGTCCCTATTTAGAAAGCAAACACAACACATGTATGTACTCACACACACTGTCACACACACACGCACACACACACACACACACACACGCACACACACATACTTAATTATATAATATGTAAAATAGAAACCAATACTCCAATTATAATGTCAATGTAAATTTTGTTGATGTAAACTGTGAATTTTTTTGTCTCGGTGGATGAGCGGGGTACCTGTAACACAGGTCTAGAACCAAGTACAGGGCCCTTGCGACTTGTATATGTAAACGTGTTTATATCAATAAAACATTTTTATTTTTATTTATTTTTTATTTTAATAAACGTCAATTTTATCGATACATTTACTATAATCAGTATACACGACATCAATTTGACCTGGCTCCGCTATACGTTGGTCCGCAAATAAAACTAGGTTTGAGGTTGTAAACCTACCTCTTATAAAACAGTGTTGTTCAGGAATGAATGTACGCTTAAGGCATTCATATACTTGTTTATAAATTATTTTTTCTAAAACCTTTGTAAAGAGACACAATTTAGGGAAAGGTCTGTAATTTTCTATAGCATTTCTAGACCCTTTTTTTATGAATTGGTGTGATATATGCAGATTTCCAAATGCGTGGTCCGGGACTACACCTTCTGACACGGACCGTTTAAATAACAATGACAATCGACGGGAAAGACTTTTGGCACATCTTACTATAAATATTGCAGGGATTTTATCAGGACCAGCGGATTTATTGATATCTAAACCTTCTTATAATTTAACACCACGGGCCGCGTGGTGTTAAGCGATCACCGTCGCCTATGGACACGGGCAACCCCAGGGGAGCCACCCAAGCATTGCCAGTTTTGAAGGAGAGCTTTTTTTACAGCTTTCTTGAATAACCCCATGTCATAGTCTACTGGAAATGCCTCAGCTGGAAGGTTGTCCCATAACTTACACGTCCGTGGTAAAAAGGAGCATGCAAAGCGGACTGTGGAGGACCGCCACGAGTCCAGATGGTGTCGGTGGAACTTTAACCTTCGTCTGGTGGTGTAATTATGAAATGGTGACGTAGGTATCATTTTGAATCATGTCTTGATTTTATGTACATATGACCAAAAGGATTTATTTATTTATTTAAAACTTTATTGAACCCATAAAATGTGGTACAATAGGCGAGCTTAATGCCAGGTGGCATTATCTACCAGCTTACCCAAGGGAGTGCAGAGAAATTCAAAGGCGGTTAAGGAAGAGACAAGAGAAGAGAAATAGATACAATATGAGTGATAAAATTGTATGTAGATAAATAAAAAAAGACAAAGTAAATATATATTGCATAAAAATAAGCACATATATCCATAAATACATATATATGTATAAAAATGAAATTGAATAGAAGTAGGATTATAAAACATATTCTTTGAGATAGTGAGCCTTTACACTTTTTTTAAAGGAAAGCTTGGAGTGTGATTTCCTGATATCAGCGGCTAGAGCGTTCCAAAGCCGAACCGATTGAAGTGAAAAAGAATTAGAAATAAAACCGGAGCGGTGAAGAGGAATTGTTAGAAGAAGAGAGTCGGAGGAACGCAGATGACGGATTTAGGGTTAGTTGAAATATTACTTTCTATGGATGCAATATAGTTATCTAATAACTCCTTTTCTAGCTTCTCGGTCTCTTAATACCACAAATGATAAAAAATCAGAATGATTACCATAAACTTTGTATTTTCTGTGGTACATATATTTCTCTTTAAGTATTTTCACTAACGGTGTTTTGTACCATATTATACCGTATGGCGAATATTTATTAGAAGGATTAATTAGTTAAGTAGGTAAGTATATGTAAGCTACGAAGATTGTCAATTATTTTATTAAAGAAAGATAGGGCATCATCTAATGGTTTTTGTAACAATTCTCGTTGCCACACAATTGCATTAAGTTTTGAATTAATTGAGTCGTAATCACCCGAGTACTATTCGGGTACAAGAGTCTTAAGAGCATCAACATGATGACTGATGACACCCGTCGGGAGGTGTGGCCTTTACGGGCGAACCCCTCGTCCCAACGTACATGCAAAATGTGCCTTATAGTTATACATATAAAATTAGTTGCCGCGCGTTCCGCACCGTTCATAACGATTCACGGAACGTCCTCCGAAAAAATGTCGAATTGCAGTGTTATTTGGTGCAAAAAGAGATCAGCGACGTCCAGTTTACAAAAGGACAACACTTCCTATCACCTGTAAGTATTTTTTGTATCTAAAAATTAAGAAATATACCACAAATAAGTGAAAAACTAAAAAATATCCTCCATCACAGAGTGTTGCCAGTATGACGTACAGGAACTTAAATTGAGTGGATTTTGGACGTTAAATCTGCCAAATATTCATTCATCTTATAAGCGTTGGAGTGATAAAGGAAACAATTTTGTATTTACATGCAAAATCAGTTGGTTGCAGAAAGCAGAAAGTTTGAGTGATAGATGATAAGTATGATAACTCAATAATAATTGTTTTTACAAACAGTTCGAATGTATCATGAAGTGCTTCTACAGCCAAACTCCGTAGTTATTTTATTATTTTATTCAAGTAAAAAGCAAACAATAATATACAATACTAAATATATACGAAAAATTATAAAAAATGCACTATACGTCGCCAACACATCTATTTTTTTTAAATAATGGCATTGCAAACTCTGTGCATATTACCAGCGTCAAGTATAATATTTTGCATTACTAAGTAGTCATAGAAAAATAAGTAAGTCGTCAGTTATCAGTCAGTTTAGTCGGTCAGATATTCAAGTAAAGCGATGGCTACTTACCAGAACGTGTCCTATGGAGATTTGGAGGCAAGCCGAAAAAACATGTTTCCGCACTGTTATTTTATTTCATAACAATCGTGCACTGTCATTAATGTATATTGAACAAAATGCCATCAACTTTATCCGATATAACTCAAAAATACACCAAGAAAATGAAAATAAAACAAAAGCACAACATGTCCCTCAGACTTCCCGCCAAAGCTCGCCACGCCAACACATCTATCTATTCTACTGTAATTTATTCAATAAAAAGCAGACAATTTTTTTCGACTTCCAAAAGGAGGATGTACTGGTTTTGGATATGTGTATTTTTTAATGCATACAATCAGTGGCGGCTAGTGACATTTTTCAATGGGGGTTCACAAAAAAAAAACAAATAAAAATATTTTACCACCCGTTGCCCTCCAAGCAGATTCACCACCACTGTCGGTGTCAGTTCCAGTTGATAACCACAAGACACGGAAAACAAATTAATTTATTGCTTTCTTCACATCCACACAACCAAGGTGTTTTGAAATATTGAAACACGCGTAAAAGATTTAGTTTTCGTACATTATTGCTTTCAGTTCAAGGCGTATTTCGAAACGAAAGTTTTTTCACACTGCTTACTAAAAGATACAAATTATAAAAGATACACTGTATTCCATTTTTAACACAATATGTCGCGCATAAACTATTTTTTTTTAAATATTATTCATTTAAAAGAAAAACTACGAAATAACTGACAGACGACAACACGTTTGTTTGTATACATAAGAACGGCAACATCGCATGTCGCATAATTGAGGCCACGCCCCACGGCACGCGTCACGGCCGAACCCACGTTTTGGCAACGTCGCGCGTGAGCGGCGCTCCAGATTAGGTTAATTTCTCATACGAAATCTTTTGTTTCACGCGTCGACCTGTGTCGATGTTTCTCTTTCGCACTCATTGAAAACAGCGCTAGGAATCGTACTAAACTTCGTTTCATAGGAGCGCAATCATGTAATGAGTGGACTGTGGACTGGCGCTCCACTCATTACAACTTGACGCTAAATGTACGCGTAGATATAGGTAATAATTAATATAATATAGGTACTATGTATAGGTATAGTAGAATAGAATGAATGTAATGTAAGGATAGTATGTATTATGAAGGGACATAGATTACCTATGTAATTTTCTTGGGAGTGCACTGCACCAGCGCTGTTTAGGACGAGCCGCCTCTGCATACAATAAAATAAAAAAACAGACAAATAATGTAATTTCACTAATTTAACAATCTGTACTAAAAGACTTGTTTCAATTTTCCCCACAAAGTTTCCTTGCAATTTACTTTTATTATTATTATTTATTAAACTATTTTTTGTACACCATAAAACAAAAATGAAACATTAACAAAAAGACAAAAAAATAGCGTACAAGTGGCGGCCTTATCGCTAAACAGCGATTTCTTCCAGGCAACCACAGGCAAGGAGTTAAAGATAGAAAAAAGATGTAGAAGAGGCAGGTGTACAATTTGGGCTAGAAAAAGTAATAAATTTGAAGTCGGGTAAGAACAATGATAGTTAATGTACAAATTAAAAAGTAAAGGCGAGAAAACTGGATGTAAAAGAGATACCAAGTCAGGATTGTAAGTAGTGCTCTTTGACTTGGCGCCTAAAGGAGTGGAGTGAAGTAGCAAGATGGATGGTTTTGGGAAGAGAATTCCATAGGCGGACAGCAACAGCAGTAAAGGAGTTTTGGAAAAAAGAAGTAGAGTGAGAAGGAACACTTAAAACGAGATTATCTGCAGACCGAAGGGATAGACTGTGAGTGTCATGCAGAAAAAGGAATTGTTGTTTGAGATAGGGGGAGAGTTAGGATTGAATAAGACGCAGTAGAGAAGAGATAGAATATGAGTATTTCGGCGACGTCTGATTGGGAGCCACTTGAGCTTAGAAAGATATTCAGAGATGGTCATATTTTCATAGTCCAAATATAAACCGTATACTTACATAAATTTTGGAGACGCTCAAGCTTATTTAGTTGCTCTGTTGTAAGGTCTAGATAGCATACATCGGCATAGTCAAGAACAGGCATGATGACACTATTAAAGAATCATAGAATAAATGGTTTTACAGAAAAATATATGCTAAAAAAGTTCTAAAATAAAATCCCGTTTTAATATAAACATTAAGATTAGATTTACAATAAAATAAAAGTATTAAATACAGCAATCGCCCATGTTATCTGAAACGCCAATCGAAAGGAATGACGTCACGTCTCAGTTAATGTCATCGTGTTGCTTGAAGTTTGACGAGCAAGCCGACGCCATGACACCTACGAGCGTTTTCGCGCTTAATTCAAATTACATAGCAGAAAATACATTAATTTACGTTAAAAGTTAAGTTTATTGCTGAAATAAACTTTTTTTCGAAACTAGGAGACGTGTACCTACAATAAGGAAAGATATTTAAAAATCTGTCATCATGCCCACTGGGAGAAGAAGAGACTGTGCAAGCAAAATTTTAGTAGGAATGGGTAAGACATTTTTGTGCCTCCGAAGTGAACCCACAGCGGCAAACAGTTTCCTGCTAATCTCAGAGAGTTGTGGTACCCAACTGAGACAGCGGTCCATGTATATGCCAAGGTTTTTGACTGTGTCGCTGTAGGGGATGACTTCATTTCCCAACCTATATAGTGGGTGGTAGTAGGGAAAAGTCTAACTTTAAGTTGGCAACTCTGTGTCTTTATGTCAATGACAGTAAAACTCTATTTAAAAAAAATGACGGACTTTTGGCGGGAAGCCGAAAAAGAGATCCCACCAAAAACATAAATGTAAAAATGTAATAATTATTAATTATTACATTTAATTATCGATTAATATCGGTTCTGATTATTATTAACTTGGCTGTAGTTTAGATTTCAACTCTTTTTTTATGTACAAGAACTTGGCCTACATTTTTACATTTATGTTTTTGGTGGGATTTCATTTCTTTTTGCTCAGTTTGCTTTATGGTACCTATCGAAACATTGTTCATATTATATTATTATTATTATTAAAATGAAGTGTGTCTGGTCCACCAGATGTAATAATAGCTTTATGTAACAGGTAATAATTTAAACATCTAATACCTTTAAACGAGCAATTCTTGTATATATCTAAATATATTTTTTGAATCTCGGAAACGGCTCCAAATATTTTGATGAAATTTAGTACCCTGGTTTCGGGGGTGATAAATTGATCCTCAAAATTTTTATTGCTAGAAATTTTTAACTGTATAAAAATATTTTCAATGATAATAAATTTAAATATAAACTGTAAAATACGACTCTTCCTGACATCTATTGGAGAGTATTAATAATATTGTGGCGTAATCGCTGTCAAACGGGGGAGCCCACGAGGCTCATTGTGGATTTCCTCAAGCGTCATCAGGACCTTGTGCTTTTTATAGGTTGGGTGGTAGGAAGTTTAAAATATATTATTATTTTAATATTATTGTATTTTATGACGTTTTGCGTTAAACCAGTGGAGAGATTTTTATTATTTAAAATTCATGGTTCAATGGTAACGGGGTATTATAATCTGACTATTTTGACATCCGGAAGTAAGATAAAAAAATATTGTACCTATATAGAAGATCTTTTTTAATCGTTTTTTAATCGTAAAGAGGATAGATTTGTATTTTTGTATATTTGTAATGAATAAACTCAAAAAAATCTTTCACCAATAGAAAGCTACATTCACCCTGAGTGACATACGCTTTTACCGCGGGAAAATGCTTCATTTCTACGTGAAAACGGGTAATAGGGTCAACGCGGTTGAAGCAACTGGCTAAACGCCTATGATTTTAATATAGCAATGAAGCCTGGAATAGCACATAGGCTATTTTTTATACTAGGGAGCATATCCACGCATCCGGGCAGGTCCACGCGGGTAAAGCCGCTGGCGGAAGGCTAGTTGTAAACAATTTTATGGTTTATACCAACAGAAAATATCGAATGTCGATTTTCAAGGGTGAAATATCGATTCACTGAATCGATTCAGTACTACATATCGATTTAAAAATATATCTTTTTGGACCGAAAAATCAATTCTTCGATTAATCGATCCCAGATCGCCATCCCTAGTGTTTAATTTCTCTATGCTCTATGGAGTGGGAAGCTTACTGTAGCTTTCTGTACTTTGATTGTACTCTGTTTATGATTTTTATAAATACCTATGCACAAAATTGAACCCTGCAACTCTCCCCATTGTTCTGTATATGTACGAGTACATATTAAGAATAGGATTGACTTTCTGCCATTTGCGCTGTGACGTCATAGACGCTGTTATAAAAAAGAATAATTGCAATATATTTAAAGTCAAAAGTCAAATATTTTGAAAACCTTACTTTTCTGTTTAAGGTCATTATCATCCTATTCTTAGTTTCATTACATAGTAAGGTCATAGGCAGTGGCGTAACTATAGGGTGGCAGGGGTGCCAAAATGCCACGGGCCCCCGATCCAAGAGAGCCCCGGCCCAAGAGGCCGCTTGCTACTAAAAAAAATCAGTTTTTTTAACATTGTACCTGATTATTATATTTTACTTGAAGTTTTTTTATATAAAATTCATTAAACTAAACCCCATAATAAACTTGCAATTTTTTAATTTATTATTTTTATAAATTATAAAGCATTTCAACACACCCTAAACAAAAAAATATTGATCAATTATAAAACGCATCCATTGGTTTCTATGGTTTCTACATTATTTATCGCGGTATGTTGGCAGCGTGGGCATTGATTATTAATTATTTAAATATTTATTGTTAGAAATAACAACCAGAAGCGGAATATTTAAATCACAGTTTAATTCACAAAGCCTTTTTACAATCCAAAAATAACGATTTAAGGTTAATTAACATTTCCTTATACAACCACAATTAAATAATAAGCACAAATACAGAATTTCAGTACGCAAATGGGCAGAGTTACTGCCCCTATAACTTTTAGACTAATAATGATCGCTCCTAAGAGGAGGCCTCGCTTTTATAGGTGTTTTCCCCTACATAGTCATATTTTTTTATTCAACTACCGACGTAGATTCCTAACACGGCCTCTCCTGACATCCTCTGCTACAACTTACCGAAGGAAATATGAAAATTAATTCATTCTTATGAAAACCGCTTCAGATGAAATAGTTACTTATCGCAGTCAGTGACATACAGTCCAAACTCATTGGGTTAGGTGACGAGCAGGTGTCCAATAACCTTACCTTTTATAATAACCTCTTTATTAATAACTTTTCCTTCAACCCAAGTTGATAACCTAAAATGTGGAGGTAGGTAGGTAGCCGTAACAAAAATAATAGTTGCTGTACCTACTTTATGAAAATTGCAGTATCAACTTATCTAAAAACTTTTGTTAACAAAATGGTTAACAAAGTAGGTAGTCCTAAAATAGTACAATTGTCGTTTCGAGTATCAACTTCATTACAAAATGCACTAGGCTATGTATTAAATATCAAAACAAAACGGTTACGATAGCATTATACTGTGGCCTTATAATTGTGCTTGCGTCCACGGCTATCGTACGACCACACTGGTGTGACCTTATTACAAAGTTAGTTGGCCACAAAAATTACATAATGAGTAAAGAGCGACCTTTTTTTTGGTAATGTGATCCTTCGTTGTCAACACTACTTTATCCACTGATCCAGCATCCATTCTCAATAAGTGGCTTCTAAAGGCAATAATCTGAAAACTCAAAGAATGTTAGCTTCCTATCTAACTATTTTGAACTTGCAATATTTGCAATCAAAACAAATGTGAAAATTACGAAGTAATTTGACTGCAGAAACAAATTAAACAAGACCAGTCAATTCAGTTCGTAAGCATTAAAAATTATCAGCCACGTATAAAGTTTTTAAACTGACTACTTGCTTTGAAATGACCACAAATAATCAAAAACACGATTTCTAAACACGCAAATAATTGCTTTCTCGATTCGGAAATATTTTAATAATAATCTTAGTAGACATAACTTTAATAAAACTGTCAAAAACTCCCCAGTGACGGTGTTTTACTCGTTGGATGCAAATAAATTGATATGAAAAGGCAAAAGTAAATGACGGTAACTACTCTTATCTTCTCTTCACACGTTAACCAATTGCAAGAGCAAAGAATAAGCACTCATATGAAGTAACGAAGAGTTG
Organism: Pyrgus malvae; assembly: GCA_911387765.1. Lineage (NCBI taxonomy): Eukaryota > Metazoa > Arthropoda > Insecta > Lepidoptera > Hesperiidae > Pyrgus > Pyrgus malvae. The sequence continues at coordinate 2,447,943 of OU426976.1, read as the reverse complement.
ATTTGTTTATTTACGTTGTTTTACTTACACTCGCAAAACTAGTAATAGCAATTATTACTCACATCTTACTGCTCTTTTATAAGAAGTTGGTTACTTACGGTTTCTAACCTTCTTACCAAACATTTCCAAATATGTTTAGAACATTTTGACTTACGTATATCACTAACACATATACACAGTTTTTTTTGACACACAAAGATGATAAAAACGGTGCGTACTGATTTCTGCGTTTGTTCAGGATGAAACCCAAGATGTAATGTGGGAGTATGATTCTTTATCCCACTTCTGATGTTAGAAATAACAACCAGAAGCGGAATATTTAAATCACAGTTTAATTCACAAAGCCTTTTTACAATCCAAAAATAACGATTTAAGGTTAATTAACATTTCCTTATACAACCACAATTAAATAATAAGCACAAATACAGAATTTCAGTACGCAAATGGGCAGAGTTACTGCCCCTATAACTTTTTGACTAATAATGATCGGCCTCGCTTTTATAGGTGTTTTCCCCTACATAGTCATATTTTTTTATTCAACTACCGACGTAGATTCCTAACATTATTGTAACCAAAAAAGTACTTTTTTCGTAGCGCTACCGTTTAGGCGAGCTCAAAACACTATGTTAGGGGAATCCCAGATTTACTTTACAATACTATACATATCATTTGCCAGGGAAATTCTCAGGTTTCAGTTCACTTTCAGAGACGAAACAGAAAAATCTTGTAGTCGTCATCGTGTATAGAGATCTTGCTGATTTATTACAATAAAAAATAATTTGATGTCCTGCAGAATTCCTGAAATACGTACTGCATTTAGGGGCCGTATACGAAATTTTGCCAATTTACCTGATTTTACACAGGAGATTTTGCAGTTAAAACAGTATTTTTTTTTATATATGTTCACCGATTACTCCGCCGTTTGTGGACCGATTTTCAAAATTCTTTTTTTGTTCGTTAGCTTATACCCCCGAGGTGGTCCCATTGTCACCAAATCAGGATCTGATGATGGGATCCCAGGGAAATCGAGGTGAACTCTCAAATTTTATAGGCACACACATTGATTTTGTTATAGTTTCTGAAGCATAAGAAATATTTACGCATAGAAATCATCATCTCATGTTGCTGAACTGATGATGGAAGGTACTACGACGGTTAGGAGTTGAGAGCAAATTCTTTCAATAAATGTTTTTTTATTCGAAATCTTACATTCCTGAGGTGGTCCAACTGTCACCATGTCAAAATCCGATGAGGAAGCCAACATGTTGTCAATTTTTTAATGCGATGATGTGATATTAGGGAAATCGAGGGAAACACTGAAACTTAATAGGCACACACATTCTTTTAGTCACATTTTGAACATAATACAAATATTTATGTCTGGTAATTATCACCTGCTGTTGCTTAGCTGACGATTGAAGGTACAACTCCTCAACGGTTAGGAGCTGACAGCAAATTCTTTCTTTAATTTATACGTTCAGGTTAATATATATAATACTACTATCAGTATTCTTTTAGGCTATTAGATAAACATGATTATAAAAGGTAAATCTGTTTAAAGTTTATAAGTAAAGTGAAAATTTTTGTAATTATGCTAATAAATACAGAATTATTAAAATTACTAAAAAGAGTGAAATAAATTAAGTTTTTAACAAAAAAATAGAACCGACTTCAAACGGTAAAAAATAAAATTGTTCAGTACCTACTTCTTCTTGCTTATGGTAATGACTCTTAAAACTATTTTTGAAGTCGGGCCCTTAGTGAAATTTTCTGTCTTAGTAAATATAGTGTACCTTTCGTTCTGAATGGGCACCGACTCCAATATAGTTTTAACAGTCATTACCATAAGCAAGAAGAAGTAGGTACTGTCCCACTGTCTGTACTGTCGGTGCCAATTTAGAACGAATGGTACGACATTTACTGAGGGCCCGACTCCAGAGTCATTACCATAAGCAAGAAGAAGTAGGTACTGAACAATTTTATTTTTTACCGTTTGAAGTCGGTTCTATTTTTTTGTTAAAAACTTAATTTATATAAAACTCTGTGGGACAAGATATGTTAAATAACTTAGCTATTCTGTCTTGTGAAAATTCTATGGCCCGATCTTTGAACTTTGATGATGTTATGTAAAAGTGTCTCTTTTGCAGAACAGAAAGCTCGAAAGAATAATATTTTTCTTAATAAGTACCTATCTTATTGAAATGAAATTGTTATAATATCTAAACTGTTATTTTTATTTCATTATAATTGTATGCAGATATCCTCACGATGTTGTTCCTTAATGTGAAATCTCCAACCTGAATTAAGCTTGCGAGGGGACTATAGCCCATCCCCTATTCCTCCTTTGCCGTAGGGCGACAGAGGGTTATGTGAAACTCTCGCAAAAACATCGAACAACCCACTAAAACCCACCGGGTCCCTCCTGGTCGCCTTGAGTGGGTTTTGCTTGGGACCGACTTTAGATTCATCCAAGCACTAATAGAGGAGGCCTATGCCCAACAGTGGGACGTACCTTTATAGGCTGGTAAATGTGGATGAATGTAAAATGTGTAAGTGTGTATAAACCCATGGTCTTGAAAATAAAATTAGTGTAATGTAGTGTATAACTCTAAGGTAATTTAAGTGGTTTATTAAAATTAAACTAAGTACAATGTGACGATTTTTACTGATAGGGCCCCATCAAAAGAAGTTGCCATGGGCCTCAGATGGTATTTACGCCACTGGTCATAGGTCTAAATTAAAAGAAAAAAAATATAGATACTCATGATTTATTATTATACAACACAAAAAAGTTAAGTAAAACGTCGTTAATAGTTATGTTATCATATTTATAAAAGTATGTATTTATGCATATCTTCATGTTAGTTTAATAGATGGTCGAATCAGTGACCGGTACATATTATTTTGCCTTATTTATTTCCGACTGCTAATTCATTGACGGGAATAAGTTTAGGTGGGGCTTGGCTTTCACATGTACAATAGCAGTTCTTAGTGTTTCCTGGTCCCTTTGGCAGAACAAGAATCTTGAGGTTCAGGTCGGTTTGCAAGGCCTTTGTAAATCCTGTAAAAGAAACAATTTCTTTAGTATTTCCTTGGAACTTACCCAACTTTACTAACTTTGACATTGGCTGAATACAACTCGCGAATAACCATAGACTAGAAAAAATATTTATGTAATGCTATGAGTATGAGTATTGAGTGGAGTTTTGGCGGGAAGTCTGAAGGTACAAGTTGTGCTCTTGTTTTATTTTCGTTTTCTTGGTGTATTTTTGAGTTATATCGGATAAAGTTGATGGCGTTTTGTTCAATATAAGTAAATGACAATGCACGAGTGATGTGAAATAAAATAAAAGTGCGAAAACATGTTTTTTCGGCTTGCCTCCAAAACTCCATCGGACACGTTCTCGTAAGGAAGCCATCACTTTACTTGAACATCTGACTGACTACACTTTCTGATATCTGACGACTTACTGATTTTTTCTATGATTACTAAGTGATGCAAAAATTATAGATAACGCTGGCATTATGCACAAAGCTTGCGATGCGATTATTAAAAAAATAATATGAGTACTGAGTTGAGTTATGGCGGGAAAGTGAAAAGTTGGTGATTTTAATTGAATGAGTTCCTTTTCGTGTACTTCGGTGGTACTTCCCCGGGCGAACCATAATAGTTCTACCACCTACCAAACTTGACTGCCTTTAATGAAAAAGAAAATATTTGTTGACTCGTGTGGCTCAACAGTCAAAAATCCAGATTTGCCTATCGAAGGTCCTGGCTTTGTTTCCTGGCGAATCGGGAACTTAAACGATGAGTTTAAACTTCTGTTATCCGTGTGGGTGCTAGCATCTTACTAATATTATAAAGAGGAAAGATTTGCTAATGTGAGCCTATGACAAAAAAGTTCCTTTCTGTTTTTCGGTTCGTTGCGTGATAGGGACAGAATTATTTTTTTGTATAGAGATTGTTTTAGGGTTGAAGGGTGACCTATGCTACTGTAACAGCCAACTCGAGCCGAATTCTAATAATAATATGAATATTTTATATTAGTACTATGTTACGTTCAAACAACACAATATATTCAAAAAATGTTTGTGTTACGCAAAATGAAAATCATTCATTCTTTCTCATTCAACTTTTCACAAATTCTAAAATTAATATTTCACCTCGACTTTTGGTTCCACTGGTGCTAGTTCCTTGGCTAGAGGTAGTTCCGGTGCTACTTCCTTGGCTAGTGGTAGTTCCGGTGCTACTTCCTTGGCTAGTGGTAGTTCCGGTGCTACTTCCTTGGCTAGTGGTAGTTCCGGTGCTACTTCCTTGGCTATCGGTAGTACTGGTGCTAGTTCCTTGGCTAGTGGTAGTTCCGGCGCTAGTTGCTTGGCTGGTGGTAGTGTCGGTGCTACTTCCTTGGCTATCGGTAGTTCCAGTGCTAGTTCCTTTGCTAGTGGTAGTTCCGGTGCTACTTGCTTGGCTAACGGTAGTTCCGGCGCTAGTTGCTTGGCTAGTGGTAGTGTCGGTGCTACTTCCTTGACTATCGGTAGTTGCGGTGCTAGTTCCTTTGCTAGTGGTAGTTCCAGTGCTAGTTCCTTTGCTAGTGGTAGTACTGGTGCTAGTTCCTTGGCTAGTGGTAGTTCCGGCGCTAGTTGCTTGGCTGGTGGTAGTGTCGGTGCTACTTCCTTGGCTATCGGTAGTTCCAGTGCTAGTTCCTTTGCTAGTGGTAGTTCCGGTGCTAGTTCCTTCGCTAGTGGTAGTTACGGTGCTAGTTCCTTTGCCAGTGGTAGTTCCGGTGCTACTTCCTTGGCTATCGGTAGTTCCAGTGCTAGTTCCTTTGCTAGTGGTAGTTCCGGTGCTACTTGCTTGGCTATCGGTAGTTCCGGCGCTAGTTGCTTGGCTAGTGGTAGTGTCGGTGCTACTTCCTTGACTATCGGTAGTTCCGGTGCTAGTTCCTTGGCTAGTGGTAGTTCCAGTGCTAGTTCCTTTGCTAGTGGTAGTTCCGGTGCTACTTCCTTGACTAGTGGTAGTTCCGGTGCTAGTTCCTTTGCCAGTGGTAGTTCCGGTGCTACTTGCTTGGCTATCGGTAGTTCCGGCGCTAGTTGCTTGGCTAGTGGTAGTGTCGGTGCTACTTCCTTGACTATCGGTAGTTCCGGTGCTAGTTCCTTTGCTAGTGGTAGTTCCAGTGCTAGTTCCTTTGCTAGTGGTAGTTCCGGTGCTACTTCCTTGACTATCGGTAGTTCCGGTGCTAGTTCCTTTGCTAGTGGTAGTTACGGTGCTAATTCCTTTGCTAGTGGTAGTTCCGGTGCTACTTCCTTGGCTATCGGTAGTTCCGGCGCTAGTTCCTTTGCCAGTGGTAGTTCCGGTGCTAGTTCCTTTGCCAGTAGTAGTTCCGGTGCTACTTGCTTGGCTATCGGTAGTTCCGGCGCTAGTTGCTTGGCTAGTGGTAGTGTCGGTGCTACTTCCTTGGCTATCGGTAGTTCCGGTGCTAGTTCCTTTGCTAGTAGTAGTGTCGGTGCTACTTCCTTGGCTATCGGTAGTTCCGGTGCTAGTTCCTTGGCTAGTGGTAGTTCCGGTGCTAGTTCCTTTGCCAGTAGTAGTTCCGGTGCTACTTGATTGGCTATTGGTAGTTCCGGCGCTAGTTGCTTGGCTAGTGGTAGTGTCGGTGCTACTTCCTTGGCTATCGGTAGTTCCGGTGCTAGTTCCTTTGCTAGTGGTAGTTCTAGTGCTAGTTCCTTTGCTAGTGGTAGTTCCGGTGCTACTTCCTTGACTAGTGGTAGTTCCGGTGCTAGTTTCTTTGCTAGTGGTAGTTCCGGTGCTACTTGCTTGGCTATCGGTAGTTCCGGTGCTAGTTTCTTTGCTAGTGGTAGTTCCGGTGCTACTTGCTTGGCTATCGGTAGTTCCGGCGCTAGTTGCTTGGCTAGTGGTAGTGTCGGTGCTACTTCCTTGGCTATCGGTAGTTCCGGTGCTACTTCCTTGGCTAGTGGTAGTTCCGGTGCTAGTTCCTTTGCCAGTGGTAGTTCCGGTGCTACTTGCTTGGCTATCGGTAGTTCCGGCGCTAGTTGCTTGGCTAGTGGTAGTGTCTGTGCTACTTCCTTGGCTATCGGTAGTTCCGGTGCTACTTCCTTGACTAGTGGTAGTTCCGGTGCTAGTTCCTTGGCTAGTGGTAGTTCCGGTGCTACTTCCTTGACTAGTGGTAGTTCCGGTGCTAGTTCCTTGGCTAGTGGTAGTTCCGGTGCTAGTTCCTTTGCCAGTGGTAGTTCCGGTGCTACTTGATTGGCTATCGGTAGTTCCGGCGCTAGTTGCTTGGCTAGTGGTAGTGTCGGTGCTACTTCCTTGACTATCGGTAGTTCCGGTGCTAGTTCCTTTGCTAGTGGTAGTTCCGGTGCTAGTTCCTTTGCTAGTGGTAGTTCCGGTGCTAGTTCCTTTGCTAGTGGTAGTTCCGGTGCTAGTTCCTTTGCTAGTGGTAGTTCCGGTGCTAGTTCCTTTGCCAGTGGTAGTTCCGGTGCTACTTGCTTGGCTATCGGTAGTTCCGGCGCTAGTTGCTTGGCTAGTAGTAGAGTCGGTGCTACTTCCTTGGCTATCGGTAGTTCCGGTGCTAGTTCCTTTGCTAGTGGTAGTTCCAGTGCTAGTTCCTTTGCTAGTGGGAGTTCCGGTGCTACTTCCTTGACTAGTGGTAGTTCCGGTGCTAGTTTCTTTGCTAGTGGTAGTTCCGGTGCTACTTGCTTGGCTATCGGTAGTTCCGGCGCTAGTTGCTTGGCTAGTGGTAGTGTCGGTGCTACTTCCTTGGCTATCGGTAGTTCCGGTGCTACTTCCTTGGCTAGTGGTAGTTCCGGTGCTAGTTCCTTTGCTAGTGGTAGTTCCAGTGCTAGTTCCTTTGCTAGTGGTAGTTCCGGTGCTAGTTCCTTTGCTAGTAGTAGTGTCGGTGCTACTTCCTTGGCTATCGGTAGTTCCGGTGCTAGTTCCTTGGCTAGTGGTAGTTCCGGTGCTAGTTCCTTTGCCAGTGGTAGTTCCGGTGCTACTTGATTGGCTATCGGTAGTTCCGGCGCTAGTTGCTTGGCTAGTGGTAGTGTCGGTGCTACTTCCTTGACTATCGGTAGTTCCGGTGCTAGTTCCTTTGCTAGTGGTAGTTACGGTGCTAGTTCCTTTGCCAGTGGTAGTTCCGGTGCTACTTGCTTGGCTATCGGTAGTTCCGGTGCTACTTCCTTGGCTAGTGGTAGTTCCGGTGCTACTTCCTTGGCTAGTGGTAGTTCCGGTGCTAGTTCCTTTGCCAGTGGTAGTTCCGGTGCTAGTTCCGGTGCTAGTTCCTTTGCTAGTGGTAGTTCCAGTGCTAGTTCCTTTGCTAGTGGTAGTTCCGGTGCTAGTTCCTTTGCTAGTAGTAGTGTCGGTGCTACTTCCTTGGCTATCGGTAGTTCCGGTGCTAGTTCCTTGGCTAGTGGTAGTTCCGGTGCTAGTTCCTTTGCCAGTGGTAGTTCCGGTGCTACTTGATTGGTTATCGGTAGTTCCGGCGCTAGTTGCTTGGCTAGTGGTAGTGTCGGTGCTACTTCCTTGGCTATCGGTAGTTCCGGTGCTAGTTTCTTTGCTAGTGGTAGTTCCGGTGCTACTTGCTTGGCTATCGGTAGTTCCGGCGCTAGTTGCTTGGCTAGTGGTAGTTCCGGTGCTAGTTCCTTTGCTAGTAGTAGTGTCGGTGCTACTTCCTTGGCTATTGGTAGTTCCGGTGCTACTTCCTTGGCTAGTGGTAGTTCCGGTGCTAGTTCCTTTGCCAGTGGTAGTTCCGGTGCTAGTTCCTTTGCTAGTGGTAGTTCCAGTGCTAGTTCCTTTGCTAGTGGTAGTTCTGGTGCTAGTTCCTTTGCTAGTAGTAGTGTCGGTGCTACTTCCTTGGCTAGTGGTAGTTCCGGTGCTAGTTCCTTGGCTAGTGGTAGTTCCGGTGCTAGTTCCTTTGCCAGTGGTAGTTCCGGTGCTACTTGCTTGGCTATCGGTAGTTCCGGCGCTAGTTGCTTGGCTAGTGGTAGTGTCGGTGCTACTTCCTTGGCTATCGGTAGTTCCGGTGCTAGTTCCTTGGCTAGTGGTAGTTCCGGTGCTAGTTCCTTTGCCAGTGGTAGTTCCGGTGCTACTTGATTGGCTATTGGTAGTTCCGGCGCTAGTTGCTTGGCTAGTGGTAGTGTCGGTGCTACTTCCTTGACTATCGGTAGTTCCGGTGCTAGTTCCTTGGCTAGTGGTAGTTCCGGTGCTAGTTCCTTTGCCAGTGGTAGTTCCGGTGCTACTTGATTGGCTATTGGTAGTTCCGGCGCTAGTTGCTTGGCTAGTGGTAGTGTCGGTGCTACTTCCTTGGCTATCGGTAGTTCCGGTGCTACTTCCTTGGCTAGTGGTAGTTCCGGTGCTAGTTCCTTTGCCAGTGGTAGTTCCAGTGCTAGTTCCTTGGCTAGTGGTAGTTCCGGTGCTAGTTCCTTTGCCAGTGGTAGTTCCGGTGCTACTTGATTGGCTATTGGTAGTTCCGGCGCTAGTTGCTTGGCTAGTGGTAGTGTCGGTGCTACTTCCTTGGCTATCGGTAGTTCCGGTGCTAGTTCCTTGGCTAGTGGTAGTTCCGGTGCTAGTTCCTTTGCCAGTGGTAGTTCCGGTGCTACTTGATTGGCTATTGGTAGTTCCGGCGCTAGTTGCTTGGCTAGTGGTAGTGTCGGTGCTACTTCCTTGGCTATCGGTAGTTCCGGTGCTAGTTCCTTTGCTAGTGGTAGTTACGGTGCTAGTTCCTTTGCCAGTGGTAGTTCCGGTGCTACTTGCTTGGCTATCGGTAGTTCCGGCGCTAGTTGCTTGGCTAGTGGTAGTGTCGGTGCTACTTCCTTGGCTATCGGTAGTTCCGGTGCTACTTCCTTGGCTAGTGGTAGTTCCGGTGCTACTTCCTTGGCTAGTGGTAGTTCCGGTGCTAGTTCCTTTGCCAGTGGTAGTTCCGGTGCTAGTTCCTTTGCTAGTGGTAGTTCCAGTGCTAGTTCCTTTGCTAGTGGTAGTTCCGGTGCTAGTTCCTTTGCCAGTGGTAGTTCCGGTGCTACTTGATTGGCTATCGGTAGTTCCGGCGCTAGTTGCTTGGCTAGTGGTAGTGTCGGTGCTACTTCCTTGGCTATCGGTAGTTCCGGTGCTACTTCCTTGGCTAGTGGTAGTTCCGGTGCTACTTCCTTGGCTAGTGGTAGTTCCGGTGCTAGTTCCTTTGCCAGTGGTAGTGTCGGTGCTACTTCCTTGGCTAGTGGTAGTTCCGGTGCTAGTTCCTTGGCTAGTGGTAGTTCCGGTGCTAGTTCCTTTGCCAGTGGTAGTTCCGGTGCTACTTGATTGGCTATCGGTAGTTCCGGCGCTAGTTGCTTGGCTAGTGGTAGTGTCGGTGCTACTTCCTTGACTATCGGTAGTTCCGGTGCTAGTTCCTTTGCTAGTGGTAGTTACGGTGCTAGTTCCTTTGCCAGTGGTAGTTCCGGTGCTACTTGATTGGCTATCGGTAGTTCCGGCGCTAGTTGCTTGGCTAGTGGTAGTGTCGGTGCTACTTCCTTGACTATCGGTAGTTCCGGTGCTAGTTCCTTGGCTAGTGGTAGTTCCGGTGCTAGTTCCTTTGCCAGTGGTAGTTCCGGTGCTACTTGATTGGCTATCGGTAGTTCCGGCGCTAGTTGCTTGGCTAGTGGTAGTGTCGGTGCTACTTCCTTGACTATCGGTAGTTCCGGTGCTAGTTCCTTTGCTAGTGGTAGTTACGGTGCTAGTTCCTTTGCCAGTGGTAGTTCCGGTGCTACTTGATTGGCTATCGGTAGTTCCGGCGCTAGTTGCTTGGCTAGTGGTAGTGTCGGTGCTACTTCCTTGACTATCGGTAGTTCCGGTGCTAGTTCCTTTGCTAGTGGTAGTTCCAGTGCTAGTTCCTTTGCTAGTGGTAGTTCCGGTGCTACTTCCTTGACTATCGGTAGTTCCGGTGCTAGTTCCTTGGCTAGTGGTAGTTACGGTGCTAGTTCCTTTGCCAGTGGTAGTTCCGGTGCTACTTGCTTGGCTATCGGTAGTTCCGGCGCTAGTTGCTTGGCTAGTAGTAGAGTCGGTGCTACTTCCTTGGCTATCGGTAGTTCCGGTGCTAGTTCCTTTGCTAGTGGTAGTTCCGGTGCTAGTTCCTTTGCCAGTGGTAGTTCCGGTGCTACTTGCTTGGCTATCGGTAGTTCCGGCGCTAGTTCCTTTGCTAGTGGTAGTTCCGGTGCTAGTTCCTTTGCTAGTAGTAGTTCCGGTGCTAGTTCCTTTGCTAGTAGTAGTGTCGGTGCTACTTCCTTGGCTATCGGTAGTTCCGGTGCTAGTTCCTTGGCTAGTGGTAGTTCCCGTGCTAGTTCCTTTGCCAGTGGTAGTTCCGGTGCTACTTCCTTGACTAGTGGTAGTTCCGGTGCTAGTTCCTTGGCTAGTGGTAGTTCCGGTGCTACTTCCTTGACTAGTGGTAGTTCCGGTGCTAGTTCCTTGGCTAGTGGTAGTTCCGGTGCTAGTTCCTTTGCCAGTGGTAGTTCCGGTGCTACTTGATTGGCTATCGGTAGTTCCGGCGCTAGTTGCTTGGCTAGTGGTAGTGTCGGTGCTACTTCCTTGACTATCGGTAGTTCCGGTGCTAGTTCCTTTGCTAGTGGTAGTTCCAGTGCTAGTTCCTTTGCTAGTGGTAGTTCCGGTGCTAGTTCCTTTGCCAGTGGTAGTTCCGGTGCTACTTCCTTGACTAGTGGTAGTTCCGGTGCTAGTTCCTTTGCCAGTGGTAGTTCCGGTGCTACTTCCTTGACTAGTGGTAGTTCCGGTGCTAGTTCCTTGGCTAGTGGTAGTTCCCGTGCTAGTTCCTTTGCCAGTGGTAGTTCCGGTGCTACTTCCTTGACTAGTGGTAGTTCCGGTGCTAGTTCCTTGGCTAGTGGTAGTTCCGGTGCTACTTCCTTGACTAGTGGTAGTTCCGGTGCTAGTTCCTTGGCTAGTGGTAGTTCCGGTGCTAGTTCCTTTGCCAGTGGTAGTTCCGGTGCTACTTGATTGGCTATCGGTAGTTCCGGCGCTAGTTGCTTGGCTAGTGGTAGTGTCGGTGCTACTTCCTTGACTATCGGTAGTTCCGGTGCTAGTTCCTTTGCTAGTGGTAGTTCCAGTGCTAGTTCCTTTGCTATTGGTAGTTCCGGTGCTAGTTCCTTTGCCAGTGGTAGTTCCGGTGCTACTTCCTTGGCTGTCGGTAGTTCCGGCGCTAGTTGCTTGGCTAGTGGTAGTGTCGGTGCTACTTCCTTGGCTTTCAGTAGTTCCGGTGCTAGTTCCTTTGCTAGTGGTAGTTCCGGTGCTAGTTCCTTTGCTAGTGGTAGTTCCGGTGCTACTTCCTTGACTATCGGTAGTTGCTGTGCTACTTCCTTGGCTAGTGGTAGTTCCGGTGCTAGTTCCTTTGCCAGTGGTAGTTCCGGTGCTACTTCCTTGGCTGTCGGTAGTTCCGGCGCTAGTTGCTTGGCTAGTGGTAGTGTCGGTGCTACTTCCTTGGCTTTCAGTAGTTCCGGTGCTAGTTCCTTTGCTAGTGGTAGTTCCGGTGCTAGTTCCTTTGCTAGTGGTAGTTCCGGTGCTACTTCCTTGACTATCGGTAGTTCCGGTGCTAGTTCCTTTGCTAGTGGTAGTTCCGGTGCTAGTTCCTTTGCTAGTGGTAGTGTCGGTGCTACTTCCTTGACTTTCGGTAGTTCCGGTGCTACTTCCTTGGCTAGTGGTAGTTCCGGTGCTTGTTCCTTTGCTAGTGGTAGTTCCGGTGCTACTTCCTTGGCTATCGGTAGTTCCGGCGCTAGTTGCTTGGCTAGTGGTAGTTCCGGTGCTAGTACCTTGATTAGTGGTAGTTCTGGTGCTAGTTTCTGTGTTGGTTTCGCTGGTGGTAGAATCTTTCTTTTCCTTGTGTGTCTTTTCTGTGTAGTATTTATTGTTTTGTTTTATTTTTCGAATTTCCTGCGTTACATCTGAAAAATAGGATAGAATTGAGATATTATATTAATTCTTGATTGATGATTGATGAATAGATATTTATATATATAGTTTATAGTCAGATGTGCTAAAAGTCTCACTACACCACTGTCAATGTTATTCGAGAAAAAAAAATAGAAAACTATAGGCCAATTTCTAAACTGTGTTTATTTGCTAAAATATTAGAGAAATTAGTACATCAACAAATCTATACTGTTCTTAAGCAATACTTCATTGACGACCAGCACGGTTTCCTTAGAAAAAAGTCGACCACATCTAATCTCATTCTTTGCAGCGAATACCTATCTACGCACATGTCACAACCATCCCAACTATTACAAAAACAACTATTGCAAGAAGCTGGTTTGATGCGACTCCATAAGTCTGGCTTAAAATTGTATTTAATATTGTTTTTTATTTTTTAGCCTCTTTTTCGCACCTGTATTCCAAAATTTTAAGTTGTAGAACAAACAAACAACTATGTGTTAAAAGCGAAAACAGCTAAATGGTGTCAAGAAACTAGTATTGTTAATTACTTAGGTATAACACTGTATGTTTTCCTAATAAAATAAAATGAAATAAAATAAAAAATAAAATAAAATCCCAGATTGACGTTATCTACACGGACTACATGAAAGCATTTGACCGAATAGATCACTTGATACTCCTACGCAAACTACAAAATGCGGGTATTAGAGGAAACCTGTTCAGGTGGTTCTGTTCCTATATATTAAACAGAAATGAAACTATTGTTCTAAATGGTTTTGCATCATCTAATATGGTAATACCGTCAGGAATTCCTCAGGGATCACTTCTTGGGCCTCTCCTATTCGTCATCTTTATAAACGACATCAACAAATGTTTCACCTATTCTAAAATCCTACTTTTCGCAGACGATATGAAAATTTTATCTGTTATTAATTCTGTTGACGATGCTATTAACCTGCAAAAAGATCTTGACGTATTCCAAAAATATTGTACTCATTCAAAATTAAATTTAAATGTGAGTAAATGTTTCGTTTGTTCATTTACTCGCAAACCTAATCCCATAACATTTGATTACAAAATCAACTCTACTTCACTTACACGAGTAGACACAATTAGAGATTTAGGTGTAACATTTGACTCTAAACTTTTGTTCGACAAGCACATCGATGACATAGTACGTAAAGCTTCCAAAGCCCTGGGCTTTATACTTCGTGTTTCTGCAGAATTTAAGAACATAAAAACACTTAAAATCTTATATTGCACATTTGTCCGATGTCATCTCGAATACGCTTCTCCGGTTTGGAATCCCATTTATGACACATATGTGAACCGCATAGAACGTATCCAAAAGCGTTTCTTAAATTTCTTGCAATATCGATGTAAAGAATTTGTCACTGGTTACAACAAACAATGCAAAAGGCATCACATACTTCCTCTACACGAGCGTAGGCGAATTGCTGACTTGGCTTACATATTTAATATAATTAATGGGTCTGTGAACTACCCTGAGTTACTAAGCAATGTCAATTTCATGACCCCCCCCCCCCCCCAAAATCCATCATTCATGTGTAGATTTAGGCGAAACAAGCCAATTTGGGACACCTCTTCCCCCAAATTTCTTAGTGAAACCTCCTCCCAAATTGAAGGCTGCGACCGCGCCAACAGACTAATCACATTGCTGAAAGTGTACATTAGTGCGAAAAAAAATATTTTTTATAAGTTCGGTTAGCTAGTATAATAGTACTTTGTATTTTAAGTCTAATATTAATAAATGATTACAACTTGTTTTTTTTTTTTGCTCACTGTTCGGTATTTATTCGAAAAAGACCTGGCAACCCAGCATATATGCCAAGACCCCTGTCCAGCGAGCTTTCACTCGACTACCCCTCCCCCTGGAATTCATCACGTAATCAATAGAGCGTACATTAGCATTGTGAACTATAACCTAAATATAAAAAGAAGTTGAAAAAAAAATTTAAACGACGTGCTAAATCCTTACCTGTATTTTTGCTGTACTTTTTGATGACTCTCAAAGAAGCGATGAAACCTTAAAAATAAAAAACGAACATTATTTTTTATTCGAACAAAACAATTAAAACAAAAGAAAATAGCAATAACAAAGGAAAGTGGTAAAAATATGTATGTATATCGTCGCCTCATGTAAGTGGGGCAACTGCACCTTTTCACCAAAACCCAATAGATTTGCTTCACGGCAGAAGTGGGCGCAGCGGTGGTACTTCTCCATTCGAATTATTAAAGTTCTTCTACCTCCAAAAAGTAAGAAAAAAAAATTACTTACTTGTGGTACCCGTTCTCTTCTGTAGAATTACAACAGCTTCTTGAAGACCTGAAATAAAAACAAAAAACGGTAATTTAAACTCTAAAACTATCGTTGGTGAATAGTGAGCCAATTATTGAGAGCCCCGTGCCCATCAATATCAAGAGAGACTGAGAAGGCTGGAGCCTAGGGCGGCAGATTGGGGGCGGCAGATTTTGGGTCAAATGTCAAATTTGGCCCAAATTTTTGTTCTACAAAATTAAAGACAACCTGACTAATACTTTCAATATGAACTTGTTAAAGCCTTTAAAGGAGGTTCACACTACTACTACTAAATGTAAGGTAAATACGCACTATTGTTACTGCTCAGCGTGATCAAAGTTTCGAAGAATGTCACGATATCTGAAAAAGAAAACAAACGTAAATAACATTATATGGAAATCAACACATGAGCTGAAGCGGGCCTAAGTGTTGTAACTATTTGTATGCAGTTTCGCTGCTACTCCGAAGGCTAATGGACGCTTCATGTTAAGGTGCGTACGGACAGCGTGTACAGTGGTACACTCTTGGCCGTCGGCAGGCGGTCTCTGGCCGCGCGTCAATGAGGACGCGTTCGATCTGGTGCGTGGATCGATTCAGCTCGCGTTTAGGTTTGTTGCGGACCGTACAGGAGCTGTTGCGTATCCAATGTACGCGTAAAGACACGCGTACCAATGTCGTGCTGTCCGTACGTACCTTAAATGTCTTCCACGGTCGAACTCTCAAATTTATTACATAGAAAATAATTTTTACTATTTCTGTAAATTAACTCACCAGTTTGTATGACTGAGTGAATGCTAGAGATGGCTTGGAAGAAATCTGAAAAACACAATGAACATTATTTTATGTGACCACAATACTCGTTAGAAATCTAAGTATATCTTATTTATACTTATTTATAAAAAATACAAAGCCTGTATCACGCAATAAATTTGTTTAAATTAAATTCTCTGTATTTATTTACGCTGCTACTATATTTATTTTTTAATTTTTGGATTTTTCTTGGCTTATCATATTCTACAAGACCCTTTCATTTGATATCCATGTTGGTTGGCTTGTACAAAAATGTGTAATCCGCCATTTTGTTACGACGGCCATTTTGGAATACCAACTGTATTGATCATACAAAATTGCATTGTAATCAGAACAAAAGGTTTATTCCGAATTTGAACTCAATAGGAAGTGGGTTTAATTTTGCTTGCAAGATTTGGGCCACGCTAAGAATTCGTAATATCAAAACAGCAGCGATGGCCGAGCTATAAAACAGTGGACCTCTAAGTTAAGTGCGTATTTATCGCAGCTCCACGATGAGGGAAAATAACGCGATTAATTACAACGTATCCATCACCGTGCATGACTGACAGAAACTCATAATTTCTCGTAGGCGTGACGTGCACCAATCCGCACTTGGCTAGCGTGGTGGACTTTTTTTTTATTAAGTAAATCGAAAAAAAGGCAGACGGGCCGCGTGGTGTGAAGCGATCACCGTCGCCTATGGACACGGGCAGCCCCAGGGGAGCCGCCCGAGCATTGCCGGCTTTGGAGGAGAGCTTTTTTACAGCTTTACAGGACTATACCCATACCTTTTTTGACAGGACTGTACCCTAACCTGACCTAATTCCCTCTCGTGAGAGGAGACCTGTGCCTAATATCCTAAACGGTCAACTTACCGCTGGATTCAGTTAAAGTGCACAATCTGGTGGACGCTTCCTCAATAGTGTTGGTGCCGGTCACACGCAGAATGGTGGTGAAGAACGTCACGAAGCTAACTCGGGTGTAAATTCGGATCGTGGTAAAGATTCTGAAGATTTCTGTAAGAATAAAGATTTATTTAAATATCTGATACCTTTAAACGAGCTATTCTTGTATACCTGAATACATTTTTTGAATCTCGGAAACGGCTCCAACGATTTAGATGAAATTTAGTAGTAGTTTCGGGGGTGATAAATCGAGCCAGGTTGGTTTTATTTAAAAAAAATACATAAAAAAAATCAGCGATAATCAACTTAAATATAAACTGAAAAATACGACTCTTCCTGACATCTATTGGAGAGAATTAATAATATTGTGGCGTAGAACGCCGTCAAACGTAATCCGCCAATCCGACGTCAAAAGAAAAGACAATGTCGATTTGAAAGAGCTCTTTAAAAATTTCGTTCATTGAATTTAAGCTTCCTTGGCCGAATGGTTACGTGGGCTGACTGCGGTACTAGAGATCCGGGTTCAAACCTCAATCAAAACCATATTGCGTTAATTTTTTTTTTTGTGTTTTTTTTATTGGGAGCTGTTTCAGATGGCATTGATAAGTAACACTAAGCAAATGTGTGTTTCGTTTGAAATTAAACCAAGAAAATAAATTGTTTTTATCCGAGCAACGCTCAGTCGTCCAGATACTATCACTAAGCACTCGCAGCCCCACAATAGGATTGCTGTGTTTTTTTTTATATTTTCCAATGAAAAAAGGTGGCGATACTTACTAGTTATTCTTGTGATCCTAGTAAATTGTTGCCAAGCCAACCTAAGAGCTAAAAAGAAAAAAAAATTACAAAAAGTTAGGTACCACTAAAATATTTAAAAAATCGAAAGTTATTTTTTTTCTATTTAAATGTTGTAGCAGATGAGCACGCATCATACTTGGGTGTTAGGTCGTCCATGTAGCCCATGGACATCTACACACAACCTCAAGCAAGCATAGGTAAGTCTTGTCTGACGTCGTATGCAGTTGCGCTGCTACTCCGGCGACTGGTGGTCGCCTTATGTAAGTGTGGCCGGCAACTGCACCTTTCCACCGAAACACAACGGAGTTGGTTCACGGCAGAAGTGGGTGCAGCGGTGGTACTTCCCCGGGCGAACCGTAATAGTTCTACCACCTTCCAAACAGCAGCAGGTACAGCAGAGCTTTTGATTAAATAAAAAAAAGATACTTACTCTTGGTCTTCGTGATGTACAGCAGGTTTTTGAATACTTCGATAGCGCTGTTTCCAGAATTTTCTTCGATTTGTTGGAGGAAGTCCAATGTTGACACTGAAAATAAAAACTAAAGTGAAATTACGAAAATAAAATAAAAATACAAATTTAAAACATGAGGCTATCGTGGTTTATTTTTATTATAATTTCCTTGGTGTATATTTGTCGAGCTTAGAGCATCAAGGTATGACAGGTATGACACCCGTCAGAGGAGTGGCCTTTACGGGCGAACCCTTTGCCCCAACGTGCATGCACAATGTGCCTTCTAGCTATATACAACTAGTGTGTGTGCGTGACGGTGCATAGAAAATGACGTTGTTAATTGAAATTGACATATTTAGAAATGTATGCGTCTGTAGCGATGAAAGAATATTTGTGAATGTGACAAAATTAAAATGTGCGGGTTCTTCCCCCGCACCAGATTTGGCACAAAAATTATGTATCGAAGCGAGGCGCTATGCCGTCTTTACTGAAGGGTGAGTCAGTAACTTTGATGCTCTAAGTTGTCGAGTATCATATAATTTTATTTGAGATAGATTATGTAAGTAATTAAAGTTGTAAGTTAACGAACATAACTTACCATTGTCAGTGTTCACAATGTTGATTTGTGCGCATGCGTCAACAATGTTCTTGGTCTGTGTGACTTCCAGTAGAACGTTGAAGAAAGTAAAGGAGTCAATCTTGTTGCGGAACGAACTCACACGTTCGAAGGTCTGTATGACACCTGGGAACAAAAAGTAACTAAGTCGAAACTCTTTGTAAAAGTAACTATTTGAAATTTGAACATATGACTGCGCGGATCGCTAGGGTTGGCGCCTACAAAAAGTAGCGACTCCTTCTGTGTCAATTTTTATTTTACGTCTACAGTTTAAGGGCCTCACCATCTCCAAGTAAAGCTGATTAGTTACGTCCCAAGTAAAGTTAATTGGCAAGTAAAAGTTATGAGAACGGGTCAGTTTATCATATGATAAGTGCTACTTGAACATCGTAAAAATGAAATTGAAGTTACATGTGACTTTAACCGACAATTAGCGTACTTGTCCCTTTACTTAAAGGTGGTGAAAGAGGCCATAAGACTTAGAAATAAAACATGTTATTTTAATTATTGCATTATTATTACATGAGAAGTAAAACCTGCGGACTCCACCACTGAGAAAGAAATTTGTTAAGTGCGTTTATAGCTGCTCTACGGTGAGGGAAAACGCATTGATATTTATTAATTACGATGTTTGCCATCACCGCGCTGGTAAGCATGATGCCCACCGACCCGCACTTGGCCAGCGTGGTGGAATATGGCCTGATCCCTTCTCACTTCAGTAAATAAAAAAGTAATTTGAGTAATATACATACTGAGGTTAAACGCAGTCTTGAATCTGATGGTGACCGTCGTCAAATCGTTGGCGCCAGTGATCCTGTACAGTTCTTGGATGACAACATTTAGATCTGCAAGGAAATCCATTTTTAAAAACTTTTTCAACATGACAAATATATTTGAACAATTCTTTTGAATTCAATAAAATAATAACTTACATTTACGTCCAGAAACTCTGAGTAGATCTTCAATGGCAACCTTGAGAGCTGTAAGAGAAAAAAACATTCTATTTGCTATCTCCAAATTCAAATTTCAAATTTATTTCAAATTCTGCGTCAGAAATAGTCAACATAAATTCTCGTGTTTTGAAGCATAAAAATAATAGCAAATTAAGGAAGCACCGAAATCTTCTTTTGTTTATGGCCACACTGAAAATCAGTGCTGTGAACTTAAAGCACTGATTTTCAATACCTACGGTGGCTTTCGCTGTACAATAAAGTATACTACACCTATTTGCTTTTCCATATTATGAAGGATATTGATGACAAATATATTTTAACTTCACGCCAAAGTTTCAAGTGTTGGGAGATGGGAGTAAAAACTAATGTACTTACTGGTACGCCCAGTGAATTCCTTCAAGACAACAATACTTTCAGAGAATGTCTTCCTGTTGACAAGTTTCACAAACAAGGAGATCGCCTTTCCGTAATCTGAAAATCAAAGATTTTGAGTATAATCAAGACAGTTATATAAAGAAAAGTACAGTATAATATAAAATTTGAAAAAAAAAAAGTATACTGTGACTTACCATTAACATTAAAAGCTGAAGTGAAAACTCTGTACGTAACAGTCAGATCTGAAAAATGGAAAGTAAATTGATAAATATTGTCTGAAAAAGTTCTAGATCTATTTTAATACACGATCTTGAGGAATCTATTTGTCATTTTTCAATTATTCAGGAATATAAATAATTGAAAAAAAATTGCATGAAGCACGCATGGCTCGGCGGCTAGCGTAGATCGCAAGCGGTCTATGCAGCTAAGCCGAACGGATGCGGTCGGGTGTGAGATGTGTGATGGGTGACCGCTAGTGGCAAAAAATTTCATGCGCGTTTCCGTGCTTCGGAGGGCACGTTAAGCCGTCGGTCCCGGTTGTTGTCGATAGATAACAGTCGTTTAACCTTGTCGGAGGCCATATGGGCGGTTTGAAAACTTCCGACAGCAGGTTGACCACTATTCCGAGTAACTCTGTACGCAAGGCACTGTGGAGTAAGCTCCAAACCTCCCCAATAATGGGGAAAGATCCGCGCATTGCGACGCAAAAACGGTTGTAGCCACGACTCATTTTTAATAATTAAAAATGGAATCCTTACCAGCTTCTGATTTAAGTTGCAAGTACACGTCGGAGAAATCGGTGACGACTCCGGCGGTGAGTTTCTGAATGACTACGTAAACGCCATCCACACCTGGAAATAAAAAAATAACATTTGAGGATGTTTTGGCGGGAAGTTGAAAAAACGTTGTACTTTTGTTTTCATTTTTATGGTGTATTTTTGAGCTATATCGGATAAAGTTGATGACATTTTGTTTGATATAGGCTATTTATAGTGCCCTAGTGTTGTAACTGAAATAACAATGAGAAAATGTGTTTTTTCAGGCCTCCAAAACTCCATCAGATATTCTGGTAAAGTGGCCATCGCTTTACTCGGATGTCTGACTGATTTGACTGATTTTGATAAAATGTTAGGGCCGATCATTTATCAGTCAGTTAATTTTATCGCTATACTTTTCATATCTCAGAGTAATGATGATAGAGCCTTTATATTATTTATTAAATAAGGACATAGGTAATTAAATTCAATTCTTACTATGTGATATACATACCTTTGCCGTTACCGAAGTTTTTGTAGTAGTTTCCTAAGTCGTTGACATCTGAAAAAAATATTCAGTCTTAAAACTCTAGTCAAAACATGTACAATTTTTTGCAGAGTGCTTAAAAATAACATTTTTACTAAGTTATTTGAATACAAATACTTATATTAAATTATAAATATTTGAAATTTTCCGTAGAACGCTGATTAACCGAATCGACAATAATCCGAATCGGTCCTAAACTATCTTACTGTTTTTATTTTTGTTTTTTTTTGCTACTATGTGGGGCTAATATTGTGAAATTTTATACTTTGTGTTTTTTAAGGCCGGTTGCAACTTAAAGCATCAAAGGTACTGACACACCCGTCAGTGGAGAGGGCATAGCGCCTCGCTTGGATACATAATTTTTGTGCCAATCTGGTGCGGGGGGAAGAACGCACACATTTTAATTTTGTCACACATTCACAAATATTCTTTCATCGCTACAGACGCATACATTTCTAAATATGTTAATTTCAATTAACAACGTCATTTTCTATGCACTGACAACACTGACACATACACACACACACACACTAGTTGTATATGACTAGAAGGCACATTGTGCATGCACGTTGGGACGAGGGGTTCGCCCATAAAGGCCACTCCTCTGACGGGTGTCATACCTGTCAGTACCTGTGATGCTCTAAGACCTGAATCGACCCCGGTCCCAATTAATTCGGATAATCGGCGTTCAACTGTAAATTCAAAATTTATTTACAAGTAATTCAAATACTTCCCAGCCAAACAGGGTTGGGTTAGGTTGCTTTGCTTTTATAAGTTATGCTTCTGAAGGATATAAAGACTACTTACTTTGTTTTCCGGAAATTCTCAGCAGAATCTCAACCAATCCGTTGATGTTGCTCTTTCCGGTTAATCTTCCGATTTCCGTATAGCTCTCGAAGACGTCTGAAAAGGCGATAAATAAATAAATAAACGTTACACACTCACAGCCATGCACAGGTACCATGGACACATACAAAGACAGGAACACAAACACCCAGACCGAGAACAGAAATTTAAAATCATCGTTCAAATTTCTGTTTCGCCGGGAATCGAACCTGGGGACCCTCGATTGGCAGTCCGGCGTGGTAACCATTGTGCCACGCGGGTCGTCTATATAAGTATAGTTTAATATAAATATATAAATAATATTAAAATAGCGTGCGAGATTTGAAACGCGAATGGCTGGCGTAGAACGCAAGCGATCTACGCAGCTAAGCGAAGCGGGCGCGGTCGGGTGTGAGATGGGTGACCGCTAGTGACAAAAAATTGTGCGTGTTTCCGTCCTTACAGGTACGTTAAGCCGTAGTCATCGATAGATAACAGTCGTTAAACCTTGTCGGACGCCCTGTAGTGGGTGGTTTGAAAAAATTCGTCAGCGGGTTGGCCACTTACCAGTATCTCCACCAACCCACATTGGAGCAGTGTGGTGGCGTAAGCTCCTCCTTAAAGGGGAAAGACCCACGCCCAGCAGTAGGACGCAAAAAGGTTTGCAGCTCATTATTTCGCGGCCGGATGTTCAGCACCCCTGTTTATGTACCTAAGGTGGTTTCTTTGGATATACAAATTAGGATAAAATTACTTACTGGTTTTGTTTGACACAATCCTGAGAAGGCGCACCAGGCCCGAAATATCTGAAAAAAAGAAAAAAAAATTCATTGCTTCACTCGAAAAAAATATTTTTTCAAACCAAATGAACTAAGGCATTTTTTTTTGCCTCATTCTATGTCAATACTTTATATTATAATTTCGAAAGTAACTCTGTCTGTCTGTTACGCTTTCCCGCTTAAACTACTGAACCAATTTGAAAGAAATTTGGAACACAGATAGAGTGGACCTTGGCAAAGGGCATAGGATAGTTTTTATTCTGCGAGAACCTACAAAAAAGGTTTCACGCGGGCGAAGCCGCTGGCGGAAGGCTAGCATGTATATAAATTGTAAGAATACTTACTGGTAGACGATTCCAGGTTCAGCAAGAACTTGAATGTGTTCTCCTTGGATCCCGAGTATATGCAGAGTTTCAGGAAAGCGTTGAGGTCGCTTCGCCCTGAAAACAGATTTAATTGTAACGCTTCTGCTCCAGCTCAACGCGTAAATTATCACGTTACGTAAATGTGGCCGACGTTTTAATGCGTTCAATTACAAATGGGTAACACAAGGGATGATTTCGATACAAACGTAGACCCCTGTTTCTTGGCTGGGTAATGCCGGTAGGGTTATATTTTTTTTTCCTGATCTGTGGCTACTGTTAGCAGGTCCCTATTTCTTTTTTTTTCATAAATTAATTATTGAAAGAGATATGTACGTTCAAAAACCTAAAAAAAATCCAGCAAGTAAGCAACATCCAGAAAACAAATTTGACTAGATTATTTAAAAGTTGTGTTTGTTATCTCAATTATTATGTATGTACTTTTTTTTAAAAGAGTGCTGCTGGGAGTTGTTTTCAAACGGACACCTAAAGGCGATGACCGGGAGAAAATAACATTCATTAAGCGAATATTTTGTATTCCTGTTATGAAATAAATATTTTTTATTTTGATTTTGAAAAAAAAAACATAGCCACACACCTCAAGCC
Source organism: Pyrgus malvae (assembly GCA_911387765.1). Lineage (NCBI taxonomy): Eukaryota > Metazoa > Arthropoda > Insecta > Lepidoptera > Hesperiidae > Pyrgus > Pyrgus malvae. The sequence goes on along the minus strand of OU426976.1, from coordinate 2,424,939 downwards.
TTTGTTAATTTTTGTAATGAAAAAAGTACCTAAATCGGTTGAGTTTTGGAGAAGAAATCAGGGTACTACTAATCTTTAATTTTCTGTTCTTTTAATAGATATTTTTCATTTCTCTAGCCCATGGTGATGAGGAGAGGTAATAATGCACACGATAATCGCGCTCCCGAGTGCCACCATTTTGCAAGACTTACTGCGACTTGTTGTTATACTAAGTTGAACGAAACGTGTAAGCGCCATGATATTCACGGCTCTTAACAGGCGCGGTCCCACGGGGGGGGGGTCACACGGGACATGACCCCCCCAAAATCATGCGTAGACGGGAGGCGAAACAAGCCAATTTGGGACACTTATTCTCCCAAACTTAGTGACCCCCCCTCCCAAATTTCTTGGGAACCCCCACCCGAAAATTGAAGGCTGCGACCGCGCCTGCTTTTATAAGGTCGCGAGAGAACTATATACACTTCTGCGTATATTATTTTTTTATGATTATTATGCATCTTTGTTATATGTTTTATAATCCTTGTTACATATTCTATACAGTTCGTATTTTTTTTTACTTTCTGTGTCGCATTTTTTTCTGCTTTCTTTTTCCTCCTTGTAACATTTCGTTACTGTTTCTTTGTTACCGCCTTCATTGATCTCCCACTACCTTAAGGTTGACTGGTAGAGAATGCTCTAAGCATTAAGTCCGCCTTCTGTCCGATGCTTTTGTACGGTAGAAAAGTTTAAATAAATAAATAAATATATACCCTATAAGCGCTGCAGCCAACTTTAGTTCTAAATCTCTTACCAAACTTATTCCTAAGTTTCAGGAAAATATTAATACTTACGAGTTATTCCAGTGACTTGCTTCAAATAAGCCACGGCCTGTCTGACGTCTGTAACAATAAAAAATAATCTATATTAATATATAAAGCTGACGAGTTTGTTTGTATGCGCTAATCTCAGTAACTACTGGTTCGAATTGAAAAATTCATTTTGTGTTGAATAGTCCATTTATAGGGGAAGACTTTAGGCTATATAACATGCTATGACTAAAGCCAAACTCCACGCGGACGAAGTCGCTAGCGGCGGCTAGTATATATTAAACTCATTTTAAGTAGATACATTTTTTTTCAACCTTTATTTTTTGTCCCACTGCTGGGCACGGGTCTCCTTTTCACACAATTGAGAGGGATTTAGGCCATAGTCCATATAATACATAGTCCGTATAATAGTACATACATATAATAGGTACATATTAAGTATATAGCCATGCTTTGTTTTCACGCATATTTTTTTTACTGTCGAATTATGTTTGAAATTATTTAATTTATCTCCATTATATTAATACTTACATAGCTTTTCCACTATAATTTTATTATCTCCAACCACCACGAACCCGATATGGAGGAGCGTGGTGGAGAAAGCTTCTGACCTTTATTAATGGGAGAGACCAGTCTCCAGCAGTGAACGTTGCGGCCATATGTACTGATATTTTATCAAATAATCGTTTACACATCAATCTGATAACTATTTGTTACATTAAACTATACGTGGTATAAAATGACCATCTGTTTAGTACCACTTCAAGACAAATAGTTATTTTAAAAAGAAAACATTTTTACAAGGTTAATTACTCATGTAAAATAGAAATAACTACCAATTAATACAACTGTTCAAACATTATCCGATATATTCAAATAATGAAAATTTTGATTGGAATAAAGACGCAATAATAACCAATTTATAACAACTGTTTAAACATTCCGATATATTCAAATAACAAAAAATTTAATTGGCGATGCTTAAAGTCCTTCATTTCCTTTATTTTCAGTTTTAATTCATTCAGAAACAGCTTTTGTTGAAACTAAAGTAATTATAGAGCCTAGCGATATTGACATTACCGTATTGAACAGCCAAATCACACAGCGCCCCACAGTAGGAAAGATATACCCTGTGTCGTGGGTGCCATGGACACAGACAGAGACAGAAACACAAACAACCAGACTGAGAACAGAAATTTAAACTCATCATTTAAATTCCTGGTTCTCCGGGAATCGAACCCGGGACCTCTCGATTTGCAGTCCGACATGGTAACCAATGCGCCACGCGGTCGCCTTTGATTAATGAATTGAAATACTTTTAATGAGCTGTCAAAACGTGACGTTCTCATACATTTAGTATGAGAAAATGATTTGTGACGTCAATTGTGAAGTCGATTGGCAATTTTGTACATTAAATCATGTACAAGTAGAAGTAATATAACAAAAAGCTTAAAATTACCCAATAGAGTCTTGGACATTATTGCAAAGACACAAAAAAAAATTCAAAATGCAATCCATAAAAAGCAAGCTTGGAAAACAGGATAATTGTTTTATTTTTAAACACTTTTATTACCTTTTAAATCAATAAAAAAATATTAAATTGACTATGAACGATATGGTGACGTCACAACTCATTTTCTCATACTAGATGTATGAGAACGTCACGTTTTGACAGCTCATTAAAAAGTATCTCAATTGATTGGGTAGACCAAGACCGGATTCCTTTAAATTAATATAGCATTTTAACTGCTTTTAAACTTACCACGTTTGCCAGTGAGTTTGAAGAAGAAGTCACTACCATCGTTGTCGCCTGAAAAATAAAAAAAAATATAATTGTTTGTTTTTTTTTTCAACCTTTTTTATGTCCGACTGCTGGGCACAGGTCTCCTCTCACAAGTGAGAGGAATTCAGGCCATAGTCCACCACGCTGGCCAAGTGCGGATTGGTGGACGCCATGCCTTCGAGAAATTATGAATTTCTCTCAGGCATGCACGGCGATGGAGAACATCGTAATCAATTAAATATCACTATAATTATTTTCCATCACCGTGAAACAGCGACAAATGCGCACATTACAAATTAATTTGTCAGAGGTGCGTGCCGAGGATTTGAACCCGGTATCAGTCGCGTCGGAGACCGCGGTTTCTTACCACTCGGCAATCGCTGCTCGCGGATGTTTGATTAATTGCATAGAAATATTATGTTTGTAAAATACTTCAGAGTTTTGGCGGGAAGTCTGAAAGGACATGTTGTACTCTTGTTTTATTTTCATTTTCTTGGTGTACTTTTGAGTTATATCGGATAAAGTTGATATTTTGTTCGATATAGGTTAATAAGAACGAGTGTTGTGAAATAAAATAACAGTGCGAAAACTTCAGCTTGCCTCCAAAACTCCATCGGACACGTTCTAGTAAAGTAGCCATCGCTTTACTTGACTATCTGACTGACTAGATTGACTGATAACTGACGACTTACTTTACAGTTTTTTTCTATGACTACTAATTGATGCAAAAATTATACTTGACGCTGGCAATATGAACAGAGTTAGCGATGTCATTATTGAATAATGAATATCATTATTTATATGGATGCTACCCCATTATGGAACTTTGAATGACTTTATTCAGCATGGATGTTACCAAAACAATTTGTTATAAGCTCAACTAAACCAAATAAGGAACCTAGTGTCTGTTTGTCCTTAATGTTAAGTATGTTTATAGTGGACACTGGAAATAAGGCACACTGGACTAAAATGTATGTGACATCTTATTGATGAACTGTGTTCTCGTAAATAAATAAATAAAAATTGAAATATACACAATTAAAAAGACCCTAGTTTTGAGATATATTTAGATCAAGGACTTACGCTTGAATCCGATGAATTTGTAGAAATCGCCTAAAGAATAGCGACCGTCATCTGAAATAGTGCAATAGAAATTACTATAACATAAAATAAAATATCTTTGTATTGTATCGAAGCGCGCACGCACCTCCAACAACCAGCACTGGAGCTGCGTTTACTGGACTTACGCCACCGTAAGCTCCAGACCTCCCCGTTATTGTGGCTCGTGCCCTGTCGTGAGATGCAAAATGTGCATCATGTCCAATAGCTACTCTGATGATCAACGTGCTGGCTCTTACCTCGGGCAAAGAATAAGTCTAGCCATACAACGAGGTAATGTAGCCAGCGTTTTGAGTACACAGCCCAGGTACAGCAATTTGGATGCTGCTTTTTATATTTAATATTTTTTCTTTTATTAATTATATTTAGTTAGTCGTAAAATACGTACCAAAATCTAACGAGAATTCATGATTGACACTGTCGTGCTGAATGTTTTGTTTATTGTTATTATTCTGAACCACTACTCTTCTGTTCTGTTGGTTAGAGTGGCGGTTGTTCTCACGTTTCTCGTGATGGGAGTGTCTGTGACCATTCGTTCCATGTCTCTGATGAGATTCTCTCTTCTCCTGATGTTGTTGGTGTTGGTTGCGCTTTTCGGTGTGAGATTCTTTCTTCTCTTGATGTTGTTGGTGTTGGTGTTGGCTATGTCTTTCATTGTGAGATTGTTTTATCTCCTGATGTTGTTGGTGTTGGTTGCGTTTTTCGGTGTGAGATTCTTTCTTCTCTTGATGTTGTTGGTGTTGGTATTGGCTATGTCTTTCATTGTGAGATTGTTTTATCTCCTGATGTTGTTGGTGTTGGTTGCGTCTTTCAGTGTGAGATTGTTTCGACTCCTGGCGTTGTTGACTTTGACTTTGGACTTGATTTTCAGAGCGAAATTCTTTCGACTCCTGGCTTTGTTGATTTTGACTTTGGACTTGATTTTCAGAGCGAAACTCTTTCGACTCCTGGCGTTGTTGACTTTGACTCTGGACTTGACTTTGACTTTGGGCTTGACTTTCAGTGCGATATTCTTTCACTTCCTGGCGTTGTTCTTGTTGGGCGTGGCTTTCAGTGTGGAATTCTTGGTGGCTTTCTGTTTGGTATTCATTTTGGCCTCCGTAAGTTGGTTCTGATGGAGAGAGAATAAAAATAAATAAATGATGTTCCACATAGCTTAACGTAGGTATACACGACAAAAAAATTAACAAATTAAAATCACTCACTGTCCACTTAAAATAATCGTGGCAAAAAGGTCTTAGAAGACGTTTTGGCGGGTACTTCAATAATTAGTTATATTCTATTCAATTAAATAAATAAATAAATAAACGTTACACACTCATAGCCCCACAGTAGGATAATTAATACCCTGTGTCGTGGGTACCATGGACACATACAAAGACAGGAATACATACACCCAGACCGAGAACAGAAATTTAAACTCATCATTCAAATTTCTGTTTCGCCGGGAATCGAACCCGGGACCCCTCGATTGGCAGTCCGGCATTGTAAACATTACGCCACGCGGGTCGTCTTTGGTTATGTTTTATTTTCATTAATTTGGTGTATTTTTAAAATATCGAATGAAGTAGTGACATAACTTCAAAACTTCATCAGACACGTTCTTGCAAAGTAGCCATCGCTTATTCAGATATCGGACTGACTAGACTGACTGGTTACTGACGACTGCTTTATTAAATCGCCCGCTTTCAACGAAAAGGGCAGAAACTGTATATTAACATTAGCAAAATGGTCACAAGATCGAGATGCTATTCGTAAAGAAGATTTTTTTAAATAACTTACGTGGGTTAGGTTCAGCTGCCGTTAATACAACCTTAAAAAGAAATAAAAAATATTAAAATACAGAAAAGAAAAGAAAAGAAAAGAAAAGAAAACAAAGAAAAGAAAAGAAAAGAAAAGAAAAGGAAAGAAAAGAAAAAAAGAAAAGAAAAGAAAAATGATTTATTTGCGCAAATATGGGTATTACAGAAGTTGTTCTATATACATATTTAAAGTCCGCCATATTTACCTCAGTAAGGTATGCAAATATTGATAAAGAAATAAAAAAATTACTATTATTATATTAAAGAAATCAAAATACACAACAATATACAATTTAAGTTTAGTTAAACTAAAGAGTAAATAATATCTTAAATCAATTTCTTTATAAAAGGATTGTAGCTTTTCATTTAAAAATAAGGTTTTATTTTTAAATTAGGTACATACTTCCCAGGTTTCTTACCACAACTATATCCTAAGCACATGTATAGAAATACAATACCGAGTAAAGAGAATATAAAAAGACAATATGTAAGGTTTATAATAGGACAGGCAGTGGTAACCAAAAGGCGGTTCTATAGCTGGAGAAGCAATTTCTACCAGACTACACTTGGATAGAGAACGAGGTAGTCAAAAGAAGAACAGTTTGGGGAACTGCGTATAGAGTACTCCCCAAGAGCTGAGACAGGCCAACGAGGGGAAATTTAGAGCGGTACAAATTTCACACAACCCGGGTATCTCCCAAGGTGCTGGGTACCATATGAAAGTTTCTCCCCATACCAAAAAATACGACATTGGACTACCAAATCAATTGACACATACTTAATGAGCTGTCAAAACGTGACATCCTAATACATTTTGTATGAGAACATGATTTGTGACGTCACAAAATTGTAGAGTCAATTGACATAATTATTATTGATTTAAAAGGTAATAAAAATCATGTATAAAAATAAATTAACAATTATCCTGCTTTCAAAGCGTGGTTTCGTGCAAACTTTTTAAGGCATGTATTTTGAATTTTTTGTGCTGTGTCCAACACGGTAGTAGATAGGAAAAGAAATAGTTTAATAGAAAAATAATTAATTAGTAATTATACTTACGGCTAAAAGCCCCAAACAAACACAGTAGCGGATATACATGGTTACCCGAGGATCAAATGAGAACCACTGCCTACCGAGTGGGACTTCGCCTTTTATATTAGTTGACCACCGGTGAACACTTGTGAAAATATCATGAAAATATTATAATTAGGCAAATAATATGTGGTTGAAGGTTAGCTATTCAAAAACACTGATAGGTATTTCAGAGAAGACTACTACTAGCTCTTTGCCCGTGTCTCCGCCCGCGTGGTCTGTTTTAATCCCTGTAGCTTCGGGATTAAGAATAGAGGTACGACGCTTGATCGTAAAGGCCCCTAAAAGGAGGTTTCCGGGGTTGTGGGCGGTGTGAGTGGGAGCTCGATCCGCCCAGCAAGCAACCTCGGGAAGGACAGCGGTTTGTGCGTGGCCGCATGCTGCCGTAAGCATCGGAAGGTGCTGGAGAGCACATCTGCTCTCCCGAAGATGGGCCCATTCTAGGCGCCGCGCGTGGAGGACACCGGTGCGTTCTACTGGAGCTTCCCGATAAAATTGCTTGGCATTTAGCGGCATTGACAGATACACCGTATTGTAGAGACCATTTTGAGAGTGAAACAAGACAAGCATTGATGTTGTCAAACGCAATACGGAGATTATCAATGTCGGCTTGCACGTAGAGCTGGAGGTCGTCAGCGTACAGATGATACGAACAGTTTATGACAGAAGTGACAGAATTAATAAATATAGAAAATAATTTAGGAGAAAGAATTCCGCCTTTCGGCACGCCAGTTTTCAGCGCAAGGCTGACCGGCTGTGCGAGCGGCGAGGGGTTTTATCCCACTCGGACTGCCTGCTGACGGCCGCGAAGATAAGACGAGAACCAGGTCAATGCTGAGGAATTGAATTTGAAGTGAGACAGAATGTCGAGAAGGATGTCGTGGTCAACTGTGTTAAAAGCATTCGAAAAGTCAACAAGCACCACTAATGTTAACTTTCTGTTATCCATGCCCTTTCTGATGTCATCTGTCACGTTTATTAGGGCAGTAGTACTGCTGTGACCAGTGCGAAACCCCGACTGATGAACTCAGAAGGTTATTTTTAGATAGAATTGAGGATACTTGCTTATGTACACAGGCCTCTATAACTTTGGATAGGAATGGAAGTATTGAGATCGGGCGAAAGTGTTTAGGTAATGTTGGATTATGAATTTTGGGTAGTGGCTGGACAAAAGCTCTCTTCCAAATTGTAGGATATTGTCCTGTGTGCTGTGAAAAGTTTATGATATGCGTGATTGCAGGGAGAAGGATATCCAGTACAGCTTTAGACCTGATGGCTAAAATCGTCTTTTTTATTTCATCCTGCGTAACAGGTAAAAGCTGAAAGCTTGAAGAAATAGAGGCTTCCATTGAAGCTATGGAATCCAGAGTTTGAGAACGAATTACGGGGTCGAGAGAAGTAGAAGATGCAAAATGACGATAATAATGTCATCTAAAGTTGTGGAGGACCCATAATTCAATGTTGGTAGCTTTCTAACACCAAGAGTTTTAAGGAATTTCCACACATTTCTTTACATTTCGCAAACTAGCGATCGCCGAGCGTGGCCGAGCGCAGGCGAGTCGACTGTAGGTCACTCCGCAGGCCGCAGTACTGAAGTTTTTTGTCGTACCTATTAATACTGAGACACAAAATCCTCAATAATGTAGAGTGTCCGACCTTTCTACCCAAATTTCCGACCATACTGACTGATCTGTCCGGCTATTAGGTTTGGCCTGGCAACCCAGCCGTGAAACAGTTCTGCCCGGAAACACTTAGCCAGTTGCGCTTGCGAAATGCCATTCAAGAGGAATGGGACAACATTCCACAGCATGTGATCGTGACACTCATCCGATCGATGAAGAATCGTATTGGAAGTAATAAGACCTTACTGAATACATGTTATTAAATAAACGTTTCTCAGTATATTTGATGATGCACGAATTTGTTTTATACATTTCCTCCGTACTCCATACAGGGTAAAAATGACACTTAAAAAAATACGAAACCTATGAAAATTCAATTTGAATTTAGAACAATTTCAATTTGAATTTAGCATTAGGATTTAAAAACCTATACCAAGATCCCAGAGAGATGTGACATAACTTATTTCCACAACGATTATAATAATACTCACTATTGGACGACATTTTACATTTATTCCTACGTAGATTTTTTTATATGGGTATATACTACGTATAGAAGATTGGCAGAAGCGTCTAGGCGAGACCAAAAACAGAATACCTCAGTATGCGTGTGAAGCGCATGTATGCTTGACAAATAGTGTTGCGCGTGTTTATTTCGAACTCAGTTGCCGATATAGGTACATTAAAGCTTATCGATAGTTGTATCTGTCTTGATTAGACACAGATCTAAGAGTAAAGTAACTAAAATAAAACTACACACACAAAACAATTTTTATTTTCCGCCAAAAATAATTAATTTATTTATGAAAATAATATAAATTATTAACCAGAACGCAGTTTAACACTTTGTGCTCCTCTATTAGAAAAAACAATTTTCGTCGATGCAGCAAGCGCATATAATAATCTTTAGTCGAATATTTTTTGGGAATCCATTTTTCTCTATTTATCATTCATAGCCATCATTAATACTTTGTGAAAATCTGAAACAATTTCAAGTTTACAATTATTTTCAAGGATATGTATTATATTGGTGTTTGGTTACCTATGGAATTTCAAAATAAAATTGATTTTTTTTAAATATAGACGTTAATTTGTAAAAATAATATAAGTATCTTGGACGGTAAGAGACATATCTAAGCTTATCGATGATGTCAGATGTCAGTCAATCTCTACGAAATTATGGTTATAAAACATGAGGTATTCACGTATTTATAATTATTTTAAATATGCGGCATGCAATATGCATTTAAAGCATTAATATAATAAAATAACATAATTTTTCCCACCTGTTCATATTGAACATTTTTATATCAGTACCAAAACATAGCATGTAGGCTGCTAAACATTTCATTCGTACTTACATGTGAAATGTATAATTCGTTATTTGCGTTTTCTTTCTTAGATCAGTAACATCCAGGCACTGCACACGTAACCATAATTGTTTATGTCGAATAAACACCACTTCAAATTTAAATCTTTATATTTTAGGAGAATAATATGAATTTATTTCGTTCACGAATTACGCTAGAACAATATAATACCGTGTACGTGAATGACATATCATACCTATCTCGTTCTAACGCACGCGTAACTATGTTCTTTCTCTTTTGTATTGCTAATCTATCTTGACTTGACGTAGTCAAAATAAAATATTATCTATGTATTCCTAAATATACATTTTTTTCTGATAATCCTTACAAATCATAAATTTGCAAGGTGTTTCGATTTTATTGATGAGAAGTTCCTATATATCGTATTCGTGTTTAATAGGATATTTGTACAACCTGACCGCCTTATGGGCGGTTTGAAAACATCCGACAGTGGGTTGGCCACTAACCCGCACCTCCACCAACCCGTATTGGAGCAGCGTGGAGTTAACCCAAGCCTCCCCAATAGGGGGGAGAGACCCCCTATTGGATGGCACCCTTCAGGTCGTCAGTCCACCTGGAGGGCGGCCTGCGCTTCTTTTGCCGAGACGTGGTCACCATTCGAGGACCTTTCTTTCCTATAGGTTGTCCAACTCATTGCTACAGGCTGCAAAACTTTTTGCATCCCACTGCTGGGCACGGGTCTCTCCCCATTATTGGACTTTTAAAGGCTGATGCATGGAAACAAAAATGTTTAGACTTTACAAATAAATAAATTACTGTCCATGGGCGAGATTTGATGTAAACAGATAGGTACTTAAATAATAAACAAACAGACATGTCTACTTATAAATATATAAAAGTTGGCACCATGTATGAACAATATAATTATTATGCATAACTTATTGAGAATGTCTAAAAGGCAAATATACATTGTTAACAATATAAGTAACTATTAATTTACTTTTAATCAAGTTTTGAATCAGAGTAGCTTTAGGGTGCGTGTACACTTGGAAATTATCGATTTGAAACAGTTTTTTTTAATTACAGGAACGGGATACTGCATTTTGCGCCTATGTTAGGTACTTAGTTTGGGTATACACGTGGATTTTTTAATTACAGGAACGGGATACTGCATTTTGCGCCTATGTTAGGTACTTAGTTTGGGTATACACGTGGATTTTTTAATTACAGGAACGGGATACTGCATTTTGCGCCTATGTTAGGTACTTAGTTGGGTATACACGTAGATTTTTTAATTACAGGAACGGGATACTGCATTTTGCGCCTATGTTAGGTACTTAGTTTCGGTATACACGTGGATTTTTTAATTACAGGAACGGGATACTGCATTTTGCGCCTATGTTAGGTACTTAGTTTGGGTATACACGTGGATTTTAATTACAGGAACGGGATACTGCATTTTGCGCCTATGTTAGGTACTTAGTTGGGTATACACGTAGATTTTTTAATTACAGGAACGGGATACTGCATTTTGCGCCTATGTTAGGTACTTAGTTTCGGTATACACGTGGATTTTTTAATTACAGGAACGGGATACTGCATTTTGCGCCTATGTTAGGTACTTAGTTTGGGTATACACGTGGATTTTAATTACAGGAACGGGATACTGCATTTTGCGCCTATGTTAGGTACTTAGTTTGGGTATACACGTGGATTTTTTAATTACAGGAACGGGATACTGCATTTTGCGCCTATGTTAGGTACTTAGTTTGGGTATATACGTGGATTTTTTAATTACAGGAACGGGATACTGCATTTTGCGCCTATGTTAGGTACTTAGTTTGGATATACACGTGGATTTTTTAATTACAGGAACGGGATACTGCATTTTGCGCCTATGTTAGGTACTTAGTTTGGGTATATACGTGGATTTTTTAATTACAGGAACGGGATACTGCATTTTGCGCCTATGTTAGGTACTTAGTTGGGTATACACGTAGATTTTTTAATTACAGGAACGGGATACTGCATTTTGCGCCTATGTTAGGTACTTAGTTGGGTATACACGTAGATTTTTTAATTACAGGAACGGGATACTGCATTTTGCGCCTATGTTAGGTACTTAGTTTGGGTATACACGTGGATTTTTTAATTACAGGAACGGGATACTGCATTTTGCGCCTATGTTAGGTACTTAGTTGGGTATACACGTAGATTTTTTAATTACAGGAACGGGATACTGCATTTTGCGCCTATGTTAGGTACTTAGTTTCGGTATACACGTGGATTTTTTAATTACAGGAACGGGATACTGCATTTTGCGCCTATGTTAGGTACTTAGTTTGGGTATACACGTGGATTTTAATTACAGGAACGGGATACTGCATTTTGCGCCTATGTTAGGTACTTAGTTTGGGTATACACGTGGATTTTTTAATTACAGGAACGGGATACTGCATTTTGCGCCTATGTTAGGTACTTAGTTTGGGTATATACGTGGATTTTTTAATTACAGGAACGGGATACTGCATTTTGCGCCTATGTTAGGTACTTAGTTTGGATATACACGTGGATTTTTTAATTACAGGAACGGGATACTGCATTTTGCGCCTATGTTAGGTACTTAGTTTGGGTATATACGTGGATTTTTTAATTACAGGAACGGGATACTGCATTTTGCGCCTATGTTAGGTACTTAGTTTGGGTATACACGTGGATTTTTTAATTACAGGAACGGGATACTGCATTTTGCGCCTATGTTAGGTACTTAGTTTGGGTATACACGTGGATTTTTAATTACAGGAACGGGATACTGATTTTGCGCCTATGTTAGGTACTTAGTTTGGGTATACACGTGGATTTTTTAATTACAGGAACGGGATACTGCATTTTGCGCCTATGTTAGGTACTTAGTTTGCGTATACACGTGGATTTTTTAATTACAGGAACGGGATACTGATTTTGCGCCTATGTTAGGTACTTAGTTTGGGTATATACGTGGATTTTTTAATTACAGGAACGGGATACTGCATTTTGCGCCTATGTTAGGTACTTAGTTTGGGTATACACGTGGATTTTTTAATTACAGGAACGGGATACTGATTTTGCGCCTATGTTAGGTACTTAGTTTGGGTATACACGTGGATTTTTAATTACAGGAACGGGATACTGCATTTTACGCCTATGTTGGGTACTTAGTTTGGGTATAGTATTTGAATGAAGTAGGTAGTTATTTTTCATTATTCAATAATGGCATCGCAAATTCTGTGTATAGGTGTATATCGAACAAAATTCCATCAACTTTATTCGATATAACTAAAAAATACACCAAGAAAATGAAATTAAAACAAGAGCACAACATGTCGCTTCAGACTTCCCGCCAAAAATCTTGCATGGAGTAGCAGATGAGCATGCAGGCCACGTGGTGTTAAGTGGTCGCTGCAGCCCATGGACATCTACATACAACCTCAAGCAAGCATAGGTAAGTCTTGCCTGAGGTCGAATGCTTTGCGCTGCTACTCCGAAGGCTAAAGCTCGCCTCTTGTAAGTCTATAAAATTAATAGAATCAGGCGTTACTTTGCGGAACTCGGTTGTTATAAAGTTTGGTAAAAACTTCTTTGCAGAAACTACTTTTGCTTGTCGGTGACGTGACGGTGACTTTTGCGAGTAACCGTCGTAGAGTCAATAACCCTGATGATGCTCTGTTTTGGGGCGAAACATGTGTGGTGATGGTACGTGTGTTAGTGTATATTTTTTAATTGTTGCATGTGCATGTATCCTATGTGGGAGAGAGGAAGGTGCTATTGCATGAAAAAAGTATACACCGTTCTGATTGCGGATTGTTGCCGAGTAGTTTTTACCTAACTTTATATCTTGTAAGTCTGGCCGGCAACTGCCCCTTTCCGAGAAAACAACAGATAAGTACGGCATGAGAACATCGTAATCAATGAAATATCACGATATTTTCCATGACCGTGGAGCAGCGCTAAATTCGCACATTACAAATTTCTTTGTCAGAGGTGCGAGCCGAGGATTTGAACCTGGGATCGGTCGCGTCGAAGACGTTGGTTTTTCACCGCTCGGCGCTCGCTGCATTATTCTATGCTACTTCTCAAATTGGCCGCGCCCATAGAGAAATTAAACACTACGTTATAGCCGAGCGCGCATCGTAAGCTTGACGACCCGTGTGGCGCAATGGTTTCTTTTTATTTGAATAAAGGGGCTCGGGCTGTATCAGCCCATGTACCCGTGCGCAATGGTTACCATGCCAGACTGCCAGTCGAGGAGGTCCCGGGTTCGATTCCCAACGAAACAGAAATTTAAATGATGAGTTTAAATTTCTGTTCTCGGTCTGGGTATTATTGTTTCTGTCTTTGTATGTGTCCATGGTACCCAGGACACACAGTATATATACCCTACTGTAGGGCTATGAGCGTGAGGAGATGTAATTATTATTATTATTATCGCCCTGCATAGCGTAGAACGCAAGCGATCTATGCAGCTAAGCCAAACGGACGCGGTCGGGTGTGAGATGGGTGACCGCTAGTGGAAAATAAAATCATGTTTTCGTGCTTCGGTGGGCACGCAAAGCCGTCGGTCCCGGTTGTTGATAACAGTCGTTAAACCTTGTCGAAGTCCTTTTGGGCGGTTTGAAAACATCCGACAGCGGGTTACTAATTGGAGCCCGCATTGGAGCAGCCTGGTGGAGTAATCTCCAGGCAGGCGCGGTCGCAGCATTAAATTTGGGGGGGGGGGGGTCACTAAGAGATTTGGGGGAAGAGATGTCCCAAATTGTCTTGTTTCACCTTCCATCTACGCATGACTGATGGATTTGGGGGGGGGGGGGGGCATGTGCCCTGTGACCCCCCCTCTGGGATCGCGCCTGCCTCCAGGCCTCCCCAATAATAGTCCCTGTAGCTTCGGGATTAAAAATTGAGCAACGGCATCTCCTGCCTGATCGTAAGAGGCGACTAAAAGGGGGCTTCCGGGGCTCTCATTGTGTACAAGCCTAAATCTTCATTTGTTCTCAAACATATGTATAAATGACGCAGGTTATTAAAATTAATATTCGTGTCCGCTGCAGCCAACTGTTAAAATATTGAAATAAGCTTAATAGGTAGTTGTTAAATTAATTCAACAATTATTATGCTAAAATTGAACGTCATTAGCGAATTTTTCCGCCAAACCAAACGATGGAGTGAAGAATTTAAATCCGAAGCTTTTTTTAATTTCCCATATATAGGTATTCTATTTCAAGAAGTCCGATCGCCTTTAGGGGTCATCTATAAATTACGTCACACCTTTGAGGGGGGGGGGTATCACCAGAATGTGACATTGCGCATGGCCCGACGGTTAGCGTAGAACGCAAACGATCTATGCAACAAAGCCAAACGGGCACGGTTGGGTGTGAGATTGGATGAAATGTGAAAAATTTCATGCGCGTTTCCGTGCTTCGGAGGGTACGTTAAGCTGTCGGTCCCGGTTGTTGTCGATAGATAACAGTCGTTAAACCTTGTCGGAGGCCTTATGGGCGGTTTGAAAACTTCCGACAGCGGGTTGGTCAGTAACCCGCATCTCCACCTACCCGCTTTGGAGCAGCGTGGTGGAGTAAGCTCCAGGCCTCCCCAATAGAGCGGAGAGACCCGTGCCCAGTAGTGGGACGCAAATAGGGTTGCCAATGTTGCGTTCGAAGCGTGCGATCTTCTGGTGCGTTTGTACGCTGGTCGTAACTCCGCCCCAGCTCAAACACACACAGCGGGATTTATTTATTCATTTATTTATTTATTGTTAATTGGAACGATTACATGAACCACTTACACTATTTAACACTAGCAACTTTTTTTTCAACCTTTTTATGTCCCACTGTTGGGCACCGGTCTCCTCTCACAAGTGAGAGGGATTTAGGATTATGGCCTATGGACTCGCAGAAATTTAAAAATATTTTTAATGTCCCTTCTCGTGATTTCGTGGGATGTCGTGAATATTCCTATTTGCACGCAACGTTGACGTTGCCATGGGCGTACCGAGGCAGGGGGGGGGGGCAGCTGCCCCCCCAGTATCAAGGTCCAGATTCAGGGATTCAAAAAATCCCAAACAGCTGGTCTATTACACGAAGACACGCATACAAAATATTAAATAAGTATACAACGGAAACAGCAGGAGGTAGCATATTATCTAGCGTACTCTAACGTAAAGTTTGGGATTTTTGACCCTTGAAAAAAAGGCCAGGCCAATCAACTATTATGTGCATGAAAAGTGAGAACACATGTCCTGTTTGTGAAATTACTGGAACAAGAGCCAGGCAGCGATCAAGCTATAAGAGCGCTTCGACCATGACATCCGGTGAGCCCGTTCCTATTGTTTTGGTATTCCAACTAGCAAAATTTGGTTGTACAGGTATCCTAAGACCACTTTTTCTTTACCCTTATAGCATACTTACAAACGTCTGTAAGTGTGGAATTGGGCGCACTTTGTAAGAATATTTGCTCTTACAGTTGTTGTATTATGGTCTTTTTGAGTAAATTTTTACTCTTACAATCATCTTGCTAATGCAATTGCAAGGACAAATACCTTACAAGTGCCTTACACTGGCATACTGTAAGGTTAAAAAGCCTTTGAATGGTCTTCTTGATGTCGTTCTAAGTGTGATTGCCCTTAAATTCCTCTCTGTGATCTCATTGTAAGTGTATTAATACAACTTGTTGAAGAGACGAAAAAAAGTATGCAAGGTGGATTAAAAATAGTCTAATTTCTTATGTGTTATTTTATTACTACTAAATTATCTCAGTATAATTATAACGCTTGCTTTAATTATTATTTCTTCACAGCCAATCTTAATATTATATTGCTGAACAACCTGGCAGAGTAGATTGCCTGGATAGATTTACAAATAAATAACAATATTTTCACGGGCCCTTTCCAAAATGCGAGTACAATATTATAAATATACTTAATTATTTGTTACGTTAAATTGAATCAAATGAATCTAATATGTCAAAACATAACAGGCGATTGTCCGTTTCCAATAGGATTATTGTAAGAGTAATATATCTTGTTTAACGGTACACTCGTTTAGTCGAGCGTAAGTCTTTTGCTCTTCTTAAACACTGACTTGAGACAATGTACCTGTGGCCATGTTTATAATTTATAGGGTTCCTTATGAAATAGATGGGAAGCAAAATATTTATTATTTAGTGACATAATTATAATATGAGTATGAGTAGAATGTTGCAAATTAAAATAATTGTGTATGTATTTACAAATATGTGTTTTCTGATGTTATTGTTTTAGAGAAGATATGGTTGTCGTAATGGATGTCGACTGTTTCATTAATAAGAAAAAAATTCGAATGCTCAAGAACAGAAAGTGGCCTTGGAATATAACACATTTTATATTGTCTAATAAATGTGTCGCTTGTGTGTGGATATACTTCGAGTACGACCAACGCAGTCGTGGCTCAAAAACCACATCATTTTATAATATTTCAAAATGATATACCTAATTTATTGCAATCAAATTTCTTTTGGTGTCAAAACTGCGATGAATTTGCTATTTATGACCATTATCCGTGGGATGAATGTGAAGTATGCAACTACTAACTATAGACTATAATAGTTTTTGACGTAACAATATAAGTACCTATAGTAATTACGACCCTGGGTAGGCAAGGGTGGGTGGATAGGTATCGCTTTTTGGTTGTAAGGAACCATTATACGAATTGCTAGTTCCAACTTTATCCGATCCCGTGACAACTTGTAAAGACTCCAGTGGCTTTTAGCACAAAAGTATTTTTCATTTACTTTTCATCAATATGCTTCACTTCTTTTGAAACGCTTCCATTTATTTAAGTCCATTTTCTTGAAATGATCCGCAGCGATACAAATTTGAGGTTATATATCAAATATTTAAAAGAGATGTCTTATGGCTCTTGTAAGATAACATGATCTTACAAAAGGCTTCAAACGTATCTCTATTCTTTAAAGTGACTTAGATAAAACAAATTGCACTTAAAGACGTTTGGTTTTACAGCAGTTATATACAAGGCTTTAGTAAGAGTAAAAGCCTAATGACACACTAAATAAAGATGCCACTGAGAACGAATGTACTTCCAAAATGCTTTACTAAGTGCAAATTATGATGAAGACCAATTAATCTTTTAAAATGCACTTGTAAAACCTTCATTCTGACAAATGTTTTATAAATATTTCTTACAAACGTCTACAAAAGTGCTTAGTAAATTTGAATGGTCTTTTAGCACGAAATGTCTTTTAACATGCCTTTCTAAGATAAGCCTTCCTAGTCAGGATGGAAATAAACCTTTTATAATGTCTTAATTCTTATAAAAGATTATTTATAAAGCAATTTTGCTAGTTGGAGCTTGATATTGAAGAATTTGTCTATGACTGTGACAATGACTTACTTTGACTTTGACTTCGTGGTGAAGGTGGTTAAAGGGACAGTGCCGTGCCGGGCCATGCTACGGCTGGCTGAAAGGACGCACAGTTCGAGTCTTCCCTTACGTGTACCCCGGTGGGAACAGTGCCGTGCCGGGCCATGCTGCGGCTGGTTGAAAGGACGCACAGTTCGAGTCTTCCCTTACGTGTACCCCGGTGGGAACAGTGCCGTGCCGGGCCATGCTGCGGCTGGTTGAAAGGACGCACAGTTCGAGTCTTCCCTTACGTGTACCCCGGTGGGAACAGTGCCGTGCCGGGCCATGCTGCGGCTGGTTGAAAGGACGCACAGTTCAAGTCTTCCCTTACGTGTACCCGGTGGGAATAGTGCTGTGCCGGGCCATGCTGCGGCTGGATGAAAGGACGCACAGTTCGAGTCTTCCCTTACGTGTAGCCTGGTCGTATCGCCCGAGCCAGACCTTTTGTTTGGTTGAAAGGACATACAGGTGACCAGGTCATACAGCGTAAGGAGGTATCGTCCGGGTCAGACCTACGCGTTGGTTGAAAGGACATACATGGGACCGGGTCAATACAGCGTAAGAAGGTATCGTCCGGGCCAGACTTTCGGGTCGGTTGAGAGGACATACAGGTTGAGCGGAGAGCGGGTTGGTTCGACGTCCGGGCCAGACTTGCGAATGAGAAAAATAACTCGTCATTTAAAATGAATGGGATCGGTTAGGTTAGGTTTGACTTTTTTTATTTAACACAAAAAAAGGAACCCCGCGCAGCGAAGTCACCTCTTCCCGTATCTCGGGATAGTGGTCAACCCGCTGTCGGATGTTTTCAAACCGCCCATAAGACCTTCGACAAGGTTTAACGATTGTTATCTATCGACAACAACCGGGACCGACGACTTAACGTGCCCTTCGAAGCACGGAAACGCGCATGAATTTTTTGCCTCTGGCGGTCACCCATCTCACACCCCACCGCGTCCGTTTGGCTTAGCTGCATAGACCGCTTGCGTTCTACGCTAGCCGCTGAGCTATGCGCGCTTCGCATATTTAAATTATTAAAGTTTCCAATTACCCCTGTTTACAATTACAATGCTTGACCCTGCGTTTACATATTTAGTGCGGTTTTAAACTACCTACTTATGTAGTATTTTTCGGCGCGTAACGGTCTATAGCGACCTTCCGCTACTCAGCAAGAGATGGCGCCACGCGTATTCCTGAATCACGCTATCGAAGTTTTCTGAATATCCGAGCATATATACAAGCTCCGAAGTTGGAGTGCGGCCGCTCCCCGGGCATGACCACCTCGCCCGGCGGGAGATCTCCCTTTGCCAAAGTCGTATCGGGAAACGCGCTTAGGCTGGATTTCCACTGACGCGGAGCTGGACGGAGAGAAGCGGAGAAGAGCGGTGAAAATTGGTGAGTGTTTCCACTTAAGTGGAGCAGAGCGGAGTAGTGAAGCGTTAATATCCGCACCCCTTCACACAGCCTTCCACACCACCATCCGCATAACCTTCCAGCTGAGGCATTCCCAGTGGACTATAACATGGGGTTCTTCAAGAAAGCTGTAAAAAAAGCTCTCCTCCAAAGCCGGCAATGCTCGGGTGGCTCCCCTGGGGTTGCCCGTGTCTATAGGCGACGGTGATCGCTTAACACCACGCGGCCCGTCTGCCTTTTTGTTCGGTTTACATATTAAAAAAAATAAAAATAAAAAAAACCCCAATGCCCGCTGTCCTCCGCTCTGCCTCGCTATATTTTTATGAATATCCATTCAGCTCTGCTCCACCCCGCTCGTGCTGTTTCCATTAAGAGGAAACGCAGCTTCAGCCGAATTAGAACAATAGGTATTTTGGAGGACTATTGTTATCGCGCTGCGCCCTGCGCTATCCGCCGCGTGTGATAGGGACAGATGCAGCTCAGACCGATTACACCTACAAAATTTCTGACTAAATCGAGGTTTCGTATTCGCCTGTTTCCTCCTTCAAAATTGAGTTTATTAATTATTTTTTTCACAAATATCAAGAAATAGAATTAGTCTATGCCTCTATGTTTATATTTGGTTGTAAAAACCTTTCAAATTTGTTTTGCAGTGGTTGGATTAAGGCTGTATGAAAGAGGCATTTTCTACGATTTTTGAAGTCATATTTTCTGATCTAATTAGTTGATTGAAAAAAACACAACAAGGCATAGCTTTAGCAGACTTAGATATTGTCACAAAAAATCATTCCTCTAGGATTATCCAGGGAGAAAATAGGAGAATACATTTGTATGGGAATACGGCGCTAGCGTTTCCTCTTAAAGCTGAGCGTAGATTTCGAGCATAGTGATTGATCAATTCATGCACCGCTCCACCCAGCTCCGCGCGGGGAAACCCAGCCTTACACGCGCGCTTCTTATTGTACCACAAAATACACGCGCTTCAAAAACAAACATAAGACGCGAGGTCGCGCCGAAACATACCTACCTTTTTGCGTCCCACTACTGGGCACGGGTCTCTCCCCATTATTGGGGAGGCCTGGAGCTTACTCCACCACGCTGCACCAATGCGGGTTGGTGAAGATGCGAGTTAGTGGTCAACCCGCTGTCGGATGTTTTCAAACCGCCCATAAGACCTTCGACAAGGTTTAACGATTGTTATCTATCGACAACAACCGGGACCGACGGCTTAACGTGCCCTCCGAAGCACGGAAACGCGCATGAATTTTTTTGCCATTAGCGGTCACCCATCTCACCTAACCGCCCGTTTGGCTTAGTTGCATAGATCGTTTACGTTCTACGCTAACCGCCGGGCCATGCGCGCTTCTAAACCGCACTTACCAATAGGTAATAAACTATTCAACAATTATTTTAGAAAGGGGAAAAATAAAACACATTTTTAAACAAAAAGTAATACTTTATGCATTTAAAAATAATACAATTTTTTATAACCTATCTATTAAGTTAGGAGTATTTACAAAGAAACAGATATAACAAAACGTAAGTACACAGATTAGACGCCATAGTATTAACTTCGAGACATTCGAGATTTTTTGCATGAAACCTGGCAGTAATATCGTCCGCTTTAGAAAAAAAAATGTTTTTGTTGCCGATAGTAAAGTTTTATAAGTGTTACTCGATCAAAACCTGCATAGATTTTTTATATAGGTATACTACGAGTCAAAGTCATAATAAATCTATGATAACGTGACATAATAATATGTGCCTTCATATTATTGTATTAGAGAATCAGATACATCTACATTTTGACGTGTGTCGCTTACTTCATCAATACATTCGAATGGTAATTTGGTAACGGTTTTTTTTATAAAGTCACTGTTGGATCAACTCATTAGAGGGAAGTCGAAAAAGACATAATGTGCTCTTTTATTATTACTTTCTTGGTGTATTTTTGAGTTATATCGGATAAATTCGATGGCATTTTATTCGATATAGGCTAATTATAGTGCACGAGTGTTGTGACTCAAAATAACAGTGCGAAAATGTGTTTTTTCGGTTTGCCTCCAAAATTCGAAAGGTAAGTAAGAAAGAGGTAAAGAAGCCATCGCTTTACTTGAATGTCCGACTGACTTGACTGACTGATTACTGACGACTTACTGACTTTACCTATTATTACTCGTCCAGTTTCACCGAAACTGGCAAAAACGTGATGCAAAAATTATACTTGACGCTGGCAATATGCAGAGTTTGCGATACCATAATTGAAGAAAAAAACGACATTACTAAGTGGCTATGTCCTATGTCAGGTTTCAAGCAAAAGATATCGAAAATCTAAAAACAAAATTTGCAAAAGAAATGCGCTATTGGACGCAAAATAGTTTCATTTAGTGTTTAATGCGAAAATTAATACTCTCATAATACTAGAAATATCGTATTTTACTAGATACCTGGGTATATTTATATTATTGCTTTTACATAATTTTTGTGCCGAATTAAATATTTTATTCAAAAATATTACAATACTTATTTTTAATATTATAGTGAACAATTTGCTTTTGGGCAGTTAATAATTTTAACTTAACTTTAATAAAAGCCCATTAAATTAGTGTGAATAAATGCAAGGTGTCTTTCATATAAACGTGTGTATCTTCTTTATAATATACACGAGTGTTGCACTTATTTACTAGGATATCGCCATAGTTACATACAATAGTATATTTCATTACTGCGGAAAGGCTGTCATTGCAAGGAGTTCCGACAAATGTCTACCCGAGCCGAGGCGCAGCCGAAGGTGAGGGCTGACAGTCGGAACTCCTTCCAATGACGGTTCCGCACGTGTACTGAACAACTATTTTTAATACAGTTGCGAAAAAATGAAGCAATATAATAAAATAATAAAAACTCGCAAAGAACATTTTTGAATAATGGCGCCAACCGTAAAATAATACCTTTAAGTAGAGTTTTTTTTGTTTCATTCACCCATTCTGGGTAGGCAAAGGGTACTATGCCCATACAGCCAAGTCGTCAGTAGATTTTTTTACTGATATACTTATAATAAAATTATATAATTTTACTACTATATAATAAAACTTCTAAAACTTCGTGGTTGGTTTTTTTTCTTTATAATAGACATTATTTTGACAGTTGGGAAAGACGACGCACGAGTTCGGAAAAGGTAAAGAAAAAGCACGAGTGTGTAATAGCCCACTTCTCGAACGCTATACGTCCCTGCAATACGTCACTTTTTGAGCAACTGTATTAAAAACGTAGTTTATATTATGATTATTACTAATCGATTATTTTTAACGGTAATAGCATATCGACTATTAATTTTACCGTTAAAATGCGTACCATTTGATCTACCCCTCTTTTATAACCCTATATCATAATTTGAATTTTAAGGGCCTCTTTCACTACCTTCAAGTAAAGTGACAAGTACGTTAATTGACGGTTAAAGTCACCCGTAACTTCAATTTCAATTTCACGATGTTCGTGTAGATAATAGTCATATGATAAACTGACCCGTAGATAGTATATATGTCGCAGTCGGATCGTATAATCCGCCGTATAACATTACAGCTAGCCGGTTCCTAAAACAGGGCCGTTCTGTATTGTGGCGGGTCCACGATTAGCCGGATTGTTATTGCGATACGTTCTACAATATGGCGGCTCACGTTTAGCCTCATTGTAATGAAGCATCGTAGGCACCCTGAAACACATTTTCACTATAATTATTTATATTCGAAAAATACCCAAACCGAATCAGAGCACCCCACTATCCACGTGGTCTTTCTTGTCTGTACTACCCCTAGAGTGTATATATAATAAGCCGGAGGCGCGGAGGGAGACGAGCTGGGAACGATGGGAGGAGCGAGCGCAGGTGCCGCGCTTTCTTACGCTGGGGCGGAGGGAGTGGTCTTCCCGCAGCGCCGGAGATGTCACAGAGCCACTTGTTTTATTACATTATCCAAGCCTTGGAAAGTGATTAATTCATTGTCAATTATCACTTTATCTAAATTGAGTAGATATTATAAATAATGGCTAGATAATAATAATAATAATATATAATATCCGGATTTATTACTTTGGCTGTAACATATAGGCAATTGGGCGGCACGATATTACGCCGCTTTGACGAACGCGAAGAGCTCATACAATACAACGAATTGCAATCCGGCTGAACGAGAGTGCGCCGCATTACAATACAGCCCTGTTTTAGGAAATAGCTAGCCGGAATGTAATACGGCGGATTATACGATCCGACTGCGACATATACATAAGTAGATAATAATCATAATATGATAAACTGACCCTTACTCATAGCCTTTACTTGCCAATTAACTTTACTTGGGACGTAACTAACCAACACTTTACTTGGAGTTGGTAAACGAGGCCCTAATACAAATAGTTTATTACGATTTTAGAAGTAATAGGGGGTCACTGCATCGAAAAATTCAAAATGCATTACTCAAATAGTTTGCACTAAACCACGCTTGGAAAGCGGGATCATTATTAATTTATTTTTATACATGATCTTTATTACCTTTCAATTCAATAAAAAATTTAGTCAATTGACTTTAAATGAGTTGTGACGTCACAAATCATTTTCTCATATAAAATATATGAGGACATCACGTTTTGACAGCTCATTAAAAGTATCTCAATTGATTTGGTAGTCCGAGACCGGATTATACCACGTTTGAGTTTATTACACAGAACATTATTAAGAGAGGTAGAACGGCAATAATGCGCCGTTCGTATAAAGACTGGTGTCGCCGATCAAGCCCCGCCTTTCACCTCCATTACATCTGTACTTAAATAAATACGAAGCTTACGCACATATTTGCAATTTCAAATCTAGCCAATCTTAGCGCCGCACAATCACGCGATTTCAAATGAAAGAATCACACCCAAGCACGCACACAAGCACGCATATCGTAGCACGATCGCGTGTGTCTGTAGAGATTTTGGAATTTTGAGCGTTTGCTCAAAACTCCTTGGCGCGTCTGCCCCGCCCACATTTCCATTCTACTCTTTTAATATGTTCTGTGGTTTATTACAATTTAGTTACCTACCTATCAAATCAAAGATCACAACAGAAACTTTTACTTCTGACTTTCAACACGCTAAAATAAAAACAATACATTTATTCCGACAGGCGAGCTACCAAACTTACTAACGGCCACGCCACACTAGCAACAGGCAACACATTACTAAAACGCGACGCGACGCGACGAATCGTATGGTTATATACTCTGTCACAGACGTCACAGTCCTTGAACGACTGACGCGTGGCGTTGGGTGTTGTCTAGAAACATACAGCGCGCGCCGCGTCGGATAGCGTGTTTACCTCCCCCTCCCCCTCCCCCACGGGCAACACACCGAAGCAATAAACAATAAAACAATAAAAAACCGACCTGCCACGTCTGGGTCGGGTGGAGTGTGCGTGCATGGCTTCGCGTCGAATGTTCATAGTGTGATTCTGGTATATAGAAAACAATACATTTGATTCGACTTAACACGGTCTCATCGGGTCGCATCGAGTTTTAATAATGTGTTTCCGCCTGAGTATGTTGCACCATGTAACTCGATCACTAAACCCAAACTACCCGTCAAAACCTCGGTTAAGCAAAATTTGCGCTGCACTATTTAAATTAAGGTTGTAATGACGTCATAACGGTAACGTTTACTGCTCGAGTTTTGCCGGTTAAAGCTATTGTTTTGGTCAAATATCAAATCAACGAAGTATTAGGCTGACCCCACATTAGGCGTGCGCGTTCCTCGAGCGTGTGAGCGACGCGAGCGCCGCGTGCACGTCGCGTGCGCGCTGCATTAGCGTCGCGAGTTGCCGCCGTGTGACGTGTGCGCAACGAGCGCGCAGCGCGCACGCGCTCTCGCTCTGTTTCGCTCAGTCACATGGTGGATAGTAAATAATCATAAAAATGCTTTTCACTTTTTTATATGTCTGCAATGCAAAATATAGTAATGACTCTCTTGTGAACAAGAATACCATAATGTATCTTGCTAAAGACGTTTAGTCTTTTTATTACGTGTCTTATTTCTTTTTAGTAGCAAATAGTAGTGTTTTCTCGTCAGAATCCGTTTTGATGCAACGCTAGCTAACACGGCACTTGTCCTGTGACTGACTTGACTGAAGGGGGTTAAACGCCAAGGCAAGCGCCGCGTGCACGCCGCGCGCTCGCTGCACACACGTCACACGTTGGCAACACGCGACGTTTATGCAGCGCGTACGCGGCGCTCGCGTCGCTCACACGCTCGAGGAACGCGCACGCCTAATGTGGGGTCAGCCTTAGCTTCACCGCCTATTAACTTTAACAATTAAGAAAAACGTAATGGTGCAACACACTATTGTTAAATTCTATTGTCGTCGTTAAAGTTACCGTTAAAGTTTTGACCGAAACTATAACCAGGCCTAAGGTGCAATCCACCCTTGGCGTTTTGAAGTGTAACGACCTTCAGCTGCTCAACAGATAGAGATATAGCGATAGCGGATTGGGTTTTCGGAATATCCAACATATATGTCGCAGCCATCAGGTTAAATCAGCCACTAAATTAAAAGGCTAGCCCGTTCATTAAACGCCGACATTCAATGAAGCGGCTAAATGACAACCAGCCAAGTTGTTGAATGTCCAACGACTTGGCGAAACGTCACTTAGTCGTTTTGTTAAATGGAATATAGACAACTTTTAGGTAGCTCGCCTGTAGGAATATTATCATGCAACTTAATTTTTAATATCACGATAATCAAATAAAATTCGGTGTATTAATATTTAAGTGTTAGAACCCGCCCCCACGGCAAGTTTTGTACGCATCCGTCCATATTAGGGTCTTGGACACTATTCACAAAATGCATACCTACCTTAAAAATGTTGTACTAAGGGCCTCTTTCACCACCCTCAAGTAAAGTGACAAATACGATAATTGTCGGTTAAAGTCACCCGTAAATTCAATTTCAATTTCACGATGTTCGAGTAGCACTAATCATATTATAAACTGACCCGTACTCATAGATTTTACTTGCCAATTAACTTTACATGGGACGTAACTAATCAACACTTTATTTAGAGATGGTGAACGAGGCCCTTAATATTATATATATATAAGTACCCTTAATAATATATATTATATTTTTAATATAATTCAACAAGTATACAAATATTGTTTGTCTTTTTTATTTTTATAAGCTTACTTTTTTAATTTTTTTTTTTGTATTGTTTCATTGTGTATTGTACTTACTGCTTTATATCATTATGTGCTTGATGTGCTATAGCGAATAAATTTGTTTTCTTTCTTTTCCTTCTTCTAAAACTAAAATAAAACAAAACTAAGGCCTCTGTCAATGTCCCGATAAAACTACCTATTTGTTCTATTAAAAGGCTTAAAATTACAATTTGTTCGAAATGGACCCGAAAACCTAAACAAAATCCCGAATTGCCGTGGGAACGAAGCGTTGTCTTTAAACTCAAAATTCGTACCTGAGACTTAACCCAAAATATTTCAATTGTCAAATATTTTTATCGCTGTCCTTTTCATATGCCATATGAGTAACGTTGACAGAGATAACATTTATTCGACGAATACTTTCATCTGGGGGTTGAAAAATCATTATTGCTATTTGCTACGGCCCTTATTCACAAAAACATCAACAGTGTTATATGCCTCTTTTATCTAAAATATGTTTTATCTCATTCTCGTCAATGCCGTATTGTTCGTACAAGAAAAAAAACATAGCATATTTAAGCTATTAAAAGCATATAACTCCTTTAAACTTTTTATGAATAGGAGGATAAATAATATCTTTATTAATAAGCATTAACTGGACAATACAAGGAAAACACCAACTAAACATATTTAACAATATTTCGAAAAACAACAAAATCTTACATTAAGAAATTTAGTGTTTACTATCTGCGCTTCTATAAAACAAAAACTACAACTGACAATAGAAATGTTTTAAACCCGCTACACGTACCCTACTATTTCTCAAGATGATCTTATTCAAAGAAAAGCATTTAAACAAATGAATTTTAGTTTAAAAAATTATGAACACACTTGATATAAACATAATTCACTAAGACGGATCTAACGAGTCCAAACTCGATAGGCTTACCAGTAAGCGTTCCAGGGTTCCATCGACTACCTTACAGTACCATCGTCAGGTCCTCGTCACCAGGAGAAATGTTAAAATATGTAAAGAGGAACGGCTATAGCATAATTATACCCCCACTCTTTCCGCTATCCGGAAAGAAAATCCCCTTATTCATAACGAAATATATTCTGTGAACATTTGAAGCGTGGTAGACGCTTTTTCGTTAAAAATGATTTACTTATTACTTTTTCTAGCCTTAACTGTACACTTGCCTCTTCAACATCTTTTCTATCTTTTACTCCTTGCCTGTGGTTGCCTGGAAGAAATCGCTGTTTAGCGATAAGGCCGCCACTTGTACTCTTTTTATTTGATTCATGTTAATATTTCATTTTTGTATTGTGGTATACATTAAACAGTTTAAATGATGAGCAAAAATGTGCAAAGAAATCACGTTTGGGAGCCCTCTTAATACTTAATTTATTCTATTTTTTAGTATTTGTTGTTAAAGCGTCAACAGAAATACAATCTGTAAAAATGACAACCGTCTATAACGATTTATGAGATACAGGCACGGGCGCAGCCTTAAATTTTTTTCGCTAAGAAATTTGGGGGTCACTAAGAAATTTACGGGAAAAGGTGTCCCAAATTGGTTAATTTCGCCTTCCATCTACGTATGACTGATGGATTTGGGGGAGGGGGGGAGGGGGTTGTTTCACCTGCAACCCCCCCCCCCCTTAGACCGCGTCTGATGAGATACAGGTGGCAGATGGACAGGCAGACAGACGGACGGACGGACAAAGCAGTGTTAGTAATAGGGTCCCGTTTTACCCTTTACGTACGGAACCCTTAAAGGAGGCATGAGACAGTTATCTACAGAAGTAATTATCTATTGTAGTTTGAATTTTATTCATAGAAGTATAGATAGTAATAAATAATATAATCATAATACAATATGTTAAAAGTTTGTTAAATATTACAACAATATTATGCGTATAGCAACACAAATCGACGAACGTCTTATTTTAAAAAAAATCAACATAGTTATAAGTGTGAAGTGAAATAATAATATGTTTTGTCTTCAATTCAAGCTATGACAACAAGATAATGACAAGACAAAATATATTTTACGTTATAGATAATCTATTTCACAAAGTCCGATCGGCTCAAAGTGCCCTACCTCACCGGGACGCCATGGCTACGTCGCTGGCTACGTATCGTACATTTGGCATCCGAAAGAAGCCATTCTTTCGGATGCCAAATGGAGTAGCCATTGGAGTGGCCAGTCAGTTCTCTCGGCCTGTAGAAATTGGACGCGTTGTCAATAGAAGAAATCGAACTTATTTATTGGTACGTGCGTCGTCGCAAAGAGAGAAAGAAACCTAAGAAACTTTGGGTCCATCCTTTTGTATCAGATCGAAGCCGAAGTGGTGTTTTTTCCTACAAATCCTATAAATATCATCGATCACAATGAGCGCGAAATTGGTTTGGTACCAACTTCTTGCTTGGCGGACCGTTGGCTACCGAGTGCGTGAGACGAAACTTGCTCGTATACATTTTGTTGGCGACGTTGCCAGGCTGCCAAGTATCCAGTCTCCACCCAAGTGATCCGTCGTCGTGGCTACGCTTCCAAATTGGCGACGTTGCCAAACCGTCGCCAAGTAAGTGAGGTGACATACATGTGAATACTAATTGTTTGGATACGTAGCCGGCGCCGTGGCCATGGCGTCCCGGTGAGGGAGGGTACTGTGGCCGCCAACATTTCATGTTTCCATAGTGGGGCTCTCACGGGTGATCACTAGAAATAGGTTGGATGCTCTTTATAATAGGAATAAATCGGATACAGAATACTTTATACAATAATTAATAGTGACTAAAATAACAGTGAATAAATAATGCTACTTAAATTTTATTTATAGTTTTGTTTTAGGACCAGCTGTGACGCGCGGTTTCACCCGCGTTAAAAAGATTCAATACCATTGAGTAATTACGAGTAGTTACACAACCACGGTCAATCAAAACGTTTGATGTATTTTTATAGTTAGTGTACTGTAGTTAGGTGCGGGTAGTTTGAAAACATTAGTTCAGGCTCCTACCGCCATCAGTGTCTTTGTTTTACCAAATGTGACCAAACTAAGAATAAGAATGAAAAAGACCTTCAACTGAAATGTGTTACCTAAAAATAAGGTTTGCAAAAAAACTACAATGAATAAAAAATGTTTACGCCTTAAAATACACAATGTAACATACTTTCTTTCAAAGACGTCACAAAATGGCGGAAAGACAATCTCATTCTTAATTTGATGGCATAATACATTATTTTAGTATCTCGATAATATTAAAAATCGCAGCAGAATCGTAACGATGCAGTAATCTCTTACGATATCTCATTGTTGAATGCGGGTAGTACGCGAAATTTCTGCACAGGACCCTAGCGCCATCTGCGTGTCTCGAGCTATATTATTTACCGAACAAACCTAGGAGGCCCTCGTAGGCTGGGAGACGGTGTCACGCATAGTAGCTATAACTTCTCGGCTCTCGGCCTATCTTCGTCATATTGGCGCATAGTTCTTGGTCTCTGCAACAAAATAAGCCATAATGACAATCGTATGTAGGTGTTAGAACTTGTATAGTTCGACCTTGAGATATTGCTCATGCAATATCTTCGACTGATATTGATATGCAACATACACACACACACACACACACACACACACACACACACACACACACACGCACGCACACACACATACACTCACACACACACACGCACACAGGTACGCGCAAGTGTTTACGTTTTTCGCATGTGGTGCCAAATTTTTGTATGTAATTATAGCTTCATTTTTTATTTTATTTTTTATTTTGCATGTTTACACAGATCGGTTATAATGTTGCCAGTTTTTATATCGTAGAGTGGTAGTGTTAGGGGAACCGATCGCAAAACTCCCGCACTACAACATAGGGAGTAGGGACGGCTGAAAATCAGCGCTGCTCAGGATCTTTTTCTTGAGGCAGCACAAGCTTGAGTCGCTCCCTTTTGCCAAAATATTTGTATGCTTAAATTGTATATGTATTTTCTTTTAAATTTGTTATGTAATATTTGTGTTTTTGTGGCAATAAATTTATTTTTCATTTCATTTCAATATGGCCGCGATTTAAAGAGAAGAGAAGAGAGGAGGGTTTTTTTGCGGGAAGTCTGAAAGGGCATATTGTGCTGTTGTTTATTTTCATTTTCTTGGTGTATTTTTTTAGTTATATCGGATAAAGTTGATAGCATTTTGTTCGATATAGGTTTAAGACAGTGCACGAGTGTTGTGAAATAAAATTGCCGAAAACAACTTTTTTCAGCTTGCCTCCAATACTCCATCGGACACGTTCTTTTATAGTACTTTAGTTATTAGTAAGTTAACTTGAACATCTGACTGACTAGACTGACTGATTACTGACGACTTACTGATTTTTTGTATGACTACTAAGTGATGCAAAAATTATACTTGACGCTGGCAAAATGCACAGAGTTTGTTATGCCATTATTAAAGAAAAAACTCCAAGAACAGGCGAAAAAGAAACTTTTGACGAGTTGTCGAGAGTCGCTACAAGCAGGATGTAGATTACAGGCGCGGTCGCAGCCTTCAATTTTGGATGGGGTTGTCAAGTAATTGGGGGGGGGGGGGGGGGTAGGTATCAAGGAAGCAAGGCGGAGTTTTTTTTTATTTGAATAGAGCAACAGACGAGCATGCAAGCCACGTGGTGTAAAGTGGTCGCTGCAGCCCATGGACATCTACATACAACCTCAAGCAAGCATAGGTAAGTCTTGTCTGAGGTCGTATGCAGTTGCGCTGCTACTCCGGAGGCTGGTGGTCGCCTCATGTAAGTGTGGCCGGCAACTGCACCTTTCCACGGCAGAAGTGAGTGCAGCGGTGGTACTTCCCCGGGCGAACCATAATAGTTCTACCACCTACAAGCTATGAATAAACACAAGGTAGACACCGTGGAGTGTTTTTGAGTATTTTTTGTAAATAAACGCTACGCACTCGAAGCCCCACACTAGAATTTCTTGTGTCGTGGGTACCACAAAGACAGGAACACAAACACCCAGACCGAGAACAAAAATTGTAAACTCATCATTCAAATTTTTGCCTCGCCGGGAATCGAATCCAATCGGCAAACCGGCATGGTAACCATTGCGTCAAATGGGTCGTCTTTAGTTGTTTATTTAGTGCGAACATTATTTTAGAGTTTGCTTCAATAACAATTTATCAATATGGGAGTATTTTTAAGTACTAGCGGCCGCCCGCGACTTCGTCCGCGTGAACTTTGGTATGAAAATTTTCCTGAATTTTCTTTACTATAAACCTCACGCAGCCCGAGACCTTTCCAACGAATGCAAAACCGTGGAAATCGGTTCGTGCGTTTATTTATTTATTTATTTATTCTTTATTGACCAAATTATAAAATTTGAACAAAAAAATGGCATTTTCTACCAGCTAACCTTCAGGAAGTGCAGAAAATATAAAGGCGGCCACAAGATTAAAGAAAGTGATTGTGAAAGAAGTAAATAGAAGAGTTATAAGATAGGATAAATAGAAACATATATATAGATACATACATACGACAGATATAATGAGATAAGAATAATAATTCAAAACGGAGAACATAATAATAATAATAACATAATAACAAATTAATTGCGTGCGTTCTGGAGTTATAGCGTCAGGAAGGAAAACCCGACTTATTTTTATATAGTAGATAATGCCATCAAGCGGCGCTCACCTGATGTCGCCCCAGCCACCGTTCCCCTTGGCGAGGCGCTTGTTGTGCTTGGCGCCGCCCGCGGAGACCGTCGCGGAGACCCTCCCAGGGAACATGTGAGGCTTCGCGTTCTGCAGCAGCTTCTGCACCTTGCTGATGACTGTCGACGCGTTGCAGTTTGATTTCTTGTGGTGGATGCCGCTGGAAAAACACAAGTCGGTGAAAAGAGTGGTTTTTTGCTGGGAACGTCAAATTCGCGATGCCTACGTACTCTGGCAACTATAGGAGAGTCATTTGAGCATTGCCGGCTTTCAAGGAGAGATTTTTTACAGCTTTGTTGTAGTCTACTGGTAATTTTTTAAATTTACACGTACGTGGTAAACGTGCAAAGCGGACTGTAGAGGACCGCCTCGAGACCAGAGGATGCCGTGGTTGAAGAACGCTGGTAAAAATAAGTTTATTCACAGAGATTGCCAAAATGTTGTTGAAGGGGTTTGTTTTTTGTGAAACACTTGTGACGCATCGCCACGACATACGTCATCTGACGCGTGCCATACTCTACATCTATTCGGTTTTGCCCTTAAAGCATCAAAGGTCTCACCCGTCAGTGGAGAGGGCATTGCGCCTCGCTTCTATACATAATTTTTGTGCCAAATCTGGTGCTGGGGAAGAACGCACACATTTTAATTTTATCACACATTCACAAGTATTCTTTCATCGCTACAGACGCATACATTTCTAAATATGTCAATTTCAATTATCAACGTCATTTTCTATGCACTGACAACACTGACACCGACACACACGCACACACTAGTTGTATGTAACTAGAAGGCACATTGTGCATGCACGTTGGGACGAGGGGTTCGCCCGTAAAAACCACTCCTCTGACGGGTATCAGTACCTGTGATGCTCTAAGGTTTTGCCCAACAGGGAACGTAGCCGTAGCATCCGTCCATGCAGCTTCTCACTCAGAAAATTCGCATTTCGATTAAACTTGCTTAAGATTGGTATCATACTTCTGCATGTTCATCTGCTACTCTAAACAAAGGCGGAATACAAGAGAGATAGAGAGAGAGAGAGGGAGATTATAACTTACCACTCGCCAATATGGAACACCCTGGGTCCCTTGCACAGGATGACCTTGAACTTCTCCCGCCCAGGCCTATTCTGCGAGAGATGCAGTAGAGAATAGTCCCAGTTGTAATCGTCGTACGCGCAGAACTGGTCCTGCAGCTCCATGATATTGTTCCAGACCGTCCTGTTGAAGACCATGCCCATGTTGTGCATGCTCGAGTGCCATGGGGTTATCTCCACCTGGAAACCAATCGGGTTGGAGATTGATGGGACAGTAGTAAAGGTTATGATCGCCACGTACACTCGGAATTTCGATTTGAAATATCGATTCGGAATATCGTCCTACCAAATACAGATAGTACTGTTACTGTTCGAAAATTTCTCGAATGTAAGTTTGTACCATTTATAGATGAAGAAGTAATCTATCTGTGGTAATTATTAGTTACATTTGGTTTACTTTCATTTTGCCGCAAAATGTACCGACAAACTGCTTATTTTTGAAAGTTTTAGTGAGATTTGGAAATGCGTCCTTAATACCATAGAAAAAGATATAAGTAACAACTGTTATAGAGCAAACTTCACTAATTTATCTCTTAATTATTACTTATATCAAATAGTGTGATAAATAAATAAAATACAAGATTACACAGAATAATATTTATAATGGTTATAATGGCAAGCGAAAAGCTAAAGAAGCCATGCTGAAAACATAACAAAAAAACATTATTTAAAAACCAAATTGACTACAATAATCTTTTCACTAAAACATGATTTAGGCCTTAAGTCTTGAGCAATAAGAATTAATATAGCTAGGAAATAAGTGCATATTATATTGAGTCAACTTTCAAAAGAACAGAAAAAAAACTACATGCATTTTTTTGTGGATACAATATAATGTTTTTGAAACAAACTTTGCTATTGTGCTTTATAAAATAACATTCTTGTGTAAAATAAATTACATGACTCAGTATTAACAAGTATAATAAAGTAAACTGTAGGTATGTAGTAAATATTACATCAAGTTATATTTCTTCTTTGTACTATAGTGACACGTTTCTAATCAATCGATGGGGGAAAAAATAAACATAAAAAGTTTGTCCATACAAGTTATATCCCTTATTTCACAGTTTCGCAGACAGCCTCCGTGGCGTAGTGGGTGATGTGCCGACTGCGAAACGTGAGGTCGTGGGTTCGATTCCCACCCAGGACAAATATTTGTGTGATGAACATGACTGTTCTGTGTCTGGGTGTTAATTTATCTATTTAAGTATGTATTTAGAATTATATAAGTATTTTTATCAGCTTTCTGATTACCATAGTATAAGCTCTGCTTAGTTTGGAATCAGAGGGTGTTGTGTGAATTGTCCAAAGATATTTAATTTATTTAATTTAATTTTAGGGGCTGCTCTTCCAAAAACACTAAAAAATCGTGCGCCATTATTCATATACAGGAACCAGTAATCTAAGTTAATGTTAAATCGGTAAGAGTAACTATAGTTGCTCCATACAATTGCACCCCTTATTTTACCCCTCCTTTTTGTAATGGGTGGGGGATCTACATAAAGCGCCCGGCCTTTGGGAAAGGATACCGAGTTATGTGGGATTTGTACCGCACTAAAACCCCCTCGGTGACCTGCCTCTGCGCTTGGGGGGCTCCGGGATCTCCGGTGGAACACACCGGTGTCCTCCACGAGCGACGGCCCGTGCGGGCTCGTCCTCGGTAGAGGAGATGCGCTCTCCTGCACCTTCCGATGCTCACGGCGGCATGCGGCCACGCACACAACGCCGCCCTTCCTGGGGCTGGCTGGACGGGTCGAGCTCCCACTCTCACCGCCCGCAGCAACCCTCGAATTGACCCCTCTAGCTACTAATAGTATTTATTTACCATCATTTTCTTTACTTGGCAGAACGAAGTCCTTCTTTCTCATCTATACTAATATATAAAGCTG
Organism: Pyrgus malvae; assembly: GCA_911387765.1. NCBI lineage: Eukaryota > Metazoa > Arthropoda > Insecta > Lepidoptera > Hesperiidae > Pyrgus > Pyrgus malvae. The sequence goes on along the minus strand of OU426976.1, from coordinate 2,389,660 downwards.
AAGAGTTTGTTTGTTTGAACGCACTAATTTCAGGAACTACTAGTTCGAATTGATAAATTATTTTTGTGTTGGATAGTCAATTTATCTCGGAAAGCTTTAGGCTATATAACATCATGCTATGACTCATACCAAAGTCCACGCCGACGAATTCGCGGGCGGCCGCTAGTATACAATAATTGTCGGTTACTAGTAAGTAATATAAAGTGTTTCTTAGATAATTTGGCTATAAAATTGTTACTAAAATATGTAATAGTAGAAATATTTAAAATGCAGCAATTAGCAACCACAATACAATCAGTGTCATAAAAATATCTAAGGATTTTTCACTTTTAAATAGCTTTCGTTCTAATTAGCTTCTTTTAAATTACAGACTGTCCTATATTTATAATAAAAAAGAAGTGTGATATAATGGGAGTTTTTATTATTACAAAAGAAACATGAAAAAAAGCAACCAATCTTTTTCTTAATACATTACAATAACCTAATATCCCATCCCATCCTATTCACTATTAAAATAATAACCAAAAATGGTTTTAATAACCTTTCATGAAACAGGAAACATAATATCCCTCACAAGGAGAGAGGGACGGTTAACACATCACATTTTCCTGAGATATGTATTTATGCCTGCATTTAAAATCTAAAATTTTGTACGTAAGTTAAAATCTAATGTTTTGTATGTTAATACAATTTCGTATTTTGTTATTTTTGTATATATCGCAGCAGCCCGACACCATTTAGATCTGACCCACCCCCCACGCCTTGTTCATCATTAATCTAGCCTAGTATATGTATTTACAATATTAATTTTTAATATTAGAAAGCATAGATACAGCGCAAAAACTTAAAATCTATACATGATCAATTCATGCACAATCCAGCTATATACAGTGCAGTAAATAGAAGAGTTTATTCGAAAGATAACATAAAAAATCTCTAGAAAAGTATTGTCTAGAGATGTATTGTCTATGGCTCACAAAGTTTTCCTGTAACTATTTTGTCTGTGGTCTGTTGCTAAACGTCAGATTTATGTTTTCTTTATATATGGCACTAGACGGGATAAAATAATTTTATTTATTTTAGTAACTATTCATCAAATTAACCAGATTCATGACTGGGCAGTGATTACTAAGTGGTAAAGACATTGACATCGATACGAGGTAATCGACGGACTGCGTGGCGCAATGGTTACCACGCCGGACTGCCAATCGAGTCGCGTTCGATTCCTGGCGAAACAGGAATTTGAATGATGCGTTTAAATTTCTGTTCTCGGTCTGGGTGTTCGTGTTTCTGTCGTTGTGTGTGCTCATGGTACCCACGAGACAACGAGGTATTTATCATATATATTTTTGGATATCAATTCGTTTCTTGTAACGTTAATAGTCATCATCAATGTTTAAAAGTACTTAAAAAAGTCAATATTAAATAGTTACTGCCATAGAGAACCATCGATGCCAATGCCGACTGTAATGGGGTTATTTCACCCCACGTTCTAATGGGCTCTTAGTAAGGGCGCTTCTTATTACACTACGATTGAAATTATTTCGATTACATTCTCCTGCCATCAAGACAGTGCGCATAGTGAATTCACCCCACGTTCTACTGGACTCATAGTAAGGGTGCTCCTTATTACGACTGAAATTATTACGATTACCTTCTCCTGCCTAACAAGACAGAACGCATAGTGAATCAACCAACTAAGTGTAATTCTAATTCCAACGTCCAGCATCAGACCACAGACAACCTATAAGCGGAGCGAATGGCGAATACCTTCTGCGTATTCGAGTAAAGATTCGGGTACACCTGGTAGTTCCAGGCCTGAGTCTCCATCTGGCGGCGGCGTCTCTCTTCATTAGCGGCCCTCACTTGCTGGATGTAGCTGAGATTCAACTGCTTCTTCCTCTGTTTTAGTTGAGAGTAAGGTATGTAAAGCAATTCGATTACTTAAAGCCAGCGCGAAGACACTACTGACACAAATGATGTATGTGGCCTGCTATTAAACAATGAGTGAAAAGTGTGGGAACTCTGTATGCGTGAACCATTTGTGTGTATGTGTGTGACACGAATACGTATGTGTTGCACGCGCCAACTTTCAGTAATCGAGTTATACAGTTCGTTAGCTAAATTAGAGGCGACGACGACGAACAAATTTACTTGTCGCAAATAAAATTTGACTCTGCAAATAAATGTTAGATTTTTTTCACGACCCATGCATGTGACGTACCAAAGCGCGGTCGCAGCCTTCAATTTAGGGGGGTCACTAAGAAATTTGGAGAAATGATATATAACTTATTTATCTCACTCGTAAAAACTAGACATAGTTTATCTTAAGAGTGAGGGAAACAATATTAAAAGTAAGAAAATAATATATACGCGCGCGGGTCATTGCTTATTATCGTAGTCGCAATATATGTAATGTAGGTATGACAGTACAGCGCGTCTGCGCTCGGCCGGCCGGCACTTGCACTTACGTACAGGCTGCTCCATAATGTTCACTTTGTGTAATAATAATCTACTCATGACTGATGGATTTGGATGGATGGAGGGGGTCATGTCTCCTGTGCCCCCCCCCCCCCCCGGACCGCGCCTGGACGTAATCGCACAATCGTACATTTTATGCAAAAATCTCACATTACAATTTTATTATAATAAGACATCGTCAAGCGACAACATCGTTAGTGTAAATCGTAAAGTCATCGACTGTGTCTGGGACTGTTTAGATTTGATAGGAAATTAAAGTAGTTCGATCTCTGATTGATTACGCAAATGCAAACGCATATAAAAATTATTAAAACTAAATAAAATTTACCAAATTTTGGTTTCTTAGTTGAAATTTAAATTAGGTGTTTTAAGATTGGCACAGAATCATCTACTTATAAGAATCACCTGTAATTTAGCCTTAAAGCATCAAAGCTACTGACTCACCCGTCAGTGGAGAGAGCATTGCGCTTCGCTTCGATACATAATTTTTGTGCGAAATCTGGTGCCGGGGAAGAACGCACACATTTTAATTTTGTCACTCATTCACAAATATTCTTTCATCGCTACAGACGCATACATTTCTAAATATGTCAATTTCAATTAACAACGTCATTTTCTATGCACCGATAACACTGACACCGACACACGCACACACTAGTTGTATAACTAGAAGGCACATTGTGCATGCACGTTGGGACGAGGGGTTCGCCCGTAAAGAACACTCCTCTGACGGGTGTCATACCTGTCAGTACCTGTGATGCTCTAAGAATTTAGCAAACGAACTATTCCAATAATCAAAATACTTCACATTTAATACGTATAAGCTATTGTCGACAATGCTATTAGGAGAAAACATTTGTTATTAGATTAGTATACAGCACAGTGAAAATATAATAACTCTAACACATTGATTGACTGACAGACGCAAAAAGCTCGTGTGACGTGTGTTTAAAAAAATGAGTTAATTATAAAATATATCGAGCAGTTGCTTTAATGTGAACGTACAATGAAAATTTGTGTCTCTTTGATGTGTGTGTGTGTGTGTGTGTGTGTGAGAACAATCTTAGCGTGTTAGCTTAAAGCTTGATTATTCGTTTTTTTATGAATGATTTTAATGGTATAAAAAGATTGTATATAATTGTGTGTGGCAAAAAATCACTTATTCTTTTATGAATGGAATTCTACGATATAAATACGTATCGAATTAGGTGTTATATAAATTACTCATTCTTAGATACTATTAATTTCACGTTATAAATATATTGAGTCGAATTGTGTGTGGCCCAAAACTATCTCACTTAATTTCATAAATGTACTTTATTTATTTGAACAAAACAGCAGACGTAGTATGCAGTCTACGTCTCTTATCTTTCTCGTTTTTTTCCATCTCCATGGGCTGAAGCGACCATTATTTTACAGTCATTTTATTGAAAATCTTTAACACTGAACAATTTAAAAATTGTGTTATAATCCTAGAATAATTACATTAAGTATAAAAACCAGGTTCGCGCGCCCGAATTGAAGCATGTTAATAGGCATGATGACAGATTTTTAAATACCTTTCCTTATTGTAGGTACACGTTGCCGTTGGTTTGCCCGTGTCCATAGGCGACGGTGATCGCTTAACATCACGCGGCCCGTCTGCCTTATTGTTAGGTTTATTTATAAAAAAAAAACGTCTCCTAGTTTTGAAAAAAAGTTTATTTCAGCAATAAACTTAAGTTTTAACGTAAATTAATGTATTTTCTGCTATGTATTTTGAATTAAGCGCGAAAACGCTCGTAGGTGTCATGGCGTCGGCTTGCTCGTCAAACTTCAAGCAACACGATGACTTTTACTGAGACGTGACGTCATTCCTTTTGATTGGCGTTTCAGATAACATGGCCGATTGCTGTATTTAATACTTTTATTTTATTGAAAATCTTATTAATCTTAATGTTTATATTAAAACGGGATCATATTTTAGAACTTTTTTAGCATATATTTTTCTGTAAAACCATTTATTCTCTGATTCTTTAATAGTGTCATCATGCCTATTGGTGCCATTAATGGCAGGAAACGCCGGGCCGCTCCATAGGTTAAAGCACGCCGAACGTGTCTCCCGAAAAAAAGATATGACGGTTTGTGTTGTTAAATTGCGTCACAACACTTTTGAAAAACAAAGAAGTCTATTAACGTCACTTTTCACAGTGAAGTTTTCAATATTTTGTAGTATTTTATAGTTAATTTGGTGAAAATAAAAATATATTGTTTGTCAGATGTGACATCTGTGTGAATCTATGCTTATGTCTATGCTTCAATTTTGACAGCGCGCTCGTATGAAGACACTCATTCTATACGTAATTATTCTAAGGTTATAATACTGTCGTGTTAGGCAGCTACCTCACTAGCGCTCACGCTCGTATAGAGCGCTGGCGTTCCAATGTTGCCGCTGCGTAGACGCGACGTTGACGTCGCGAGTCTCTAATGACAAGCGTTCACGCTGCGACTTCGTGATTGTACCAATCACGCTATCGTACTCTGTGCGTATGAGTTACGGCCAGCGTGCAAACGCAGCGTAAACGCGACGTTAAAGCTTGACGTTTTTTTTTTAATTATGGCATCGCAAACTCTGTGCATACTGCCAGCGTCAAGTATAATTTTTGCATCAATTATTTTCCAGTTTCAATGAAACTGGACGAAGTAATAACAAAGTCAGTAAGTAAGTCGTCAGTAATCAGTCAGTCTAGTCAGTCCAACATTCAAGTAAAGCGATGGCTACTTTACTAGAACGTGTCCGATGGAATTTTGGAGGCAAGCAGAAAAAACATATTTTAGCACTGTTATTCTATTTCACAAACACTCGTGCACTGTGATTAACCTATATCAAACAAAATGCCATCAACTTTATCCGATATAATTCAAAAATACACCAAGAAAATGAAAATAAAACAAGAGCACAATATGTCTTTTTCGACTTCCCGCCAAAAGTCACTTGACGTTAAAAGCGGCCTTAATCATTCCAACTGTCATTGTAATTTTTTTCAAACTACCCGCAAACAGAAATCGGCACAGAAGCGCCTTCACGCCTCACCTTGTCTCCGGTCAAGTGGTACTGGTAAGTCTTGAGATAGGTCCCGAGACAGAGGATCTCGCAGTGCGGACAGCTCTTGTCGGCGGTCGCTCGCAGCAAATACAGCATGTGTATGAAGTCTTCGGCCACGTAGTGGTCCTCTTCAAGGAACACCACCATGCCTGGAATGGACAACATTGGAAACATTTGAATTTTTTTTTCAACCTTTGTTTATGTCCCACTGCTGGGCACAGGTCTCCTTCTCACAAGTGAGAGGGATTTAGGCCATAGTCCACAACGCTGGCCAAGTGCGGATTGGTGAACATTTGAATGAACCGAAATATAAATGCCATATTTTCTTTTTTTTATATTTTACAAGAAAAAAATACAGTTTAAATAGGACTTATTTAACATGACCTTATTGGAAAGTTAAAGTACCTAAAGTAGAAAGTACTTTAAATTTAAAATAGTTTATTTGTAAGGTATAGTAGTGAATCCAATTTTTTTTAATAAAGCGATCTTAAAAACTATGAAAGTTGTATATTTTGCAACAAAAATAACTGAACAGTGCCATCTGCCCACAAATTGTACCATAATAGTCCGCAACATGTTGTAAAGGGGGGGAGGGGTTTATAAAGCTGGGTACCGTGCGTAAATTTGCCTTCTACGTTACGTTACATCGTTACACGAAGACACGCACACAAAATATTATATATAAAAGGAAAGAGCAGGAGGTAGATATCTAGCTTATTCTTTATAGATTTCTTTTTACGTTTGGGAGATCCTTTGGGATTTTTGAATCCCTGAATCTAAACCTTGATCCAGGGGGGACGAGCGGGGGAGGGGAGGGGCAGCTGTTCCCCCTCTTCTCTCCCCCCCCCCCTCGGTACGCCCACGGTCTGACCGCAAGACCTTCTTGTCTGACCGTTGTTTGGCATGACGTTGACGAATTTATTTTTAGTGATCCCTTCTAGAGTGAAACCCTATTATTAAATACATAAAATATATATATAAATGTTATTATTGTGTTAAAGACTTCCTTCAAGACAAATTTCAAATGTGTGAAGAGTAATTATGTAAATCTTTCAATATCTTATTATGATAATAAGAAAGAAAATTAATTGAATCTAATTGTATCTTAATTATTTTTTTAATTATTTGTGTTTAATTAATATAAAATGCAATGCCTTAAATATTAAATAATAATAATAAATGCCGTTTAAATATTAAATAATAATAATAATGGATAGCATATAAACCTTCTCCGTGAAAAAATACATATACATACCAATTTTCATAATAATCGGTCGAATAGTTTCTGAGTTTTGCGATGTCATATAAACAAACATCCTCTTTTATATGTATAGACATTTGCATAGCATTAAATAAATAAATAAATAAAAACCTGTATGTCCGGCGGTGCAATGCAACTGGTTGAACACCCTGTTCGCCTTCCACCACCAGTGGTGCTTGGTCTGCGTGTATTTCGCTTCTCTGTAGTGCCCGTGCAGATCCGGGTGCAACGCGTTGTTGCATTTCAGTTTTTTGGCTCTGTGGAAAAAAGTTATAATTAAAAAAATTAAAACCGTCTTCAAAGTACATAACCACAAAATAGGAGTTTGGCGGGAAGTCGAAACAGACATATTGTGCTCTTGTTTTATTTTCATTTTCTTTGTGTATTTTTGAGTTATATCGGATAAAGTTGATGGCATTTTGTTTGATATAGGTTAATTACAGGGCACGAGTGTTTGTGAAATATAATAACAGTGCTACAATGTGTTTTTTCTGCTTGCCTCCAAAATTCCATCGGACACGTTCTAGTAAAGTAGCCATCGCTTTACTTGAATGTTGGACTGACTAGACTGACTGATTACTGACGACTTACTTACCGACTTTATTACTTCGCCCAGTTTCATTGAAACTGGCAAAAAATTGATGCAAAAATTATACTTGACGCTGGCAGTATGCACAGAGTTTGCGATGCCATAATTGAAAAAAAAAAAAAACACAAAATACTAACTGTCATTAACGTAACCTGAGTTTTGGCGGAAAATCGAAAAGGACGTATTATGCTCTTACGCAAACGGCATAAAGAAATTCCAAAAAACCTGGGAGGTTTTATTTTCAGCTGTCTTTTTCTCTTAGTGTACAAAAAAGCCCTTCAATATAGGTAGGTACCTAAAGCCGACGATTGGATTCGATCCGAAATATAAATAAATATGAATAAATAATTAAATAAACAAACAATTAAATAAATACATACTTAACAAATTAAATTAAAAAAAAAAAATTATTATTTTTCATACAAATTGATATAAATGTATACATATTTATAAATTGTGTTATAATTTACGTTTTTTCTTCTATCTTTGTAATATTTTGTTCGCCAACACTCACACTTCCCAAATTTTGTCAACCTTATTCTCGCAAATAAACGTAATGAATTTGAAAAAAACTTTGAGAGACTTACTGTTCTAGCTTAGCGTCCCGTGGGCAGTCGTTGGGATCCACTCCCGGGAACTCGTTCGGATGGGTTTGTATTGAATATGGATAAAATATCTGCATAACCTGTAACAATAATATTCTTTAAGAAACTTGAAGAACACGTTCTTGTATTATAACTGTGTATCGTAAAGCGTCAAAATTGACAGGTATGACACTAGTCAGAGGAGTGGCCTTTACGGGCGAACCCCTCGTCCCAACGTCCATGCACAATGTGCCTTCTAGTTATACAACTAGTGTGTCTGTGTGTGTCGGTGTCGGTGTTGACGGTGCATAGAAAATGACGTTGTTAATGAAATTGACATATTTAGAAATGTATGCGTCTGTAGCGATGAAAGAATATTTGTGAATGTGTGACCAAATTAAAATGTGTGCGTTCTTTCCCCGCACCAGATTTGGCACAAAAATTATGTATCGAAGCGAGGCGCTATGCCGTCTCTCCTGAAGGGTGAGTCAGTACCTTTGTTGCTCTAAGCTGTGTATCGATAATTATTTAAAACAAGTGTGCTCTAATTGATTGTATATCAGGTATTACTTTAGAAGCGCCCTGCTGGCGTCGAATGCTATCTGCGCAGCGAAGCGAAACGCGCGCGGTGCGGTGTGACATGTGTGACTGCTAGTTGCAAGTTTGATGTGTATTTCCGAGCTTCGAAGGACAACACTCATAGTCCCACAGTAGGGTAGATATAACCTGTGTCGTGGGTACCATGGACACATACAAAGACAGAAACACAAACACCCAGACCGAGAACAGATATTCAAACTCATCATTCTTTCTGTTTCGCCGGGAATCGAACCCGGGACCCTCCCATTGGCAGCCCGGCACGGTAACCATTGCGCCACACGGGTCGTCCTACGTCATACGGATAGCATTTGTTAAACCTAGTCGGAGGCCTTATGGGCGTTTGAATACATCAAACAGCGGGTTGCCAACCAACCCTCATCTCCCCCAGCATTGGAACAGAGCGTTGGAATGGAGAGAGTCCGGTACCCAGCAGTAGGTCGCAGTAGATATAGTTACCTAAGTATTGTAACAGGAGTTTGTGAAACTCAATTTTTGACGTGACAATGTCTTATAATTCGACACAGCGTTCGACATCTGTCTCTCTCCTACTTGAGTGAACGATGCGTCCGCGTGGACAGCTGCTATACAACAATACTTTTACATGTTTTCGTCAAGTATGAAGTGCAGTGAAATGTACCATGCACAAAGTTTCTATTACAACGTTTGCAATGATCCATCCATTCATCCATCAGCTTGTAGGTGGTAGAACTCTAATCGTTCGCCCGGGAAAGTACCACCGCTGCACCCACTTCTGCCGTGACCCAATTCTATTGTGTTTCGGTGGAAAGGTGCAGTTGCCGGCCACACTTACATGAGGCGACCACCAGCATCCGGAGTAGCAGCGCAACTGCATACGACTTCAGACAAGACTTACCTATGCTTGCTTGGGGTTGTATGTAGATGTCCATGGGCTGCAGCGACCACTTAACACCACGTGGCCTGCATGCTCGTCTGCTACTCCATTCAAATAAAAAAAGCCTTTTATAGTCCATTGCTGGACATAGGACTACCCTAACGTTCGCCACTCCTCCCGGTCCTGGGCCTTCTGAATCCAGCGACTACCCGCTACCTTCCTCATTCCAGTCCACCATGTTGGCGGGCAGCCTGTACTGATTTGCCGAAACGTGGTCGCCATTCAAGGAACTTTCTTCCCCATTGATTGTCGGTCCTCCTAGCTACATAATATATGGCCTGTCCATTGCCACTTCAGCTTGCAGCTATGTAGGTAACCTTCTTCTACGGATTTCATCATTACGAATTCTGTCGCGTAGAGAAATACCAAGCATATTCCTCTCCATCGCTCGCTGAGCGACCCTGAATTATGGAAAAGGCTAACTGTAAAAGACCACGTATCAGAGCCGTAGGAATGATCATGAACGGTCAATCTTTTCGAGTCATCGACTTACTCTTTTGGGCGATGGGTTGAGTAGACAGAATATAACCGGAGGGCAAACTCTCCCAGCCATCTTTAAGCTGAGGTCCTGAACTCAGGCCTGCGCGAGAGACACGATCAAGTGTCTTAGGTACGTCAGCCTTGTGTGGACCTGCTCCTCTGGAAGCTACTGGCTGCTACTCGGGAGACTTTTGTATGCTACTCTGAAGGTTATTAGGTGCTATGCCGGAGGCTACTCGCTGCTACTAGGGAGACTTTTGTATGCTACTCTGAAGGCTACGAGGTGCAACACCGAAGGCTATTAGCTCCTATTCTAGAGTCTATTAGCTTTTACTCCGGAGGCTTGTGGCTGTTACTCCGGAGGATTTTGGATAATACTCTGAAGGCAAATAACTGCTACTCCGGAGGCTTTAGTATGCTACTCCGGAGGCTACCGGCTACGCCTGAGGCTTTTGTATGCTACTCCGAAGGTTATTAACTGCTTCTACGGAGGCTGATGACTATTTTAATCAGGAGTATATGAGCTGCTACTCCGTAGTATACTGGTCACTACTTCGCAGGCCAGTGCTACTCCGATTGATGGTGGTTCTCCGAAATGACGTCGTCAATGCTAAAACTAACATGTTTGCGGGGATCCTTAGTTAAAGAGCAGGGTGGTGTTACAACCCCAGTTTTGGCCGGATTCCGGAAGTAATGAACTTACTCACCTTAGTAAAATCTATACTCCTAACTAAAGCGTTGATCTCCTCGTCGTAGTAGTCGTGGGAGAAGACTAGAAGTGTCCGGTCGATGTCTTTGGCCTGCGCGAGGGACACTATGAGGTGTCTCAGATACGTCAGCCTGGTGTGGACCTGTGGACGAACAGATATGATTTGTTATATAATGTTTTGTAGGCTGAACCGCTACTGCAATGAGATGTCTAACTGTTAAATTTAAAAAAAAGGCTTATTTTCAGGTTATTTTTCAAATCCATTTTTAGTACCACGACTAGGAACTTGTCTCCTTTGTCCCTGTAGCTTCGGGATCAAGAATATCAAGAATAGAGCTACGGTATCCCCTGCCTGATCGTAAGAGACGATTAATGCGGGCGGTGAGAGTGGGAGCTCGACCCGTCCAGCCAGGAGCCCCGGGAAGGACGGCGGTGTGTGCGTGGCCGCATGCTGCCGTAAGCATCGGAAGGTGCCGGAGAGCACATCTGCTCTCCCAAAGATGGGCCCGTTCCAGGGCGTCGCGTATGGAAGACACCGGTGCGTTCCTTGGGAGATCCCGGAGTCCTCCCCAAGCGCAGAGGCAGGTCACCGAGGGGGTTTTAGTGAGGTTCAAATCCCACATAACCCGGTATCCTCTCCCAACCTTTTGAAGGTTTCCCCCCGATACCAAAAAAAACTTGTCTCCTTTGGGAATCGAAAAAAAATCGAAGAAAAAAAATAGCAAAAAGTACACTAAACTGCTTATATGTATATGTAATACCACAATATTGTATGCTATATTATTATATACGAGTAAATATAAGAAAGTCATTATAATTTGATGATTTATATTTTGTACTTTTGTACTGAAGAGAATTAAAAGTGCAAAAGATTATTGTACCATTTTTAAATACGTACTTATAGACACCTCAACGTTTGACAATATTAAAAAAAAACAATTATCTGTTCGAAAATCACTGTCAAAACAAAACTGACAATTCACAAAGTAAAGTAAAAGATTTAGATTTTTCACACATTTTACAAATAATTTCTAGATAGATATTTTTAAAATCAAATATGGATGAAGGGGAAGAAATTGTAGTGGTGAGTGGCGTGGCGATTGCTCCGGGCAATTTTTTGCGTAGATGAAAGGCGAAACAATCCAATTTGGGACACCTCTTCCCCCCAAAATTGCTTGGCGAACCCCCTCCCCCCCCTCATCCAAATTGAAGGCTGTGACCGCACCTGATTCAATCACTTACTCTGTACGTCTGTAACTTAAAACTTTATGGGGGTCTCTTTTGACGTGTTCAGATTGTTTTTAGTTCACAAATTTATAAGACTGATGATATGGAACTAGTGAATTGATAAAATCCATTAAATAACATTCACAATTGAAAATTCAGAAAGTTGCGGGCGAATGCGACAGCGTAGTTCCCTTGGATGGCTGCAACCCTTTTTGCGTCCCACTGCTGGGCACGTGTCTCTCCCCATTATTGGGGAGGCCTGGAGCTGACTCCACCACTCTGCTCCAATGCGGGTTGGTAGAAATGCGGGTTAGTGGCCAACACACTGTCGGATGTTTTCAAACTGCCCATAAGGCCTCCGACAAGGTTTAACGACTGTTATCTATCAACAACAACCGGGACCGACGGCTTAACGTGCCCTCCGAAGCACGGAAACGCGTATGATTATTTTTTTTGCCACTAGCGGTCACCCATCTCACACCGGACTGCGCTCGTTTGGCTTACTTTCATAGATCGTTTGCGCTCTACGCTAACCGCCGGCCCATGCGCGCTTCCTTTGGATAACAACAAATAACTGTCAGTTGCCAATTATGAATCTAATTTCTATTATCATTGAGACAAAGCACCTAACATCCTAAAAGTCAGGGCTAAAGGCGCCCATGAGAACTGTCCCTAAGGCCACCTCCTTTTTTTGTATCGGGGGGAAACCTTCATTTTATAAGGTACCCGGCACCTTGGAAGTGGATACCAGGTTATGTGGGATTTGTACCGCACTAAAACCCCCTCGGTGGCCAGCCTCTGCGTTTGGGGAAGACTCTGGGATCTCCAGTGGAACGCACCGGTGTCCTCCGCGCGCGGCACCCCATACGGGTCCATCTTCGGAAGAGCAGATGTGCTCTCCTGCACCTTCAGATACTTACGGCGGCATGCGCTCACGCCCACACCGCCGTCCTATCCGAGGCCGCTGGCTGAACATATCAAGCTCCCACTCTCACCACCCGCAACCCCTTTTAGTCGCCTCTCACGATCAGGCAGGGGGTACAGTAGCTCTATTCTTCATCCCGTAACAACAGGGACTAAGGCCACCTCCTAGCTATGGCAAAAGTCGGCAAAGCGCCCGTTATAATACGAGTCTGGCCGAGATATCATGTCCATGAACGATGTCTATGTGTGCGTTGCACAAACACGCTTTGTCTGAACATTGTGTTCTGCATCTATTTATTTTGTGCTATGGCCCTTGTATGTATGCGTGACCCAAAACTTATGTTCTCCAAGACAATATAGAGAAGTGGAAAGTCCAGCACTTAAGACGTCATATCAGTAATCGGCCTATAGAAATTGTTACTTATTTTAAAGAGGACTTAACTTTTAACAGAAAAAGAAAAAGTCAGAAGCGCCTGCACCGAGACCGAAGAAAATAATAATACCGCGTCGAACGCCTTCTATCGTCATCCCGCCGAAACAAATAATCTACATAACAGCTGATAAAACAACTTGTTTGGAGTGTTCATGTTTTCCGAAGGAGGACCCATATGTATCACCAAAGTATGCATAGTCAGGTTCTTTGAATTACAATGCAGTAAGTAAGTACATAAACAGAGGACGCTTCACACTCGAGGATACGCACTAAAGGGGCACAAACACTCAAAAGGGTAATCGAACCTAGAGTCTGCACACCATACCGGCGTGGTGGCCACTGCGCCATACGGATCGTCTAATCCATACTAATATTATAAATGTTGTTTGCTTGAATCACGTCGTAACGGTACTATGGATTGACATGATTTTTACCCCGATAAAATATCTCATTCCTATGGAAAAAAGCGTGCGACCCACGCAGGCGGAGCCGCCGGCGAAAAGCTAGTGAAGATATACTCGTACGTCTAAATTAAACAAGATCAGTCGGCCACTTTAAAGAGAGCATTATGCCTTTGAGCTAATCAACCTCGGATTAGCTGATGGAGGGCAACAAAAGTTGAGTCAGAGCATTATGTGTTTGTCGCGAGAGGTTTATTGATGAAGGGCAATAAAAGTTCAGTAAAGTAACAGAAACTATGTGCTATCCATAAATTGCAGTCCTCAATGGGCTTTTTTCTATCAGTAATGAAATCGCTTAATCTGTGCATCTCGCTTAGAGCATCAAAGTTACTGACTCACCCTTCAGTAGAGACGGCATAGCGCCTCGCTTCGATACATAATTTTAGTGCCAAATCTGGTGCGGGGGAAGAACGCACATATTTTAATTTTATCACATTCACAAATATTCTTTCATCGCTACAGACGCATACATTTCTAAATATGTCAATTTCAATTAACAACGTCATTTTCTATGCACCGACAACACTGACACCGACACACACAGACACACTAGTTGTATAACTAGAAGGCACATTGTGCATGGACGTTGGGACGAGGGGTTCGCCCATAAAGACCACTCCTCTGACGGGTGTCATACCTTGATGCTCTAAGGCATGTCGCCAGTGACAAAGTGTTGATACTGGGAGAGATAACCAAAGTCAAATCCAGTGAGTCGTCAGAAATCAGCCAGTCAAGTTAACAAAAGTCGACCGTCCATCTATTTAGTCACGCCAAATTCCACTTAGTTTGCGACGTGATCTGTTTCTGTAATTATTGCTTTTCTTTAGCTACAATAGCACTCACGAACATCGGCATTTGTGTATTAGTGGCCACATCATACCTTTGTTCACAGGTAAAGAGTAGTTTTAATTACACTATGCCTTTTGTTTGTGTCAGTGTGATGGCAAACCTTCAAAGGGTTCCCAGCACCTTGGTGTGTCTACCAGGTTTTGTCAGATTGGTATAACAATAAAACATCTTCGGTCGCCTGCCTCAGTGCTTTGCGATGACCACCGTGCTTCGAGCGCAGCGCTCCAATCTTTGAGAGTGCTGACGGCATGCGGCCCCGCACACATCGCCGTCCTTTCTAAGGTCCCTGCCTGGACAGCTCCCACTCTCGCTGCCGTAGGATATCGTACTTTAGTTCGTATTTTTCTTTTTTAATCCCGTACTACATGGATCTCAAAACCCTCACACACACAACCTCAAGTAAGGTCGTATGCCGTTGCGTTGTTCTCCGGAAGACTGGCAGTCACCTCATTTTTGGTCGGCTATTACGATCAGGCAGGAGATACCTTAGCCTCTTTTACTGCCCGAGACTACATTAAAATTCTTTTTCAGAAAGCTGAACCCATGTCAGAAGTCGCCGGAAACCCTCTACCAATTGGCTGCAGCAGTGGTCGACAACCTGGTTTTTCCAACAGCTTTTGCCTGGACTGAAGATGATGTTGTTGCATGGTTGTCTGAGTACCTTGGATTGCCGGAATATAAAGTAATACATACTTATAATTAACTGCAACCCTTTTTGCGTCCTCTGCTGGACACGGGTCTCTCCCCATTATTAGGATGGCCTGGACTCCTACTCCACCACGCTGCTCCAATGCGGGTTGGTGGAGATGCGGGTTAGTGGCCAACCAGCTGTCGGATGTTTTCAAACCGCCCATTAGGCCTCCGAAAAGTTTTAACGACATTTATCTATCGACAACAACCGGGACCGACGGATTAACGTGCCCTCCGAAGCACGGAAATGCGCATGAATTTTTTTGCCACTAGCGGTCACCCATCTCACACCCGACCGCGCCCGTTTAGCTTAGCTACATAGATCGTTTGCGTTCTACACTAACCGCAATTCACCTTTGCTTTACAGGAATGTATATACGATAACCATATAAACGGTATGCGACTTATAATGCTAGAAGACCCGTCAAAATTGCCAGAAATAAATATCAAGAATTTTGAACACATCCAGGTAACTTTACCATTCCCTAAAAAGCACAATTGTCCGTTAAACTCGCAAATTAAAACGGTCAATTAACGTTCTTCTAAAGCTGACTGCCAATCGGGGGTCACGGGTTCCATTCCCGGCGAAGCGGATTGAAAAGATGAGTTTCAGCTTCTGTTCTCGGTCTGGGTGTTTGTGTGAGTGCCATGGTATACACGACACAGGGTTACGTCATCACGTCTATAGCCCCTATGAGTGTGAAACATTATTCAATATAGGGTGAATGGTTACATTTTCGTCTCATTTATTGAATAAACCACTGTCTTTTAAGTATTTTTTATGCATTTAAGGCTGGAAACTACTAACGTCTTCGGAAAATTCGTCGAAAACAATTCGTCGAGAGCAATTCGCCGAAAACACGATTTGCTGAAAAAAACAATTCACCAAATCATAATTCGTCGAATTTATATTTCCCGCTGTTGTTGATTTTTTTTATAAATATTTCCCGTTATAGTTGAAGGGCCTTTAGAATATTGTCCGCTATACTTTAAAACAGTATTTGTGACGGATTTTCAGACGATTCGACGAATTGTGTTTTCGTCGGATTGTTTTTTCGGCGAATTGTTCTCGACGAATTGTTCTCAGCGAATTTTCAGTAAATTCATTACTAGGTTCACCAGTAAAATTTTGAATTAAAATTTTCCTTGTTTGTAGTTGAATTCAGAGATTTGTTGACCTGAAAAACCATTTTCTTCTAAAACTCTCCTCTCTTCCAGATGATAACCTCAGGGATCCGTCAATTATTCGCCACAGACTTCATAAGGTTCGCTCGGAGCGTCGGCCTGCCTCCACGGAAACCGCTCACCCATTGCACATGGTTCAAATCGCGGACTGGACCCAACTGGGGCATACGGAAGAATTGGACAAGGTATACTTTAGCTTCTCTCGAGTCACGAGTCTAACAACCGTATTCAAGAAGCATAATTGCATAAGTAAGCAGGCAACGCTATGCAAAGAGCGCTATTTGACGTGCCTTCGTTATGTCAAGTCATCGATTCATGTCGATTTTGACAAACGCATAGTAGCAGGCTTCACTCAACTATCGCCTATGAATTCTTTTAGATGCTTTGGCCCTATGCTTGACCCTATGCTTTGGCGAGCACTATGAGACCTCATAGTACTGTTTATGAATACGGGTGTAAGTCTAAGAGAATGAGAAGGGAGGTATCCCAGACGTTTTACGCGTGTTTGCGTTTCTCCAACGTTGTTGCTGCGTAAACGCGACGTTGACGTTGCATCAATGTAACGTCTTTGCGGTGTTTAGCAAACTAGTACCTAGTACAATCACGCCACCCCACACTACCCGTATGAGCGAGGGCAGGGCTACGAAGGTCAAAACAGCGTCCAATCGCATCATAAGTTGGCTAACGTCGCGCATGCTTTTAACGTAAATTTTTGTCAGTCGTCAACGCTCGTAAAACGCCAGTGGGATAGAGGACAAAAGATTAAATATAAAAATTAACGAGTCACCCACATAGCTCTTAAAATCATGCTCAAATGGCAATGAACAGGCCACAAGGAGGTCAAGGAGGAGCAATAGCCGATAGAGTAAAACAGTTCTGTAATATTAACTATGTATATACGACTTGGCTAATCAGCAAAAAGTGCACTAACTACTCTCCAACTAGGTGGACTGACGACTAGATTTAGAGGGCACAGGACCAATGTAATGCTTCCCTCACACGAAAAGACAAATCGTAGCGATTTAACTGTGCAAACTGACTAGCGCAATTTTATCGCACGTGTGTATGATAAATCGTTCCATGAGTGTGAAACGTTATTAGGGTTCAGTACCCGAAGAGTGCCAACGGGATCCTATTATTAAGCCTCCGCTGTCCGTCTGTCTGTCTGTCTGTCATGAACCGTGATGGCTAGACATTAGAAATTTTCACGGATGATGTATTTCTGTTGCCGCTATAACAACAAATACTAAAAATAGAATAAAATAAATTTTAAGAGGGCTCCCATACAATAAACGTGATTTTTTATAGATAATGGTATGGAACTCTTTGTGAGTGAGTCCGACGCGCACTTGGCCGGTTTTTTATTTATTTCTCTCCACTTATATTTTTATGTTCTACAGGTGTGACATTCTGCGTTGGATGAAGATCATCAACCCTGAACCAGTTAAGTTGGATCATTGGGATCTAGTATGGTACGTTTGGTATGGTAGACTCGTGCCCAGCAGTAGAAATGGCTGTAGCCATGTTACGTTTATTCAAAGTATACCGCAATACCCCATCCCACTACTGAGCAAGGGGTTCTTCTCCCTAAAATTTCGAATGCCTGGGGCTTACTTCACCACGTTGCTTCAATGCGGGTTAGTGACCAGCCCGCTTTCCAAACCGCACATAAGGCCTTTGACAAGGTTAAGCTGATGGAGTGGAAAGGGCTTGGTATTAACATCAATCGCGAACTCCTCACACTTCGATTTGCCGATGATATAGTCATCTTGGCGGAGTCGCTGGAAGAACTCAGCACTATGCTACATGACCTTCATAGCGCCTTCAACGGGTGGGACTTAAGATGAACATGGACAAGACGAAGGTTATGTCTAATATCCATGTCACACCCATACCGGTCGTTGTGGATGGCGCTACTCTCGAAGTTGTTGACGAGTATATTTACCTGGGACAAGCGATCCGTAGAGGTAAGTTCAACTTCGAGAGAGAGGTAACTATAAAGTCCAACTCGATTGGGCAGCGTTCCGGAATTTATGAAGTGTCTTATAGTCCAGAATACCTCAGTGCCTGAAGTCGAAAGTTATCGAACAGTGTGTCTTGTAAGTGATGACTTACAGCGCTGAGACATGGTCGTTTACGGTTAGCCTTTTCCATAAGCTCAAGATCGCTCAGCGAGCGATGGAGAGAGCTTTGCTTGGTATTTCTCTACGCAACAGAATCCGTAACGATGAAATCAGTAGACGAACGAAGGTTACCGATATAGCTCTCAAAATTTGCAAGCTGAAGGGGCAATGGGCATACCATATACTCGTAGTTAGAACAGACAACCGATCGGGAACTAAGTCTCGGCAAAAGGAGCACAGGCCGCCCTCCAACAAGGTGGACTGACAACCTGAAGAAGATAGCGGGAAACCGCTGGCTTCAGAGGGCCTAGGACCGAACGGAGTAGCAAGCATTAGTGGAGGCTTATGTCCAGCAGTGGACTTTAAACGCTGATGGATGAATGGATGGATGGTCATCCATCTTATAATCGACCGCGGGTTTTTCTTAGCGTAAATTGTTAATGTTCTACGCCAGCCGCAGCCGCCATGCGCGTTTCAAACTGATCTCCACCGCTGAGAATCGAACCTAAGACCTCATGCCTCTTGACAACGGTGTGGTCACACTGCGTTCTACGTCAAATAGAAATCTATATTGTCCGATGGTCAATAAAAATATACGTTTGTGGTTACTGTGCGGTTAGGTATCATGCTAATGCGCGTTTCCTTCCTTGATACCTTTACAGGAAATAATAAACAAAGGAATATGAAGGCTTTTTCCTTTATAGTTTGGCTCACCTTTATCCACTAGGTCAGTTAAAAAACTTTAAAAAATCTTTGTGCAAGTTTGTGACAGTTGTAGCTTCGGGATTAAAAATAGAGAGAGCTACGGTATTCCCTGCCTGATCGTAAGAGGCGACTAAAAGGGTGGTTCCGGGGATGCCGACGGTGAGAGTGGGAGCTTGACCCGTCCAGCCAGCAGCCCCGGGAGGTACGGCCGTGTATGCT
The DNA here is from genome assembly GCA_911387765.1 of Pyrgus malvae. Classification (NCBI taxonomy): domain Eukaryota; kingdom Metazoa; phylum Arthropoda; class Insecta; order Lepidoptera; family Hesperiidae; genus Pyrgus; species Pyrgus malvae. Next base: position 2,370,142 of record OU426976.1, on the reverse strand, counting down.
TGACCGCATGCCTTCGTGAACACCTGAAGGTGCAGGAGAGCACATCTGCTCTCCCGAAGATGGGCCCGTTCTGGGACGCCGCGCGTGGAGGACACCAGTGCATTCCAATGGAGATCCCGGAGTCCTCACAAACGCAGAGGCAGACCACCGAGGGGGTTTTAGTGCGGTCAAATCCCACATAACCCGGTATCCTCTCCCAAGGTTTCGGATACCTTTTGAAGTTTTCACTCCCGATACCAAAAAAAAGGTTATTCATTAACGTTTAACACTCACAGCTGCACAGGAGGGTAGATATATCCTGTGTCGTGGGTACCATGAACACACACAAAGACAGAAACACAAACACCCAGACCGAGTAAAGAAATTTAAACTCGGTTTATCGCCAAACGCCAATGTGATTGTTGCGTTGCGCCGTGGCTATCTACGTTGAACGTCCAATGCGATATTCAAAGGCATTTCCCGTTAGTGTGGCCCCGCATTTACATCAGTATAAAACATTGCACCTGTTTTACAATACATAATTTCTTTTCCTCACAGGTACCAAAACCCAGATTTCCCGAAGACTAAATTCGCCAGAATCGGAACGGCCAAACCTTTGCACATACCACACTACAGATCACAAGAAGATATCTGTAGAGAATATCTGGTAATTGATCATTATCATCATCAAACATATCCAATTAGTATTTTGTAGAACGTTTTCTGATTATCCGATTCGAAATCGGTATCGGGCACCGATCCGATATCGGAGGAAGTAAAATGCATGAAATATGTTTTTTTAACGGAGAAGCAAACGAGCATGCAGGCCACGTGGTGTTAAGTGGTCGCTGCAGCCCATGGTAATCTACATACAACCTCAAGCAAGCATAGGTAAGTCTTGTCTGAGGTTGTATGGAGTTGCGCTGCTACTCCGGAGGCCGGTGGTCGCCTCATGTAAGTGTGGCCGGCAACTGCACCTTTCCACCGAACCACAATAGAATTGGTTCACGGCAGAAGTGGGTGCAGCGGTGGTACTTCCCCGGGCGAACCATAATAGTTCTACCATCTACCGATAATGTATCTGTCTTTCATATTGTCCGGCCCGAAATCGGTTATCGGAGCCGACACCGATGTGTTGGCGGCTTGGCGGCACCATCGGATGCCCGTGAGCCGGCAGACGATATTGTTTTTTTAAGTGCTATATGTGTATCTAAATTGTCTCTGTGAGCGCAGAGCCCGATGCGTAGCGGCCATTTTGAGCTCGTTTTGTTTACTCGTTTGGTTGTCATCATGGCGTCGTCATCATTTAAATACGACATAATAACTTTAATTGGTACTGGTAGAATCAAAACCAGGCTTGCGGGATAAAACTCACGAAGACTAGGGGTGGTTTGAAGCTAGATACCGCGCGTATTTTTGCCTTCCACGTTACATGGAGACATGCACACAAAATATCAGCTCTCGGTACGTGTCATGTACAGCAAGAAAGTTTTCTTGTTATAGTCTACCAGATGACCTTTTTTTATGGTATCGCGGGAAAACCTTCAAAAGGTACCCGGCACCTTGGGAGAGGATACCGGGTTATGTGGTATTTGTACCGCACTAAAACCACCTCGGTGGCCTGCCTCTGCACTTGGGGAGGACTCTGGGATCTCCAGTGGAACGCACCGGTGTCCTCCACGCGCGGCGCTTAGAATGGGCCCATCTTCGAAAGAGCAGATGTGCTCTCCTGCACCTTTCGATGCTTATGGCTATGCTATATATACTGATCTTGTATTTTCCCCGTATGGGATCTGCAGTGGAACGCACCGGTGTGCTCCACGCGCGGCGCTTAGATTGGGCCCATCTTCGGAAGAGCAGATGTGCTCTCCTACACCTTTCGATGCTTATAGCAATACTATATATGATCTGATCTTGTATTTCCCCATATAAAATATTTTACCTTATTTAAATTGTACCCACATTTTCTTAATAAATCTTTATCGATTCTACCCACAGGTGCCGCGTAAATTTCGCTTCCAAACCGGCATACCCGAAGACCAACAGCTGATATGGATGGAGAGGCCCAGAACTCCCCAGAAGCCAAAGGAAAAGGAGAAAGAAAAGAAGAAGAGAATCACGCTACTCGTGCCGAAGGAGACGAGGCTGTATCCCAAAAAGATCGACTTGTCGGGTCTCAGGGGGAGGGATCTGGTCCTTGCGAGACGGAAGATGCCCAGACCAAAATTTTTTTGTTGACCTTTAGTTATTAACTTATTACACGTCTGGACTACATGTTTGAACTTTCATTTTTACCGTTCAAAAACAATGTCAAATCTAAAGACATCATGAAGTCCATTCGGCTTTGAATGTTATAAGGCGTGCACATGTACATTGTTAGTGTGCGTAATCTCGAGAGCGCTCAGGGTCGAGTACGGTCAGATTGGCAATTAAATCTAGAAGAGTTGTGTGAGTAAGGTATATAGGTCATATATCAAAATGTATCATTTTGATATATGTGACTATACTAAGGCATAAGAGAGTATAGATAAATATTTAAAGTCTTTATTATAGGTGGTAGAACTATTATTGTTCGCCCGGGGAAGTACCACTGCTGCACTCATTTCTGCCGTGAACCAATTCTATTGTGTTTCAGTGGAAAGGTGCAGTTGCCGGCCACACTTACATGAGGCGACCACCAGCCTCCGGAGTAGCAGCGCAACTGCATACGACCTCAGACAAGACTTACTTACCTTTGAGGTTGTATGTAGATGTCCATGGGCTGCAGCGACCACTTAACACCCCGTGGCCTGCATACTTGTCTGCTACTCCATTCAAATAAAAAAATTATAAAAAAGTCTCACCTGTATGACAATAATGATGGTGTCGTTCTGCACGGGCCCGTAGATGTCTTCGTTGTAGATGGTCTGCGCGGCGTTGTATCTCTGGATGGCCTTGCGAATGTCCGTGATGTTTTTCGGCCCCGACCGCTCCGTCGCATTTGCTGAAACGATGGAAAATATCTTGTAGACCACTTTTTTATTAGCAGACTAGCCTTCCGCAGCTTCGCCCGCGTGGACGCGTTTTATAGGTTCCCGTAGGATAAAAATAAATAAATTAATAATAAATTCGAATGTAACACTGTCTGTGTGCTACGCTTTCCCGCTTGAACTACTGAACGAATTTAATGAAATTTGGAACACAGAGTGGACCTTGGGAAAGGGCATATGATGGTTTTCATCCTACGGGAACCTATAAATCGGGTCCGTGTGAGCGAAGCCGGCTGAAAGCTGGTATACATTGTATATATACCCAAGCAAGAGTTGCAGTTACCCTTCTCGTGACATAGAATCCACCCCAGTCGTGCAACTCTTATGCAGTCTCAACCCTGATCATGCAACCTTACTTCAAATATATTTATGTTTTTGTTATTTATTAGCAGTGGCTCAGGAAAAAGTATAAAGCGATGAGTTACACATGTGAAGAGTGTGAGTTATCATGACCACTTACCACTAGCATTCTTAGGATGGACGGTGAGGTACTTGTGCAGTTCGGGGGGCACCAGCGCAAGGACCTGCTCCGAAGTGTCGTTGGAGTTCATCAGCTCTTCTGAAACAAACGTTGTTGGGTTTAGTAAGGAGCATGTATGCCACCTTTTTTGCGTTTGCCAGCAATCTCTTTCCGTAATTAGAAAGGCCTGGAGTGGAGATCCACCTGGGCACGGGTCAAGATTGGCGAGGGTTGGAGCTTACTCCACCACGCTGCTCTAATGCGGGTTGATGGATATGCGGGTTAGTAGCAGGCGCGGTCGCAGCCTTAAATTTGGGGGGGGGGGATTCACTAAGAAATTGGGGGGGTCACTAGGAAATTTAGGGGAAAAGGTGTCCCAAATTGACTTGTTTTGCCTTCCATCTACGCATGACTGATGGATTTGGGGGGTCATGTCCCCTGTGACAACCCCTGGGACCGCGCCTGGTTAGTAGCCAACCCGCTGTCGGATGTTTTGAACAGCCCGGGGTGACAGATGTGTGAGTAAGTACGCATACTTGTGGCACAATATAAATAATTACACGCAGTACAGTAACTTCATAATATCGCCCGAAGTGTGAAGTTGATACTCGTACCATAAAGTTACTGTACTGCTTGTTCTTCTTTCTTTTACGAGCATGCAGGCCACGTGGTGTTAAGTGGTTGCTGCAGCCCATGGACATCTACATACAACCTCAAGCAAGCATAAGTAAGTCTTGTCTGAGGTCGTATGCAGTTGCGCTGCTAATCCGGAGGCCTCATGTAAGTGTGGGCGGCAAATGCACCCTTCCACCGAAACACAATAGAATTGCTCACGGCAGAAGTGGGAGCAACGGTGGTACTTCCCCGGGCGAACCATAATAGTTCTACCACCTTCTTTGTATTGTGCCACACAAGTCCACGTACTTACTCGCACGTCTGTCACTCTTAAGCGCTCCGACAAGGTTTAACGACAGACAGGTCGATAACAACAATGACCGACGGCTTAAAGTGTTCTGGGAAGCACGGACAGTTGAATTGTTAGGTATTCACATTATTCTTAGTCTAAGGTATTCAGACTATGTCACACTTCTGGACGCGCGATGGCGCGAAGAACCAATGTTTGACAGTTACTAACAGTTTATATAGATAGGAAAATAAAATAAGTTGTTTTACTATTAACTTGCAATGTTTCCTTTCTCACCGTTTAAAGCTTCCCTGGACTTCAATATTTCAAGACCAAAATTAGCTACATCGGTTCAGCCGTTCTTGAGTTTTATTTAGCGAGACTAACGAACAGCGATTCATTTTTATATATAGAGGTAAGAATGAAGTCCTGTGCTCAAAACAAGTCATATTTAGACCAAGTTCGATCAGAGTATGCACTTGTTTTGTTAATAAGGCTTTAGCTGCATAAGAGTAGATTTTTCCAGCCCCGGCAAAGAAATCTTCTTAATGAAATGAAATGAAAATATTTTATTTGCACAAATATGGGTAGCAAAAAATGTTTTACAAAAATATTTAGATCGCCATATTTACCCTTTTAGGGTGTACAAATTTTATTGTAATAGTTATATAATTACAAGTTAAATTATAAACTAATTATGTACAGTAAATACTAAAATATACAGTATACTTAAATAATTTTACATTATTATCACTTTAGCTACTTAAATTCAATTTAACCCAAGTTTGTGCTTTTTATACAAATTTATTTTATTTTATTTGAACCATACGTAGTTGACCGATGAATACAAAGGATCTTCTGTAATCCTTTAAAAGTATGAAACAAGAAAATATTCTCATAACAAATGACGAGTATGATGTACAAAATATTTAATAAAGTGTTAATCATTATGTAAATAAGCAAATTACACGTTATGTATTTTCATCACATATTTAATGAATGAGTCAGGACGAGTGTTTTTGTATATATTGACAATAAATGTTGATGTAAAATATGCTTGGCTTGGCTGGCTTGGCTGCAACCCTCTTTGCGTCCCACTGCTGGGCACGGGTCTCCCCATTATTGGGGAGGCCTGGAGCTTACTGCACCACGCTGCTCCAATGCGGGTTGGTGGAGATGCGGGTTAGTGGTCAACCCGCTGTCGGATGTTTTCAAACCGCCCATAAGACCTCCGACAAGGTTTAACGACTGTTATCTATCGATAACAACCGGGACCGATGGGTTAACGTGCCCTCCGAAGCACGGAAATGCGCATGAAATTTTTTGCTACTAGCGGTCGCCCATCTCACACCCGACCGCGCCCGTTTGCTTTAGTTGCATAGATCGTTTGCGTTCTACGATAACCGCTGGGCCATGTGCGCTTGGACATGTTAAGCCGTCGGTCCGGGTTGTTGTCGATAGATAACAGTTGTTAAACCTTGTCAGAGGCCCTAGGGCGGTTTGAAAACATCCGACAGCGGGTTGGCCACTAACCTGCATTGGAGCAGCGTGGTGGAGTAAGCTCCAGGCCTCCCCAATAATGGGGAGAGACCCGTGCCCAGCAGTGGGACGTAAAAAGGGTTGTAGCCATTTATTATGTAGTTTTCAGTAAAATGGTTTTTATGATTGTTTATTCTTATGGTCCGGGTTCAAACCTCTGACTTATATAATTTGTAAATTTGTAATTTGTAAAGAAATGATAAAATATGGTAAGTTACAATATGTTTTCAAGTCGTTTACGAGGATGAAATTGCAATATGATGATTCATAAAATAATATTAAATGTATTTTAAAGTTTGTAATAATTAATAAAATACAGTTCATAAATAAAATGCAATTTCATAACCCAATAACCCTAGTACCCATCTAAAAAACCGGCCAAGTGCGAGTCGGTCTCACGCACGAAGGGTTCCGTACCATTATCTATAAAAAAAATCACGTTTATTGTATGGGAGCCCCCTTAAATATTTATTTTATTCTATTTTTAGTACTGGTATAACAAAAGCGGCAACAGAAATACATCATTGCCTTTGATTATCCATAGAAATAATTGCATTAAGATTGAATGAAAGGTAATTTGTGGTTTACGATTTATGACGTATTAAAAAAAAATACTTACTAGATCTCGTTCAAACCAATTTTTGGTGGAAGTTTGCATCGTTATGTACATTATATTTTTTTTTTTTAGTTTTATCATTCTCTTATTTTAGAAGTTAGGGGGGGGGGACACATTTTACCACTTTGGAAGTGTCTCTCACGCAAACTATTCAGTTTAGATAAAAATGATATTAGAAACTTCAATATCATTTTTGAAGACCTATCCATAGATACCCCACTTGTATGGGTTTGATGAATGGACAGACAGACAGACATCACGAATCCATAGGGGTTCCGTTTTTTGCCATTTGGCTACGGAACCCTAAAAATGTCTAACGCGCCAAAATCAGTTTTCACTTCTGTCGGCACTCCCAAGAAGAGCAATTTATATTTTTATTTTGAGCAATCTCTACATCTTGTACCTAGTGTAGAAAAGTACTAGCTAATTTGTATTGTTAGAGCGAACTGGCCTTGCGCTAAACAGTTGATGAAAACTAATGGATCTCGCGCGTGTGTGCGTGTACGAGTGCGGAAGACTGTATTGTTATAGCCAAGCCACACTAGCCTCACTTTTAGCATCAGCGATCGGCGATTTAGTCGATTTTTAACACGCTTATTTGTTAAGCGATCACCGTCGCCTATGGACACGGGCAACCCCAGGGGAGCCACCCGAGGGCTTTAGGCTATATAACATTATGTCGGTAAACCGAATCAGAGTACACTTTCCACGTGGTCTTGAAGACTCTTGTCTGTACTACCCCTAGAGTGTATATAAAAAGCCGGAGGTGCGGAGGGAGACCACTGCCCGCCCGCCGTAGGAAAGCGCAGCTGCATATGTATGTATGTAACGGAATCTTTTAACTTCATTTTCACATACTTCTAAGCGTCTGATTAACTTGAAAATTTGCACAGGGGTCAAGGGCCGATGACAATGCAATAATATGAAAAAAATCTAACAAAAAAAAAATGTACTTAGTTTAAAAAACTATAAAACAGGCTTTTGTGAAAATACGAACTAAAACGTTGTTTTTTTTACTTTTTAGTTCGTATTTTCCCAAAAGCATGTTTTTTAGTTTTTTAAACTACATTCTTTATGTAAAGTTAATCGCAGAGACCGAACAGTGCACCATGCACACTGAAAAATGCAAAAAAATGTTTTTCACCAATGGAATCACGCTGTTCTGTGGAATGTATAATTTATTATGGTTTTATTTAATTTTTTTATTTAATTCAGACTTATGTAAATGGTCTGAAATATCACGATGTTATGATGATGATGATGAGATGCGTGCGCCGCGTAAACCGACAAAAATACATTAAAGTAATGCAAATAATATATTAATGTAATAAAGTTATGACAGCCTCCGTGACGTAGTAGGTGATGAGCCGACTGCGAAGCGTGAGGTCGTGGGTTGAATTCCCACCCAGGACAAATATTTATGTGATGAACATGAATATTTGTTCTGTGTCTGTCTGTTAATTTATCTATTTAAGTATGTATTTAGAATTATATAAGTATGTTCATCAGCTTTCTGATTACCATAGTACAAGCTCTGCTTAGTTTGGAATCAGATAGCGTTGTGTGAATTGTCCAAATTTATTTTAAAAAAATGCACTAGAGACATGTACAGTTAGACTGTACTAGAGAAATAGTCCGCGATAGCATACATACTTGTATATCTTCTATCGTTGACTCACAACAATCTGGTCAGTTAGTTTTTATCTAATTTTCCTGATAAAATTCAAGGTTTTGTGTATTCTAAGTCGTTATCAAGTTTAGTGGGCTTAGTTTTAAGTCTCTTATTTACCGATAGGAAAATGTCGTCATACGTACAGCAACTCTAACTACAGAAAACCCTGAAGGCATAGATTTTATACCTGTCCCTCCATACAAAATGTACAAAGCCTTAACAAAACGAGACTACTGCAGACATCTAGGTGACCAATAGTTGAACTTTAGTAAAACAACCCATAAAGCATCTTCAATATATCTCAATATCGACGAACCTCGAGGCGCGAAGGTTAATGCTGGACTACCAATCGAGGGATTGGTAGTCCAGCATGGTAACCTTTGGTAATCGGTTCGATTCCTGGCGAAACAGAAATTTGAATGATGAGTTTAAATTTCTGTTCTCGGTCTGGGTGTTTGTGTTCCTGTCTTTGTATGTGTCCATAGTACCCACGACACAGGGCATTAATTACCTTATCGTGGGGCTATGAGTGTGTTACGATTTTTTTTGTCTCTAGAACACATGAAATCTGTAGAGTATATTCACTTCATGCTCATGCTTCATGATCCTTTCTAACGCGGGTGAAACCGCGGGGCACAGCTAGTCAATAATAAAATATCTGATAAGTGTTATGCTCTTTCAATGTAAGTAGATGTGACAACTTAAGTTTCTTTGCAAATAGTTATCGTCTTCTGACAAGACACAACACAAGTGGCATTCTGCTATCGTGAACGCTTGAGAATAGAATGAAAAATGTATGGGATTGACGTTTTTGCTAACGAAATGTCACGTGATCGCGATCGTTAGATAAATGTCAATCCCAAATATTTTCATTCTATTCTACAAGCGTTTACGATAGTAGAATGCCACTTGTCTAGACCCGATCATTTTCCTGTAAACGTTCGGACAACTAAAACATATAATGTAGCTAAAATAGTCTGAACATGGTCCACAAATGGGAGGTGCCTTGTACATGGGCGTACCCAGGTCAGGGAGGGCAAGTACTTGATCAGGGGGGGGGGGGGCAAGTACTTGCCTTCCACGCTACACGAAGACACGCACACAAAATGACACGAGAATTTTATATATAACATGTAGCAAAATTATACTCGTCGCTGACAATATACACAGAGTTTGCGATGCCATTATTGAAAAGAAAAAGAAAACATATGTCTTATTTCTAGAGTTTGCGATGCCATTATTGAAAAGAAAAAAAATCAAATGTCTTATTTCTAATGTCATTAGGTCTAAAAATAACGAATTTCTGGCGGCGAACTATTTTTACCTACAAAACTACTTACTACTACAATACTGTTTCACCAAAACCCCTACAGTCTATTTAATGGTTAGAAAACAAATATACGAGACAAACAGATACAAAGACATAAAAGTTATTCATATAACCATAAAAAAAACTTTTCCTCTTATTCATAAAAATTATCAACAGCGTCATAAGCCTCTCATAACTGAAATATTTTTTGTCTCGATCATGTAAATAACATTCAGACAAATAATGATCAAGTCACACTAACTACTTTTGGCATTAGTAGATTTTAACACGCTTAATATTAGCTTGACCTGTATGTATGTATGTAATGGAATCTTTTAACTTCATTTTCACCTACTTCTAAGCGTCTGATTAACTTGAAAATTTGCACAGGGGACAAGGACCGGTGACAATGCAATAATATGAAAAAAAAAATCCAACAAAAAATTAAAAATAAATAATGTAGTTTAAAAAACTAAAAAACACGATTTTGTGAAAATACGAACTAAAAAGTAAAAAATAAGAAGAAAATGTATTTTACTGTTAAAAAAGCGTGGGGTGGTTTTTAAGATACCATGCACCCCACGCTTTTTTTTACATTAAAATACATTTTCTTCTTATTTTTTACTTTTAGTTCGTATTTTCACAAAAGCGTGTTTTTTAGTTTTTTAGTTCTCGTTACGTGTGGGTCGGGCATAAAACGCGTGATTCCGACACCGCATTCAAGTTGCCAAAACGTGATGCATTTTCGATCGATGCACACGTAAAATCACCCATCGCCGATGCAAAAAGTAGCTAGCTAGTGTGGCTTGGTCATAACTAAGACAAAACATAATATTATTATTATTGAAATATTATTTCAACTATAAAACGTTTTTTTAAATTTTATATAAATAAGAGGGTTTGTATATGCAAAGTTATCACAAAATACGATTACACAAAGTGTTAATAGTCCAGGGTAGAAGCCTTTAAAAATAATGAAAAGTGAAAAAAATTTATAATAGAATGAAACCCATTAGAAAAGGAGGGAAATATGATAAAAATGAAAGGAAAAATAATTTACGGGCGATCTGAGGTTGGGAAGGGGATGGGGGTGAGTTTTTAAGGGTAAAAAACGGTTTTTCTCGATTTCCGGCAAAACTAAAAGTCCTATCGAAAAAAGTCAAATGGAAAAGTTGTAGATAATAAAAAGATCTAAAACTTTTGTATTTACACTTTTTTCACATAACCTCAAAATTTATGTGAAAAATTCAAAAAACCAAGTTTTTGGTTTTTTATTTTTATCTTTTACAAAAATTTTTTGTTTTTAACGAAATTTTGTGAAAACTTACCTTTTTATGTCCCAAATACGCTGTAATTTATTTAATTAAAAATATTTATTTTTTCACCTTATTTTGAATTAATATCGAAAAAACAGCCTAATTTTCAATCGAAAATTCACCCGTCAAAATATCAGCTTTTTTCTAAAAGTTGGTGTGGTTTCTGTTCATTGGAATCTCTACTTTCCGATGGTAAAAAAAAAATATATGTTACTATGGTAAATCTTCTCAGAAAATGCAAAAATTCAAAATTTTTTTTATTGCATACACTTGCTTATCATCTGCCTTATTGCAAATGATACAAACAGATTCATCCATACTGATAATCTGAAAAGACAAAATCGAATTAATAATGTCTTCACTATTTAATCGTGAATAAACTCCCATGAAAAAAAAAAATATTAAAGAAATCAATGTCAAAATGTATAAATAATATATTTAAAATCTATAAAAAATATATAAAATATATATCGTAAATATATTTCTAATAAAACAAACTTTTGGCCGATTTTCATATATATTTTATACTTTTTTATAGATTTATAATATATTATTTATACATTTTGACATTGATTTCTTTAATATTTTTTTTTCATGGGAGTTTATTCACGATTAAATAGTGAAGACATTATTAATTCGATTTTGTCTTTTCAGATTATCAGTATGGATGAATCTGTTTGTATCATTTGCAATAAGGCAGATGATAAGCAAGTGTATGCAATAAAAAAAATTTTGAATTTTTGCATTTTCTGAGAAGATTTACCATAGTAACATATATTTTTTTTTTACCATCGGAAAGTAGAGATTCCAACGAACAGAAACCACACCAACTTTTAGAAAAAAGCTGATATTTTGACGGGTGAATTTTCGATTGAAAATTAGGCTGTTTTTTCGATATTAATTCAAAATAAGGTGAAAAAATAAATATTTTTAATTAAATAAATTACAGCGTATTTGGGACATAAAAAGGTAAGTTTTCACAAAATTTCGTTAAAAACAAAAAATTTTTGTAAAAGATAAAAATAAAAAACCAAAAACTTGGTTTTTTGAATTTTTCACATAAATTTTGAGGTTATGTGAAAAAAGTGTAAATACAAAAGTTTTAGATCTTTTTATTATCTACAACTTTTCCATTTGACTTTTTTCGATAGGACTTTTAGTTTTGCCGGAAATCGAGAAAACCCGTTTTTTACCCTTAAAAACTCACCCCCATCCCCTTCCCAACCTCAGATCACCCGTAAATTATTTTTCCTTTCATTTTTATCATATTTCCCTCCTTTTCTAATGGGTTTCATCCTATTATGATTTTTTTTGGTTTTAAAAATTATCGACCCTGGACTATAAGAAAACGGACAACACAAAAAATTAAAATTAAAAAAAAAAAACCTTGTGCCGGCAGCCAGTTAGTATTGCTGTTAATCTTTGTTATCTGTTGGTCCGTGGTGAATTGGTTAGTATCTGTAAAACGTGAAAAAATAAAGAAAAATGCGTTAAAAAAATATTAAAAAGAAAATAAAAAATGGGTTATATTTTGACGGTCCGTTTCGTTATTTTTCTGTACACATATTGTTTAATAATAAAAATAATCATGCGTGCTGAAGCTAAATAACAAAAAGTACTTAAACCCTAATTAAATGCTTTATACAGCATGCAACCTAAGGAGTTATGGCGGAAGTCTAATAAGTAATCTATACAAATAAACAAAATTGGAGTGTCTGTTTAAATTTTATTAAAATGACCGCTTTTTACTACGTGCGTCTTTTTACTAAAGTGCGCGAAGGACGGTTCGAGCGATTGATCGCCTATTCAACGGCATTCTGCGCACGGGTAAATTCCCGCACATATGGAAAATTGGGCACGTTATTATGTTGCCCAAGCAGGGGAAAAATATACTGCACTGCAGCCCTCGAGCTATAGGCCCATCACCTTGCTGTCCACATTGTCGAAGGTGTTTGAGTCGTTGCTGCTCAAAAACCTCGTGATTAGCGGAATCACGCCTCGTCCTGAGCAGTTCGAATTCCGCCCGGAACACAGCACGACTCTCCAGCTGTCGATGGTACTGCATCACGTTACCGCGGCCCTTAATAAAAAAGAACGCGCGTGTGCAGTGTTCCTCGACATGGAGAATGCGTTCGACCGTGTTTGGCACGACGGCTTGCTGTACAAGTTACTGCAGTCGTCGGCGCCCCGGCGTATCATCAGAGTGATCTTCAGCTTCTTGCAGGACAGGAGCTTTAGGATGTTGGTAGAAGGGGCTCTATCGAGTGCACGTCATATAGAGGCCGGTGTCCCACAAGGGAGCTGTCTGTCCCCGGCCTGCTATTCCTGCTACACAGATGACATCCCGGCGCCTGAGAAGGCGCTGTTAGCATTATATGCAGACGCAGGCCGTCACAAAAAGATCCCACCCTGAAGCTCCTAGGACAAGAAATCGCATGGTCCACCCAGGCTAAATACCTAGGTGACCATAGACCACAGACTGACCATGGTACCGCATGTCCGCAATGTCTCCACACAGGCGAGGGCGGCTGCTGCCGTACTTCGTCCTGTGCTCACCTCGAGTCTCCCTCTGAAGGCCAGAGTAGCCATCTACAAGAGCTATGTCCGCCCCCGCCTCACGTACGTGGCGCCGGCCTGGTTCGCCCTCACCAGTGCAGCGCAGCGCAAGCGGTTGCGCTCTGTGTAAAGCGCGACACTGAGGAGGGTGGCAAACGCGCCGCGCTACGTGAGGAACACCACTATCCGGAGCGACCATCGGGTTGTGTCACTGGATGAGTTCGTCAGCAGCCTCGCTGAAAGGATGTTCGCGCGCGCCGATGCGTTGCTCCTCGCGACCTGCCACCTCTGCACGCGCGCCATCTTGACCACCGTCCCCTCCCGCGCGACCTGCTCGCCGTGCAGCCAATGTTACAAAGAAGCCCAAGAACAAGAAGACGCCAGGCTGTCCAGGGGAAAATGTGGGAGAGGAAAAAAAAATTATTTGTATTAAAAAAAGAGTATATATCATATATAAAAAAAATATTTATCACAAAAAAATGGATAAAAGAAAAAAAAAGACCTTTCACACCGGATCCAGGACAGCCTCAGCAACTTCAGCCTCAGGACCACCTGAATGAAGAGTGAAGACCCAGAAACACACAGAAGACCACGACAGGGATCACACGGTCCCCACTCCAATGACCGGAACATGTGAAACATGTGCCCCGGGCCCCTTGCGGGGCTCGCGAAGAAAACCCGAACATTTATTTAAGTAAGTACAGATGTAATGTAGGTTTAAGGTGGGGCTGGATCGGCGACACCGGTTTTCATACGAACAGCGCATTATTGCCACTCTACCTCTTTTAAGGGCCCCTTGTACCGCAAATGATGTTTTTAAAATCAATATGAATCAGTCAAAAATTCAGACGTGAAATTCAAAAAAAAATAATATATGTTTCAGTTGAGGATCTTACAGAGTACAATTCGCTTACAGTTACACAATCAGACGAACTTCGCTCTTTAGAAATAAATCCAAAGTAACCTCTTTTTTTAAAATATTTTCAATACTGTGTCTAAAATAATAAACTTATTAACATTATTTTTACACCAATCTTTAGATAAATCATTTTTGTAGTACATTTCGCTGAGGTGGATTTGATAATGTTATTCTGTGGCATTCTAGCCCGCCGAATAAGGTCTCCGGAGTCGGAGTTCATATCCAGTCGGCTCCCGCGAAACGCAGATACAAGTCTACTGGGTGAGTGAGTGAAATCCCAAATCTTCGGAACAAGGTGCCCTTAATATGTTCTGTGGGCCTGTGTGGGTTACGTCCCAATGCCACTTCTCCTTGTTTTTCGATTTCTATGGATAGGATAGTAAAATACCGTATCTACTGGTATATAAATTCGCGATTCTCGTAGGGAACCCAATCAGACGGTGCTACACTCGCATTTGTGCGTTTTACGCATTTGATAACATTGGGATATTTTTAAAATAATCTTATCACTTTCCCGGCGTCAGATACCACCCGGTCATTCCTGATTTCGATTTAGTTACAGAAAAAATGTTTAATTTTATAAAACCCCGTTGCAAGTGCACTTAAACTTAATAAATAAATTAATTATTTCGATTGAAGTCAAAAATTTTATTTCTTTTAACAATATTTGCATACCTTCCATCCATCCATCCATTCATCAGCCTTTTATAGTCCACTGCTTGTCCACCTTTAATAGTAGAATTGATTATATGTATATGTACGTATGAAAATGTATGGCTTGCTTTTACACCTACCGGCACCGACGCCGGCCCGGCGACGCCCGGCGTTGAGTGCCGCCGGCGCCGTCGCCGTCGCCGGGGCAGCAAGGTTCCCAGTCGGTGCCGGCCCGGCAAAACTGCATGTGTGTTGTAGCCGTGTGCGTGTGTGAGTGCGCGGGCCGGGTAGGGATACGAGGAGCGGACGGAGAGACTCGTATTTGGTTTGTGGTTCGTTTCAGTGCTTAAGCGTCATGGCGTTTACATACGACACCGTGACTCGCGTTGTACTTTACGTGTCGTCATGCTGAAGTCCGTGTCAGTACTGTACCACTCACCGGGCGTAAACCGGCATCACAACCGGAGCAGTGGAAAAACGAATCCCCGGCGCCAGTGCCGGTGGACGGCCATGCCGGTACCGTGCCGGTGCCGGGCCGGCTAATGGAAAACCGCCCTAACGCTGAATCAGATGTTTGAAATTCAGTTATCATATTTTTGAAAAAAATTGTACGTTTACCATCCAGCTGGCCACACCGTCATTAGGAGACTATCAGTCTCCAGCCAGAGTATAGGAAGCTCTCTTTGTATTGTGGTATAGGCATAACGAAGTTTGGCTATAGTTCACCACGCTGAACAAATGAGATTTAGTGGAAACGTAATGCCTTTGAAAATGAGGGATGTTTCCTGCGCCCTTAAGTGGCAAAGTTTTACAACAGAGACCTTAGTCACTAAGGCTTAGTGTAACTCTGCACACGCGAAAACGTTACTAACGCGTTTGCGTTAAGAATTTAATTATCGACCTTATTCCTTTCAGGTTAAGATCTATCTGTCCAATTTTAACTCGGAAACGTTACTACTAACGCGCAAACGTTACTACTGCGTCAAGAGATGACTTTTAACCTTTAACTTGCGACTTTCTGGGACGCATTAAGAGATGGCGCCACGGGTATCCTGAATCACGCTAGGGAAGTTTTCTAGCGACATATTGGAGTACAGTTAGTCCCAACGCATGACTACATCGCCTGGCGAAAGATCTCCTTTGCAGAATCCACTCTACTTATTTTCTTAAATCTTAAAAATAAAAAGACTGCACTCACCAGCATCTCTGTCCATCGCGCTGTTGGAAGCCGACAGCATGATCTGCACCCACAGACAGAAGAGCCCCAGTATGACCAGTACCCGTAACACCGACGCATACTTTAACCTCGGCATTTCGTTTATTTTGGCGCCAAAGTCATCTTAAACACCCCTTCCAGTCCTTCAAACATTAGAACAGGACCATCGTTATATTTCAAAGTTGCTCGTATGTGGAGATAGATGGCACTGTTTTCAATCGATTCTGTTTTTACTTTACAGTTTCTTATATTCATCAAAATGTGGTGCTGTTTCTGAATAATTGTGTTTAACGTGAATAACGGCGTGTTAACTTGTTCACGAGGCTAGGAGTGAAAGGATCTGAAACAAAAGACAAACAAGATTAAAAATTGTTCCATAAACTGGGAGGTTTTTTTTTCCTCTCAGTGTTCAAACACCCTGTGAGTACCCAAAGTCGACGATCGGACGGAACCGATCCGAAATATAAATAAATAAATATTTAAATTTATAAAAGGCGCAATATGGGACAAATAAAACAATTAAAAATAGATGTTATTGTACATTTTATAATTGTGTTATAGTTAAGTTTTTCTCTTTTATATTTTTAATTGTATCATTATAGTATTTGCATACCTCTAGAAGGTAAATATGGCGAACTAATTATATATAAACAACTTTGTAAACACCCATATGTTTTTTTAATATAATTTTTGTTCTACACTAACGCATTAGGCTACCCTGTAATGTTAGTTGTAAGTATGAATGAATAAAATAAAAAATAAAAATAAAAAAATATTTTTGCAAATAAAAGTCTTTGTCTTTGTAAGAAATTTGGGGGGGTCACTAAGAAATTTGGGGAAAAAGGTGTCCCAAATTGACTTGTTTCGCCTTCCATCTACGCAAGACTGATGGATTTTGGGGGGTGTCATGTCCCCTGGGACCGCACCTGATAGATCGCTCGGTCTACGCCAGCTAATCTATTCGCGCCTCTTATAGATAAATAAACCCAAAAATGTTTTTTTGTTTACTGACATATCAACAAGTGGCTGGACACATCACTCCAGATAAGCGAATCAGTAATATTAGAATTCGACTGAAAAGTGATATCGAGTGACGGTCATTCGTCATCTGGTAGTAGCGTACGCTACTGTCATATCGTAGATAACTGGTGATATACCAGTTATATTCATTTTAATAATACGAGAAGTGTTGGAGACAATAAATATGTACAGTGTAAGCACCTCCTTATTTTGTATAAATATTACACTGTGGCTACGCCTTTTTTTATCTGTATGTCTGTAGTATGTAATCTGTGGTGATATGGTGCATTCTATTATCTATGTCTCTTTCTCTTCTGTCTAAAATCTTGTAAAAGTTAGGGCCCTCGGTGCAAATAAAGTAAAATTTAATCCAAATTCATCTTTTATTGTAGTAAATATAATTATAAAATACACCTAAATTTAACAAGAAGCAATAACTTTGGTTTCCTATTTTAGAGTGTTGTACCTGAAGGGTGCCAACGGGACCCTATTACTAAGCGTCCGTCGTCCGACTGTCAGTCTGTCTCTCATCAGGCTGTATGTCATGAACCATGATGGCCATACATTTGAAATTTTCACGGATGATGTATTTCTGTTGCCGCTATAACAACAAATATTAAAAAATAGAATAAAATAAATATTTAAGGGGGCTCCAATACAAAATACAATATACTTACATACAATAAACATGATTTTTTTAGATAATGGGCTGTATCTCATGAACCGTGATGGCCAGATATTTTAAATTTTCACAGATGATGTATTTCTGTTGCCGCAAATAATATTAAAAAATAAAATAAATATTTAAGGGGGCTCCCCAAGCAGCACGTAAGCGTTGGTATCATCCATAAAACAGCCTATTTAGAACTTATAATTTTTTAAGAGACTTACAAGAGTGTCGAAAAATTATTTTTTCTTTACAAGAGGGGATTATCTGTTATTATACAGCTCAATCTTTATAAAGACTGTATAAAGAATTCCGCTTCAGCTCAGGGTGTTTTAATAGAATATCACAATTCTATAATAACACTTCAAGTATTGTGTGACACTTTAAGTAGTATTTTATCTTTAAAGCTGTATTTTGCATGAGATAACTTCCCTACTACAGCTCTAAGTGTTATCATTGTATTACTCGATGTATTTTTCTGTACAATGGTACACTTTAACACCGTTATAAAACTTCGTTTTAATGGCGTAATTGTAGACCATTGTAACTACATTAGTTTTATAATTTCTGTCAGAGAAGGTACTATAATACTATAAATATAAATACCAGCTACATTACAGCTTTAGTCTTTTTTACTGACTCGAGTCTTGAACTTCTTTTTAATAGCGTAATTGTTAACCATTATAAATACACTAGTTTTATAATTTCTGTTTGTGAAAATATAATAGCACTAAAAAAGAAATACTAGGCCACAGGTACACTGACTAAGAACTAATCGCTGTATTTTAGAATTCTTATCATGCTTAGTACAGCCTATAAAACTATAAAACGCTTTCAATACTCTTTAGGCTGTTCTAAATTCTCGCCATTTTGTAACTAAATAAAGACAAAATAAAATAAGAATAATGAGATTTTAGTCTTTATTTGGCCACAACCACATCCAAATCATGATTATCTGATTAAACTATGTTTATTTGTACTCTGGTTAGTTATTTCAATTATTGCATTTTCTTATTCTAACCTCAAAAAGTATCGCACTCATAAGTGAAGTACAAAAAACATTAAGGTTTGCTTGATAATTTTGCAAGCCCGTGAAAATTTTACCAAAATATATGTATAGTTTCACAATAAATATGAATCGGCACTTGAAGTTTAGCCAAGTGAACTTAAAGTGCCACCACTAAAAAATCTAATTTTACACAGTAACAACAGAACATAATACAATCTTCTGCAATGCAATATTATTGAATTAATGTTTATAATTTAGTTAAATTCTTTTGTAATTCTCTTTAAAAACTTATTTAAAAAAATATTCTTACAATGTATTTATAAAAAGATAACTGTAGTGTAATGGTTTCTTCTAACACCAAATTAATCCTCTAATACAGCTATTGTACAGCTTCTCACTAATTCTACAGCCACTATACAGCTCTTATAATTCATTAGGCTGTATATTTTGTGCCTAATTTTTACTTGTAAGGGCTTTATAAGCGCTTATACAGACTTTATACAGCCTGATAATGCAGCTTATAGTATAAAAATATACTGAAATACAGCTTTTATACAGCTTGCAATGCTGCTTGGGTCCCATACAATAAAAGTGTTTTTTTAGATAATGGTACGGAGCCCTACGTGCGCGATACCGACTTACACTTGGCCGGTTTTTTTATTTTATTATTTCAATGCTGCTGGGCACATGTCTCCTCTCTGAAGTGAGATGGATTTAGACCATAGTGCACCATGCTTGCCAATGCGGACTGGTGGACATGGCATCTTTGAGAAATTATATATGACATATGACAATACTTTCCCTCACCATGGAGCAGCAATAAATACGCACATTACAAATTTTATTCAGAGGTGAGCGTTTCATTCAGAAGTGAATAACCGTATAAAACTGGAATTTTTTTGAAATCGCAAAATCGCAACCAGTCCAATCCTTTTTATTACTATAGGCACTACAGATTCTTTAACATTTAATTTAATAAATAATTAAATAACTTTTTTATATCCTACTGCCGTGGGCACAGGTCTCCTTCTCGCAAGTGAGAGAGGGGTTTGGCTGCAACCCTTTTGCGTCCTACTGCTGGGCACGGGTCTCTCCCCCTTATTGGGTATGCCTGGAGCTTACTCCACCACGCTGCTCCAATGCGGGTTGGTGGAGATGCGGGTTAGTGGCCAACCCGCTGTCGGATGTTTTCAAACCGCCCATAAGGCCTCCGACAAGGTTTACGACTGTTATCTATCGACAACAACCGGGACCGAAGGTTTAACGTGCCCTCCGAAGCACGGAAACGCGCATGAAATTTTTTGCCACTAGCGGTCACCCATCTCACAACCGACCGCGCCCGTTTAGCTTAGCTGCGTAGACCGTTTGCGTTCTACGCTAGCCGCCGAGCCATGCGCGCTTCTCATCGCATGCGAGAGAGGGGTTTAGGTCATATAATATGACTCATATTTCACCACGCTGGTTAGGTGCGGATTGGTGGACAATTAAATAAATAACATCTGTTATTTATTGGAACAATAACAATAATCCGATACTATATATTGGTCATAAGTCATAACATCAGATATTTATTTATCGCTTCTATCACAAAATAAAGCGCCGCCGCCGATACGTAATTTGTGCTTCTATTCTAATTTCTAACACATAATGAATAAAGTATAAGAGCAGATTCAAACTATTGTATTTTGCAGCGCGTTCGCACGTCGTTTGTTTATTTTTTGCAGCACGAAACAGCGAGGTTTGAGTCATATTTCGTTATAACGCGCCGAAAAATACACTAGTTCGAAACCGCTCTAGTCCCTGTAGCTTCGGGATTAAGAATAGAGCTACGGCATGCCCTGCCTGATCGTAAGAGGCGACTAAAAAGAGGCTTCCGGGGTTGCGGGCGGTGAGAGTGGGAGCTCGATACGTCCAGACATCAGCCCCGGGAAGGTCGGCGGTGTGTGCGTGGCCGCATGCCACCGTAAGCATCTGAAGGTGCAGGAGAGCACATCCGTTCCAGGGCGCCGCGTATGGAGCACACCGGTGCGTTCCACGGGACATCCCGGAGTCCTCCCCAAGCGCAGAGGCAGGTCACCGAGGGGGTTTTAGTGAGGTCAAATCCCACATAACCCGGTGTCCTCTCCCAAGGTGCTGGGTACCTTAGAGTACTTTTTGAAGGTCCCCCCCCCCCGAAAGAAAGAAAGAAAGAAAGAAAGAAAAAATATTTATTTCATATTAGGAATACAAAATATTCGCTTAATGAATGTCTTTCCCGGTCATCGCCTTTAAGTGCCCGTTTGGGCTAGATGTTGAGCTGAGAGAAAAAAGGCGGCGGAAAAAAACTCCCAGCACTCTTTTAAAAAAAAAACAGTACATAATGATATATTTGAGATAACAGAATGGCTATGGGTCTATAATGGTCACACGTGACAGCTGATCGTGCGAGACACCATACATAAAAAAAACATACATATACATACATACATAAAAAAAACCGATACATAAAAAAAAGTTTGAAACCGCTCTAAATGCTGTTTCTATGAGTATTATGACCTAATGTTTATGTATTTATTTTAATTATCTTTAATCGAATCAAATTAAGGTAGTTATCGCTATCAGGATCGACCGAACGCGCCTAAAAATTTTAGAGGTTATATCGGATAAAGTTGGTGGTATTTTGTTTAGAGCTCGCGAGTGTCACGAAATAACAGAGCGGAAACATGTTTTTTCCAGTTCCAATTTATCACTGCTCCACGTGCATTGTGTATGTATGTATGTATTTTAGGATGTTATCCATCGCCGTGCGTGCCTGAGAGTAACTCATAAGGTACCCGCGGGTAACAAGGGCCGGTGTTTATCAAGGGCCACTTTTAAAATAATGTACTTCTAACGGTTGGATTTTATTCTAATTACGCACACACGTTAAGGACCAATAGGAAGGCTAATATACGCCAGGGCATTCTCACGGGCTCCGCCATTTTGTCAGTAGCCGCGTCGCCGTTCAGAGGATTGGTCTGTGCCACTCAATAGTAATATTGTCTCTTGAATGGAACGAAATTGTGTGTGAAATATACTGTTGTTTATAAAACTTATTATTATAAAGTAAACCTTACAGTTTAATTGATACTAAAGCAGGGTAAGTTCTAAAAAAATATTGATTTATGTGTATTTAACATCGAATCGAGTAAAATGAGTACCAAAACCTAATAAGGGCCAGATGAATGGCGGGTAAATGGGCCAGCCCTTATTAAACTTATGAATGTGTACTTTTAATAATCAAAGTTTTGTTTTATTTTAAACTTTTGCAAGGGTAAATAAGCAGAGTTTAACAAGGATGTAATGTTAAATTTTTTTTATTGTTGTTTTTTCATTTGATCGACTTTTTAAATGTTTTAGATCGCACTCATGGAGCCAAGAAAGCTCGAGGACTTTGGTCATTACAATAATTAGAAGCTGCAATGGCAGCTGTTAATGAGGGACGGTTGTCTCAACGGGCAGCGGCCGCACGTTATTCTATTCCCAGAACTTTGGTGAATCATCTGAAATCCGGAAAAATAGTAAAACAAATAGTCCGTCACACAGTTTTAACTGCAGAGCAAGAAAATGATTTGGAATCTAGAATCAAAAGACTTGCGGCCATAGGTTTTCCGTTAACGCCTAAAGTTATACGACAACAAGCATGCGTTTTTTGTGAACAAAACAACATTCTTAATAATTTCAATAAATTCTTACAGCAGGCTGGAAAAGACTGGCTGAAACTCTTTTTAAAACGGCACCTCGACATTTCAAAGCGCAAAGTACAAATTTTGAATCCAGGTAGGGCTCAAAAATTAAATTAAAATATATTTATGCAACATTTTGAAGAATACAATTTTTTTTTATGAAGAGCTGGATATTAACAACAATCCCGAGCGCTTGTTCAACATGGACGAGAAAGATTGCAGATTGACAATACACAATCAGCCCATGGTTTTAGTAAAACAAGGATCCAAGAGGTTTCATGGTTGCTCCAGAACACACTGAAAACGTGACAGTTGCAGCTTTAGGGAGTGCCATACTGCCATAATTTTTAAGGGCAAAAGAGCAAAACCCAAATTTTATGACAATTTGCCAGTAGGATCGATTGTAAGAATGGCCCCAAAAGAAAGTATGACCTCGTCATTGGTTGTGGATTTTATTCATCACTTAGAAAAATATAAAATGGGAGGCAAGTGTTTGCTAGTATTTGATGGCGCTTCTTGTCACTTGGATTATAAAATTGTGGAGGCAGCTGATAAATAAAATATTGTATTATACTACTTACTATCAAACACGACGCACGAGCTTCAGCCTTTAGATAAAAACGTCAATAAATCATTTGAACATCATTGGAACGAGGAGTTTTTGACGTTTTTGTACCAATTTCCTGACAAAAAATTAACTAAAGCACGTTTTACTTTAATTTTTAGCAAAGTCTGGTCGAAATGTATGAGCCATCAGAACAGTGTAAATGGGTTTAGGGCTACAGGACTCTATCCAAATATAATCCGGACGCAATTCCAGCTGAAGCATATGCACCATCTGTGCTGACTGAAAAACCTCTAGAGCAAGTTATCACTGGACATAAGTCACCAACTCCTGGTGCGAAATTCCCAGCGCTAATAGTTCCGATTCTGACAAGACATTTATTGAACACTTTAAACCAAGTTCTACATCTTTGCTGACTCAAGCTGATTTTTCATCACGCCCTTCTCTACCTGTTCAGAATTGAATAGAAGCAATAAAAATCGTTTAGTCGACATCAGACTCCGACGCTAGAAACTATAAGGTGTTAGCTGAACTAAACGGGCCTCATGCTACAGTCAGACGACCAATAATTCACAGTTCTGAGTCGGATACTTCTATTACTGATTATTATGAAGATGCATTTATTTTGGATCATAGATCTCGACTAAAACGTGTTGTAGATCAGGCTTTAAATGTATACAGCTCATTTGAAGACGAAAATGAAGAGCCACTTTCAAAGCTACAAGAACAAGGTACTAATATCAAACAAATTAGTACTTTGTGTCACAATAATGTTAATGTACGGCAAGGTCCAATGTGCAAATAGACTAATTGCTTATTTTACTACACTAAATATGTGTAGTGAAACCAGTTTCAATTTTCCATAAGTTTAATAAGGTCCACCAAATTTGTTGACTTATTTTATGTCTTTATTTTTTTTTAATATCAAAGCTTTATTTAGAGAAAAGGATACTTTGTTGAGGGATATGATAATTTTATTAATTTGTTGTTGGGAAATATGCTTTTTCATATTTTTTTGTTTCTTTAGTTTAATAAGGTCCATCACTATTTTTCTCGTTAATTTATGTATATTCATAGATGTGATTTCATGCCAAATGATTGTATAAGCTATAGGGATCTAAAAATATTGTGTTCATTTTGGTTATCCAATTAAATATTGACTCAAAATCATGGTCCTTATTTAAACTACGTATATTTAATAAGGGCCATAGAAGAGGTTTTAAAAATGTTTTATTTTGAAGCGAAATTTGACATGCTAAGGCAAAATTTGTACTTAGTTATGTTGCTAAAATAATAAATGTTCTCCTAATAATACATTTTTTATTATTATCAATTAATTAACCTAAATAATTAAATTTAAAATAAGGTGGCCCTTGTTTGCCGCAAGTACCTTAATTTCCAAAGACATGATGTCCACCCATGGGCGTACCGAGGGGGACGAGGGGGGGGAGGCAGCTCCCTTTACACGCATACTGAGGTATTCTGTTCGGTCAGTCAGTATATATAATTAATTTATGATTTACTTATATCGAATACCACTTAACTCAATATCGATTTTCTAATCTATTTAATTTTTCGTATCAACATTGAAATCGATTAGTTTTATTATTATTATTTGAATGGAATAGCAGACGAGCATGCAGGCCACGTGGTGTTAAGTGATCGCTGCAGCCCATGGACATCTACATACAACCTCAAGCAGGCAAAGGTAAGTCTTGTCTGAAGTCGTATGTAGTTGCGCTGCTAATCCGGAGGCTGGTGGTCGCCTCATGTAAGTGTGGCCGGCAACTGCACCTTTCCACCGAAAAACAATAGAATTGGTTCACGGCTGAAGTGGCTGCAGCGGTACCACCGCTTCCCCGGGCGAACCACAATAGTTCTACCACCTACATAAAGTAGTAGTTGACAACTTTGAGTTTTAACCGGTTGACGTAAGATTCTAATTTGAACCTTTTTAAATAGAAATACGCACGCACTAAACAAATTACGTTGTCAAACGGCGAGCCCGGGGTTCGAACCACGGAGTTCCAAATAACGCGCGCACCCTACTTGTTTTCTCTGTGGTTCGAACTCTGTATCTATGTCGCAGTCGGATCGTATAATCCGCCGTATAACATTACAGCTAGCCGGTTCCTAAAACAGGGCCGTTCTGTATTGTGGCGGGTCCACGATTAGCCGGATTGTTATTGCGATACGTTCTACAATATGGCGGCTCACGTTTAGCCTCATTGTAATGAAGCCTCGTAGGCACCCTGAAACACATTTTCACTATAATTATTTATATTGGAAAAATACCCAAACCGAATCAGAGCACCCCACTATCCACGTGGTCTTGTCTGTACTACCCCTAGAGTGTATATAAAAAGCCGGAGGCGCGGAGGGAGACCACTTCGCAGCTACGGCTTTTTGGTCGCCTTCGGCGACCAGCCTCAGCCGCTCCGGCTCTCTTGATGCCGCGCTTTCTTACGCTTGGGCGGAGGGAGTGGTCTTCCCGCAGCGCCGGAGATGTCACAGAGCCACTTGTTTTATTACATTATCCAAGCCTTGGAAAGTGATTAATTCATTGTCAATTATCACTTTATCTAAATTGAGTAGATATTATAAATAATGGCTAGATGATACCTATATAATATCCGGATTTATTACTTTGGCTGTAACATATAGGCAATTGGGCGGCACGATATTACGCCGCTTTGACGAACGCGAAGAGCTCATACAATACAACGTTCGCTAATTTAGCTGAATTGCAATCCGGCTGAACGAGAGTGCGCCGCATTACAATACAGCCCTGTTTTAGGAAATAGCTAGCCGGAATGTAATACGGCGGATTATACGATCCGACTGCGACATCTACATCGGCCATCACTGCTCTGTTGAAATTATTAGCAACTTTAAACAATGAGGGCCTCGTTCACCATTTCCAAGTAAAGTGTTGATTAGTTACATCCCATGTAAAGTTAATTGGCAAGTAAAAGCTATGAGTACGGGTCAGCTTATCATATAATTAGTGCTCCTCGAACATCATGAAATTGAAATTAAAGTTACGAGTGACTTTAACCGACAATTAGCGTACTTGTCACTTTACTTGAAGGTGAAAGAGGCCATGAACATCGTAAACGGAACCAAGGACATACCATTTCGTGTAATAAACAAACATTGAGTTTCCCGTGCTCATATGTCACCAAATTAAGAAATACCAATACAACATTAGTTGCATTCTTGGGTTCCAAACATGGTTTAAATTGGGGAGGCCGGGGTAAGTTGAACTTACCCACTTATTTTCATATTTTCAACATGGGGTTCTTCGAGAAAGCTGTGAAAAAAGCTCTCCACCAAAGCCGGCAATGCTCGGGTTCCCTGGGGTTGCCCGTGTCCATAGGCGACGGTGATCGCTTAACACCACGCGGCCCGACTGCCATTTTGTTCGGTTTATATATAAAAAAAATATGTAAAACATCTAATGCGGCGGGTTATAAAGATTTTTGTCGTGTTTTTTTTCTCCAGAAAATGGAAAGGTGCTACCTTCCGGAGATACGTGGGAGGGCGATGGTGAATTGGTGAATGCACACACACACAGACACGATTACCCAGTCCGAATACAGTAAACCTCCGAAACTCATCAATTTCAAAACCGACGGGGACCTCCAATTGGCATTCCGGCCGAGCTCTATGCCCTTCTCCCCTCTAAGCCCCCTTGAATATTTTTTATTTATTTATTTATACTTAATTGTTACAATGAAACAAAGTTGTACAAAAGGCGAACTTAACGCCTGGAGGCATTCTCCAACAATCAACCCTGGCTGATGATGAGAATTTTTTGTATGTGGCAACAGTATATTTAAGTAACGAAAATTTTACCGCGAACTGTATCAAAGCGTGCTTGTTAAACATTTCTAGAAGAACAACAACACAACAATATCTATCATACAAGAAAAAAACAACGGGTTGCACTCCGGGAGTGCCGGCAGAAGTGAAAACATTAACGTTGTGCATTTTTGATGTCTTGGAATCGTTAGGGAATAATTCCGCACGAATTGCTTGGATTATCATATCAGTAATTTCTATCTAGTATTTTTATAAAGTACTCACTCATTTTCTTTCACTATTTCTTCGTCACTTTTTTCGTTAATAGATGCACTTTGTTCAATCTCCATATTTTAAATACTTGATATAAACGAATTTTACAAGTATAGACAGTCGAGCCGTCATCAGTTGTCACCCCTCCGTCTTACGAATTTTCGATCAGGCCACGTGTAGTTGACGCGAGTTTAACATTTTTTACCCATCCCAAAAAAAGTGCACAATGCCGCTGAAGAAGTTTTCACTTCAAAAATCTATCAAGTTTAAGTAAATCGATGGAACAAAAGAGAATCTGACGGCATCCGTGGCGTATTGGGTGATGAACCGATTGCGAAGCGCGAGGTCGTAGGCTCGATTCCCACCTAGGACAAATATTTGTGTGATGAACATGACTACTGATTCTGTGTCTAGGTGTTAATTTATCTATTTAAGAGTATGTATTTAGAATAATATAAGTAAGTTTATCAGCTATTTTACTATAAAACGTCTCGTGAGGATACGTAAATATGTTTATAAAGTCCCGGCTTACCTCGCGGATTACATCGGGGCCGCCCGAAATGTTTCGGACCTCGGTACGGTCCAGGGCCCTGCTCATGATGTAGGACCTTGATACGGTCCGAAACATGTCGGGCGCCCCCGAAGTAATCCGCGAGGTAAGCCAGGACTTTATAAACAAGTTTATCAGCTGATTACCATAGTACAAGCTCTGCTTAGTTAGGAATCAGATGGCGCTGTGTGAATCCGGTCTTGGACTACCAAGTCAACTGAGATACTTTTAATGAGCTGTCAAAACGTGACATCCCCATACATTTTGTATGAGAAAATTATAAGTGACGTCACTTATCATATAAAGTCAATCGACTTCATTATTATTGATTTAAGCGGTAATAAAAATCATGTATAAAAAGAATTAACAATTATATTGCTTTCCAAGCGTGATTTAGTGCAACCTTTATAGGGTAAGGATTTTGAATTTTTTTGTGCATAGTGTCCAAGACGCTATTGTCCAAAGATATTTATTTATTTATTTACGTAATCGTTCCAACTGTCCCAGGTTTCCTCCTACACGTTTTACTACTTGTTTTGTAAGCAAGATGTTTGCTGATGCAACTAGGACGTCGAAAACAACGGATATGCACGTTCTTACTCCACATACTTATAACCGACCGACTGTTATTGTCTACTACAATCTATTTTGTTTACAAATATCAGAAGTACTGAACAGTCACAGAAATAACTATTATACTATTTTATCTATATACAAATAAATAAAACTGGAGTGTCTGTTTGTAATATTAAAATAAATAATGTAGTTTAAAAAACTAAAAACCACGCTTTTCACAAACCAACCAAACCAATTGAAACCCATACTTTCATTTCTTATTGTTTTTACCTACGCAGGTCATTTTTAAAACGCTTATATTAGCTTGACCTGTATGTATGTATGTAACGAAATCTTTTAACTTCATTTTCACCTACTTCTAAGCGTCTGATTAACTTGAAAATTTGCACAGCGGTCAAGGGCCGATGACAATGCAATAATATGAAAAAAAGATCCAACTAAAAATTAAAAATAATGTAATTTAAAAAACTAAAAAACAGGCTTTTGTGAAAATACGAACTTACTGTAAGCAAAGCGTGAGGTACCGTGCTTTTTGAGATACTATTGACACCATGCACCCCACGTTTTTTTACAGTAAAATAAATTTTCTTCTTATTCGTATTTTCACAAAAGCGTGTTTTTTAGTTTTTTAAATTTTATTTTTATTAATATTTATTTTGTTACTTACATTATTATATAATATCACTCGATTTCAACGAAATGGGCAAAATTGCACACAAAATTAAATGTTCTTTTGACAGTGGCAATACCACAGGGCAATACGCACTGTCCCTGTATCAGTATCCCCTGCTTGATCGTAAGAGGCGACTAAAAGGGGGCTTCCTGGGTTGTGGGCGGTGAAAGTGGTAGCTCTCCCGAGGATGGGCCCGTTCTGACGCCGCGTGTGGAGGACACCGGTGCATTCCACTGGAGATCCCGGAGTCCTTCCCAAGCGCAGAGGCAGGCCACCGAGGCGGTTTAAGTGCGGTACAAATCCCACATAACCCAGTATCCTCTCCCAAGGTGCCTTTTGAAGAACCCCCCCCCCCCCCCCCCCGATACTAAAAAGGGCAATAGCAAAGAAAAATCATCATTGAATTCAGTCAATTTTTTGCTCATCGTAAACCCCGTAAAAACCCAACGTAGAATGACTTCCATCATCCCAACTCGACCTGAGTTATTATGAACATTAAATTATTTCAGTGTTTTGAACACGAATTGCTATTCGCGTGTAAATTATCGCTGCGTACGCAATACACTTGACACAGTTGAAATTCATGTTTAAGTAGGTTAAGCGAAGCGCATTGCCCAGCGGCCGGCGTAGGGCGTAAGCGATCTACGCCTAAGCGAAACGGGCGTGTATGGGTAATGAAATGAAATGAAATGAAATGAAAATGAAATGAAATGAAATGAAATGAAATGAAATGAAATGAAATGAAATGAAAATACTTTATTGTTGACTGTTTACACACATACAATAAGATGTTTAAAATTATAATTGGAGTTTTAAACAGTCTACCATGTTCTGGCATACAATATTATTAATTAAAATTAACTAAAAATATTTTATTTTAAGATCCGATAAGAATAATCTTAACGGATCATCGGCTTTTGATGCCTACCCACCGCTGGGTCAATGAGAGAAAAAAAGCCGGCGGAAAAAAAACTCTCAGGCATTGTTTAGAGTTACACTTATTTTATAATGTATTTTACGCGGAAGCTCCCCAAACTATTTTTATTGCACGTATTACGATGTCTTATCTTCAAAAAATTCGTTTATATTGTAATATGCTTTTTTTATAAGCCAATGTTTTAATTGTTTTTTAAATTTAGTATTTGGTAACTGTTTTATATCTATGGGTAATTTATTATATATTCTAATAGCAAATATGTATGTACTATTTCTGAAAATCTGACATTTTACTCGAGGTAAATACAAAGCGTCAATATCTTTTAGTCTCGTGGGCACATCTCTTATGCGCATGTTTATTTGCTTTTCAAACAAGTTTTTATTATTAAAAACGAAAGTACAAATCTCTAATATATATATTCCAGTTAATGTAAGGAATTTCTTTTCTGAAAATAGTGAGCGAATAGATTCGTCACCCGCTTTACCATACAATATTCTGAGACTACGTTTTTGCAATATAAATGTTCTACTAACATTAACAGAATTTCCCCAGTATATAATACCATATGTTAGAAGGGGGTAAATATTGGCATAGTAAAAACTTTTAGCTACTTCAAGAGTTGACGCATCTACTAATACTGAAAGAGCATAACAATTAGCCGATATCTTATTATTAATTTTATCAATATGACTTTTCCAATTTAAGTGGGTATCTAAGGAAACCCCTAAGAAATTCGTTTGCTCTACTTCTTCTATTTCAACTGCATTTAAATGAATATTTAGATTTTCTAAGTTCTGTTTATAATTTTTAAATTGCATTATTTTAGTTTTATTTAAGTTGACCTTGAGGTTCAGTGTGTCTAGCCATGTTTTTATAGTTACTAGTGTACTTCTTATTTCATTCCTATGATCCTCAGCTGAAATGTTTTCATTGTAAAATAAAATTGTTGCATCATCAGCGAACATAACACATGGATATTTTGCTATAGTGGGTAGTTCATTTATATACATTAAAAATAATAATGGACCAAGAACACTACCCTGAGGAACACCTATTTTACAAATCTCGAATTTAGATTGAACCTCTTCTAACGTATTGTTCGATTTATTAAATGTTGTAAGTACCGTCGATTGTTTCCTATCATTAAGGTAAGATTGTAATAGCTTATAAGCGATACCTCGAACACCAATTCTTTCCAACTGTCTTAGAAGTATGTTATGCACGACACAGTCAAACGCCCTGGTCATATCGACAAACAGAGCGGCGCATTTTACTTTATTATTAATATGTGTCCAAACTTGAGAAAGCATCCTGTATATAGCACAAGAGGTAGATCTATTTTGCCTAAATCCAAATTGAAAATCACTTAATATTTCATTTCTATTCATGTAACTAACCAGTCTGCAAAAGATTACTTTCTCGAAAATTTTTGAGAAGCTAGGCAGTAACGCTATTGGTCTATAGTTATTAATTATGTCTTTTGGGCCTTTTTTGTGAAGGGGCTTAATTATGTCGCCTCAAGACTGGCTGGTAACTTCATCTTGTTACCGAAACACAACAGAAGTGCTTCTCGGCAAAAGTGCGCGCCGCGGTGGTACTTCCCGGGTGCTATCGATAGTTTTTTTTTATTTGAATGGAGTAGCAGACGAGCATGCAGGCCGCGTGGTATAAGTGGTCGCTGCAGCCCATGGACATCTGCACATAACCTCAAGCAAGCATAGGTAAGTCTTGTCTGAGTCGTATACAGTTGCGCTGCTACTCCGGAGGCTGGTGGTCGCCTGAGTGTGGCCGGCAATGCACCTTTCCACCGAAACAGAACAGAATTAGTTCACGGCAGAAGTGGGTGCAGCGGTGGTACTTCCCCGGGCGAACCATAATAGTTCTACCACCTACAAATTAGCAGACAGTTAAGCAACAGTCGTTAAACGTTTTCGGATCGGAGGGCTTATGGGCGGTTTTGAAAACGACAGTGGGTTGTTCAATAACGAATTTCCATCAAACCGCATTGGAGCAGTGGGGAGTAAGCTCCAGGTCTCCAATGGGCATGATGACAGATTTTTAAATACCTTTCCTTATTGTAGGTACACGTCTCCTAGTTTCGAAAAAAAGTTTATTTCAGCAATAAACTTAAGTTTTAACGTAAATTAATGTATTTTCCGCTATGTAATTTGAATTAAGCGCGAAAACGCTCGTAGGTGTCATGGCGTCGGCTTGCTCGTCAAACTTCAAGCAACACGATGACTTTTACTGAGACGTGACGTCATTCCTTTTGAATGGCGTTACAGATAACATGGCCGATTGCTGTATTTAATACATTTATTTTATTGAAAATCTTATTAATCTTAATGTTTATATTGAAACGGGATCATATTTTAGAACTTTTTTAGCATATATTTTTCTGTAAAACCGTTTATTCTCTGATACTTTAATAGTGTCATCATGCCTATTATGGGCAGAGATCCGTACCCAGCAGTGGGACGCAAAAAAGGTTAGCAGCGAAGTACGCAACTTGACACAATTAAAATTTTGTGTTTAAGTACGATAGGTTGAGATCGGCGTTTGAAAAGCATTATCAGTCAGCAATCGTTAAGCAAATTATTAAAAAATAACTTAATCTTATAATAAGTAATTAAAACAATATGTTATTAATAGCTTAATTGAATGATAAATGCAAGTATTATTTACTAAGTATATGAATGGATTTTTTATAATGTTACTATTGGGATTAAATAAATACGAAAGGATTTCTGCTTCTACAAAATGTTTTCTTTTATTTTAACTACACCACAACGCATTTGACAACTTGACATTTAGAATAGAACCAGAACAGAATTTTTTTTTCTTCAAGTAAAAAGTAAAGACAAACTAAATTATTACCATAGATAAAAATCATATCCCTTTTTTTTTAATTAATCATGCATGTAATTTCATTGTAATTTTTCCAACACCCCCCCTCAATGAAATTACATCAACACTTATATATTTCATACTATATCTATGTACTAACTCCTATATACTAATTTCATTTAAAACAAAAAAAAAACAACTTAAAACTTTCAACTCGAAAGTACACATACTTTCAGCAATATCTAACAAATTAAATTAACAAATAAACAATATAAGCCACTATAAAACACCTTTAAGTTCATAATACTGTTTAATACCACACTATGTTTAATTAATTTTTAATACCACACTTTTTCAAACATCTAGTAACTAATTCCCTATGTAATGCTTTTGTCAACATATCCGCTGGCTGTTCATTAGTCTTAATGTAATACATAACTATTTTATTTTCATTTATTAAATCCTTAATAAAGTGATAGCGGATATCTATATGTTTTAAACGCTTAACATTGTCTGTACATGCAACTGAAATAGCAGACTGATTGTCACAGTACATATTTACTGAATTTACATTTATGAAATTAAAATCATGTAACATATTGAGCAACCAACAACCTTCTGATGCTGCCATGCTAATAGCTACATATTCAGCTTCTGTTGAAGACAAACTAACTGAAATCTGTTTCTTAGAACACCAAGATATTAAACACTTAGAAAACATAAACAAGAAGCCTGTTGTAGATTTCCTATCTTGGAGATCCCATCCCCAGTCAGCATCACAATACCCTTCTAACTCTATACCATTAAATTTATAAATAATTTTATAATCTAGTGTGTACTTTACATAACGTAACACTCGTTTTAAGGCTGTTACTAACATATCATTCGCATATTTTAGATATCTACTAAGAAATGAAACAACATAGCACAAATCTGGCCTAGTACCCAAAACCACATACATAAGGCATCCTATAATTTGTTTACACAGCTTTTCTTTACTTTTATCTACAGGTTTATTACAGTTATCAAATATTTTTGTATTAAAGTTAGGATCTATTGGGGTGCTCATAGGCTTACAGTTCTGCATGTCAAACCTCTTAAGAACATTTTCCAAATATTTTCTTTGATTTAATTCAGTAATTCCGGTTTCTAAATTCTGTTTTATATTAATACCTAAAAATTCAGATACTATTCCTAAATCCTTCATTTTAAATTCATTATTCAGTACATTCTTAAGCTCACATATTAACTTATTATCTGTGCCAAAAATTAAAAGATCGTCAACATACAATAATAAATACATTCTATCTTTACCAATATGCTTTGTGTACAAACATGAATCACATTTAGACCTTATAAACCCTTGTTTTATCATTATTGAATTAAATTTATTGTTCCAACATTTAGGTGAAATTTTAAGTCCATATAGAGATTTATTAAGTTTGACAATATTGTTATTATTTGAATAAGCCCCTTCTGGTAACCTAACAAAAATTTCCTCACTAATTTCCCCATAAAGAAATGCCCCTGTAACATCCATTTGATAAATCTTTAACTTTAACATGGTTGCAACAACAACAAACAATCGGAATGTTGACAATTTAGCAACTGGAGCATAAATTTCAGTTAAATCGAAATCATTATCTTGTTCAAACCCCCTGGCAACTAACCTAGCCTTGTACTGCACAATATTATTCGATCTCTTAATTTTAAAAACCCATTTACTGCTAATTATCTTTTTATCTTTAGGAATAACATTACATACCTCCCATGTATTATTTTCTAACAATGTCTGCAACTCTCGGTCTATAGCCTCACTCCACTTACCCGCATCTTCACTTTTCATGGCCTCCTCATAAGTACAGGGCTCAGCATCATGACTGTACACATTGCAACATCTATAACGATCTGGTAATTTCTTTGGTCGCTTACTTGGCTCACGACGGTGACAGGGCTGTAACACATCACCAGAACTATCAGACTCTTGACTACTACATGGTTCATACTCACTTTCAGACTCCACCACTTCATGACTACAATCAGGTAAGGTGCTGACACTCAGAGAGTTCTCTTCTACTTGAATACAGGGTTCATTAATTTCATCCATCTGTTTTTCTTCATTTTCTTGACAATCATCTTTTAAATCCATTGTAATAATAGGTTCTTGCTTTTCAATATCTACACTGTTTAAAAATACTAGATCTCTTTTAACTTCTACTGTATTCCTTTTTGCAAAGTAAATTCTGTATCCTTTAACTTCTTCGCCATAACCGACCATGATTCCTCTTTCTCCTTTACTATCCCATTTCCTTCTCTTTTCTTTAGGAATATGAGTCAAAACTGGTGTTCCAAATGCTTTCAGCTGGTGAATATCGTAGTTTTTATTTGTCCATACTTCATATGGGGTTTTATCTTCCACTTTACTTTTTCCTGTTCTATTTAAAACATAGGCAGCAGTATGTACTGCTTCAGCCCATAACTTCTTAGGCAAACTCCTGGAGTAAAGCAATGTTCTGGCACACTCAACTAAAGTTCTATTTTCTCTTTCTGCTTTCCCATTCTGTTCTGGGGTGTAGGGAACAGTAGTTTGGTGTATAATTCCTTTTCTTGAAAATATTTCCTTCACCTCCTTATTAACAAACTCTAATCCATTATCACTTCGAAACATCTTTACTTTATTGCCAGTAATATTTTCAGTTTTGTTAATAAAATCTTCTATACATCCCTTTATTTCATACTTATTTTTCACAAAGTAAACATATCTAAAGTTAGAGTAGTCATCCTTCAATACAACGAAGTATACAGATCCACCAATTGATTTTTCTTCCATAGGACCACAAGTATCCATATGTATTAACTCACCAGTTCTAGAAGTTCTGCTTTCACTGTCCTTAAAAGATAATCTATGCATCTTTCCTTTTAGACAACCTTCACAATTGGGGTTTGAAGTCTGCTGTACATTAATATCATATTTTAATAGAAATTTCTTTATATAGTTAAAGTTTTGGTGTGCTAATCTCTCATGCCACTCTATTAGGGTTCTGTCTGGGCTTTGTGCAATATTGGCCACATCACTTTTATTTCGAAAAACCATGTAATATGAGTTTCCAATCCTGTTTGCGATTGCACATACTTTATTGTTCTTGTAAAATCGACATGAGCTCTTATTAGTTACCATGACATATCCTTTGTCAGAAGCACAATTGACAGAAAATAAATTTACTTTTAAATCCGGAACAAACAAAACATTCTGTAATGAGGTGTCTATCCATTGTTTTCCGTTATATACTTGCATTTCCATTTCTCCGGAACCTAAAACTTTTATTGCTGTACCATTCCCAATTACAACTGACTTCTGTGTAGTGTTTGTAAGTGTTGAAAATAAAGATTGATCATTACACATGTGTTCTGTAGCTCCTGAATCCACCAACCACTCAGATTCTTCATATTCTTTTGTGGAATTTATTACAACAAATGTATTACTTTTCTTAGTTTCTTTGTTCTTCTTGAACCAACACTGGGCTTTCAAATGGCCCGCTTTGCCACAGTAAAAACACTCTTTATTGTTGTTGATATTTCTTCCTTCCTTATTAAACTTTTTCTTGCATTCATTAGAGTAATGTCCTGGAGTGTTACACTTAAAGCATTTAATATTCTTTTTGTTTTTAGCAACAAATGCAGTAGATGGTTGTACTTGCTGTTCAGTTTCAAATTTGTTTTTAATACGCTCTTCTTCAATAAGTAGTCGCGCTATCAAGTTATGCAACGTCTGTTTGTCATCCGGAGCGGACTCCCAAGCTGATATAAAATGCTTAAACTCCTCTGGTAGTGACATCAAAATTTTTGTTATAACAAATTTATCTGTGATTGGCTCACCCATCTGTTTCAGTTGATTCTGCATCTCTTCAATTTTAGAAAGAAATGTAGCCATTTCAGTACCCTTTTCATACTTATATTGAAAAAATCGCTGCTGAATGATGTGCACGCTGGTCTCTGTTTTCTGTTCATATACACTGTGCAATTTTTTCCACATCTCGGCTGAGGTGGAACAAGAAATAATGTGTAACATCACATTTTCAGTTATTCTGGTGACCAACAGTGTTTGTGCCTTGGCATCCTTACTTTCCCAGGTGTCTTTGCCGCTGCCTTCTGGTTTCGTAGTGCGCCCTTCGACTATATCGAGCCAACCATGCCCGCGTAACAAAACGGTCGTCTGGAATTTCCAAAGGTTCCAATTGTTAGCTCCTTCCAGTTTAATCACGTTGTGGCTGCCAGTACCTTCCATTTTGCTTTCCTGCCTTGTTCGCTACCCAGAACAAGTTTTCTCCTTCCCACGCTTTGTTCCCGATTGAACTTTCTGGCAAGTGGAACGTGCGCCGGTAAATTTTTGGAAATATCTTTATAAATAAAATAAAAATAAAAATAAAAAAGCCTTTATTCTTGCGAGATTTTACACTATTCTATATATAAGCAATTAAGTCCTAAATTTTGACACTAACATTAATTTATATTATTATAGTCTAATTTTTGAAATATATAGTTTTTTTTTTCTAAACAATGGTAAATTATTAAGCTACAACTTTTATTATATATATGTTTACAAATTATTTTTCGCAAGTACCCCTCCTCGGGTGAAGGCCTCCTCCAAAAAGGACCACTTTTTTCTGTCCTGTGCCAATTGTATCCAGTTGGGACCGGCTATCTTTGCTATTTCATCCTGCCATCTCATATGTGGTCTTCCAACGCATCTTTTACCTGTTGGGCCTCTCCACTCAGTCACTCTTCTAGTCCACCTACCATCCTGGACTCGCGCAATATGTCCCGCCCATTTCCATTTAAGTTTTAGTGCGTGGTGCAGAGCGTCAGAAACTTTAGAGATGCTTCTTATTTTAGAGTGTCGGATTTTTTGTCGTTTACTGATGTTAAGCATACTACGTTCTAGTGCACGTTGGCAAGTGCTGATTTTGTTTTTAATCTTGTTAGTGTATTTCCAGGTCTGGCAGGCATATGTCAGGCACGGTAGAAGGCAGGAAGTCATAACTTTCGATTTTATTTGCACGGGCATGTTGCTTTTAAATATATCCTTCAAAGACCAGTATTTGTTCCAGGTATTTTGTGTTCGTCTTTCCAGTTCCATCTCATTGTTTCCCCTGTTAAATCCTATTTGTTTACCTAGGTATATGTAATTGTTAGTATACTGGAGTATTATATTATCAATCGATACTTCTATTTCAGTGCTATTAGTCATTAACATTGTTTTTGATAAGTTCATTTCCAAACCAATTTCTTTACTAACTTCGTTCAACGATTGTAACATGTAGCGTAGTTGTATACCAGATTCCGACAGAAGTACCAGGTCGTCTGCAAAGCGAAGGTGGCTGAGGTGGTTGCCGTTAATGTTTAGTCCACATGTTTTCCAATCCAGCTTGCGTATCGTTGACTCCAGGATAGCAATAAACAGTGTTGGCGATAAGGGGTCTCCTTGTCTGACGCCTCTTTTGATGGGGAATTTT
Organism: Pyrgus malvae; assembly: GCA_911387765.1. NCBI lineage: Eukaryota > Metazoa > Arthropoda > Insecta > Lepidoptera > Hesperiidae > Pyrgus > Pyrgus malvae. Next base: position 2,331,835 of record OU426976.1, on the reverse strand, counting down.
GGGCCAATTTTTTCTAGTTTTACTCTTCCTGCATTAATGGAGTATATGTTTTTGATTATTTTTATATAGGTACTATTCACCCCCGTTTCATGTAAAGAATTCCATATACTTAAATGTGACACGGTGTCGAATGCTTTTTTATAATCTACATAAGCAATGTAGAGACCTCTGTTTTGTTCGTAGTACTTTTCAATTAACAGTTCCAAGGTATGAATATGGTCTATTGTAGAGAATTTTTTGCGAAATCCCGCTTGTTCTATAGGTTGTTCTTTCTCTAGTATTCGACTTATTCTACTATTAATCAGGGAGGAGAACAGTTTGTATATGCAGGGTAGTAGGCTTATTGGTCTATAATTTTCTATATCGTATGGATCTCCCTTTTTGTATATTAGTATTATATTGGACTCAGACCACTGTGCTGGTGTTTCGGTGGTTTCCAATATGAGATTAAACATAATCATCAGTGGTAGAGCTAGCAGGTCCTGGGCTGTTTTTAAAGCCTCATTTGTGATATTGTCAGAGCCAGGGCTTTTATCAGCTTTTAGCTTTTTTATCCCTTCTGTAACTTCTTTTACATCGAAAGGTTTGATAGAGCGGTCCGTGAAAATGTTTGTCGAAATAGGGAAATCATGACAAATATTATTTTGGCAATTCTTAGCGCTATAGAGGTTTTTATAAAAATTTGTCGCGATTGATATAATATCGCATCGTTTGTTTGCTAGTTTTCCTTCATTTTTCAGTCCTTCAATCCATACTTTGCTTGTTTGTAACTCCTTTAAAGCTTTTTTTGAACTTCCTGCTTGCAGTAGATGTTTCTCTATAGTTTTATATCTGTATTGCGAGTAGTCATACTTTATGCGCTTACTTATTAATTTGTATAAAGCTGATAGTTCGTTCTTCATAGCTCGTGATTTGTTTTTAGTTTGTTGAAGTTCTTGTCTTCTTGCCATGATTGTTAGAGTACGTTCGGAGATGAATTTGTGAGGCTTTTTTGCACTTATTGACCTCGGTCTGTCAATTTTTAGGCTTTTAGTGATAACGTTTATAAGTTTGTCGTGATAAATTTGTACTGATGTGTTATTTTGGCAATTTACTAGATCTGGTAGGGATGTTAAGATGTTGTTGCGGTAAGCCCTTATGTCATCTGCGCTTTTCAATGAGTAGTTTAGGTAATTTTTGAATCCTTTTCTGCTCTTTTTGAATTTCTCAAGAGTCAAAGTTGCTCTAACTGGTCGGTGATCAAAAGAAAAGTTAACATTTAGAACTTCAATATTTTGTACCATGCGAGGGCAGTTTGAAAGGATAAAATCTAACTCATTTTTGTGTACTCCGTTAGGCGATCTCCAAGTCCATCTTCGGCTAGGCCTTTTCTTAAAGAATGTGTTTAGAATTGCTGCTTTATTTTCTAGAGCGAAGTCGAGTAGTTTTTGTCCCCTTGAGTTTCTTTCCCCGTATCCATGTGTCTTAGTTACAAGATATTCGTTTTGTTTGGGCTTTCCTATTTTTGCATTAAAATCACCCATTATTATATAGACCTTATGCGCTAAGTCGATGGCTTTATTCACATCTGTGTAGAAACTGTCCATCTCTTCTTCATTTGCTGCCTCCGTGGGGGCGTATACTTGTATGAGTGATAATTCGTTACCCTGGATGTTGAGGTTTAGTAGAGCAACTCTATCCGAAATACCTGTGTAACTTTCTATGCTGTCTTTCCAATTTTTCTTTAGTAAGAAACCGACACCGTATTTTCCTGGTTGAAGTCCTGTATGACATAGTATGTAGTGGTCATATTCTTCTATTTTTGTTCCTAGTCGTCTTGTTTCGCAAAGACCAATAATGTCAAATTTAACCTCTCTCATAGCCTCTTGTAACTCTATTAAGTGTTGGAAAGATGACAGGGTCCTTACATTATATGTGATTATATAAAGCTTGTTTGTTGATGCAGATAAATCCTTTGATTGATTAAAACATGTATATTGTTTTGGAGGGTAATGGTCGTAAACTTCCTCGGTGACCAGCCGGCTTGGAAGTAATAGAGAAGGGGCGCTATTTAGTTTTTTTGGTTAATATTTTCGGTTAATGAAGTCTCATTTGGTTGGTTTTTCGGTAAGGGGGGGCTTAAGAAACTAGTAATGGTCTGAACTCTGTTTTTCTTAAATGCCTGTTTGTGTGTTTCCCTTGTAATATTATCCTCCCCTATTTTTTCAGACTCCGGTGATTCTGATAGGTTTCTCTTGTTAGTGGTCCTTTCGCTATTTGATAGAGGTTTTGATTTTGGAGTCGGTAATGTAATTATTTTGTCGTATCGTAAAGCAACCCGCTTACCAGACTCTCTTTCGGTTTTAAATAGCTCTTGAAGCTCTTTGCGTTTTTGTAAGGTCTCAGGACAGAAGTCTTCTTTGATGTATATATTGGTATTTTTAAGAGCTTTTTTGTATCTTAGGATGTCTAACTTCCTGCTCATCGTCGTAAATGTAACAAGAATGGGTCTCACACTCTCCTTTTTTTCCCCAATCCTGTTAACAGACTCTATTTCCCATCTTTGACACGAAATGTTCATTTTTTTCTGTAAAATATTGAGAATCAAGCTAAGTAATTCCTCGTAATTACGCTCTGTCTCCTGAACTCCAAAGAAAACTAAGTTTTTCTTTCTCATTTTTCTGTCCAAAAGTTTTATCTGTTCTTCTTGTTGTTCCATTTTATTTTCCAACTCTATCATTCGCGTTTCAATGTGGCTGAACTTTTCATCGATATTTTTTATAATTGTATCTTTTATATTTTTTCCCATTTCTTTTATTTCCTGTTTTTGTTGTGCTATATCCTCTTGGATATTTTGTAAAATTCTCATAATGTCTTCCATTTGTGATTTTGACGCCATCTAGTGATGAGTAGCGCCCTCTAGCGACGGTCAGATTAACTATGATCTATTGGTGTTTTTGTAGAAGTGATATTAGTTAGGGATAGATGGCGTTGTTTTCATTGTCACTTTAAAATAAGTGATGACTTTGCTTCTTTTTTGGTTATGATAAAGAGAATTTTCAATTAAAGCACTTTTTCCACTTTTGTTTATTTGCACTGACTGACCTTTAGCACATTATTTGCAATTTTGTTTGTTTTTTCGTTTATTTTCTTGAGTAAATCCTTTTTCTTGCTAAATCCGTTACCAAACAATTTTTGAATTTTTCTCCCAAAATACGTAATTTCACTATCTTCCCACACTTGTATAGATGTTTTGCTTCGGGATCTTCGTTGTCGTCACAGTTTTGTACGTATTTAAGGACTTTAACTATTTTTTCTTCGAAAATATTTACAGAGCTAATGTTTACGCGAGCACAGTAGCGCCACCACCATGCCGGACTACCAATCGAGGGGTCCCGGGTTCGATTCCCGGCGAAACAGAAATTTGAATGATGAGTTTAAATTTCTGTTTTCGGTCTGGGTATTTGTGTTCCTGTCTTTGTATCTGTTCATGGTACCCACGACACAGGGTATTAATTACCTTACTGTGGGGCTATGAGTGTGTAGCGTTTATTTATTTATTATTATTTAAAAAAGGACAAGTTTTAATAATATTTAATAAATAATAATCAGCGTTCTCACAATTATGGTATTTTATTCTATATCATCATTGTACCATTTACACGCATCAGTTTTCCCAACCTTGAATCATTCAATGCATTGTTAATCGTAACTAATTTTCCACGGTCATTTCTGACCGTAAATAGTGTCTTGGACACTATATGCAAAACAATTCAACATGCATTAGGTACTTAAAATGGTTGTACCTTTTTTTTGGTATCCGAGGGGGGGGGGGTAACGGGAGGTTACCGGGTTATGTGGGATTTGACCGCACTAAAACCCCCTCGGTGGCCTGCCTCTGCGCTTGGGAGGACACCGGGATCTCCATTGCAACGCATCGGTGTCCTCCACACGCGGCGCCTCATCTTCGGGTGTTCACGGCGGCAGCGGCATGCGGCCACGCACACATCGCCGTTCCTCCCGGGGTTGCTGGCTGGACGGGTCAAGCTCCCACTCTCACCGTCCGCAACCCCGGAAGCCCCCTTTCAGTCGCCTCTTACGATCAGCAGGGGATACCGTAGCTCTATTCTTAATCCCGAAGCTACCTACTAAACTACGCTTGGAAAGCAGGATAATTGTTAAGTCATTTTTATACATAACTTTTATTGCCTTTTGGCTGCAACCCTTTTTGCGTCCCACTGCTGGGCACGGGTCTCTCCCCATTATTGGGGAGGCCTGGAGCTTACTCCACCTGCTCCAATGTGGGTTGGTGGAGAGCTGGACTATGAAAGGCTGATGTATGAATGGATGATTCAGTAACAGTGAACTGAGGGCCCACTCTGTAAGCATCCGTCCGTAAGTTCTAACATTTTCGGAATCATTTTCACCTTCCGCTACTCATCAAGAGATGGCGCCACGGGTATTCCTGAATCACGCTATCGAAGTTTTCGGAATATCCTACCATATATACAAGCTCCGAATTGAGTCAGTTAGAGCGCGGCCGCTCCCCGGGCATGACCACCTCGCCCGGCGGGAGATCTCCCTTTGCCAAACTCAGATCGCTTCTTTTTCATGAATTAATAAGATAAGCGTTGTCAATGAATAATATTGCTAGAATTTCATCAATCTAATCCAAAAATAAGGCCCGAAAATTCACTTAGTAGAGTGGGCCCTCTAGTACGGGTACAAACAATCTTTATAGGTTGAAGTACCCTGGGCTGATACAGCCCGAGCCTCTGCATTCAAATAATAATAATAACAGTCAACTGCGCAAATAAGATATTATTTCATTTCACTATTGTAAAATTTTCAGACAATGAAAATTTTGAAAATTTTCAATGTCTGAAAATTTGGGGAATGGAGAATCCGCAAGAACTCCGAAATAGAAGACCTCGTGGCTGAGCCCAACATTATTGGAGAAGTTAAAGCCCATCGTCTCCGCTGGCTCGGCCACGTAGAACGCATAGGAGAGGATCGCGGAGTTAAAAAGGCATACTCGGGACTAGTGGTGGGCCGACGGCCAGTAGGTCGCCCAAAGTACAGGTGGAAAGACCGGGTGAACGCCGACCTGTGTGATATGAAAATCTCGAATTGGCGTGAGATCGCACAGGATCGCAATAAGTGGAGGATTCTCGTGTCGGAGGCCAAGATCCACTTTGGGTCGCTGTGCCGCAGGAGTAAGAGTAAGTACTATTGTACAATTTAAGCGCATTTTTTCAACCTTGAGTCTTTCAAAGTATTATAAATTGTAACTTCGCTACGGTCACTTCTTGCGGTGAATAATAAGTGACAAATAGCATTCATTGTGATAATTAGAAATGTTTCGCTCTTCGGTAAATTGAATAACTATGTAACGGTTGTCACACTATGTTGGACGACCGAGCGTTGCTCGGAAAAAGACAATAGACTTTCTTGGTTTAATTTCAAACAAAACACTCAATGGCTTAGTGTTACTTAACGACGCCATTTTAAATAGGTTTCAAATAAAAATAAATAACGACACAAACAATAAAAAACGGTATAAAATAATAAATAAACGTTACACACTCATAGCCCCACAGTAAGGTAATTAATACCCTGTGTCGTGGGTACCATGGACACATACAAAGACAGGAACACATGAAATGAAATGAAATGAAATATTCTTTATTCACTGTACGGTTCCTTTACAAACTCTTAGTGAACGTTATTTTTTGTTCTGTCTACAAATACCCAGATGAGAGCAGAAATTTAAACTCATCATTCAAATTTCTGTTTCGCCGGGATTCGAACCAGGGACGCCTCGATTGGCAGTTCGGGATGGTAACTATTGCGTCACGCAGGTCATCTGTAATACTTTTGATTGAGGTTTGAACCCAGGTCTCTAACTTCACAGTCAGCCTACGTAACCATTTGACGGATTCGGCCAAGGAAGCTTTAATTCGATTGAGGAAATTTTTATAGAGCTCTTTCAAATCGATATTGTCATTTGTTTTAATGGCGGATTGGCGGATGATGTTAGACGGCGTTCTTCGCCACAATATTATGAATACTCTCAGGTCAGGAAGTCATATTTTTCAGTTTATACACAAGTTGATTATCACTAAAAACACGGATAAAACGACAATTTCTGAAAAATGAAACCTAGTTGGATCGATATATCACCCCTGAAACCCTCTGGGTGCTCAATTTCATGAAAATCATTGGAGCCGTTTCCGAGATTCAAAATATATACCTAAAGGAATACTAGTGGGCCCTGCAGACGTTGTCCTGCCTTAAAAGTATTGAAAGAGATTTTTTTTCTTATTATCTTAAAAAGATTTCGTGTTACTGTCAAACAAAAATATAAAACAAATAATGACATACGAACTGTCCCGTTATTCTGACTGTGTCAAGAACGACACGGCACGAAATACAAACGTTTGATAGGTGTAGGAACAATTTATATGGGAAAATTGAATAAATAAATAAATAATTAAAAAAAAACCATTTTCCAGTGGACCGAATTGTGAATCTAATTAAATCGGTCGATCGATAATCGAATTAATTAAAATCGGTCCAGCCGTTTAGGAGAAGTTCACTGTCAACACACATACAGAAGAATTATATATATAAATAAGATACAAGAATTGCTCGTTTATAGGTTTTAGATAGATAGATAATAAAACAGGTTCACGACAGAATGACATTGCTACCTCACTAATATTTTCTAAACATAACAATTCGTCGCAATCCACAAACAGTAATCTCAAATAAGAGCGTTAAATTGCTATAATGATGGATTTGATGATCATTACTCTGGTTATCATTATGACTAGTTTCCGCTTTTGATGGCCATAACTTAATACCTCGCATCCTCTGTGTATACATTACTCTGTGGACCTTGAATATTGCCACGGAGCTAGGAATCAGCGCGTGCTGCATTGGAGACGGCACGGTTAATAAAGTCTATAGAAAGTTAATGAAGCGCGCATGACCACAATGCCTCTGCGGCTGGTTTAGAACGCAAGCTCTATGCAGTTAAGCAAAATGAACGCGGTCGGGTGTGAGATTGATCGAGTGACCGCTAGTGTCAATTCTTTGGAGGTCTTGTAAAATCGTAGCGTCGATCCGGGCCCTACTCTGAGCGCGATCGTCCGAAGTATCGACCGAAGTCCGAAGTATCGACGACCGCGTGGCGCAATGGTTACCTAATATGTTAATATGACGGACTGCCAATCGAGTGGTCCCGGGTTCGATTCCCGGCGAAACAGAAATTTGAATGATGAGTTTGTTCTTGGTCAGGGTGTTGGTGTTTCTATCTTTGTATGTGTCCATTACTGTCCATGGTACTCACGACACAGGGTATAACTACCCTACTGTGGGGCTATGAGTGTGAAGCGTTTAAAAAATAATAATGAAAAAATAACGAAATCGTGTATTTTCGAGTGATCATTTGAAGAATTATAAAGGGTACAAGGTATAATTACGTAATATATCCAATATAATAGTTATTTTTAAATCATTGTTTTCCGTCCGCCTACCTTAAGTTCTATCCATCACCCAGGGTTGACTGGTGGAGAATGCCATTAGGCATTAAGTTTACCCTGTAGCCCTTAGTTTTAGGTGGTTACAAAATAATAAATAAATAAATAAATAAAGGGTATTACACTTTTAATAGCACCATATTCTCGATAACTTTACTATAGAGTTATGTATCGACAAAAATAAAAGTCAGAACAGGATCAAATATGTACTGAGAAATTCACGATATATCGATTATCCTTTTTACAAGTAGACCTCCAGATTGCTTTCGATAAATAACCAGTCGGCAAACCAAGATAGGTAAACCTTACGGGCAGTTTGAAAACATTCAACAGCCGGTTTAGTCACCAGCATTAGAGCTGACGCAGTAAGCTCCAGGCCTCTCCTATTATGGGGCCGAGCCCAGCAGTGGGACACAAAAAGGATTGGAGTCGTAGAGAGTAAAATGTCATTGAACTTAACTAGTGATGTCACATCAATGGAAATTGAGAAATATTACGTTTTTCTTTAGACTAGAATACTCCCACAGAGCGAGGAATCAGCGCATAATGAAATGAAATATGAAATGAAATGAAATGAAATATTCTTTATTCACTGTACGGTTCATTTATAAACTCTTAGTGAATGTTTTTTTTTGTTCTGTCTGCTCTGGGTGCGCTTAGGCAATGCTGAGCTGAAGTAAAGAGCAGGCGGAGAAAAACTTCAGCCCTGTTTTAAAATATGGGGTATACAATAGCTAGCTTTCTTACAGAGTAGCTATGGGCTGATAAGGGACATTCGTGACAGCTACCGCATGTGTCAATGTCGTCCCACAGCTATCTGTTAACATTGGCAGTCTATTACATCAGTTATAGAAACAGCCTTGTGGGACTACAGCTCAATCCTAAGCTTTTTTATAAATTAAATAGTCCTTAAGATCGTAATACTCCATTAGATTGCATACTCCATTAGAGACGACGAGATAATAATATATTCAAATCTTCATAGACAGCAAAATATCATCAGATGTTGGCTTCCGCATACATGAGTTCACCCTGAACACTGAGGCAGGCTACCGAGGTGTTTTAGTGCAGCAATAATCTCAAATAACACGTTTTTTTTATATGTATACCGAACAAAAAGGCAGACGGGCCGCGTGGTGTTAAGCGATCACCGTCGCCTATGGACACGGGCAACCCTAGGGGAGCCGCCTGAGCATTGTCGGCTTTGGAGGAGATCTTTTTTTAGCTTTCTTGAAGAACCCCATGTTATAGTCCACTGGGAATGCCTCAGCTGGAAGGTTGTCCCATAACCTACACGTCCGTGGTAAAAAGGAGCGTGCAAAATCGGTATGTCTACCAAGATCTATCGACCCTATCGATCTATCGACATGTGGCGCAATGGTTACCATGACCGATTGCCGATTGGAGGGTCCCGGCACAATAGACATAAAATACAATAGACATAAAGGAGATCTTTGTATTTTGGTCCCGGGTTCGATTCCCGGCGAGGCACAAATTTAAATGATGAGTTTAAATTTCTGTTCTCGGTCTGGGTGTTTGTTTTTCTGTATTTGTGTGTGTCCATGGCACCCACGATAAAGGGCATATCTACCTTACTGTGGGGCTATGTGAGTGAAATTTAAAAAAAAAGGTGTCAGTTACATTTTGAAGGTTCTTGGGAACAAAAAAGGGCCAACAGCTCACAATCGATTAGAAAAACAATCAGACGTGACGTCAATGTATTTTGTCAGTTAGCGGTTTTTGTCATTCGCTATGATTGCGATCGTTTTGGCGGCAACGTGAAAGTATTATTTCATGGTCTTATATCCCGGCTTTCTTTTCTTAGATAAGCAGTTAATGTTGATATTTATAGAGATAGCAGTTTATATAGAATCTCCATGTATTTTGGAAGACGTCGGTATTCTCCAGAGTATTCTGGCGGAGCCAGCTTCAGAACAAGCTCAGCGCGTATAAGGACATAGGATGGTTTTTATCCTACGAGAATCTATAAAACGGGTCCACGGGGGCGAAACCGCTGGCGGACGGCTAATAATACACATATATTCAAGCCCCGTAAATATCAGAAGTGATATTTACCGGGCTCAGAGGGCCCACTCTGTAAGCATCCGTCCGTATGTTCTAACATTTTCGGAATCATTTGAGCATACTCAGATCGCTTCTTTTTCATGAATTAATAAGATAAGCGTTGTCATTGATGACATTAAGCTATTGAATGAATAAAATTGCTAGAATTTCTTCAATCTTATCCAAAAATAAGGCCCGAACATGTACTTAGTTTCGGATACGGGCGTACAGAGTGGGCCCTCAGCAACAAGATGTTGCTCAGCACATGAAGATCAAACTCAATAACTCTATACTGGTTACTATAGAGTCTGATGCTTCACATCAACCTCAATGATGATGACTGGTTACTTATAAAAGTTTATTTTAAATTAAAGAAATTAATTAGTATTCGTAATATTTTTTTTTTATTTGAATTAGCAGACGAGCATGCAGGCCACTCAACACAATTGAGTGGTCGCTGCAGCCCATGGACATCTACATACAACTTCAAGCAAGCATAGGTAAGTCTTGTCTGTGTGGCCGGCAACCGCACCTTTCCACCTAAACACAAAAGAGTTGGTTCACGGTAGAAGTGGGTGCAGCGGTGGTACTTCCCCGGGCGAATCATATAGTTCTACCACCTACAAAGTGGTAAAAAAAATCTCTTATGGCCGCCATTACTGCCCCCTCTGAAATTCGTTCCCCGCCTGAAGCTACCACCGCCCCCGCGTCCAGCTTGGTAACAATTTCTGTAAAGTGATATTTAAAATTTAAAAAACTAGAAAACACGCTTTTGTGAAAATACGAACTAAAAAGTAAAAAATAAGAAGAAAATGTATTTTACTGTAAAAAAAAAAGCGTGAGGTGCATGGTGTCAATAGTTTCTTAAAAACCACCCCACGCTTTTTTACAGTAAAATACATTTTCTTCTTATTTTTACTTTTAGGTTTTTAAATCTACATTTTTTATTTTTTTATTTTTTAGTTGGATTTTTATTCTCATATTATTGCATTGTCATCGACCCTTGACCCCTGTGAAAATTTTCAAGTTAATCAGACGCTTAGACGTGTTAAAAATATAAAACTTTATATTTGTTTCATTAAGTACCTAAGGCTGCAAACTTATCAGCCGCCCCTCGTATATTTTGAAGATCCTAGTTAGGAATTGAATATAAAGTTACCCATGAGATTATTGTATTGTCATCGGCCCTTGACCAATAATCAAACTCCTAGAAGTAAGTGAAAATGAAGTTAAAAGAATCCGTTACATACATACATACATACATACATACCTACAGGTCAAGCTAATAAAATCGTGTTAATAGTATCTTCTTAATAAACTTTTATAAGAAACCACTTATCATCATTGAGGTAGATGTGAATCATCAAACTCTATAGTACCTACCACACAGGGTATATCTACTCTACTGTGGGGCTGTGAGTGTGAAACGTTGTTACTTTTTTGATTATTACTTTATTGAATATCTTGACGAAGATTACAGAAGCGTACAAAACCTCCACACTTTCGTATTTCGCAGATACCTGTTTACAGTTAATAACATTTATTCAGCGTTACGCAACAGAGGTCACAGGTAAGGCCACTTTAAGACGTTGCGACTTTAATATTGTAAATTCCTTGACTTGGCTGTATCGTTTTTGAGTTCCACTGTAGGGCACGACCATGGCACGACTCTCTTCCCATTTAGGGCTGCCATCTGTCCGGAATTCCCCGGTTTTGTCCTAGTTTGAAGGGCATCCGGGGGCCGTCCGGTAAGAGTGTTCGAAAAGTGTCCTGGACACTTTTGTTGTCAGGGGAAATCCATTTTTTTAATAGATAAGTGATAAATTGAAATAAATCTTAATTAAAAATTCATCCACAATAACCCGCATTCAAGAAGGCTCGGCAAAATAGTCAACGATCGAATGGAATTAAAAAAAAAAATTTGTTGCAAAAAATAATTTTCCAGAGATATCCGGGGAAAAAACCATATTTCACCCAAATGTCCGGGATTTTTGCCGTGTTTATCCATATAGCAGTTTAGGTGATGGCAGCCCTATTCCCATTATAGGGTAGTGAAGGCTACGCGAGTCAGTGGCCAAACTACAGTAGGATGTGTTCAAAAATTAAGTAATGCCTTCGACAAGGTCTAAATTTTTTTGTTGATATGATAACAACCGAGATCACTAACTGCTACTCCCCGTGACCTATCTTAATCTTAAACAATAGGTTACCAGTATATTATTGTATTTATCGCTGCTTCATGGTGAGCATTTCACGTGGCAACGGTTCACCAGATTATTTTACACAGTGGTAGTAGTTATTAGAATGGAGAGTGACACAGGCTACTTATTACATGCGGACAATATCTCATTCATTCATGGGAAAAAACTTCTAGTGGGTCTAGTGGGTGGGTAAGGCGGAAAGCACAGCGGAAAGGAAAGCTAATTTTTATTTTATTTTATTCGGGATAACACCTTAACAACAGCCTAAATCAACAGCTTAAATTTAACATATTATTCTTAAGACTAATTAATTACACGTAAAGCCCATTATAGTTATCCACAACTTAACAAAATGTGATAGCATATAAACATTATTACTTAATAAGATTTTTAATAATCAATACACATAAACTATAGACATTATAATAATATTACATACACTTCATATAATAATATAGGTCAAACTAGCGGCCGCCCGCGACTTCGTCCGCGTGAACTTTGGTATGAAATTTTTCTGAATTTTATTTACTATAAACCTCACGCAGCCCGAGACCTTTCCAACGAATGCAAAACCGTGGAAATCGGTTCGTGCGTTCTGGAGTTATAGCGACAGGAAAGAAAACCCGACTTATTTTTATATAGTAAATTCCTGAATTTTCTTTACTATAAACCTCACGCAGCCCAAGACCTTTCCAACGAATGCAAAACCGTGGAAATCGGTTCGTGCGTTCTGGAGTTATAGCGACAGGAAAGAAAACCCGACTTATTTTTATATAGTAAATTCCTGAATTTTCTTTACTATAAACCTCACGCAGCCCAAGACCTTTCCAACGAATGCAAAACCGTGGAAATCGGTTCGTGCGTTCTGGAGTTATAGCGACAGGAAAGAAAACCCGACTTATTTTTATATAGTAAATTCCTGAATTTTCTTCACTATAAACCTCACGCAGCCCAAGACCTTTCCAACGAATGCAAAACCGTGGAAATCGGTTCGTGCGTTCTGGAGTTATAGCGACAGGAAAGAAAACCCGACTTATTTTTATATAGTAAATTCCTGAATTTTCTTTACTATAAACCTCACGCAGCCCAAGACCTTTCCAACGAATGCAAAACCGTGGAAATCGGTTCGTGCGTTCTGGAGTTATAGCGACAGGAAAGAAAACCCGACTTATTTTTATATAGTAAATTCCTGAATTTTATTTACTATAAACCTCACGCAGCCCAAGACCTTTCCAACGAATGCAAAACCGTGGAAATCGGTTCGTGCGTTCTGGAGTTATAGCGACAGGAAAGAAAACCCGACTTATTTTTATATAGTAAGTTCCTGAATTTTCTTTACTATAAACCTCACGCAGCCCAAGACCTTTCCAACGAATGCAAAACCGTGGAAATCGGTTCGTGCGTTCTGGAGTTATAGCGACAGGAAAGAAAACCCGACTTATTTTTATATAGTAAATTCCTGAATTTTCTTCACTATAAACCTCACGCAGCCCAAGACCTTTCCAACGAATGCAAAACCGTGGAAATCGGTTCGTGCGTTCTGGAGTTATAGCGACAGGAAAGAAAACCCGACTTATTTTTATATAGTAAATTCCTGAATTTTCTTTACTATAAACCTCACGCAGCCCAAGACCTTTCCAACGAATGCAAAACCGTGGAAATCGGTTCGTGCGTTCTGGAGTTATAGCGACAGGAAAGAAAACCCGACTTATTTTTATATAGTAAATTCCTGAATTTTCTTTACTATAAACCTCACGCAGCCCAAGACCTTTCCAACGAATGCAAAACCGTGGAAATCGGTTCGTGCGTTCTGGAGTTATAGCGACAGGAAAGAAAACCCGACTTATTTTTATATAGTAAATTCCTGAATTTTCTTTACTATAAACCTCACGCAGCCCAAGACCTTTCCAACGAATGCAAAACCGTGGAAATCGGTTCGTGAGTACTGGAGTTATAGCGTCAGGAAGAAAAACCTGACTTATTTTTATATAGTAGATATATTAAAAATACATTTTGATACAATTATATACACAGTTAATCGTTATCGTTAATCGATAATCTTTTATCACGCGGTATATTTAAGGTCGGTCCGATAGTCCTAACGTGTGTACGTAACCTTAGTCCTTGTCGCAATAAACAGAATTGAAACACATGTTAATATGTAATGCCTACGCGCATCAGAATTCGGTTACCATACATAACTTATGTATGTTACTGTATGTATCCCTGCACATTAATTAACACAAACCTGTTTTAAATACATCGGGCTACATCCGCCGTTATATCTTGAACTGCAGTTTCACCCGCTCGGTTGATTACTTTTTTGAAGTAAAAACTTTATAAGCGGCGTTGTGCACTTTTTTTGGGATGGGTAAAAAATTTTAAACTCGCGTCAGGTCAAGTGGCCTGATCGAAAATTCGTAAGACGGAGGGGTGACAGCTGATGACAACTCGACTGTCTATATATATTTAAAATATGGACACTGAACAAAGTGCATCTATTAATGAAAAAAGTGACGAAGAAATAGTGAAAGAAAATGAGTGAGTACTTTATAAAAATACTAGATGAAAACCTACTGAAAATACTAGATGTAAAATAATACTGATAATAAAAGCAATTCGTGCGAAATTATTCCCTAACCATTCCAAAATATCAAAATTGCACAACGTTTCACTTCTGCCGGCACTACCGGAGTGCAACCCGTTGTTATTTTCTTCCAGTAACGGCATCGGCATGAAGCGCGCATTGCTCGGTGGCTAGCGTAGAACGCAAGCGGTCTATGCAGCTAAGCCAAACGGGCGCGGTCGGGTGTGAGATGGGTGACCGCTAGTGGCAAAAAAATGTGGCGGAGTGTCGGAGGTCTTATGGGCGGTTTGAAGGCAGCGGGTTGGCCACTAACCCGCATCTCCACCAACCCGCATTGGAGAGTAAGCTCCAGGCCTCCCCAATAAGGGGGAGAGACCCGTTCCCAGCAGCGGGACACAAAAAGGGGTGCAGCCAACGGCATCGGTAGATCTGTGCATTTTGCCAGTGTCAAGTAAAAGTCAGCCAAGTAAGGTAAAGCGACTGCTACTTTACCAGAACGTGTCTGATGGAGTTTTGGAAGCAACCCGAAAAACCACGTTATCGTATTGTTAATTATTTTATTCCAAATCACTCGGACACTGCGATTGGCTTATAGCTTAGACTCTCAGCTTACAGCATCACAGGTACTGACAGGTATGATACCCGTCAGAGGAGTGGCCTTTACGGGCGAACCCCTCGTCCCAACGTGCATGCACAATGTGCCTTCTGGTTATATACAACTAGTGTGTGTGTGTCGGTGTCAGTGTTGTCGGTGCATAGAAAATGACGTCGTTAATTGAAATTGACATATTTAGAAATGTATGCGTTTGTAGCGATGAAAGAATATTTGTGAATGTGTGACAAAATTGAAATGAGAGCGTTCTTCCCCCCGCACCAGATTTGGCACAAAAATCATGTATCGAAGCGAGGCGCAATGACTTCTCCACCGACGGGTGAGTCAGTAGTCAGTACCTTTGATGCTTTAAGGCTTATAGTGAACAAAATGCCACCCATTCTATTCGATATAACGATACACAAGCCCTCACAACTTTTTAGTTTATAACTAGCGGCCGCCCGCGACTTCGTCTGTGTGGACTTCAGTTTTAGGATTTTTCTGAAATAAAAGTAGCCTAAGTTACTCCTTATTACATCAGCTTCACCTGCCAGTGAAAATTCCCTCAAAATCGGTACAGTCGTTTCAGAAATTAGCCAGAACAAACAGACAGACAGACAAAAAATGGTATGTGCGTGGCCGCATGCCGCTGTAAGCATCGGAAGGTGCAGGAGAGCACATCTGCTCTCCCAAAGATGGGCCCGTACCAGGGCATCGCGTATGGAGGACACCGGTGCGTTCCACGGGAGATCCCGGAGTCCTCCCCAAACGCAGAGGAAGGCCACCGAGGGGGTTTTAGTGAGGTTCAAATCCCACATAACCCGGTGTCCTCTCCCAAGGTGCTGGGTACCTTTTGAAGGTTTGCCCGCGATACCAAAAAAAAAGACACTCCAATTTTATTTTATTGTATAGATGTATAGATATAGATGTCAATGAATTTAGATGATGAAGTTTGATCAAAACAAAGCAGTGTTACTAATGATGTGACAGTTCAATGGCCTCCATATAACCAACACTTAAATCTATACGGATGCATACATCTAGTTATTATGGTAACGGTAATGGTGATTGACCATTATTACGCGCTTTAGTCTCTGGTCACGAATTACATACTCGTAGACAATCGTAGAAAAAACATCCGCATTCGATTGTAGAAAAAAAACTGCTAAGTGCGGCTGTGCGGAGTAGGCACTTTTGTACGTGTTAGAACTATTATCGTTCGCCCGCTGCACCCACTTCTGCCGTGAACCAATTCTGTTGTGTTTCGGTGGAAAGGTGCAGTTGCCGGCCACACTTACATGAGGCGACCATCACCCTCCGGAGTAGCAACGCAACTGCATACGACCTCAGACAAGACTTACCTATGCTTGCTTGAGGTTGTATGTAGATGTCCATGGGCTGCAGCGACCACTTAACACCACGTGGCCTGCATGCTCGTCTGCTGCTCCATTCAAATAAAAATAAGGCAGTTTTGGCGAGTTAGCAGATTCACGTTGTGCTCGTGTTTTATTTTCATTTTCTTGATGTACCTATTTTGGAGTTATCTATATATACTAATATAATATTATTAATTAGAAAGTAACTCTGTCTGTCAGCTACGCTTTCTCGCTTAAACCACTGAACCAATTTTAATGAAATTAGGGACAAAGATAGAGTGGACCTTGGGAAAGGACATAGGATGGTTTTATCCTACGGGAACTTTTAAAACGAGTCCACGCGGGCGAAGCCGCTGCCGCGCTGGCGGAAGGCCAGTATCTGATAAAATTGATGGCTTGATGATTTTGCTTTATATATCTGAATTTAATATAATTACCGCAGAGGTCTACTGTAAGTGGGCGGAAATGAAATCTTGAGCGTCACCCAACTTAGTTGACCCCCTTTTAGTATCAATTTTGCCGTTGCTGTGCTTTAAATCGGTGTATTATAAAAAGTTTTCATACCAATAATGTTTCGTTTTATTCTAGGTTATTCCAGCCCTGGAGCACCTGGTTAATTATAGTGTAGTAATTATAGTGTATGTGAGTATCTTAAGGTTTAGTTTCAGTAGCTATGTAACATGTTACCTTGTTGATGAGTCTAAATAAATAAATAAATAAATAGTGCACGAGTGCAAATAACTGCGAAAACATGTTTCTACTTGCCTCCAAAACTATCAAATACGTTCTGGTAAAGTAGCAGTGCCGGATTTATATTTTTGATGAGTGTAGACCACTTTATTTCCGCCGCCCCATGTACATACCTAAGGAAAGCGGGGGTTGCTACGTTGCCACTGCCGACCGCCCGCCTCGCTGCTCTCATCTATCACACGCACGATAATATAGGTTTCGATAGGAATGAGTTTCTATAGTTCTCCGGTTTCTTTTTTAAAGTATAAAAAACCACGAGAAAACCAGTGAACGTGTTTGACTTTTATCCACTGAAATCTGCCGCCCCTAGCCTATTTATAAATCCAGGACTGTTAAGTAGCTATCGAATTTCTGGTCTTCTATCTGCTTTCTTAGTGTTTGGTATAGAAATGTTTTCCATTTTATAAAAATCGGTTGAAGCGCGTATGTCCCAGGGGTTGGAGAAAAATGCCAGCGATCTTCGTAAATAATCGAAATGGGCGCGGTCGGGTGTACAATGGGTGAATGCTAGTGACAAACAAGCGTTTTCGCGCTTTGGAGGGCATGTTAATATTTCACACTCATAGCCCCACAGTAGGGTTGATATACCCTGTGTCGTGGGTACCATGGACACACACAAAGACAGAAACACAAACACCCAGACCGAGAACAGAAATTTAAACTCATCATTCAAATTTATGCTTCGCCGGGATTTGAACCCAGGACCCTCCAATTGACAGTCCGGGATGATAACCATCGCCACATGGGTTGTAAATTCCCCATTATGTTCGATATATTGTATTCGTTAAGGGGCCGTATACGAAATTTTGACGATTTTGCTTATTTACCCGATTTGACACATGAGATTTTGCAGATAAATTACAGTACTTCTACAAGTATCATTGCACAATATAACTTTTCATTTCATTAATATTCTAATACATTAGACACTTTTATAACTTGCGTCAAGAATTATAATGTGAGATTTAGGTTACTTTAAAAGATGTTTAATGCCGAATCATTAATAAGATTTTTTTTCAGGAAACGGATTGATTATAAACTGAAGAGTATTTATGTCAAATAAATTTTACGAAAGATTATTCCATTTTGCCGAAATCAAATACAATATCTGGCCCGTTTCCTCTCAAAATTTACTAAGTTGATGTTTTTTTACTAATATTTTTTGTATGAGAGTGGCAAAAAGTGGCTCATACAATACACTATGTATGTGATTTTTACAGCAATACATGGCATTTTTTTCGATCTGTTTAGAGTTTAAAATGATCCAGAAATATGTGATATTCTATACCTATTACAGTAATATTTACAAAACTATCACCGGCTTCAGGTCTATTAGTCAAAATAACGAAATAAAAATTAAAAAGTGGCTCATTTAATAGTTTATTATTGAAATGATCAGTCATATTGTGCAATAAAACTTATGGAAATACTGTATTATAACTATAAAATCTCCTGTATAAAATGAGCTAAATCAGCGAAATCGGCAAAATTTCGTATACGGCCTCTTAATCTTCGCCTGGCATTGTACATCCGGATCAAAACAAACTGCCGACTGAGGGTTGAGCGTCTGCAATCTCGCCACGATGTAAACTTTAATTCATATGTGGTGAGAGTCCCTACACAGCAGATGCCAACGTTCATGAATGAAGAATTTTGGCCGAAAGGTGTTGTTTACCGGACGATTCCGTGGCGGGTTACCCGACACCACGCGCTACACGACGCCGTACATTCGTGTGACTTAGTATTATTTATGTATAGTATCTATATTTGTTACTTTTGTTTTTATTTTGTATCGTTTTATTTGTATTTTAATGTGAGTTATGTATTAGTTTGTTTGTTATGTAGTGTTATAATGTATTTGTTTCTATGGGCCTAAGAAGCCTGAAATAAATAAATAAAATAAAATAAAAATTGTATGTGCCGTTTGAAACTTTCTGATGGAGGGTTGGTCAGAAGCCCGCATCTCAAGTTGCATTGGATCAACGTGATGGAGTATGCTTCAGGCCATCAATAATGTAAAGAGCCCCAATGAAGCGCGCATGGCTCGGCGGCTAGCGTAGAACGCAAGCGATCTATGCAGCTGAGCCAAACGTTCGCGGTCGGGTGTGAGATGGATGACCGCTAGTGGCAAAAAATTTCATGCGCGTTTCCGTGCTTCGGAGGGCACGTTAAGCCATCGGTCCCGGTTGTTGTCGATAGATAACAGTCGTCAAACCTTGTCAGAGGCCTTATGGGCGGTTTGAAAACATCAGACAGCGGGTTGGCCACTAACCCGCATCACCACCAACCCGCATTGGAGCAGCGTCAAGCTTACTCCAGCCCCCCCCCCCAATATTGGGGACGGACCCATGCCCAGCAGTGACAAGGTTTAACTACTGTTATCTATCAACAACAACCGGGACTAGTGCCCTCTGAAGCATGGAAACAGATTTATCTGGAATAAAATACTTAAATTTAGGGTCTCCTTCACTGTCTTCAAGTAAAGTGACAAGTACGCTAATTGTCGGTTAAAAACACCCGTAACTTCAATATCAATTTCATAATGTTTGAGTAGCACTAATCATATGATAAACTGACCCATACTCATAGCTTTTACTTGCCAATTAACTTTACTTGGGAGGTAACTAATCAACACTTTACAAGAATCATAAAAAGTCTTACTGATACTCCAAAAAATCTGTTTGTTATGATTTAAAATTCTAAGAACAAGGATTATGAATGGTTCTTAAATATATTTTCATTATGTAGGTATTATTATTTTATAGTTTCTGAAGGTAATCCCATCTGATAAGAAGACTTATATAAAGATAAAAAGGTTTTGGCTAGCCACACACATGCAATAATATTGTCAATACTGCATGTACTGTCAATAATATTGTGTGTGTGCAACCTACATTGCAGTATTGTGCAATTTTATTATGGATTTCCAAATATTCAGATTTTTCTTGACAATATCAGGGTAGGCAGGGCTATTGCCAATAATATTGACGTGTGCGGACACGCTGCAATATTTTAGTTGAGGAAAAGAAAAAAATTATAATTAAAATAAAAAAAGATAGTAGTTGTTGAAAGCTACTGACTCTCATCCACATGTAATTTTTAAAATATTTTTTTTAGAAGTCACAATTTATATAATGGAATTAAATAACTCAACTCAAGAAGCGCGCATGGCCTGGAGTAGAACGCAAGCAATCTATGCAGCTGAGCCAAACGGGCGCGGTCGGGTGTGAGAGGGGTGACCGCTAGTGGCAAAAAAAAATCATGCACGTTTCCGTGCTTCGGAGGGCACTTTAAGCTGTCAGTCCCGCTTGTTGTCGATAGATAACAGTCGTTAAACCTAGTCGGAGGCCTTATGGGCGGTTCGAAAACATCCGACAGCGGGTTGGCCACTAACCCGCATTGGAGCAGCGTGGTGGAGTAAGCTCCAGTGGGATGCAAAAAAGGGTTGCAGCCAAATAACTCAACTCATCTTTTTTTCTCATCAAGTCTTTAGTCCATCATTTTTTTCTTGATTGCCTTTTTTGTTTGATAAAATTAATGCAACAACTTTTTTCTTTCTACCTATTAGTACCATATAAATAATCTACAGGAATCAGATAACATTACGCGACTGAGTCAGATCAGGCGCGGATCCAGCTGTCAAATAGCCTTGTGGACACAGCTTGTGGCGGATCTAGGACTATTTTGGGGGTTTTACTGTAAATCTGGAGGTCAAAATAATATTATCGGGGGGGGGGGGGTTTCTACATGTAGTATATTATGTGCATAGCATATGACGTATACACTTCTGTTCTGCAAATAATGTATCAGATACTGTGTATACCAAAGACCATTAAGTGTGTGTACAAGAAATTGGAAATAAACCTTATAATTATTATTGGTTACAACTAGTGAACTACTTTTGTGGGCATGCCCATAGTGCCCATATGGGTGGATCCGCGCCCGAGTCAGATTCTGCCACAAAAAATTAACAATAATATTGTGTAGTGTGCTGGACTATAATATATTGTCGAAAAATATTGTCAATTTTGCATTCACAATATTATTCCACGTGTGCGGCTAGGCTTTCAATTGCAAAATATTAATTCAAAGTTTGGAATTAAAAATATACTTAAAATTTGGTCCTGCTATGGGCCATACTAAATTTTAATAATTTTTTTCAGATGTGTAGACTTTAATTCATTTCGTTACATTAAGAGGCGCATTAATAATAATTAAAAAATAAACAGTTTCATAAACGATACTCAATGACATTCAAACATTGTAAACAAAATTAAATTAAGAACAGTTAGTGATGGGCATAAATTAAATTTCCACTTCGATAGAATTGGTGGTGTTGCGAAAGATAAAAAGTCTTACTTACCTAGTAAACTGCTGATCTCAAGATTTGAAGATTCACCTCGAAGTCACATTGCACAGAACTAGTTTATTACGTAAATAATACAGGTATAGTGTGTTTTCCAAACGAAATATATATCACAGAAAAAGCACCGTAATAACCACTGACACTATACGAATACAAAATATGATTAATATTTAGCAAGACCGACTGACATAAATATTGATTATTAAGACCACACTTTAATTTATTCCATAATATCTTATACGCATTAACGGTATAATAATATTCTATTTTTAACTATACTTTTGAGTTAAACTGTACAACACTCGTATATTACTTGTTACGATACAGTAAAAAGTTCTAATAGCGCAATGATAAATAAAAGCACCACAACACGTTACACGAGCGCTTTATCGAAAACTTTAACGAAAATATAATTTTTGCATGACATTATTTCCGGAAAATGACTTTATTTAATGACGTTTTCTGGCAATGTTGCCATGAGTCAGATTTGTATATTTCTTGTTTTTATTTTATTTTTTAATATGCACAGAGAGAGAGAGAGAGCCTGAGAGAGGGCCCTTATTCATAATAAAGGGCTGATTACATTGAGCAACTTGCAGGGTCCGATTTGGCATACATTGCTGGTTATTTTGAATATATTTTATTACAATGTACTCAGATAACCAGCAATGTATGCCGGGTCGGCCCCTGCAGGTTGGCCAATGTAATCAGCCCTTAAAAGTCACAAGTTTAAATACTGTATGTATAGGCTTATTTTAACTTTGTTTTTTCTTGTTTCTGTCAATTTGCTGACCGCATTAAAAGAAGAAGGAGGCGTGTAACGCATATAATATTTTATTGTATACCTCATATTTTAAAACAGGGCTGAAGTTTTTCTCCGTCTGCTCTTTTTTTCAGCTCAGCATTGCCTAAGCGCACCCAGAGCAGACAGAACAAAAAAATACCGTTCACTAAGAGTTTGTAAATGAACCATACAGTGAATAAAGAATATTTCATAAAGAATATTTCATTTCATTTTATATGAAAAGTAGGGTATGGTGTTAATTTATAACTATGTATTTAGTTTGATTTCATACGACGTTCAGTTAAATCAAACGGAAACCAATTAAGTTAAATGAAAGCGAAACCAATAATTACAATAACTTAACATACTTGATAGTGGTAGTATGGTTTATAATGTCATCATTTAAATAAAAACTTAACTGTCAATGTCAAATATAAATTGTTCTGACTGTCATTAATGACATTTCATTCATGTTAAATGTCATTATTGTATTGGGTTGGGTGAAATATATTCCAATGGAAATGTATTTGAATGATTTTTTTTATACTTTCTTGATAAAGTTACAGTTTTAAATTTATCAAAAAACTTAGATTATTTTGTTTAACTACTTTTGGGTGTATTGGTAAGCAATTCTTTGTAAGTTGTAGATGTTTGATGAGAGTTTGTTTGTTGATGTTCGTTCACTCGCAGCGAATGATGCGTGGTCTGTGTGATACCTACTTATTTAGGGTTCATTGCCCGTGGTCCTACTGCTTTATACAAATGGTCCAGCCATATAAGAGCTCACTCTCGTAAATAGCTAAAATAGGGTCGCCGTCATCGAAACCGATGAGGAGGACTGTACAAATGGTCCGAAGTTAGCATTTGGACCGTGCGTGGTCCCCAGGCAGTGACATCACCCGACGAAAGATCTCCCCTTTTTCTCCACAATTATTATCATGATATTCCAAGACAAATGCTCATCAAACTCTTCTGAATTATTCATTGATCTCAACTGAACAATAAATAAAAAGGTAGGCGATTTTGCTGTTGTGTGTCCACCAGTATTACTAAAACATTATTCCTTCTGAGTTGAAAATAAGCGGCGAAGGCTTGGTTACTCCCTCATAATACCTAAGGGACAAGGGTGTGACTGAAAAACAGCGCTGCGCAGGATCTCGCTCGATCCTGTGACTGCATGAGCTGAGTCACATCCTTTTGCCTTACTACTTATGTTTGTCATTCTTTATACCTTTGTAATCTTATGTATATGGCAACAAACAATTTTTATTATTATTAATATTTTATATAATAAATTATTAAGCATTATTTTTAGTACTTCCTCCATGAAGCACTCACGGCCCGGTAGTTAGTGTAGAATGCAAGCGATCTATGCAATTAAGCAACCTGGGCGCGATCTGCTGTAATATGGGTGGCAAAAAAAATCCTGCACGTTTCCATGCTTCAGAGGGCACGTTAAGCCGTCTATGCCGGTTGCTGTCGATATATAACAGTCATTAAACCTTGTCGGAGGTCTTATGGGCGGTTTGAAAACATCCAACCACCAACCCACATTGGAGCAGTGTTATGGAGTAACCTCCATGCCTCCTCAATAATCGGGAGAGACTCGTGCCCAGCAGTGGGACGCAAAAAGTGTTGCAGTTAGTTCTACCACTTACAATGATGTTAATTCTTTCAGAACCATGGAAGAAACAGAGCTGAACTCATCCAAGCTCGGCACACACTCATACTGGCAGGAGACTTACACACAGGAGATTGCCAACTACGAAGAGCATGATGACCCCGGTGATGTGTGGTTTGGAGAGGACATCGCCATGAGGGTGGTACATTGGATCTGCAACTGTGGGGCTACCAAGGACACTCCTATTGTTGATTTGGGTTTGTTGAAGGAAAAATATTTTTAATAATCCCTATCCCTACTAATATTATAAATTCGAAAGGAACTCTGTCTGTCTGTCTGCTACGCTTTCCAGTTTAAACAATCTGTTTCGGTCAGTCACAGGGCGGTAAATCTCCTGTTGACACGCAAAAATGGAGTCACCGAGTGAAATTAATATTGAAAGCTTTATCCTATAAATACAGAATCGTCCTGTGTTATGGGACACACACAGGACATTACATGACTTACACGTCACTATACAAAATGCTGACTTGATTGAAAGGGGTTAAACGCCAAGGCGAGCGCCACGTGCGTGCCGCGCGCTCACGGAACACGCGTCACAAGGCGGCAACACGCTACGTTTATTTATGCAGCGAGCACGCGGCGCTTGTGTCGTTCACACGCTCGAGGAACGCGCACGCCTAATGTGGGGTCAGCCTATTAAACCAATTTTAATGAAATTTCGAACACAGATAGAGTGGACTTTGGGAAAGGACATAGGATGGTTCATTCATCGGGAACCTATAAGTTCCCGTAGGATGGATGAGTCCACGCTGGCGGAAGGCTAGTATTTCAAGCGATCGTGGAAAATCTAGGACTTTGTTTGTAGGGGGGGGCTTGATTTTAGTTTGGAAGGTGCGGACGTTTGTTGATGGGGGGGGTGGCTGAGGCATCATGTGTACACGGGTTCAGGGATATGCAGGTATGTGGCAAACCAACTGTCAGATGTTTTCAAACAGCCCTTAAGACCTCAGACAAGGTTTAAATGCTCTGATCTCAATATTTGAAATGGCTGGACCGATTTTGACGTGTCTTTCACTTGCAGGTAGCTGATGTAATGAGGAGTAACTTAGGCTACTTTTATTTTAGTAAAATTCTACAACTAAAATCCACGCGGACGATGTCGCGGGCGGCCTCTAGTCCCATATAAAGTTAATTTAATATATTTGCAGGTTGCGGTAATGGCTATACATTGATGGAACTGGCAAAAGAGGGCTTCACAAACTTACTTGGCATTGATTATTGTGAAGAAGCCATCACATTAGCTGAAAAGGTTTCGACTGAGTTTCCTATGATCAAATATAAGGTATACTATTACACTTTTTATTGGCTGCAACCTTTTTTGTATTCCTCTGCTGGGCACGGGTTATCCCCCTTATTTGAGACGCCTGGAGCTTACTCCGCTTGCTTCAATGCGGGTTGGTGGACATGCGAGTTAGTGGGCAACCCGCTGTCGGATGTTTTCAAACCGCCCTTAAGGCCTCCGACAAGGTTTAACGACTATTGACAACAATCGGGACCGACAGCTTACCGTGCCCTCCGAAACACGGAAACGTGCATGAAATTTTTAGGTACAAATCCCACATAACCTGGTAGACTCTCCCAAGGTGCTGGGTACCTTTTGAAGGTTCCTAAGATACAAAAAGATGACCGTTAGTACGGAACTTATATGATTACTTACCATAAAAAAGGAAAGTAATTATTTAAGACTCGTGCGTGGCCGCATGTCGCCGTAAGCATCGGAAGGTGCAGGAGAGCACATCTGCTATCCTGAAGATGGGCCCATTCCAGGGAGGACACAGATGCGTTCCACTGGAGATCCAGCAAAAACTCATAAATTCTCACCACAGCAACAATTTACAAAACTGTCAACTTCTGGTCTATTAAGCAAAACAAATAAAATTAAAGTGGCTAATGTATTACATTATTATTGAAATGATTGGTCATATTGTGCAATAAAACTTATGGAAATACTGTATGTTTACATTGATGATGTTTACTGCAAAATCTCATGTGTAAAATCAGGTAAATCAACGAAATTTTGTATACAGCCTCTTAAGTATTTTTTTTAGGTATTCGACATAACAAAAGACAACGTGGAAAGCCTAGGCAAATTCGGTCTCGTTCACGACAAAGGAACATACGACGCTATAGGCCTAAACCCTGACAATGCCAAGGCACATCGGGAGAAGTATATCGAACAGGTGGAACAGATGATGCAAGATAATGGTGAGTTTGTATCTATAATATTAATTCATTTTGTATTACAGCCGAGCCACGCTATTTACTTTAAGCATCGACGATATAGTCGCCCTCCGCAGCGACTGAATGTTGGACTTGGCACTCTATCAGATGCAGATCGCGGCGATTTGTCGTCTTCGGAACACAACCAGTGTGTTATACTATCGAACATTTGGCATGTTATAACTAGTGGTGTTCCGGATATCCGTATCCGCGGAAGAAATAAAGTCCGTGTCCGTCACTTTTCCGCGGACCTTTTACTTTTACGGATCTTTTATTAATTTTCAAATTCAATTGATAGGATAAAATGCTGCATAATATCTTAGATTATGTGATGTGATTAAGTAATATAATTAAAAAAATCCATTCAGTATATTTTTTTTATTTCTTAAAATCAAATATTTGGCACCTTTAATTACAAACATATATTCTAGTAAGTTACCATACCTACCAATAGTATACAACTCAAAGATTAAAAGCAGGCAATAAAAAGAAAAAAGCGGGCAATAAAAAAGAAAAAGAGTGGGCATAAAAAAGAAAAAAGCGGGCATAAAAAATCTCCAGCCCGGGCTCACGGGGGCACGGGGGAGTTGCGGAAGGTCCCCATATCATAAAAATGTTACCTATTCTTTTCCAGGTATGTTCGTGATAACCTCATGCAATTGGACCGAAGAAGAGCTTGTAAAGCAGTTTTCAGAAAAAATGCGATTAAAATGTATTATACCTACGCCTCAGTTCAAATTTGGCGGGAAAGTGGGCAGTGTCGTATCGTCTGTTGTGTTTGCTAAGAATCTTTAATAAACGATTTTATAATTTGTATTTGGTTTTTTATTTCAAATCTAAACTAACTCAACTCAATCGAAACTAACTAATCGAAAATGAAATAGTTTGATGTTTGTGTAAAATAATTAGTTCTAATTTATTAATAATAATACACCAACACCTTGCACACACAAGTAAATTCATAAGAAATAAAGAGCCGTATTATAAATACAAACCCGAAACAGTATTAGAAGACAAGACATATAAACTCTATTGGGACAGAACAATTTTGACAGATAGAACTATACACTACAATAGACCAGATATTACCCTTCATGATAAACAAAAAAAGATCGTATATTTTATTGATATAGCTGTACCAAACACCCATAATATTTAGTCAACAATAAATGAAAAAATGATAAAATATAGAGATCTCTCTATTGAGATTAAAAAGCAATGGCAAGCCCAAACTGTCCACATAGTTCCAATAGTTATATCATCAACAGGAGTCATACCGAAAAGTTTATTCAATAGTTTAAAAATATTAAATATTAAATCCAACATAGCCGTCACCCTACAAAAAGCATCAATACTCAACACATGTAGAATAGTACGTAAATTTCTAAATATAACATAAAAATCATTATTTCATCACTGTCACGCTTGGCCATGGCCCGTGTGATAGAAATTAAACCTCTTCGGAGAGAATAAGAAAGAAAAGATACAAATAATAATAATAATAATAATAAAGCCTTTTTATTTCCTTAATAAAAATTCGTTTGCACTTGAATTGATTTTAAATTATTACAATAATAATACATTTATGTAGCATGCATTTTATATCTTGACATTATAATTACTTTAATATCCTGAATAATATATATTTGTATATATCATATATACACATATAATATAATATATATGTATATATGATTATGATATATATATATACATATTTTTTTTACATTAGTACATTTAATTTCTTAATTTAATTATTCAATTATATAATTTACTATATTTACTATTATAATTGTATTGTAATGAATTTCATATATTTATTATATTAAGGACCTCTCTGTAGAGTAAAGGCCTCCTCCATTTTTCTCCACATAATTCTATCCCTCGCTTTGTCAATCCAGTCCTTTCCCGCTACTTTCAAAATCTCATCTAGCCATCTCTCTGCTGGTCTGCCTCTCTTTCTCTTACCTACAGGTCCTTTCCACGTAGTTATTTTTCTCGCCCATCTGTCTTCGCCCATACGTGCAACATGACCTGTCCATTTCCATTTTAATTTTTTGCAGTGATCTAGAGCATCAATCAGATTTGTTGTTTTTCTTATATCAGTGCTTCTTTTTTTGTGTCTCAATTTTAAATTTAGTATGCTGCGCTCCATGGCTCGTTGGGTAGTTATTATTTTGTTCCTGGTCCGCTTGTTTAAAATCCATGATTGGGATGCATAAGTGAGAGATGGTAGTACACAAGAGTCCAAAATTATTTTCTTTAGGTTTACTGGGGTTTTCGATTTTAAAATTTCTTTGAAGCTCCAAAATTTATTCCAGGCCATGTTCACACGTCTCATTAACTCATCGTGGTGTCTAGTTTTATTAAATGATACCTGCTTGCCTAGGTAAGTGTAATGCTTGACATATTCTAGTGGGACACTGTTGATGTATACTGGGGTCTCTATGCTATTTGTCATAATTTTTGTCTTGGCTGTATTGAGTTCTAAGCCTATTTTATTGCTGATATAATTAATTTCGTTTACCATTGTTTCTATATGTGACGAGTTTTCTGCGAAAAGTATGATATCATCGGCGAATCTGAGATTACTTAGATATTGACCTTTAATTTCGATACCTTTGTTTTTCCAATTTAATGTTTTCATGATGCTTTGTAAAACTGTAATAAATATTCTAGGAGAAAGGGGGTCTCCTTGACGTACGCCTCTCGATATCTTAAATTCCGAGCCTGTTTTATCTAATATTACTCTACTAGCGCTTTTTTCATGTCTTGTATGAGCTCTATAGTTTCTGATGGTACATGACATTCTTGTAGTGCTCTCCACATGCTAGTATGGGATATAGAGTCAAACGCTTTGGCGTAGTCGATGAACGCTAGGTAGAGCGGTCGATTCATTTCTTCGTATTTCTCTATAATTAGTTCTAATGAGTGAATATGGTCTATAGTTGAGTACGTGCTTCTAAATCCTGCTTGCTCTACAGGTTGATGTTCTTCTGTATGTTGCGCAATGCGTTTTTCGAGGCAAGAAGCAAACAGTTTGTAAAGATTTGACTGTAGGCTGATTGGTCTATAGTTCCGTATATCTGTAGGGTCTCCTTTTTTGTAGAGCAGTACTATATCTGATTTAGCCCATTCTGTAGGGATTTTTCTAATTTATTACATACTAGCTTTCCGCAAGCGGCTTCGCCCGCGTGGTCTCCTTTAATGGGTCCCCGTAGGATGAAAAGTAGTCTTTGTGCTATTCCAGGCTTCATTGCTATATTAAAATCATAGGCGTTTAGCCAGTTGCTTCAACCGCATTAACCCTGTAGCGACCTTCCGCTACTTATCAAGAGATGGCGCCATGGGTATTCTGAAACACGCTATCGAAGTTTTCTGAATACCCTACCTGGTAGGGCCTACCATATATACAAGCTCCGAATTGAGTCAGTTGGAGCGCGGCCGCTCCCCGGGCATGACCACCTCGCCCGGCGGGAGATCTCCCTTTGCCAAACTGGTGACCCGGACAAGAATACGTCCCTTCTGACCTTCATCAGTCGCACCTTCATACCCTGGATGGACTGCAGCATCACTTCACCAGCTCGTCAGGTTCATCGCAGCGCACCATGTACACGCTTCCTGTTCCTGACACAGCTGCCTCCAAGGACTTCATGGACGGCTTGAGTAGCCATTACTCGCCTCCACATCCTACCCTCACATCCCGACTCACCGTGGACAGAGGGCATATCCACTCTTCGCTTCACCCTCACATCCCGACTCACCGAGGACGGAGGGCTACACAAGGTCTGCACCCTCAGATCTCGACTCACTGCAGATAGAGGGCATTCAAGCTCCGAATTGAGTCAGTGGGAGCGCGGCCGCTCCCCGGGCATGACCACCTCGTCCGGCGGGAGATCTCCCTTTGCCAAAACCCTATTACCCGTTTTCACGTAGGAATGAAGCATTTTCCCGCGGTAAAAAATAGCCTATGTTACTCAGGGTGAATGTAGCTTTCTATTGGTAAAAGAATTTTTGAAATCTGAACAGTAGTTTTTGTGTTTATTCATTACAAACATACAAAACTACAAATCTTTCCTCTTTATAATATTAGTATTGATATCAATATTTGTACGCCCATAGTGGCAGAATAAGTGGACCTTAAAACTTGTTTTAGATCATGTTATTGTATCTTATTCAGCAAATATATGTGGGTGTATTACTTTTAGTGAATAAACAAATAGAATAAAATTATATTTAACTTAAAAGAAAACATGTAGACTATGGACTGTTACTTCATTTAGTTCATTTTTTATCTATACTTTATTGTCTGTGGAGTAGGAATGTTACGGGGTGAAGGTAGGAAGGGGGGAGATAATGGTAATATGGCGTAGGACGTATAAGTTAGTTAAGGTGAAAAAGTTTGTAAGAAGAAATAAAGAAGCAGTTTTTTGGAAAAAGTTTATTATTTCTACGAGATAACCATACCCCTACAAAATTCTCGTCCGGGATTACGGTGGGATTACGCCGAGCAATCAAACGAATGGTGAAAAAAAGTGTGAACGACGACTACAGAAAACTGTGCACGCGCAACGAGGTATTAACGCGGTACATTCTACGAGCGGTGGAACGCAAAAATAAAGTCAGCAATATCATCAACGACGAACGACGAATATTATTTCAAGAAGTATAGAACGATGATGTCCGATTCGGAAAGGACGTTTAGAGATAAAGATCATGGTGGTCAGCCGTATCCTGCATTCAACATGGCGGAAATAATTCCTCGCTTTAGTGGCGAAGACTTAACATATTCATCGGTGAAATGGGCTCAAGATATTGAAGATAACGCTGAAATATTTGGATGGACGGAGCAGCAGAAATTAATTATCGCCAGAAGATCCCTTACCGGCACGGCCGAATTATGGCTTCGGTCAGAAAAACCATACAAAACGTTTGATAAGCTAAAAGAGGCGATACAAAAGGAATTCGTCGAAGTAATTAATAGCAAGGAAATGCACGAGTTAATGAGCAGGCGAAAAAAAAGGAATGACGAGAGTTACTATCAGTACATGTTAACAATGAAAGAATTGGGGAAAAGAGCCAGATTTCCCGACTACGTAGCCATTCAGTATATAATTGATGGCATCACGGATTTCGAATCGAATAAAATGTGTCTATATGGTGTGTCTACGTATTCTGCCTTAAAAGAAAAACTTGGTTATTACGAGACTATGAAACAAAAGATGAAGCATCACGGAACCAAGCATTTCGAAGGGCGCCGAGATGCAAGTCAACATAAGCGTCGCGATAATGACTCCAATACACAGCAGCAGCAGCAATCAAGCAGCGCAAAATATAAGCAATTCGTGCGTTGTTTCAAGTGTGGTAAAGCGGGACATGTGTCTAGCGAGTGTTATAATGGTGTGAAATGCTTCCGTTGTAACGCGTATGGTCATATTGGAGCTAACTGCGAGAAATTTGGCACCGACGCATACCAGGCGCGTCATACCAACACCGAGCGCCATTTTGGTCAACAACAAACGAACGCTGAGAAGTTGCAGCGAGCGATGTTCGTACAACCATCGTCAGAGGGCGCTGGAGTAGCTAGCGAGGATGTCAACGTCATGAAAGAACAAATGAACGAAAAGGTTAGTAGTTCTTTGGAACCAATCAGTAGCTGTCAGTGTCAAGGTCAAAACGTCAATGACATTTTGAGTGTCAGCAGTATATTACTTGTAAATAAATCGTTGAAAAGTGGTAAAATCAAAGATATTCCTGTAAATTGTTTGCTAGATACCGGTAGCGACGTAAATTTAATAAGTTTAGAGATGTTTTCAAAGTTAAACATTGGTTACGAATGTGATAACTTAATTTTAAGTGGTTTAGGATCTTGTAAAGTAAGTTCAATTGGCAAGTTTCAAATTGATTTAACAATAGATGGCCATTGTTATAAAGTTATGTTTCATATTGTGCCTAACGAAGTAATTCCATATTCAGTAATATTGGGTCAGCCATTTTTAGCAGATACAGTTATTCAAATTAACAAGGGTTCAATAGAAATAAGACCTCAATCCTATAATAGCTCATACCTCTTGTGTTTACCTTCCAGTACTGATGATAACCCGAATGAAGTATCCCCCTGTGTTCAAGAATTAATTAATAATTATAAGCCATTAAAAATAAAAGAAGCTCCTATAAAATTGAAGATTGTGTTAAAAGATGATATCCCAGTAGTACAGCGACCTCGAAGATTAGCTCTAAAAGAACAAGAATTTGTTAACAACCAGATAAAAGAATGGCTCAACCAAGGTATTATACGTCCCAGTTACTCCGAGTATGCCAGTCCACTTGTTCTAGTTAAGAAGAAAGATGGAAACATTAGAGTTTGTGTAGACTACCGGAAAATTAACCAAAAAATAATTAAAGATGAATATCCACTGCCTGTCATCGAAGACCATATTGATAAATTATGTAAAGCGAGAGTGTTCAGTACTTTAGATCTGAAGAATGGATTTTTCCATCTACCGATAGAAGAGGAATCAATCAAATATACAGCTTTTGTTACAAGCAGCCCAGAAGGGCAGTATGAATTTTTACGAGCACCTTTTGGTCTATCGTTATGCCCAAAATATTTCATGAGGTACGTTAACATTATTTTCAGAGACCTCATTGCAGCAGGTATCGTTTTAATATTTATTGATGACCTAATCATTCTTGCAGATAATGAAAAACAAGGTTTAGAAAGACTCAAGGAAGTTTTGAAAGTCGCTTCGGAATATGGATTAGAAATTAATTGGAAGAAAACCCAGTTACTACAAAGAACCGTTGAATATTTAGGGTATGTTATATCTAATGGAACCATTAAACCCTCAGTAGAAAAAACAGATGCAGTAATGAAATTCCCTGAACCAAAAAATTTAAAAGATGTACATAGTTTTATAGGTTTAACTTCATATTTCAGGAAATTTATACCGGAGTATGCATTGCTAGCAAAACCTCTCAGCGACTTGTTAAAAAATAATCAATTTAAATTTGAAGAGCCACAGAAGCATGCATTCATGGTGTTGAAGCAAAAATTAACTAGTGAACCTGTTTTGAAAATTTTTGACATACAACTGGAGACAGAACTTCATACGGATGCCTCAAAGTTTGGGTATGCAGCAATACTGATGCAAAGAGATCCCATAGAGGGGGCCATGCATCCAGTTCACTATTTTAGCAGAAAGACTACAGATGAACAACAAAAATGGAGTAGCTATGAACTTGAAGCACTTGCGGTAATTGAAGGAGTCAAAAAATTTAGAAAATATTTAATTGGAATACCCTTTAAGATCATAACAGACTGTGAAGCCTTTCAGAAAACATTAAGTAAGAAGGATTTGTGTGTAAGAATTGCTAGATGGGTTTTATTTTTGCAAGATTTCAATTACAGTATAGAACATCGTACAGGAACAAGAATGAAACATGTAGATAGTTTGAGCAGAAGTTTGTGCATTGTTAGTAGTGAGTTGCATGCAAGAATTCAGAGAGCTCAGGAGGAAGATGAGTCATTAAAGGTTATACGAGAAATTCTGAAAGAGAAGCAGTATGAAGATTACAGTTTAGAAAAGGGAGTAATTTATAAAGGGATTGATAAGAAAATTGTTGTACCAGAAATGATGGATCTTGAAATTATTAGAAGAGCGCATGGAATTGGGCATTTTGGCAAAAAGAAAATTAAAGACATTTTAGACAGGGATTATTACATAAACAAATTGGATTCTAAAATAGAAAAAGTAATTTCTATGTGTATACCATGCATATTAGCAACCAGAAAATTAGGTAAACAAGAAGGATTTTTAAACCCTATTGACAAAGGAGAGTGTCCTTTGGGGACGTTACATCTCGATCATTTAGGACCATTGGATTCGACGAAAAAATTATACAATCACATTTTGACAGTAATAGATGGATTCACTAAATTTGTATGGATTTACCCTGTTAAGACATTAACAGCGAAGGAAACTGTAGAAAAGTTAAGATTGCATCAGAAAGATTTTGGAAATCCTTTAAGAATAATTACAGATAGAGGCACAGCTTTCACCGGGAAGGAATTTCAAGATTATTGCAAGGAAGAAAATATAGAGCATTTAACAATCACTACAGGTATACCTAGAGGGAATGGGCAAGTTGAACGGATGAATCAAATTATTATTAATGTTTTGACAAAGATGTGTATAGAAGAACCAACTAACTGGTATAAACACGTGAGTAAGCTTCAGAGAGTAATTAACAGTACATACCAGAGATCTATTGATACATCACCTTTTGAACTTATGATTGGAACTAGATTAAAATTAAAAGAAGACTTAGAAATTGTTAAGCTATTGGAACAAGAAAATATAAGGAATTTTACAGAAAACAGAGAGGAGTTAAGAAGGGAGGCCAAAGCTCAGATATTAAGAATTCAGGAGGAAAATAGAAAAAACTTTGATAAGAATAGGGTTACAGGACATGTCTATAAAGTAGGAGATCTGGTGGCTATACGAAGAACACAATTTGGTACTGCATTAAAATTAAAGGCAAGATTTTTGGGACCATACAAAGTGGTTAAGGCATTAGGACGGGATAGATATGAGGTTGAGAAGGTAGACCGGAGCACAGAGGGAGCTATAAAAACTACTAGTGGGGTAGATTTCATGAAACCATGGCCTCATTGTTGAATAAATTTAATAGTACATTTTTCCTATTAAACATTAAAATCATAAGTAAGTAAAATAAGTAGGTATAATATTATTATGTAGTTTCACTTTTCAGTTTATATAACAATCATCTGTTTATTACTTTATCTCTATTTCACACAGCTGTAATAAAATACTATATTAGGATTATCTCTATAGTAAATATTTTCTACATAATATTTAATTTGTATGAATTGTGTCTGTTTAGTTAGCACAATAATAATTATCTAAATAATAAAAGATTAAGTGTTAAAGCTTATCAGTAATTTTGGCATAATATTTCTTAGTGATAATACCTAGTGTGTAATGCATAGTTTAGTATAAAATGTACTTGGTCACCTAACATTACAAAATATTTTAGATGTTTATTTGTTTAAGATGTTTCTTGCTTACCTTTTGTGTATTAGATTGGAGAAAAGCTAGGAAAAGTAATAATTATCTTTACATACCAATGTGTTAAAAAATAGTTGAGATTTAATTTGTTTAACTTAACTTAAAATTATAAAATTCTCATGTTCAGGATACTTCAATTTACTTAGTCTTTAGAAGATTATAATGTAACTTCAACCTATTCAGATGTAGACTCTTAATTTTTGAAAATATTGTAAAAGGGGGGAAAAAGTAAATAATAAGTGTGTAAGATAGGTGTAATTTTTATTACTTTTCAGGATAATACTAGCTTTTAGCATTAGTTATTGTAACATTAACTGAGTAATTATCATAATTATAGTTGTAACAATGTTGTAGTATTAAATTTAAAATTACATAGTCTGAGGTCAGACTAATGCAGGATGGCCGAGTTGTGGGTGTATTACTTTTAGTGAATAAACAAATAGAATAAAATTATATTTAACTTAAAAGAAAACATGTAGACTATGGACTGTTACTTCATTTAGTTCATTTTTTATCTATACTTTATTGTCTGTGGAGTAGGAATGTTACGGGGTGAAGGTAGGAAGGGGGGAGATAATGGTAATATGGCGTAGGACGTATAAGTTAGTTAAGGTGAAAAAGTTTGTAAGAAGAAATAAAGAAGCAGTTTTTTGGAAAAAGTTTATTATTTCTACGAGATAACCATACCCCTACATATATAATTAATTAATTTATTTATTAAATAAAGAATTACTATGATTATGAATATTTATTTTACATATTATTTGACTAAACGCACTTTTTTTGGTTAACACCTACACACAGGCGCGGTCGCAGCCTTAAATTTTTTTGGGCCAACAAGAAATTTTGGGGAAAAAGGAATCCCACATTGACTTGTTTAGCCTTCCATCTACGCATGACTGATGGATTTGGGGGGGGGGGGGGTCATGTCCCCTGTGACCGCACACACACATCTTGAACAAAACGACAACATGCACAACTTTGTTATTTGGCGCTCATTTACAGCAGATTGGGCACCGATTATACCTTCCACTCCACATAACATTATTAAAAGAGGTAGAATGGCAATGATGCGCCATTCGTATGAAAACCGGTGTCGCCGATCCAACCTTACCTTTCACGTTTCACTTTATGTCACTACAGATGTAGACATCTGTACTTAAATAAATATGAAGCTGACGCACATATTTGCAATTTCAAATCTAGCCAATCTTAGCGCCGCACAATCACGCGATTATAATGAACGAATCACACACAAGCACGCATATCGCAGCACGATCGCGTGTTTCTGTAGAGATACGAGCGTTTGCTCATATCCTTGGCGCGTATGCCCCGCCCACATTTCCATTCTAACCTTTTACTGTTCTGTGTTTCACTCTAGGTGACACTTTCATGCGAGTCGTACACCGAATATTATAGAATTAATAGTGAGAGTTGTGTTCTAAACTCCACCAGATACTTTCTGGAAAAGTAACCATCACTTTACTTGGATATCTGACTGACTCATCCATTACTCATGACTCTTATTTCAATAACAAGGGCAAAAAGTCGATTCAACTGTTTTTACGTGTTAAAACCAGAAATAAAACGAACAGAGGTTCTGCATTTTTTATTGACAAGCAGAATGACACAGAATAATGGCTGGCAAAGTCTTATCAATCCGGGATTTTCTTCGCGGGCCCCGCGAGGGGCCCGGGGCACATGTTTCGGGCCTGCCCCTGCCATGGGTGGTTTCCGCGGGCCATAAATATGGTCCCGGTCTTTGGGGTGGAGACCAGGTGGTCCCTGACGTGGTCTTCTTCTTCTGTTGTTGTGGTCTTCTTTGTTTGTCTTCTGGTAGTCCAGGAGGCGGATGAGTCGGAGGCTGTCCAGCGTCCAGTGTGGGAGAGTTTTTTTTAGCAAAGGCTTATATAGAGACGACTCTCTCCTTATTGGCTAGGGCTTGGCTTGGCTTAAGGGAGACATCAAGGCGGCATGGCTCCGATTGGCTAGCTGACTGCTGCGTTCGTTAACACTAGATACTGATAGCATGCACAAATCGACATAGTATATTATTATGATCGATGCATGCATAGAAAGAAACATAGTACTTATAATTAAGGTATAGGAAATTACCAAAGAAAACAAAGGAATAGTAAAAAATATTTTATTTTCAGTTCATTTGTTTATAAAATTGATTTGTACATCTGCTATATAATAAATTTCATCACACATTTGTATTATTATTACACTAGCGGCCGCCCGCGACTTTGTCCGCGTGGACTTTGGTATCATAGTATGATGTTATATATCCTATCCTAAGGGTCAATTCCCACTGAAAGAGAAGCGGCGCGCAGCGGCCTTTTGAGGCAAAATATGACATATCATTTTGAATCTTATCTGTGTGATTACATAGTTCATAGTTACTTGGCAAGGAGAGGCAACGCGGCGCCGCGAGGCTGCACGAACTTTCGAAAGAGGTTGCCCCTTGCGGCTCCGTGGTCGGTTACTTGCTCTTACAGCCGCTGCTCTTTCAGTAAGAATTGACCCTAAATCCTTCCCCAATAACTGGACTATTCAACACAAAAATAATTTTTCAATTCGAACCAGTAGTTCCTGAGAGTAGCGCGTTCAAACAAACAAACTGATTTACAGCCACAATTATTATCGCCATAACCTACAACTCGCCAGTTGACTACCCGTGTGGCGCATGACATGTGTGGGTTTGATTCCTGGCGAGGTAGTTTGACTGATGAGTTTCTAATTTCTGTTCTCGGTCTGGGTGTTTTTTATTTTATTTTTATTTATTTATTTCTGAGAAACACCTTAAAAGAAGAGTCACAAAGGGTAAAACCAATTGGCATTGTCTACCAGTCCAGCCTGGGTCAACAGGCTATTACAAAGAAAAAATGTTTGTGTTTTTGTGTGTGTCCATAGTACCCACGAAACCAGTAATCCTAATGTGGGGATTTAAGTGTTATTAATAATAACAGACAATTTTAATGATAATAATAACTTATTATCATTAAAATTGCCTATTTACAAAAATTCTGTCAAATGCAATAATATAAATAAAATTCTCGTATCGCAGTGGTTGTTGCCAACCTCCTTGCCAACTCCGTCCTGTCCTGTCCTGTCCGTCTTAGTAATAGGGTCCTGTTTCACTCTTTGGGCATGAAACCCTAATAAGGCCTCATGTAAGTGTGGCCGGCAACTGCACCTTTCCACCGAAACACAATAGCATTTTATTTATTTATTTGTTCTGTGGCCTGTTTAGTATTTGATGACTCTGGGATCCCCAGCGAAACGCAGCGGTGTCCGACAACGGCTCTGCCTATAAGGTCTGCACCACACTGAGCGGCTGCACCATTGGTTGCAAGACGTTCTGCTGGAAGAACTGCCCGCGGATCTCTGGATATTCTTCTTTCTTCTGTTTCGCTTGCTGCGGACACAAATAAAGTTTCATCGTTAAGAAATTATTCGACAAGAATGCATTGTAGTATCTTTAATTGGATTGGATTCGAGTGGACTGCTGTATCTACAAATGAGGTGTAGTATCCAGGCGCGGTCGCAGCCTTCAGTTTGGGGGGGGGGGGGGTTTTGCCAAGAAATTGAAATTGAAATTTGTGGGAAGAGTTGTCCCGTTTACACATGACTGATGGATTTTGGTCATGTCTCCTGTGACCCCCCTGGGACCGCGCCTGGTAGTATAGTAGTACAGTAAAATACATTTTCTTCTTATTTTTTACTTTTTAGTTCGTATTTTCACAAAAGCGTGTTTTTAGTTTTTTAAACTACATTATTTATTTTTAACTTTTTAGTTGGATTTTTTTCAATAATTTCGTATCCCATTCAGCAAATCATTTTATTTAATACCCATATCATGGGGGTGCATTTCAAATAGTCAATCCGCCATCTTGAATGTCCGCCACTTTGAATTTAAGTCACGTGACTATTTTTTCGTATTCCTGACAGCAAACCCTTTCATTTGATACCCATATCATGGGGGTGCATTTCAAATAGCCAATCCGCCATCTTGGATGTCCGCCATGTTGAATTTTTAATGACGTTTCTTAGCTAGTCATGTATTGTCATCAGAACTCAGAGCGTGTGCAAAATTTCATCCTAATCAAAGACCGGGAAGTGGGTCAAATTAAGATTCCAAAATTTTCTTACATACATACATAGTTACAAGTGAAGCTAATATAAGCGTGCAAAAAATAGTATGTTTTTATCATCGATATAATATAAGTAGGTAGATTCACAGTCTCCGCATAAAAGTGGCACCGGCAAAAGAAGGCATAACGATATGCCTTCTTTCGCTTTCATTTGCTAAACCGCCACGCACGTGTCGCACGTCAGTGATGCCAAAGTCCGCAGTAAAAAATTGTAAAAATTACACTCTAAAAACGCAAAAAAGTATGGAGTATCATACTTCCAGTGAGTACATCTTTATCTTAATTTAATAACGCATATTTATTATACTTTAAGACTATTTAAAATTTGTTTGATTCACCACGGCATGCATACATAGATAATTGTAAACGAATTTGTGCTTTATTGTAATGCTTTTGGTTTCATTTCTCAATAAACTCCTATTTCATAAGTCTAAAGTCGTAAAATTTTATTGCCGTATTATAAACATCGAACCAGAAGGTGATAAGTAACAATTTAACATGGACTTATAGTCTTACTTATGTCAGTACCATAAGGTTTAAAATAGATAAAAAGTAAGATACCTTAAAATATTTTTATGTTTAGAATACTTGTATACAATATCTATAATAAGTACGTTTTTACGCGGGGCCACCTTTTGACTCAATTTTGTATGGGAACCTTGCATCTACCTACTTATATTATATCGATGGTTTTTATAGATTGCCACACAGAGACAATTTTTAAGCGACAAACTCACGGGCGCATTGCGGTGCATCATCTTGACGTGCTTGTAGATGGAGGTCTGCCACGTGAAGGTGGCGGGGCAGAGCGCGCAGCGGTACGTGCGGCCCGACGCGCGCGTCGTGTGCATCGCCCACACGTGCCCCTTCAACCGCTTCACTGTCTGCAAGGAACAGGGTAAGGTCATAGTATAAAGAGACCAAGTATGTTATCTTCGGAACGTGTGAGCCTTGAGTTTGGGCTAAAAATCAACCGTAAGAAGACCAAGGTGATGATTGTGGACCGCCTTAATAACAACTCTCCTGCTATCACACAATTAGCAAACTATAAAGTTGTCTCATCCTACGTCTACCTGGGCTCATTAATATCCAACACTGGGGGATGCATGGAAGAGATAAAGAGACGTATGGCAATGACAAGGAATGCTATAACCTAAGAAAATTATGGAGGAACAGGAAAATCACCAAGACTACCAAAACGAAACTTGTTCGAACACTTGTGTTTCCCATTTTTCAATATGCTGCCGAAACGTGGACCTTACGCGAAATAGAAAAGAAAAAGACAGACGCCCTGGAGATGTGGTACTGGAGGGTACTTGCGTTGAGCTGAATTAAAAAAACTTACCTTGTATGACTTTCCACATATTTCGCACAAATGTTCACCCTCGGGTATCTTGTTCCTGCCCTCGTGGATGTTATTCATGTGTGCCACCATTATTTTAGCTGTTTTGAATGCCTGCAACAAATATTAAAGACTCTGTTATTACAAATGTCTGTCCGTGTCATGAGGCTGTATCTCATGAACCATGATAGTCAGACAGTTGAAATTTTCACAGATGATATATTTCTGTTGCCTGTTGTTGAGTTTTTTTTTGAGCATGCAGGCCACGTGGTGTTGAGTGGTCGCTGCAGCCCATGAACATCTACATTCAACCTCAATCAAGCATAGGTAAGTCTTGTCTGAGGTCGTATGCAGTTGCGCTGCTACTCCGGAGGCTGGTGGTCGCCTCATGTAAGAGTGGCCGGCAACTGAACCTTTCCACCGAAACACAACAGAATTGGTTCACGGCAGAAGTGGGTGCAGCGGTGGTACTTCCCCGGGCGAACCATAATAGTTCTACCTACCACCTTTTTTTTGTATCGGGGAGAAACCTTCAAAAGGTACTCAGCACCTTGGGAGAGGATACCGGGTTATGTGGGATTTGTACCGCACTAAAACCCCCTCGGTGGCCTGCCTCTGCGCTTGGGGGACTCCGGGACCTCCAGTGGAACGCACCGGTGTACTCCACGCGCAGCCTAGAATGGGCCCATCTTCGGGGGAGCAAATATGCTCTCCTGCAAATTCCGATGCTTACGGCGGCATGCGGCCATGGCTGGACCACAACCCCGGAAACCCCCTTTTAATCGCCTCTTACGGTCAGGCAGTGGATACTGTAGCTCTATTCTTAATCCCGAAGCTACAGGGACT
This sequence comes from Pyrgus malvae, assembly GCA_911387765.1. Lineage (NCBI taxonomy): Eukaryota > Metazoa > Arthropoda > Insecta > Lepidoptera > Hesperiidae > Pyrgus > Pyrgus malvae. The sequence continues at coordinate 2,290,251 of OU426976.1, read as the reverse complement.
ACCACCTACTTGTCTAGTTATATATATATCTCTCTCTCTCTCTGTGTGTGTGTGTGTGTGTGTGTGCATGAGTGTGAAGCACTATTTTTTAAAGATCTCACCTTAAAACACACACTGCACTGATACTTGATCCGTTTCAAGTGCTCCCAGTCGATGTGGTCTATCATGCACCATTTCGTCGCGAACTTTTTACCACAGTAGTTGCAGGTGTGTCTGCAATAAAAAAGAAATGTTCGCATTCCGTCACGAAAAGTAAAATGAAAATACTTTATTGTTGACTGTTTACATACATAGAATAAGATGTTTAAAATTATAATTGGAGTTTTAAACAGTCTACCATGTTCTGGCATACAATATTATTAATTAAAATTAACTAAAAATATTTTGTTTTAAGATCCGATAAGAATAATCTTAACGGATCATCGGAATTAAAATTAACTAAAAATATTTTGTTTTAAGATCCGATAAGAATAATCTTAACGGATCATCGGCTTTTGATGCCTACCCACCGCTGGGTCAATGAGAGAAAAAAAAGCCGGCGGAAAAAAAACTCTCAGGCATTGTTTAGTTACACTTATTTTATAATGTATTTTACGAGGAAGCTCCTTGGAGAGTAAAGGGTGGAGGAATTGTGGACTGTAAGTTGCGGTTTGACCTCCGGTTCGATATGATCAAAAATGGTGGAATAAAGGGTGGAAACTAGAGGGATTGATAAAGGGAACAAGCGCACTAACCTGGGGCTGGAGCAAATGGTATGCTCGTGTACTGATGAAGCCTCGATCAATCTTCTCTTGCCCGGGAACTGGTGTTGTCCTTCACACTACACTATAAGTACTTATTCACTTTGAGTCAGTTAAATCACAAACTATTGACAGCGGTGATGGCGGCGATGCGGCGAGTCTGACCACGTGTGAGGTGGCTTGCGGTGCGGTTGTCACGAGAGCACCTGCATGCGCGTCGGCGGCACGGCGGACGAAGGCAGACTGATTGATAATTCTTCCTGATCCATATACATTCGTGCGAATGGTGACAACATTATATAATAGTGCGCTTGCGGGAAAGAGAGGGAGGATGAAGGTGGTTAATTGGCGCGAACACTCCCCAAACTATTTTTATTGCACGTATTACGATGTCTTATCTTCAAAGTAGATGTGAAAATAGGAGATACGTATTGTAATTGGCTCCCTGTGATTGCGCGTGTATCGAAAAAACTATCGGTGTGGAGGAAAAGTAGAGATCTCCCGTCAGGCGATGTCACTGCCTGGAGACCGCTGTCCGAATGCCAACTTCGGACCGTTTGTATATATACTGAGTATCTAGGAAACTTCGATAGCGTGATTCAGGATACGTCTTCTGATTGACCAGTTCAGTATGACGCGTGTGACGTAGTACTCTATTGTTGCTTGCGTCGTCTTGCATGGTCAGCATTTCATGTGCGGCGCGCGGTCATGTTACTGTAGGTATCGCGCCGCTACAATTGGTATCGGTATCGATACTTTTGTCGAAAGCTTTACAAAAATGCCCTAAAAATCACTTACAAGTAAGTACCGACTTCTCATAAACGGGTTCCCAGCTAAGCACAATTTTTTTACTTTTTTAACACCATTTCAAACCCGAAAAAGCTAGTATCGGTACCTAACGTTAGCGGTAACGGCATGCGTATATGTACCGGTATATCTAAACCCTACTATACATACTACTATAAAATACTTCATAGCTTTACGTTACAGGCAGTAGTATTGGAATAGGAAACGATACCGGTATCAAAAGTGTTACGAAGACTTATTAATAAGTAAATAGGGTCTTGGACACTATGCACAAAAAAGATCAAAATCCTTACCTTAAAAAGGTTGCACTAAATCACGCTTGGAAAGCAATATAATTGTTAATTCTTTTTTATACATGATTTTTATTACCGCTTAAATCAGTAATAATGAAGTCAATTGACTATACATATATGATAACTTGATAAGTGACGTCACTAATCATTTTCTCATACAAAATGTATGGGGATGTCACGTTTTGACAGCTCATTAAAAGTATCTCAATTGACTTGGTAGTCCAAGACCGGATTGGTGCTGGTATCGGTATTTTTAAAACCAATTACAGGCACTACTTTTCGTTAACGTGCTTCTTACTGAGCCGCCAGTGTCGCTCTCGATTGCGTAGTGTGTAACTTAAAAACCTCTATAACTTCAAAAAATAACATGATCCCTTCCCATCAGAGCCCAAAACCTCTATAACTTAAAATACGCAACCTCTATAAATTAAATAAGTAATCTCTGTATTGGCCCTCAGTAACTTAAAGAAATGTTTCCACAATCTCTATAACATAAAATTGTCAATCACTCAATGACTCATTTTCAAAGAGTATGCAAAACAATTATTTAAAGCTTTGCGGCGGTTAGCCTTAAGACGCTTACCTGGATCATAAGTTTTTGATCATTGTCCTGGAAACATCGCTTTACCTACTGTGTCCAATGTGAATAAATAAATATGATTATTTAAGTTTCTGTATTTTATTGAACCAATCCTTCTGACGCATTCGAGTAAAAATAGGAACAGGGGTACATACATACATATGTACCTCTATATTAACCTATCCCTAACATAGACCCTTGATAAATTAAAACCTCAATAACTTAAAATATTTTGTGTTTCCCTTGGATTTGAACTTATTGAGGTTCTACTGTATTTTACCATGGATTTAACAGACTGTCATTGCACGGGATATAAATATAGCGCTACCTGTGATTGTGGGTGTGGTAGAATAGGTGTAGTTATAGTACGTACGTAGTTACTTGTCAAGGCTTTTATTACAACTTGCCTATCGAAACTGAAACTTTTTAGTGACCCAACTGAGCGATCAATGTTTTTTGACACGTGGCAAAATTATCGACGCCATCTTGGATATGACAATTAGTATTGGTATCTAGAATGGTTGCAACTGTTTCTTCTGCCAAGCTAAATTATTTTTTTTTACACCTTCTGAAGTCTACAGTCAGTATCGGTATCGGAATTAGTATCGGCACGGGTATCGATACCGCTGTCGACAGTTTAACAACAAGACTTTTTGAATACATATCACTATCGTTACCAGTAACGGTATCGATATTTTTAAATATCGATACCGTTACTGGTAACTGGTACCGCCGCTGCTGGTGGTGCCGGCGGCCCGGACCAAACTATTAGCCAAGGCGCCTCTAACGCGAGCGATGCGCATGGTGAAGGAGGTACATTCAAGGTTAGACGTGTTTGGTTGCCTTTGGAGTGAATTCGCAAAGGTGACACTGTATGTTTTATGTTATTCTTAAATTGTAATGTCGTATGTATTCGTAATTCGTTATGTTTTATATGTATTTTAATTTTAAGTTATAATTGTTTAAAAATAAGGCTACTCTATCACATTAGGTAAGATAACCTGTAAAGATAGATGTAATGAAGAATAAATAAATAAATAAAATAAATAAATAAATAAAGCACTTACAAATCAGTATCGCTACCAGTAACGGTATCGATATATCCGGTATCGATATTTTTAAAGCACTTACAAATCAGTATCGCTACCAGTAACGGTATCGGTATCGCTACCGGTATCGATATTTTTTCACTTACAAGTACTCCTTCTCGTTAACGTGCTTCTTGCTAAGTCGCAAGTGGTTGTAGAGGCAGTCGCGCGACGCGAACGTCTTGCCGCACTCGCGGCAGCAGTGCGACGCGCCCGAGTCGCGCTCGCGGTGGTTGCGCATGTGTCTCGACAGGTTGCGCTTCCACCGGAACAGTTTGCCGCAGATCTGACACGGATACGTCACCCCTTCGTGGATTACGCTGGATGGGAGAGGAATCAAGTTTCAAAGTTAAATAAAATCACTGTATTATAATCAGAAGTAAAAACGGAATAGGAGTTTTGGTGGGAAGTTGAAAAGTTGAATTATATTGTTTTATTATCATTTTCTTGGAAGCGCGCATGGCCCGGCGGTGAGTGTAGAACGCAAACGATCTACGCAACTAAGCCAAACGGGCGCGGTCGGGTATGAGATGGGAGACCGCTAGTGGCAAAAAAAAATTCATGCGCGTTTCCGTGCTTCGGAGGGCACGTTAAGCCGTTGGTCCCGGTTGTTATCGATAGATAACAGTCGTTAAACCTTGTCGGAGGCCTTACGGGCGGTTTGAAAACATCCGACAGCGGGTTGGCCACTAATCCGCATCTCCACCAACCCGCATTGGAGCAGCGTGGTGGAGTAAGCTCCAGGCCGCCCCAATAATGGGAAGAGACCCGTGCCCAGCAGTGGGACGCAAAAAGGGTTAGTGTATTTTTGAGTTATCTATACTTAATATGAAGCTGAAGAGTTTATTTGTTTGTTTGTTTGAACGCGCTAATCTCAGGAACTACTTCGAATTCCGGAAGGTTCGAATTGAAAAATTATTTTTGTGTTTGATAGTCCATTTATCGGGGAAGGCTATAGGCTATGTAACATCATGCTATGACTAATACCAAAGTCCACGCGGACGAAGTCGCATGCGGCCGCTAGTATAAGATAAAGCTGATAGAATTTTGTTTAATACAGGTTAATTACAGTGTTGCAAAATAAAATAACAACCCGAAGCCATGTTTTTCCGTTTTCCTCCTAAACTTACGTTTTTATGTTGTAAAGTAGCCATCTTTTGAACGAATTAACACTTTACATATACACTGACGACCTGCGTAGCGCAGTGGTTACATGCCGGACTGCCAATCGAAGGGTCCTGGGTTCGATTTCCGGCGAAACATTTTGAATGATAAGTTTAAATTTCTGTTCTCGGTCTGGGTGTTTGTGTTTCTGTCTTTGTGTGTGTCTATGGCACTCACGACCCAGGGTATACCCACAGAACATTATTAAAAAAGGTAGAACGGCAATAATACGCCGTTTGTATGAAGACTGGTGTCGCCTATTAAGCCCCGCCTTTCACCTCCATTACATCTGTACTTAAATAAATACGAAGCTTACGCACATATTTGCAATTTCAAATCTAGACAATCTTAGCGCCGCACAATCACGCGATTTCAAATGAACGAATCACACCCAAGCACGCACACGTGCACGCATATTGTAGCACGATCGCGTGTTTCTGTAGAGATTTTGGAAGTTTGAGCGTTTGCTCAAAATTCCTTGGCGACGTCTGCCCCGCCCACATTTCCATTCTAACTTCTGTTAATAATGTTCTGTGGGTATATCTACCCTACTGTAGTGCTATGAGTGTGAGGTGTTATTTATTTATTTATACACAGATAATACACAACTGTATTATGGGTATGTATATGATATGAATACAAAAAGTACTCACATGTGGGCCTTGTAATTTTTTCTCGCGTAGAAAACTTTGTCGCAGTGCCCGCACGGGAAAACTTTATCTTTGGTGTTTTCGTTCGTCGGAGTCGGCCTGTAATGGAAAAGAATTTATGTTTTATAAACTAACGTACACTATTATTTTTTTTTCATAATTCATAATTCATTTATTTGCTCAAATTGTGGTTACAGAGTTGTTACATAGAAAGTCATATCTCACAATTTACCATTATCATGGTGTGCAAATTTTATATTAAGTACAATTATTATTACAATTTAAGTATATTATAATTTAAACAAATTGATAATTAAAACATTATACAATAATTATAAACATAAATAAATAATTTACAGATAATTAATTTGAATAAAAGAATGTCATTATTTTTGTTATGCATGTCTATAGTTAATAATATTTAGATTGAATTAATAAAACATCATTTAAATTCAATTATTATTTCATATGCGATTTAACAGAATAGTAGCATTTTTGTAAGAGCCATTCATGTATTCGTTTTCATTTTTATCGTTACAACTGAATCATTTTTATTACCAAGCAGACAGACAGACAACAGAACAGACATGCAAATAGAGGAACAGACAGGCAGACAAGCACACAGACTGAGAAACACAATAAATGACATTTTATTTGATTTTAAATAGACAGACAGACAGACATACAGGCTTAGAAACAGATAGACATATTGAGAAACAAGCAGAGAGACCGAAAGACAGTTGGTTTGATTTTTAACAGACAAGTGGACAGACTTAGAAACAAACAGAGAGACCGAATGACAGACAGGCGGACTGACAGACTGGGAAACAGACAGACAGACTAAGAAACAAACAGGCAGGCAGACAGACAGACACACAGACAGACAGTTTTCTAAACAGGCTTCTATAAAAGTGCCCTCTTTATACATATATACTGTTACTCACTTGAGATGCTGTCGCAGCGTCACCTTGTTAGCAAACACTTTGCCGCAACAGTCACATTGAGGCTTTTCTCTGCTGCACTGGGACTTGTGATAGTTGAACTTAGATTTAGTGCTGAAAAAAAGAAAGAAAGAAAAAAAAATCATATTAGGAATACAAAATATTCGTTAAAATGAATGTCATTTTTTCCCGGTCATCGCCTTTAGGTGCCCGTTTGGGCTAGATGTTGAGCTGAGAGAACAAAGGCGGCAGAAAAAAGCTCCCAGCAGATCTTTTAAAAAAAAAGTACATTTATTTATTATTATTTGAGATAACAGAATGGCTGGTCGATAATGGTCACACGTGACAGCTGATCGTGTGAGACACTATCAACCCACTTCCACCTGCTCACAGATGCGAGTAATTACTAAAACTAATACATTCTATCGCCTTTTATAAGCGAGATTCACACGCTCCTTTACCATTTGATGATACTTAAATTATCATAATCCTATCTTTTCTTTTTATAATAGGTTAAATAGTTTCGGAGATTATCCCGAACATACTTAGTAGTGATGTGCCGGATCGCAGTAATAAATAAAGTAAGAAAGTTAGTAAAGATAAAGTAGATCCGGGGTTACGGATCCGGATTTCTGTGTGTCAAGATCCACGGATACGCATCTTAATTTTCTTACTCAATCGATAGTTTTCACTGCTTCCTGATTACCTTTTTAATGGTATTTTAAATTAACTGAAAACCTCTTATTAAAACTTTAGACAACCACGTTTGTTCTAGAGACACATATTAAACGAAATTAATAAAAAAAACCGTATACATTAACATCAGCTGACATTTTTTTTTCAATTTCGACGTTGGCCAGAATAAAAGGTGTTATTTACAGTGATGCTAACTTGTAGGTACCCAAAAGTGTTTCAGTGAATATTAAATTTATTTTGAAACGTTTCACACAATAAACCCACGGTAGTGTAGATATACGCTGTGTCGTGGGTACCATGGACACATACAAAGACAGAAATACAAACACCCAGACCTAGAAATTTAAACTCATCATTCAAATTTCTGTTTCGCCAGGAATCGAACCTCGGGACCCTCCGATTGGCGGTCCGGCATGGTAACCATTGCGCCACACGGGTCGTCAAAAACTATAAATATATAATAAATAAATATAAAAATAATATAATAAAATAATAAATAACACTATATAGAATTTCTTCCATGTATTAAAAAATACTAAGGTAAAAGAACCGTCATAAAAGTCACGGATACGGAATTTTCTTATCCTTCGTATATCCACGGATACGGATACCGACACATCACTAATACATAGTGACATGAGAGGTTTTTAAATAATAAATAGATGTTGGGAGTTTTGGCGGGAAGTAGAAAAAGACATAATGTGCTCTTGTTATATTTTTACTTTCTTGGTGTATTTTTGAGTTATATCGGATAAATTTGATGGCATTTCGTTCGATATACTTAGGTTAATTACCGCGCACGAGTGTTGTGAATTAAAATAACAGTGCGAAAATATGTTTTTTCGGCTTGCCTCCAAAATTCCATTGGTCCCGTTCTGGTAAAGAAGCCATCGCTTTACTTGAATGTCTGACTGACTTGACTGACTGATTACTAACGACTTACTGACTTTACCTATTGTTATTCGTCCAGTTTCACCGAAACTGGCAAAAACGTGATGCTACAATTATACTTGACGCTGGCAATATGCAGAGTTTACGATGCCATAATTGAAAAAAAATTAGATAGACGTTGACTTACTTAAACTCGGACCCACACTCAGTACACGTCAGAAACGATACGACCGCGACATCGTGTTTTTTGGACACGTGTATTTGCATCAGCTTCTTCATAGTGGTGCTGTAGTCACAGAGCTGACATCTAGTGAAGGCAAAACAAAACAAATGCATTGATATTTTGTAGGTGGTAGAACTATTATGGTTCGCCCGGGGAAGTACCACCGCTGCACCCACTTCTGCCGTGAACCAACTCTGTTGTGTTTCGGTGGAAAGGTGCAGTTGCCGGCCACACTTACACGAGGCGACCACCAGCCTCCGGAGTAGCAGCGCAACTGCATACGACCTCAGACAAGACTTACCTATGCTTGCTTGAGGTTGTATGTAGATGTCCATGGGCTGCAGCGGCCACTAAACACCACGTGGCCTGCATGCTCGTCTGCTACTCCATTCAAATAAAAAAGGTAACTTTATTATTGTATTGCACACATGAGTTTTACCAATGGATATTTTATACATAAGTACCTGGACGCCCGAGCGTTGCTCGGAAAAAAAATAATTTTCTTGGTTTATTTCTAAGCAAAACATTCATTGGCTTAGTGTCACTTAACAAAGCCTTTTGAAATACATAGATCCCAATTAAAAAAAATTGTCACAAAAAATAAAAAACTGCAACTTGCCTACTTGAGGTTTGAACCCGGGTCTCTAGCTCCGTAGTCACCTTTCGTAACCATTTTTATAGTGGTCTTTCATATCGACATTGTCATTTGTTTGAAGGGCGGATTGACGGTCGACACTTGACGGCTTTCTACGCCACAATATTATTAATATTCTCCAATAGATGTCAGTAAGAGTAATTTTAACATATTTTCCTTTACATTTTCTCCCATGTATAAAAATAATTAAGAGATCTTGCTTTTTGGTGAAATTGGGTCTCACTGAATAAATAGTACACTAATGTAATGATAACTTTTTTTGAGGGTTACTTAGCAATGTCTTGCATGACAGTGTTTTGGTCGGATAGTTAAATAATAAATTTGGTTTAAATTTTATATCTGAACTAGCCTTTCGCCAGCAGCTTCGTTCGCGTGCACCCGTTTAATGGGTCCCCCAGGATAAAAATAGCCTATGTGCTATTCCAGGCTTCATTGCTATATTAAAATCATAGGCGTTTAGCCAGTTGCTTCAACCGCGTTGACCCTATTACCCGTTTTCACGTAGGAATGAAGCATTTTCCCGCGGTAAAAAAAAGCCCGTGTTACTCAGGGTAAATGTAGCTTTCTAATGTTGAAAGAATTTATTTTTGAAATCGGAACAGTAGTTTTTGAGTTTATTCATCACAAACATACAAAAATACAAAACTTTCCTCTTTATAATAGTATAGACAAATATTTTTTCTCTGAATAATATGGTAGAATGTTTTAATAATGTTAAAATAAAATTCAATCACCCAATATTCTGTTATTTGCGGTTTATACTCTAGTCTGTAAGAAAGTTAGCTATTGTATACCCCATATTTTAAAACAGGGCTGAAGTTTTTCTCCGTCTGCTCTTTTCTTCAGCTCAGCATTGCCTAAGCGCACCCAGAGCAGACAGAACAAAAAAATATAACGTTCACTAAGAGTTTGTAAATGGACTGTACAGTGAATAAAGAATATTTCATTTCATTTCATTACAAAGCCAGAAAAACATACCTATAAGCAGATAAATGTAGACTCCTATGATTAGCTAGGTGTTCCGGGGCGAAGTACCCCTTGCACACATCGCATTGACTGGCGCCAGGCCTCTGAAACAAATAATGCTAGTTATTGGGGAGCTTCCGCGTAAAATTAGTATTACATTAAACAATGCCTGAGAGTTTTTACCGCTGCCTTTTTTTCAGTCACTGACCCAGCGTTGGGTAGACATCAAAAGTCGACCCATTTTACTTCCCACTGCTGGGAGCCTACTCTGTTTGCATCCGTCCCTACTGCGCGTTTGTTTCGAGTTGGCCGCTCCCACCCTCCCCGCTTCACCGCACCGCGCTCCTAGGCAGACCCTATTAGTACCGTTAGCAACTCTATCACTTTAATTACGTTGGTCGATTTGTATCAGTCATTTATTTATTTATTATTTTGTAACCACCTAAAACTAAGGGCTACAGGGTAAACTTAATGCCTAATGGCATTCTCCACCAGTCAACCCTGGGCGATGGATAGAACTTAAGGTAGGCGGACGGAAAACAATGATTTAAAAAATAACTATTATATTGGATATATTAGGTAATTATACCCTGTCAATATGAAATATAATATAATGTTAACGAAATATAAATATATACATATAAATATGCATACATACATACACATACATATTATTAATAATACATAAATAAATACATAATAATAATATACATATTTTGTGATGACAAAATCATCATTTTTATCGGAACTATAAGTTAGATGTGTTGACAGAACTATTGCCTTGCTATGAGGCGTCTAGAGGCTGTGTGGTCGGTGGTCTGAATGTAAGCATAAAAAATATTGCAATTAAAATACACTTATTGTTTTGTCGACGTTACCAATTGATGAGCCCGTGACGTCATTTTGTAACGGTCTTCGACAGCCAACTCGAAGCGAACGAGTAGTAAGTTCTAACATTTCGGAATCATTTTTGGCACATTCAGACCATTTTTTTTTTCATGAATTTATAAGACTGGCGTTGTCATTGATAAGATTAAGGCACTGAATGAATAATATTGCTAGAATTTCGTCAGTCTTACTCAAATTACTCAAAAATGAGGCCCGTAAATTCACGAAGTTTCGGATACGGGCGTAAAGAATAGGCTCCTTGAATCTCTCTGCAATGTTGAGAAGAGCTGGAGCTTCCAACACGCTTCTCCAACGCTGGGTGGTGGTGACTGCTACTACGGAACTCGTCATGGTCGAGTCCGACTTTAAAAAAAAACTTTTTTAAGCCTTAAAAACTCAGAGGCTTTGCCTATTGAATATAAATAAATAAATAAACGTTACACACTCATAGCCCCACAGTAGGATAATTAATACCCTGTGTCGTGGGTACCATGGACACATACAAAGACAGAAACACAAACACCCAGACCAAGAACAGAAATTTAAACTCATCATTCAAATTTCTGTTTCGCCGGGAATCGAACCCGGGACCCCTGGCAGTCCGGCATGGTAACCATTGCGCCACGCGGGTCGTCAATATCGCGGTGCATTGAGCAAAACGTTGTCAAAAATATAAAAATTCACAAGAAAATGGCGAATTGAGTTTTGAAATGGTGATATCTAACACCTTTAAACGAGCAATTCTTGTACCTAAATATATTTTTTGAATCTCGGAAACGGCTCCAAAGATTTTGATTAAATTTAGTACCCTGGTTTCGGGGGTGATAAATCGATCCGGCTAGGTTTTATTTTTAGTAACTTTAAATTATAAAAAATAATTAACTAAAAAATGCGTCTTCCTGACATCTATTGGCGAGTATTATTATTATAATATTGTGGCGTAGAACGCCGTCAAACGCCATCGGTCAATCCGCCGTTCAAAGAGATGACAATGTCGATTAGAAAGAGCTCTATAAAAATTTCATTCATTGAATTAAAGCTTCCTTAGCCGAATGGTTGCGTGGGCTGACTGCGGACCTAGAGGCTTGGGTTAAAACCTCAATCAAAACCATATTGCGTTTATTTTTGTATTTTTTTTAAGGAGCTATATCAGATGGCGTTATTAAGGTAACACTACGGAAATGAGTGTTTCGTTTGAAATTAAACCAAGAAAATAAATTGTTTTTATCCGAGCAACGCTCGGGCGTCCAGGGACTGAATATTAAATAATAATAGTTATGGGGTAATTGGAATTATGATCGCAACTTTCGCTCGCGGGCAAATGTTTACCCAACTGCCCTCATTTTGTTGTTTGCGTGGTTACTTTTTATTTTCAGGGTTCCGTACCTGGAAAGAAAAAAAAAAAGGACCCCTTTAGGATTATTTTGTAGTCCGTCCGTCTGTCTGTTAAGACCCTTTTTCTCAAGAACGCGTGGAGGTATCAAGCTGGAATCTATAGCAAATACTCAGATCTACTGTCCCTTGGAGCCGTGAAAAAATCAAACGTCTAAGCCAGCGCAATCAAAAGATACAGCCGTTTAAGCCGCAAATTTTCAACACTCGCAAAGCAATCAAAACCTACAGGGTACTTCCCGTGAACTCAGAATCTTGAAATTTGGTACGAAGCAACGTCTTACAGCACAGATAAAGGAAAAACTGCGATAACCATAAATTTTTATTTATATCATATATTAAAAATATACTACGGAACCCTCGATGCACGAGTCCGAATCGCACTTGACCGGTTTTTTTATTTAATCTGTGCTTAAACACATTTTATTCTTACCGATCTATGCCTCCCTCTCATGTGAACCTCCAGCTGCTTCTTGGTGTTCAGCCTCAGCACACAATCGCTGCAGGAGTAGAGCATGGCCTGGAACTGCTCGCTCTGCCGGTCCCTCTCGCGGCACTCCCACATCTCCTCCTCCGACATGATGAACGGATCCACCATCTCTAGATGTAGCCGTTTTCGCTTAGTGACGTTCCTCTCTGGGGGTTGTTCTTCATTCTGAGATAGGAAGGCAGAAATTTAAAATAAAAGTGAGTCGGAACAGATGTGAACCTTACCAGGTATACAAGGTACTAACATAGCTAAACCAGAGACCTTAGTGTAAGTTTGTAAATGCGCAAACTTTACTACTGCGTCAGAGTATAAATTGGAGAGATAGATCTTAACCTGAAAGGAATAAGGTCGATATTTACTTTTGAATAGGATATTAACACTGGTTAGGCCCTTTATTTAATCTAAATCAAAAATTCTGTCTTTTATTATTATTATTATTATTGGTCTCAGAGGGAAACCTTTAAGAGGTACCCGGCACCTTGGGAGAGGATATCAGGTTATGTGGGATTTGACCGCACTAAAACCCCCTCGGTGGCTGCCTCTGCACTTGGGGATGACTCTGGGATCTCCAGTTGAACGCACGCGCGACCCACTGGAACGGACCCATCTTCGGAAGAGCAGATGTGCTCTCCTGCACCTTCCCCCTCCCACGGAGGCATGCGGCCACACACACCCCACCCCGGCCGCTGGCTGCACGGGTCGAGCTCCCACTCTCAACTTCCGCAACCCCGGAAGCCCCCTTTTAGTCGCCTCTTACGATCAGGCAGGGGATACCGTAGCTCTATTCTTAATCCCGAAGCTACAGGGACTTCAACCAATTACCTGACTTTCCATTTTCTGCTTTGTCCCTCTCTTCTTTTTCTCTTTTGGCTTTCTCTCCTTCTTCTTCTCTTTCTTCTTTACATTCTTCAGCTTTGACAGTTGTATATCTTCATCTGACGAGTCTCTGTCTTTTATTGGAGGTGGTGAAAATGGCACGGACTCGTCAAAGTGTTTTTCGTCTTCCTCTTCCTTAAGTTCTGGCAATTCTGGAAAAAAATAAAAGTAGGTGTAAATTTTTTTTTAATACAGTTGCTCAAAAAGTGACTTATTGCAGGGACGTATAGCGTGCGGGAAGTGGGCTATTACACACTCGTGCTTTTTCTTTACCTTTTCCGCACTCGTGCGTTCTCTTTCCGAACTGTCAAAATAATGTCTATTAAAAAGAAAAAAACCAACCACGAAGTATTAGATGTTTTTATGATTCATGCAAATATTTCTAAAAAGAAGCTACTAATTTGTTTCAATATCAGATTTAATGATTTGATTCAATGAGTTAGGTTAGGTTTCATTTCATTTCATCTCATTAACATTTTCATTTAATATCAATAAAAAAAATCTACTGAAGACTTCGCTGTATGGGCATAGTTCCCTTTGCCTACCCAGAATGGGTGAAGACAACAAAAATCTCTGCATATAGGTATTCCTTCATGGTTGGCGCCATTTTTCAAAAATGTTCTTTGCGAATTTTATTATTTTATTAAATTGCTTCATTTTTTCGCAACTGTATTAAAATAGTTGTTCAGTACACGTACGGAACCATCATTAGAAGGAGTTCCGACTGTCAACCCTCACCTTCGGCTGCGCCTCGGCTCGGGTAGACATTTGTCGGAACTCCTTACAATGACAGCCTTTCCGCAGCCAGCAAAATAGCCCAAATTTTGCCCAGAATTTGCAATGTTGATGATGTACCTACTAATATTATAAATGCGGAAGTAAGTTTATTTGTTACTCTTTCATGCGAATACTACTCAACCGATCATCATGAAACTTTGTACATATATTCTTGGAGTTATCAGAAGTAAAATAGGCTAAAAAAAAGTACGCGGGTGAACCCCGTGGCACAGTTAGTGAAATATAATTTGGATGTATATCATCAAAATTAAGTGAAGGTAAGTAGTCAGTTTTTACGTAATCTTATACTTTTGGTTGTTAAATTAAATTGATAAAATGATTAAAAATTTATAAATAAATCATGCTGTCGTGAGCATTGGAAGGTACAGAGCACATCTGCTCTTCCAAAACTGGGCCCATTCTGGGGAGCCGCACTTGGAGGATACCGGTGTGTTCCACTAGATTCCTCCCCAAGCGCAGAGGCAGGCCACCGCAGGAATTTTAGTACGGTACAAATCCCACATTACCCGGTATCCTTTCCCAAGGTGCCGGGTACCTTTTGAAGGTAACAATACTAAGTGGTAAAACTTCAATGGTTTGACCAGGGAAGTACCACCACAACACCCGCTCCTGCCATGAAGAAAGTCTAATTGTGTTGAAGATTTAAATGAGGCAATCATCATCCTTCAGAATAGCAGATCAACTACAAACTACTACAGGTAAGACAGGTCCTTGAGCCTGTGTTTTCTGTTAACTCCAATAGGCCTGCATTGTCTGATTATTGAAGACTTCGAGCAGTGTGTAGCCAGTGATGACCTACGGCGCTGAGACGTGGTCTTTTACAGTTAGCCTTTTCCACAGGCTCAAGGTCGCTCAGCGAGGGATGGAGAGGGCTATGCTTGGTATTTCTCTATGCGACAGAATCCGTAACGATGAAATCCGTAGACGAACGAAGGTTACCGACATAGCTCTCAAAATCTGCAAGCTGAAGTGGCAATGGACAGACCATATAGTTAGGAGGACTGACAACCGGTGGGGAAACGTCCTCGAATGGCGACCACGTCTCGGCAAAAGGAGCACAGGCCGCCCTCCAACCAGGTGGGCTGACGACCTGAAGAAGATAGCGGGAAACAGCTGGATTCAGACCGGACAGATTGGCGAACATTAGGGGAGTCCTATGTCCAGCAGTGGACGATAAAAGGCTGATGGATGGATGTCTGCTAATTTATTGCTGCATTCTAATACTAAACAACTATTGTAGTACTTACCGAAATCTATTTCAACTTTTTCTTCTACCTCCTCCTTTATTGTGGCGTCCTCACCATCCAATATTGACATGCTGTCAATCAGAGATACAGCTGAGACAGACAGAGTTTCAACTGCATTGGAAGAGAGATCGCTTGGTGAATCTAGGAAGGTATGCTGAGAACAAATTATTTAAAGAAATCAAACCATTTTCCAATTCAAACATCTGTCAACTGTAAAGGAAAAAATGTTAAGAGTGGGTATGAAGATAAATTATTGATGAATCAAAGTTTGTTTTTTTCCTATCTAAATTGAGTTTTAATGGATTGACAAAAATCACGAAGATTCTACATCACTATTGGAGTACTTAGCTTTGAATAAAAATTAATAAAATCATAGTGGAACCGAATTTTGGCTTTGAATGAAATCATAGTGGAACCGAATTTCTTCGATAGTAAGTTTTTACTTCTTGCAAAATACTCTCCCCCATCGCATGTTTCGCGAGGCAAGCGGTATGCTCTGTCGCACCGATCGCTGCTCGCTCAGTCGCAGAATAACAGATTTTTGCTGGGTCTTAAAGGTGGTACAGAGTTTACAGGGTCAGCTAGTATACCGTAAAAAGGGCTTGGATCTCAAAAGCTACTGAAAGTATTTTGACAAATATTGGACTTTTGACAAATATTGGATCTATGCAGCTGAGCCAAACGGGCGCGGTCGGGTGTGAGATGGGTGACCGCTAGTGGCAATAATAATTTCATGCGCGTTTCCGTGCTTCGGAGGGCACGTTAAGCCGTCGGACCCGGTTGTTGTCAATAGATAACAGTCGTTAAACCTTGTCGGAGGCCTTATGGGCGGTTTGATAACATCCGACAGCGGGTTGGCCACTAACCCGCATCTCCACCAACCCGCTTTGGAGCAGCGTGGTGGAGTAAGCTCCAGGCTTCCCCAATAAGTGGGAGAGACCCGTGCCCAGCAGTGGGACGCAAAAAGGGTTGCAGCATTGGACTTTTGGCTACTCGAGAGATCTCCAACTGGCTAGATTCAGAGCTTGTATATGGTTGGATATTCAGAAAATTTCGATAGTGTGAATCAGAAACCCGTGGCACCATCTCTTGATGAGTCATGTATGGTCATTACATACAGTTTCCTATGTAGGAAAACTAATGATTTTAATTAAAAATTTACAATGGATATGATTTTTAGTTTCTGAGAAACTTAGAAACACACATGCACTTATGAATTAAATTTGTACAGCTAGGCAATTTAATTGTGTTTTGGCAAGACAGCCAGTCGAACTTCAGCTGTCGAAGCTTGCTTGAGGTTTGTGTGTAGATGTCCGTGGACTGCTGTGTTTAACATCTGTGCAAGCAGGTGTGTAAGCTCATCTGTGACTTTATAAATAAAAGTAATAATGTTTCATACTCATAGCCCTACAGTAAGGTAGATATACCCTGTGTCGTGGACTATGGGCACACACAGAAACACAAACACCCAGACCGAGAACAGAAATTTTAATTTAAAAATTACCTTGCTCGAATATGCAATAAGACAATCATAAGCGTTTAATATCTGTGTCCGGAACTTTAATGTAGACTTCATTTTGGCTAAACATTCCCAACACACTTGGACTGATAGACCATCGGGAACCTGAAAAACAAAGATAAGATGGAAATATAAATAACACTACACAATCATAGCCCCACAGTAGAATTCCCTGTGGGGGAACTGTACTTTAGGGGGTGTGGCATTTAGTGTAGGGACGGGGTTGGTGGGAGGGGGATATCTACCCTCCCCTCTCCTATAATATAAAGTGACACGGGGAGGTGGGGAGCGAACTCGTCATTTAAAATGAATGAGATTTGTTAAGTTTGACTTTTTAAAATTAACACAAGAAAAGGAACCATAAATATAAATAATAGACGCACAGCAGGGTTCCATCGACATGGTACCATTAACCTCTGTTTTCAGGAAGTATTGTCCCCCCTTACACGCCTAAATTCCGCCTCACCTAATTAATGTACAGGGTAGTTTTTGCTTGAACTTTAATTTTTGGAGTTATTTCTACTTTTTTATTTATAAAACCAATTTTCCTGCAAAAATTACTCGCTCATGTGAAAAATAGTCATCAAACTTTTTGTTTTGTCCTTAATTCTGTGTCACTTAATGTACATGTTACTTTTTGCCTCATTAGCTTGTGACAAACTTTTTTTTATTACTTAAAAATTCGCATCTCCGGCATTCGGCGATAGGAGCGGAAGGGTAAACATACCCACCCCCTTCCCCATATAAATGTCACTTAACACACAGGTTAATTTTTCTACATTAAGTTTGTTAAAGACCAATTTTATAACTTATAAACCATCATCTCCAGCAAACATAGGTAGGGGGGAGGGTAGACCCCCTCTCCCTCCCTGTACTAAATGCCACACTTCCTAAAATACAGTTCTTCCTTCCCTGTGGACACAAAGACAAAAACACAAATGTCCAGACAGAAATTAAATCATGATTAAAATTTCCTCTTCGCAGGGAATCAAGCCCGGAACCCTCAATATGGCATGGTTACCATTTTGCCACATGGGTCTTCAAATAGTTACATATACTGGTATTTAACAGCGCATTGTCCCTGTGGCTGACATAGAACACAAAAGATCTAATGAAATAAAATGATGGGTATATACACTAGATGTTTGTCATTGTTGTATGGCCATCGGCTGACCGTCATCCGCTTCATATTAGCTAAATGATAAAGATTAGCAAAATGGTAGGTTGATTTAAGTACTACTCCGTCGAGTTAACATGACACCTGGGAGGCTATTTTGTATGCATCCGTCCATAAGGTCTAACATTTTCCAATTAATTTTTGCCACATTTAGTCAGTTTTTTTTCATAAATTTATAAGATAAGCGTTGTCTTTGATAACATTAAGCTACTGAATTAACAAAATTACTATAATTTCGTCAGTATTACTAAAAAATGGGGCACGAAAATTCACGAAGTTTCGGATACGGATGTTCAGAGTAGCCTCCCAGGTATCATGTTAACTTGACCGAGTAGCATGGACTTATGCAATTAGTGTCTGCCAAACTTAATTCAATACAGAAAATAGAGTTATGAAAATAACTCTTTTTCTCATTTTTATTTTTAATGCATAAATAATGGGAAAAAACATTAGGTACGTAGTTTATAACGGATATTTTTTGGACATATGTCGGCCAATATAATTTTAAAAATACAGATGCATTCAGGTGCGAAAAATATGTACCTACAATAAAAAAATATAAGAACAATACATGACAATGGCGGATCTAAGGATTTTTTGTTCCGACGCAAATGCAAAAATTGCCCAAATTATGAGTTAAGTAATATATTTACACACTTAAAAATTAATGCTTACATTGGTTTCCTCATATTACTTCCACTAATTACGAAAAAAAGTAATACTTACGTCTATATCTGCTAAAACTTGAAAACATTCTTTTACAACTTTATTATAAAACATCTTGCGATTGTAGTTCAAACAGGTAACACAAATCCCGTTAACATTATATCCTTCTATATTTATGTTGATTTCTTTCATTTTGAAAGATTAACTCGATGTTTTTGACGAAAAAAAATTATAATGTTTAAGGCGTCTTTATTCCTTTCCTTCGGCCATTTTGAATTTTTTTTTGTTCATTGATTCATTCAATTTTTCAATGAATTTCAATGGACTGCAGTGTTGCCAACGCCAGGAAAGCAAAAAGCAGCAAATGGAACTTAAAAAAACAGCAGAAAACAGTAAAATAATAATTTCAAAACATCAAATCTACTGTCCGACATAATATTCATAGAATTGATAAATAGTTATACAATTACTGTTAGATTTACGGAAAATTTCCTTATATTTAAGGAATTTCTAGGAATAGTAAAGTAATTAAAGTCAAAATGTAAAGATTTAATCAAAACTATTTATTTTATTACAATGGAAATATTACTCATTAACATTTGACAGCCTCCGTGGCGTAGTGGGTGATGAGCCGACTGCGAAACGTGAGGTCGTGGGTTCGATTCCCACCCAGGACAAATATTTGTGTGATGAACATGACTATTAAATTTGTTCTGTGTCTGGGTGTTAATTATCTATTTAAGTATGTATTTAGAATTATATAAGTACTAGCTGACCCCGCGAACTCCGTACCGCACCGCGTTTAAATGTTCGGGGTGGGCCACCTTTATCAGTTGGGGTCGGGGGATAAAAAATAGATGTTGGCCGATTCTCACACCTACTCAATATGCTCACAAAATTTCATGAGAATCGGTCAAGCCGTTTCGGAGGAGTATGGCAACGAAAACTGTGACACGAGAATTTTATATATTAGATGTTTATCAGCTTTTTGATTACCATAGTACAAGCTCTGCTTAGTTTGGAATCAGATGGTGTTGTGTAAATTGTCCAAAAATATTTATATTTATTTAATTTTTCAATTTCGCGGTCTTCAACGTTTTCGGAATCATTTTTTTTTATTAAAATCGTACATGTTTTTATTAAATTACAAATTTAGCTATCCTGTTTTACTGTAGGTATGTCAAAAAGATTGCGTCAGTCAGTAAACGGGGAATCCCCTATGCCGCAAGAGGCCCGCTAGTGATACCAATTTATCATAATTGTAAAAAGGCACACGCCTTTTTACCGATGCATACAAAAACGATCTTTAATGCTTTCTCTAAAAGGTTATTCCGGTTTGACATGTTGGTTGCGACACTTGTGACCTATTGCGATTTGGAATTAATTGTTTTTTACTCCACGCAGTTCGAAATTCAATACATCATCTAAAAACAGTAGAAATACGAACTAAAACAGAAAACAGGGATGTCAAGGCGAAAACAGTCAATCTACTGTTAAAACAGTAGAGTTGGCAACAGTGATGGACTGACAGCCAAAGAATACGCAAAGAATACTATCTATCTGACAGCGGGCGGAGGGAGGGAGGATGAACGCTGACAGTGACAGGACAGGACATGACAGCTTGACAGTTTTTTTCTTCAATTATGGCATCGCAAGCTCTGCGCATATTGCCAGCATCAAGTATAATTTTTGTATCAAAATAAATAAAAAATAAAATAAACGTTACACACTCATAGCCCCACAGTGATGTAATTAAAACCCTGTGTCGTGGGTACCATGGACACATACAAAGACAGGAACACAAACACCCAGACCGAGAACAGAAATTTAAACTCATCATTCAAATTTCTGTTTCGCCGGGAATCGAACCCGGGACCCCTCAATTGGCAGTCCGGCATGATAGCCATTGTGCGCCACGCAGGTCGTCAAAGTATTTGCCACTTTCAATGAAACTGGACGAAGCTTAGAGCATCACAGGTAACAGTATGACACCTGAAGGGCGAGTCAGTACCTTTGATGCTTTAAGATTTTAAGAGTAATAATAGATAAAGTCAGTAAATCTTCAGTAATTACTGAGTCAAGTCAGTGAATCATTCAAGAAAACCAGAACCACCAGAACGTGTTCGATGGAATTTTGGAGGCAAGCAGAAAAAAACTTTTTACTTCTGTTATTCCATATTACTACACTCGTGCACCTGTAATAATAATTAACCTTCATCGAAAAAAATTTACATTTTTATCCGATATAACTCAAAAATACAGCAAGAATATGAAAGTAAAACAATCTAAGAGCACATTATGTCATTTCCGAATTTCGGCCATAAACCTCATTTATCTTTGTCAATGATTGACATTAACATGCAAGATGACGTTCCAGTGACAAAGCCAGTTCTTACAAACAATGAGTTAGAACAAGGGGGATTCGTTCCTCATTGGTTAGAACCCAATGAGTAACGAATCTCCTATCAAAGTTAGAACCTTAGACAGTCTCTCTGACCTTAGAGTACCTATAGTACTCTTTGCCTTAGAGTATCAAAATTGACAGGTATGACATAAAGGGTGAGTCAGTACTTTGATGCTCTAAGCTTTGATGCTGTAAGGGTTAGAACGCTAAACATCCGAACAAAACTGACTGACTTAACTGACTTTATCTGATAAAATCTCTTCTTTGTATTATTCATAGATATTTTATTTTATATAAAAAATCTACGGTATTATTAAGTCTGAGCTATAAACAAACTCACATTAAATTGACTCTTATGGAGCAAAACATGAGTGACCTCTGCGTTAAACTAAGTAAAGTAGTAATTTCATTACGTGCTCCATCGGTCCTATAAGCAGAGACGTGTAATAAAGAGTCAGGGAGGCAGGTCCCGTCCTAAAGGAGGGCGACTGAGCGAACCCCGATCTACCAATCCGCTGAAAGAGAAATTCAAACAAAAATATAATCGACGGGAATTGTTAGAGTAGTAGTTACAGATTAAAAATAATGTCTGTATTTAAAAAAAAACTTTATTTCAAATGTACTTATGTCTTAGTTACAAAATTGCATTAGTCTGCTGTTCGATAAGAGATAGTTCCTTCTTTTGCTTCATATAGATTTTTGTAAACTTTATAAAATGTCCACGACTATTCTCTTTCTAAACAGTCGCTGTCATCTTCTATCATTCATCTTCTAGTATAGTGAATGAGACAGTCGCAGTCCCGGAGGGTCTGTGCGGCTTGCTCCGGCGAGAGGTCACGCTGGGGTTGCGCCAACATCTCATACCCCACCATGAACTTCTTGAGGGTGGCTGAACGCAGCAGCGGTGGAAGGTACAGACCATGGAGTAGCCAGTGGGGACTGTCACCTGGCTTCATTAATGGACCTGTTGGTGCACCTGGAAATTAAAATAAGTAGAATGTTAATTCGTATAATGCCAAATTATCATCATGATGTCACTGCTGTGTGACAAGAACAACGTTTCTGAAATGTCACGTCTTCATAATGTTATTTTATTTCACAGTACTCTGGCACTGTCATTATTTTATACCGAAAACAGAAACTGACCAATTCGACTAAGACAAAACTATGTCATGCTCATATAGCATCAAAGGTCACCCGTCAGTGTCATACCTCTCAGTACCTGTGATGCTCTAAGATCATATAGGGTCACGCCTTTTTCAAGCTTTCGCCAAGATCTCTACAGAATGTATTTATGACAGAACGAAAAAAAAAACAACAGAGAAAGACACAGAGATTGAGACATAGAATGTTAAACAGAGATGGATGCATGAAGATTATAAAAATAACCCACCATGCCATCCCATGGTGTAAGGGAAGCTACAGTTGAAAAGGTTGTCATATTTGGTGTTGAGTTGTTTCATGATTTCAGCCAGTCCTTCAATTTGAGCTTCATTGAGGTCCGTCAGCCGCTGTGGCTGTCCATTTAGCGGCAACAGCATGGTCTCGTAAGGCCACGCTGCCCAATATGGGACCAGAGCAACCCATTCTGCGTTTTGAAGAACTATTCGCTCCTGAAAAAGTATTGAACCTCGTTTACGAATACGATATTATAAATAATAAATATCTTTGGACAATTCACACAACACCATCTGATACCAAACTAAGCAGAGCTTGTACTATGGTAATCAGAAAGCTGATAAACATACCTACTTAAATAATTCTAAATACATACTTAAATAGATAAATTAACCTATATTTAGACCTGTGATTTAGACCAAGGAAGAAAAGCTTCTAAATGTTTAAAAAAGAATCGTAGCTGTACAAACGGGCCTGGTAGAACGCGTAGTGAAATAACCCCTATAGACTCATCCGCTTTCATGCAATAAACTTTACTACTTAGAGCATCAAGGTATGACAGGTATGACAGGGTGAGTCAGTAACTTTGATGCTCTAATTAAAGGGCTGATTACATTTACCAACTTGCAGGGTCTGATTTGGCATACATTGCTAGTTATCTTGAGTATTTTATTACAATGTACT
Source organism: Pyrgus malvae (assembly GCA_911387765.1). NCBI lineage: Eukaryota > Metazoa > Arthropoda > Insecta > Lepidoptera > Hesperiidae > Pyrgus > Pyrgus malvae. The sequence goes on along the minus strand of OU426976.1, from coordinate 2,267,018 downwards.
CAGATAACCAGCAATGTATGCTGGGTCGGCCCCTGCAGGTTGGCCAATGTAATCAGACCTTAAGCTTTACTACTTATGTAATAATACTCACTTTATTTTTTAACTCCTCTTGCAAGTAGTCAACCAACAAGGGTTTTCCATATTTGGTTAAATACTCTTTTTGGGTTCTGTAAAAAGCGAATTAAGAAATTATAAAAATATGATCATAATACCTATTATATTTTTAGTAATTTTAATGGAATAGTAGCAAAACGCACCTTTCCACCGAAACATTAAATGATTCACGGCAGAAATGGGTACAGCGGTGGTAATTTCTTGGTGGAATATGCAAGATGTTGCCATACTGGAGTGCAGTATAGTTTGTAAGAAATAATCTTTTAGTTTCGCCAACGAGCTCGAAATGCGTACAAATTATTTATATAACCCACCTTGCAAAACATATTTATTTAAAGAGAGCGTATTCAACGGAGCACCTATTATAATTTACAATAAGCTACCGAAGTCTATACGTGACACTGTTGATGTAAAATATTCATAGAAAATCTAAGACACTTTCTCGTCAACAAATGATTATACCGTCAATGAATATTTAACTGACAAAATTCTTGACTAAATAACTAATTTCAAAAATCGACATTGTATATAATAATTATATATTTTTATTAGTCCATTTCTTATAATAAAATTGTTACTATTCTCTATTTTAAATTACATTATAATATTTTACTATAGTTTGCCTGCTATAGGGGGATATGGATGATCAAAAATGTTACAATTTGAACACCATCAATGTACTTATTTTCCACAATAAAAATTATTGATTGATTAATGTTCCACTTATAAATATAACGCTATCGATAGAAAAACCTATAGTTGACAGTTAAACCCTGTCGGAGCCGAGGCTGTAAAGGCGGTTTAAAAAACTTCCGACAGCGAGGTAAATAAATAACTATAGTTTACTAACCTGTCTTTAATCCTAGGCTCGTTGGGTAGGAAACTGGACGCCCATATCTGACAGTGAGGGTGGGGGTTGGAACACCCCATCATGGCTCCTTTGTTCTCGAAGATCTGCACCCAGGTATACTTCCGCCCCAGCTCTTTCATCTGATTTATCCACCTTTTTAATAAATCAAACTACATGTATTGTATTTTATTGATTCATTCGTTCATTCATTCATTATTTTTTTTTAATTACCGACTTCAGAGCGAAGTTATGAATTTTACATGCATATCTGTACTTACTTAATATTATAAAGAGGAAAGATTTGTATGTTTGTGAATAAACTCAAAAACTACTGTTCCGATTTCAAAAATTCTTTCACCATTAGAAACCTACATTCAACCTGAGTAATATAGGCTACTTTTTACCGCGGGAAAATGCTTCATTCCTACGTGAAAACGGGTAATAGGGTCAACGCGGTTGAAGCAACTGGCTAAACGCCTTATGATTTTAATTAGCAATGAAGCCTGGAAGCACATAGGCTATTTTTTATCCTACGGAGAGCCACGCGGGCGAAGCCGCTGGCGGAAGGCTAGTTCTATAATAAAAAAAAAACGGCAAATTGTTTGTAAAGTAGGTTTACGATCGAGATGTTTACGTGATAACGTCCGCACGAGAAAATCTCCATTCGTTTGTATGCCGCTAGAGTGAGAGAGACGGAAGATCGGTCCACTCACTCGAACGCTATGCCAGCCTCCGCTCGTGAGGATTCCGCGTGACAAGTTTCACGGAATGACTGGCAGCGCTCGAGATGAGACGGGAGATCGGTCCGTCTCTCTCTCGTTATACCTGCGATCGCGCTCGTGAGGTTTTGGTGTGACACAAGTTTCTGAACATGTCACCCGACTAAAACGATTTTAAAGACGTTATCACGTCAAAAAGAAGTATGATGTTGACTTACTCTTTGATGACAGCTACAATTTCTTGTACGGTCATCAATGGAATAGTTGTACTTGAGTCTGGATGGAAGCACATCACCCTGCAATATAGAAGATTCGTCATGAAATTTATGATGACAATAATAGAAAGATGAGAATCGTAAATATTCCTACCTGTCTGACAGCATAGCCCTGTGGCAGGCGTAGAACAATTAGAAAGAAAAAGAAAGAAAAAATATTTATTTCATAATAGGAATAAGTACAAAATATTCGCTTAATGAATGTCATTTTTTCCCGGTCATCGCTTTAGGTGCCCGTTTGGGCTAGATGTTGGGCTGAGAGAAAAAAGGCGGAAAAAACTCCCAGCAGCACTCTTAAAAAAGTTCATTATATATTTGAGATAACAGAATGGCTATGGCCTGATAATGGGCACACGTGACAGCTGATCGTGTGAGACACTATCAACCCACTTCCACCTGCTCACAGATGCGAGTAATTATTAAAACTAATACATTCTATGAAGAAACAGCCTTGTGTGAGCGAGATTCATTCCCACGCTCTTTTATCATTAAGATAGTCCTTAGTGTTACTTGCGGCAGAGGACTTGTGTGACTACCTTCTTAAAAGGTTTTAAAGGCAGGGATTGAATCTTTATCGGGATTTTATTATATATCCTGTTGGATAAAAGAATGACTTTTCTTATGAAGCCGGCATTTCGGAAATGCCAGCTTGTGGCCGTTCCTAGTTGAGACACAATCAGGACTATGCAAGTCCAATATGGTAGTGAATTTTTCTTTGTTTTTACGTTTTTACATATATGATGTTTTCGTAAATATATTGCGAAGCAAATGTTAGAATATTTATCTCTTTAAATTTTTCTCTGAATTTAATAACAATAATAATAATAAATATCTTTGGACAATTCACACAACACCATCTGATTCCAAACTAAGCAGAGCTTGTGCTATGGTAATCAGCAAGCTGATAAACATACTTATATAATTCTAAATACATACTTAAATAGATAAATTAACACCCAGACACAGAACAAATAGTCATGTTCATCACACAAATATTTGTCCTGGGTGGGAATCGAAACCACGACCTCACGCTTCGCAGTCGGCTCATCACCCACTACGCCACGGAGACTGTCGGAATTAAAAGCAATACCACAGATTTGGAACACAACGACCCGCGTGGAGCAATGGTTACCATGGCGGACTGCCAATCAAAGGGTCCCGGGTTTGATTCCCGGCGAAGCAGAAATTTGAATGATGTGTTTAAATTTCTGTTCTCGGTCTGGGTGTTTGTGTCTGTCTCTGTGTGTATCCATGGTACCTACGACACATGGTATATCTACCCTACTGTAGGGCTATGCTATGATTGTGAAACATTTAAAATCTACCGAGCTGTTGTCGAATGATATAGAGACGAATTCATTACGGTTCCGGTATGGTACCGACTTTAAAGAAGTTTCACGGCAAAAAAGATGTCATGATACCTGCAAGTTCCTTTAGCCTGAGAAGCCTGGAACAGCGGGTGTTCTGGCGGAGGAGGCTCCGGGACCCTCTCCAGGAGAGCCGGGAAGTCGTTCGGGAACACATACGTCGAGGTGTAGTTTGGGTTGCGCTGAAATGTAAGAAACAAAATTGTGGATGGATTTTACTTATGTAGTAAGACTACTGCTAAATGTTATAAGTTTGTTAGGCTATGAATTTAATACGTTTAAACGAACATTCTTGAATATAACTATATATAAAATCTGATCTGAATCTCGGAAACGGCTCCAACGATTTTCATGACATGGGTTTTCGGGGACAGTAAATCAATCAAGCTAGGCTATCTAAAACGATATTTATAGAAAATATCGTTTTAACCGTGTTTTCAGCGATAAATAAAACAATAAATAAATATTAAACACAAACTGAAAAATGTGACTCTTCCTGAAATTTTTTAGCGAGTTGTAATACTACACTGTCTGTGTAATAAATTGAGATATACGGCGTTAGTACATAATATCTCAATGGTTTAATACTATTATTGAAGTGAAACTTCTGCGACTTATGCGACTTCCAACAAGGTTGCGTTAAATGTTTAAAACTACCGGAGAATAGAAAGAGACAGAGCGAGAGTGAATGTGGAGTGAATGAGTGGAAATCGAACGCATGTGCGCACGTGCGTAGTGTACCTGTTACAGGCCAGCGCGAGCGTTACCAACGAGTAGAGTCTAATATTCCAACGCAAGAGGGAGAGAGAAAGAAAGATACATAACGGTAGAAAGTAGGAGAGAGAATTTCACTAAAAATCAGTTTCTTCCCCTTCCTATTTTCATTTCCACATTACGAAGTTTCACTTCTTCCGCGCGGAGGGACTCTACGTTTCTTTTTTTAACACGCTTTTATTAACTTGACCTGTATGTATGTAAGTATGTATGTATGTATGTAACGGAATCTTTTAACTTCATTTTCACTTACTTCTAGGAGTCTGATTCACTTGAAAATTTGCACAGGGGTAAAGGGCCGATGACAGTACAATAATCTCATAACTTTGTATTAAAGTCGTAACTAGGATCATCAGAATAAAATAAAATATACGAGGGGCGGCTGATAAGTTCGTGGCCTAAGGTACTTAATGAAACAAATATAAAGTTTTATATTTTTAACACGCCTAAGCGTCTGGTTAACTTGAAAATTTGCACAGGGGTCAAGGGCCGATGACAATGCAATATTATGAGAATAAAAATCCAACTAAAAAATTAAAAATAAATAATGTAGTTTAAAAAACTAAAAAACACGCTTTTGTGAAAATACGAACTAAAAAGGTAAAATTAAGAAGAAAATGTATTTTACTGTAAAAAAAAGCGTGGGGTGGTTTTTAAGATACTATTGACACCATGCAACCCATGCTTTTTTTACAGTAAAATACATTTTCTTCTTATTTGTTTAGTTTGTAGTTCGTATTTTCACAAAAGCGTGTTTTTTAGTTTTTTTATTTGGGTGCTACAAAAAAAATGTAAAGTCTTTGGAGCTACAGGCATTGTTAAGCAACAATAAGCAAATGTGTCTGAAGAAAATCAATTGTTTTTATCCGAGCAAAGCTCATCCGGGTACCGGCGGAAGGCTGAAAAACCAGCCAATAGTGGGCTGATTTTTAATTCTGAAAGAAATTAATTCATTTACTATGATTGAAATAATTTCTTTCAGAATTACGAAATCAAGGGGCAGGTACTGAAACATAAACAAAAATGATTTGAATTAACCGTTTGTTAAATGGGTACAGGAGACACGGGAGTTGACGGGTGACCGCTAGTAGCAAAATTCTAGCGCGTTTTCGTCGAAAGCTACTTGACGGGAGTCAATACCTTCGATGCTCTAAGAATAGCACATTTAACTATTGGTCCGCTTGTTATCGACATGTTATCGATATATTTATAAAGCGGTCGTTTAACCTTGTCGAAGGTCTTATGAAAATATGTAAGTTACCACAATGTGGTGGCGACATTTTTGTTTTTTTATTAAGTTACTCATCGTACAAGAATGTAATTAACCCGCCATTTTGTTAACGCGACCATTCTATAAATGTGAAAGAGTTTTTGTTTGTTTCTCCTTCTGTCAAGTCGCAACGGTGCTGAAATTGGGTGAAAATAGTTTGGGCGTTGTAGAGTGACGTAGGCTACTTTTTACCAGGGAAAAAATCCCAATATTAGATACTATGGTAAAAAACGTGTAGCGAAACGCACGCTAGCGAAGCCGCCGGTAGACACCTTTTTTTGGTATCGGGGGTGGGGTGGCCTGCCTCTGCGCTTGGTTACGTACTCCGGGATCTCCAGTGGAACGCACCGGTGTCCTCCGCGCGCGGCGCCCAGCACGGGCCCATCTTCGTAAGAGCAAATATGCTCTCCTACACCTTCAGATGCTTACGGCGGCATGCGGCCACGCATACACCGCCGTCTTTCCCGGGGCCGCTGGCTGGACGGATCGAGCTCCTACATTCACCGCCCAGAAGCCCCCTTTTAGTCGCCTCTTACGATCAGGCAGGGGATACCGTAGCTCTGTTCTTAATCCCAAAGCTACAGGGACTGCCGGCAGACACCTAGTAACCAATAAACTGGCTGCAACCCTTTTTTGCGTTCAACTGCTGGGCACGTATTTCTCTCCGTTATTGCGCAGGCCTGGAGCTTACTCCACCTCGCTGCTCTAATGCGGATTGTTGGAATATAATGTCCGTGAACTGACCTGTCCATTAGACCTTACGTTGCCAGGTCTCAGAGGGTTGTGGGGGTCGGGGGGCTGGAACGCCGGGGGGTCTTCCGTCTGCCCGCTCCAGGGACGCTTGCAGCGATGTGGGGACACCAAGATCCACTCGTCTTTCAAGGGGTTGTATCGAACGTGTTGGTGGTCTGGAAGGGAAAAATATCAACTCTTTTATCGCCCGATTTTACCACTCACTAGCGGATATAGGAAGGGAGACTGGGGGCTTAAAACCTCTTATTATACTTTGGTAAAGGACGCATGGCTCGCTGGATAGCGTAAAACGCAAGCGGTCTTTGCAGCTAAGCCAAACGAGCGCGGTCAGGTGTGAGATGGGTGACCGCTAGTGGCAAAAAAAAACATGCACGTTTCTGTGCTTCGGAGGCACGTTAAGCCGTCGGTCCCGGTTGTTGTCGATAGATAGCAGTCGTTAAACCTTGTCGGAGGCCTAATGGGCGGTTAAAAACATCCGACAGCGGGTTGGCCACTAACCCGCATCGCCACCAAACCGCATTGGAGCAGCGTGGTGGAGTAAGCTCCAGGCCTCCCCAATAAAGGGGAGAGACCCGTGCCCAGCAGTGGGACGCAAAAAAGGGTTGCAGCCTAAGGGAGATCTCTCTCGACCCTCAGACTCTCTCCAACTAACTCGTTTTCGGAGCTATAGAATAATAATAACATTTCACTCTCGTAGCCTCACAGTAGGGTAGATGTCGCGGGTACCATGGACACACACAAAGACAGAAACATAAACCAGAGCCAGACCGAGAACAGAAATTTTAGAAACTCATCAATCAAATTTCTGCTTCTCCGGGAATCGAACCCGGGACCCTCCGATCTGCAGTCCGGCATGGTAACTTTACGCCACACGGGTCGTCGCATCGCATAACGCACAAAAGTCGGACATTGTTGCCTTGCCCACAATAACTCATGTAAGTAAGAGTACCACTTGGTTTAGAATGATGTTATATAGCCTATAGCCTTCCCCAATAAATGGACTATTCAACTCAAAAATAATTTTTCAATTCGAACCAATAATTCCTGAGATTAACGCGTTCAAACAAACAAACGTCCACGCGGACGAAATCGCGGGCGGCTGCATGTATAATATATATTTTCTTGTTTAGTTACATAATATCAATGAATAACATTTAAATAGGTAAGTAACCAGTTTTTCAGCTTGATTTCGTATAAATTTATAACAGTCATGAGTTGTAAAGTTTATTATTTTAACGATAGCTTTATCTAATTGTTTCTAAGTAAAAAAAACTCTTGTATTCATAATCAATTATAATTCATATACAGTAATCAGTTATTCAATGTGAGAAAACCGAAAAGTTTTCGCACTGTTAAAATGTACTGTAACAGTACTGTTGTAACATGGTTGTAACCTTTTTTTTTTCAATTATGGCATCGCATACTTTGTGCATATTGCCAGCGTCAAGTATAATTTTTGCATCAATTTTTGCCAGTTTCGTTTCAATGAAACTGGACGAAGTAATAACAAAGTCAATAAGTAAGTCGTCAGTAATCAGACAGTCTAGTCAGTCCAACATTCAAGTAAAGCGATGGCTACTGTACTAGAACGTGTCCGATGGAAGTTTGGAGGCAAGCAGAAAAAACATATTTTAGCACTTTTATTCTATTTCATAAACACTCGTGCACTGTAATTAACCTATATCATACAAAATGCCATCAACTTTATCCGATTATAACTCATAAATACACCAAGAAAATGAAAATAAAACAAGAGCACAATATGTCTCTTTTTCGACTTCCCGCCAAAACTCCTGTTGGTTGGTTGTAACCTTAGACTAAGAATAATGTATGGTCTATGGTTGTAACTAACCTACATTAAACAAAATGCCATCAACTTTACACGATACAACTCAAAAATACGCCAAGACGAATAACAGAAAACAAGATATGTAGTCTTACACAAAATGTAGTCTTGAACAAAACATTATTACTGTTATAAAATAAAGTTTTTTCTTACCAGTCGGATCGAATTGTTGCATTTTGCTAAACGCGTGCTACCGTCGTGCCGACTACTGCCGACCAGCCGAACTGCACGAGGAAACGCTTGATTGGATCATACTTTACTGCTAGTGTTGTGTAATAGTGCGTGGATATCGATAATGGGTTTTTTATTTGAATGGAGAAGCAGACGAGCATGCAGGCCACGTGGTGATATGTAGCCTCTGCAGCCCATGGACATCTACCACATACATTCGACACACAACCTCAGGCAAGCCAAGTCTTACCTGTGTTCGTATTTATTTATTTATTATTTGTATCACCCTAAACTAAGGGTTACAGGCTTAGACTTAATGCCTAATGGCATTCTCTGCCAGTCAACCCTGGGCGATGGTGAGAACTTACGGTAGGTAGGAAAATGTGTAATTTAAAAGTTATAGGAAAAAAATTATGAAAAGAAATAAATAGTTATATACATACATACATACATAATACATACATACCATAAATATACAACTTTTAATGTCAAAAAGGCGACGGACATAAAGTCAACTTATAATGACTCATTAGTTAAACATTAAGTTTCATTAAACATTTTATATTTTTTATAAATATTTTCTGAAACTAAATATGATTACTATATATAATTGCACTGAAAAACTCAACATAATTGCACAGAAGTAAACTGTTGTTATTTTTTTTAAAGTTGATATCGTGATAGTTTATCGATAAACTATATTTTCCATAATATCGACAACACTATATCCACATACAAGTTAGTGATAATGGTGTCTGATATCAGAGCAATAATGTTAAACAAACAAAGATTATGACAACATGAATATCAGTTGTGATTATGATCGAAAAAACAAACGTCGCATCAGTTTTGTGTCTTTAGTTATATCTATTTAGCTTAATAGGTGATAGAACTATTATGGTTCGCTCGGGGAAGTACCACCGCTGCACCCACTTCTGCCTTGAAACCAATTCTGTTGTGTTTCGGTGGAAAGGTGCAGTTGCCGGCCACACTTACATGAAGCGACCACCAGCCTCCTGAGTAGCAGCGCAACTGCATACGACCACAGACAAGACTTACCTATGCTTGCTTGAGGTTGTATGTAGATTTCCATGGGCTGCAGCGACCACTTAACACCACGTGGCCTACATGCTCGTCTGCTACTCCATTCAAATAAAAAAATATCTGCTATATGTATTTATTACCTATCTAGGTAATAATACATATGACTCGTATGACGCAATGGTTCTGGGGTCCCTAGTTCGATTTCCGGCGGGACAGAAATGAGAGATGATTTTATATCTATATCAGTTTGAGTGCTTGTGTTTCTGACTGTGTGTCATGGACACATGATTCATAATAAGTGTGAAAACTAGGATGGCAACTTTTAGTACTAAGTCATAAAACAACTGTGTACATATTATTGTGTGAAACATTTTCCAGCATTAAGAGGGCGCTCTCAAATTTGTTTTATTTTATTTGAATGGAGTAGCGGTCGCGAATCTTTGTACTGGGATACGAATAAAACAGACGAAATTGTGAAAATGACGTACACTGTTAAACGCCATCTATGGTGGAATAGATGAACTAACTTAACTTTGACCAAATACTTTCACTACTCCTTAATAGGTGGCACTATTTACTATAAACTAATAAACAGTAGTTACCAATTGCACCGATAGGTGGCGTTGTACTGGGAAAACAAACTGCTACGCCACCTGCGCGCATTTTCCTTAACTACATTCGTAGCAATGCTGTAGCCGTAGCAAGGTCGTAGCAGAATTGCGCGTTATCTGGTTACGACCTTGTAGGCACTGCAGCTGTTGAAAATCTGCAACCAAGTATTTAAGAGGCCGTATACGAAATTTTGCCAATTTCGCTGATTTAGCTGATTTTTTACAGGAGATTTTGCAGTTAAAATATAGTATTTCCATAAGTTTTATTGCACAATATGACTGATCATTTCAATAATAAACTATTAAATGAGCCACTTTTTAATTTTTATTTCGTTATTTTGCTTAATAGACCTGAATCCGGTGATAGTTTTATAATATTACTGTAATGGGTATAGAATATCACATATTTCTGGATCATTTTAAAATCTAAAGAGATCGAAAAAAAATGCCATGTATTGCTGTAAATATCACAAACAAAATGTATGAGCCACTTTTTAACACTCTCATACAAAAAATATTCGTAAAAAAACATTGAACTTAGTCAATTTTGAGAGAAAACGGGCCAGAAAGTGCATTTGATTTCGGCAAAATGGAATAATGTTTCGTAAAATTTATTTGACATAAATATTCTTCAGTTTATAATCAATCCGTTTCCTGAAATGAAAATCTTATTAATAATGATGATTCGGCATTAAACATCTTTTAAAGTAACCTAAATCTCGCATTATAATTCTTGACGCAAGCTATAAAAGTGTCTAATGTATTAGATTATTAATGAGATGAAAAGTTATATTGTGCAATGATACTTGTAGAAGTACTGTAATTTATCTGCAAAATCTCATGTGTCAAATCGGGTAAATAAGCAAAATCGACAAAATTTCGTATACGGCCAATTAAGAGGAAACGCGGGTTCAGTCGAATTTGAAAATTAGGTATTTTGGAATAACTATTGCTATCGCGCTGCACCCTGCGCTATCCGCCGCGTGCGATTGGGACAGATGCAGCTCAAACCGATGATACCTACAAACTTTCTTACTAAATCGAGGTTTCGAATTCTCCTCTTCCTTCCTTCAAAATTGAGTTTATTAAATATATTTTTTCACAAATATCAAGAAATGGAATAGTCTATGCCTCTATGTTTTTATTTGGTCGTAAAAACCTTTCAAATTTGTTTTGCAGTTGTTGGATTAGGGCTGTATGAAAGAGGCATTTTCTACGATTTTTGATGAGTCATATTTTCTGATCTAATTAGTTGATTGAAAAAAACAAAACATAGGGGCATAGCTTTAGCAGACTTAGATATTGTCACAAAAAATCATTCCTCTGGAAGCATTATCCAGGGAGGAAATATGAGAATGCGTTAGTATGGGAATACGGCGCTAGCGTTTCCTCTTAATATAGTAAATCTAATTTTCCCAAACAGTAGTTACTACACTTTGCAAGCTATACACTTTCTAATAGTCTAATAGTCTAAATATTATGTAAATCTAGGCCGATGCCATTTTATTTAACAACATCGTTGATGTAAGCAAAATTTTTCTGTTTCTTTTTTATTTACTACTGGTGGGAACATTTTTTTATGTATATCTATTCTATAAACTATTTCCGTAGTTGATTAGTTTCAAATTTCAAGAGTAAGTAATAGAGAGAAAATAATCATATACCTAAGTATCTAAAGATACAAATTTGATTCATTTCAGAAAATTCATTGTACCGGGTCATGACATCTTTATCGGAATCGCCGACTAATTTCGGACCACTACGTGGTCCATCGTTTTCAAAGCTGATAGTCTCCGATATAACTTATAATTTACTCCGGTATAACTTTAAAAAGAAAATTGCATTTGATACTATTTCTAGCTAACGGTAGTGACTCTTAAAATTGTTTTGGAGTCGGTACCCATTCAGAGCGAAAGGTCGGGCATTTTACTAAAGGCCCGACTCCAAAATACCTAAAAATAAAGTACAAAATTAAATTTAGGTCAATTCTTATTTCTCCCTAGCAAAAAGAGCAAATTCTTTTGGAATACTGTGTCTAAACTTTGATACCAATGCGGCTTTTGACCACAGACTTTTTACTATATTTATGTATATATGTCGCTGCCTGCATTATGGTGCTGCATGGCTGCAATGCCAGTTTGACCTAGTTTTACTAGCGCCATCTAGCGGTCCAATTAAAAATTATATGTGAATGCAGGTCAGTATGGAAATGTACATTAAAATAAAAAATATTTATTTATTCTTCATGTACCAAAATACAGATATACATAGGCGGACTTAATGCTATGAGCATTATCTACCAGTCGCCCTGGGGTGGTATGAGATACAACGAATGGTGGTATTGAAGAATATGGAAGTTGTAATAAAATTAATCGACAACTATTTAGTAGGTAATAAAATTAGAAAACTACGAGAAATATATACACACAGATAGATGAAATATATACTCATATCATACTTACATACATATATAAATATATGTACATAAACATTCATATAAATACATGACATTATAATACTAAAATATCCAAGATATTTATTCGTTATGTTTTGAATACCCGATTCGAATTACTTTGTTTAATTTATTTTGATTGTGATTTTAATAGTGAAGCGTGCATGGCCCGGCTGCTAGCGTAGAACGCAAACGATCTATGCAACTAAGCCAAACGGGCGCGGTCGGGTATGAGATGGGTGACCGATAGTGGCAAATAATTTCATGCGCGTTTCCGTGCTCCGGAGGGCACGTTAAGCCGTTGGTCACGGTTGTTGTCGATAGATAACAGTCGTTAAACCTTGTCTTTTCAAACCACCCGTTTGAAAACATCCGACAGCGGATTGGTCACTAACCCGCTTCTCTACCAACCCGCATTGGAGCAGCGTGGTGGAGTAAGCTCCAGGCCTCCCCATAATGGGGAGAGACCCGTGCCCAGCAGTGGGACGCAAAAAGGGTTGCAGCCAAATCAAAATAAGCACTTCTTTTATTTTAATAAAAATAGATCGAGTTCGTAAATATTTAAAATTTTTCATCCACATATAAATTTCGCGTTTAAGTATTTTAAATTTTAACATGTGACATCACAAAGCTTTTGACCCCCCTGCCCCTTGTCACACAATGTCACATTCTGGTGATCCCCCCCCCTTAAGGTGTGACGTAATTTACGGATGACCCCTTACAGATAAATATGTCTTATTTCTCTGCAACTTGGTCTTGCGGTCTACTTTAGAAGCCTTAACCTAAATTCTATTTGGGTATAAAAGGAATTTGGGGCGCCCAAAGTGGATCAAAAATTACGCAGTGCGACCCTTATAGGCCTATAAGAAATTAGTGTTTACCAAAATCGCTTCCTAAGATGTATTTATGTTAAAATGTGAATTGTTGTAGGAATTTATTCAATTTATAAGGAAACTAGCCTTCCGTCAGCGGCTTTGCCCGCGTGGACCCATTTAGAGTGTCACCGTAGGATAAAAAATTGCCTATGTACTATTCCAGGCTTCATTGCTATATTAAAATCATAGGCGTTTAGCCAGTTGCTTCAACCGCGTTGACCCTATTACCCGTTTTCACGTAGGAATGAAGCATTTTCTCACACACAAAAGTAGCCTATGTTACTCAGGGTGAATGTAGCTTTCTAATGGTGAAATATTTTTTGAAATCGGAACAGTAGTTTTTGAGTTTATTCATTACACACATACAAAAATACAAATCTTTCCTCTTTATAATATTATATATAAATATATACACTAGACACACTAAAATTTAACTTCTTATTGCTATCATTAATATGAGTTGATTGTAAATTAAAATTGTCTTTTCAATTTATGACGACCCGCGTGGCGTAATCCCGGACTGCCGATTGGATTCGGTTCGATTCCCGGCGAAGCAGAAATTGGAATGATGAGTTTAAATTTTTGTTCTCGGTCTGGGTGTTTGTGTTTCTGTCTTTGTGTGTGTCCATGGTACCCACGACATAGGGTATTTCTACCCTACTGTGGGGCTATGAGTGTGAAACTTTGTTTATTTATTTATAAAAGATCATTAGCTTGAAGTCCAATTCTTATTTCTTTATTTGCCGGCCACATTCGGATGTGGCGACCACCAGCCTCCGGAGTAGCAGCGCAACTGCATACGACCTCAGACAAGACTTACCTATGCTTGCTTGAGGTTGTGCGCAGATGTTCATGGGCTGCAACGACCACTTAACACCACGTGGCCTGCATGCTCGACTGCTACTCCATTCAAATAAAAAAAATCTTTACCTACGCAATTCATTTTTATTTTTAATCAGGACAGTCCTGAAATGTCCTCTTAGGGGTTGCATTTATACCTAATTGGACCTAATAATTATTTTATAAATAATTAAATAACGCTTACACTCATAGTCCAACAGTAAGATGGGTAGATACGCTAGTTGGCTCTAGAACAGGGTTTCCCAACCTTTTTTTTCTTGAGGCTCCCCGGACTATTAATAATATTTTCATGCCCCCCCCGTTTACTTTTACAATAAATACAAAAAATGCACATTATGTACTTAAAAGCCTTTTATTTTAATTCTAATAAACAAACGTTAAAAGTTAAAATTAAAATAATAAATGTTTTTTGCCTGTTTACCACCTTAGTGATAATAAAAAAAAGGAAATGCAAACGCTTTGCGCCCCCCTTGACATCTCTCTATGCCCCCCTTGGGAGGCGTGCCCTCCTGGTTGGGAACTCCTGCTCTAGAATAACCAAGCTAATTTGGTGCACTAACCCGCTCTCGATATCTACGCTACCATTTTTATTCTATATAAATATATAGGATATTATTCTAAGTAATCAGGACCGTATATACCAATTTTCATAATGCTAAATCCACAAATGAAAAAAAGGACTATAACAATTTGATTACTATAACGCTTGATGTACGGTCGTTAGCGGCTCCATTTTGTATAAAATACAAAAATTTCCATAGCAACGCATGCCTCTACAATCGACGACCATATAAGTTTGATAGGTTTTTGGGGAAAGTCGGAAAAGGCCTGTTTTTTTCATCCCCGAATAAAAGTATTCGTCGAATAAATGTGACCTATGAAAAGAATAGAAATAATTTTTATTGACTGATAAATCTATTAGGGATTGAAAAATCGACTCTCACTCTTTTTTAAGGGTAGATTTTCGTAATAAAAGATTAACGTTCAATTAATACAATATTTGTATTCCAAAAATGAAACATGTAACAAATATTGAATTTGTTACGTAAATAACTGCAGTAATTAGAGAACTGTTTATATATGTATATACCTAAGTAAAATTATGGAATAAGACCGTAAATGATATTTATAAATGTAATCCTTAAAATTTGAAAAGAAATTAAAATGAAAATATAGAAAAGAAGCGAAAAGAAAAGAAAAGAAAAAGGAAAGAAAAGAAAATGAGAGAAAAGAAAATAAAAATGATTTATTTGCACAAATATGGGTATTAGAGAAGTTGTTTTATACATTAGTTAACAATCCGCCATATTTACCTCAGTAAGGTAAAAATATTGTTAAAGAAAAAAAAATTCAAATTAATCATTAATTAAAAATACACATTAATTAAAAAATGATCATTAATAAAAAAAAACATTAATTAAAAATTAAAGAAATATAAATCATAAGACGACTAGCTTTTAATGTTTATTGTTACAAAGAAGTACTTATTTAAGACGAAATTAATTAATGTCAGGAAATAATTAAAACCGTAATGTTAAACTTGGAAATTTTCTTGTATTTTGTGTTAAATATTTGTAGAGTACGTGATAACTTTATAGACAAAGACAAATACAATGGCATCATAGTCTTTTCACATAATATATGGCACACTGTTAGTCTTATTTTTACCGACTTCTAAAAGGAAGGTACTGTATTTGGCTGTAAGAATTTTTATATATATGTTCACCTATTCATGTTAAAAAATAATTTGTCTTAGAATTATGTAATTAGTAGTAATTACCTATATTAAAGATACATAAAGTCCGCATGCGAAGTAGGTGTGGTAGGTGGTAGAACTATTATGGTTCGCCCGGGGAAGTACCACCGCTGCACCCACTTCTGCCAACCAACTCTGTTGTGTTTCGGTGGAAAGGTGCAGTTGCCGGCCACACTTACATGTAGGTAGATATCCATGGGCTGCAGCGACCACTTAACTTAAGAAGATAATTAAAAAGATAATATATTAGGCCTCGTACAAATATCAGTTTTTTTATAAAAGTCAAGTTATTATTAAACCTTCTTTTTCATAACATATTCATAGTGTTATAAAGCCTCTGTCAACTAAAATATACAAGTATTTTACGAGGCTTATGTTTTGTATTCATTAGTGTATGTGATGTAATAAATACAGTACAACAATAATAACAAATATAAACAAATAAAAAATATAAACACAAAAATTATAGTACTAATGTACATTTGTCGGTCTTATCAATAAAAGTGATCTCTTCCAGAAAACCAAAAATTTTGTACCTATAAGAATTAAAAATAGTAAAGGTGTACAATATTATCATATCACGTCAGTTTGCTATCAGTGGAGAAATAGATCATACATATGTTTATAGAAGGAAATAATATACAAGAAAGATATATTCTGGTAAACGTCCGTATTATCGTCAGTGTTTGTCAGTGTCGCAACTCGTCTTCATACAAACAGAACATCTTTTGGCACTTTTTCTATGGAATGAATAATACGCTGATGACATTATGGTCGTTTAATTTACAAGAGGGAACCCAAAGGCATTTTAGTTACCACTAGCTTATAACACTGTTGACATTTTCACGAAAAAATGGGCCATATCTAAACCTAACATTTGACGCAAAAATGTTGCCATATTGGGCCCGTTTTACGCATGCGCGCGCCATCGACCGATAGATAACTGCTATCGTAGCTAGTGGCCGTTCGACTACCGTCGGCGGTGGACGGATCGATGGGCGAGCTGCAGTACCCAGGGGCGCCCAGCGTCGTGGACGATGAGAGACAGTATCGGGCTCCGTTCCGGCGGGCCCCTCAGTACAGGTGGCCCAACCCGCAGCCCCCTCAGCCCTCCGCGTTCGCTCCTTGGAGGCGAGCACCCGCGCCCCCCAGGCCTCCGGATTACAGGCGAAGCGTTTCGTACCCTGGCAAGCCCGACGAACCTTTTCAGGTATGTTTTTCACACTTAAATCCTCAAGCACAAACAATAGTTTCAGTTTTCGTTTCAGCGACAGGTTATGAATGTTACGTACAGTGCAAATGTCGATTGGAATTGTGAAAATTGCGTTTGATGTGGCGTTTTTCATGTAATTCAATGCGAGTTTACGCAGATGCAGGTCTGAAGTCCTGAAACGGTTACGTTTTACGCTAAATCGATTAGTAAGTGCTGAATTTGTTATGAAACAAGAGTTACTATGGTGTTTGTAAAGTTACCAGTGATTCGGACTGGCTTCGCTCTACTAATATACTAATGTAGCAGAGAAAAGCATTTTTTCAGGATACAAAATTAGGCAATTTTGTATCCTTTTTAACCTCTATCTGTGTATCAAATATCATTTAAATTGATTTTGTAGTTTAGACTTGAAAACGTAACACACACACAACTTGAGTTACGGATTAAGTACAGATATTATTCCATGTAGAAAAAAAATTTTTTTTGTTTCTTCATCAGAATTTTTTATTCATCAGAATTTTAAACATTTGAAAACGTTAAAAAAACTGAAAATCAAAAATGAGTTATTACTAAGCTCTCGTGTTATTAACCTTATGTCTTAAAAAAACTATAATTGTTAAAAAATGTGTTTTAAAAACTCTACAAATTGAACGATAACGAAAAACAAACATGAGTTTTGATTCATCTATCATGATATGGCTTTCTGACTTAAGATAAAACAAAATGGTTCAAACCTATTATATCAATGTTTAAATGTATTGTAAAAAACTCGAACGAAAAAGAAACATAAGTAAAAAATCCAAAAGTGCACGCCTCATAATCTCATCCTTCAAAATAAAATTGATTAATATATAGATATACTAAAACTATGAAGAACAGTCGATATTTTTTTTTTGAAAAGTGAAAGGGTTCTATTCCTAAGTATAACGATCATCAACATTAATTAAACAATACTAAATTAAACTGCCATTTTCAATACCAGATCAGGGGAAACAATTCTGAATGGGAAAAAAATATAAAAAACTCGATATGTGCAGTATTACGGACGTTATCACTGCCACATACGGGATCCATACGCACAGAAACACGGACGTCCATAGAAGATTTTTTTCAATCAGTTTTTTAATTATATAAAACATAATAAATGTTAATTTATTAGTTTACTAATGTTAAATTAATAGTTCATCTGCATATCGGTGTGCTCATATGAAAGAATTGGTGCAAAATACATAGATAAGAGGCAATCAATGTTCAAGAAAAGCACATTTTCTAGCTAGTTGAGAGTAGTGCACTACCTCAAACGCTTAGCGTTATGAGGCGTGCAATAATTCATCTATCACGATACGAGTATCTATGGCTTTCTGTCTTAAGATAAAACAAAAATTGTTAAGTATAAACTATAGTACCTATACTAGCTGTGCCCCCACGGTTTCACCCGCGTTAATTTTTTTAAAGTATCCTATTTTACTTCTGATAACTCCAAGAATATTATGTACAAAGTTTCATGATGATCGGCTGAGTAGTTTTCTCGTGAAAGAATAACAAACAAACTTACTTTCGCATATATAATATTAAGTAGGATTTGCGATATAATGTGTTTTAAAAACTCTACACGTTTTGCGGAGTTTAGCTTATATTTCATAACCCCATTGAACTGATAAAACAAATTAATTATTAAAGGCTTTATGTTACATTTTTTCATGTTTTAATATCACGCGATTTTCTTAAGGATTTTAAGCATAGAAATAAGAATAATAAAAAGGTCATAAAAATTTTGACTTGACGACCCACGTGGCGCAATGGTTACCATGCCGGACTGCTAATCGAGGGGTCCCGGGTTCGATTCCCGGCGAAACAGAAATTTGAATGATGAGTTCAAATTTCTGTTCTCGGTCTGGGTGTTTCTGTTCCTGTCTTTGTAAGTGTCCATGGTACCCACGACACAGGGTATATATATCCTAATGTGAGGCTATAAGTGTGAATAGTTATAATTATTATTATGATTCATCTTTCACGATATGTATCTATGGCTTTTTGTCTTAAGATAAAACAAAAACGTGTTTAGCGGAGTTTCGCATAGTCCCATTGAACTGTTAAAACAAATTAATTGCTAAACGGTTTATGTTACACTTTTTCATATTTTTTTATTTGAGTGGAGTAGCAGATGAGCATGCAGGCCACGTGGTGTTAAGTGTTCGCTGCAGCCCATGGACATCTACATACAACCTCAAGCAAGCATAGGTAAGTCTTGTCTGAGGTCGTATGCAGTTGCGCTGCTACTCCGGCCGGAGGCTGGTGGTCGCCTCATGTAAGTGTGGCCGGCTTTCCACCGAATTGCAACAGAATTGGTTCACGGCAGAAGTGGGTGCAGCGGTGGTACTTCCCCGGGCGAACCATAATAGTTCTACCACCTACAAAATTTGTTTTAATATCACGCAATTTTCTTAAGGATTTAAGCATAAAAATATATAAAAATAAGTAGCATAAAAGGTGAAAAAAAATTCTCTATAACTCCAATCACTGCCTATGTGATAATAGTAATGACGTATTCTACTAACACATGCGTGCAATGCGGAACACCCGTAATCATTAACAATACTATGAGGTATCATAGTGCTCATCAATGCATAGGGTCATCTAAACGAATCTTAGAGCATCAAGGTATGACAAGTATAACACCCGTCAGAGGAGTGGCCTTTACGGGCGAACCCCTCGTCCCAACGTGCATGCACAATGTGCTTTTTAGTTATACACTAGTGTGTCTGTGTGTGTCAGTGTCAGTGTTGACGGTGCACAGAAAATGACGTTGTTAATTGAAATTGACATATTTAGAAATGTATGCGTCTGTAGCGATGAAAGAATATTTGTGAATGTGTGACTTTCGAATTCGAAGCAAGGCGCTATGCCGTCTCTACTGAAGGGTGAGTCAGTAACTTTGATGCTCTTAGAAACGAATTCATAGACGATGTTTGAGTGAAGCCTGCTACTATGCGTTTGTCAAAATCGACGATTATAATCGATGGCTTGACATAACGAACGCACGTCAAATAGCGCTCTTTGCATAGCGTTGCCTGCTTACTTAAGCAAGTATGCTTCTTGAATACGGCTGAGAGTATAGTCACAGAATAAAGAGGTGAAATAGATATTCTATTTCACGAAGTCCGATCATAAGAAAAATATTACCTTACTTACATAACTGTTCTTAAGTTATCATGCTGACGTTATTCGACACTGAGCGCTCTCGAGGTTACGTACACTATGAACGGACACTACGAATGGACTTTGTGACATAGAACAGTGTATAAAAACCCATGGGTGCCCAAAGGTGATGATGCGGATAAAAATGCGGATATTTTTATCTGCATCATCGGCTAAAAATGAGGATAAAATGCGGATATGATTGGTTGAAAAAAAAAACTAAAATTATTTCGTATTAATACTGAGCACTTCGTAAATGGCACCGATATTTTGATACTTTTCAATAACTATTTGAAAAAAAAATGTCTTCGCGTCTTAGGGACCCTTTCCACCAAAGATGTACGCCACGTTGGTCTGGATGTAATGTGTTTGATTTCCATCATATTTTCTTGTTGGTAAGAAACATTTAACATGGCGGGAAGTCGAAAAAGACATTGTGCTCTTGTTTTATTTTCATTTTCTTGGTGTATTTTTGAGTTATATCGGAAAAAGTTGATGGGATTTTGTTTGATATAGGTTAATTACAGTGCAAGGGTGTTTGTGAAATAGAATAACAGTGCTAAAATATGTTTTTTCTGCTTGCCTCCAAAATTCCATCGGACACGTTCTAGTAAAGTATCCATCGCTTTACTTGAATCTTGGACTGACTAGACTGACTGATTACTGACGACGACTTACTAACTTTGTTATTACTTCGTCCAGTTTCATTGAAACTGGCAAAAATTGATGCAAAAATTATACTTGACGCTGGCAGTATGCATAGAGTTTGCGATGCCATAATTGAAAAAAAAACATTTAACATTATACCGAAGGCCTGGTACGTGATAGCGCCGTCTAGCTTTTGTTAAAAAGAATAGGCATACAAGGCATAGAAAGAAATATAACATCGACTTAGGTATTTCAGCTACCACTTTTACTGATTTATCCATATTTATGATCATTTTGACGACCCGTGTGGCGCAATGGTTAATATCCATAAACTATCTATCTAATCGCTTCGCTTCGATACATAATTTTTGTGCCAAATTTGGTGCGGGGGGAAGAACGCACACACTTTAATTTTGTCACACATTCACAAATATTCTTTCATCGCATACATTTCTAAATTATGTCAATTTCAATTAACAACATCATTTTCTGTGCACCGACAACACTGACACCGACACACACACACACACACACTAGTTGTATATAACTAGAAGGCACATTGTGCATGCACGTTGGGACGAGAGGTTCACCCGTAAGGGCCACTCCTCTGACGGGTATCATATCTGTCAGTACCTGTGATGCTCTAAGATATATTATAATATGAATATATCTTGAAGAACGTGATTTTTTTTTTGGAGTTTTGGCGGGAAGTCGAAAAAGACATATTGTGCTCTTGTTTTATTTTCATTTTCTTTGTGTATTTTTGAGTTATATCGGATAAAGTTGATGGCATTTTGTTTGATATAGGTTAATTACAGTGCACGAGTGTTTGTGAAATAGAATAACAGTGCTAAAATATGTTTTTTCTGCTTGCCTCCAAAATTCCATCAGACACGTTCTAGTAAAGTAGCCATCGCTTTACTTGAATGTTGGACTGACTAGACTGACTGATTACTGACGACTTACTTACTGACTTTATTATTACTTCGTCCAGTTTCATTGAAACTGGCAAAAAATTGATGCAAAAATTATACTTGACGCTGGCAGTATGCACAGAGTTTGCGATGCCATAATTGAAAAAAAAAACGTGATTCTTCATTTAACTTATGGGATGATTTTTTGACCTTATGTTTATATTCGATTATTTTGCTTATCCATCTTATAAAGTTTTGCGCTTCAAAACAATTACATCTATTAATATTTTATAATTATTTTTATAGTCATTTTATAATTACATTTAATAAACACAAGATTCGTAATTTGTAATTATCAGCATTTAATTAATAAAAGAAATAAAGTTTTAATTATACGTTTTTTCGAAAGATCCAAAGCCTTGAGTGAATGTCTCATTACGAAATGTTTTGTTGAAATGGATCCATCCTTGAAAATTTAATGGAAAATAAAAACGTAATACTAATTTAACACACGCGCGCACACACACAACAGAATTAGTTTATAGTTTATATGTATACTCTTTAATATCAAAGTTTTTAAAATTAATATTACACTTATTATGTTTTGTTACTCATTTATGGTATGGAAGAGCGGGGCATCCTGGCACAGGTATAAAATTACTTAAAAGGATGTCCCAACCCGTAAAACCATGTAACAATTATTTTGTTTAAAAATAAACATTTCTCATTTTCATTTTCATTTAAAACCCTTTTTTTTAAACTTTTTTATGTCCCACTGCTGGGCACAGGTCTCCTTCTCACAAGTAAGAGGGATTTAGGCCATAGTTGGTGGACTAGCTGGCCAAGTGCGGATTGGTGGACGTCATGCTTTCGAGAAATCATGAATTTCTCTCAGGCATGCACGGCGATGGAGAACATCGTAATCAATGAAATATCACGATATTCTCCATCACCGTGGAGCAGCGATAAATTCGCACATTACAAATTTCTTTGTCAGAGGTGCGCGCCGAGAATTTGAACCCGGGATCGGTCGCGTAAAAGACCGCGGCTTTTACCACTCGGCCATCGCTGCTCAAAAATGTTTATTAATCAATTTCAATTTCAAGTTTTACAAAATGTATACAATGTATATTATTTGGTTATTTGGACTTTAAGCTGTTTACGTGGGCTGGGCATGGGTTCCCCCTTAAAGGAGCTCTTTGAATTGTGCCCCTATCGTTAAGGAAGTCTGGGGCTCACTCCAATGTGGGTTGGTAGCAATGCAAGTTAGTGGCCAACTCGGTAAATGCGTAAGAACGTCAGCATTAGTCACCCATCTAAAGTCCGACCCCGCCCATTTCGCTTAGCATATAGTAGATCGCTTGCATTCTAAGCCAGCCACCGGGCAATGCTTACTTAAGATTAGTGAGATACGGGTTAGTGACCAACCCTCTGTCAGAAGCCACCAAGGCATCCAAGATTGATGTCTTTAAAGTTAAGCAATACAGGCGCTGTCGGGAAAAAAATGTATGACCGCTAATTTTAAGTTTTTTAATGTCCTGCTATGACTGCAGTTGTTAATATGTTCTTAACAACAAATGTTAACGACAGCTATCTTTAGACGACCCGTGTGGCGTATTAGTTACCATGTCGGACCGCCAATCGGAGAGCCCCGGGTTCGACTCCCGGCGAAGTAGAAATTTGAATGATGAGTGTCTTTTCTCGGTCTGGGTGTTTGTGTTTGTGGAATCGAACCCGGGACCCTCCGATCGGCAGTTCGGCATTGTAACCATTACACCACGCGGGTCATCAAAATAAATATTAGCACAAAATAAGCTCATTGTATTGTGATATTAGTAAGAATTCAGTTTCGATCTTTTTAGTTCAGAATCCAAGTTAAGTACATTATTTTAAATGTACACAAATTTGAGAAAGAAAGAAAGAAAGAAAACGTTTATTCATCTCGTGAATTCTGCACCGATACTAATACAACATTTTTACATCGCAAAAACATAATACTGATGTAATAAAAATAAAAAATAAAAATAAAAACTGTGTATACCAAACATTCAAAATACATTAAAAAGGTGAAACGCCGCAGAACCACAAGATGGAATAGGACCGCACTCAGCCTGTGTCGCGGTATACACCACGACTGCTGGTTTCACGAGTATCTCCTGTGTGCTAAGTGCGAGTTTTTATCACCTACTCGATCGCGTTTGCGTTTACGCGATTTGTATGGAATCGAAGCAGCGCCATCTAGCTGTAGTAATATGAAACATTTTTTGCGAGTGCAAGTTTTTTACGTCTTCGGTTTCGAGCATCGAGTATCAAACGACACTCGATAGTGACGAGGTCAGCGCTCGTGATTGGTCAATGAGTAACGAATCCCCCAAAGTGATTGGTTGATTATATGTTATAGCGAGTGCGAGTTTACATTTTTGACACTTCGCACACTCGCATGTGTTCGATTGTCGACACGTTTATGGTAAAGTAATTCGATTGGTTATTTGAAACTCGCACTCAGCACACTGAAGTCGTGATAAAAACGTAGTAGGTACAAGTCCAGTCCTCTACTACGAATACTACGATCCTTCACTCTGACGAAGGGCTATCGATTTCTCGACGGTAACTGGGTCACGCCTCGCGGGGAAACAATGATTTATAAGCGTTAACCTACTTCTGATCCTTGCTGATGCTACAGCTGTTTTGGGTTAAGACGTCTCCGTCATATTTATTGATTAAAGGTGTTATAATATAACCGCAGATTAAGCGTCACACATCTTTCACCCGACTGCGCCGGTATTGCGTAACTGTCAGTGACATTAATTAAATAAAAAATACCTAGACATGTCAGCCATAAATAAAATAATAAAAAACAACGGGTTGCACTCCGGTAGTGCCGGCAGAAGTGAAAACTTGAACATTAACTTTGTGCATTTTTGATATTTTGGAATGGTTAGGGAATTATTTCGCACGAATTGCTTTTATTATCAGTATTATTTTTCATCTAGTATGTTCAGTAGGTTTTCATCTAGTATTTTTATAAAGTACTCACTCATTTTCTTTCACAATTTCTTCGTCACTTCTTTCATTAGGTAATATATGCACTTTGTTCAATGTCCATATTTTAAATACTTGATATGGACGAATTTTACAAGTATAGACAGTCGAGCCGTCATCAGCTGACACCCCTCCGTCTTACGAATATTCGATCAGGCCACGTGTCCTGGCGCGAGTTTAACATTTTTTACCCATCCCAAAAAAGTGCACAACGCCGCTAAAGAAGTTTTCACTTCAATAAAATAAATCAGTCATAAAATGTCAACATTTTAGGGTGATTATATAGTCCCGCTTACGCCCGCGCAGTTGGTCAGCATCGCGGGCCACGAGCTTTGCGTCTTCTGGATTGTTACATAATTTAGGCGGGTTTTCGTGTCGTGCTGAACGCACGCTGACGGTCGGCGCCGATGGGTCTATATAAATAATATAAAAATATGTAGCGTTTTTGAGTCGCGCAGAGCGCCACATTACGGCGCCGCTGACCAACAGGCGTCGACGCGCCTCCACACTCATTGAGCATTTTCGTGTCGCTCTGACCGATCAGCGCTGATAAGCTACGCGCCGACCGTCAGCGCCGGCGGTAAGCGTGACAGGAAAACCAACCTAACATGGCCGCAACCCTTTTTGCGTCCCACTACTGGGCACGGGTCTCTCCCCATTATTGGGAAGGCCTGGAGCTTACTCCACCACGCTGCTCCAATGCGGGTTGGTGGAGATGCGGGTTAGTGGCCAACCCGCTGTCGGATGTTTTCAAACCATAAGGCCTCCGACAAGGTTTAACGACTGTTATCTATCGACAACAACCGGGACCGACGGCTTAACGTGCCCTCCGAAGCACGGAAACGCGAATGAATATTTTTTTGCCACTAGCGGTCACATCTCACACCGGACCGCGCCCGTTTGGCTTAGATGCATAGATCGTTTGCGTTCTACGCTAACCGCCGGGTCATGCGCGCTTCCTAACATACACTGACGATAATTCAGCCGCGATTTTCAACCGCGCGCAGGCGAGGTGTCAATATGCGCGACTCTAAACTCGTTTTATAGTTTCGAGCGGGTCATCCGCGCGCTTACAGGCCGCGCTTACCACCCGCGCGGAATAAGCGTCACTGTATAACCACCCTTAGTTGGAAAATAGTCCTTCGCATTTCTTCACGTATGCGCCAAAACGTCTAGAGGACAAATGTGTCATATATCACATTTCGAGGGCCTAATTTTTGAGCGACTGTAACATATCTACTTGTTTTGTTAATATCATCGTAAAGACAGCAGTCATCTCGATTTGTTGTTAAGACGTATAGATATAACTGCAAAGGCATAGACTTAAACAACGGGTTGCACTCCGGTAGTGCCGGCAGAAGTGAAAACTTGAACATTAACGTTGTGCATTTTTGATATTTTGGAATGGTTAGGGAATAATTTCGCACGAATTGCTTTTATTGTCAGTATTATTTTACATCTAGTATTTTCAGTAGGCTTTCATCTAGTATTTTTTAAAAGTAATCACTCATTATCTTTCAGTATTTCTTCGTCACTTTTGACGTGATAACGTCTTTAAAATCGTTTTAGTCGGGTGACATGTTCAGAAACTTGTGTCACACCAAAACCTCACGAGCGCGATCGCAGGTATAACGAGAGAGAGACGGACCGATCTCCCGTCTCATCTCGAGCGCTGCCAGTCATTCCGTGAAACTTGTCACGCGGAATCCTCACGAGCGGAGGCTGGCATAGCGTTCGAGTGAGTGGACCGATCTTCCGTCTCTCTCACTCTAGCGGCATACAAACGAATGGAGATTTTCTCGTGCGGACGTTATCACGTAAACATCTCGATCGTAAACCTACTTTACAAACAATTTGCCGTTTTTTTTTTCATTAATAGAAGCACTTTGTTCAATTTCCATATTTTAAACACTTGATAACATGAATTTAACAAGTATACAGACAGTCGAGTAATCAGCTTTCACCCCTCCGTCTTACGAATATTCGATCAGGCCACGTTGCAGTGTTTGCGAGTTTAATGCGAGTTTAACATTTTTTACCCATCCCAAAAGAGTGCACAACGCCGCTAAAGAAGTTTCACTTCAAAAATTCAGATCCTTGCTCATTAAACTTTAAACATATTAAAATTTTTGACGACCCGTGTAGCGCATTGGTTACCGTGCCGGACTGCCAATCATGTCCCCCGGGTCCATGGTACCCACGACACAGGAAATCCTACGTCACCGTTCTAGTATGAGTTGGAAGCGTTTTTTATTTATTTTGTTATCACCTGAGGCCTTTTTTATATGTTTTATGCATTCCCCTTTCAATCTGGCTGCAACCCTTTTCACGTCTCACTGCTGGGCCCGGGTTTCTCCCCATTATTAAATAATTAATAATAATAATAAACGTTACACACTCATAGCCCCACAGTAAGGCAATTAATACCCTGTGTCGTGGGTACCATGGACACATACAAAGACAGGAACACAAACACCCAGACCGAGAACAGAAATTTAAACTCATCATTCAATTTTCTGTTTCGCCAATCGAACCCGGGACCTCTCGATTGGCAGTCCGGCATGGTAACCATTACGCCACGCGGGTCGTCAAAAATTATTATTGGGGAAGCTTTGAAGTCATGCTCAAATGTGGGATCGGTGGAAAAATCTTCAATCTATACATTGGATATTGGCATTATTTAATCAAGAGACGACTGTTTTTTCTCCCGAGATAAGCGAAATTGAGTAGGAGTTAGTGAACAATTTATTGGATTTCGACGTATCTTATTTCCGATGTTGGTAGGAACAAAAAAATGTTTTTCTGTAATAAACTCACATTGAAGAAAGAAAAGAAAAAATATTTATTTCATATTAGGAATACAAAATATTCGCTTAATGAATGTCATTTTTCCCGGTCATCGCCTTTAGGTGCCCGTTTGGGCTAGATGTTGAGCTGAGAGAAAAAGGCGGCGGAAAAAAACTCCCAGCACTCTTTTAAAAAAAAGTACATAATAATATATTGGAGCATTATACTCTAAAATAAATAAATAAATAAAAGTGTCACACTCATAGCCCCACAGTAAGGTAATAACCCTGTGTCATGGGTACCATGGACACACACGAAGACAGAAACACCGCAAGTGGAAAATTTCGTGCACCTTTCCGTGCTTCGAAGCCCGGAGGGCATGTTAATCTATCGGTACCGGTTGTTATCTAATACCTTTAAACAAGCAATTCTTGTATATATCTAAATATATTTTTTGAATCTCGGAAACGGCTCCAAAGATTTTGATGAAATTTAGTACCCTGGTTTCGGGGGTGATAAATCGATCCACAAATTTTTAATGATAGAAATTGTCGTTTTATTTAATGTTTATGCCGTTAAATATAAAATTACTCCTACTGACATCTATTGGAGAATATTAATAATATTGTGGCGTAGAAAGCCGTCACATGTCGACAATCAATCAATCAATCCACAATCCACCTTTCAAACAAATGACAATGTCGATATGAAAGACCTCTATAAAAATTTCATCAATGGAATTAAATCTTTCTTGGTCAAAGGAGACCCGGATTCAAACCTCAAGTAGGCAAGTTGCGTTTTCTATTATTTGTGACAATTTTTTTAAATTGGGATCTATGTATTTCAAAAGGCTTTGTTAAGTAACACTAAGCCAATGAATGTTTTGCTTAAAAATAAACCAAGAAAATCAATTGTTTTTATCCGAACAACGCTCGGGCGTCCAGGTACTAGATACGTAACATTTAAAATTTCACACTTATAGCCCCACAGTAGGGTAGACATAGCCTGTGTGGTGGGTACCATGGCCACACACGAAGGCAGAAACACAAATAACCAGACCGAGAACAGACATTTAAACTCATCAATCAAATTTCTGTTTCGCCGGGAATCGAACCCGGGACACCCCGATCGGCAGTCCGGCATGGTAAGCATTGCGCCAAACGGGTCGTCAGTACACTTTCAATCTATACATGGGATATTGGCATAATTTAATGAACAGACGGACTGTTTTTCCTCCCGAGATAAGGAATGAGTCGGAGTTACGAAGTGATTGATTGGATTTCGACGCTAGAAGAAATGTGGAGTTTTCTCCATACAAATATTTTTTTTATTTTTCCTCTCTGAATGATTATAGTGGAGCAATTTTTTTTCAAAATGAAATGAAATGAATGAAATGAAAATGAATGAAATGAAATGAATGAAAATATATATGTAATGGTTTTATGAAAGAAACGTTTTATTCATATACTAGCCTTCCGCCAGCGGCTTCGCCCGCGTGGACCCGTTTAATGGGTCCCCGTAAGAAAAAAAATAGCCTATGTGCTATTCCAAGCTCCATTGCTCTATTAAAATCATGGGCGTTTAACCAGTTGCTTCAACCGCTTTGACCCAATAGGGTCAAAGCGGGTAATAACCCGTTTTCACGTAGGAATGAAGCATTTTCCCGCGGTAAAGTAGCCTATGTTACTCAGGGTGAATGTAGCTTTCTAATGGTGAAAGAATTTTTGAAATCGGTACAGTAGTTTTTGAGTTTATTCATTACAAACATACAAAAATACAAATCTTTCCTCTTTATAATATTAGTATAGATTAATTATTATTCTCAGTGGATGCGATACATGAAGGAGTTACAATTAGAATAGCCGCAACCCTTTTTGCGTCCCACTGCTGGGCACGGGTCTCTCCCCATTATTGGGAAGGCCTGGAGCTTACTTCACCACGCTGCTCCAATGCGGGTTGGTGGAGATGCGGGTTAGTGGCCAACCCGCTGTCGGATGTTTTCGAACCGCCCATAAGGCCTCCGACAAGGTTTAACGACTGTTATCTATCGACAACAACCGGGACCGACGGCTTAACGTGCCCTCCGAAGCACGGAAACGCGCATGAATTTTTTTTTTGCCACTAGCGGTCACCCATCTCACACCCGACCGCGCCCTTTTGGCTTAGTTGCATAGATCGTTTGCGTTCTACGCTAACCGCCGGGCCATGCGCGCTTCACAATTAGAATATGTTTTAAAAATTATTATTATAGTTGGATTTTGGACATTTTATTTGGTCCTTTTTCCGCAATGACGTGAACTGGAAATTCGTTAAAAAAAGTTTTTTTTAATTTAACTTTCCAGGATCTTAATTTTTTTATTTGAGAGGAGATAATATGTACTTGGCTGCAACCCTTTTTGCGTCCCACTGCTGGGCAAGAGTCTCTCCCTATTTTTATCCTGGAGCTTACCCACCCTTCTGTCGGATTTTCTCACACGATCAGCTATCTCGTGTGCCTATTTTCGACCCATAGACATTCTGTTATCTCAAATATATAAATGTACTTTTTTTAAAAGAGTGCTGCTGGGAGTTTTTTCCTCCGCCTTTTTTCTCAGCTCAACATCTAGCTCAAACGGGCATCTAAAAGCGATGACCGGGAAAAATGGCATTCATTAAGCGAATATTTTGTATTCCTAATATGAAATAAATATTTTTTCTTTCCTTCTTTCTTTTAAACCACCCATTAAGTCTCGAAGGTTAAGCAACTGCTATGTGTCGACAACAACCGGTACCAATGGATTAACATGCCCTCCGAAGTACGAGATTTGCCACTTGCGGTCACCCATCTCACTCCCGACCGCGACCATTTAGCTTAGCTGCGAAGATCGCTTGCATTCTTCGCCAGCCGTTCTTTTACGTAACGAGTTACATTTCTCATGTAAAAGTTTACTAACATTGCATTGTTAACGCTATTGAAACGTCGTTATAAAACCTCGCCGAAGTACCATTCAGGCATTGTTGCGATTTTTGCGAATTTCAGGTGCAAAACCTGCTCGTTGTTATCGTGAAAAGCGAGTGGTAAACATCGATCTCCGTCGAAGAGGTCCCGTGTTCATATCGCGGCAAATTCGTTCTGAAATTTTTGGGCCTCATTATTGTATAAGACTGAAGAAGTTCTAGCAATATTGTTGGAGTAGCTTACTGTCATTAATGACCTCACAAATCTTTTTTTTTTTCATTTATGGCATCGCAAACTCTGTGCATACTGCCAGCGTCAAGTATAATTTTTGCATCAATTTTTTGCCAGTTTCAATAAAACTGGACGAAGTAATAACAAAGTCAGTAAATAAGTCGTCAGTAATCGGTCAGTCTAGTCAGTCCAACATTCAAGTAAAGCGCATTGCCAGGCGTCCGGATAAAGCCGGACATAGATAGACTTTTTGTTTTTTTTTGAATGGAGTAGCAGACGAGCATGCAGTCCACGTGGTCTTAAGTGATCGCTGCAGCCCATGGACATCTACATACAACCTCAAGCAAGCATAGGTAAGTCTTGGCTGAGGTAGTATGCAGTTGCGCTGCTACTCCGGAGGCTGGTGGTCGCCTCATGTAAGTGTGGCCGGCTACTGCACCTTTCCACCGAAACACAATATTTATTTATTTATTTATTTATTTAATGGATCACCAACGTAAGAAACAGTAGTCACAGTGTAAATGTTTACATTTCATTATTTATATAGTCTTACTGTTCCTACAATTTAAAGGTAATCACAGCATGCTTTGTGTTACAAACTTATAACTAAGGAAAATCAAGTTTTATGGAATTTATGAATATGTTATGCTATGTTAAGACTACTTATGTATCACATTACGAGGCTGTAGGTATGTCACACTTTATAAGCTTTAATTTAAAGTTGTTGAGAGTATCAAAATTAATGTCAATAGTTGGACTTTTTTTGTATATTCATTATATCGACGAGATATGCGTACCACAGGTGAATGACGACCTAGGTTGGTTTTACAGAAACTTGGCTCAAACAGATCGCATGGATATCGAGGCATTCTAGCAGGAAATTTAAATTTAAATTTATTTAAAAGATCCGGACAATCAACGACGCCGTTCAACAACCTATGGAGGAATAACATATCTAGATGAGATCGTCGCAAGGACAGCGGTAGTAAGTGAAAGTGTTCCATTTTGTCAGCGTATGTTTTTGCTCTATTTGGAGTCTTGAATCTATATGTTAGACTACGAATGAACTTCTTCTGTACCCTTTCCAGTCTATCTATATGCACCTTGTAAGTCGGGCTCCATGCTGTACTACAATACTCGAGCTTGCTCCTCACATAACAGTTATACAATTTAATTACTGTAGCTGGTTTTTTGAAGCCTTTTGTATTTCTTAAGATAAAGCCTAGAGATCGATTTGCTTCAGCCGAGATACTGTCAATATGATCCGAAAAACGCAGCTTGCTGTCCATTTGGATGCCGAGATCCCGAATACTTGATACTTCTTGTAGTTTTTGTCCGTCAATGAAGTATTCGGATTGCACGGTGCAGCGCTTTCTAGTATACTTTATATGTTGACATTTTGAAGTGTTTAGAAACATTTTGTTCTTGATGCACCAATCATGAATGTTGTCAATGTCACTCTGAAGGCATTTAACGTCGGAACTGTTCCTAACTGTCTTTACCAACTTGAGGTCGTCTGCAAAAAGATAGACGTCGCTGTTATTTACAACTCGTGTTATGTCATTGATGAAGACATTGAAAAAGAGAGGCCCCAGAATGGAGCCCTGAGGAGACTGAGAGACCAATAGAATTGGTTCACGGCAGAAGTGGGTGCAGCGGTGGTGCTTCTCCGGGCGAACCATAATAGTTCTACCACCTACAATTTTGCGTGTCCGGATAAAATAAATGTCCGGACGAACGGCTTTTTTAGGCTTTTTACATTTCGCAAACGAGCGAGCGCCGAGCGTGCCCGAGTCGACTGTCGGTCGCTCCTACTTAACACTGATTTGGCATTCGATTTTATTTATTCATTAGAATTTAACAAGATTTCTGACACTAAACAAAAAACCTTAATTTTACATACATTTTTTTGTCGTAGGTATCTATTAATTATGACACACAAAATCGTCAATAATGTAGGGTGTCCGGCCTTCTACCCAAATGTCCGGCCAAACTAGCTGGTCTGTCCGGCTATTAGGTTTGGCGACCTGGCAACCCTAGATCTGAGCGCGTTCCCCGTAGTACCTATGCCAATAATAATTCCATACAGAGTATGTATGTCTTTCGAAATGAGTGCTGCGATGGTTCTTCCCCGCTCAAACCATCCATGTTCTACTTTAACTCTAGCACTTAGAATGTAACGAAGTTGTATTTCTTTACTTTCTTGTTTTTTTAATTTCTGCGCTTAATAATGTTTTTTTCTTCTTTCTGCATTAGTTTTAGGTTTTGGTGTCAACAAAGCTAAGCAATGTCGAGTGCGGTCAAAAGTAGGATGGGTGGCCAATAGTGGCCACTAAGCAACATCAAGTGCGGTCAAAAGTAGGATCGGTGGCAATAAATTTGAGCAATGTCGAGTGCGGTCATAAGTAGGATGGGTGGCCAATATTGGCCACTAAGCAACATCAAGTGCAGTCATAAGAAAGATGGGAGTCAACAAAGTAAAGCAATGTCGAGTGCGGTTGCTATAGTTGTAAGCCGCACTTCTTACAACTATAGCAAAAAGTGTCGTTACAACTTTTCGTCTTAATTTTTTCCGTCTAGCCCCCTTTCGCAACGCGCGATAAGGAACTTCGTTCCAAAAGATGAATTTATGGAACTCGATTGTCAGTCCATAGCGCAATGTGGCACTGCGTACTATTACCTTACTTAGATTACTTAGCGGCCGTGTAAATGACAGTTGTTTTTGTGCGTGTGTCAATTCGGCCGATAGTATAAAGTTACTTTACTGTATACTTATATCTATATTGTGACTTAGGTTTTTTAACATAGAACGCGTGAATAATAATTATTGCAACGCATATAAACATGTTCACATTACTAGGGCTTCGTTGTAGTCAAGGGATTTAATGTTAACAGATTGTGCAACATTTTTAGCTCTGAATGCCATTTGTTATCAGGAAATAATAATATATTTTCATGTATGTTACCATGACTTGCTTGTGACTAACCTTGTGAAAATTGTTAGGTCTCATGTAAAACCAATCTCTTAAATCTACACACTCTATATCGCAGTCAACATGTATGTGGATTTGTTTCTTTTTAACACGCTTTTATTAACTTGACCTGTATGTATGTATGTATGTATGTATGTATGTATGTATGTATGTATGTATGTAACGGAATCTTTGAACTTTATTTTCACTTACTTCTAGGAGTCTGATTAACTTATTACTTTGCACAGGGGTCAAGGGACGATGACAATACAATAATAATTATGAGAATAAAAATCCAACTAAAAAATAAAAAATGTAGTTTAAAAAACTAAAAAAACACGCTTTTGTGAAAATACGAACTAAAAAGTAAAAAATAAGAAGAAAATGTATTTTACTGTAAAAAGCGTGGGATGGTTTTTAAGATACTATTGACACCATGCACCCCACGCTTTTTTTTACAGTGATAAGATGTATCGATAGTCAATCTGGCATCGCTGGAGAAACTCTAGCACCTGGGAGGTCTCGATAGAATCGAAGGCTTTCTCATAGTCCACATACGCAATACGTGCGCGCAAAGGTTAAAACCCTTGAAAACAGCTCTCTTATCGTTCACCACATTGGTAACGGGAGCTTTTGAGGAACTGTACAACCGTCCGCAGTACCTCTCAATTTATCTCTGAACTTTAGGCTTAGACGAAACTACATCGCCAGACTCCGTCCTCAATCTCGTTAACTTTACAACTTTGGCCGCAACCCTTTTTGCGTCGCACTGCTGGCCACGGGTCTCTCCCCGTTATTGGGAAGGCCTGGAGCTTACTCCACCACGCTGCTCCAATGCGGGTTGGTGGAGATGCGGGTTAGTGGCCAACCCGCTGTCGGATGTTTTCAAACCGCCCATAAGGCCTCCGACAAGGTTTAACGACTGTTATCTATCGACAACAACCGGGACCGACGGCTTAACGTGCCCTCCGAAGCACGGAAACGCGCATGAATTTTTTTTTGCCACTAGCGTTCACCCGTCTCACACCCGACCACGCCCGTTTGGCTTAGTCGCATATCGTTTGCGTTCTACGCTAACCGCCGGCCCATGCGCGCTTTACAACTTTACTGAGCATAAACAATCGCATTGTCATAACGTGTCAAATTATTTTGCTCGATTGAAAATTGATTCATAATTGAGTTGGAAGTTAATAAAAAGCTTTTAAATCGTAGCATACGGAACCTCCAAGAGCCCTGTCCGCCCTTGACCGTTGTTAATAGGACCACTGCGCATGCTTACTCGGATATAGATTAAAAATCTGCACTGTCGCAGTGACCTAGAAGTGCTATTTTTAGCGCCCTCTACAAACACTTTGAATACTTTGAAATGATTTGCGGACAATTTGGCTTCCAAGTTTTTGTCATATAGTTCTTTTATTTCCGGACTGCTGGTTTATAAAGGTTTTGGAGGATGAAATAATAATAATGAATAATAAAGAAGTTGTCAGTTGACGTGTCGGTGAAAAAGTATGTTATGTAAAAGTTTTGTGGGGCACTTGATAAAAGACCACAGAACATATTAAAAGAGGTAGAATGGCAATAATGAGCCGTTCGTATAAAAACCGGTCTCGTCTATCCAGCCCCACCTATTACCTGATTGATGCACTACATCTGTACTTAAATAAATAAGAAGCTTACGCACATATTTGCAATTTCAAATCTAGCCAATCTTAGCGCCGCACAATCACGCGATTTCAAATGAACGAATCACAAGCACGCATATCGCAGCGCGATTGCGTGTTTTTTGTAGAGATATGAGCGTTGCTCATATCCTTTGCGCGTCTGCCCCGCCCACAATTCCATTCTAACCTCTTTAATATGTTCTGTGATAAAGACACATTGTGCTCTTATTTTATTTTAATTTTATTAGTGTATTTGTGAGTTATATCGGATAAAATTGATGGAATTTTGTTTTATATAGGTTAAGTACAGTGCAAGACAGTTGAGAAACAAAATAACATATCAACGTAGCTAAGCGAAACGAGCACGGTCGTGTATGAGATGAGTGACAGCTATAGCAAATTTCATGCGCGTCTCCGTACTTCGGAGGGCACGTCGTTAAGCCACTGATTACGACCTTATAGGTGGTTTTAAAACATTCGACAGCGGGATGGCTACTGACGTTAGTGGATACTAACCAGCATTGGAGGAACATTGTGGAGTAAGGTTCAGGCATCCCCCATTAAGGGAAAACTTGCCCAGCAGTGGGGTGTAACAATTGTGGCAGCCAGATAGCCTGTAAAATGATAGTCTAATGACCATTAACCTATATAATTATATAATGTAGTTAATTGCACCTAATTTAATTAAATTCCAAAAACTTTTAGCCACCCTTTGGCTTGTAAAGTGATTAATCAAATTGAGCTTTGATGTTTATCCAACACAACATTTATAGCGAAAAGCCAACGAGTACGAACTATGTAGAGAAGTATTTTGAGGACGCATGATTGATTAAGGGTGTAACATATAAGTAAGTAATCAAGCAAATTTTGGGGACTACCCAAGTTGTCTTTATATTGACATATTGAAAGGAGATCTTTTCAAAACATGCTTAGTTATACAAGTATATAAATATACACAATAAACTTGTGACAAAGTTTTTTACTAGAGCGAGTGGCGAGGGGCAAACTATCCCACAACTTGAGCATTATTGCAACATAGTAATTTAAATTATCTATTAAATATATACATTATTGTATATCTTTATTATAATTTATACATATAATTATATAGTTTATAATGTAGTAAGTAAACGCACCACAAGTTTCCATATCACCCAGGGTTGGCTGGGAGAGAATTCCATTAGGCATTAAGCACACCCTTGTATCCTTACAATAAGATTATACTTAAAATAAATAAATAACTAAAACAACATTTCTAACGCCCATTTTTGCGCAAAACAATTATTTTCTTTCTTCCAACCTTTTGAATAGCATGAGTGTAGCGCATAGTGTTAACCTTTAAAATATAATTACGTTAAGCGTGCGTTATACTTGGGATCTATTTTAACGCCATAAATCCCTTAAAAGACGTAACCAGTTGAGTGGTAGTATCTATATTATTTGTGAGACAAAATTAGTATTGGAAAGACAGCAGAGGCGCACTTACGATATTGTGGCGTTTTGTTGAATTTCAAGTCTTGTTAGGTACTTCTCTACCTGTGTAGAAGCTCTTTCGTCTAATGAAGCTGTTTTTACGCCAAACTCCTTAAAAGACGTAACCAGTTGAGTGGTAGTATCTATATTATTTGTGAGACAAAATTAGCATTGGAAAGACAGCAGAGGCGCACTTACGATATTGTGGCGTTTTGTTGAATTTCAAGTCTTGTTAGGTACTTCTCTACCTGTGTAGAAGCTCTTTCGTCTAATGAAGCTGTTTTTACGCCAAACTCCTTAAAAGACGTAACCAGTTGAGTGGTAGTATCTATATTATTTGTGAGACAAAATTAGCATTGGAAAGACAGCAGAGGCGCACTTACGATATTGTGGCGTTTTGTTGAATTTCAAGTCTTGTTAGGTACTTCTCTACCTGTGTAAAAGCTCTTTCATCTAATGAAGCTATTTTTACGCCATAAATCCCATATAAGACGTCACCAGTTGAGTGGTAGTATCTATATTATTTGTGAGACAAAATTAGCATTGGAACAACAGCAGAGGCGCACTTACGATACTTACTTGTCTGATAGTACTTCTCTGTGTAGAAGCTCTTTCGTCTAATGAAAAATCCTTTATTTTAAGACCTAATTATTTGGCTGTAAAATCCCCACATTGTTTTGTTACGGATCCAACAAACTGTCGTAAAAATACAATATTTAGACTTTTTAATTTGTTATCTACACACAAATAAATAAAATTGGAGTATCTGTTTGTAATATTAAAATAACCATTTTTTACTACATGCATTTAACATTAAACACCAAAATAACATTTTTTACAATTTTTGTCTGTCTGTCTGTTTGTTCCGGCTAATCTCTGAAACGACTGGAACGATTTTGGCAGGACTTTCACTGGCAGGTAGCTGATGTAATAAGTAGTAACTTACTCTACTTTTATTTTAGGGAAAATCTAAAACTTAAGTCCACGCAGACCAATTCGCAGGCGGCCGCTAGTTAATTAATAAATTTAGTACTTAGCGATTATACAATCTTGTATAAATAACATTTCGTTTGAAGTTTCACACTCATAGCCCCACAGTAAGGTACCCTGTATCGTGGGTACCATGGACACATACAAACACAGAAACACAAACACCCAGACCGAGAACAGAAATTTAAACTCATCAATCAAATTTCTGATTCGCTGGGAATCGAACCCGGGACCCTCTGATTAAATAAATAAATAAACGTTACACACTCATAGCCCCACAATAAGGTAATTAATACCCTGTGTCGTGGGTACCATGGACACTTACAGAGACAGAAACACAAACCCAGACCGAGAACAGAAATTTTAAACTCATCATTCAAATTTCTGTTTCGCTGGGAATCGAACCCGGGACCCTCTGATTGGCAGTCCGGCATGGTAACCATTGTGCCACACGGTTCGTCATACATATCGGCATAATTTAATCAAGAGACGACTGTTTTTACTCCAGAGATAAGCGAGATCGAGTCGGAATTACGGAATGATTTATTGGATACCGCCGTAAAAAGAATTTGGGTGTTCTTTCAGAATGGCGATGTTACGCCACGCAGGTCGTCTAAATAATTATAGTTAGATAATTAATTTTGTAAGGATTTCACAGGCCGCCAAACGGATAAATACATTTTCAAGAGGCATGCTGCATCAAGAAGCGCGCATGGCCCTGCGGTTAGCGTAGAACGCAACTATCTCTAATAATAATACTAATATCAGAAATAAAATAATATTGCGACTATTAATTGAGATGTAAGCTATCCTATCTCTCAAGTTGGATCGAACTGCACATGGTGTGCGAATTTTATTATAATCGGTTAACACGTTAACTGCGTTACCGGACGTATATAGCCGGTAATGAACTCTCCCGTGGTGCGAGCGCCAAAAACTAGTTTTTCTCGCTGGTGCGGCGTCATTTTAGGTACGATATTCTGTGAGTTAAAAAGGGACAAATAAACATCATTGCTTCTTACTTTCAGATGGTCTTATTACAATAGAAAAAAAGTACATGGCATATTTGACCTGTACGCACAGAACGAAAAAAATTTACATTCCATGCGTTACCGGACGAATACGACTTGTATGTGTATGTCCGGTATCGCACTGTTGGCTAGGACGTATGCATTAGTGAGAAACGGATATTATTATCGTTTATCGATATTTGTTAACAGTATCGACATTTATAAACAATAGGTACTTACTTTGTTACCTACTGGCACAGAAAGATCTATCAAAACATCGTTTGTCACCGCGTGCAGTACCTTAAAATATTTAGTTTAACTTATTTAAATATACATTGCGATACTTGTTTCTCTCTTTTCAGTTCATTTTTGAAGCAGTCGGGTTTTTTTGTTTTTATAATAATAATTTAATTTCAAATTGTTTAGTTATTTGAAGATTTTTCTTAAAATATAGTAGAAATGTGATATGATATATATATTTTTGAAATAGTTTTTTCACTAGCTTGCATTTGATACCCATATTGCTGTGGTTAGAAAAAAAACCCCACTCCCCTTTTTTCAAATTTGAGGACGCCATTTTGAAAATGTATATAGCCTATGTCAATCTGACAATCCTAACAAATTTAACGACACCTCATATGTTTAAATCTTCCAGTCGTTTGGGCTGTGCGGTGCGCCAAAGAAATGGACATACATACCCACATACATACATACATACATACATACATACGCTCGAAAAACATAACCCTCCTTCTCACGCAGTCGGGTAATAATGCCTAATTTGCTTTATAAATAAAAGTATTATCGATAAATATTTGTTTTCTTATATAACACCACTACTGTTTATCGACTATTTGAACGTTTTCACCACTTCTTGTGCGCCACATGACATATGAGTCCGGTAAGACGTTTATACCTATAAGTGAAAAAATATTTGTCCAATTCTAGAACCAAAAGAAATGTATATAGTTCAAAGTTTTTAGATATTGATAAAAGTTAAAGAATTGCCAGAAAGTAAAAATTTTATGAAAAAAAAAAGTTTTAAAAAGAATTGTGTACCGGACACATTTGCCTTGTTTCGCACTAGAAAAATTAACAGTACATGGCAATATTGTCCTGTACCGCACCAGAGTGGAATATTATGTTTTTGAGCTTCGCAGTAAACGTGTTAAGTGGTTTAGGAGTCCATTGAGGACAAACATTGTGACACGAGATTTATATATATTAAGATTGTGTTGCAATTCTGACTTGAAATTCTTGTTTTTACGCAACATTTTTTTTGCGAATATTTTTCTTGCGAATACCTAGTAATAAGTTTTTGAATATTTTTGGGTTGTATTATAAGTAAAATGCCGTACATACCTATTATTACTAAGACATTAATATTAGCACATTGTTAACAAAACATGATACAGCATGGCTGCAACCCTTTTTGCGTCCCACTGCTGGGCACGGGTCTCTCCCCATTATTGGGGAGGCCTGGAGCTTACTCTACCACGCTGCTCCAATGCGGGTTGGTGGAGATGCGCGTTAGAGGCCAACCCAGCTGTCGGATGTTTTCAAACCGCCCAAAAGGCCTCCAACAAGGTTTTACGTCTGTTATCTATCGACAACAACCGGGACCGACGGATTAACGTGCCCTCCGAAGTACGGAAACGCGCATGAAATTTTTGCCACTAGCGGTCACCCATCTCACACCCAACCGCGCCCATTTGGCTTAGTTGCATAGATCGTTTGCGTTCTACACCAGCCGCCGGGCAATGCGCGCTGCTATATGCGTTATACTCACATTTACTACATCTCGGCTCTACGGAGCGCAGAACGCCGCAGTGACCCCGCAACGAGCAATGTAGGTCACTCTGTACGCGCCCTTATTTTATATTTCAGGAAGCAGGGCCTTAATGTTTTGTAAACTTGAGATAACTCTATGTAATACCAATACAAACCAGTCATTTTAGGAATAAAAACCAGAAGCGGAATATTAAATCACAATTTAATAGGGTCTTGGACACTATGCACAAAAAAATTCAAAATCCTTATCTTAAAAAGGTTGCACTAAATCACGCTTGGAAAGCAATATAATTGTTAATTCTTTTTTATACATGATTTTTATTACCGATTAAATCAATAATAATGAAGTCAATTGACTATATATGATAAGTGACGTCACTTATCATTTTCTCATACAAAATGTATGGGGGTGTCACGTTTTGACAGCTCATTAAAAGTATCTCAATTGCCTTGGTAGTCCAAGACCGGATTCACAAATGACGGTGGACGATGACGGTGAACCACGTAGGGTTCAAATAATAAAATAAAATAAATTTGTAGAAAAAACACAAAATTGGGTTTAAATTTAACTAACTAAAATGATATATA
Source organism: Pyrgus malvae (assembly GCA_911387765.1). NCBI lineage: Eukaryota > Metazoa > Arthropoda > Insecta > Lepidoptera > Hesperiidae > Pyrgus > Pyrgus malvae. The sequence continues at coordinate 2,225,824 of OU426976.1, read as the reverse complement.
ATGTAGAATTATTTTAAGTCTACTGTATTTTAGTACGTGCGTGCATTTTTAAGTGTTTATTGAAAATAAGTTGTTTATAATTTAAATATATAACTTTAATAATAATAATAATATTAAATAAATATCTTTGGACAATTCACACAACACCATCTGATTCCAAACTAAGCAGAGCTTGTACTATGGTAATCAGAAAGCTGATAAACATACTTATATAATTCTAAATACATACTTAAATAGATAAATTAACACCCAGACACAGAACAAATAGTCATGTTCATCACACAAATATCTGTCCTGGGTGGGAATCGAACCCACGACCTCACGCTTCGCAGTCAGCTCATCACCCACTACGCCACGGAGGCTGTCAATATTTTTGTCTTTTAATATTTTATAAAACTTTTAAAATAAAATTTGTACACCCTAAAGGGTAAATATGGCGATCTAAATATTTTTGTAAAACCTTTATTGCTACCCATATTTGTGCAAATAAAATATTTTCTTTTTTTTCTTTTCTTTCTTTTCTCAAAGCCTTTTATACAATTTAACGTAACGATCTAAGGTTTCTAATCAACATTTCCTTATACAACTACAGTTAAATAATAAGCAAGCACAAATACAGAATTTCAGTACGCAATCGAGCAGAGCTACTGCCCTTACCGGTATCACAGCACTAATAATCCCCCCTTCGAGGAGGCCTCGCTTTTATAGGCGTTTTCTCCTACTTCGTCACATTTTTTCAACTACCGACGTTGATTCCTAACACTACTAATGTTGATTGCCAAAGAAACCTGTGATATCATGAGCAAAAATAATGCATTCATTAAAAAAAATGCGGCATGTGACCTATTTCTCGATGCGGGTATGCAGGTCTGTTGCGGCGCGCTGCGGTCACATCGCGACTAATGACTCAGAAAATGGTTTCTTCGGGGCTTTTCAAAATTTACAGCGTCACAAAACTATCCAAACCGCAGAAATGGAACCTAAAAAAAGTCGTAACATATTTAAACACTATAATTTTCAAGTACAATACAATACAATAATTCTTTATTGCACACCAAATCATATACAAAGAATTTTAATTTACAGTATTTGAGAGTATGCAATAGGCGGCCTTATCGCTCAGGCAGCGATCTCTTCCAGGCAACCTATGCTCGGTAAAATAGGATAAAGGGGAAGAAGAAAGAGAAAAAGGGTAGGGTGCGTAAACTTAACATAAAATAAATAAACAAAGAAATTAACAAAAAAGAACAAAACACAAAACAATGTCACACAGTTAAACAAAGTGAAGTAGAGGTAGATCGTGATGAGAAGGGACAGAAAACTCAGTGGTTTAAATAATAAGATTTTAATTGACTTTTGAAGGAGTCAATGGATTTTGCACGTCTAATATCCACTGGAAGATTGTTCCACAGGCGAACAGCAGAGGCTGTGAAGGATTTGCTGTAGAAAGAAGCAGAATGAGCAGGGGTTTTGAGTATTAGATTATCAATAGAACGAAGGTGAAAGTTATGAGTCAGGTGGAGAAACTGAAAGCGGTTTTTAAGATATTATTTATATAAAATACAAGTATTTTAGACTATTTAATGGTATTGATTGTATTTGGAGCTAATTAATTGTTTTTATTCAATATTAGATGCGATTAAGTTGCCTAAGTGCTTTTAAGAAAACTCCAATATGACATATACATAGATTTTTTTTACGTAGTGAAAGTCATAATAAAATATGGACATACATAAATATATTTACGTGTTTTTATTTCGAAAAACAGTGATGTTTGAGTTGAGACGTTTGATTTTCAGCCAGGAACGAGTATTTTTTTTTCAACCTGTTCTAACATTTTCAGTCTTTACTACGACTATACCCTTAGAATAATTACAATTACATTATAGAAACCAAGTTCGCGCGCCCCAATTGCAGCATGTTGATTGGTGCCATTATTAATTGGGCCGCTCCGTAAGACTTAAGGTTAAATTTTATCACAACACTTTTTAAAAACAAAATAAATCTAATAAAATTACTTTTCACAGTGTTTTCAATTTTTGTAGTATTTTATAGTTAATTTGGTCAAAATAAAAATATTTTGTTTGTCACATGTGACAGCTGTAGGAATCTATTTAGTGCTTTAATTTTGACAGCGAGCTTGTATGAAGACACTCATTCTAATTTTGACAGCGCGCTTGTATGAAGACACTCATTCTATACGTATTCATTCTAAGACTATACCTGAATTTCCCAACAATTATGTGACAGTGTAAAGGTCACAAGTCAGCAGATCATCAGCATAAAATGCTGCATGTGACTGCATGTGACCTAATTCTCGATGCGGGTATGCGGGTATTGCGGTGCGCTGCGGTTACAACGCTCGAACATTAACTGGAAAAAATTATTGTGGGATTTAGAAAAACTTTATAAATCCACAAAAATTTAAGCTTTATTTTTTTTAAACGAGGTGTCTTTGGTGAAACATAATGGTGGATAGTAAAAGATTTAAAAAATACGTTTTATTGAGTAAACCATAGACGCATCTTAAAGCATTAAGGTATGACAGGTATGACAAGAGTGAGTCATATATATGTATGTATAGTCATAACTTTGATGCTCTAAGCTTAGCTTTCTATGTCCCCTTACCCGTACCCTTTTTACGTCCCACTGCTGGGTACGGGTCTCTCCCCATTATTGGGGAGGCCTGGAGCTTACTCCACCACGCTGCTCCAATGCGGGTTGGTGGAGATGCGGGTTAGTGGCCAACCCGCTGTCGGATGTTCTCAAACCGCCCATAAGGCCTCCGACAAGGTTTAACGACTGTTATCTATCGACAACAACCGGGACCGACGGCTTAACGTGCCCTCCGAAGCACGGAAACGCGCATGAAATTTTTTGCCACTGGCGGTCACCCATCTCACACCCGACCGCGCCCGTTTCGCTTAGTTGTATAGATCGCTTTCGTTCTACGCTAACCGCCGGGCCATGCGCGCTTCAAGCTTAGCATATACGTTGTAAAATATATTGACACTTTCGACATAGAAGTAAAAACAGAACAAAATAATAGACATATAAATTAAAAATAAAGTTAAAAAAGTACATATATATGTATAGTGATGTGACCGCAGTGGGCCGCAGTGTGACCCGCATACCCGCATTGAGAAAATAGGTCACGTGACGTAATTTTGTAGTTACATTGCATCTATCCATACTATTTTTTTTTATTTGAATGGAGTAGCAGACGAGCATGCAGGCCACGTGGTGTTAAGTGGTCGCTGCAGCCCATGGACATCTACATACAACCTCAAGTAAGTCTATGTTTTGTCTGTGGTCGAATACAGCTGCTCTGCTACTCCTAAGGCTGGTGGTCGCTTCATGTAAGTGTGGCCAGCAACTGTACCTTTCCACCGAAGCACAATAGAATTCCTTTACGGCAGAAGTGGGTGCAGCGGTGGTACTTATCCAGTAGAACTTGAGTAGAACCATTAGGTTTTACCACTTACAAAATAGTTTTGAACCAGTTAAACCGGTTTGAACCCGTGTCCGCAGCTCCGCAGTAAGCCTACGTAACCATGCGGCTAAAGAAGCTATAATTCTGTCGATGAAATTCTTATAGACCTCTTTCAAATCAACATTGTCATTAAATCACATCCATTAAATTCAAAGAATTTTTTTTGGACGGTGGATGACGTTTGACGGCGTTCTACGCCAGAATGTTATCAGTACTCTCCAATGGATGTCAGGAAGAGTCATATTTTCAGTTTATATTTAAGTTGATTATCGCTGAAAATACGAATAAAACGACAATTTTTAAAAATGAAACCTAGCTGGATCGATTTTTCACCCCCTAAAATCTCGACTAAATTTCATGAAAATCGTTGAAGCCGTTTCTGAGATTCAAATTATTTATATACGTAGGTATATACAAGAATTGCTCGTTTAAAGGTAAGTATCAGATAAATTAGATCGGCAAAACTGAATTGATTCGGCTGTTAACATTTCCCCAAATCACGTAAACGGTTGGATTTTATTTGTCTTCTTAAATTGACTTAATTCCTTCAATATCCTGGGAAGGAACTCTAAATGTGTCGCAGTGCGGCCTCCCTTTAAGTAGGTCGGTCGCGCTGAAGGGATGTGAACAGTACAGATAATAATAATATGCTGTATAACACTAGCCCAGCGTAGGTATGGCGAATTTTTTTAGTAAATTGCCAATTTTTTTTTAAATTTGTGGCCAGAAATATACATTGCTGTAATCCTGTTTTTAACACGCTTATATTAGCTTTACCTCTATGTATGTATGTAACGGAATCTTTTAACTTCATTTTCACCTATTCTAAGCGTCTGATTAACTTGAAAATTTGCACTAGGGCCAAAATCCAACTAAAAATTAAAAATAAATAATGTACTTTAAAAAACTAAAAAAACACGCTTTTGTGAAAATACGAACTAAAAAAAGTAAAAAATACGAAAAAAATGTATTTTAATGTAAAAAAAAGCGTGGGGTGCTTTTTGAGATACTACTACTGCCAGTTATCAGATATTAATCTATCAGATACTAAGCAAAGCGATGGCAACTTTGCCAATGCGTGTCTCATTGTACTCCATTAAACACTTTATTAGATAAATAACGATTCACGCTCAAAGCCCTCAGTATAATAGATATAGATACCCTGTGTCGTGGGTACCATGATAAACACAAAAACCTAGACCGTGAACAGAAATTGAGAATCACCATTTTTTCAGAGATTTCTGCTGCGCCGGGAATCGAACCCGGCAAAAAATTACTACTCTTAAGATAGGAGCAACCTATACATCGATTGGTGAAACGTAAGTTTATGCTAAGCATTGCCCTAAATTAGGAGTTACTTAGTAAGGCGTGCCGGAACAACCGGAAAACTGGAATTAGTCTTGTATTTTCGGTTTCATGATTATTCTACGACACTAGAAAAAAATATAATTAAAGTGATGTATGAATGGTGAAGCGCGTATGGCTCTGCGGCTAGCGTAGAACGCAAACGGTCTATGCAGCTATGAACGGGCGCGGTCGGGTGTGAGATGGGTGACCGCTAGTGGCAAAAAAAAATGCGCGTTTCCGTGCTTCGGAGGGCACGTTAAGCCGTCGATCCCGGTTGTTGTCGATAGACAACAGTCGTTAAACCTAGTCGGAGGCCTTATGGGCGGTTTGAAAACATCCGACAGCGGGTTGGCCACTAACCCGCATCTCCACCAACCCGCATTGGAGTAGCATGGTGGAGTAAGCACCAGACCTTCCCAATAATGGGGAGAGACCCGTGTCCAGCAGTGGGACGTAAAATGGTTGCAGCCAACTGGCAGATTAATTATTGAAGACCGGTTTCATGATTATTCAACGACACTAGAAAAAAATATAATTAAAGTGTAGTATTAATGGTAGATGATTCTTCCTTGGTATTTCTACAATAAAGCCTATAATAGTATTGCCCGTGCCGCGCGGCGTGACCCAGTTCTCACATAAGCCGCACTGCGACGTTCTGCCGACACTGCCGACTTTGGCGGCGTCACATCGAAGGCTCTTCGAGGCAGTACTTCAGTGTTTTCTTTGTTAAAGCACGGCTTGCTATTCTATGCTTTACTATGCTATAAGCTATCTTTGTATATATAATTCTTCTGTACGTGGACCAATTTTAATTTTTTTTTGTGTGTGTTCAAGTGGATTCGAGGATGGTTTACAGCGAGCATTTAGAATCAGAATTCGGTCCACTGGAAAATGTTTTTTTAATTATTCTTTTATTTATTTAGTTTTCCCATATAAATTGTTTCTACCTGTCAAACGTTTGTGTATTTCGTGCCGTGTCATTCTAAACTTTTACACAGTCAGAATAACAGGACAGTTCGTATGGCATTATTTGTTTTATATTTTTGTTTTGTATTTAGAGGGCTTTTGGACCGCTTGGGTATTGAATGACTGGTTGCAACCTTTTTTGCGTCCCACTGCTGGGCACGGGTGTCTTCCCATTATTGGGGAGACCTGGAGCTTACTCCACCACGCTGCTCCAGTGCGGGTTGGTGGAGATGCGGGTTAGTGGCCAACCCCCAGTTTGAAGTTTTCAAACCGCCCATAAGGTCCGGCAAGGTTTTAAGACTTATCTATCGATCACAAACGGCACCGAAGGTTCCACATGGTTTCGAAGCACGGGAACGCTCATGAATTTTGCCACTAGCGGTGACCCATCTCACACCCGTTTGGCTTGGCTGCATTAATCGCTTGCGTGCTATGCCAGCCGATGGGCTATCTTGATGTTAATGCTTAATAATTTGAAAATAAAAACAAAGATAAATAGTACAAATCCTTTTCATTCAATTCTATATGTGAGAATCTTTTGAATTGTCTTCGATTTGAAAGCGGAACAAGACATATTGTGCTCTTGTTTTATTTTCATTTTCTTGGTGTATTTTTGAGTTATATCGGATAAAGTTGATGGCATTTTGTTTGATAAAGGTTAATTACAGTGCACGAGTGTTTGTGAAATAGAATAACAGTGCTAAAATATGGTTTTTTCTGCTTGCCTCCAAAATTCCATCGGACACGTTCTAGTAAAGTAGCCATCGCTTTACTTGAATGTTGGACTGACTAGACTGACTGATTACTGACGACTTACTTACTGTTATTACTTCGTCCAGTTTCATTGCAACTGGCAAAAAATTGATGAAAAAATTACACTTGACGCTGGCAGTATGCACAGAGTTTGCGATGATATAATTGGAAAAAAAATAAAAAAAGAACCCACAAGCATTATTCTTATGCAACAAGGCTCGTTTTTTCAATTTTTTCTATGATTATGGTCGTAAAATTATTTGTATCAATATGATATAGTACATCTTGTACTACTGTTTCACAAATTAGGGCTGTATAGATATCAGGTTATTGGCTTGTGGTTATCAAAAATGTTATCTGTCCCGCTAAAACAATGCAGATTTGGCGATAATAGTTATTAGTTTGATAATTTTAATGAGTTTGTTTTGATTGCGAATTGTCGTGATACCATGAAACGTTGTGAAAAAAGCTAATTAAATTCATTTAACAAATTAATACCGACTTATGATGATGAATAATATAACTATAATATTATATAATATAAAAATAATGAATGAATGTAACTATGAAGAGGAAAAACAACCCAAACTCGATTATGTTACTACTTCACGCTTTGTGGCTGCAACCCTTTTTGCGTCCCACTACTGAGCACGGGTCTCTGCCCATTATTGGGGAGGCCTGGAGCTTACTCCACCACGCTGCTCCAATGCGGGTTGGTGGAGATGCGGGTTAGTGGCCAACTCGCTGTCGGATGTTTTCAAACCGCCCATAAGGCCTCCGACAAGGTTTGACGACTGTTATCTATCGACAACAACCGGGACCGACGGCATAACGTGCCTTCCGAAGCACGAAAACGCGCATGAAAATTTTTTGCCACTAGCGGTCACCCATCTCACACCCGACCGCGCCCATTTGGCTTAGTTGCATAGATCGTTTGCGTTCTACGCTAATTGCCGGGCCATGCGCGCTTCATATAAATACTTACTTTGACTTAAATATATTTACTTTATCCTCTGGAACAGAGCTAATGACATCAAAGTAGGTTTGAATTCACCACCTTCAAGTAAATAAATAAATAAATAAACGTTACACACTCATAGCCCCACAGTTAGGTATTTAATACCCTGTGTCGTGGGTACCATGGACACATACAAAGACAGGAACACAAACACCCAGACCGAGAACAGAAATTTAAACTCATCATAAAATTTCTGTTTCACCGGGAATCGAACCCGGGACCCCTCGATTGGCAGTCCGGTATGGTAACCATTGCGCCACGTAGGTCGTCGAGTAAAGTGAAAAGTACGCTAATTGTCGGTTAAAGTCACCTGTAACTTCAATTTCAATTTCACGATATTCGAGTAGCACTAATCATATGATAAGCTGTCCCGTATTCATAGCTTTTACTTGCCAATTAACTTTACTAGGGACGTAACTAATCAACATTTTACTTGGAGATGGTGAACGAGGCCCTAACTGTGCAAAAATGAATTTAACTGCCTTTAAATTTTATTTGCGTGCTTCTCTGCTCTTATTTTAAACACTAAAAAGTTGGGACCAAAAATATATAACGGTCTACCGGAATTCCTCAAAATTAAAACGGGCAACGAATTTAAAAAAGGACTTAAAACGTATTTACTGAAAAAGGCGTATTACTCAGTCACTGATTTCATAAACGATAAAACGGCATAAAGGAATTCCATAAAAACCTGGGAGGTTTTTTTTCCGCCGGCTTTTTTTCCTCTCAGTGTACAAACACCCTGTGATATGGGTACCCAAAGCTGACGATCGGAACCGATCCGAAATATAAATAAATAAATATTTTTATTTTTATTTATAAAAGGCGCAATATGGGACAAATAAAAATAATAGTAAAATAGATGTAAATGTACATTTCGTAATTGTATTATAGTTTAGTTTTTTCCTTTTATATTTTTATCATTGTATATTTGCATACCTCATGAAGGTAAATATGGCGAACTAAATATATATAAACAACTTTGTAAACACCCATATTTGTGCAAATAAATGTCTTTGTCTTTGTCAAAAAATAAAAATAATTTTAACAAAAACATAAAAATCGTTTTTGGCATAGGGAGATCTCCCGCCGGGCGAGGTGGTCATGCCCGGGGAGCGGCCGCGCTCCAACTGACTCAATTCGGAGCTTGTATATATGGTAGGGTATTCAGAAAACTTCGATAGCGTGATTCAGAATACCCGTGGCGCCATCTCTTGATAAGTAGCGGAAGGTCGCTACATCACCCCCTGCTCAGACCGGAGGTCGATGACTTCAGTAATCCAAGTGTAATCTTCGCTTACAAGCGCCTGGAATGCCCTCTATCTGCGGTGAGTCGAGATGTGAGGGTGCAGACCTTGTGTTGCCCTCCGTCCGCGGTGAGTCGGGATGTGAGGGTGAAGCGAAGAGTGGAGATGCCCTCTATCCTCGGTGAGTCGGGATGTGAGGGTAGGATGTGGAGGCGAGTAATGGCTACTCAAGCCGTCCATGAAGTCCTTGGAGGCAGCTGTGTCAGGAACAGGAAGCGTGTACATGGTGCGCTGCGATGAACCTGACAAGCTGGTGAAGTGATGCTGCAGTCCATCCAGGGTGTGAAGGTGCGACTGATGAAGTTCAGAAGGGACGTATTCTTGTCCGAGGTCACCAGTTTAACAAAGGGAGATCTCCCGCCGGGCGAGGTGGTCATGCCCGGGGAGCGGCCGCGCTCCAACTGACTCAATTCGGAGCTTGTATATATGGTAGGGTATTCAGAAAACTTCGATAGCGTGATTCAGAATACCCGTGGCGCCATCTCTTGATAAGTAGCGGAAGGTCGCTACACGTTTTTTTTTGTTGAAGTCGTTTAAAATGTACGTCACAATTCTATTGGATCGAATTAAAATAGTCAATATTTATTTCGTAACTGATTTTCATACATTTCAGCACTAACTACGCGATACATTAGTCCCTGTAGCTTATGGATTAAGAATAGAGCTACGGTATCCCCTGCCTGATCGTAAGAGGCGACTAAAAGGGGTCTTCCGGGGATGCGGACGGTGAGAGTGAGAGCTTGACCCGTCTAGCTAGCAGCCCCGGGTGGGACGGCGGTGTATGCGTGGCCGCATGCCGCCATGAACACCTGAAGGTGCAGGAGAGCACATCTGCTCTCCCGAAGATGGGCCCGTTATGGGGCGCCACGCGTTGAGGACACCGGTGTGTTCCAATGGAGATCCCGGAGTCCTCACAAACACAGAGGCAGGCCACCGAGGGGATTTTAGTGCGGTCAAATCCCACATAACCCGGTATCCTCTCCCAAAGTGTCGGGTACCTTTTGAAGGTTTCCCCCCCGATACCAAAAAAAGAAGGTACATAAGAATTTAATCTACAATATTAAATTACAAATACGTTCAGATCACACAGATAATTTATATTCCTTCAACAATATACCATAAAACAAACTGAAAAAAAAACATAAACACAAAACCACGAAGAAAACTTCAGCGCAAGTTATCGTGAAAATTTACATCTGCACGCGCTTTCTCTGTCTTTTCCTTGTGGTAGAGTGGGATAGCGAAGCTTAGGTAATAATGGCGGCGAAACCTTGAAATTAACTGCACGATAACAGTCGTAACGTATAGGTTATAGTTTCAGCTTGTAGGTATTTGATTGTTTAGTAGTATTGTAATATTTCATAATAATATTCATTCAATCGCATTTCATATTTATATGCAGATTTTTCTTTAGGTATTTGTGGTACCTACTTGAACAATCGTAGCATTCAGTTTAGCATAGCAGTTTCATTGTTTTTTTTCTTAAAGCGTCAAAAGTACTGAGTCACCCGTCAGTGGAGAGGGCATTGCGCCTCGCTTCGATACATAAATTTTGTGCCAAATCTGGAAGAACGCACACATTTTAATTTTGTCACACATTCACAAATATTCTTTTATCGCTACAGACGCATACATACCTAAATATGTCAATTTCATTAACAACGTCATTTTCTATGCACCGACAACACTGACACCGACACACACACAAGTTGTTAATACTATAGTTCATTCGCGTTAAGAAAATAGTGACTCATCAGTGCAACTGCAGGGTAAGGGTGTATTCATAATGGAGAAAAAAATTAAACATTTTTTTTCAAAACATTAAATAAGTTTAATAGAAAAATAATAAAGTATCAATGATTTTAAACATGTTAAAATATTCCTATTAAGGTAATTTTTAATGTCAACTTAAACGCTATATTAGTAGAGTAACACATATTTGGATTAATGGTAATAAAATAAGTACTAAGTAAAAAAATACAAAATTGTCTTAAAACTAAGTACTTAAATCGCTAATCAGTATCGCTAGATTCTCCCGTTACATTTATTACGAATGAATTTTGTTCTGCATGTTCCATGACGTCAGTTCGAAGGTCTGACTTCAACTGAGCACTGTGAACTCGCCTTACTAATTTCTAGCGTTTTAATTGGCTAGGGGGCGTGGCTTGGCCGGCAGTCGGTGATGAGTCACTATTTTCTTAACGCGAATGAACTATAGAAGGCACATTGTGCATGCACGTTGGGACGAGGGGTTCGCCTGTAAAGGCCACTCCTCTGACGGGTGTTATACCTGTCAGTACCTGTGATGCTCTTAGGTATTTTTACACACATTTTTGGACATCCATACACACGACCTTATGCAAGGCTGAGTATTGACCGAGTTTGACTGAGGTTGAATGCAGTTGCGCTGCTACTCCGGAGTTTCATGGTTGTCTCATGCATCGGTATGCCGGACTGCCAATCGAAGGGTCCGGGTCCGATTCCCGGCGAAACAGAAATTTGAATGATGAGTCTTTTCTGTTCTGGGTTTGGGTGTTTCTGTTTCTGTTTTGTGTGTCCATGGTATCCACGACACAGGCTATATGTACCCTACTGTGGGACTATGAGTGTTAATCGTTGAAATGAAAATATTTTATTTGCAGAAATATGGGTGAAAAAAAAAGATTTTACAAAATATTTAGAACTCCATATTTACCTCTTAAGGTTTACAAATATTAATTAAATTTAATAAACTAATTAAATTTAATGACCTAATTTAAACTTAGATTTTAAAATTACTATTAAAGAAGGGTACATAAGAAACATTAAAGTAGTATGTAGTTTTACATTTATAAATTTTTAATTAATTCATTTCTCATTTCTCTCATTCGTTATTTATTTATATTTATAACTAGCTTACCCGGCAGACGTTGTCCTACCTTAAAGTATCAGAAATAAATATACCTAATATTGCGACTATAAATTGAGATGTAAGCTAACCTACTAATATAACGACTAAATAAGCTTGAGCGTCTCCAAAATTTATGTATAAGGTTTATATTTGGACTCCGAAAATATGACCATATCTCTGAATATCGTTCTAAGCTCAAGTGGCTCCCAATCAGACTTCGCCGAAATGCTCATATTCTATCTCTTCTCTACTGCATCTTATTCAATCCTAAATCTCCCCCTTATCTTAAACAACAATTCCATTTTCTGCATGCTACTCACAATCTTCCCTTCGGTCTGCAGATAATCTCCTCTTAAGTGTTCCTTCTCACTCTACTTCTTTTTTCCAAAACTCCTTTACTGTAGTTGCTGTCCGCCTTTGGAATTCTCTTCCCAAAACCATCCGTCTTGCTACTTCACTCCACTCCTTTAAGTGCCAAGTCAAAGAGCATTACTTGCAATCCTGACTTGGTATCTCCTTTTCATCCACTTTCTCTTCTTTACATTTTAATCTGTCTATCTATCATTGTTCTTACCCAACTACTTTTATTTATTACTTTTACTAGCCTTAACTGTACACCTGCCTCTTCAACATCTTTTCTATCTTTAACTCCTTGCCTGTGGTTGCCTGGAAGAAATCGATGTTTAGCGATAAGGCCGCCATATGTACTCTTTTTATTTGATTCATGTATATATTTCATTTTTTGTATTGTGGTGTACATTAAAGAGTTTAATAAATAAATAAATAAATAAATCTTTCAAGTTGGATCAAACTGCACACGGTGTGCAAATTTTATTAAAATCGGTTAAGTAGTTTAGGAGTCCATCGCGGACAAACACGTGACACGTAATTTATATATATTAAGATTTATAATAAAAAAAACAGTCGTCATTCTAGTCTGTTTAAATTTTACCAAAAAGTACAATTCAGGGCGCAATCTTCAACGTCTAGATTAGATGGTGGATCATTGAAGCGCTCTGATAGCGCTATCAGTCCGTGGCACAGATCTAAGTATCAAACCATCGATCACGATAAGTTATCTCGATTTGTGCTCAGTTGCGGCCTTAGAGCATCAAAGTTACTGACTCACCCTTCAGTCACGGCATAGCGAATCGCTTCGATACATAATTTTTGTGCCAAATCTGGTGCGGGAGAAGAACGCACACATTTTAATTTTGTCACACATTCACAAATATTCTTTCATCGCTACAGACGCACACATTTCTAAATATGTCAATTTCAATTAACAACGTCATTTTCTATGCACCGTCAACACTGACACAGACACACTAGTTGTATAACTAGAAGGCACATTGTGCGTGGACGTTAGGACGAGGGGTTCGCCCGTAAAGGCCACTCCTCTGACGGGTATCATACCTGTCATACCTTGATGCTCTAAGGTTGCGGCTTACTAACGCCTTCCTATCGATTTTCTCTATGGAAATGTAATTTTTTTATATATGTATATACATATATACTACCTGTGGAGTTTTGGCGGGAAGTCGAAAAATACATATTGTGCTCTTGTTTTATTTTCATTTTCTTGGTGTATTTTTGAGTTATATCGGATAAAGTTGATGGCATTTTGTTTGATATAGGTTAATTACAGTGCACGAGTGTTTGTGAAATAGAATAACAGTGCTAAAATATGTTTTTTCTGCTTGCCTCCAAAATTCCATCGGTGTTTATAAAAGATGTTTATATATCTTATTTAGTTCGCCATTTACAACTTAATTATTACACAATTGGCTGGCTGGCTGCAACCCTTTTTGCGTCCTCCTGCTGGGCACGGGTCTCTCCCCATTATTGGGGAGGCCTGGAGCTTACTCCACCACGCTGCTCCAATGCGGGTTGGTGGAGATGAGAGTTAGTGGCCAACCCGCTGTCGGATGTTTTCAAACCGCCTATAGGGCCTCTGACTAGGTTTAACGACTGTTATCTATCGATAACAACCGGGACCGACGGCTTAACGTGCCCTCCGATGCACGGAAACGCGCATGAAATTTTTGCCACTAGCGGTCACCCATCTCACACCCGACCGCGCCCGTTTGGCTTAGTTGCGTAGATCGCTTGCGTTCTACGCTCGCCGCCAGGCCATTCACGTTTCAATGAGATGTTATATTAAAAATAACAAAAACTGAATAACTAAAACCCTTCTTTAGTACAATCAAAATAGAGTTGGTTTTCGATTATAATATTAGCACGGGAAGTCATCCTTACGAGCAGGCGAAACTAGGACAACCCGGATAACCGGGCGGGTCGAGTGTCCTGCCCAATATCGACATACGAAATTATGACGCAATCCTTTTAACACACGTTTACGAGTATTAGGGTCTCGTTCGCCATCTCCAAGTAAAGTGTTGATTAGTTACGTCCCAAGTAAAGTTAATTGGCAAGTAAAAGCTATGAGTACGGGTCAGTTTATTATATGATTAATGCTACTCGAACATCGTGAAATTGAAATTGAAGTTACGGGTGACTTTAACTATAAATGAGCGTACTTGTCACTTTACTTGAAAAGAAAAGAAAAGAAAATATTTTATTTGCACAAATATGGGTAACAAAAATGGTTTTACAAAAATATTAAGATCGCCATATTTACCCTTTAGGGTGTACAAATTTTATTTTAAAAGTTATATAATAAAAGTTATATGTTTAAATTTAAATTATAGACTAATTATTTATTTACAATAAACACTTAAATACGCACGCACTTAAATAGGGTAAATAATTCTACATTATATATCATTTTAGTTAATTAAATTAAATTACACCCAATTTTGTGCTTTTTGTAAAAAAATATTTTATTTTTATTTGAACCCTACGTGGTTCACCGTCATCAGCTTTAGGTACCCACCATGATGGGTTTTTGTACGCTGAGAGGAAAAAAAGCTGGCGAAAAAAAAACCTCCCAGGTTTTTATCCCGCGAAATATCTTATTTATGTTATTTATTTTAGTTTTTTATTTTAGTTATTTATTTTATTACATATTTTTATTTATCGTTTAGAAACTCAGTGACCGAATAGTACGCTTTTTTAAGTAAATACATTTTAAGTTCTTTTTTAAATTCATTAATAGTTTTAGTTTTTAGGGAGTCTGGTAGATTATTATATATTTTTGAAGGTGGTGAAAGAGGCTTAACTACTTAAATGAAACCTGCAGTACCTACTTAATAACTATTAAAATAGCGTATATTTACTTCTTTTCTCTTAGTAAAAAGTAAAAAAAAACATATTAAGTAGGTTTCTTATTGAAATTTGAAATTTAAAAAAGGAAAAAAAACTATTAACGGCAAATGTTTGGCAACTAGAATAGTCGAGTACCGTCAGCATGACAATTAAACGTAGGTTATACGTGTGAGTAAGGCAATATTTTTGATAATGACATAGATGTTAGAATTTCCTTGCTTCTGCTTCAAAAGGCACTCAAGCGCGCTTTGACTTCGTGAAAAATAATATGTATAGTAATAATAGGCTTGTAAAACACACGTTCTAATTTTAATCCAAACTAAACGAGAATTATTGTTCTTTTTAACACGCTTTTATAAGATTGATCTGTATGTATGTGTCATACGGAATATACTATAATATACATAACGGAATCTTTTAACTTCATTTTCACCTACTTCTAAGCGTCTGATTGACTTGAAAATTTGCACAGCGGTCAAGGGCCGATGACAATGCAATAATATGAAAAAAAAATCCAACATTTTTTTTTAAATAAATTATGTAGTTTAAAAAACTAAAAAACACGCTTTTGTGAAAATACGAAATAAAAAGTAAATAATAAGAAGAAAATGTATTTACTGTAAAAAAGTGTGTGAGTGGCTTTATGAGATACTATTGACACTATGCACCCCACGCTTTTTTTATATAGTAAAAATAGCTGAAACCACCACTTCAGCAGCACCGAAGCAGTAGAGTCGGTTTTCTATTATAATATTAGCATGCGAAGTCATCCTTGCGAACCGGGCGAAACTAGGGCAACCCGGATAACCGGGCGGGTCGAGTGTCCTGCCCAATATCGACATACTAAGTTATGACGCGGTCCTTTTAACACACTTACGATATTATCTTGACCTGTACGTATACGTTCTTTCTCTTAGTAATTTATTTTTAAAAAACTGTTTAAAAACTGGTTCGTGTGTGATTGGAATTTTAAATAAAAAAAGTTTGACGGCAAATGGTAATCCATACTAGTGCATTTTTTCAAGGTTTTTATGTCCCACTGCTGGGCACAGGTCTCCTCTAACAAGTGAGAGGGATAGGCCATAATCCACCACACTGGCCTAGTGCGGATTGGTGGACGTCATGCTTTCGAGAAATTATGAGTTTCTCTCAGGCATGCAATCGTAATCAATAATTAAATATAACAATATTTTCAATCGCCGTGAAGCAGCGATAAACATTACAAATTAAATTGTTGTAAGTCATTGTGTAATCGCGAAGGGCGCATGGCTCGGCGGCTAGCGTAGAACGCAAGCGGTCTGTACAGCTAAGCCAAACGGTTGCGGTCGGGTGTGAGATGGGTGACCGCTAGTAGCAAGAAATTTCATGCGCGTTTCCGTGCTTCGGAGGTCACGTCAAGCCGTCGGTCCCGGTTGTTGGCGACAGATAACAGTCGTTAAACCTTGTCGGAGGCCTTATAGGCGGTTTGAAAACATCCGACAGCGGGTTGGCCACTAACCCGCATCTCCACCAACCCGTATTGGAGCAGCGTGGTGGAGTAAGCTCCAGGCCTCCCCACTAAGTGGGAGAGACCCGTGCCCAGCAGTGGGACGCAAAAAGGGTTGCATCCAGCTAGCCTATTGTGTAATAATTAAGTTTTTCCTTTTTATATTTTTATCTTTGTAATATTTGCATACCTCAAGAAGGTAAATAGCGAGCTAAATATATCTAAACAGCTTTTATAAACACCCATATTTGTGCATATAAATCTTTGTTTTTCTTCGTAAGAGGTGCGCGCCGAGGATTTGAACCTGGCCTTACCACTCGTCGCTGCTCATAGACATTCACAATTTAAAAAGTTTTTATTTAATTATGACATCGCAAACTCTGTGCATACTGCCAGCGTCAAGTATAATTTTTGCATCATTTTTTTGCCAATTTCAATGAAACTGGACGAAGTAATAACAAAGTCAGTAAGTAAGTCGTCAGTAATCAGTCAGTCTAGTCAGTCCAACATTCAAGTAAAGCGATAGCTACTTTACTAGAACGTATCCGATGGAATTTTGGAGGCAAGCAGAAAAAACATATTTTAGCACTATTATTCTATTTCACAAACACTCGTGCACTGTAATTAACCTATATCAAACAAAATGCCATCAAATTTATCCGATATAACTCAAAAATACACCAAGAAAATGAAAATAAAACAAGAGCACAATATGTCTTTTTCGACTTCCCGCCAAAACTCCCATCCACAATTTAAAAAGTATTGTATTTAAAAAGTTAATGTTGATGTTCGTTTTTCAAAAGCTACCCCACCACTGTCGCTGAATTACCCCTTGTCCCGGTCACCCGGGCCGACCTAGTTTCACTCGGGTATAGTCGGAATACCTGAGATATGATAAAATGCCGATCTGATATGTCAGCTACATTTCATTATTAAACAACTTTGCTTCATATACGCATTCATACATTATGGCTGTAACCCTTAGAATAATTACATTATAGAAAAGAAGTTCGCGCGCCCGAATTGAAGCATATTAATTGGTGCCATTAATGGCATCTAACATCGGGTGTGTTGTCACAACAGTTTTAAAAACAAAAGAAGTCTAATAACATAACTTTTCACAGTATAGTTAATTTGATGAAAATAAAAATATTTTGTTAGTCAGATGTGACATCTGTGTGAATCTATTTAGTGCTTCAATTTTGACAGCGCGCTTATATGAAGATACTCATTCTATACGTAATTATTCTAAGACTATATAAAAGCTATATTTTTTTTATTTCAATGGAGTAGCAGACGAGCATGCAGGCCACGTGGTGTTAAGTGGTCGCTGCAGCCCATGGACATCTACACACAACCTCAAGCAAGCATAGGTAAGTCTTGTCTGAGGTCGTATGCAGTTGCGCTGTTACTCCGGAGGCTGGTGGTCGCCTCATGTTAGTGTGGCCGGCAACTGCACCTTGGTTCACGGCAGAAGTGGGTGCAGCGGTGGTAATTCCTCGGGTGAACGATAATAGTTTTACCACTTACAAAAGGCTCGTGGTTAAGATGCTGAAGCTCATGAACATCTACACTCAACCTCTATCAAACTTTTGGTCTTGCCTGAGGTCGTATGCAGCTGCTACTCCGGAGGCTTACGGTCGCTTCATAAAATCAGTTCAGTAACCGCATCTTTCCACCGAAAAACAATAGAATGGGCGGCAGAA
Source organism: Pyrgus malvae (assembly GCA_911387765.1). NCBI lineage: Eukaryota > Metazoa > Arthropoda > Insecta > Lepidoptera > Hesperiidae > Pyrgus > Pyrgus malvae. Next base: position 2,207,630 of record OU426976.1, on the reverse strand, counting down.
TATATATTTTTTAATACTTTTTAATAATATAACGTTTATTTTGTAAAAAACAAAGTACAATATTTCACCTACAAGTATACAATACCTATAGTTAATAATTTTTTTCAAATAAAAATTCAGTTTCCAAACTGTTTGAAAAAATCTGTTTTCAAACATATGCCTGGCTCCGGTTAAGTAGGTTATCAGCCACCTGTCTCAACACGTCTCGCAAACAGTGTTATCTTCGACTAGTTATGAATACGGATACCGAATATCTCTGCTTCTACGTGACCTTTTTATGGAGATATCGGGGTATTAGGAATGAAAGCGGCCATGCGAGCTGAAAGATTAAATAAAAATAAAGACAAATATGGATGTATACAAAGTTGTTGATCTATTTTATTTATTTATTTATATGAAACACCTTAAAACTAAGATTCACATAGGGTTAAACCTAATGCCTATTGGCATTATCTTCCGGTCGACCCTGGGTGATGTTTAAAATGCGAGGTAGTCTTTCATAATAAAAATACGGGAAGAGGAACAGAGGAATAAAAAGAAAGGAAAAAAGTTATAGTAGAGTAATAAAAGTAATAATAGCTACATACATAATAGAATACACAATATAATAAACATAAATTCACACATACATGTATGGATACACATATGTACATAAATACGTACATACACATATACATACATATATACATATTATACATGTTTAAAGGTACTATAAATGGGACTCTTAATAATGAAAATATTACATGGTGGAGGGGACACTCAACAAATGCTCTCGGACCAACTTCTTGAATGCCAGTTTGCTGGGTGCCTTTCTTATATTTTCTGGTAGGGTGTTCCATATAGTCTATCTATCTAATACTTTTAAACGAGCAATTCTTGTATATATCTAAATATATTTTTTGAATCTCGGAAACGGCTCCAACGATTTTGTTGAAAATATAGTACCCTGTTTTCGGGAGTGATAAATCGATCCAGCTAGGTTTTATTTTTAGAAATTTTAAATTATAAAAAAATATTTTCAACGATAATCAACTTAAACATATACTGAAAAATACGACTCTTCCTAACATCTATTTGCGAGTATTAATAATATTGTGGCGTAGAACGCCGTCAAACGTCATCCGTTAATCCGCCGTTCAAAGAGATGACAATGTCGATTAGAAAGAGCTCTATAAAAATTTCGTTCATTGAATTAAAGCTTCCTTGGCCGAATGGTTACGTGGGCTGACTGCTTAGATCAAGGTATGACAGGTATGACACCCGTAACTTTGATGCTGTAAGGCTGACTGTGGAACTAGAGGCCCGGGTTCAAACCTCAATCAAAACCATATTGCGGTTATTTTTTATTTTTGTGGTTTTAAAGTTATTAAGTAACACTAAGCAAATGTGTGTTTCGTTTGAAATTAAACCAAGAAAATTAAATTGTTTTTATCTGAGCAACGCTCGGTCGTCCAGATACCGACGATTTAAACTGATCATTCAAATTTCTGTTTCGCCGGGAATCGAACCCGGGACCCTTCGATGGGCAGTCCGGCATGGTATCCAATGCGCCACGCGGGTCGTCTTAACTATGAATTTTATTTCTATTGAATTTAAAATTTGAAAAAATAATATGGTATAAGTGTACTGGATTTTCTAAGTTTCCGCGCAATTTTCTTATTTTTTTTCTTTCATAAGGACCTTCTCCTGACAATAACAAATGGCTGCAACTCTTTTTGCGTCCCACTACTGGGCACGGGTCTCTCCCCATTATTGGGGAGGCCTGGAGCTTACTCCACCACGCTGCTGCAATGCGGGTTGGTGGGAGACGCGGGTTAGTGGCCAACCCGCTGTCGGATGTTTTCAAACCGCCCATAAGGCCTCCGACAAGGTTTAACGACTGTTATCTATCGACAACAACCGGGACCGACGGCTTAACGTGCCCTCCGAAGCACGGAAACACGCATGAAATTTTTTGCCACTAGCGGTCACCCATCCCACACCCGAGCGCTCCCGTTTGGCTTAGCTGCATAGACCGCTTAGCCGCCGAGCCACGCGCGCTTCGACAATAACAAATACAAAATAAAAATAATTAGCGAAATCCAGCCGTTCACGCGTGATGTCGTGAACAAGGAAAATAGGAATTCATTTTTATTTATAGAGAAGACTAGCCTTCCGCCAGCGGCTTCGCCCGCGTTGGCCCGTTTAATGGGTCCCCGTTGGATAAAAAATAGCCTATGTGCTATTCCAGGCTTCATTGTTATATTAAAATTATAGGCGTTTAGCCAGTTGCTTCAACCGCGTTGACCCTATTACCCGTTTTCACGTAGGAATGAAGCATTTTCCCGCGGTAAAAGTAACCTATGTTACTCAGGGTGAATGTAGCTTTCTAATGGTGAAAGAACTTTTGAAATCGGAACAGTAGTTTTTGAGTTTATTCATCACAAACATACAAATCTTTCCTCTTTATAATATTAGTAAAGGTAAATATTACAATTTTACTTTTTATTAGAAACACAAATCACAGCGAAGTGTTACTGACTACCCAGATGTCATATCAATCGAGGTGATAGATATGATAACGAATTCACCTGTTTGCTGACCTGATAACACTTATCTTCTGCTTTTTAGCTGTGTGTTGACTGACTGTGCCTTGCTGTATGTGTGCGTGTGCATAATAATAACGCCTCACACTCATAACACCACAGTAGGGTATATATACCCTGTGTCGTGGGTACCATGGACACACAAAGACAGATACACAAACACCCAGATCGAGAACAGAAATAACTCATCATTCAAATTTCTGTTTCGCCGGGAATCGAACCTGGTCCCAGGTTCGATTCCCGTTCGATTCCCGATTCCGATTCTTCGATGGGCAATCCGGCATGATAACCGTTGCGCCATACGGTCATACGCCATCAAAATCAAGATTGATGAGTGTGAAATATTATTTTTAACACGCTTATATTAGCTTCACTTGTATGTATGTAAGAAAAGCTTGGAATCTTAATTTGAGCCACTTCCCGGTCTTCGATTAGGATGAAATTTTGCACACGCTCTGAGTTCTGATGACAATACATGACTAGCTAAAAAACGTCATTAAAAATCCAATATGGCGGCCACCCCAAGATGGCGGACAGGCTATTTGAAATGCACCCCCATGATATGGGTATCAAATGAAAGGGTTTGCTGTCAGGAATACGAAAAAAATAGTCACGTGACTTAAATTCAACATGGCGGACATCCAAGATGGCGGATTGGCTATTTGAAATGCACCCCCATGATATGGGTATTAAACAAAAGGGTTTGCTGCATGGGATACGAAATTATTGAAAAAAAACCAACTACAAAAATAAAAATAAATAATGTAGTTTAAAAAACTAAAAACACGCCTGGGGTGGTTTTTAAGATACCATTGACACCATACACCCCACGCTTTTTTTTACAGTAAAATACATTTTCTTCACGTATTTTCACAAAAGCGTGTTTTTAATTTTTTAAACTACATTATTTATTTATCTACTCACTTTTATTTTATCAGTGTCGCATTCCTCTATTACCACATGACCACAGTCTAATGGTATTCATTAATCAATACCTCTTATCACCTAAACATTACTATCAGTATAGGAAATACAATACTGTTTACATTAAAAACATAACAATTTTAGCGATAATAGAACTGGGCGAATATGATTTGTCTGTAGGTTTTTATTTCTTTAGATAATTTGGAATATGCACACGCTTTTATTAACTTGACCTGTATGTATGTATGTATGTATCGGAATCTTTTAACTTCATTTTCACTTACTTCTAGGAGTCTGATTAACTTGAAAATTTGCACAGGGATCAAGGGCCGATGACAATAGAATAATCTCATAACTTTATATTAAGGACCTAACCAGGATCATCAGCATAAAAAATATATGAGAGGCGGCTGATAAGTTCGTGGCCTAAGTTACTTAATGAAACAAATATAAAGTTTTATATTTTTAACACGTGTGTCTGATTAACTTGAAAATTTGCACAGGGGTCAAGTGCTGAAGACAATGCAATAATATGAGAAAAAAACCAACTAAAAAATTAAAAACAAATAATGTAGTTTAAAAAACTAAAAAAACACGCTTTTGTGAAAATACGAACAAAAAAGTAAAAAATAAGAAGAAAATGTTTTTTACTGTAAAAAAAAGCGTGGGGTGGTTTTAAAGATTGACACCATGCACCCCAAGCTTTTTTCCGTAAAATACATTTTCTTCATATTTTTTACTTTTTAGTTCGTATTTTCACAAAAGCGTGTTTTTTAGTTTTTTAAACTACATTGTTTTCAGATAACACTTATGAACTTTATTCCTCTTATACCTAACACTCTTTTCATTCAATTCTTTCCTGTAAAGAGCTCATACGTATGTTTTAATCTGTCACCCCGTGGGGGGCGGAGTTATCGTGTGTTGTCACGACCGTAAACATGTTTTATGGACGGACAGATGATGAAATAGACTGTTATTCAATATAGAGGCGTTGTAATAATAACAATTGATATTATATCTGATGATATTTGTGACGATATCGTAGTAAACCGAGAATTTGTAGGTGGTAGAACTATTATCGTTCGCCCGGGGAAGTACCACCGCTGCACCCACTTCTGCTGTGAACCAATTCTGTTGTGTTTCGGTGGAAAGGTGCAGTTGCCGGCCACAATTACATGAGGCGACCACCAGCCTCCGGAGTAGCAGCGCAACTGCATACGATCTCAGACAAGACTTACCTATGCTTGCTTGAGGTTGTATGTAAATGTCCATGGGCTGCAGCGTGGCCTGCATGCTCGTCTGCTACTCCATTCAAATAATAATAAACCACGAAATACAGAAATGTGAGCCAAAGTTTCGGCATCCCTCACCGTGTAGTGTTGAAAACGGCCCATACTAACGAAGCGAGAAATATGACGTCAATATAATAATATTTATTATTAAAAAATAACTAAAATTTTCATATTACACATTTCCATATTTCTAAGTATTAAAAAAATTTGCAGCAAAAGCTGCTGCAGAAGCGCGCATGGCTCGGCGGCTAGCGTAGAACGCAAACGGTCTACGCATCTAAGCCAAACGGGCGCGGTCGCTTGTGAGATGGGTGACCGCTAGTGGCAAAAAATTTCATGCGCGTTTCCGTGCTTCGGAGGGCACGTTAATCTGTCGGTCCCGGTTGATGTCGATAGATAACAGTCGTTAAACCTTGTCGGAGGCCTTATGGGCGGTTTGAAAACATCCGACTGCGGGTTGGCCACTAACCCGCATCTCCACCAACCCGCATTGGAGCAGCGTGGTGGAGTAAGCTCCAGGCCTCCCCAATAAGGGGGAGAGACCCGTGCCCAGCAGTGGGACGCAAAAGGGTTGCAACCAAAAATAAAATTACCATTTTTAGGCTTCTGTACCTCCAAAGGAAAACACGGAACCCTAATAAGAACTTTGTTCCCCTGATACCTAACTCTCTCTTTATTCAATTATTTCCTACCGTTCATACGTGTGTTTAATCTGTCACCCCGCGGGGGGCGGAGTTATCGTGTGCTGTCACGACCGTAAACATGTTTTATTGACGGACGGACAGTGTAGATGATGAAATAGACTATTATTTAATATACAGGCGTTGTAATAATGACAATTGATATTATGTCTGGTGATATTTGTAACGATATCGTAGTAAACCGAGAATTGTTTTGTCGAAGTTTCGAGGGATTGTCTCCGCCACACCCGTATTTCCTTTTTTATAAAAATACTAGTGGACCCCGCAGACGTTGTCCTGCCTTAAAAGTTTTGTAAGAGGATTAGTTTCTTTATCATCTCAAAGAGTTTTTTGTTACTGTCAAATAAAAAACTAAAAAAGAACGAATAGTGACAGATGAACTGTTATTCAGACTATGTCAAACTTTTGGTCGATGGCGCGAAGAACCAATGTTTTGAGAGTTTTGGCGGGAAGTCGAAAAAGACATATTGTGCTCTTGTTTTATTTTCATTTTCTTGGTGTATTTTTAAGTTATATCGGACAAAGTTGATGGCATTTTGTTTGATATAGGTTAATTACAGTGCACGATTGTTTGTGAAATAGAATAACAGTGCTAAAATATGTTTTTTTCTGCTTGCCTCCAAAATTCCATCGGACACATTCTAGTAAAGTAGCCATCGCTTTACTTGAATGTTGGACTGACTAGACTGACTGATTACTGACGACTTACTTACTGACTTTGTTATTACTTGGTCCAGTTTCATTGAAACTGGCAAAAAATTGATGCAAAAATTATACTTGACGCTGGCAGTATGCACAGAGTTTGCGATGCCATAATTGAAAAAAAAACATGTTTTATTGACGGACGGACAGTGTAGATGATGAAATAGACTATTATTTAATATACAGGCGTTGTAATAATGACAATTGATATTATATTTGGTGATATTTGTAACGATATCGTAGTAAACCGAGAATTGTTTTGTCGACGTTTCGAGGGATTGTCTCCGCCACACCCGTTTTTCCTTTTTTATAAAAATACTAGTGGCCGCCCGCGACTTCGCAACGACACGGGCGAGAAGATAAAATAATTTATTTGCATAAATGTGGTTAATAGTTCGTATATAAATTGTTATACAGTAGCTCATATTTGCCGTTATACAGCGTGCAACTTATTCGTTAGTTTACAATGAATTTAAAATTAGTCGCTATATATGTACAAGAGCACATAATAATTTTTAAAATAGAATTATAATAATTAGCATAGATGAATTTAATTTAATAACATCTTTATTCTTCATTTAGATTTCTCCCCAGCTAGGAATCGAATTCAGGACCTCTTGTTCGGCTCACTGGTGTGGTGACAACTACGCAACGGGGTCCTAATAGTTAAATCTTCTTATGAACGTTACATTGTACCTAACTAAACATGGACCTTTGCTTTATGAAAAAAAATAATCCGTCAATGTTACTTCAATATAATGGCTTTGAAAACGTCGTAAGTGTCCGTGTATGTAGATTAAGATTGAAGTTTATTATGAGTGTAATAGGGCATTATTTAGGTTGCACAACATTTGGCATAAGAACGAAAACACTGCATTGCCATTTTCAAATTTAGAATGCGGAGTTAACCCCCTGACCTTTTCGCGTGCATATTCCGCTAAAATATAAAAAAATGTTCCAATGTTAAAATTAAAGTAGATTGTGAGTTTTATTTCCATCACGCTAAGTTTCATTTTAGCTTGTCCGGAAGTTCTTTACAATGCTCCAGTTTTATGAGTTGAACGTATTCAAATTCCGACTCTATTACTGGGACGTAAAAACTTGTTTTTAGAAGAGCAGTTCAGAACAGTGGGTTGTCTGCAAATGGGCGCAATTAATTTTGAACTCTATTGTGTGGCGCTCAAGACACTATTTACCTTGCGGGTTTTCCTCTACGTCATAGCGCAATGCCGTAGTGACGTCACACACTGCGTAAGGCGAAATGGGTCAGTAGGTTTCTGGTGGCTAGCATTTATAGAGCTCCCGGGCGAAGATTAATGTATGGGAGGATGGGTCAAGGTATTATGGGGGTCGGTTGAAAAGTCGATACCACCCCCGGATTGAGGGTTTCAGATTTACAATTAATTAAATATTAACTCATTTATTTTTCAAGGTTTTTAAGTGATTGAAGTAAATTATATCGACCTCGTATAAAATTGCTTGCTTCATAACATTTAAAAAAGGTTAGCCATAGATGAAATCGCTTAATACGTACTTGCAAGAAAGAGACAGATGAACCAAGCGTGTATTTTAAAATTCATAGCATTTGAAATGATTAATGAAATATTAATAGTCCTCTAAAGTTAATTAAACTTTATAATTGGTGATAAATATTTAAATAAGGTTTTTGACGACTTAGATTTGGCTTTGTTTAGATAAATAAATAAATAAATAACGTTACACACTCATAGCCCCACAGTAGGGAGGGTGGATATACCCTGTGTCGTGGGTACCATGGACACACACAGAAACGGAAACACAAACACCCAGACCGAGAACAGAAATTTAAACTCATCAAATTTCTGCTTCGCTGGGAATCGAACCCGGGACCCTTCGATTGGCAGTCCGGCATGTTAACCATTGCGCCACGCGGGTCGTCATAAGTTATATATTTGAGGATTGTGTAGCGCAATGGTTACCATGTCGGACTGCCAATCGAAGGGTCCCGGGTTCGATTCCCGGCGAAACAGAAATTTGAATGATGAGTTAAAATTTCTGTTCTGGGTCTGGGTTTTTGTGTTTCTGTCTTTGTGTGTGTCCATGGTACCCACAACACAGGGTATATGTACCCAATGGGCCATGAGTGTGAATCGTAAAAAAAATATATAGCTGACCCTGCGAACTCAGTACCATCTTTAAATGTTTGGGGTGGACCACTTTTATGATTTAGGGGTTTGAAAAATATATAACGATCGATTTTCAGACCCGACGTGTTCATATAAAATTTCATAAAAATCGGTCAAGCCGTTTCGAAGGAGTACGGCAAGTAGCAAAATGACATACAGCCGTATTCAAGAAGCATACTTACTTAAGTAAGCAGGCAACGCTATGCAAAGAGCTCTCTTTGACGTGCGTTCGGTACGATATGTCAAGCCATACATTCATGTCGATTTTGACAAACACATAGTAGCAGGCTTCACTCAAGTATCGTTTATGAATTCGTATAGATGACCCATAGAGCATCAAAGGTAGTTACTCACCCTTCAGGGAGAGGGCATTACGCCTCGCTTCAATACATAATTTTTGTGCCAAATCTGGTGCGGGGGAAGAACGCACACATTTTAATTCTGTCACACATTCACAATAATCTTTCATCGCTACGGACACACACATTTCTAAATATGTCAATTTCAGTTAACAACGTCATTTTCTATGCACCGTCAACACTGACACCGACACACACACACTAGTTGTATAACTAGAAGGCACATTGTGCTTGCACGTTGAAACGAGGGGTTCGCCCGTAAAGGCCAATGTCAATAATAATTAACAATGTCATTTTCTCCTCTGATTCCTCCACTCCTTCACTCCTCTGACGGGTGTCATGCCTGCCAATACCTTGATGCTCTAAGAGATGACCATATGCGTTGGCGAGCACTGTGAGACCTCATAGTATTTATAGTAGTTTATGAATATGAGTGTTAATTCGGTGTCTTTTGTTACAGGAACGAAGCGGTTTAGACAATATGCGGTCGTTAGAACACTATTTGACAGATATGATGAGGGCAGATGTTTCGGATCACATGAAAGGTAAGTTTATAAGGCATTTTTAAGGCTTTGTTTATCTAATACCTTTATACGAGCAATTTTTGTATATCTAAATATATTTTTTGAATCTCGGAAACGGCTGCAGAGATTTTGAAGAAATTTAGTGCCCTGGTTTCGGGGTTGATAAATCGATCCGGCTTGGTTTTATTTTTAGAAATTTTAAATTATAAAAAAATATTTTCAGAGATATACAACTTAAATATAAACTGAAAAATATGACTCTTCCTGACATCTATTGGCGAGTATTAATAATATTGTGGCGTAGAACGCCGTCAAACGCCATCCGTCAATCCGACGTTCAAAGACATGACAATGTCGATTAGAAGAGCTCTATAAAAATTATGTTCATTGAATTAAACCGTTCTTATCCGAGCAACGCTCAATCGTCCGGGTACTTATGAAGACAAATAAAGATTATTTTAAGAGACCGTATACGAAATTTTTCCCGATTTCGCTGATTTACCTGATTTAACACAGGAGATTTTGCAGTTAAAATACAGTATTTCCATACGTTTCATTGCTCAATATAACTGATCATTTCATTAATAATCTAATACATTAGCCACTTTTTCAGCTTGCGTCAAGAATTGTAATGCGAGTACTAAGTAGGTCACTTTAAATGATTTTTAATGCCAAATTTTCATTAATAATTAGATTTTTTAGGAAATGGACTGATTAGGAACTGAAGTGTATTATGTCTAATAAATTTTATGAAAGATTATTACAATTTTCCGAAATCAAATGCAATTTCTGGCCCATTTTCTCTCATAATTGACTAAGTGCAATTTTTAATACTAATATTTTTTGTATGAGTGTGGCAAAATGTGTCTAATGTAAGTACTGAACAAAACTGTCACCATCTTCAGGTCTACTAAGCAAAACAACATAGGTAAACGATTTTCATGAAATTTAGTACCCAGGATGTTTCGGGGTTCCAAAACGATCCAGTTAGGTTTCATTTTTCGAAATTTTCATTCATTTTTAGAAATTGTCGCCCCACAGTCATGCTGCATAATAAATACCATTGTACCTGAAAATTTATTTAGAATAGGGCTGGAGTTTTTTTCCACCCACTTTTTTCTCCTAGCCCATATAAGCCTTAGCGCACCCAAAGCGGATGACGGTCAGCCGATGGCCGTACAACAATGACAAACATCAAGTGTATATTATTACCCAGGATGTTAATAAACTATTTCATTTCATTTCAAATTGTCATTTTATTCGTATTTTAGCGTTAGTCAACTTAAATATAAACTAAAAAAATATGACTTTTATTGACATCTATTGCAGAGTATTAATAATATTGTGGCGTAGAACAGCGTCTATGAGAATTTTGTTATTTGAATTAAAAGCTTCATTGTTCTAATGGTTACTTATGCTGTCTGCGATGCTAGAGACCCGGGTTTAAACCTCAATGAAGTATATTGTTTTTAATGGGAACGCTTCGTGCCCAGTATTGGGACGCAAAGAGAGTAGTAGCCAAAATCTTTTTATTAAGATGAAACGCGGGATCAGCCGAATTTGAAAAATAGGTATTTTGGAATAACTATTGCTATCGCGCTGCATCCTACGCTATCCGCCGCGTGCGATAGGGACAGATGCAGCTCAGACCGATTATACCTACAAACTTTCTTACTAAATCGAGGTTTCGTATTCTCCTCTTCCCTCCTTCAAAATTAAGTTTATTAAATATATTTTTTCACAAATATCAAGAAATAGAATAAGTCTATGTCCCTATGTTTTTATTTGGTCGTAAAAACCTTTCAAATTTGTTTTGCAGTTGTTGGATTAGGGCTGTATGAAAGAGGCATTTTCTACGATTTTTGATGAGTCATATTTTCTGATCTTATTAGTTGATTGAAAAAAACAAAACATAGGGGCATAACTTTAGCAGACTTAGATATTGTCACAAAAAATAATTCCTCTAGAAGCATTATCCAGGGAGGAAATAGGAGAATGCGTTTGTATGGGAATACGGCGCTAGCGTTTCCTCTTAAAGGTCGCATTAGAAAAAGCATCTTCTCGTCTTTTATACCTCAGTGCCTGAAGTCGAAAGTCTTCGTGCACTTTGTGTTACCGTGATCACTTCCAGCGCTGATACGTGGTCGTATAGCGATAGCCTTCTGCACGGGCTTAAAGTTGCTCCAGCAATGCTATACTTATGCTTTGTGTTATTCTACGACGTATAGTCCACTCTATAGAGGCAGGCGCAGTCCCAGGGGACATGATCCACCAACCCGCATGGGCAGCGTGGTGGATTAAGCTTCAGGCCTCCCCAATAATGGGGAGAGACCCGTGCCCAGCAGTGGGACGCAAAAAGGGTTGCAGCCAAAACCCCCTCGGTGGCCTGCCTCTGCGCTTGGGGAGGACTCCGGGATCTCCAGTGGAACGCACCGGTGTCCTCCACGCGCGTCCCAGAACGGGCCCATCCTCAGGAGAGCAGAACACCACGTGGCCTGCATTCTCGTCTCTTACTACATTTCAGTAAAAAATGTTCTGCAGTGATTTTAGTATCCACGAAAAACGCTTTACCTCGGTTACTAGTCAACCATTTTGTTTTTATCTATGCTACAGAGTAAACAACGCTTGAATCGATAATAATGCTAAATAAGTCGTGTTCAGGGCATTAGTGACAGCTGTACCGACAGAATAATAATCAATGAAAGTATGTTATAAAACATTTTTATATAACTATTATTTATAGCTGATTGGTTAAGATACCATGATATTTATTTGGCTTACAACCCTTTTTGCGTCTCACTGGTGGATACGAGTCTCTCTTCATCATTGGGTAGGTCTGGAGCTTACTTCACCACGCTGCTCCAATGAGGGTTGGTGGAGTTGCTGGCTGACCCCGCTAATAGCCATAAGACCTAATAAGTTTCATGACTGTTATCTATCGATATCGGGACCAACGGCCCCGGTTACGTGCCCTTACGTGCCCTTTGCAACTAGTGGTCACCTATCTCACACTCGACCGCTTTCGCTGAACTACGTAGATCGCTTGCGTATGTTAGCCACTGGGCTATGTGCGCTTCAATATTTATATATTTTATTAGGGTAGGTAGGAAGTGGTTGCGGATAATAAAATAAAACAAAACTAATAACCAATAGTAATTAATTTCATGGGCTCATACAAACACTTCACCAAGTATTACATAAAACAATGTTATGCAAAATATTTACTTTTAATAAAACATACAAAATACTGAACATAGATAAATATTGTGATACAACTTTTGTTTTGTTAGTGGTTGCATCACAGAGTTCCAAGTAACCCGAACCCCCCCTCCCCTATTTCTCTGTGGATTACATAAGTTAGATACGAATTACGCATGTCACACAACAATTTAAATACTTTATTTATATTTGTTAATCAATTTTAAGGTAAATAGTTAATTTGTAAACTTACGATTCTATCCAATACACAATACATTCAAAATATTACAAAAAGCCGCAGTCACAATACAGATGAAAAAATAATAAGTATCGCATAATTAACCAATAACGAAAATAAACGCTACATTTTAAAGACTGCAAAAAAGGTTTTTTCCTTTATAACAAAGTATGAGACTATGAATATAAAACATGGCACAGTTTTGTTTGCTGACACTACCAGCCTTGCATTGACAAAGATATGCACGGATGTAGAGTAGATGGATGTGTCCGCGGCTTATGGATAATGAAATGGACGAAATCATTAAGGATAGAAGGGCAACTTCTGACGCTGTATAAGGCCCAGGTCAGACCCCACATGGAGTACTGCGCCCATCTCTGGGCAGGAGCACCTAAGTACCAGCTACACCCATTTGACTCCGTTGAAAAGCGCGCAGTCCGAATTGTCAACGACTCAAGATTGACTGATAGGCTAGAATAGAACCGCTTAGCTTGCGAAGAGACATAGGATCGCTCTGCGTGTTCTACCGACTTTACTATGGTGAGTGCTCCGAGGAACTCTTCAAATTGATGCCTACATCACCATTCCATGATTATACCACAAGACGAAGGTTAAAGTTCCACCGGCACCATCTGGACTCGTGGCGGTCCTCCACAGTCCGCTTTGCACGCTCCTTTTTACCACGGACGTGTAGGTAATGGGACAACCTTCCAGCTGAGGCATTCCCAGTGGACTATAACATGGGGTTCTTCAAGAAAGCTGTAAAAAAAAGCTCTCCTTCAAAGCCGGCAATCCTCGGGCGGCTCCCCTAGGGTTGCCCGTGTCCATAGGCGACGGTGATCGCTTAACACCACGCGGCCTGTCTGCCTTATTGTTAGGTTTATTTATATATAAAAAAAAACCGTGGCGAAAAAATCTACGAAGAAATGCTCTCCTAAATTTAACACTCCCTAATGGAGTATTTTTAAAAAGTGATAATAACCGAAATTTGTATCCCGTCAATATTAAGGCTGCTATCGCTGAGCATGCTAAAGTATGCCCACTTTCGTCGGCATTCCGGGTTGTAGGTTGCAATTGGTGAGAGAATTGCATTGCATTGACCCTTCTTAATGGAGTTCTGTAATTTGATCAAACTCTATATTTATTGAAGTGAAAACTTCTTTAGCGGCGTTTGTACTTTTTTTAGGATGGGTAAAAAATGTTAAACTCGCGTCAGGACACGTGGCCTGATCGAATATTCGTAAGACGGAGGGGTGACAGCTGATGGCTCGACAGTCTATAATTGTAAAATTCGTTTATATCATTAAAATATGGACATTGAACAAAGTGCATCTATTAATGGAAAAAGTGACGACGGTCCTGGTTGTTGTCGATAGATAACAGTCGTTAAACCTTGTCGGAGGCCTTATGGGCGATTTGAAAACATCCGACGACCGGTTGGCCACTAACGCGCTTTTCCACCAACCCGCATCGGAGCAGCGTGGTGGAGTAAGCTCCAGGCCTCCCCAATGAGAGAGAGACCCGTGCCCAGCAGGGGGACGCAAGAAGGGTTAAAGTCATATTTAAATGAAGTAGCAGACGAGCACGTACGCCACGTGATATTACTCGTAAGTAGTCGCTGCAGCCCATATCATCTACAGACAGTCACGCTCACACTCCATCCAGTCGCTTTATCCAACCCAAGTAGAACTTTTTTATAATACGGTTTATAGAACTTTTATGTTTGGACCGGGGAAGACCACCACTGTACTCATTTCTGTCGTGAACAAATTATAACGTGTTACGGTGGAAAGGTGCAGTTGACAGCCAGACGTCAAATCATGTATTTGACCATCAGCCTTCGGAGTAACAGCGCAAGCGTACATGACCTCAGACAAGACAGGCTTTCTTGAGGTCGTGTGTAGATGTCCATGGATTTAGAGGTCTGAAGGCCTTGGGGCAGCAAAGGAGTCGAGGCCCCTTGATCCCAAATTATTTTCAGATAGTTTTTTGGAGTGAATTTAATTATATCTATATAAAGTACTGTAACACGCGAAAAAAATATGAAAGGAGAAGTAATTTACTAGTGTGTACTTAGAAGTCTGAATTTGATTTCTTTTACAAGTCTCTAAGCCTCTATTGTGGCTGTAGCCCCGGTTGACGTCCCCTAAATCCAGCCCTGGACGGTCACCTCCATAAGGTAAATCTGCCCAGTGTCCGCATCATACCACCCAAACAAAATAGAGAAAAATAGAGAGAACTAAATTTCACGACAAAAATGGGTTTAATTTCTGTTGTACAAACTAATGTAACTACTGTTGTACTAAAATGTAAACACACATTTTTCTGTATCTCGTCTTCATTTTAAAATAGAATGAAAAACTTTCCAGCCAGATTTTGACAAAAAGCAAAACAACAAAATTCATAGTTGGTCTACAACAAGCAGTCAGAAAAGTCACCTTGTAAACGTAGATCGCTAAATTAGTTACACTTTGCCGTTTTACTTAGTTTAACTGAGTTTAGCTTAGCAACAAAATTTGCGACTAAAGAGGCATGACAGTCACATGGCAACCCTTGCGTCCCACTGTTGGGTTCGGCTCTTTTTCCGTCTTTATTTCAAAAAATTCGGAATTCAAAAAATCAAAATTCAAAAAACTTTATTCAGTCCACAATTTATGATAGAATGCTAGCTAAACAATAGTAGAAACTACCTAGTAAGCATATATAGTTTTATACTTGTGACATGCAGTCCCGCTCTTCCATTTAAGATAATGTGTACTTCAATAATGTATAACTTACAATAACTAAGTTTAACAAACATATTATATAATATAAATATAAAAGCGCCAGCTTTTATTTACCTACTAGACTTCCGCCAGCGGCTTCGCCCGCGTGGATCCGTTTAAAGGGTCCCCGTAGGATAAAAAATAGCCTATGTGCTATTCCAGGCTTCATTGCTATATTAATACCATAGGCGTTTAACTAGTTGCTTCAACCGCGTTTACACTATTACCCGTTTTCACGTAGGAATGAAGCATTTTCCCGCAGTAAAAAGTAGCCTATGTTACTCTGGGTGAATGTATCTTTCTAATGGTGAAAGAATTTTTGAAATCGGAACAGAAGTTTTTGAGTTTATTCCTTACAAACATACAAAAAAACATATTTTTCCTCTTTATAATATTAGTATAGATTAGGGAAGCGTTTTTTCAACCTTTTTAATATTCCACTGCTGAAATTTTTCGAAGGCATAGTGTCCATCTTGGTTGATGTGTCCACGTCGATTCTGAGAGGTGATCTGTGCCCAACAGAGAGACATTAGAAAGAAAAAAATGAGGTAAATTTTAATGCTTAAATGATGACTCTACCACTCCTTTTTTTAATGGAGTAGCAGACGAGCATGCAGACCACGTAGTGTTAAGTAGTCGCTGCAGCCCATGGACATCTGCCTACAACCTCATGCATAGGTAAGTCTTGTCTGAGGTCGTATGCAGTTGCGCTGCTACTCCGGTGGCTGGTGGTCTCATGTAAGTGTGGCCGGCAACTGCACCTTTCCACCGAAACACAACAGAATGGGTTCACGGCAGAAGTAGGTGCAGCGGTGGTACTTCCCCGGGCGAACCATAATAGTTCTACCACCTACTTTTTACATTTAATTTTTATGCTACATTTTATAAAAATTCAGGAATTATTTTGATACTTTTTGTCAGTCTGTGCTTTGCAATCTATGTAAATCTTACATTCAATTTAGCACTATCCCAATGATGGGGATGGACTCGTGCCCAGCAGTGGGGTACAAAGCAGGTTGCAACCATAGATACTTGAAAGATCGGTCCTTGGGGTCTCTGCCTATTATTTAGAAGGCTTGGAGCTTACTCCACCACGATGCTGCAATGCGGGTTGCGTGGTTAATCCACCACTTTTGGCCAATTCAAATGGAATGGTTTTAAAGCGCACATAAGGCCTCCGAAATAAAATTACCCCCTTTTTTGGTATGGGGCGGCACGGCAAAAAGGTACCCGGCACCTGGAGAGGATACCGGGTTTTGTGGGATTTGACTGCACCAAAACCCCCTCAGTGGTCACCCATCTCACACGACCGATCGCGCCCGATTTGCTAAGCTGCGTAGACTATAACGTAGTGTTTAATTTCTCTATGGCGTAGACAGACGGCTCGCGCTAGTCACGGGGCCATGCTTGCTTCAATATCTTTACACGCACCTATTTCGTACCATATCCAGCTTCGAAACGCAATATTACGCAAGCAGAACTATAAACACGAAGGCAAAACAAACGCTTCACGTTTGACATTTACAATTTGGCTTGCATCGTGAAAACGTTAAAAATAACTTCAATACACTGAAATATAACTACGAGAACTCGTGACTAAAACTACACTTCTAAATGAAAACGTACCCAAATTAAATGGTACATTGGTACGCAAAACGACTTCATAATTTGGTCGCGTTGTCCTAGACAAGTAAGGGCACTAAGTTAAGTAGGTTAGCTGTTCAATACGCTTTGGGCGTAGGAGATGCATATCTAAATTAGGCGGTTTATCTGTAGGATTACAAAGCGCATCGTTCGTGGAAAATTAAGCGGTTACAGCGCTACATTGCTAAGTTTTTTGGTTAACTTTTTATGGCTTAATGTACTCTTAACATTTTAGATAAAAGATCTACTTATCTCACTCACTCTATCTTATTTAAATGGAGTAACAGACAAACATGTGGGCGACGTGATGCTTAGTGGTCGCTGCTGCCTATGGACTATGTTTGCAGTATTGTATGCAGCTGTGCTCTGGAAGCTGATGGTCGCCTCATATAAATGTGGCCAGCAAACACATCTTTTCACCATAAGACCCTATTATATATAATATCTTATTAAATAATATCTATTGTCTATAAGTACGATATCAACAGGGTGAATTTCAACAGGTTCAATAAAATCTTCATTTCCGTGGATTTTTTATCCTTCAATTTTAGAACAAGCAAAAATAGTTTTTACTCAAGTTTTTGATAATATATGTATTCTTACTTAATATCTAGCAGGCAGCTTAAAAAACTATTGAGATATACAAGATTAAAAATTTCGTGCCACGGCGATGAAAGATGCGTGCACGACAATGAAATGTGCGTTCACGGCAATGAATGAACTGTGCCACGGGAATGATAGAGTCAATCCACGGTAATGAAAAAAATTACTTACCTGAAATAGATACAGTCCTATCTCTAAAAAGGAAAAGGCATACACAACACACACATACACTCTTTTTACCCTCTACTCAATAACATTCTCGCATCGATGTAAAATTATGTAATCGATGTAAAAGTTAATAGAATCAAAGCAACACAATCATTTATTTAAATTTTTTCACATAAAAAATTACAGAATAGAAATTAACAAAATAAATATTAATATACTTTTCTAAAGTATGCAATAGCTATTGCTACCAATATATACTTAACATAATGTTATTTTAATATTTGCGTATAAACAAAAATTCTATTTCATAAAAATCTAGGCCTGTTGTGATTAGGTAGGCCCTACGCTTTGTTGGGCCTACCTTATAACAGCCTTATTATCAAAATTATGTTTTTTTTATCTTTTTAAATCTTGTAATACAGAGTTACAGTAATGGCTTCAACAAGCTTACAGCTACCCTTTGTCTATGGTTCGTTCTTAAATATGTCCTATAGCAAGAAACATAAACTATATAAAAGGGTGTAAACTTGGTAAATAGAATTTAGACTGTAGTATATGTGAGTGAGTGCGTGTGATTGTGTGTGTGTGTGTGTGTGTGTGTGTGTGTGTGTGTGTGTGTGTGTGTGTGTGTGTTTATGTGTATGTGTGAGTCTGTGTGCGTATGTATGTGCATGTGTGTGGGTGTGTGTTTGTGTTTCGTGCGGTGTGATAGAGTACATTTGGTATAATCATTTTGTAAGGTTAACGTGGAAATATTTTTTTGTAGTTGACTGTACAGTACTGACTGTTTTTTTTAATCATGCCGTGGCGATGAAAACATAAGTCACGGAAATGAAACAACTGGTCATGGCAATGAAACTAAATTGTTTTAAAAGGCATGGCAATGAAATTTTGTTTCATCGCCGTGTCTTTTTTTCATTGCCATAGCAAATTTTGGCCACGGAAACCACGGCAATGAGAGCACGGCTATGAAAATCGAGGCAAAAACATCAAGTATCCAAAAATCTTATAATAATTCACAGTAATTAACACGTCACAAATAAACATAAGATAAACGCCATTCTATCAAAAGCTTAATCAAGAGGACAAACTTATTCAAATAGAAGTTAGACCTATCCACGGCGATGAAAGAAAAAATGTCCAGTGATATAAAAATCGAATAATTATATTTATGGCTCGAAAACGCAGGCACGTATAGACCTCCTTCCACGTCGAACACCAAGCGGCACTAATAAGCAACGTTTAGCACATATGTGTGAGGGACGCAAGTCCTTAGATAAAACAATATTCTTAAATGTGTTTAGGACATGGCGATGAAAGCTAGTTCTAGGACAAATGCATTTTGATTAGCCATTCGTTGTATTATTTAAATATATGAATAAATTTATTCCGTAACAATACTTTAACTATTCACGTATAAAATAAGACTAGGTTTTAATATAAATAACCAATACATTTTTATGAATGACATATAATACACATCAAGGTGATGTGTGGACAAACATGGCAATGAAAGATTTTGAGGCTAAATTATTATTTTTGAGCAACTATTAATCCTATTTAATTAAATATTTAGTGCTCCACATAGGTTACTACTTCACCTAACCGGAAAAAAAACTTATAACATTATAACTATGTTTTATAGTACCGATTTCATTGATGCCACGTATTTTTTTTTTCCGGGAAATTCACCCAACAACAGTTGATAATTCTTATTACTGCAGTCACCGTTAGTAAAATTGATTTCTTGAGTTGATAGGGTTTTCTAGTATTATTATTATCGATATACTTACGTTTTTATAGTATTATGCCTTTTACAACAAATATTGTTATTTAAATATAAATGTTAGTTTTCATTTATCACTGTTTTAATTTTCATTAAGTTTCGTTTTTTACCGACTTCCAAAAGAAGGAGGTACTGTATTCGGCTGTATGTATTTTTTTTTTTTTTATATATGTTCACCGATTACTCCGCCGTTTGTGGACCGATTTTCAAAATTCTTTTTTTGTTCGTATGGTTATACTCCCGAGGTGGTCCCATTGTCACCAAATCAGGATCTGATGATGGGATCCCAGGTAAATCGAGGGGAACTCTCAAATTTTATAGGCACATACATTGATTTTCTTATAGTTTCTGAAGCATAAGAGATATTTACGCATAGAAATCATCATCTCATGTTGCTGAGCTGATGATGGAAGGTACTGCGACAGTGAGGAGTTGAGAGCAAATTCTTTCAATAAATAGTTTTTTATTCGAAATCTTACATTCCCGAGATGGTCCAACTGTCACCAAGTCAAAGTCTGATGAGGGGATCCCACAGAAATCGAAGGGAACATTCAAATTTTATAGCACAACAAATGATTTTCATATTTTTACAAAGCAAAACAAACATATGTGTATAATTATCGTCATATCATGTTGCTGAGCTGATGATGGAAGGTACTGCGACAGTGAGGAGTTGAGAGCAAATTCTTTCAATAAATAGTTTTTTATTCGAAATCTTACATTCCCGAGATGGTCCAACTGTCACCAAGTCAAAGTCTGATGAGGGGATCCCACAGAAATCGAAGGGAACATTCAAATTTTATAGCACAACAAATGATTTTCATATTTTTACAAAGCAAAATAAACATATGTGTATAATTATCGTCATATCATGTTGCTGAACTGATGATGGAAGGTACTACGACGGTTAGGAGTTGAGAGTAAATTCTTTCAATAAATGGTTTTTTGTTCGAAATCTTACATTCCTGAGGTGGTCCAACTGTCACCATGTCAAAATCTGATGATGTGATATTAGGGAAATCGAGGGAAACACTGAAACTTAATAGGCACACACATGCTTTTAGTCATATTTTTAACATAATACAAATATTTATGTCTAGTAATTATCACCTGCTGTTGCTTAACTGATGATTGAAGGTACAACTCCTCAGCGTTTAGGAGCTGATAGCAAATTCTTTCTTTAATTTAAACGTTCAGGTGGACTGATAGTATGTCTTTCAGACTTTTAGATGGCTATTAGATAAACATGATTATAAAAGGTAAATCTGTTTAAAGTTTAGAAGTTAAGTGAATTTTTTTCCAATTATGCTAATACATACAGAATTATTAAAATTACTAAAAAGAGTGAAATAAATTAAGTTTTTAACAAAAAAATAGAACCGACTTCAAACGGTAAAAAATAAAATTGTTCAGTACCTACTTCTTCTTGCTTATGGTAATGACTCTTAAAACTATTTTTGAAGTCGGGCCCTTAGTGAAATGTCCTGTCTTAGTAAATATAGTGTACCTTTCGTTCTGAATGGGCACCGACTCCAATATAGTTTTAACAGTCATTACAGAAGAAGCAAGAAGAAGTAGGTAGTGTCCCACTGTCTGTACTGTCGGTGCCAATTTAGAACGAATGGTACGACATTTACTAAGGGCCCGACTCCAGAAATAGTTTTAAGAGTCATTACCATAAGCAAGAAGAAGTAGGTACTGAACAATTTTATTTTTTACCGTTTGAAGTCGGTTCTATTTTTTTGTTAAAAACTTAATTTATTAACATATTTTAACAGATTTTCATACAATCTAAGTGTTAAGTTCATTAATGATATTACAAGTTAAGCTACAGAATGTACTACCAAAGCATAAAAATCCTTAATATGAAATGCTTAAGATACCTAGGTATTTCATTTTCTATATTTTTCCTCGATAAAATGTAGGGACACAAGCCTTTATCTATCTATATTAATATTATAACGAGGAAAACTTTGTATTTTTGTATGTTTGTAATGAATAAACTCAAAAACTACAGTTCCGATTTCAAACATTCTTTCACCATTAGAAAGCTTCATTCACCTTGAGTAACATAGGCTACTTTTTACCTTGAGAAAATTCTTCATTTCTACGTGAAAACGGGTTGACCCTATGTCAACGTGGTTGAAGCAACTGGCTGACCGCCTATGATTTTAATATAGCAATGAAGCCTGGAATAACACATAGGCTATTTTTAATCCTACGGGGACCCATTAAACGGGTCCACGCGGGCGAAGCCGCTGGCGGAAGGCTAGTTATTTAATAATAACAGTACCCACTAAGAGTCTACGCAGGAAGTACGGTGTAGCTTACGCTTTAATAAAATAATGGCCAGTATTTTAACCTTCAATACAATTAAATGCATTTTGCAACTAAAACAGCGCTAACCGCTATACGCTCTATCCTATCTGTCAGTTATAGAACGCGCGCGAACGGAACGCATGTGTCACGCGTAGGTAACTTTTTAAAAATCAACTATTTTCGAAACACCTCGCGTTCTGTCTATTAATAAAAAAAACTTCAGCCAGTGCAGTGACCTTTTGTGTGTTTGTTTTTTAATCTGTGTAAAGTGAAAAATTTGGAAACGGTAATAACGAGCGTAAATCCTGTATTTACTATTGCGTTTGTATGTATGTTTGTTTATTAGCATAGCGGAGTTTCGGAACGATTTAAACTAGCTTTAGTTTTTACTGGAAATTTCGGTCTTTTTAGGGTCATGTTTAGATTCTGAGTAAAAACGGAGGAAATAGCTTGTAGTGTATAATTTCAATGTTATACCTGTGTAGAAATAAGTTTGTTCTCTACTGCATTGTAATTCTATTTCAGTTCTGACCCAATTACGGGCAGAATGTCGTTTGCCTTGGTTATGTAATATAAAAAGTCAGGGTTTTCATGATGCTCAAGGTGCGATTTTTTAGCAGCTAGAATCTAATTTGTAACTAATTTAATCTGTATGCGTGTTCTTTATTTAAAAATTCAAATTAAAACATGCGACCTTTCTGTATATTACCTATGTGAAACTTTTGAAATATATTTAATCTATACTAGAATATTGTAAATGTGAAACTTTGTAAATAATAATATGTTTGGATGCATTAACGGATCCGCGAGGGGGGCTAGGGGGCTCAAGCCTCCCCGTAACCGTTCGGGTTCACCGTGAATAAACCTTTAATTCTTCCAAACGAAAATCAAGCCCCCCCCCGCCTCAAACGGTCCGGGTACACGTCATATGCATCAGCTACCTCGTTGACAAAAATTCCTGAAAAATGGACCTCTTCCAAATTTCAGCCATAAAGCTCCCCCCCCCCCCCGTCCCCCCAAATTGAAATTCTAGTTCCGCCACTGTTTGGATGAATGCATGTTGCTCATTCACGCAAGAACTGCTTGAACGGATCGGGACGAAATTTGGCTCAGAGATAGATTATATTCTGGAATAGCACATAGGTTACTTCTTATCCTATAAAAATGTACTGTTCCCGTGTGATACATTAATATAATCTTAAATCAACCGAGCGAAGCCTGGTCGAATCACTAGGGTAAAATAAAGTGACTCTACAGTTGTTGTAGAGATCGGTACCTAAGTAGAGACTCTTGAATCTTGAATGTTACCAAAATTCCTTTAATTGCAGGTAATAAATAACCTGGCTGCAACCCTCTTTACGTCCCACTGCTGGACACGGGTCTCTACCCATTATTGGGGAGGCCTGGAGCTTACTCCACCACGCTGCTCCAATGCGGGTTGGTGGAGATGCGGGTTAGCGGCCAACCCGCTGTCGGATGTTTTCAAACCGCCCATAAGGCCTCCGAAAAGGTTTAACGACTGTTATATATCGACAACAACCGGGACCGACGGCTTAACGTGCCCTTCGAAGCGCGGAAACGCGCATGAAATTTTTTGCCACTAGCGGTCACCCATCATACACCTGACCGTGCCCGTTTGGCTTAATTGCATAGATCGCTTGCGTTCGCTAACCACCGGGCCAAGCGCGCTTCAAAAAATAAACCTAGGTACTTATAATTTTGTTTTTTCAAACAGTAGGTACAATTATTAGAAGTCCCTGTAGCTTCAGGATTAAGGATAGAGCTATGGTATCCTCTGCCTGATCGTAAGAGGCGACTAACTAAAAGGGGGCTACCGGGGTTGTGGACGGTGCGAGTGGGAGCTCGATCCGCCCAGTCAGCAGCCCCGGGAAGGACGACGGTGTGTGCGTGGCCGCATGCTGCCGTAAGCATCTGAAGGTGCAGAAGAGCACATCTGCTCTCCCAAAGATGGGCTCGTACGGGGCGCCGCACGTGGAGGACACCGGTGCGTTCCACTGGAGATCCCGGAGTCCTCCCCAAGCGAAGAGGCAGGCCACCGAGGGGGTTTTAGTGCGGTCAAATCCCACATAACCTACCTTTACCTGTAGGTATACCTTTTGAAGGTTTCCCCCGATACGAAAAAAAAATAAAGTAAGTATGGAACGTATTCACTTCGTGCTACTTATCATTTCTAACCCGGGTGAAACCGTGAGGCACAACTAGTCTATATCTATACTTCTATTCTAATCTATACGAATATTATAAAGAGTAAAGATTTGTATTTTTGTTTTTGTATGTTTGTGATGAATAAACTCAAAAACTATTGTTCCGATTTCAAAAATTCTTTCACCATTAGAAAGCTACATTCACCCTGAGTAACATAGGCTACTTTTTACCGCGGGAAAATGCTTCATTCCTACGTGAAAACGGGTAATAGGGTCAACGCGGTTGAAGCAACTGGCTAAACGCCTATGATTTTAATATAGCAATGAAGCCTGGAATAGGACATAGGCTATTTTTTATCCTACGGGGATCCATTAAACGTGTCCACGCGGGCGAAGCCGCTGGCGGAAGGCTTGTTATTTTAAAAAATGCAAAAATAAAATAAAATATGAGTCACGTGGCCTGCACTCGTCTACTTTCTCCATTTTTGTTTTCAACCCTTTTTTATGTCCCACTGCTGGGCACAGGTCTCCTACCCACAATTGAGAGGGATTTAGGCCATAGTCCACCACGCGGAGGAATGGAGAACACAGTAATCAATTAAATATCACGATATTTTCCATCACCGTGAAGCAGCGATAAATGCGCACATTACAAATTTCTTTGTCAGAGGTGCGCGCCGAGGATTTGAACCCGGGATGGGCCGCGTCGATGACCGCGGTTTCTTACCACTCGGCCATCCCTGCTTACTACATATAAATAAAATCAAAGTACACTACAGCACAGAGTCGCTGTGACGCTCTGATTGGCCAATGCATTGTTAACGCGCCTTGACCCAATGGGCAAGGTGAGAATCGTTAAAAGAAGTTGACAAAAACTTGGACCTTTAATAAGGCCACTGTGTTAGATAGCAGGCGATAAGCCAGGGAACCCAAATAAAAGGATATTTTGGACAGAAAAAGTCATAACTCAAAATCTCTATATCTCTATCTAATATATAATAATCGGTGAACATATATATAAAAAAAAATACATACAGCCGAATACAGTACCTCCTCCTTTTGGAAGTCGGTAAAAAATAAGTCGGGTTTTCCTTCCTGACGCTATAACTCCAGAACGCACGAACCGATTTCCACGGTTTTGCATTCGTTGGAAAGGTCTCGGGCTGCGATAGTAAAGAAAATTCAGGAAAAATTTCATATCAAAGTTCACGCGGACGAAGTCGCGGGCGGCCGCTAGTCTCTATATATAAAAATGAATTGCTGTTCGTTAGTCTCGCTAAAACTCGAGAACAGCTGAACTTATGTGGCTAATTTTGGTCTTGAAATGTTAGTAGAAGTCCAGGGAAGGTTTATACGGTGAAAAAATATAGAAAAATTGCAAAATTAATAGTAAAACAACTTAGGTATTTCATTTTCCTATATAAACTATTAGTAACTGTCAAACATTGGTTCTTTGCGCCATCGCACATCCAGAAGTTTGACATAGTCTGAATAGTAATTCATCTGTCACTATTTGTGGTAGAACTATTATGGTTCGCCCGGGGAAGTACCACCGCTGCACCCACTTCTGCCGTGAACCAATTCTGTTGTGTTTCCGTGGAAAGGTGCAGTTGCCGGCCACACTTACATGAGGCGACCACCAGCCACCGGAGTAGCAGCGCAACTGCATACGACCTCAGACAAGACTTACCTATGCTTGCTTGAGGTTATATGTAGATGTCCATGGGCTGCAGCGACCACTTAACACCAAGTGGCCTGCATGCTCGTCTGCTACTCCATTCAAATAAAAATAAAAAATATATTCGCTTAATCTTTTCACGGTCATCCGTTTGTTATTCCGGCTAAAGGCTACCAAGTAATATTACTGAACCTGGTATGTAACTTAACGACGTTTAAATTTAAATTAAAACGGAGGCTGTTACAACAAGCTTTCTACAGTATCGAGGAATTTATGCAACATCAATATAAATTTTAATTGAATTTTATTATTATTTTTTAAGTGAAAACTTCTTTAGTGGCGTTGTGCACTTTTTTGGGATGGGTAAAAAATGTTAAACTCGCGTCAGGACACGTGGCCTGATCAAATATTCGTAAGACGGAGGGGTGACAGCTGGTGACAGCTCGACAGTCTATACTTGTAAAATTCGTTTATATCAAGTATGTAAAATATGGACATTGAACAAAGTGCATCTATTAATGAAAAAAGTGACGAAGAAATAGTGAAAGAAATTGAGTGAGTACTTTATAAAAAATACTAGATGAAAACCTAGGTACTGAAAATACTAGATGAAAAATAATACTGATAATAAAAGCAATTCGTGCGAAATTATTCCCTAACATTTCCAAAATATCAAAAATGCACAACGTTAATGTTCAAGTTTTCACTTCTGCCGGCACTACCGGAGTGCAACCCGTTGTTTTTTTATTTTATTTTATAAATAACAACACTCTCACTCACTAATTGAATGTTTTAATTGTATTTATTGATGAATTGAAATTGATTTAAATATATTGTATTCATATAAACTATTGTAACATGTGTGTAATTCATATGAATAAATAAAAACTATGAACTATCGGCTCTAGGTGCCCTTATGGACCAACCCGAGTTGAAAGAAAAGAACGCTGCGCCTGTTTATGTCGTGTAATGATTATTTTGCGGTTATGTAGAAATCCGGTCTTGGACTACCAAGTCAATTGAGATACTTTTAATGAGCTGTCAAAACGTGACATCCCCATACATTTTGTATGAGAAGATGATAAGTGGCGTCACTTATCATATATAGTCAATTGACTTCATTATTATTGATTTCAGTGGTAATAAAAATCATGTATACTTAAAAAAGAATTTACAATTATAAGTATTGCTTTCCAAGCGTGATTTAGTGCAACCTTTTTAAGGTAAGGATTTTGAATTTTTTTGTGCATAGTGTCCAAGACCCTATTGGCGGTTGCCAACCTCACATTAAGCGACCATCAGTCTGCGAACGTCAGGCAACTAGGCAGGCTTGCTTGAGGCTGTGTACCTTTTTTGTATCGGGGGAAAACCTTCAAAAGGTACCCAGCACCTTGAAAGAGAATATCGGGTTATGTGGGATTTGTACCGCACTAAAACCCCCTCGGTGGCCTGCCTCTGCGCTTGGGGAGGACTCCGGGATCTCCAGTAGAACGCACCGCTGCCCTCACACGCTGCGCGAGAGATGCCCCTTTTAGTCGCCTCTTACGATCAGGCAGGGGATACCGTAGCTCTATTCTTAATTCCGAAGCTACAGGGGCAGAAATGTGCGTAGCTGTAGTTCTTCCCAGAGTTCTGCCACATATTGACACTACTACCATAAGACAGTAAAGAGTGTGAGAAAATCCGCAAATAAAAACTAAACACCTAATTTTTCGCATTGTTACCTTAACCTTCATTATCTAACGGATAGTAATCTAACGTATTGGGTTATGAAAACAAAAATGGCGGACAGTTAAATGACAATTGGAATAGCAGAACAATGCGAGCGTCGCGCAAAAACACGGCCTTGCTGCCTCGTTGCGCAACGCTAGGGATGTGCTTCGGTTGTCGATAAAATCGATATTTTTCGGATTGTCCAAAAAGAAAAGAGTTTCACACACTTAACCTCAAAACTAAAAAAATAAATATCTCAAAAACTATGCGTTTCCTCGCCTCCCCCCTTGAGGGGGGGTTCCTACCCCTACCCCTCCCCCCTCCCCTTCCCCCCTCCGAATGCTGCCGATTAATAAATAAAACCCAAAAATTCTCGAAAATTGTATTTTACGGCTTAGTTTCAGTTATCGATAGTGTCGATAATTTTTGGGCTCTTAGACACTTCGTACACAAGGCTACACAAATTTTTGATACTCAATAGTTTTAGTTTTCAAGCGACTAACTGTACAACAAATGCATTGAAGTTGCTGACATTTGTCTCAGGTCGTACACTAATGCGCGATTTCATAATTAATAATTTCAAGGGTGTGGATAATGGCAATGCTTACCATGCCAGACTGCCAATCAAGGGGTCCTGGGTGCGATTCCCGGCGAAGCGGAAATTTTAATGATGAGTTTAAATTTCTGTTCTCGATCTGGGTGTGTATGTTTCTGTCTCTGTGTGTGTCCATGGTACCCACAACAAAGGGTATATAGAGTGTGAAATGTGAAATATAATATCACTGAACCCATTTGTCTTATTCGTCGTTGCTACGTCGGAACTGGTAGTCGCCATATAAGTGTGGTTGGCAGCCACAGCATTTAAATTTTTACAGCATAAACGAGTGGAGCAAAACATCGGGGAAGTAACAATTTCTCCATTCGAACCTCACAGGTAAATAGTGACTAGAGATTCCGCATCCCAATGCTAACCTCTCCCGACCTTGCTTAGTTTTGTAAATTGTTCTACACTGTACGCCCTTAGTATATTTAAATACTACAATTTACAACCAACACTCCAAATTACACAGACTGCTAATTTGGTAAACAAATATTGCTGCGACCTTGCTGCCTTGCGTAACCAGTTATGTAGTAGCTGGCATTGTATCGGCATAAGATTTTTTTATTTGAATGGAGTTGCAGACGAGCATGCAGGCCACGTGGTGTTAAGTGGTCGCTGCAGCCCATGGACATCTGCACACAACCTCAAGCAAGCATAGGTAAGTCTTCTCTGAGGTCGTATGCAATTGCGCTGCTACCCCGGATTCTGGTGGTCGCCTCATGTAAATGTGGCTGGAAACTGCACCTTTCCACCGAAACACAATAGAATTGCTCACGGCAGAAGTGGTTGCAGCGGTGGTACTTCCCCGGGCGAACCATAATAGTTCTACCACCTACAAATTATTTATTCTTATGGTATCGATAATAAAGAATATGAGTGCCTCACTAAAATAAAACAGAAATCATTTTATTTTAATTGTGTCGTTTGAGTTACTATCGATTTTGCTACTAAAGCATCTCCTTTTTGCAAGTCTTGCACCCTCCTGGAGATAACTTCACCACGCTTCTCCAGCAAAGGTGGAGACACATTTTAAAGTACATTCATTAATCATCCACTAGTTAGAATAGCACCACTCCGATTCTTCCGAGGAGGTCGTAAGAGGCGACCATGGGACAAATTCCCGGAGATGGGCAGCAGCGTCTTCCTGAGTAACGTATCATCTACTGCTGTCACCAACCCGCAATGCCAAGCGTGGTGACTATGGCAAGAAACCCCCTGGCCGCCCTTCAACCAGGTGGACTGAAGACCTAAAAAAGACAGCGGGAAGCCGCTGGATTCAGAAGGCGCAGGACCGGGAGGAGTGGCGAACGTTAGGGGAGGCCTATGTCCAGCAGTGAAATGAAATGAAATAGTTTATTAACATCCTGGGTAATAATATACACTTGATGTTTGTCATTGTTTTATGGCCATCAGCTGACCGTCATCCGCTTTGGGTGCGCTAAGGCTTATAAAAAGCGGGCGGAAAAAAACTCCAGCCCTGTTTTAAATAAATTTGTGGACTGAGTGGACTACAAAAGGCTGAAAAGAAAGGAGAAAGAATCATCCACCAGAACAGCGTTGGCCGAGTGGTAAGGACCGCGGTCTCCGACACGGTAGCTGCTGGGTTCCAATCCTCGGCGCGCACCTGTTACTTCATCGCTGCTCCACGGTGATGGAAAATATTGTGATATTTTATTGATTACGATGTTTTCCATCGCCGTGCATGCCTGAGAGAAACTCATAATTTCTCGAAGGTATTTATGTCCACCAATCCGTACTAGGACAGCGTGATGTACTATAACCTTAATCCCTCTCACTTGTTAAAGGAGACTTGTGCCCAGCAGTGGGCCATAAAAAGGTTGGGAGAAAAAATCGACGAAAAAATGACGACCCGCGTGGCGTAGTGGTTACCATGCCGGACTGCCGATCGGAGGATCCCGGGTTCGATTCCCGGCGAAGCAGAAATTTGAATGATGAGTTTAAATTTCTGTTCTCGGTCTGGGTGTTTGTGCTTCTGTCTTTGTGTGTGTTCATGGCACCCACGACACAGGGTATAACTACCCTACTGTGGGGCTATGAGTGTGAAACATTATTTATTTATTTATCATCCGTACGAGGCAAACAAGTTGTCGGAACTTAATAAACCACCATTACGGCTTCCGGCACAGGTTAACGACTTCTACCTATTGATACCGACCAAAATTGAATTCTTATTGCGTTCTTCAAAGCACTGAAACAAATGAAAACTGACACCAGGGTCACCCATCCATCTATAGAGCTCGCCAGACATTGCTTAGCTTTTTAAATAGTAATAATTGTGCACATAATATACTTTAACCTTCAACCTTCCATCTGAGGCATTTCTAGTGGACTATGATATGTTGTTCTTGAAGAAAGCTGTATAAAAGCTCTCCTCCAAAGCCGGCAATGCTCGGGCGGCTCCTCTGGGGTTGCCCGTGTCCATAGGCGACGGTGATCGCTTAACACCACGCAGCCCGTCTGCCTTTTTGTTCGGTTAATTTATAAAAAAAACTTTCATTTAATTTTTTTTCATCATTTCATAATTGGCCAACCCGCTGTCAGACAGAAAATTTAAGGAAACGGTCTGTTCTGTATAAAGCGGTCACGCATTAAACAGCAGACTTCGCCCAACTTTCCCTAACTTTGTAAATGGTTATTCATCTAAAGTACAGGCACTACGCATATTCACTACAATTTTGGACCACCACTCCAAATTACATGGAAGGTTAATTTGATAAACAGACTCCTAGAAGTAAGTGAAAATGAAGTTCAAAGATTCCATTACATACATACATACAGGTCAAGTTAATAAAAGCGTGCTAAAAATGTAGTCTATTCAGGAAGAGAGTAGGAATAACAATTATGGGAACCAATTTATATAAATAAATAACGAATATATATTATCTATATCTATCTATACTAATATATAAAGCTGAAGAATTTGTTTGTTTGAACGCGCTAATCTCAGGAACTACTGGTTCGAATTGTTTTTTTTTTTGTTGGATAGTCCATTTATCGGTGAAGGCTTTAGGCTAATAACATCATGCTATGACCAGGCGCGATCCCAGGGGGGGGTCACAGGGGACACAACCCCCCTCAAAACCCATGAGTCATGCGTAGATTGAAGGCGAAATAAGCCAATTTGGGACACCTCTGCCCCCAAATTTCTTAGTGACCCCCCACCAAAATTTCTCGGCGACCCCCCCCAAAATTGAAGGCTACGACCGCGCCTGGCTCTGACTAATACCAAAGTCCACGCGGACGAAGTATATTATAAAACCAACGCCGAAACTATAACAGGCATCCACCTGTGCCAACTGTGTCATGTCTACTCTCTTTTTGAACTAATACTCCAATTTACACGGGCGGTTAATTTGGTAAACAAATATTGCTGTGACCTTGCTACCTTGCGTAACCAGTGATGCACATAGTTAGCCGGCATTGTATCGATGATTTGAAGAATACAAGAGTCCTCCACACGATAAATTAGTCCCATCATCCCATCCAAATCCCATCATCAGATCTTGGGTGACAATGGGACCGCTTCGAAAATATAAGCTTTCGAACAAAAAAAGTATCATCAAATTCATAAACGACGAAGTTATCCGCGAACAAACATAAAAAAAGAAAAAAAGCATATATACGGTCGAATTGAGAAATTTCCTCCTTTTTAAATCGTTGTGACATATCTATTTATTTAATTCATTTAATAAAATTTTAATTATCCTACGTTTATAATAAACATTGACTATTATAATTTTTTTATTATTATTTAATATTTTTAATTAATTAAAATCGCTAAATGTCTGCCTCTCTCCAAAATGCAATGCCTTACCAAGGCGCACTTAATAATAATAATAATAATAGTTTATTGCCACACAACATTAATACAGCATAAAATTTAAAGCACAAATACAATTTAAAAGATTAAATCATAAACAAGCAATGGAAAAAAATACAAATAAACATTTTTGTGGGCAAAGGAAAAGTCTCAGCTTCCGCTAGCACGAGCGAACTCATGCAGCGCTGTTTTTCAGACTTTCCCTCTCCCTTAGGCGTCGTTTGTGAGGTCACTTGTTATTTGAATTCATTGTGTAACATTTGCATAGCATTAAATAAATAAATAAATCAAAACCGTGGTTGGAAAAGCTATAATAATAGACATCGGATTATGACAACCACCATGTTTGCATTTAGGTTCGGTCACGTATCACTGATGAAGTTTTAATAAAACATTGGGTCAAGGCTGATAGAATTCGTGGTTTGTTTACTAATTGTGTCATTGATATACTAAAAGCGTAGAGAGGGTAAGTACATATTCAATAGTAAATTAAAAAACAACGGGTTGCACTCCGGGAGTGCCGGCAGAAGTGAAAACATTAATGTTGTGCATTTTTGATGTCTTGGAATCGTTAGGGAATAATTCCGCACGAGTTGCTTGAATTATCTGTATTAATTTCTATCTAGTATTTTTATAAAGTAACTCATTTTCTTTCACTATTTCTTCGTCACTTTTTTCATTAATAGGTAGATGCACTTTGTTCAATGTCCATATTTTAGTCACATAGACAGTCGAGCCGTCATCAGCTTTCACCCCTCCGTCTTACGAATTTTCGATCAGGCCACGTGAAGTTGACGCGAGTTTAACATTTTTTACCCATCTCAAAAAAAGTGCACAACGCCGCTAAAGAAGTTTTCACTTCAAAAACACGATGGCGTGGAAAATAATTTTATTGATCACGTACCTATGAATTTTCTTAATAAAATACCCTATTGCTAAGCCTCCGCTATCCGTCTGTCTGTCTGTCATCAGGCTGTTTCCCATGAACCGTCATGGCTAGACATTAGAAATTTTCACATATGATGTACTAGTCTTCTGCCAGCGGCTTCGCCCGCGTGGACCCGTTTTATAGGTTCCCGTAGGATAAAAACCATCCTATGTCCTTTCCCAAGGTCCACTCTATCTGTGTTTCAAATTTCATTAAAATTGGTTCAGTAGTTTAAGCGGCAAAGCGTAGCAGACAGACAGACAGAGTTACTTTCGAATTTATAATATTAGTAGGATTAAAATTTGAAGCGCGCATGGTGGCAAAGTGGCAAAAAATTTCATGCGCGTTTCCGTGCTTCGGAGGGCACGTTAAGCTGTCGGTCCCGGTTGTTGTCGATAGATAACAGCCGTTAAACCTTGTCGGAGGCCTTATGGGCGGTTTGAAAACATCCGACAGCGGGTTGGCCACTAACCCGCATCCTCCACCAACCCGCATTGGAGCAGCGTGGTGGAGGCCAGGCCAGCTAAGCTCCAGGCCTCCCCAATAAGGGGGAGAGACCCGTGCCCAGCAGTGGGACGCAAAAGGGTTGCAGCCAAGTAGGATTAAGCCACGTCGTGACGTCACAAAGTGCTAATGCTCTCTCTGTCTAATGTTAAATTTCAAACGTACCTACATAAAAATGCGTTTCTTAAGTTGTTCAAAATCTGATTTTAGTTTGATAATTTTGCTAATACAACGCTTAGTTTTAACCAATAAATAATTTGTCAACATCTCAATCTATACTAAACTATACTAATATTATAAAGAGGAAATATTTGTATTTTTGTATGTTTGTGATGAATAAACCCAAAAACTACTGTTCCGATTTCAAAAATTCTTTCACCATTAGAAAGCTACATTCACCCTGAGTAACAAAGGCTACTTTTTACCGCGGGAAAATGCTTCATTCCTACGTGAAAACGGGTAATCGGGTCGACGCGGTTGAAGCAACTGGCTAAACGCCTATGATTTTAATATAGCAATGAAGCCTGGAATAGCACATAGGCTCTTTTTATCCTACTGGTACCCATTAAAGAGGTCCACGCGGGCAAAGCCGCTGGCGGAAGGCTACTCATTCATATAGTTGAAATCGGTTAAATTTTACAAAAAAATGTTAGCCCATAATACGACTACATCTGTTTTTTATAACAATCGAATCCCAACTGATACTTAGTATGTAAATGTATTTTCATCTTATACGAAGTGTTAGACCGTCGCGACAATAATATTTGTTCAAAAAGATAAGATAGACATGGTACTGATAAACAGCATCTTTTATCTTTATAGAAGGTATAGAAATTTGATGTTTTGAAATAAGTTATTTACTGGCGTAATCTACTTATTTATAACCTTAAAATAAGTACGTGTAGAATGAGTGTCTTCATACAAGCGCGCTGTCAAAATATAAGCACTAAATAGATTCCTACAGCTGCCACACCTGAAAAATCAAAATATTTTTATTATGACCAAATTAACTATAAATTACTACAAAATATTGAAAACACTGAAAAGTTATTCTATTAGATATCTTTTGTTTTTAAAAAGTGTTGTGATAAAATGTAACCTTAAGAGTTACGGAGCGGCCCGGGCGTTTGGTGTTGGTTCGGTGGGGGTGAGGGGTGGTTTGGTGATGCTTCAATTTAGGCGCACGAACTTGGTTTCTATAATGTAATTGTAATTAAGTATTCTAAGTATATAACCTACAAACTTTTCTTCATTTATTTATTTACAAAATTCATATTATTATGTTTAAAAAAAACAGAGTTATTAATAATGAAAATATTCTAACTATATACAATTAGATTTAAAAAATGTACAGTAAAGGTAAAAAATATAGGTATACAAAAAATAAATATTATTTTATAAATAAAAATTTCTTCTAAAACATGCATGCCATGGCACTTAAGACGATGGCAGCATTTCCCCGTTGAACAGCGAGGCTCAGTCTTTTTGCGAAATACTAGCCAGCCCTCAGGTGGCCATGCAAGAACCTTTTTTGGTATCAGGGGGGGGGGTCAAAAGGTACTTTGGGATAGGATAGCAGGTTATGTGGGATTTGTACCGCACTAACACAGGAGTGAGAACTGCCTATGCGCTTGGGTAGGACTGTAGGATCTCCAGGGGAACGCGCCGGTGTCCTCCATGCGCGGCTCCCCAGAACAAAAAAAAATACAATATAAATAGGTACAACAGATTTAAGTACAGATTACGTTTTATTATTATATGTTTTATTACCGTTTCTAAATTCAAATTTAACGGGTGTTTTATATTATAGTAATTCCAAGTGAGATGTCAATTTAACTAATTTTGTGTTTGTGTTATAAAATTAGTGTTAAAATGATCAACGAACACTTGGTGACCAGTATGCCGTATTATGGTAAGTTTTTAAATATGTTTTTTAATACGTATACCACCGAACATATTAAAAGAGGTAGAACGGCAATAATGCGCCGTTCGTATGAAAACTGGTGTCGCCGATCCAGCCCCACCTTTCGCCTCCACTACATCCGTACTTAAATACGAAGCTTACGCACATATTTGCAATTTCAAATCTAGCCAATCTTAGCGCCGCACTATCACGCGATTTGAAATGAATGAATCACACCCAAGCAAGCACACAAGCACGCATATCGTAGCATGATCGCGTGTTTCTGTAGAGATACGACGTGAGCGTTTGCTCATATCCTTGGCGCGTCTGCCCCGGCCACATTTCCATTCTAACCTCTTTTAGTATGTTCTGTGACGTATACCATTATACGTAGTCCCCCTTACCTACTAATAAACATTGTATAAATTGTGATATATTGCGACGACGATGACCTGCGTGGCGCAATGGTTACCATGCCGGACTGCCAATCGAAGGGTCCCAGGTTCGATACCCAGCAAAACAGAAATTTGAATGATGAGTTTAAATTTCTGTTCTCGGTCTGGGTGTTTGTGTTTTTGTCCTTGTGTGTATCCATCCATGGTACCTACGACACATGGTATATCTACCCTACTGTGGGGCTATGAGTGTGAAGCGTTATTATACTCGAATTAGCCAGGGATAAAGTAGAACGCAAACGATCTATGAAACTAAGCTAAACGGGCGGGGTTGGGTGTGAGAGATGGTCGACCGCTAGAGGAAAAAAAATTCATGCGCGTTTCCGTGCTTCGGAGGGCACGTTAAGACGTCGGCCCCGGTTGTTCTCGATATATAACAGTCGTTAAACCTTGTCGGAGGCCTTATGGGCGGTTTGAAAACATCCGACAGCGGCTACTTACCCACATCTCCACCAACCCGCATTGGAGCAGCGTGTTGGAGTACTGGGCACGGGGCTCTCACCATTATTGGTGGGTAAACCAATTCTTGGAACTTGTTTATTTTATTCATACCAAAATATGTTAGTATTATAGAGATTGTTTCACATCAACCTCAATGATGATTACTGCTTACTTATAAAAGTTTTTTAAGAAGATATTATTTTAAAAATACGAATTAGATGTCGCTCTATCTTCTTACTTCTATAGTGTAGTTTTAGCTCCATCCATCCATCCATCCATCAGCCTTTTAAAGTTCACTGCTGGACATAGGCCTCCCCCTCTCCTCCGTCCTGCGCCCTTTGAATCCAGCGGTTTCCCGCTATCTTCTTCAGGTCGTCAGTCCCTGGTTGGAGG
Organism: Pyrgus malvae; assembly: GCA_911387765.1. Taxonomy (NCBI): domain Eukaryota; kingdom Metazoa; phylum Arthropoda; class Insecta; order Lepidoptera; family Hesperiidae; genus Pyrgus; species Pyrgus malvae. The sequence goes on along the minus strand of OU426976.1, from coordinate 2,171,035 downwards.
GCGGCCTGTGCTCCTTTTACCGAGACGTGGTCGCCATTCGAGGACCTTTCTTCCCCATCGGTTGTCAGTCCTCCTAACTATATGGCCTGACCACTGCCACTTCAGCTTGCAGATTTTGAGAGCTATGTCGGTAATCTTCGTTCGTCTACGGATTTCATCGTTACGGATTCTATCGCGTAGAGAAATACCAAGCTTAGCCCTCTCCATCGCTCGCTGACCGACCTTGAGCCTGTGGAAAAGGCTAACTTTAAAAGACCACTTCTCAGCGCCGTAGGTCATCACAGGTAACACACACTGCTCGAAAACTTTCGACTTCAGGCACTGCGGTATTCTCTGCGGTAGTTTTAGCTCAGCTCCCATTAAAGTGATACTTATAAAACCTAGGCAGTTTTCCTTCGGTAGCTTCCCCGCAGTATAGTACCTACCGTATTACCTAAAATAGGGACAAATACTCGCATGTACCTTGCAGAGCCCTCATTTTAAGTAGGTCGCCTAGCTGTGGCCTACATACCAGTTGCCATGGCAACGCAAAAATGGCCGCTGTTGTCATGGTAACAGCGCATGCGTTGAAGCCTACTACATAAGGTGTGGTTTTATTAAAAATAGTTTATACAACAAGAAAATGTTAATAAAAATCTTTACTGACTAAATATAGATACATTATACATATTAATTTAGATGCTTCATCAACCGGCATTGGAGCAGCGTGGTTGAGCAAGGCTTCCCCAGTAGTGGGACAATTTTATTTGAAAAGTCGCGTTGCAAGCGAGCAATCATGTTGTGTTAAGTGGTCCCTGCAGCCCATTCGGGATTAAGAATAGAGCTAGGGTATCCCCTTCCTGATAGTAAAAGGTGACAAAAAGGGGGCTGCCGGGGTTGCGGGCGGTGAGACTCAGTCACTGATTTCATAAACGATAAAACGGCATAAAGGGATAACCTGGGAGGTTTTTTTTCCGCCGGCTTTTTTTCCTACAAACGCCCTGTGATGGCTGTGATATGGGTACCCAAAGCTGACGATCGGAACCGATCCGAAATATAAATAAATAACTATTTTAATTTAAATTTATAAAAGGCGCAATATGGGACAAATAAAAATAATAGTAAAATAGATGTAAATGTACATTTCGTAATTGTATTATAGTTTAGTTTTTCCTTTTATATTTTTATCATTGTATATTTGCAAACCTCATGAATGTAAATATGGCGAACTAAATATATGTATAAACAACTTTGTAAACACCCATATTTGTGCAAATAAATGTCTTTGTCTTTGAGAGTGGGAGCTCGATCCGTCCAGCCAGCAGCCCCGGGAAGGACGGCGGTGTGTGTGGCCAGCCACGAACTCACCACTGTCCTTCCCGGGGCCGCTAGCTGGACGGTTCCTCACATTCCTTAGTTATCACACCAGTCGTTTTGATTTCAAAAGTGCAGATCACTATATAGAATTTGGTAATGTCTGTCCGTAACGTGTGCACCGGACGGCTGTGATTAGATAATTGGGGAGGGGAAGCGTTTGACGTCCGACAGAGCGTTAACAGATAGTGTGGAGAAGCGAAACAGCTGATAGACCAATGAGCTTACAATCCATTTTTGAACTTTGACACTTCGCCCAGGGAAGTACCACTGCTGCACCCACTTCTGCCGAATCAATTCACCAGTGGAAAGGTGTTGTTGTCGGCCAGACTCACATGAGGCGACCATCAACCTCCGGAGGAGCAGCGCAACTGCATACGACTTCAGACAAGACTTACCTATGCTTGCTTGAGGTTGTGTGTAGATGTCCATGGGCTGCAGCTACTACGTGGCCTTTTTTGTATCGGGAGGAAACCTTCAAAAGGTACCCGACACCTTGGGAGAGGAAACCGGGTAATGTGGGATTTGACCGCACAAAAATCCCTCGGTGACCTGCCTCTGCGCTTGGGGAGGAATCCGGGATCTTCAGTGGAACGCACCGGTGTCCTTCACGCGTGGTGCCCTGGAACGGGCCCATCTTTGGGAGAGCAGACGTGCTCTCCTGCAGTTTTCGATGCTCACGGCGGCATGCGGCCACGCACACACCGCCGTCCTTCCCGGGGCTGCTGGCTGGACGGATCGAGCTCCCACTCTCACCGTCCGCAACCCCGGAAGCTCCCTTTTAGTCGCCTCTTGCGATCAGGCAGGAGATACCGTGCCTCTATTCTTAATCCCGTCCTGTGGCTACAGGGACTAGCGCCGGGGGATATTATCTACGTCGGCCCCGGCGGCTCCTTCGCCGAGCGGGATCTGCACGCTCCCGGGCTCACTCGGCTTCCTCCCTTGCGCACATATGACGTGTCCCTTATACGATACCCATTTGTTGTCTGTTTGTATATATATATATATATATATATATATATATATATATAGTAGATCGAGATCCTTTTTTGGTTCTCTTGAGAGTATTGAAATATGTGATTTTTGCGGCATAAAAGGCCAGTACCTGGACGACCGAGCGTTGCTCGGATAAAAAAACAATTTATTTTCCAGCTTTAATTTCAAACGAAACACTCATTTGCTTAGTGTTACTGTCTTAACAACGCCATTGGAAATAGCTGTCGGATTGGCAGATAGCGTTTGATGGCGTTTTACGCCGCAATATTATTAATACTCTCCAATATATGTCAGGAAGAGTCGTATTTTTCGTTGATCGCTGAAAATATTTTTATACAGATAATTAAAATTTCTAAAAATAAATCCTAGCTGGATCGATTTATCACCCCCGAAACCAGGGTACTAAATTTCATTAAAATCGTTGGCGCCGTGTCTGAGATTCAAAAAATATATTTAGGCATAAGTACAAGAATTTATTGCTCGTTTAAAAATATAATATAATATAATAAAAACAATTGATTTTCTTGGTTTATTTTTAAGCAAAACATTTATTGACTTATTGTTAAGTACTTAACAAAGCCTTTTGAAATACCTAGCTCCCAATTTAAAAAAAATTGTCACAAAAAATAAAAAACGCAACTTGCCTACTTGATGATTGAACCCGGGTCTCTAGCTCCATAGTCAGCTTTCGCAACCCTTCGACCAATAAATCTTTAATCCCATTAACGAAATTTTTATAGAGGTCTTTCATATCGACTTTGTCATTTGTTTGAAGGGTGGATTGACACATCGACATGACGGTCGACATTTGACAGCTTTCTACGCCACAATATTATTAATATTCTCCAATAGATGTCATTAAGAGTAATTTTATATTTAATGGCATAAACATTAAATAAAACGACAATTTCTATCAATAAAAATTTGTGGATCGATTTATCATCCCCGAAACCAGGGTACTAAATTTCATCAAAATCTTTGGAGCCGTTTCCGAGATTCAAAAAATATATTTAGATATATACAAGAATTGCTCATTTAAAGGTATTATATATCCTTTTATAACGCTAATTTAGATATTTTATAAGTATTGTGTACAAGCTTTTACTTAAATAGCTTTTTACCCATCCAACTCCCACGTTCAAAGCACAACTCTTACGTTACAACACATTTAGCCGTAATGGCTGAAACCAGTCTCGATCTAGACCTAGTCAGATGCGCTTACAATCAGACTAAAGTAGGTCATATTATTAATGCTGCGTTCATGATAAAGTGAACGCGTTATACGCGTTACACGCGATTTTGCGGCATAAACGGTTGTATCTTTTTTAACGTTAATTTAGACGTTGAAAAAAAGGTATGACTAACGTCGATCAGTGGTACCTATGTGGTTGATACCACTTGCTATGATTAGCGTAACCAAAGGGAAGAACCGATTTGAGACCGACTTTTTTAATCGATAACGTTATCCGACAGCCTCCGTGGCGTAGTGGGTGATGAGTCGACTGCGAAACGTGAGGTCGTGGGTTCGATTCCCACCCAGGACAAATATTTGTGTGATGAACATGACTATTTGTTCTGTGTCTGGATGTTAATTATCTATTTAAGTATGTATTTAGAATTATATAAGTATGTTTATCAGCTTTCTGATTACCATAGTACAAGATCTGCTTAGTTTGGAATCAGGTGGTGTTGTGTGAATTGTCCAAAAATATTTATATTTATCCGTCGAAATTGTTTATCCCTACTATTTCTAGTAATATTATAAATTAGAAAGTAACTTTGTCTGTCTGTCTGCTACGCTTTTCCGCTTTAACCACTGAACCAAATTTAATGAAATTTGGAATACAGATAGAGTGGACCTTGGGAAAGGACATAGGATGGATCCTGCGGGAATCTATAAAACGAGTCCACGCGGGCGAAGGCAGTAGCATAGTAAGTAACCGATTATGTGAAGCAATGGTTACCACGTCGGACTGCCGATCAAAAGTCCAGGTTTCGATTTCGGTCGAAGCAGAAATTTGAATGTTACTGATTCTGAGTTTTTGCCATCTTTCTTTGTATATGTCCATTGTACCCACGACACAAGGCACCCTACGGGACTATGGAGATTTAGCGATATTTATTTACAAGTGAAATATTTACATATTTAGTTACATAAACTCAAGTTTCGTACCCAGAATTAGTACATACTATATATAACGATATACATATTTATAACGATACATACAGTCTGTCTGTACAATTTAGTTTTGGTCGTATAGACGTCTGGAGCGAACGGCTGGCTTAGTCTCGGATAAGCAATAAACTGAAAATATCTGATTATATACTCTGTGTCTTACTTCAGTGTACTCTAAGATTTTACTTAACAGTTTACGCTTTGACTATAAATATATTCGTGTTTGTTATAGTATTAAATAAGTAGTAAGTAAGTAGCAAAAAATCGCGATGATATTCTCGCGTACGCTGCCAAAATCGCTAGAGTTACACTATGATGGAAATGTTCATCTTAAATAGTCCTACACATCATATGTGTAAGCCATTATAGCCAAAATAGTGAACCATAACTACAATAAAAATTTATAATTTACCCTTTCTACCTTGACCTTTCTACCGTGAAACCTTTTGTTTATAGTAATGAAAAGTCTATTAACGAAGTGGACATCCGAGTTACATGACATATTATTATATTGCCACGGTCTCCCGCATTGACCCTCACTCATTATTGATTGCTCTGCGGCACCATAGAGCAACGCGCATCCGTCAAGAGTCACACTTCGCTCGCATACATCAATTATAACCCCTCCCCCCCTGATCCATCAGTCATGCGTAGATGGAAGGCGAAACAAGACAATTTGGGACACCTTTTCCCCCAAATTTCATAGTGACCCCCCCCCCCAATTGGAGACTGCGACCGCGCCTGGCTTTAGGTTGTGTGGCTGCAGCGACCACTTCTCATCACGTGGCCTGCATGCTTCTATTCCATTTAATTAAAAGGAACGAGGTAATACTGCCAGTATCTTCGGCACAATGCCGCAGTGCATCGATTTAGATAAGGTTTTTTATTTATTAGGTATATATTTTTTATTTTATTATTTACGAGCAGCCATGGCCGAGTGATAAAAAACCGTAGTTTTCGACGCGACCGATCCCGGGTTCAAATTCTCGGCGCGCACCTCTGACAAAGAAATTTGTAATGTGCGCATTTATCTCTGCTCCACGGTGATGGAAAATATTGTGATATTTAATTGATTACGGTGTTTTCCATCGCAGTGCATGCCTGAGAGAAATTCATAATTGCTTGAAAGCATGACGTCCACCAATCCGCACTTGGCCAGCGTGGTGGACTATGGCCTAAATCCCTCTCACTTGTAAGTGGAGACTTGTGCCCAGTGGGACATAATAAAAGGTTGAATTTTTTTTTATTTTAATTGTATTTTCGTTAGTTACTTATTACGTACTTGTAGTTTTTACAGGTTGTTACATTATTTTAAAATAATAATATGTACTAGCGAACCCGGCAGACGTTTTCCTGCCTTACAGTATAAGAAATAAAATAATATTGCGACTATAAAATATAAAGATATATATAAGTTTTTTTTGGTGGCTCCCTCGTTGGCCTTCCTCTGCGTTTGGGGAGGACTCCGGGATCTCCCATGGAACGCACCGGTGTCCTCCATACGCGACGCCCTGGAACGGGCTCATATTTGGGAGAGCAGATGTGATCTCCTACACCTTCCGATGCTTACGGCGGCATGCGGCCACGCAAACACCGCCGTCCTTCCCGAGACTGCTGGCTGGACGGATCGAGCTCCCTCTCTCACCGCCCGCAGCCCCGGAAGCCCCCTTTTAGTCGCCTCTTACGATCAAGCAGGGGATACCGTAGCTCTATTCTTAATCCCGAAGCTACAGACACTATATATCCTATCTTTCAAGTTGGATCAAACTGCACACGGTGTGCAAATTTCATTAAAATCGGTAAGGTAGTTTAGGAATCCATCGCGGACAAACAATGTGACACATCATTATTTATATATATTAAGATATATAAGCTTAATAATATTATAACACAATCAAAAATAAATTAAAAGGAACCGACGAATTGTCGAAATAAAATTTCATACTTACAACGTGTCTTCGTTTTTCACTTCTAAGGTAATTTCTGTAAAACAGTGAATATGTACGTGATATCTATGTTAGTTACACAATAACACATAGTGCTTATGTTCGTTTAAAGCTTAGAGCATCAAAGGTACTGACTCACCCTTCAGTAGAGACGGCATAGCGCCTCGCTTCGATACATAATTTTTGTGCCATATCTGGTACGGGGGGAAGAACAAGCACATTTTAATTCTGTCACACATTCACAAATATTCTTTCATCGCTACAGACGCGTACATTTCTAAATATGTCAATTTCCATTAACAACGTCATTTTCTATGCACCGACAACACTGGCACCGACACACACAGACACACTAGTTGTATAACTAGAAGGCACATTGTGCATGGAAGTTGAGACGAGGGGTTCGCCCGTAAAGGCCACTCCTCCGAAGGGTGTCATACCGGTCAATATCTTGATGCTCTAAGCACATTGTGCATGCACGTAGGGACCAGGGGTTCGCCCGTAAAGGCCACTCCAATGACGGGTGTCATACCTGTCAATATCTTGATGCTCTAAGGTTTAAATAAATCAGTATATAGTGGCAGGAAGTTCACCATTATGCGTGGCCTCCGATGCAATCTGTGATTATCTATGTTGGATAGAGTTGACAACATTTATTAAACTAGTGATCCGACCCGGCTTCGCACGCGTGATGTGGGTTTATATGATGATATTTTTTGGAACGAAGTTCCTTGTCGCGCGTTGCGAAAGGGGGCTAGACGGAAAAAATTAAGACGAAAAGTTGTAACGACACTTTTTGCTATAGTTGTAAGAAGTGCGGCTTACAACTATAGCAACCGCACTCGACATTGCTTTACTTTGTTGACTCCCATCTTTCTTATGACCGCACTTGATGTTTCTTAGTGGCCACTATTGGCCACCCATCCTACTTTTGACCACACTCGACATTGCTTAGCTTTGTTGACACCCATCCTTATGACCGCACTAGATTTTGCTGAATGGCCACTATTGGCCACCCATCCTACTTTTCACCGCACTTGACATTGCTTAACTTTGTTGACACCCATCCTTTTTATAACCGCTCTAGATGTTGCTTAATGGCCACCCATCCTACTTATGACCGCACTCGACATTGCTCAGATTTATTGCCACCGATCTTACTTTTGTCCACACTTGATGTTGCTTAGTGGCCAATATTGGCCACCCGTCCTACTTTTGACCGCACTCGACATTGCTTAGCTTTATTGACAACCAAACCTAAAACTAATGCAGAAAGAAGAAAAAAAAACATTATTAAGCGCAGAAATTAAAAGAAAGAAAGTAAAAAAATACAACTTCGTTCCATCCGGGTGTCCCTTGACACCTCAGTTTTTATTTATTTATGCAAACACCCTAAACTAATAGTTTTTTTTTATTATCTCTACTTCTCTACTAATATTATAAATTCAAAATTAACTCTGTCTGTCTATCTGTCTGCTACGCTTTCTCGCTTAAACTACTGAACCAATTTTAATGAAATTTGGAACACAGATAGAGTGGACCTTAGGAAAGGACATAGGATGGTATTTATCCTACGGGAACCTATAAAACGTGTCCACGCGGGCGAAGCCGCTGGCGGAAGGCTATTTATTCTATATAACAAGCAAAAAGGGCTTATTGGTTAGTATCTGAGACTTATAAACTATGTTTTGACGACCCTCGTGGCGTAATGGTTACCATGCCGGACTGCCGGAGGGTCTCGGGTTCGATTCCCGGCGAAGCAAAAATTTGAATGATGAGTTTAAATTGCTGTTCTCGGTCTGGGTGTTTGTGTTCCTGTTGTATGTGTCCATGGTACCCACGACCCAGGGTAAATTTACTTGTAGGGCTATGAGTGTGTAGCGTTTATTATCGCCTGATTTCAATGAAACGAGCAAAAGTGGATATATATTATGTTTACTTGACATTGGCAACATGCACATTGTATGCATAAACATAAATAAATAATAAATAAATAAATAATGCTTCACACTCATAGCCCCACAGTAGGGTGGATATACCCTGTGTCGTGGGTACCATGGACACACACAAAGACATAAACACATGGATGGCATTATCGAAAAAAAACTTTAATTTACCGCCATTATAGTTGGCTGCAACCCTTTTGCGTCCCACTGCTGGGCACGGGTCTCTCCCCCTTATTCCCTTATTGGGGAGGCCTGGAGCTTACTCCACCACGCTGCTCCAATGCTGGTTGGTGGAGATGCGGGTTAGTGGCCAACCCGCTGTCGGATGTTTTCAAACCGCCCATAAGGCTTCCGACAAGGTTTAACGACTGTTATCTATCGACAACAACCGGGACCGACGGCTTAACGTGCCCTCCGAAGCACGGAAACGCGCATGAAATTTTTTGCCACTAGCGGTCACCCATCTCACACCCGACCGCGCCCGTTTGGCTTAGTTGCATAGATCGTTTGCGTTCTACGCTAACCGCCGGGCCATGCGCGCTTCCATCCTTACTTACCTCAGATCAATTTTTTTCTGTGGTATGAGTTACTAACATTACTTTTTCCTGTCGATTACGATGGATGGTTAACATCATCACAGCTGTCGCCTTGACACAGCGCTAAACGTTACAATTGGCCGCCCAATGTCTCGTTGCGTCAATATTGCACAAGTTTTTTTTATATACGAGTAATGAATTGCTAATTATATTTGTTTAATGTTTTATTGAGCAGCGATGGCCGAACGGTTAAAACCGCGGTCTGTGGCATGGAGATACTGAGTTCAGGGCCCCGATGCTCAGTTCTGACAAAAAAAATCCAAAAAAAATCCACTCCTCCACGGTGAGGGCTAATATTGTGATGCAGGCTTGCTTGCATGAGAGAATCCAGCGTTCAGAACGAAAGGTAGCTACGATCATTGATCCCTTTGGAAAAAATATCCTGGGAGCGAGATGAACTGTTTGAAGGCGGTTTTTACTGCCTCATCAGATTTGAATTCTTTTTCTACTTCTAGGGCATCAATTAATCTCCACCATTATTTATTTGAAGTCCTTTGATGCTCTAAGTTTGATGCTTAAATTGGTGTACAATAAAAACTATAAATAAAATATTAATAATCATTACACATAATAACACAAAAGTAATGATCAGTGAATACATTTTTCACCTTATTGCCATTTTATTGGATATCTGTGCAAAATAATTTATTTTTTTTGCGACAGTGCACATTTTTTTCTTAAGGATTTAATTTTTAGAACTAACTACAGTTCGCCTCTGCCCGCCAAAAGCGCAGATTAAAAATACATAATCCATCAACATCTTAACCCGGCGTAGATAAAAAAAAACCAAAGTGACGAACAAGAAAAAAACGTCTCGAAACAGTGTTTATTTTTAAATATAACTAACAATTCAGTTGGTTACGGGCCGCGTGACATCCGTGACGAATTTGTGAACGAAAAATTTTGTTATTTTTGTCTTTGCTGCCTAAAGAAAAAACTTCATTTTATCTAAAATCAACTTCTTAAAAGGAATAAACTTGTACTTATTAGTGCAGTTTCCCGTTACTAAAAGTTTTAAGCGCGAAGAAAAACCTAGTCCTGTTACCAGTTTAAATTTTTTTAGTTTTAAGTGTTTATATAAAATAAATAATACAAATAAAAACGTCGAGAAACCATAAAAAGTTAACAAAAATTAAATATTTATTATTTATAAACAAACATACATACATACACATAGAACGTGAGTACAATGTATACTACTGTCATCATTTAAATTAAAAAGTTTGTCTCTAAACTCGACTGGCAGTTGGAAAATTAAAAAGATAACTCGAACTCAAATATCGAATTCGTGCGTCAATTTTTTCACATTTTTCACTCGTATAGTCCGCCGCGACCTCTACACACGTGTGAAATTGTCAATAAGTGATATTTTTTAAGATAAAAGAAGTTATTTAATTACAATAACATGTCCGTGCATACTATTCCGTCGGTGCATACTATTCCATTAATAACCCCATTCATCCGAGGACCGAGATTTCCTTATAGAAAGAGTGAGTACATTGACCTTTACTAATCGATTTTTAATTAATTATAAAGGAAAATTCAACGGAAAAATTGTGAAAAATATTATTTTCTTTTTAATACAGATAATTTTAGGTTTTTATGTCCCACTGCTGGGCACAGATCTCTCCTTTGAACTGAGTGACTTTATGTAACTCCATAATCCATAATGTAACTCCTTTATGCACGGTGATGGAAAACATCGTACTGAAATATGAAAATGTTTTCCCTCACTGTAGAGCAACGATAACAAATTTCTTAGCCAGAGGTGCACGCTAGAGTTGAACCTTTCGGTGGCCGGTGTCTTAACTACTCGGCCATCGGGGCTCATTAATGAAATGTATTTAATTGATTAATTACCGACGACATGCGTGAATTTCCTGCGTTTTCCACACTGCATGCCTTACTGCTGGAAATTATGAGATTCAAAGATGACTGCTACCTTTTTGCGTCCCACTGCTGGGCACAGGTCTCTCCCCATTATTGGGGAGGCCTGGAGTTTACTCCACCACGCTGCCCCAATGCGGGTTGATGGACATGCGAGTTAGTGGCCAATCCGCTGTCGGATGTTTTCAAACCGCCCATAAGGCCTCCGATAAAGTTTAACGACTGTTATCTATCGACAACAACCGGCACCGACGGCTTAACGTGCCCTCCGAAGCACGGAAACGCGTTTTTTTGCCACTAGCGCAGATAGCATAGATCGTTTGCGTTCTACGCCAACCGCCGGGCCATGCGCGCTTCGTGTTTTATTAGTGACGCCTCCAAAATGTCTTTGTCACCCCCCGAATTGAAACCTGCGACCGTGCCTGGGACAAAGACAAGGTCACCAATAAACACGACGTAATTCAGCATCATTCAAATTTCTGCCTCACTGGGAATCGAACCCATCCGCCACTCCTTCGATCGGCGGTCTGTTACTGTAAATAGTGCGTCCTACGGGTCGTCAAATACGTATTTAAATGTAATTAATAGATTGTTAGTCATAAAATCATAACTTTACTTTTACGCGACCGTCTAGATTTTTAAGGTTATTGACTTGTGCGTTTTGGTTTTTACTCACAGGTCAACGAATTCTAAACTTTACCAAATATTTAAAAATAATTATAGTTGTAAATATCACGCGGTTTTCTTGTAACGACACGGTACTGGTACCGAGGCCTTAACACGCGCTAAAGCCTCGGTACCGGTACCTATGTTAATTAGTATACTTCAAGTTGTTCATACATTTCGTAGTGGCTGGTTGGTTGCAATCCTTTTTTCATCCCACTGCTGGGCACAGGTCTCTCCCCTTTTTTGCGTAAGGAGCTTACTCCACCACTGTAGTTTGCACTGCACACCAATGCAGGTTTTACCACAGTCACCCATCCCACCCCCAACCGCGCCCATTTTGCTTAACTGCGTAGATAGCTTACGTTCATGACATTGAATGCGCATTCCAGCTTGCTAGCCATTGGGTCGTCCTTCACCAGAAATCGACCGGGTGTCCCAATCGCTATCGACAAAACAACCACCAAACGTATCGCTATTAGGTTACCAATTTACGCGCGAACGAAAACTGGGAAGGTGTGAAAGTACCGGTCCAGCCCCCGACCTTTGAGAACCTACCCCCTCGGGGTCATTGCACCCCTCGCAACTGCCACTCATTGTCCTACGTTGTATCACTTACTGCCGGCACGTGAAGTTTTAAAAGAGTTTTGAAAATGTAATTAGTTAAAAGTTGGCGATCTCGAGTTTATATAAAAAAGTTGTTAGCTGATATTCTACGTATTATCTGAAGACTGAAATATTTTTTTCCGACTCTTACTGGAATTGGGTAATATTTAAGTATAGTGATCTATATTTAGGAAAGTGTTCTAAAATTCTGAATTTATCCAGTATAGCCTTTTTTCTGGAGTTTTTTTCCGCCCGCTTTATTCTCCTAGCCCATATAAGCCTTAGCGCACCCAAAGCGGATGACGGTCAGCCGATGGCCGTACAACAATGACAAACATCAGTGTATATTTATTACCCAGGATGTTAATAAACTATTTCATTTAATCGGGGGGAAACGAAAGGGGTACCTTCATCTTGGGTTACCGGGTTATGTGGGATTTGTACCGCACTAAAATCCCCTCGGCGGCCTGCATCTGCGCTTGGGGAGGACTCCGGGATCTCCAGTGGAACGCAACGGTGTGCTCCACGCATCGCTCCACGTACGAGCCCATCTTCGGGAGAGCAAATGTGCTCTCCTGCACCTTCAGATGCTTATGGCGGCTTGCGGCCACGCACACGCCGTCGTCCTTCCCGGGGCCACTGGCTGGAAAGATCGAGCTCCCACTATCACCGCCCGCAACCCCGGAAGCCCCCTTTTAGTCGCCTCTTACGATCAGGCAGGGGATACCGTAGCTCTATTCTTAATCCCGAAGCTACAGTGACTAGATTAAGTATAGCCTAGCTTCAAGATCGTCTGATAAAAACAGTTTGAATAGAAGTGTTCCCGTTCCTAATTTTCTCTTTTTAAACGGCTTCTAAAAAGGAGAAGGTTATCAATTCGACTGTTAAATAAGCTGAATCGGTTTTGATGATTCCTTCTTTATTTTAAAGCTGATGCTTTGAAGACAGGAACACAAACACCCAGATCGAGAACAGAAATTAAGACTCATCATTAAAATTTCTGTTTCGCCAGGAATCGAACCCGGGACCATTGCGCTACGCAGGTCGTCTTTAAAAGGAGAACTAACGGATTATAATACGGTTTAAAAAAAGAGAGATTAAAAAGTTTCTATGCATAATATAGAGAAATATCAAATGTCAATCAATGACGTTTCACACTCATAGTCTCACAGTAGGGTAGATATACCCTGTGTCGTGGGTACCATGGACACACACAAAGACAAACACAAACACTCAGACCGAGAACAGAAATTTAAACTCATCATTCAAATTTCTGTTTCGCCGGGAATCGAACCCGGGACCCCTCGATTGGCAGTCCGGTATGGTAACCATTGCGCCACGCAGGTCGTCAAATCAATGGTTTCAAAGATTTCATAATAATATGTGATGCCATAAAAACATATTTTTGTGTTCTTACATTGCCATTGATGATCGATTCTGAAATCGCTTTATTTCATTCTTCAATTGAGGAGTAACAGAACAAAATATGATAATTCCATGATGTCAGACTTTCCACCAAAAGTCAAAAAGCGACAGCTACTGCCTTTGTGCAATTAAAATAGGGGTTCTAATGAGTAGATAACTGTAAGATCTTACTATGTGTGATTTTTTACCGACTTCCAAAAGGAGGAGGTAATGTATTCGGCTGTATGTATTTTTTTATATTATTTTTTATTACAAATTGTGTATATATTCTTATTTAAAAAATGGAAATATGTATGTTCTGATCAGATCTGACGACCAATCAATCTGCACACCAGAATTGTATGAAAAATATCAGGTTTTGTTACGATTTTGTTTATCAATATTACTATTTCATGATTTGCGACAATTTCAACTCTGAAGTTGAATGAAGGCTATTTAGTACAGGAACAATCACGATTTGAACCACACCAGTCTTACGGCGACATTTCATGGTATACTGTCGATTGTCATTGCTAACTTTTTTTTTACAAAAAGTGGATTATCATGTTATATTCTGTCACTCCTCAATTATGTACATAGTTGAAGCCGGTGTACATTTTTGCTTGAACAGTTTAATTTCCCTCAAAGATATCAGGACGTCAGTACAAAATTGCCGTAAGATTGCATTATACCTTATCTGTTCGTTTGCGATGCCATATTTGAAAAAATCTGTGTTCAATATTGACGTTAGTTTCCGTTTGTTGCAGGCAAGTCGCCGTTCTTCCCCAGCGTGGAGGAGGCCACGGTGGCGGCGGGCGCGGCGGGCGCGGGCTCGCCCTCGGGGCCCGCGGACCAGACCCAGGACGTGGTCACCAGGCTCAGTGCCGCTGGTAAGTTGATCATCTTGTACATCGATAAAAAAAGGTTTTAACTTTCTGAACAACATAACAAAGTTGGCTAAAAAATATTTTTCTTTTCAATTAAAGTGTGTTATAAAACTACTTTGCAACAATCTGCAATTAAAACGTATGATGATGCATACTTTTATGCAATAGCACCTCCCTCCCACATAGGATACATGTACATGCAACAATAAAAAATATACACCAGCATACGTACCACCACCAACACATGTTTCGCCCGAAAACAGAGCATCATCAGGGTTGTTGACTCTACGACGGTTACTCGCAAAGACTTTGTGCGGATTGTTGCAAAGTACATCGATTTTACCTTACTTTACAACTATGGATTTCCGCAAAGTAACGCCTGATTCTGTTAATTATAAAGTGTATTCATTAGATGATTATGATGAAATTGAATACGATACACATTTCGTCACACAGATTCGAATGCGAAGCATAGGTAATGCTCTATGTCACCAGCTCGGTTAAACGTAAAGTTTCTTGTTAATGACAGAGATGTTCAAATTGCTTTGCTAATATATACTTCAAAAGCTTACATAAGCACGTTTCTCGTTACAACTAGAGCCGATTGGACTTAGTGAAATAGAATACTTCATAAATTAAGGATAATAAAATGTATTATGACGAAATGGATCCACGATCAGCCTGTTCGGTAACGGCCACTGATTTTCAGCGTGAACCGTAGTTTCGTGCACACTGCAATCTGATTTAGTATAACTATAACTGTGTACGTTACACAGAATAAAGTGACATTATCATTATGACAAAGCCTAAAGTTAGCAAAGCTCGGTTTTGCTACAAAGGGACAGATTTACTATCTATTAAAGCAGACCAGTATTATGGTCGCTACAGACCTTCAATTTTAACTACAAGTTAAAATTCATGTATTGTCTGACAAACTGTTCTCAGTTTTTTTTTAATTTATTTGAATGGTGTAGCAGTCGAGCATACAGGCCACGGCAACTTTTTTTTTAGATGTCCATGGGGACATCTACATACAACCTCAAGCAAGCTTAGGTAAGTCTTGTCTGCGGTCGTATGCAGTTGCGCTGCTACTCCGGAGGCTGGCGGTCGCCTCATGTAAGTGTGGCCGGCAACTGCACCTTTCCACCGAAACACAACAGAATTGGTTCACGGCAGAAGTGGGTGCAGCAGTGGTACTTCCCCGGGCGAACCATAATAGTTCTACCACCTACAGAAGTTTTGTCTACACACGTTATCTTTTTTTACCTGTACAATTCGACTGAACGGAGACTGTGGAGGTAAAAGGTCTGTAGCGGTCAAAACACTTAGAACTCCTGATTACTAAGCAATTCATAAATATCACATTCAGCACAACAACAACCTTCCTTCCTGGGCGGTAAATATTTTTGACAGAGGAAGTTTCGAAATAAAATGAAATATTCTTTATTCACTGTACGGTTCCTTCACAAACTCTTAGTGAACGTTATTTTTTTTTGTTCTGTCTGCTCTGGGTGCGTTTAGGCAATGCTGAGCTGAAGAAAAGAGCAGACGGAGAAAAACTTCAGCCCGATTTTAAAATATGGGGTATACAATAATTATATTATTAGCTTACTTATTGGAGTGGCAACTGCATACGACCGTAGGTACGACGAAGACTTCTTGAGGCTGTGTGTAGATGTCCATGGGCTGCGAAAATCACATAACATCACGTGTCAGGCGCGGTCCCAGGAGGGAGGGTCACAGGGGACTTGACCCCCCCCCCCAAAATCCATCAGTCATGCATAGATGGAAAGCGAAACAAGCCAATTTGGGACACCTTTTCCCCAAATTTCTTAGTGACCCCCCCCAATAGCCAGTAGCCAAAAGTTTTTACTATGGAAACATTTATCCCCTTCTAACATATGGAATAATATATTGGGGAAACTCTGTCAATGTGAGTAGTACTTTTATGTTACAAAAGCGTAGCCTTAGAATACTGTATAGCAAAGCAAGCGATGATTCTATTCGATCATTATTTCTCGAAGAAAAAATTCTAACATTGACTGGTATATATATGTAGGGGTATGGTGAACTCGGCGGAAAAATAAACTTCTTTCACAACTTTACTCTCGTACTTCTTTATTTCTTATTTTCACAATCTCTTACACCTTAACTTACTTATTCGTCCTACGCCATCTTACAATAATCTCCCCCCTTCCTACCTTCACCCCGTAACATTCCTACTCCACAGACAATAAAGTATAGATAAAAAATGAACTAAATGAAGTAACCGTCCATAGTCTACATGTTTTCTTTTAAGTTAAATATAATTTTATTCTATTTGTTTATTCACTAAAAGTAATACACCCACAACTCGGCCATCCTGCATTAGTCTGACCTCAGACTATGTAATTTTAAATTTAATACTACAACATTGTTACAACTATAATTATGATAATTACTCAGTTAATGTTACAATAACTAATGCTAAAAGCTAGTATTATCCTGAAAAGTAATAAAAATTACACCTATCTTACACACTTATTATTTACTTTTTCCCCCCTTTTACAATATTTTCAAAAATTAAGAGTTTACATCTGAATAGGTTGAAGTTACATTATAATCTTCTAAAGACTAAGTAAATTGAAGTATCCTGAACATGAGAATTTTATAATTTTAAGTTAAGTTAAACAAATTAAATCTCAACTATTTTTTAACACATTGGTATGTAAAGATAATTATTACTTTTCCTAGCTTTTCTCCAATCTAATACACAAAAGGTAAGCAAGAAACATCTTAAACAAATAAACATCTAAAATATTTTGTAATGTTAGGTGACCAAGTACATTTTATACTAAACTATGCATTACACACTAGGTATTATCACTAAGAAATATTATGCCAAAATTACTGATAAGCTTTAACACTTAATCTTTTATTATTTAGATAATTATTATTGTGCTAACTAAACAGACACAATTCATACAAATTAAATATTATGTAGAAAATATTTACTATAGAGATAATCCTAATATAGTATTTTATTACAGCTGTGTGAAATAGAGATAAAGTAATAAACAGATGATTGTTATATAAACTGAAAAGTGAAACTACATAATAATATTATACCTACTTATTTTACTTACTTATGATTTTAATGTTTAATAGGAAAAATGTACTATTAAATTTATTCAACAATGAGGCCATGGTTTCATGAAATCTACCCCACTAGTAGTTTTTATAGCTCCCTCTGTGCTCCGGTCTACCTTCTCAACCTCATATCTATCCCGTCCTAATGCCTTAACCACTTTGTATGGTCCCAAAAATCTTGCCTTTAATTTTAATGCAGTACCAAATTGTGTTCTTCGTATAGCCACCAGATCTCCTACTTTATAGACATGTCCTGTAACCCTATTCTTATCAAAGTTTTTTCTATTTTCCTCCTGAATTCTTAATATCTGAGCTTTGGCCTCCCTTCTTAACTCCTCTCTGTTTTCTGTAAAATTCCTTATATTTTCTTGTTCCAATAGCTTAACAATTTCTAAGTCTTCTTTTAATTTTAATCTAGTTCCAATCATAAGTTCAAAAGGTGATGTATCAATAGATCTCTGGTATGTACTGTTAATTACTCTCTGAAGCTTACTCACGTGTTTATACCAGTTAGTTGGTTCTTCTATACACATCTTTGTCAAAACATTAATAATAATTTGATTCATCCGTTCGACTTGCCCATTCCCTCTAGGTATACCTGTAGTGATTGTTAAATGCTCTATATTTTCTTCCTTGCAATAATCTTGAAATTCCTTCCCGGTGAAAGCTGTGCCTCTATCTGTAATTATTCTTAAAGGATTTCCAAAATCTTTCTGATGCAATCTTAACTTTTCTACAGTTTCCTTCGCTGTTAATGTCTTAACAGGGTAAATCCATACAAATTTAGTGAATCCATCTATTACTGTCAAAATGTGATTGTATAATTTTTTCGTCGAATCCAATGGTCCTAAATGATCGAGATGTAACGTCCCCAAAGGACACTCTCCTTTGTCAATAGGGTTTAAAAATCCTTCTTGTTTACCTAATTTTCTGGTTGCTAATATGCATGGTATACACATAGAAATTACTTTTTCTATTTTAGAATCCAATTTGTTTATGTAATAATCCCTGTCTAAAATGTCTTTAATTTTCTTTTTGCCAAAATGCCCAATTCCATGCGCTCTTCTAATAATTTCAAGATCCATCATTTCTGGTACAACAATTTTCTTATCAATCCCTTTATAAATTACTCCCTTTTCTAAACTGTAATCTTCATACTGCTTCTCTTTCAGAATTTCTCGTATAACCTTTAATGACTCATCTTCCTCCTGAGCTCTCTGAATTCTTGCATGCAACTCACTACTAACAATGCACAAACTTCTGCTCAAACTATCTACATGTTTCATTCTTGTTCCTGTACGATGTTCTATACTGTAATTGAAATCTTGCAAAAATAAAACCCATCTAGCAATTCTTACACACAAATCCTTCTTACTTAATGTTTTCTGAAAGGCTTCACAGTCTGTTATGATCTTAAAGGGTATTCCAATTAAATATTTTCTAAATTTTTTGACTCCTTCAATTACCGCAAGTGCTTCAAGTTCATAGCTACTCCATTTTTGTTGTTCATCTGTAGTCTTTCTGCTAAAATAGTGAACTGGATGCATGGCCCCCTCTATGGGATCTCTTTGCATCAGTATTGCTGCATACCCAAACTTTGAGGCATCCGTATGAAGTTCTGTCTCCAGTTGTATGTCAAAAATTTTCAAAACAGGTTCACTAGTTAATTTTTGCTTCAACACCATGAATGCATGCTTCTGTGGCTCTTCAAATTTAAATTGATTATTTTTTAACAAGTCGCTGAGAGGTTTTGCTAGCAATGCATACTCCGGTATAAATTTCCTGAAATATGAAGTTAAACCTATAAAACTATGTACATCTTTTAAATTTTTTGGTTCAGGGAATTTCATTACTGCATCTGTTTTTTCTACTGAGGGTTTAATGGTTCCATTAGATATAACATACCCTAAATATTCAACGGTTCTTTGTAGTAACTGGGTTTTCTTCCAATTAATTTCTAATCCATATTCCGAAGCGACTTTCAAAACTTCCTTGAGTCTTTCTAAACCTTGTTTTTCATTATCTGCAAGAATGATTAGGTCATCAATAAATATTAAAACGATACCTGCTGCAATGAGGTCTCTGAAAATAATGTTAACGTACCTCATGAAATATTTTGGGCATAACGATAGACCAAAAGGTGCTCGTAAAAATTCATACTGCCCTTCTGGGCTGCTTGTAACAAAAGCTGTATATTTGATTGATTCCTCTTCTATCGGTAGATGGAAAAATCCATTCTTCAGATCTAAAGTACTGAACACTCTCGCTTTACATAATTTATCAATATGGTCTTCGATGACAGGCAGTGGATATTCATCTTTAATTATTTTTTGGTTAATTTTCCGGTAGTCTACACAAACTCTAATGTTTCCATCTTTCTTCTTAACTAGAACAAGTGGACTGGCATACTCGGAGTAACTGGGACGTATAATACCTTGGTTGAGCCATTCTTTTATCTGGTTGTTAACAAATTCTTGTTCTTTTAGAGCTAATCTTCGAGGTCGCTGTACTACTGGGATATCATCTTTTAACACAATCTTCAATTTTATAGGAGCTTCTTTTATTTTTAATGGCTTATAATTATTAATTAATTCTTGAACACAGGGGGATACTTCATTCGGGTTATCATCAGTACTGGAAGGTAAACACAAGAGGTATGAGCTATTATAGGATTGAGGTCTTATTTCTATTGAACCCTTGTTAATTTGAATAACTGTATCTGCTAAAAATGGCTGACCCAATATTACTGAATATGGAATTACTTCGTTAGGCACAATATGAAACATAACTTTATAACAATGGCCATCTATTGTTAAATCAATTTGAAATTTGCCAATTGAACTTACTTTACAAGATCCTAAACCACTTAAAATTAAGTTATCACATTCGTAACCAATGTTTAACTTTGAAAACATCTCTAAACTTATTAAATTTACGTCGCTACCGGTATCTAGCAAACAATTTACAGGAATATCTTTGATTTTACCACTTTTCAACGATTTATTTACAAGTAATATACTGCTGACACTCAAAATGTCATTGACGTTTTGACCTTGACACTGACAGCTACTGATTGGTTCCAAAGAACTACTAACCTTTTCGTTCATTTGTTCTTTCATGACGTTGACATCCTCGCTAGCTACTCCAGCGCCCTCTGACGATGGTTGTACGAACATCGCTCGCTGCAACTTCTCAGCGTTCGTTTGTTGTTGACCAAAATGGCGCTCGGTGTTGGTATGACGCGCCTGGTATGCGTCGGTGCCAAATTTCTCGCAGTTAGCTCCAATATGACCATACGCGTTACAACGGAAGCATTTCACACCATTATAACACTCGCTAGACACATGTCCCGCTTTACCACACTTGAAACAACGCACGAATTGCTTATATTTTGCGCTGCTTGATTGCTGCTGCTGCTGTGTATTGGAGTCATTATCGCGACGCTTATGTTGACTTGCATCTCGGCGCCCTTCGAAATGCTTGGTTCCGTGATGCTTCATCTTTTGTTTCATTGTCTCGTAATAACCAAGTTTTTCTTTTAAGGCAGAATAGGTAGACACACCATATAGACACATTTTATTCGATTCGAAATCCGTGATGCCATCAATTATATACTGAATGGCTACGTAGTCGGGAAATCTGGCTCTTTTCCCCAATTCTTTCATTGTTAACATGTACTGATAGTAACTCTCGTCATTCCTTTTTTTTCGCCTGCTCATTAACTCGTGCATTTCCTTGCTATTAATTACTTCGACGAATTCCTTTTGTATCGCCTCTTTTAGCTTATCAAACGTTTTGTATGGTTTTTCTGACCGAAGCCATAATTCGGCCGTGCCGGTAAGGGATCTTCTGGCGATAATTAATTTCTGCTGCTCCGTCCATCCAAATATTTCAGCGTTATCTTCAATATCTTGAGCCCATTTCACCGATGAATATGTTAAGTCTTCGCCACTAAAGCGAGGAATTATTTCCGCCATGTTGAATGCAGGATACGGCTGACCACCATGATCTTTATCTCTAAAAGTCCTTTCCGAATCGGACATCATCGTTCTATACTTCTTGAAATAATATTCGTCGTTCGTCGTTGATGATATTGCTGACTTTATTTTTGCGTTCCACCGCTCGTAGAATGTACCGCGTTATACCTCGTTGCGCGTGCACAGTTTCGTCGTTCACACTTTTTTCCACCATTCGTTTGAGTTGCTCGGCGTAATCCCACCGTAATCCCGGGCGAGAATTTGTAGGGGTATGGTGAACTCGGCGGAAAAATAAACTTCTTTCACAACTTTACTCTCGTACTTCTTTATTTCTTATTTTCACAATCTCTTACACCTTAACTTACTTATTCGTCCTACGCCATCTTACAATAATCTCCCCCCTTCCTACCTTCACCCCGTAACATTCCTACTCCACAGACAATAAAGTATAGATAAAAAATGAACTAAATGAAGTAACCGTCCATAGTCTACATGTTTTCTTTTAAGTTAAATATAATTTTATTCTATTTGTTTATTCACTAAAAGTAATACACCCACATATATATTATAAATTTGCACTTTCGTTTATAATAATAAAAATCTTTTTGAAAAGAAAGCTACCATGCGCGTCAGAGATGTTCCCGCAAGGCAAAATGATAACGATATTTTATATCTACCTCGAATAAAATGTCACATTTTTAAAAAGAGTACATACATATATGCCATTAAAGTTTACAATAAATTACCTAAAGATATAAAAATGTTGCCAAATACAAAATTCAAGAAATCACTTAAACAATGGCTCATTAAAAAAGTTTATTATAGTATTAATGAGTACTTTGATGACAAAACCTTTCGAAACCATCTATTGAATAAAAGTACAAAGGTTTGGGAAGCTTTTTCGCGATAAAATATAAATGTAACAATGCCTGAGAGTTTTTTTTCCTCCGGCTTTTTTTCTCTCATTGACCCAGCGGTGGGTAGGCATTAAAGCCAAAGATCCTTTAAAATAAACTTGAAATTTAAAATTTAAATTAAGTTATAATTGTAATTAATTTAGTAAATAAATAACTGTAGGTTAATTTAGTGATTATTGGATGCCTGAATAAGGTAGACTGTTTAAATACTATTGTTAGATGCAAACACCAAAATTTTTTGTAAACAGTCATCAATAAACGTTTTTTCATTTCATTTCATTTTTCATTTCATTTCATTTCATTTCAATTTCTTGGTGACCCCCTCCAAAAATGAAGGCTGCGACCGCGCCTGCATCTGCTACTTCATTAAAGAATACAAACATTTGTGCTGTACACACACAACTCGAACTCTCTCGCACACACACAGACACTGACACAGACACTGACACACGCTGACAACACTTTTAAATACTTACTGGCTGTGCCCTGCGCGCGTTGCTACTCTACTTGGTAGTACCAACTCAGAAACCTATGTGGGCTCATGCACAACACTTTGCTGAAGATCATGACATGATCAAATGCATAGTTTCCGATTCTTTAGAGAAAGACAAACATTCATCTTTTATATAAATATATAGATAAGTTGTGACTGTCACTTCTCGAAGTTAACAATAAATAGGGGGCGGCATCTTCCCAGGTCTTTCGATGTGTGTGAGCGCGCTAGGGTCGCCGGCGCGCTCGTCGCCCGTCTCCGCCGGCTCGGAGCACGGCGAGCGGTACAGCCGGAAGGTGTTCGTCGGTGGACTGCCGCCCGACATCGATGAGGGTGAGTGTCCGTGGATAGAACCTTGAGCAGCGACCTTAGCCAGTAGTAGAGCATAGGGGTGGCATCATCCCAGGTTTCGCCCGTATCCGCCGGCTCGGAGCACGGCGAGTGGTACAGCCAGAAGGTGTTCGTCGGTGGACTGCCGCCCGACATCGATGAGGGTGAGTGTCCATGGATAGAACCTTGAGCAGCGACCTTAGCCAGTAGTAGAGCATAGGGGTGGCATCATCCCAGGTTTCGCCCGTATCCGCCGGCTCGGAGCACGGCGAGTGGTACAGCCGGAAGATGTTCGTCGGTGGACTGCCGTCCGACATCGATGAGGGTGAGTGTCCATGGATAGAACCTTGAGCAGCGACCTTAGCCAGTAGTAAAGCATAGGGGCAGCATCATCCCAGGTTTCGCCCGTATCCGCCGGATCGGAGCACGGCGAGCGGTACAGCCAGAAGGTGTTCGTCGGTGGACTGCCGCCCGACATCGATGAGGGTGAGTGTCCATGGATAGAACCTTGAGCAGTGGACCTTAGCCAGTAGTAGAGTATAAGTGCGGCATCATCCCAGGTTTCGCCCGTATCCGCCGGATCAGAGCACGGCGAGCGATGAGGGTGAGTGTCCATGGATAGAACCTTGAGCAGTGACCATAGCCAGTAGTAGAGCATAGGTACGTCATCTTCCCAGGTCTCGCCCATCTCCGCCGGCTCGGAGCATGGCGAGCGATACAGCCGGAAGGTGTTCGTCGGTGGATTTGCCCCCCGACATCAATGAGAGTGTCCATGGATAGAACCTTGATAGGCGACCATTGCAAGTAGTCGAGCACAGAGGACGCCATGAGTCGCCATGTAAGCTGCCAATACCACAAGATTTACCAGCGGCGGATACGATTGACCAGCTGGTAAAAATTGTATATAAAATGTAGAAAATATATACTGTCTGCCGACGTCGATTCTCTGCGTAAATCAGTACTGATGAGTGCTGATAAGTCAACGCTGATAGTCTACTTTCTACTACCTGACCGTACTATGAAGGTCTTTATTATCAGCTAGATGTTAAGAAAAATAACCTTGATTAGACCAAAGGCAGTGGGATATCATCACTAACTTTATACAACCTCAGACATCTCGACCAAGTTAAAGATATCCATGAGCTACAGCGACTTAATTCCTTGTAGCTTTACACACTCTTCTACTAATTCACTTTATTAAAAAATAAAGCTATTTCGAGTTCCCTAAGTGAGTCCTATTATTCTATATACTATTCCCTAAGTAAGTATAACTTGACACTCAGCAGTACATTACAATGTTTCCAGATGAAATCACATCGTCGTTCCGACGGTTCGGCCCGCTAGTGGTGGACTGGCCGCACAAGGCGGAGAGCAAAAGCTACTTCCCGCCCAAAGGCTACGCTTTTCTTCTGTTCCAGGTGAGTTAAGAGCTTAAACTGTGCTTTTCCTTCGCTTCGGGGGCGACATTCCAAAGGTATTCAGTACTGGGCTATGTGAAATTTTTACCGTACTAAAACCCTCTGGGTGGTCTTCCTCAGCGATTGGGGGAATCACCGGGATCTCCAGCGGTGTCCATGATAAACGATACGGATGCCATGGTCGGTTTCCATGCTTCGAAAGGCACGCTAACCCATCGGACCTGGCTGCTATCGATAGAAAGAAGTCATTTAACCTTGACACCTTATGGAAGGTTCGAAAACAAATCAAATCAAATCAAAAATATTTATTTCATATTAGGAATACAAAATATTCGCTTAATGGATCGTCATCGCCTTTAGGTTTGCCGTTTGGGCTAGATGTTGAACTGAGAGAAAAAAGGCGGCGGAAAAAAACTCCCAGCAGCACTCTTTTAAAAAAAAAATTACATATATAATTGAGATAACAGTATGGCTATGGGTCCATAATGGGCACATGTGACACCTGGTCGTATGAGACACTATAACAGTGGGTAGACCACCACCTCCACCAACCCCTATTTGAACAGCGTGCTTGAGTATGTTTCAGAAATTATTAATTATGGAGAACAACAAAGTAATGAAACGAAAACTGGTTGAACGGCAGCCTATTATTTGAGTTTTGTGTAAGAAAATGTTGTTAAAGTATCAATAATGTCTGCTTCCAGGACGAGAGCTCGGTGGCAGCGCTGATGGAGGCATGCATCACAGACGACGACAAGTTATACCTGTGTGTATCATCGCCGACGATCCGCGACAAGCCGGTGCAGATCCGGCCTTGGCGGCTGGCGGACGCGGACTTCGTGCTGGACGCGAGCATGCCTCTCGACCCGAGAAAGACCGTGTTTGTTGGTGGTGTGCCGCGTCCGTTGAAGGCCTGTGAGTATATCATGACGTTCGATTATTCGGCGCTAAACCTTCATCATTGAAGTCGTTAGTCTGCGAGCAGCGTCCCTTGTGAGGCGGGTGCGGGACAGCGCCACAGGGTTCTGATGAAGATTGCAGACAAACTGGTTTGCCCATTTATGTGGCACTGCCACAGTCTGCATATTGCTAGCAGACCTAGCAGTGTCTTCTACGTTTTAAAAATTACTAAGAAATTATAGTTGTATTAAATTAATGTAAGTAATAATCTTGTTTAATGTAATTAAAAATTTCTCGTTCTAATTGCATCTTTTACATGCTGCTGAACTTGGTCTTCTTTAACGTTCGCCACTCCTTCATGTGCCCCCTTAATCGCTTTCCACTGTCTCCTTCAGATCGTCGGTCAACATGGTAGGTGTCGAGTCGTGGCGGTCATTCGGGAACTATTCTTCCCTATCGATATATTGGTCCACCTAACAATATGACCTGCCTGATCTAATAGCTACCTACGTTTCTCTGGTCCAGACAGTTTCAGCATCATTCGTAGAATCTTTTTACTTCGCGGTTGATTGATCGTAAACACTATCATAAAGCCAGTCGGTTGAATCAATGTGTGATCGCCGACGATCCGCGACAAGCTTAGCTTAAGGACGAGAAGATCCGAAAGAGAATTCACTTCGATCCTTGGAAGTCCACTGCTAGACATCAACTTCCCTAAACTTCCGAGGCCGCAACTGGTGCGAGTTATATTTGGCGGCTTGTCACGATCCGAGCGTGGCGAGGATGTCTCTACCGAGCGAACCTCAAGTTCGTCAGCGCCGTTCGTCGTCGTCAGGTTCACCACTTCGTACAGTCCTTTGCCCGTGGCTTCCTGCTGTCTACTTCAAGTCGTCAGTACACTTGGTTGAAGAACGGCCTGTGCTCCTATTACCGAAATGCGGCCGAAATTCGAGGACCACACTACGTACAAAAATTCTCAAGGGCATGTCGTGTGTACCAATGCGCACTTACACTACACTTACACTGTAAACTATTGCCTGCATTCTCTGTGCCCAGTAGTGGGACTTAAACTGGATTAAATTAGATTAACAAAATGATGTTTTTCAACATTTTTACTTGAAAAATAAATAAAGTAATGATGATACATTTTGCTTATTCCAGTGGAGCTGGCGATGATCATGGACAGGCTGTACGGCGGCGTGTGCTACGCGGGCATCGACACGGACCCCGAGCTCAAGTACCCGAAGGTATAGTCTATTCTATATAACAACTAGCTGACCCCGCGAACTCCGTCCCGCGTTTAAATGTTCGGGGTGGGCAACCTTTATTAGTTGGGGGGAGGGGGGGGGGTGAAAATAGATGTTGGTCGATTCTCAAACCTACTCAATATGCTCACAAAATTTTATGAGAATCGGTGAAGCCGTTTCGGAGGAGTATGGGAACGAACATTGTGACAGGGGGGGAATTTCGTAAAATCCGTTCTTAGCTGACCTCTACTCGGCGAAAGGAATATTCTTACCAAATTTGAAGTCGGTAGGTCTTATAGTTCCAGAGATATCGTGATGAGTCAATATATGGGTGGAAATCTCTTATATATATATGTATAGATAAACAAAGGGTCATTCGTGATAATCAATTCTATTTTACAAACCCTCCACTTGTGATGAAAGACTTTGAGAATATAGTGGATATTTGGGAGAAGTCACGGGACTCTTTGAACTGATCTGTTATATTTTGCAATAAAACTTATGGAAATACTGTACTTTAACTGCAAAATCTCATGTATCAAATCAGATCAGCAAAATCGGCAAAATTTCGTATATGGCCTCTTAAGTTTGTTTTGTCACTTAAATAATGTAGGGTTGCCATCCGTCCGGGTCTCCCTGGATTTGTCCTAGTTTAGACGGCATCCGGGGAGCGTCCGGGCCGGACTTCATTTGTAGTCCGGGCTTAAAAAAAATAAAGTATTGGGCCGTCCGCGACACGCACTGTACCCGCACGTCGCGATCAACCGACGAACCGACTCGCTAAATTCACCGCCCCCCCCACTATTGTCATGTCCGGGTTTTGGGCTTTTAAATCCGGGGTTTTTACGCGTCTTGACCTGGTTGACAAATTTCAGAAATGGCAACCCTAAACTAACGCATTTGATCGTGTGCAACATGAAATATTAATCAGGAAACTCCCATCAAGATGGCATCAAAGATACTGCTCTCGTTTTTCTTCAGTCTTATCTGATTGGTTGGATCCAGAAGGTTGAAATGAGCGGTGACAGGTTTTAAAGGTCTATAGGTCAGTTTGAGGTTTGATTCTCGACCCATTCCTTTTTTGTCCTTGACGGCGTGGCACAGTGGTTACCATGCCGGACTGCCGATCGGAAAGAAAGAAAGAAAGAAAGAAAAAATATTTATTTCATATTAGGAATACAAAATATTCGCTTAATGAATGTCATTTTTTCCCGGTCATCGCCTTTAAGTGCCGGGTTCGATTCCCGGCGATGCAGCAATTTGGATGATGAGTTTAAATTTCTGTTCTCGGTTTTTCTGTCTTTGTGTGTGTCCATGGCACCCGACACAGGGTATAACTACCCTACTGTGGGGCTTTTCCTTCCCCCCAAATCTCTTAGTAACCCATTATTATCAATTTTATTTTTATTTTTATTTGATCCCATATTAAATTTGAAAATTTTATTTCTTCAAGTATGTATTTATTTAGTAGTTTGTTTATTTAATTATTTATTCATATTTATTTGTACTTCGGATCGAATCAGATCGTCGGCTTTGGGTACCCATATTGCCGCGTTTTTGTACACTGAGAGGAAAAAAAGCCGGCGGGAAAAAAAACCTCCCAGGTTCTTATGGAATTCCATAATGCCGTTTTGTCGTATATGAAATCAGTGACTGAGTAATAAGCCTATAGAAATGTTTTTTTATTCTTCTTTCTTCTTTGTTCTTCTTCTAAATATTGATCGTTCAATTTTCAGGGCGCGGGTCGCGTGGCGTTCTCGAACCAGCAGTCGTACATCGCGGCGATATCGGCGCGCTTCGTGCAGCTGCAGCACGGCGACATTGACAAGCGGGTCGAGGTACGTTTCGCTAACTTCATTAACTTCCACAGAGTAATAGGATACATGGATGATTTTTTAACACACTTTTATTAGCTTGACATGTATGTATGTAACGGAATCTTTTAACTTCATTTTCACCTACTTCTAAGCGTCTGATTTACTTGAAAATTTGCACAGGGGTCAAGGGCCGATGACAATGCAATAATATGAAAAAAAAATCAACAAAAAAAAAATAGTTTAAAAAACTAAAAAACACGCTTTTGTGAAAATACGAACTAAAAAGTAAAAAAAAAAGAAAACGTATTTTACTCTAAAAAAAGCGTGGAGTGTTTTTTGGGATACTATTGACACCATGCACCCCACGCTTTTTTTACAGTAAAATACATTTTCTGTGAAACAAATGCGAGGGCATTTCTTTGAGAATGTGCATATTACGCGGCACATGGTAAAGAATCTTCTACAGTGCAAATATTTTAATTTTAATAATACTACCTATGAATATAAGTATTACAGATTTAAACTAGACTATCAGAATCCATATTTTGTTTATAGACGTAGAGAAATTTGTTTCCAAACATCCAGATTCTAATTACCATTCGTGTCCCATTTCACATTTTGATTAAGTTTTTGTTCAATATATCTAAATCCCTTTTAAAGAATGTAATTATAGATCAATATTCTAAAAAAATTGAAGCGCGCATGGCCCGGCGGTTAGCGTAGAACGCAAGCGATCTATGCAACTAAACCAAACGGGCGCGGTCGGGTGTCAGATGGGTGACCGCTAGTGGCAATAAAGTAATAATTTCATGCGCGCTTCCGTGCTTCGGAGGGCACGTTAAGCCGTCGGTCCCGGTTGTTGTCGACAGATAACAGTCGTTAAACCTTGTCGGAGGCCTTATGGGCGGTTTGAAAACATCCGACAGCGGGTTGGCCACTAACCTGCATCTCCACCAACCCGTATTGGAGCAGCGTGGTGGAGTAAGCTCCAGGCCTCCCCAATAATTGGGAGAGACCCGTGCCCAGCAGTGGGACGCAAAAAGGGTTGCAGCCATTCTTAAAAAGGGATAGTTTCCTTAGCCCTATATACAAGTTGTTTTACATAAATAACATAAATTATGAAGAATAATGGCTCTTAAAATATGTCCTCGGGTAACTTTATAATTACCGTTTGAAAAATATGTGCCTTAATTTACTACCCGCAAATTTGAGAATCCATACCCTTAACTACCTTAACGTTTACGCCCCAGTCTGCACTCGGCGCCCAACCAAACTATACGCATCAAAGACCGTCGTTTGCTTTTGTCAAAAAACAGTCTAATCGCCGTTTTCAATTTTTATGGTAAGTAGGTGATTATTTTTTTTAAACTGATACGTTTATTTAAGTTGTTTTAAGATCCATTTTTAGGTAAAGTAGATTTCTTAT
Source organism: Pyrgus malvae (assembly GCA_911387765.1). Taxonomy (NCBI): domain Eukaryota; kingdom Metazoa; phylum Arthropoda; class Insecta; order Lepidoptera; family Hesperiidae; genus Pyrgus; species Pyrgus malvae. The sequence continues at coordinate 2,140,921 of OU426976.1, read as the reverse complement.
AAAGAACTCTTTAATCAACAAAATGTTTTAAATCCTAATTACCATTTTCATAATTACCGTATTTTCCATTACTTTTATAACGTATTACTATTACAACGTGGCTCAGAAGCGCGATGGGCCTATAGTTTTTTAAAAGGGCTCTGTCACCCTTTTTATAGAACAACACCACCACGCTTCTGCTCCACGCCTCCGGGACAATTCCGCTACTGATGACGGTATCAAACAGTTTTTGGAGCGCCACTAGGAGGGATTTCCCTCCAGCTTTCAGCAGCTCTGATGTGATACGGTCATCGCCCGGTGCTTTGTTGTTTTAAGCTGATTAAGGGCCCCTCTAATTTCGTTAAGGCTGACGTCCGGAATATCTTCGGTATAGTGTCGGGTCAATTTGGCTCTCTTATCGTTCACCACATTGGTAATGGGAGCTTTTGAGGAGCTGTACAACCGTCCGTAGTACCTCTCAATTTCTTTCTGAACTTTCGGCTTAGACGAAACTATAGAGCCAGACTCCGTCTTCAATCTTGTCAACTGGCTTTGCCCAATACTCAGATCCCTTGAGAACACTTTAGTGCCTTGGTTCCGCTCTACTTTTGACGCGCTTTGTGTTATGATCACGTAGATCGCGACGTCTGCTGCAAGAGGTCTACTACTGGAGGGGGCCTTGAAAAACTTGGACTCTACCTCGTGAACGGTTTGTACCATCCTGGTGTTGAATTCGTCCACAGACTCGCACTCTTCCAGGCCCACGAAATGATTTTGCAAGTCGAGCTGAAAGTTCTCGGAGCCCTCGATTTGGACAGGTGTTGATCGGAGCGTAGACTTCATCAGGCGTGACCGTTCCAGCTTGATGTTGATGTTCAATGTGCCTCGTACCATTCGGTGATCGCTACTGGTTTTCAGCCTGTTGATCACGGAAACATCATTAAATATGTGCCGTTTATCTGCTAAAATAAAGTCTATCTCACTTTTCGTGGAACCATTAGGACTTATCCAAGTCCACTTGCGCTGTAGCTTCTTCTTGAAGAAGGAGTTCACCATGTTCTCCTTCTCCAAGAAGTTAGCAAGCAAGCGGCCTCGGTGGTTCCGTTGTCCAAATCCCAAGGGTCCTTCTGCTCGTCGCCGTCTCGCGTGCCCAGTCTTGCGTTTAATTCCCCCATCACCACCGTGAAATGAGTCTTTGAGGTATGTATGGCTCTATTGACGTCCTCATACATAGCCTCAACCTCATCGTCTGGGTGTGTTGCGGTCGGCGCATAGACCTGTATGACCTTCAGCGAATACTGTTTAGATATTCTGAGTATAAGGTACGCTTCCCTTGCTGACACACTTTCGACTTGCGTCACGTTGTTGACGAGGGACTTGTGAACGAGAAACCCGACACCACCTTGGGACAGATGATCGCCCTCCCGGTGATAGAACAAGTTGTCGGATTTGAGGATTACCGTGTCCTCCTCCTGTCTTCTGATAACCCTAATGACGCTCCAGTTTAACTTGTCTATCTCTTCTACCAGCTGTTGTATCTTCTCGTCGGTTCGGAGTGTCCTGGTGTTGTATGTTGCTCGGTGCAGAGGTCGTCTTGGTTTATGACAGCCGGATCTCTGCCGGAGATTCCTAGCACCCCCTGCCCCGGCGTGACCGTGGCCGCTGTCATAGCCAGGAATAGCGGAGCCGCCGGGGACTGGGGGCCGGGATATATGTGAACTTGCCATAGAGGGTATTTGCCTTAGTCACCGTGCTTGGAACTTCGTGTTGGTGACCGCAGTGGATGGTAAGTTACTCGGGAAGACGCTGCTGCCCATCTCCAGGTATTTGTCCCTCGGTCACCTCTTACGACCTCCCGTGTGAAGAATGGGAGTGGTGCTATTCTAACGCCGGGCACCACACGACAGTTAAAGTTTATTACATTTTTAATACCTAATAAGTAAGAAAAAATATGTTCAAGACAGATTTAATTTTAAAGAAAAACATCATGTGTTTATTTAAACTGTGGTTTTCATCTTGATAATTTTGTTACTTCGGTCAATTTATTAAAAAAAATTAAAAAATATAATTCGTTACGACTGATAAGTACATACTTATATATAGTTTGTGGAAAAAAAAGTTTTACTATATTTTAAATAAAAGTTTATACTTTTATTTTCTTGCAATTTGATTTATAATTACCATTTCTCATTACCTTCAACATTTTCTAATTACCATTTGCTGTAAATATCATTACCATTCACTGAAAATTTTAAACGCTTGTCAGTTAAAAAGTAAAAGACTTAAATATTTCCCTTATACAGTTTCTTTAAGGGTTTGTTTGCAGCAATGTAAAATTTACTCAAAGAATGAGTTTTGTCACAACTTTTATGCAATCTCCTAACATGAGGTAATATGCGCATTTTCAAAGAATTACCCGCGAGCCAAAGTTAAACCTCACCGCGTTGCCAATGGAATTCATTACCTATCCTCTTGCTGCATCTAGTAGAGGAGCCCGGCCTTGTGCATTTTATAAGGGTTAGGTGGTAGGAAGATTAAAAGATTATGTGACGTTTTCCATTTAACCGATGGGTGGAGCGTCTAAAGGTTTTTTGTATTTAACCTATTAGGCATGATGACACTATTAAAGAATCAGAGAATAAACGGTTTTACAGAAAAATATATGCTAAAAAAGTTCTAAAATATGATCCCGTTTTAATATAATCATTAAGATTAATAAGATTTTCAATAAAATAAAAGTATTAAATACAGCAATCGGCCATGTTACCTGAAACGCCAATCATAAGGAATGACGTCACGTCTCAGTTAATGTCATCGTTTTGCTTGAAGTTTGACGAGCAAGCTGACGCCATGACACCTACAAGCGTTTTCGCGCTTAATCCAAATTACATAGCAGAAAATACATTAATTTATGTTAAAAGTTGAGTTTATTGCTGAAATAAACTTTTTTTCGAAACTTAAGAGACGTGTACCTACAATAAGGAAAGGTATTTAAAAATCTGTCATCATGCCCATTACAAATATTGTTTAAAAATTTCAAATAAAATTACAAATTGGTTACAAATACCTGTAAAATTTCAAATACATATTCCAATATTACACTTCATAATGATTACCTAGTTGAGCTTTGTCGCTGATGATTGATGGTGATGATGAGCGTTTGTGGCGCAGGTGAAGCCGTACGTGCTGGACGACCAGATGTGCGACGAGTGCGCCGGCGCGCGCTGCGGCAGCAAGTTCGCGCCCTTCTTCTGCGCCAACGTCACCTGCCTGCAGGTGAGCGACCACACCACACCACCACCACTAACACCACCACCACTTGCGTATTACACTTTCCACATCCCAAAAAATACTTAGGGTTTTTATTCATACATTTTGAACTGCACCTGCCTTTTTTGTATCGTGGGGGAAACCTTATTAAGGTACCCTGCAACTTGGGAGAGGATACCGGGTAATGTGGGAATTGTACCGCAGTAAACACTCGGTGGCCTGCTTCTGCGCTTGGGGAGGACTCTGGAATCTCCAGTGGAACGCACCGGTGACCTTCACGCGCGGCGCCCCAGAACGGGCCCATCTTCGGGAGAGCAGATGTGCTCTCCTGCACCTTCAGGTGTTCACGGCGGCATGCGGCCACTCACACACCGCCGTCCCTCCCGGGGCTGCTGGCTGGGCGGATCAAGCTCCCACTGTCACCGTCCGCAACCCCGGAAGCTCCCTTTTAGTCGCCTCTTACGATCAGGCAGGGGATACCGTAGCTCTATTTTTAATCCCGAAGCTACAGGTACTAAACTGCATCTACCTGATACTAGGGTGGGTCAATAAGTCCGTGACTTTTTGTATTTTCCACCTTTTAATGGATATAGCAACACTGTTCCTGTCAACAGGCAACCGTCAGTTGTCTCCTGTCAAAATTTAAACAAGCTGCGTCATTTCGTTTGTTTGGCAGCCCCGTTGATAGCAGACTACCGCGCGTTTTGAGAAGAAAATGGATAAAAGTGAATTTCGTGTGCTCATTAAACATTATTTTTTGCGGAAAAAAACCATCACTCAAACCAAGGCTAAGCTTGATAAATATTATGGGGACTCTGCACCATCCATTTCCATGGTAAAGAAGTGGTTTACTGAATTTCGATGTGGCCGTACAAGCACCGAAGATGACAAACGTTCTGGACGCCCAGTTGAAGTCTCTACTTCCGAAACAATTGAAAAAATTCACGATATGGTTTTAGCCGATCGGAGATTGAAAGTAAGAGAGATTGTCGAAGCCATAGGCATCTCACATGGCTCAGTGGTTTCAATTTTGAATGATCATTTGGGTATGAGAAAGCTTTCCGCAAGATGGGTGCCGCGCTTGCTCACAATGGACCACAAACGCAACCGTGTGACAATTTCGCAAAAATGTTTGGCATTGTTCAACCGCAATACGGACGAGTTTTTGCGCCGTTTCGTTACCGTGGACGAAACGTGGATCCACCACAATACACCAGAGACCAAACAGCAGTCAAAACAGTGGGTTTCTCGGGGTGAATCGGCGCCAAAGAAGGCAAAGGTGGGTTTGTCAGCCAATAAAGTCATGGCGACCGTTTTTTGGGATGCACGCGGTATAATTCACATTGACTACCTTCAAAAGGGGAAAACAATCAATGGAGAATATTATACCAACTTATTGGGTCGATTCAATGAGGAATTGCAAAAAAAACGACCGCATTTGGCCAAGAAAAAAGTTCTTTTCCACCATGACAATGCAAGGGTTCACACATGTGCAGTTTCCATGGCTAAAATTCATGAATTGGGCTACGAGTTGCTCCCTCACCCACCATATTCTCCAGATTTAGCCCCGAGTGACTATTTCTTGTTCCTAAACTTGAAGAAATGGCTCGGCGGAAAGAGATTTGACTCCAACGACGAAATCATCTCACAAACAAATGCCTATTTTGATGACCTCGACAAATCGTATTTTTCGGAAGGGATAAAAAAATTGGAGAAACGTTGGACTAAGTGTATAGAACTCAAAGGAGACTATGTTGAAAAATAAAATAACTTTTTATCTAAAAACCTGTGTTTGATTCAAAAAGTCACGGACTTATTGACCCTAGGTTAAATACCAGCACTTCTATTATCATCACCTCTAGATAAAAGTAAATTTGTCATTATTTAAGTGACTAAATTTTGAACAGTTATCATAAACATCTAACTGTAAAAAAAAATAAGCTGCAGGCAGCTAAACGGCCGGCATAATTTTGTAGTTAAAAAAATAAATGCATTTCAAACTCTACAAGGATAGACGGTAGACCGAAGCTTTCGTGAAAATTCGAAAGAGGCATAGCGGACTCACTTAATGTTTTTTATTAAATAGAGTAGGCGAATCTTCCCAGCTTTCGCGGGAATTCGAAAGAGGCATGGCGTACTCATTATAAGTTTTTCATTATCGGATATGTTAGGTTTCTTTTGGATTGATGGTATTTTATCCAATATACGTTAAAACCTGAATACTTATTGTCGAATGGAATCCAAGTAAGAATGCGAAAAGATGCATTTTCGAGAATTCCGTAAGACTCGTTCTAACACAGGTTCTGAGTGTTCTGACCTGTCTGACTTGACTGACTGGCTGACTTGTAGTTAGTAAAATGAAATAGTTAATTTTCCTTCGTGCAATTACGAACAAACGTCATGTTAATTTTATACGCAATGTAGCTGTCAACGCTCATGAAAAGACTCAGTTGCAAACAAATTAATGTTAATGATTTTACATAAATCAATAATATTATAGGTACCTACTAGGTACAGGATAAAGCTGTCGTTCGCGCTCCATTTGCCGGCGTTCGATGATTTTGAAACTGTATTGCGTTTTTAAAAAAATGTTGTAAGATTCTATATTACTTATGGAGCAACCTACTGTTTAACATTTTTAGGAGATTCTTAATGTACATTCTTAGAACTAATTTTTATTGAAAAAACAATCGTGAACTGCGTTTTAGTAATAAATGACTGTTATCAAAAAGATGATTTCTTTTAGTAAGGGCATTGTACCATCTTTGTACCTATGTATATTGCCAGTGTCAAGTAAAAAGCATAGTTAGTTTTGTTAGCATTTTTTGACATCGGGGAGGGGGGGGACCTTCAAAAGGTACCAGGCATGTTGGGATACCGGGTTATGTGGGATTTGACCGCACTAAAACCCCCTCGGTGGCTGCCTCTGCGCTTGGGGAGAACTCCGGGATCTCCAGTGGAACTTACCGGTGTCCTACCCGGGGCTGCTGGCTGGACGGATCGAGCTCCCACTCTCACCGCCCACAACCCCGGAAGCCCCATTTTAACGCCTTTTAAAATAAAATATTAAAAAATCAACGGGTTGCACTCCGGGAATGCCGGCAGAAGTGAAAACATTGACGTTGTGCATTTTTGATGTCTTGGAATCGTTAGGAAATAATTCCGCACGAATTTCTTGAATTATCAGTATTAATTTCTATCTAGTAAGTATTTTTATAAAGTACTCACTCATTTTATTTCACTATTTCTTCGTCACTTTTTTCATTAATAGATGCACTTTGTTCAGTTCAATATTTTAAATACTTGATATAAACGAATTTTACAAGTATAGACAGTCGAGACGTCATGTGCTGTCACCCCTTCGTCTTACGGTTTTTCGATCAGCACACGTGACCTGACGCGAGTTTCACAGTTTTTACCCATCCCACAAAAGTGCTCAACGCCGCTAAAGAAGTTTTCACTTCAAAAATATTTAGTTATTTATAGATTTATTTATTTAATGGTATACATTATTTTCCAACAGTACTACTGCGAGCACTGCTGGGCGACGATCCACTCGCGGCCGGGGCGCGAGTTCCACAAGCCGCTGGTGAAGGAGGGCGCCGACCGCCCGCGCGCCGTGCCCTTCCGCTGGTGCTAGTGCGGGTACCTGCGCGGTGCGGGTGCGCGGTAATGTGGGTAGTTGCGGACGGTTTGTGGGTAGTCGGACGTTTTGTTTGGGAATGTATTTGTTGGTTTGCGCGGGTTGATTTTGTTGTGTGGTGGATTTACCAAATGGGGTGGTTATTTTTCAAATGCATTTAATGTAAAATGTAAGTTTCAGTGCAAGTAAGATGCTACATGAAAGGATAAAAGTGGACTGTAATAGAAATTTTCGGTGTCAACTTTTAAAGTGTTTTAACAGTGGGGTCTTACTACCACGGGAAATCCTGGAGTCCTCCAAAAGCTACTATAAATTTTCGGGATCGACTTTTATCGTTAAGTAGTACCTTATTTCCACCAGAACTCTTGGAGTCATGCACAGGCTATCTCGATTCGTTATTGTAATACCCAGCCCATTATGTAGGTCGCATCATGTAAAAAGAACGCTGATGGTCAAGCTGCGCATTAGGTGACTTATCGGTGTATTTGGTGGTATAAGGTTTTTCAATAACCTACCGATCACCAATATACGAAGTCACGAGTTAAAGGTTAGTTCAAAAATTAAACCATAGGCCGAAACATTCGTGTGCGAGTGTGCCCATGCGCAAACATACTCCCTCCACTTTCTTCCAGCGTTCTTTTTACGTGCCGTGACCTGTACCCACCCTCTTATGAAATAAGAGGGACAAAAAATCTAGCTCGGAAATGTGTAAATCCATCACTACACTATGTGTTAGTTTATATCTGCGGAAAAAAAAAGCACAACAGGTACATTTTCTAAACAAAAATTTGTCAAAAATTAACTATTTTAGTTATTTAAAAACTATCGATTGCTTGAAACTATGTTTAATACTATATAACTTAAGCCCACATTACCATTTGTAGCTACCAGACCAGTAACATCTTGGTAGAAATTGTAACTCCCACACTGGCAACACCGCGGATCCTCGCCCAAGGAGAAAAAGGAGCGACTTAGCATAAAATGTTTTCAAAAATATTAGTGGTTATAAAAAACGTTTATAGATTGTTTTACGAAACTATAAAAAAACCACGTTTTTATCTCGAAGTGGCCGGTTTAGTAACACCGCACACTTAAGCAAAATCTTTGACAACTCCACTTTAAATATATACTAGTTTTTATCGAACTCACGGCTTTTTAGTACCTGCGTGTGTGGCGTGTGTTACATTTTTGAAATATGATAGCGGTTACGGACTCTCTCGAATCTATACCGAGATGCAACGGTCACAGTCGACGGCAACATTATCCAAACTTAATATTGATAAGCGAGTATGTGTATCGACGTGTGGTTGTGGACGTCGTTAGTTTAGTATCTCGAGGAATATAGATGTCGAAAATTAATTGTCATCTATTCACGAACAGATGCGAGTGTGAGTAACTCAGAATTTCTGAAACGAAGCAACAAGTATGTAGCTCACAATATTGAATTTACAAAAAAATAAAATTCCAAAAAATAAATGAAATTTTTGATGACTTGGTACATTTCGAAAATTGTGACACGTTCTCTACATTCTCGCGAGCCATACTAACGATGTTTGCAATCATTCGAAGATTTTGTAGACACGTGAGCGACGCGTTTAACGGACGGATTTACCGCCACGCCGACGTTTTTCATTTAGTGTTGCCAGTTTCTTACGTAGATTTCTACTAAATGGTAGGTTTCGTTGCGGTGAATCCGACCACGCTGACTTCGATTAAAGCGAAACGTGAGTCGCGAACGAGTTGTCGATAACGATTATATTATAAAAATAATAAATAAAAACTTAGCTAGTTGGCAGTTTGTCGTTTCTGGATAAGCTATATATTTCGACGTAGTGACGGGCGCGTGTCGACAAATTTGTCGCGTTCGTCGATAAGTTTGTCGTGATCGTGCCCCGTCAGTTATCGTAAGATATTAATGTATAAGCTGCGCTGGTGGGAAGTGTAATTGATTATGACGCAACCTCTTGTCGTATTAATGTAAAGATTTTCAGCAAATCAGATTTTACTTTAGAAAGGCTATTTTTTTTTCATTTTCTTCAGTGTAATCCATAGTGTGTCGTATGTTTCAATTCCGCTTCTCACTGGCACTATTGTAAAGTAAGTGAATCATAAGTGAAATGTCATATTTCTCAAGATATTGTACCTGCGTAGCTAGATTGAATTTCCTAGTGTTTCCCTCTTTCCCGTTTTCTACAAATGATTTGGATATTGTTGCGGATGTCTCTAACGTCGTTCCATTTTTTTGTTTGTTTGTTTTTCTATTATTATTGTTATGCGATTGGTCGCGAGATCGCTGTCGAGTGTGCGACTCGCGCGTCGTTTTGCGAGGCACCTTACACCAACAGATCACGTTTGTGAGAACAATCTGTTAAATGTAAAGCCTCAGTAGTTATTCCCAGCGACATGTACGTTGGTTTTGTTCCTAAAACGTAGAAATTTTCACGACGCACCTTCGGGAGGCGGTATCGAGTATCGTTAGTACAAAGCGAATATGCAAGGACGTTACCAATTCAGGCTGTTGCTATCGTTTAATAAACTTCTTATATACGATATAATTTTAGTGTTAACGTGTTTTAAAGAGTATTTTTTCCGATTCGCCGGGGTAGTGCAATAAGAGGTAGTTTAGTGACTATAGGTGAATATTTACCGGTTTGTAGCTAGTTTTTAGCGGTCCGGAGCCTTTGACGTTGCGATTGGCTGTACCGACTCGAATCGCGGGCTTCGAGTCGTTTGGAATTGAGTATTTTCAATCCGGTTTCACGATATTTTTGAATTATATTGCACCTTAAAGTTAAATAATGCTAACATCAATAATGACGTCCAAATGGATGGTGTAAAAACTAACCAAGCAACAAAATGAAGTCGGATTGATTTGAAAATACTCTATTATTCCTCTTTATATTGGCTCGCTCCTAACATGCAACATGGAAGTATTTAGGCTTGACGGGTATGTACTTAATCTAAGATAATAAAGGACACAGACGTCGTATCCCCGACCGACCACGCATGAATAGACTGTAGAAAAAAGACTTGCGCGAATTTTTGATAATTTTTTTCATGGTTTCGATGTATTTTTCTGTGTCGTGTTTTTTCTATTCTAAATTGTTGATGTGAGGCGATGTGCCTTGGCGCCGCGGCCGGCCGCGTATGATTGGTGTACCCCTCCCGTTGTGATTGGTTCACGGACGACGCTGTGGCCCAGTGTCGGACCACGTTAACTGTCTCTGACCGTTTTGAAACTGCAAAAACGCCTTTACGGATTGCTTTGTCCTGTGTAAAGATCGCTTAAGATACGATGAATAAACTATTTAAATCGTAAAGGATTTAGAAATATTTAAGGCGATATCTGTATTTTAATTTTGGCTGCGTCTAACCAAGATGCCACCTCTTATGTACGTGAGAAACTAAGCGTATAGTTACGGTAAGACGTGGTCCTAGCCCTATTTTGTTAATAGATTTGTAAAAGACGTTGTTGACATATATCGTCGTTGTTTTAACTTGAGCATTTCCTACGGCTTTTGGCCTGATGATTGCAAAGTATAACAAACATACATAATATTTCCAATCGGAAAATACCCACAGGGGGCTATTTGCACTCCCGAACGTGTTTTCATTCCTACTAATAGTTCGAATTTCTACTACGTTTCGTTATTAGAGTGGCAGCACCACAATTAAATGTCAAAGAATAATATTTAGTAGGGTTGGAAACGATCGATTTCAATTTTTAATAAACGTTAAGTAGATTCAATTCGTATTTAGTAGTGCGTTTAGTGAAAAAAATTATTTGCCATAGCGATCGTGTCTCCGTTGCTCGCTCCCGGCGTGTCGTTTGAAATCAAGCAATTAAATGATGTAGACAAATATTTAAATGATATATTATTCTATATTTTCTTAGTATTTAGAAATCGTATATATTTATAGTGCTTCAGGTGGGAGGCGGAGACACGATTGAGTTTTATGCACCCGAGTGCGCATAAAGCTCCTATAGGTAGTGGATAGTGAAAATTATAAAAATAGTTTCTGTATAGCTAATGATGCGAAGTCGTGGTTCCCTCTAAAAGTTAGATGTCTTAGAATATATTTTCCAATTCACTTTACGCGCCCCCAACACTATTTTTCACTTTCTCACGGCACTCGTTTCATAAGAGATTAAGCTCTTTCTGTCATTGTTTGATATTCTTTTCCTTAATGATTTTGACTGCATTTTAATTTTTTTCCTTATATATACGGTATGTTTTTTTGTGGCGTTTTGTGACAACACTTTAAAATCCTCGAACTACCTATCGTAGCTGTGACTTGAGTTTATAAAAGATTTTTTATTTTTTTACTTGATTTGTTAACTTGCTTTGTGCATTGTCCATGTTTGTTGGTTCTTTTTGAAAGAGATTGCTCAAAAGTTTTTTGAAGATAAATTGTTTGTGAGTGCCCCCTACCCTCCTAGCTGCAGAGGAACGGCAGGACGCGTGCATGTGTTTGTGTGGTCGCACTGTCCCATTTTGTATTTTTGTATTTTTATAAAAAATCGATTAATGTGAAATTCGGACGTGATTTTTTACTTTACGCGCAGTATAGATAACACGAGGCGAAGATTACACATTTGGCGTCGTCTAAAATTATTGAGTCATCTAGTGGGCTCAAAAAACTGCGTAGCGTTTTTTAAAAGTTGACAAATTGGTGTTAGATTTATTATTAAATGCCGGGGTGTTTGGGATATGTAGTCTGTTGCGAGTGGTTAGTTTTTGCACTATACCTAGAAGCAAGTGTTTGGAATTTTGGGATGTTGCAGCGAAAACGCGGCGCCGCGAAATCGCGTCGCTGCGCCTCGCTTGCGTTTGTCGAACGATTTCGTGTTGATTCGAGTGTGTGGGGAGGATGTTTCGAATTCTCCTTTTTTGTGACTTTTACTGCGATACTTTTGCCAGTTCTAGCTGTATAACACGAGCTGTGAGTGATTTTATTACGAGTTTTCTGTATCGTGGCACTTTTGTAGACGCTTGGTAAATATTTATTTTCGTCCCGCGTTCTTTTTGATTACCGTTTAATTTGTACTAGGTCTTGAATTTGTAGGTACGATTGCGTTTTTTAAGTTATTTCGAGCTGCTTTTTAGTTGTGCGCGGGACGACTTCAGTTTCCGTCTCACTTAGTTGTTTTAAAGAGTTAGTTTAGTTTGTAGTTGTTTTTGCCCGGTACCATACCATGTTTATGCCGTTTTGTCGGCACTTTGTTCTTGTTGTTAGTACGTTACTGTTTTATATTATCGTAGCCGTTAAACGCTACACGATTTGTATATTTTCATTTTAGATAGTAATTTTGTCGTTTGGCATATCACGTGAGATTCACATAGTACGGGGGGCATCGCGGTGTCTTTTCTTATATATACATTTTTGACGTGAAATTTGTACTTTTTGATGATGATATCGTAGCTAAAATACTTTGATGTAAACGAATAACAATTCATAAATATTGTTGTTGTTGAATCGTCGATTTTTTGTCCCCTGTGTCGTCCTGGGTGAGTTTTTTTCGCACTTATCACTTGCATGTACATAGTGGAAACGGTACGTTGTTTCTTAGTAAAAAGTTGACAAAAAATAAATCCGCAAAAAAAAGGTTTTTTAACTACTTGGCGGCGGACCGAGATTAGTGAATTTTTTTATCTTAGCGAGCGCCTGACGCGGCAGGCTTGTAAATTCTTGTACCTAGGTACTTTTAGTGAAATTATTACATTATTATTAATATTAATATTGATAAAAGATAGCGAAAAGTAGCGCAATTCATCAATACCTAACCTAGTTGAGTATGATATGAGAATAGTACCTAAATACATTGGTATCTTGAAAATATCGAAATATAGAGAACGTTTGCGCAGTAATTACAAAATCTGTCTAGCGCCGGTTCATTCTCTTCTATATTTAGATATTACACAGGATCCCACATTACCTTGTAACGTTGCTAGACAATATATTATGTTTGTACTTCTTGCACTGTTTGCATCGGGTATTCTTCTATAATTATATCATATAATTAATATGTAATTGTGTATGGGGTGTCAAGAGGTTTGTCGCAAAATCTGACAGACGGACGATTATTTCTTGGAGATCTGGCACCGTGGAGATGAAAGCGTAAGATCTCTTTACACCCTGTATATTAGTAAACTAATTCGTCAGTTGTCTTGTTCAAATGTTGAACTGCGTTTACAGACCGGATGGTGCATAAGAAAATATTTTTTTAATGAATTTTTCAATGGAAATCCGACTCCTTTTACTCTAAAACGTGTCTATTCTATACAATGTTGTTATTGGCTATCCATGTATCTTTGTGTATTAGCGGGAATTATCCAAACGCCTTTATGAATAGTTGAATTCTTTGATTTTAGCGTCGAAAGTTTATTTGTAAATACGTTTTGTGAATTTTTAATAGATTGTTTACGTCTTATAGGTACACCGTGACATATTTTTAGGAAAATTTTTGATCATTTAGAGCGTACTTAGTCAAATTTAAACAAACCAATAGTACTGATAGAACATTAAATGAATGTACAACAATGAATGGTTCTATATGATCAAAAATCCTAGTCTTAATGTCCGACAGTTAGCGTAAAATTTATATGCAAAAGGAGTCGGCCTTGACTATAATTTGAAATTAGATTTATATATATTTTTATAGTGTTATTTCAGTAACCTGTTATATATCTACAATCAATTTTGTTGGTGATTGATGTGTTTGGTGTGTTATGTCATTTGTACAGTGCGATTCGTGACAAAGCTTTAAAATATTCGCCGTCAAAATCTACCAAAATGATAGGTTTTTCCTTCACATGGCAACATTCGACAGTGGTATTGTACAAACTTCTGTTTCTGGTTGATTTTGTTAAACTGTATCGAATGGTGTAACACACCAGACTTAGCTAAATAAGTTGAAGCATTGTATTGGATTTTAATAACTATTATTTGCTACGGAATCTGTGAGGCTTTAAAATGTCCAAGTCTATCGACGGTTCCGCCATTGTTGTTGATTTGACCTGTTTTTAGTCTGTACCATTTAATTATCTGTGCGATTTGTGAATGATGTTCCGTTTTCAATTTCATCGCCATTTCTGGACCTATGCTTTTTGTGTGGGAAACTGTTTTATGCATACGTAGATTTTAATGTTTATAAAGTATTTTAATTCAATTTGCTATCATTGTCATCTGATAGCTTTTGCGGTCTGCACCACTGTGAAGGTCTTCGTATGCATCGAAGGTTTCCTAATCTTAAATTGCCCCCCACCCCTCGTTTTTCCATGTGCAATGAATTAATTTAGACTATTGTGAAGATATTAAAATGAATTTGAAATTCTTGTGCGTTTTGTTTGTAGATTGCTTTCTGGGATAGTGCAATGGACTATTTTTTTAATCTTTTTTCGTTGTGCCTTGTGTAAATGTTTTTTATTTGACGTTTACGTTAACACTGCCGCCCCTCCCTCTGTTTTCAATTCATCAAATCATTAAAATATTCTTTACATTCGAAGCCTTAATTTTTTTTTCGTAAATGTGTTGTCACATTACTTATTTTTGTAAGTTTTTTGAGCCGCGTTTTCCCCTTTGACCGATGACCAAAGACAACGTCCCAAAGATGGCCGTACCAAAAAGACATGGCGGGAAACCGTGATTCCTATTTTAAATTGTTGGGGGAAGTGTGGCTCTGTACTCGAGGTTTTCACTTGACGGTACAAGCTGGGCCTCTAAATGCAGTTCACTGTCGTTTGGAAACAAAGCTAGGGCTGCCACGATGTCTTACTGCAGATTTGTAAAGAAAAGCATCATAAAACATGTATCATGTCCGTCAAATGAAAAACTTTGGTATACATTAATTTTGGACCTTTTTTATTTAGATGTAGTGTACGATTCCTGCTTGTTTTGATGTATTTTTGAAGTTATTCCTATTTATTTTATTTTTTACCGTTTTTTGTATAACTTTTTTTATTAATTTAATCATTATTTGACTACTGTTTACGGTTTATCACCATAGATTAGAGTTTAACGGTTATTTTAGTTGTATTTCAGTATTTAAAGTTTTGGTAATGATATAATAACATTCGTATAGTAAATACTAAGCTTTTCAACGGTAAACAAATTGGCGGTTAACAAGAGAAATAAGTACGAGCAATTTTGATAACTTTGAATTTATACAAAAAATTTTTTTAGATAATAAAATATTTGCAAAATAAAAGAAAGGAAAAATGTTATATTACGTGACTCAAATTAAATTCAAAGTTATTAGATCTGCCCGCATTTATTATCTACAGTGACTTTTTTATCATTATAATTAATATAAATAGATATGGGAAAATGTAAAAAAACAAGTCGATAGATGTAAAATAAATAGCGTATTCGTAGATTCAAATTTCGAAATCGGAGCTTTACTGGTAATTTTTCATTTCCGTTGATTTTCTATACGAATAGTTTTTTAAATAATAATATGTATTTATATTTATTTAAATCAAAGTGATTGGTAAATTGAAAATATTTTAGTTTTGATTTATTTTTGTTTTGTTTTAATTTTTATTATTTATAATTATTATTTATAAGAGTGAAGATTATTTTTTGTTACTTGATAGTATTATCTTAGATTTATTATGCTTTATTGGGGTGGTGTGGCCTCTGGGGTGGTTTATAAAGGAGTCCGAAAATTCATGATTTTTTTTAATTAATTTCTAAAAACATTGGTGTACAAAATAAGCTCGCATAAACTAAAAGTGAATTGTTATTAAAGCGGGTAGTTCGAGAATTGTTAGAATTTTATAAAAGTGGGTCTAAGTTTGTTGAAATTTTCAAAGGGATGTTTTTTTTTTAATTTAGTAACTTTTTTAAAACGTAATTGATAGTAATTGTATACAGCCATTTCACCACGCTACCCTTCTAAAGTAGTAGGTATTATTTAAACTTGAAATACTTTTTATATGAATTTTATTATTATAATATGGTATTTTACTAAATATTAGTCCAATATTAAATCTTTATATGCTTGTTTTATTTTACCCCCTATTTAAATTATAGTTACATCCTTAGAATGATATTTATTATCATATACATATTTAAAAGTATATTTACGAGTACTATGCGATGTTTAAGAACAGATTTTAGACAACCTAGAAAAGAATCTCCTTAAAGCATCAGAGGTACTGACTTAACCCGTCAGTGGAGAGTGCATTGCGCCTCGCTTCGATACATAATTTATGTGCCAAATCTGGTGCGGGGGAAGAACGCACACATTTTAATTTTGTCACACATTCACAAATATTCCTTCATCGCTACAGACGCATATTTTCTATGCACCGACAACACTGACACCGACATACACACATACACACACTAGTTGTGTAACTAGAAGGCACATTGAGCATGGACGTTGGGACGAGGGGGTCGCCCGTAAAGGCCACTCTGACGGGTGTGATACCTGTCAGTACCTGTGATGCTCTAAGATCTTATATCGTACCCAAAAAGTGAAAATTAACTACACAGATACAGAATAAGATATTTATAAACGTTTTGGTAAATGTCACTTTTTACTTATTTATTTCATACAATAAGGAAGTCGACAGAAAAATTCTGACCATATGGGGGGGGAACCATCGAAAGTTCCCCGGCACCTAGGGAGAGGATACCGGGTTATGTGGGATTTGACTGCACTAAAACCCCCTCGGTGGCTGCCACTGCGCTTGGAGAGGACTCCGAGATCTCCCAAGGAACGCACCGGTGTCCTCCACGCCCGGAGCCCAGAATGGGCCCATCTTCGGAGGTTAGATGTGCTCTCCTGCACCTTCCTGCACGGCGGCATGGGCCACACGCACACACCGCCGTCCTTCCCGGGGCTGCTGGCTGGACGGATCGAGCCGTCCGCAACCCCGGAAGTCGCCTTTTAGTCGCCTCGTACGATCAGGCAGAAGAAGAGAATACCGTAGCTCTATTCTTAATCCCGAAGCTACAGGGACTACGAGGGGAATACCTACCATTTTGCTATATAGGCAGCTCACACAGATGTGATGTCATGCAGCGACGGCCGGCGATGTCACGCTTAACGCACGTGTGTATGGGTAATATGTGCTTCACAGACTCTACAATACGTGTTCTTGAATGGGTAAATAACCCATATAGGTACCTAATTGTTTACAGACCGGTGCCGTGACAGAGAGCAAATTTATACATTTTTTTATATAAATGAACCGAATAAAAAGTCAAATGGGCCGCGTGGTGTTAAGCGATCACCGTCGCCTATGGACACGGGAAACCCCAGAGGAGCCGCCCGAGCATTGCCGGCTTTGGAGGAGAGTTCTTTTTACAGCTTTCTTGAAGAACCCCATGTTATAGTCCACTGGAAATGCCTCAGCTGGAAGGCTGTCCCATAATTGGGTAGTTGACACTATAAACAGGAAAATTCAAAATGCATACCTCGAAAAGGTTGCACTAATTTACGCTTGGAAACCAGGATAATTGTTAATTAATTTTTGTTAATTATTTTTATTTCAATTTAAATCAATAATAATTAAGTCAATTGACTGTGCCACGTTGTGACGTCATAAATATTTTTCTCGTACAAAATGTATGAGGATGTCGAGTTTTGACAGCTCATTAAAAGTATGTCAATTGATTTGGCAGTCAACTACCGAATTGTCATTTTTGTTGTGTTAGGCGTCCTGAGGCCCCATTTCCATGGGGCTCTTCAAGAAAACTGTAAAAGTGCTCTTCAAACCCGGAAAAGCTCAGGTTGCCCCTGTAGTTGCCCGTGTCCATAAGCGATGGTGATCGCTTAATACCAGCGGCCGGTCTGCCTTGTAGTCTGGTTCACAAATTAAACTAAACTGAAGTGACAATTGGCAGGCAATAGCTAGAAATAAGGTTGCCATCCGTCCGGGTTTTCCCGGATTTGTCCTATATTAGAGGGCATCTGGGAAGCGACCGGGCCGGGCTTCATTAGTCCAACATCAGAAGTTGCAAGACCATAGCCACATTTAAGAAACGTGTTAAGGGGCCGTATACGAAATTTTGCCGATTTTGCTTATTTACCCGATTTAACACATGAGATTTTGCAGATAAATTACAGTACTTCTACTAGTATCATTGCACAATATAATTTTTCATTTCATTAATAATCTAATACATTAGACACTTTTATAGCTTGCGTCAAGAATTATAATGCGAGATTTAGGTTACTTTAAAAGATGTTTAATGCCGAATCATCATTATTATTAAGATTTTTTTTTCAGGAAACGGATTGATTATAAACTGAAGAGTATTTATGTCAAATAAATTTTACGAAAGATTATTCCAATTTGACGAAATCAAATGCAATTTCTGGCCCATTTTCTCTCAAAATTGACTAAGTTCAATGTTTTTTTACTAATATTTTTTGTATGAGAGTGGCAAAAAGTGGCTCATACACTTTGTATGTGGTTTTTACAGCAATACATGGCATTTATTTCGATCTGTTTAGACTTTAAAATTATCCAGAAATATGTGATATTCTATACCTATTACAGTAACATTTACAAAACTATCACCGGCTTCAGGTCTATTAAGTAAAAGAACGAAATAAAAATTAAAAAGTAGCTCATTTAATAGTTTGCTATTGAAATGATCAGTCATATTGTGCAATAAAACTTATGAAAATACTGTATTTTAACTGCCAAATCTCATGTATAAAATGAGCTAAATCAGCGAAATCGGCAAAATTTCGTATACGGCCTCTTAAAGAGCACTACTTTTCCTTGGTGATATAAAAACAACGTTTCTGAAGTATGTATCCCTAATTTCATTGGGTATGTAATATGTAAGTAAATATGTATATGTATTATTTATATAAGTATGTATGTATGTATGTATATATGTATGTATGTATGTATTTATGTATATATATGTAGATCAAAATGTATGTATGTATGTAAGTATATTATCCATTTGTATTTAATTTGTAATTTATTTGTACACGCTCTACCTTGAGCTTAACCCATTTCCAGTCCCAGGGCTACTGGAAGAGATTTCCAATGGAAATAAGTAGTACCTTTGTACAAACTTTCTTGTGTATTGTTTTCTTTATATTTTTCTTTCAACTGGTGTGTACATAAATAAATAAATAAATAAATAGTAGTCCGGGTTAAAAAAAAAACTTCCGACGAATTTAAAATCAATCGACGAACCGACTTGCTAAGATTGAATAGTCAAATAATAATTAATATTTTTGTTAAAAACTTAATTGATTATTAAAAGTTTAACTAATTATTAAAACTATTTGTAACGAATTGTAATAAGATTCTGGTTTGTTAGGTGCATTCAAAATTATGACTTACTACTTTAATTTTAAGGTCTGAAAATAAATACAAAGGCGATTTATGACTTTTCAACTGTTCTTATTACACTGACCATAGATTAGTATGAATATACACACTGACTATAAATAAACCTTTTGACATGTCCTGGTTCTGGGCTATAAGATCCGAGGGCTGATTTTGTAACTTTGAAAGAAATCATTTCATTTACTTTGATTGAAATAATATTTCTATCAGAATTAAAAATCAGCCAATGGTAGGCTGATTTTGTTATTCTGAAAGAAATTATTTCAATCAAAGTAATTGAAATAATATCTGTCAGAATAGGGTCTTGGACACTATGCACAAAAAAATTCAAAAAGCTTACCTTAAAAAGGTTGCACTAAATCACGCTTAGAAAGCAATATAATTGTTAATTCTTTTTTATACATGATTTTTAATACCGAATAAATTAATAATAATGATTTCAATTGATTATATATGATAAGTGACGTCACTTATCATTTTCTCATACAAAATGTATGGGGATGTCACGTTTTGACAGCTCATTAAAAGTATCTCAATTGACTTGGTAGTCCAAGACCGGATTACAAAATCAGCCCTCCGGTGTTTTCAGCGTCTTGTCCTGGTTGACAAATTTTAGTGATGGTAACCCTAGCTAGAAGGACCGATAAACAATGGGTAAATAGGTCCTCAAATGGCGACCACGTCTCTGCTAAAGAAGTACAGGTGATAGAAGTTGAAATAATAGGAGCAATATTGTTCAGTAAGTTCTAAAGACAAAAACATTTATTTGCACAAATATTGGTGTTGACCACAGAACATTATTAACAGAAGTAGAACGGCAATAATACGCCGTTTGTATGAAGACTGGTGTCGCCGATTAAGCCCCGCCTTTCACCTCCATTACATCTGTACTTAAATAAATACGAAGCTTACGCACATATTTGCAATTTCAAATCTAGCCAATCTTAGCGCCGCACAATCACGCGATTTCAAATGAACGAATCACACCCAAGCACGCACACAAGCACGCATATTGTAGCACGATCGCGTGTTTCTGTAGAAATTTTGGAAGTTTGAGCGTTTGCTCAAAACTCCTTGGCGACGTCTGCCCCGCCCACATTTCCATTCTAACTTCTGTTAATAATGTTCTGTGGTGTTGACAAAGTTGTTTATATATATTTAGTTCGCCATATTTACCTTCATGAGGTATGCAAATATACAATGATAAAAATATAAAAGGAAAAAACTTTACTATAACACAATTATGAAAATGTACAATTAACATCTATATTATTATATTTTTATTTGTCCCATATTGCGCCTTTTATAAATTAAAATATTTATTAATTTATATTTCGGATCGGTTCCGATCGTCAGCTTTGGGTACCCATATCACCGGGTGTTTATATACACTGAGAGGGAAAAAAGCCGGCGGTTCCCTCCCAGTTTTTTATGGAATTCCAGTTCCAGTTTTATATGGCTTCTTTACCAGGGCGTGACCAATGGAATTTTGGAGGCAAGCCAAAAGAACATATTTTAGCACTGTTATTTTAATTCACAACACTCGTGTACTATAGTTAACCTATATCGAACAAAATGCCCTTAAATTAACCGATATAACTCAAAAATACACCAAGAAAGTAAAAATAAAACATGAGCACATACCTATGTCTTTTTCGACTTCCTGCCAAAAAACTCCAAAAATTACTTTCAAATGTTTTCACTTGACACTGTCAATATGTACACATTGGACTATGTCATTTCTGAAAAAAGAACCGCCCTCCCGTTAATATCACGCATGCGTAATACGGCGGTACTTTTAGCACTAGCCCGTCCCAGTGAAAACACTGTAAGAATCCCTGCACCGTGCTTCGTAATCAAATAAACATCAACGATGGAGACACCCGTACCAGAACCCGGTGTCGAAAACGTACAGACTAACAATCAAATAGTAATCTTGGCTCCAAAAGGCGATCGATATACAATCACTCCAGTGATCAGTGTCAATCTCACAAATCCAAATGACAACAAACAGATTTCGGAAACGCAACAGGAGCCGAAACCTATAATACACTGCAGTTCTTGCGACTTGTACTTTGCCGATATGACGCAGCTAGCGCAGCACGACGCCGAAATGCACGATACGAGTGGCGTACCTTGCAATGCATGTAACAGACACTTTTCCTGTCAGGAATACTTACGACATCACATTCTGGCAGTGCACTCGGAACTGACACCCACCGTCTGTCCTATCTGCCGCCAAGACTTCAAGCGCTTGGATATCCTAGCGCTCCATTCCATGGACTGTCAGGCGGACAGCAAGTACCATTGCCGTGAATGCGACTTCATGGCCGATACACTCCTGAAACTGGAGGAACACGAGACCGGCCATGCAGCTGAGAGGCACGTCTGCAGTGATTGCGGCACGGTCTTCAAGCGGCGGGATCATCTGACCAGACACTACAGGTCTCGCCACACGATGGAGAGTGTCGAGTGCGCGCTCTGCTTTCGAGTCTTCAGAAGGAAGGACCACATGCTGCGCCATGTGAGAGAGATACATGGGAAGACGTATGTCAATGGGAAGTTTCTCAGTATTCGGTCATATTACGATAGTTCAAAAGTATCTAATGCCAAATGTTAGTAGAATTAAACTAAATATGTACCTGCAAACTATATATGCGTCGTTTCAGTTTCCTAATTGTTCAAAAGTGAGATGTAAAAGGGTAAAAAAGGGTAAAATCAATAAAAGTGCAATCCTTTTTAACACGCTTATATTAGCTTGACCTGTAGGTATGTATGTAGTATCGGAATCTTTTAACTTCATTTTCACCTACATCTAAGCGTCTGATTAACTTGAAAATTTGCACAGGGTCAAGGACTGAAGAATGACAATGCAATAGAATGAAAAGAAATCCAACTAAAAAATTAACAATAAATAATGTAGTTTCAAAAACTAAAAAACACTTTTGTGAAAATACAAATTAAAAATTAAGAAGAAAATGTACTTTACTGTAAAAAACGTGGGATGCTCTTTGAGATACTATTGACACCATGCTCCCCACGCTTTTTTTACAGTAAAATACATTTTCTTCTTATTTCTACTTTTTAGTTCGTATTTTCACAAAAGCGTGTTTTTAGTTTTTTAAACTACATTATTTATTTAATTCTTTATTACACCACATAGATTGGTATAAAAGGCGGACTTAATGCTAAAAGCATTCTCTGCCAGTCTACCTTTAGGCGAAACAGAGACAGTTGTAGGCGGCATAATAACTTACAAAAACAAAAAATATATATATAATAGGGAAATTATCAAAGAAATATAAAGAAATGTGTATAAGCATTTATATATAATTTATATAAAATATATAAATATAATAGACTAATACGTAATACAAACATTCATATATATATATTTAGAAAGCGTCAATTACTGAGACTTAAATAGAGATCTGTGACACTAGTCACCCCACCTCCCACCGCTATTATATCCCACCGCTGCGCATGGGTTTCTCCCTCGCTACGTTACAAGTTTAGTCACATCACATGTTGGGCGGCAATGGCTTGCGATGCATCTAAATAACTTACCTCAATATCCTAAATAAAATTATCCTAGCGCACGCAGCGAACCCACACACACAACTACAAGCAGGCGCGCACACACATACACAGAGGCAGACAGAGAGAGCGAGAGTATAGGTGTTCTTTGTCATTGAGTCCGATCAGCTCCGTTTGTAGTAGTGATGAGTGCCTACTGATCATGGGCACAACACAAAGAGCTCCTGTGTCATGCATAGATTTATACTTGTACTTATTTGTTCATTTTAATTATTTATATCAGCGTTCTTAGGCTTAGAAACTGGCTGCAACCCTTTTTTCGTCCAACTGCTGGGCACGGGTCTCTCCCCTTATTGGGGAGGCCTGGAGCTTACTCCACCACGCTGCTCCAATGCGGGTTGGTGGAGATGCGGGTTAGTGGCCAACCCGCTGTCGGATGTTTTCAAACCGCCCATAAGGCCTCCGACAAGGTTTGACGACTGTTATCTATCGACAACAACCGGGACCGACGGCTTAACGTGCTCTCCTAATCACCCATCTCACACCCGACCGTGCCCGTTTGGCTCAGCTGCATAGATCGCTTGCGTTCTACGCTAGCCGTCAGGCCATGCGCGCTCCTAGAAACTAATATACATTTATTTATTTATTTAAAGTTTTCTACCGTACATAACATCGGATAGAAGGCGGACTTAATGCTTAGAGCATTCTCTACCAGTCAACCTTAAGGTAGTGGGAGATCAATGAAGGCGGTAACAAAGAAACAGTAACGAAATGTTACAAGGAGGAAAAAGAAGGCAGAAAATATATATATAATAATAATTGCGACACAGAAAGTAAAAAAAAAATACGAACTGTATAAAATATGTAACGAGGATTATAAAACATACTTATAACAAAGATGCATAATAATCATAAAAAATAATATACGCAGAAGTGTAACGTGTAACGAAAAACGTTGATATGATATTATTATATATCTGTAAATATAAATGTATAAATATAAAATAAATAGTTACATATACTGAAATACCTACATACATATTTAGATTATACATATATAATTAATACATATTTAATATATACGAGGGGGATGATGACCTTAAAGTGCACATTAGGCATAGCCTAAGGCGGAGGAGTAGTGTGCAATAATTCTCCGTTTAAAAGTAAATTTGCGGGAGTGTTTTCTGATATCGTCGGACATTTATACTGTCGTCGTAAGTTTGTATATTGAAAATATGCAGTGGTTGTGGTACCATGGGACAATTTCAACGTCTCGCTAGAGATCTTTGTATTGTAGATTGTAGTACTATGCCTGTTACGAAAAGTAAAGGAATAAAAACTCACTTACAAATTAATATAAAAAAATGAAAAACCAATTGTTTTTGTATAAATTTACTAACTAAACAGATCAATAAATAAACTTTAACTATACAAGGGCAAATCTTAAAATTATGTTAAAGAGCGCCATCTATCGTAATAATTACAGAACTAAGATTCAAATTCGTCAAACAGATAACATTGGTATTGATCCTAATGTTTATTATGCTCAATGATAAACTTGCTCATTGAGTATGTAGTTAGTTCTCTAACGAATGCTGGTTTACCATAATGTGGTCATGGGCGTACCCAGGTTCTGCATCAGGGGGACGGCATTGGGTGCCGCGCGATTTGTCTTCCATGTTACACGAAGACACGCACACAAGGCTTCCTTTTGTGTTTGGGAGATCTTTTGGGATTCAACCCTGAATCTGGAATTTGATCCAGGGACACACAGCTGCACCCACTCGCCCCCCCCCCCCCTCCCCTCTCGGTACGCCCATGTATGTGGTGGCATATGCATGTGCAAATTATCTCTGTGCATTACCTAAGAAGCTATCGATGGTCAGCTACTATTCAATATATTATAAAAACAGCTTAACTCTCGGTAAATCGTATGTTAGGTTACTATAGTTATTAGCTTTGCGACTTTCCGCAACTCCTCAAGAGATGGCGCCACAGGTATTTTGAATCACACTATCGAAGTTTTCTGAATATCCGACCATATACAACAAGCTCTCCAAATCGAGTCAATTGGAGCGTGGCCGCTTGCTAGGCATAACCATCTCACCTGGCGGGAGATCTCCATTTACCGAACCAGTAAGGTTTTTTTTTTCAACCTTTTTATGTCCCACTGCTGGGCACAGGTCTCCTTCTCACAAGTGAGAGGGATTTAGGCCATAGTCCACCACGCTGGCCAAGTGCGGTAAGTAAGTAAGTAAGTAAGGTTACTTTTGTCTAACTCTTTTTAATTTCCCACGGCTGGGCACAATTCTCCGCTCGGAATTAACAGCGATTTAGGTTATAGTCTAAAAGTCTAGACAAGTGCGGATTGGTGGACAAGTTAAGTTACAAGTCAGTCGGGTTAGTATTCTTAACGTTTCGTAACTATAGTAACCTTAGTGGCCACTCGAGTCTAAGCTTGATAGATTCTTAAATAACGCACACAAAGGCTTATAAACACACACATAAAAACAGACAACCATTATAAACCATAATAATATGAAAGTCACGAGTAAGAAAACTAAACTTTTTTTAGATAAGGGCCTCGTTCACCATCTCCAAGTAAAGTGTAGATTAGTTACGTCCCAAGTAAAGTTAATTGGCAAGTAAAAGCTATGAGTACGGGTCAGTTTATCATATGATTAGTGCTACTCGAACATCATGAAATTGAAATTGAAGTTACGGTTGACTTTAACCGACAATTAGCGTATTTGTAACTTTACTTGAAGGTGGTGAACGAGGACCTAAACCTGGCAAATATTTTGTCTTATACAGCGCCACCTGTCTCATGCCTATTCTGTTTTTGTACAGTCTGTACATTTTTAATAAGAGGGTCTGTACAGTACAGACCCTCTTATTAAAAATGACAGACATAAGGAAATAATGAATTTATGTAGCAGTGCACATAAAATGTTAAATAAGACTTCAATTTCTACTTATTTAATAGAAATTTAAGTTTTCAACACACATGTTATCACAAAACGACACATTTTAACTATTCTTCTAGGACTGTATTTTTAATAAAAAGAATCATATTACATACAAACAAGAAAGAACAATATTATATTTCCTTTTCTCTATCCTGTTAATTTGAGTACATTGATTCAAGTGACAGCCTCCTCCGTGGCGTAGTGGGTGATGAGCCGACTGCGAAACAACGTGAGGACGTGGATTCGATTCCCACCCAGGACAAATATCTGTGTGATGAACATGACTATTTGTTCTGTGTCTGGGTGTTAATTATCTATTTAAATATGTATTTAGAATTTCAGCTTTCTGATTACCATAGTACAAGCTCTGCTTAGTTTGGAATCAGATGGTGTTGTGTGAATTGTCCAAAAATATTTATTTATTTATTAGTTCTCAACAAACAAACTAAAAAGTTGCATGTATAAATATTATTAATAATGTGAGAAAATAACATGTTCATCCAAAGAAAAAAAATGCGTCATCTCATCACAACCGAGTTGACTCAGGACAGAAAGGATTTTATAAAATTATTCCAAGCACAAAATACACTATAACTTCGCACAGACACATTTCAGTACATCACTCAATAGTTCCCCAACCCACAAAAATATTTTATTTCTTACGTGGAGCACACTAGCATATTATTGGGTATATTAGTTAGGTATTACAAAATACTGTTAGATCTGTTACATAATAAAACTAATATATTAATTGTGACATAGATAGGAGTATAGCAATCATTTGTTTTATCTGTGATAGCAACAGAATGCTATGAAATATTGTACTATGAAATATACAAATACAACAATTCCGACAGTTCCTATCGGTATTATATCGTCTTAGAGCATCAAAGTTACTGACTCACCCTTCAGTAGACGGCATATCGCCTCGATACACAATTTTTGTGCCAAATCTGGTGCGGGGTAAGAACGCACACATTTTAATTTTGTCACACATTCACAAATATTCTTTCATCGCTACAGACGCGTACATTTCTAAATATGTCAATTTCAATTAACAAAGTCATTTTATATGGACCGTCAACACTGACACCGACACACACAGACACACTAGTGGTATAACTAGAAGGCACTTTGTGCATGCACGTTGGGACGAGGGGTTCGCCCGTAAAGGCCACTCCTCTCTGACGGGTGTCATACCTGTCATACCTTGATGCTCTAACTATATCATCAATAAATTAATTAAGATAACAACCTATTTCTTCCTTTCTCAGTGGAAGTATGATTGGCAGTTACAAATCACAACTGTTAGGGTATGTTTAGAATATATTAAAGTACCTATGATCCAGCCCGGTTTACCTTGTGTGATTTGAGCTTTTATCTCACAGGAATAATTTTTCCAGGATAAAAACTAAGGTTTACTCATAAATAAACTTTACTGCTATTAAAGTAAAAGAAGGGACTCCTATTAGAATTAAGAAATAAACAGGCCATAGTTCACAATCTCAACTGGATATCCATATATCCGGCAGATACTGACTGTATATGGCGATGGTGAACATCATAATCAATTCCTTTGTCAGTGGTGCACGCTGAGGATTTGAACCGGGTTCAAATTAGTCACGTCCAATACAGCAGTTTTTTACAACTCTGCCATTGCTGCTGCACACTTATGGACAAATGGCAGTGTGAAAACATCCAACAGCGGGTTGGCCCATAACCCACATGTTCACCAGCCCATATTAGAGTGGTGTGGAGGAGTTAATGTCAGACCTCCACACAAAAAGGGCTGCCATCTATCAGCGTAAGGAGTACCTCTTTTATGTGTTGAATCAAATATAGTGCGATCACCAAGCCAATTTCTTTTACTTACTTCTACAATAAAAATTCATTCTTATAACTAAGTACTGTTATTTTGCTCATACTTATTAAGGCAGGTAAAAGTTACAATTAACCTATATGTATGTGTGTGTATATACTTATGTTTTTAAGTTTTGATCTAAAAAGAGAATTTTTAAAATGTCTACTACAGTGGAATCTCGATAACTCAAGTGTCAAGGGAAATGCTAAAAATTTCGAGTTTTCGACTTAACAAGAACTTCCCTACGTATGATTTATGATGGACAAGCTCAGCTAAATGTCCTATGTCGACAAGTAACAAACATAATGTTCACAGCTGTGTTACTTAGAAAGTTTCATGAATGTATTCATTCATTCTCCACCAACCCACATTGGAGTAAGCTCCAGGCCTCCCCAATAGTGGGGAGAGACCCGTGCCCAGCAGTGGGACGCAAAATAAAGTTGCAGGTTGCAGCCAGCCATTCATTCATTGCACATGTATAAGACAAAAACAATAGAATAGAAGGCCTGAACCTGAACATTCATTTTGGATTTTATTGCTATTATTTCGGGGAATTCAAAATAAGACATCATTATTATATTTTACTAACTATGACTTACGGAGTGTCCTTTTAGAAAGTCGAGTAATAGAGTATAAATATGTATCATCAATACTTCGTAGGGAAATAACATTTTGTTTGAGTTACAAAGTCTAAATAATTCGAGATACCGCATATTTAGTGGAAGGGAATGGCAAATTTTTTCAACTTACTGAGAATTTCAACCTAAGGAGGTTCAAGTTATAGATAGAGTTCTATATATATATAGAAGTTATAGAGATCCCACTGTATTTAAGTGCAAAAATAGAAAATTTTGACATATTATGCTCCTATTGTACATATAATCACTGTAAATATTACAAAAAGTAGCCCAATTATCAAATTTAATTTGTCAGTACATTAACATGTACTTAATGAATCAACAAATAAAAGGTAAATTAATCTCAGTGCTATCTATAAAATATTTATTAGCTTTTTATCTTAAATCAGCCCTAATGGGGTAAACTAAAGTAAAAATTCTATCTAAACCCCAGGTTGACTGGTAGAGAATGCTTATAGCATTATGTTCACCTTGTACATAATTTGTATTATGGTACATGAAGATTAAATAAATAAAAATAAAAATTCTAAATTACCCCATATGACATTTCAAAATTACACAGGTGATCAACACAATAGTAATGATGAAATCCAAATAAATGACGACCCATATCTCACAATGGTTATCATGTCGGACTGCTGATCAGAGGGTCCCGGGTTTGATTACCAGCCAAGCAGGAATTTGAAGTTTAAAATTCCTGTTCCCAGTCTGGGTGTTTGTGTTTCTGTCTTTGTGTCCATGGTACCCACGACACAGTATCTACCCCACTGTGGGGCTATGTGTGAAACATTTATGTTAAATTAATAATCAATAAATACTCTTTTCTTACAAAAGCAGCATTGTTAGTAAACAAAGAAACATTACATACAAAGTTTCCAAGAAAAATTTCTACACAACATTATATACATTAATGTGGACTATACACTAGAAATTATCCATCATAACCTTTTATGTATTCGACTTAAATGTGTCAGAAGAGACTGCTTCGCTTTGAACTTCAACGAACAATGCTCACACTGAAAAGTTATGTTCTTAAATGTGTGTTTATTATTAACATGTTTTAACAACCCATCTTTACTCGTAAACTTTTTCTGGCACTTCACACAAGAGTTTTCAGCCATCAACTGCTTGAGTTTCAAGTGTCTTCGCAAGCAGTACCGAGATTTAAAGGTGATAGCGCAAGTTTCACATTTGGACTTGCTTTTCACTTGATGCTGAGTCTGGCAGTGTGTATCCAGGGTACTCTTCTTGGTAAACACGGTCTGGCAGTCGTTACACTCGAATGTGGCTTCTAACTGTTGCGCCTGGTGGTTAGAGGACATGTGACGGAAGAAATGACTGTTCTGTGTAAACTTCAAGCGACAATACTGACAGGTGTAAATGAGTTTTCTCTCGTCTATTTTCTGTAGGTCTACTATCTCGTCTTTCCTCACTCTTGCAGGCCGGGTCACGCGGATCCGAGGACCCGATCTGATTGGTTTCTTGTTCATGTTGAAGGCACTGTTTGTTTAAAACGACTTGAGCAGAAACACGTAAGCAGGACTCAATCTCTGACTTCTTTTACAACTATTGTGTCAGTATATTTTGGTAATTTAACACTAGAGAACGAATTAAAAATGTTACTGGCTCACAAGTACTGATGTTTTAAGAAATATACACGTTTTTCAAAATACATTCAAACAAAGTTTGGATTTGGAGATCACAATCACACAATTCCGTAGACGTCAAATCAAAAGCGTCAAACTTTACTTTGGCTTTGTCAGAGGCGTTCGGAAACTCGAACGGAATTATAAAAATGCACTTCCACTTTTTTATAAAAGGAATGGCAAGGTTTTAAAAATGAAAGAGCTTTTTTATCAGTCAGTCGCACTTTCTTTATTACACAAATTGTGCAGGTCGATGTAAAAAAATATATCCAAAAATAAAATATGTATTTTGTTAGCTAGGTACCTAGAAAAAGTGAATTTAATAAAATAATTTTATTGCAATTTTAGAAGTTGCATCCAAGCCATCCCAGCTTATGTCGCTAAAATGCCCACCGATAAAATTATTATTGATAAATAACTATGTTCAGCCGTAAAAAAGTGAAAATACCTACAAATAATAGGTATTTTAAGTTTTTGTGGTCAGGAGTACAGGAACCACCCTTTTGTTACTCTGTGGCCAAGAGAGCACGCCAGGATTAATCCGATGGGGGAGTCCGCTGTCCGTTGTCCCAACCATTCCGCAATCACTGCTCACTTGCTACCTAATGATATCGAAACTTCGAAAGTAGTAAAAACAATTCACACAGTGTGAATGAACTTCACGATGTAGTTTAATTACATAATTTTAGGATCTTATCAAAATATGACATAATCGCTTTCTTACAATACAATCTCTGGTTATCTTCGAATCACGTCCGCATCTTCGGAACAGCACGTACGAAGACGTGTAAAAACAACAGTTTGGTGGCATTGCACTTAGTTGTTACTGATATCGGTGTAAATAAAGTTAAAATTCGATATCGGATTAATTACGCAATGTTTACGAAACATATTTGCTATAAAAGATGAATTTTTAAAAAGTTACCTATAGTTTTTAAGTCTAGGATGGCGCTGCTAGCTGTCACTTTTGCCGCGCTTTTTTCCGCGGTTTTGTGTATTGAAAAAACATTGGTAGTGAAAACTAAAGAAGGCTTGGTGCAAGGAAGCTTAGATCCTAACGGGTTGTATTATGAATTTCTTGGTATTCGGTACGGAGTCCCAATTAAATTTCGGGTAAGTTTGTAGTTTTAAATTTTCCTCTAAAGGCAATTTTCATTTTTTTATTACCCTCTGAAATAAGTAGGTAATACCTCAGTAAATAAATCCATACTAAACAATTTAATTATTTTATGTGATGTGATAGTGTTTTTGTTTGCCCTTTAGTCGCAACAATGCTACGAATTTATGTGACTTTTTGTATGGAGATAGTTTGGGGGTTGTCGTTGAGATTCCAATAGGAAAAATGTGTAGCCTATGCGGGCGGAGCCGCGGGCGGAAGGCTAGTACATAAAATATACATATATAAAATATACATACATAGTAAATGTTTAATCGTTTTTATATTTTATTTTAGTTTTGCCACACTTTCTCAGTTTAGAATAGTAATGATAAACATTATTTTCCAGGCTCCAGCACCACCACCTTCCTTCTTAGGAGTTTACATAGCTGATAGCAGAGCAGTCCTCTGCCCTCAATTCGCCACATACGACCCCTTAGCAGCGGCGAGTGACACCGAAGACTGTTTAGTCCTTAACATTTTCGCACCAACCTTCACCAACACTTCTCTTCCAGTCCTGGTCTTTCTTCACGGAGGTGACTTCGGAGTTGGCTCCGGCTCTCCAAGCTTCTACGGTCCTCAATACCTCGTCAGTCACGGGTTAATCGTAATAACACTGAACTACAGATTAAACGTGTATGGTTTTCTAAACTTGGACATCCCGGAGGCTCCCGGCAACGCAGGTTTAAAGGACATAAGAGCAGCGTTAAGATGGATTCAGGAAAACATCGCTAATTTCAACGGCGATCCTGACAATGTTACTGTTTTTGGCCAAGGGAGTGGCGGGGTAGCAGCCATCTATTTAACCTTATCAGAATCAACTAAAGGTTTATTTCACAGAATTATTTCTGAAAGTGGAGCCCCTTTCACGCCTCACTCATTCGACACAAAACCCTTAAAAACGGCTAGTCAGGTAGCTAAGGCCTTAGGCGTAAAAACCGCAGACCCTCAAAAACTGTTGAAAATCTATTCCGACTCACCCATAATGGTCGTAGAAGAAGCGATTGGAAAGCAAATGAATCCGAAATCTGTGTTTGTTCCAACAGTCGAAACTATATTTGACGATGAAGAACCCTTCCTAACAGACACACCTTACAATTTGTTGACGACTAAAATCCCTAATCCAGTCCCTGCTATCGTTGGCCTGAACACCGTTGAAGGTCTCCCTAGTACGTTAGATTACAACACAATGAGTAGTCAAATGGACCGTATCCAAAACGAGGACTATTCAGCTTTAGACCAGAGAAGTCTCTCAGTTCCTTCAAATGAAAAGGCGGAGTTAAGGCAGTTGCTAAAAGAAACGTATTTTACGAACACTACATCTGAGGAATCTCTCGTTGGTGGCATTATAAACTTGAATACTGACTTCTCTTTCGTAGGCCCCATGTCTCTATTCTGCGATCTATACGCCAATAATTCTGGCCAGCCAATTCACCAGTACATATTTACGTATTTAGGCAACAGGAATATAGGTAGACTGCTCACGAATAGTAGTTTAGCTGCGACAGCTAATAGGGACGAACTGTTCTACCTTTTCGAGCTGGAGAGGATGCCGTTGCCGATGGACGAAGATGACGCCAGAATCATCACCTTCATGACGATGATGTGGGCGAACTTTGCGACGTTTGGGTATGTTACTTTTTAATGAACAAAAGCACATGCACGATCTGTGCGTGTTGCCATACCCATAAATCAAATTTAATCAGGTTGTCAGTAATCAGTCAGTCAAGTAGGTGGTAGAACTACTAGGTTCGCCCGGGGAAGTACCACCGCTGCACCCACTTCTGCCGTGAACCAAGGTGCAGTTGTCGGCCACACTTACATGAGGCGACCACCAGCCTCCGGAGTAACAGCGCAACTGCATACGACCTCAGACAAGACTTACCTATGCTTGCTTGAGGTTGTATGTAAATGTCCATGGGCTGCAGCGACCACTTAACACCATGTGGCCTGCATGCTCGTCTGCTACTCCATTCAAATTTATTAAAAAAAAGTCAAATCAGCCTCTCAAACTCGCAATCGGAGGCCTTCTTTCTTCTTTTTAGTGTCGCATTTTCTATCCCATATTATTGAAGCATATTTTTGTTGTAGGTTTTTAAATATTTTTTCAAAGCTTAATTAACCGATTGTAACCTTTTCTTAGAACTCCAACGCCGGATCCAAGCAACGGCGAGTGGCTACCACATCCCTACCACCTAGCGATCAGTATGGAACCTCAGTACGTGGCCCCTCTCACGCCTGACCGCGCTTACTTTTGGCGCGCACTGTTCTACAAATATGGCGCGGAAATGTTAAAAAGTTGACAATGTGTTATTTAATAAGTTATTTATTATTATTAAATTAAATATTTATTAATTAATTTAAAATTGTTTTATTATTTCCTTTAAATGATATTTAAAAAAATGAAGTAGCAGTCGCATGCAAGCCACATACCTACTTATAGTGTTAAGTGGTCGCTGCAGCCTATGGACATCTACATACAACCTTAAACAAGCATAGGTAAGTCTTGTCTGAGGTCGTATGCAGTTGCGCTGCTACTCCGGAAGCTGGTGGTCGCCTCATGTAAGTGTGGCCGGCAACTGCACCTTTCCACCGAAACACAATAGAGTTGGTTCACGGCAGAAATGGGTGCAGCGGTGGTACTTGCCCGGGCGAACCATAATAGTTTTACCACCTAGTTATGCAGTTGCTCTGCTACTCCGAAGGCTGATGGTCTCCTCATGTCGGTCTGGGGGAACCTAACCACCGAAACAATAGAATGGCTTCACGGTAGAAGTAGTGGTGGAACTTCTTCGGTCGAACCATTAATGTTATACCACCTAACTTTTATTTGCATCGGGGAGAAAACCTTCAAAAGGTACCCGGCGCCTTGGGAGAGGATACCGGGTTATGTGGGATTTGACCGCACTTAAACCCCCTCGGTGGCTGCCTCTGCGCTTGGGAGGACTCCGGGATCTCCAGTGGAACGCTTCGGTGTCCTCCACACGCGGCGCCCTGTAACGCGTCCATCTTCGGGAGAGCAGATGTGCTCTCCTGCACCTTCCGATGTTCACGGCGGCATGCGCCCACGCACACACCGCCTCCTCCCCGGGGGCTGACTGGACGAGTCGAGCTCCCACTCTCACCGCCCACAACCCCCCTTTTAGTCGCCTCTTACGATTAGGCAGGAGATAACGTAGCTCTATTCTTAATCCCGAAGCTAGAGGGACCACTCCCTGTTAGATAGAAGAAACATCTTCTATCTAACATCTACGCATTAAAAAAATCTGATAAGGAGTGTGTAGGTGTTTTTTTTTCTGTGGGTATGATCGGCCTAGCAGCGAACTACAGGCAAGACAAGCTTGCTTGAGGATAACCTCTACACACAAATGTAATGTAGATGTCCAATACACAGAACACAATTACTCTGTCCAATATGTCTATGGGCTGCAGCGTCCACCTCACACCAAGTGGCTAGCATGCTCGTCTGCTATTTCATTTAAAAAAAGGATTCTCAAGCTTTTAAAAAACCTATATCTATCTTCTATCTATATCTATCGTCTATCTATACTATATATAAAAATGAATGTTTGTCTGTATGTCCTTTATAGAATCTTAAACTATGCATTTGATCATTATCATGATCTTCAGCAAAATCTTCGACCAACTAGCGTAGCAACACGCGCAGGGTACAGCTAGTCGGACCAGCTTCAAATACCGCTCTAGTTGGTCTATTGGTTGGTCCACGGGGAACTCGCGCTATAAAATCATAACGTTATTATCTACTTGTGCCCATATCGTTATAAAAAACATAACGTTTTACAACTAAACGTTATTTACACGTCAAAATAACGCTATATCAGTAAACGCTATTTAGAAAATAACGATATAAATAACGTTATATTTACGGGGACTAGTAATTATCATATGCAGCGAGCTAACAACGCGGCAATATCGCTTAGCAATAACGATATTATAATGTTATTTATTTCGATTTTGATATTTCATAACGTTATTCTTTAATAAAGAATATAGAATAAAGTATCTTGTGAGAAATAAAGAATCTTTAAAGAATCTTTTAATACCGCTATTCGTCTTTTCATTAGTAATGTCAAAATAATAACGAAACGAAATACGTATAACGTTATATAACATTATATTTTGATATTTTTTATAACGTTATGAAGCTCTTGAGTCGGACATAAAAATAAAACTGGAAATGTTAGTTTATTTCGAATAATTTTTATTAAAAATCTACTAAATTTAGTAGTAAACATTAATATTTTAATCATAGTTTACAAAACTACCATCTGTTACATTTTTGTGCGTGCAATTACCGTTGTCTACTTACGTCTTTAAACAAATTACATGGTATAGGTATACGAAATATTTAAGCTATACTTACTTTATTAAAAAAACATCAACTTAAAACCTAAATATTTAAAAAATCACTGGGGAGTTTTGGCGGGAAGTCGAAAAAGACATATTGTGCTCTTGTTTTATTTTCATTTTCTTGGTGTATTTTTGAGTTATATCGGATAAATTTGATTTGAAAAGTGCACGAGTGTTTGTGAAATAGAATAATAGTGCTAAAATATGTTTTTTCTGCTTGCCTCCAAAATTCCATCGGATACGTTCTAGTAAAGTAGCCATCGCTTTACTTGAATGTTGGACTGACTAGACTGACTGATTACTGACGACTTACTTACTGACTTTGTTACTACTTCGTCCAGTTTCATTGAAACTGGCAAAAATTGATGCAAAAACTATACTTGACGCTGGCAGTATGCACAGAGTTTGCGATGCCATAATAGAAAAAAAAATCACTGCGCATCATGCATGATAAGGCACAAAAAAGTAAGTAACATTATCATGAAATCTAAAATGTATGACAAAAGTATTTGTCATTATTTCCTAAATTAAACTAAGACTAAGTTAAAATATAATCATTCCATTGAACAATATGAAAAAAAAATTTTACAAGCATAGATACAAATGCTTATATTAATTTAAATGTGTAAAGTTATACATTTTTATTTTATTTTACACCAATTTTCGACGTGGCGACGTAGCTTCCCAAACTTATATAACCTTCACTGTAACATCGTTAGCGTGATTCAGAATCCAGTAGGTACAGGGCCTTTTAGATAGCGTTATTAGAGAATTATCTTTCATGCATGGACGAATTAAAAAAAAAACAAAATCCCGACTGCCTACATACATATTAACTTTATGCAAATTAATAACTAAAGAGGAAGAAACGAGTCCCGTGTTTCAGGAATTTCTTAAGTACTTAATAAATATGGAAAGTTCGGCGGTTTATTATAACGTAATTCAATGACACTCGCACCATTAATACAAATCCAACGACGGCGACGTATCATTTATCAAAAGAGATCAGTTACTTACAAGAGAACAAAACAATGGACATACCTGAGAGACATACATACTATAGAGTGGGTATATATTTTCCTTTTAAAATTAAACAATCATATATTATAA
Organism: Pyrgus malvae; assembly: GCA_911387765.1. Lineage (NCBI taxonomy): Eukaryota > Metazoa > Arthropoda > Insecta > Lepidoptera > Hesperiidae > Pyrgus > Pyrgus malvae. Next base: position 2,104,412 of record OU426976.1, on the reverse strand, counting down.
AGTAGTCATTAATATTAATAATATTAAATAAAATCTATAAAAATATAACTACCTACCTCGATATCAACCACTTAGTTAAGTATAATTAGTTACTTACATAAATTAATTAGGTAAAACTCTCAAAAATCTAACAATAATCATAATCATTTAACACACTACCAATTTCTTAACTTAATTCACGAACATTATCTTTTTTAATTAAATTAGAACAAGGCACTACAATTTTAAAAATTTGATACGGATCCTGCCTACCATTAAAATGTATTCATCAATATTCAAAAAACATCTTTCCCGCCATTAATGGCAACGTCAAACACTTGTCAATATTTTTTTAAGCTGAATCTTCAGCTATTATAGGCCAAAGTATAGGCCGTACAGCCAAATCCAAATTTTTATATTTTCGTTTCAACTAGAACTATCGGAATCCGACTCGGTGCTCGGTTTCCGTTTGCTTTTTTTCTTGTCTCTATGTGTGTCACGTTTGTCTTTATGCCTGTGGGGGCTTCGTCTGGGGCTCTCGCGCCTCACCTTGTGATGTCAAATGCCCGAGTCGTCTGTTGTGTGGTGAATGTTGTTTAGGGACTCTTCGGATGACTCCGATTTTTGCTTTTTCTTTGATCTGAAATATTTTTTAAATAGCTGGGACTATTATTTGGTTTGGTGAAGAAGGGTATAACCCTAAGGCCACTGCGACCAGTACCTAAGTTATCTATTGTAGCCTGGCCCCATGTTTATATCTGATTCCGAAGGCCGACGATTGTTAGGAACCGTACGATGCGCTTGGAATCTAGAAGTTTGACATCTTCCGATGTGACTAGGCTGCCGCCCAGTATCCGACTTCTGCTATGGGTGCGTGCGACACAGTCGCAGAGAAAAGTAGATGGGATGGATATTGATAAAAAGATGATAATTTTATTTCAAATAGGTAGGAATAAAATCTAAGGGAGAGAATATGATTCTTCAGCTTTAGGCACCTTCTACACAGTTGCGATAATAACACAAAATATTCATAACCACTATTTTGTTTCTGAACATGACAAGTTGCATTCTACAATCGTTAACGCTATAGAATAGAAGAAAAAAGGTAACGGAGTGATATAAGCACAATATAGATATAAGTATAAAGGCACGCGCTCCTTATATTGTGACATAAGTCAAAGATTGAGATCATGTGACATTTCGTTAGCTAAATATCAATCCCATACATTTTCATTTTGTTCTACAAGCGTTTACGATGGTAGAATGCATTTTGTATAGGGGCTGACCCTTAGAGCATCAAAGTTACCTACTCACCCTTCAGTAGAGACGGCATAGCGCCTCGCTTCGATACATAATTTTTGTGGCAAATCTGGTGCGGGGGAAGAACGCACACATTTTAAATTTGTCACACATTCACAATTATTCTTTCACCGCCTCAGACGCATACATTTCTTAATATTATGTCAGTTTCTATTAACAACGTCATTTTCTATGCACCGACAACACTGATACCGACACACACAGACACACAAGTTGTATAATTAGAAGGCACATTGTGCATGCACGTTGGGACGAGGGGTTCGCCCGTAAAGGCTACTCCCCTCTGACGGGTGTCATACCTGTCATACCTTGATGCTCAGGGCTGAGCGGATCCTTTTAGATAACTTTTTATGCAACGGCTCAACGATGAAAAATATGGAATAAGAATTATACCTTAATTTTTTTAAAACACTAAACTCAATCTCTTAAATTATAATTCATAATAAACGAAGAACAAACAAATAATTCAAATTCCACGCTGGGAATCGAACCCCTGGATCAATAATCATACCGGTATGACAGAGACATTTAAAACTGGCCGACCACAGTTACATGAGGCGACCACCAGCCTCTGGAGTAGCAGCGCAATTGCATACGACCTCAGACAAGACTAACCTATGCTTGCTTGAGGTTTATGTAGATGTCCATGGTCTGCAGCGACCACTTAACACCAGTGGCCTGCATGCTCGTCTGCTACTTCATTCAAATAAAATAAAAAAAACTTTAAACAATTACAAAATGCTTACACTTTCTTCTTCTCGTTGTCAATGGTAACTTGATCCTTGAAAAACTTCGTTAGCTCCAATTCCTTGATCTCATCCGAATTCGTCAGGATGATAGCTCTGAAATATTACATATTTTTTCATAAAATACAATTATCTAATACCTTTAAACGAGCAATTCTTGTATATATCTAAATATATTTGTTGAATCTTGGAAACGGCTCCAAAGATTTTGATGAAATTTAGTACCCTGGTTTCGGGGATGATAAATCGATCCAGCAATTTTTTATTGATAGAAATTGTCGTTTTATTTAAAGTTTATGCCGTTAAATATAAAATTACTCTTACTGACATCTATTGGAGAATATTAATAATATTGTGGCGTAGAAAGTCGTCAAATATCGACCGTCAATCCGCCCTTCAAACAAATGACAATGTCGATATGAAAGACCTCTATAAATATTTCGTCAATAGAAGTAAAGCTTTCTTGGTCGAATGGTTACAAAAGCTGGCTACGGAGCTAGAGACCCGGGTTCAAAACTTAAGTAGGCAAGTTGCGTTTTTATTTTTTGTGACAATTTTTTTAAAATTGGTAGCTAGGTATTTCAAAAGGCTTTGTTAAGTAACACTAAGCCAATGAATGTTTTGCTTAAAAATAAACCAAGAAAATCGATTGTTTTTATCCGAGCAACGCTCGGGCGTCCAGGTACTAGATTTTATACAGAGTACCTAGTGGACAAGTAAGTCAGTAGCAGTCATATGCAGTTGTTTTGCTACCAGCACGACACTAATTATTTTTTGTTGGATTACCATACAAAATCATTTCTATTAGTAATCCACCAAAAAGTACCCTATTGTTGTTATCAAGCAACAGTGCATGTATATTAGGCATCATTACGGAGTTGCAAATAACGCGCTGTGGGCATTATAAACAAAATACTTAGGGCCTTTTTCGCCACCTTCAAGTAAAGTGACAAGTACGCTAATTGTCGGTTAAAGTCACTCGTAACTTCAATTTTAATTTCACGATGTTTGAGTAGCACTAATCATGATAAACTGACCCGTACTCATAGCTTTTACTAGCCAATTAACTTTACTTGTGACGTAACTAAACAACACTTTACTTGGAGATGGTGAACGAGGCGCATAATCAAAATTATCGTGTCAAGAGTAATCGGTCAAACCAGTTCGTTATTATTTATATAAAGCGAAGGCTAGTTTTGTAGGCAACCCAAAGAATCATATTTTCGCTCTGTTATTATTGCACGATATTCGATATAACTCAAAAATACAAGAAAATTAAAATAGAAGATACTTATAATAGATAAAATACTGGACTACGATGACGAAAACGTCTTATAAATATAAATATCTTTGGACAATTCACACAACACCATCTGATTCCAAACTAAGCAGAGCTTGTACTATGGTAATCAGAAAGCTGATAAACATACTTATATAATTCTAAATACATACTTATATAGATAATTAACACCCAGACACAGAACAAATTGTCATGTTCATCACACAAATATTTGTCCTGGGTTGGAATCGAACCCACGACCTCACGTTTCGCAGTCGGCTCATCACCCACTACGCCACGGAGGCTGTCTTGGTTTGAGTTTTATATATAGTCACGAAAAAAAAAGTTAAAAATGAAATGTTTACTTCTATATGTATAAAGACCTGTAAAAGAACTATTAAATCTGATACTACATAACGTAAAAACAGATACTGATAACGCTAGGGCGAATCGCGCTCCCCTTTCCTGACCGAATCACCTTGCTTTAGTGAGGTGCTACAGTACCTCACAATATCGACATTTGGCTTTATTTTAAATCGATTTTTTATTACACGTGTGAGTATAGACAGTAACAGTTTGTAAATCAGAGTAAGTTGTAGAGCTTCTCGGGCCGAATAACCTTTGTTCTAGTGAGATCTCCTCAAAACATCACCCATTGCTCGGCACGGATTTGTTTCCATTATTTGCGTGGAGCTTACCCCAGTAAGAAAGACAGAAAAAATAATTATTTCATATTAGGGATACAAACTATTCACTTAATGAATGTAATTTTTCCCGGTCAAAGCCTTTAGGTGCCCGTTTGGGCTAGATGTTGACCTGAGAGAAAAAAGGCGACAGAAAAAACTCCCAGCAGCACTCTTTTTAAAAAAGTATATTATATATTAGAGATAACAGAATGGCTATGGGTCGATAACAGGATGATCGTGTGGGACACTATCAACAAGCAGCTCCAATATGGTTTGGTGGAATTGCGGGTTACTCGCCGACCCCCTGTCGAATGTTTTCAAACAGCCCATGAGACCTCCGTCCGGTTTTAACGACTGCTATCTGATTCTATCGATAACAATCGGGGACGATGGCTTAAATTGCCGTCTGAACGGCAACGTGCATGAAATTTGCCACTAGCGGTTAAATATATCACACTTGCGCGCATGGCCCGACGGTTAGCGTAGAAGCGCATATGAACCGGCGGTTAGCGTAGAAGAAGCGCGCATGATCCAGCGGTTAGCGTAGAACGCAAACGAGCTATACAACTAAGCCAAACGGGCGCGGTCGGGTGTGAGATGGGTGACCGCTTGTGGCAATAAATTAAATAAATCGCTTCGGAGGACACGTTGAGCCGTCGGTCCCGGTTGTTGCCGATAGATAACAGTCGTTAAACCTTGTCGGAGGAAACCTTATGGGCGGTTTGAAAACATCCGACAGCGGGTTGGCCACTCACCCACATCTCCACCAACCCGCATTGGAGTAGCGTGGTGGAGTGAGCTCCAGGCCTCCCCAATAATGGGGCCCAGTACCCAGCAGTGGGACGCAAAAAGGGTTGCAGCACTATCACACTTGATTATGCCCGTTTCGCTTATACTGCGTAGACAAATTTCGTTAGGTACGTGCTAATAATCGATACTTTTCTATCTATGATAATTTTTCCTGGTCTAGTCCTTGTATCTATGGTTTCACCTGCCTGATCGTAAGACGCACAAACTACTTAGATTCTGACACATGTAAAAGGTGACTAATAGGGGACTTTTTTTTTATGTAAAACACCAGCAAACAGGCATACGGGCCACCTGATGGTGAGTGGTCACCGTCGCCTATGGACATCTGCAACACCAGAGGAGTCGCCTATGCGTTGCCAGATTTGTATTTAAGGGCTTTTTTAACGCCTTTCTTGAAGAACCCCATGTCGTAGCCCAACGTGAATACCTCAGAGGGAAGTTCATTCCATAGTTTGCATGTTCGTGGTAGAAACGAACGTGTGAAACGGACTGTTGACGATTGCCAAACGTCCAGGTGGTGGGGGTGATACTTCTCTCTTCGGCGGGTGGTGCGATAGTGGAATGGTGACGTAGGCATCAGACCGTCTAATTCGGATGAGCACTCACCGTTGTAGAGGCGGATATAGGACTTCTAGAGTTGCGGCGAGAATGGGAGATCGAACCGCCCAGTCCCTGGGCCGTTGGACCGACACCGTTGTTCGCAGAGTTACATCGTTAACGATTCACATTCGATTCACACTCACACCCACACAGTAGGGTAGATATACCCTGTGTCGTGGATACCATGGACACACACAAAGACAGAAACACAAACACCCAAACCGAGACAAACTTTAAACTCATCATTCAAATTTCGGTTTCGCCGGGAATCGAACCCGGGACCCTTCGATTGGCAGTCCGGCATGGTAACTATTGCGTCACGCAGGTCGTCGATCGTTACTGTTTTATTTGATGTAAGTTGCGCAGCGCCTAAAACTATCGATAAAATAGCAGATATATTTATGGAGCGCCCCTCTCTACAAGGGCGTGCCAAATGACTGTCCGGTCGACTACAAACAGAAAGATTGACCTACAAGCGCTTTTATACATAGCTGCTCAGTTGTACGTTGACTTTAGTTTCGTTTTGTGAGAAGGGTTAAAGCTTGAACATTTTTTTTAACACGCTTTTATTAACTTGACCTGTATGTATGTATTTAACGGAATCTTTTAACTTCATTTTCACTTACTTCTGATTAATTTGAAAATTTGCACAGGGGTCAAGGGCTGATGACAATGTAAAAATATGAGAATAAAAATCCAACTAAAAATTAAAAATAAATAATGTAAGTAGTTTAAAAAACTAAAAAACACGGTTTTGTGAAAATACGAACTAAAAAGTAAAAAAATAAGAAGAAAATGTATTTTACTGTACAAAAAAGCGTGGGGGTTAAGATACTGTTGACACCATGCACCCCACGCTTTTTTTACAGTACCTAAAATTAATTTACTTCTTATTTTTTTACTTTTTAGTTTATTATATATTTATTTAGCGTATTTTCACAAAAGCGTGTTTTTTAGTTTTTTAAACTACATTATTTATTTTGTTTGAATGGAGTAGCAGACGAGCATGTAGGCCACGTGGTGTTAAGTGGTCGCTGCAGCCCATGGACATCTACATACAACCTCAAGCAAGCATAGGTAAGTCTTGTCTGAGGTCGTGTGCAGTTGCGATTCTACTCCGGAGGCTGGTGGTCGCCTCAAGTAAGCGTAGCCGGCAACTGCACCTTTCCACCGAAACACAACAGAATTGGTTCACGGCAGAAGTGGGTGCAGCGGTGGTACTTCCCCGGGCGAACCATATAGTTCTACCAACTACTATTTTATCATGTTCTTTCATTTGCTGTAGAATCTATTTTATATTGTGTCCGTAAATATTAAGTACTAGAGGCCGCCAGCGATTTCGTCCGCGTGGACTTTGGTATTAGTCATACATAGCATGATGTTATATAGCCTAAAGCCTTCCCCAATAAATGGACTATTCAATTGTAAATAATTTTTCAATTCGTACCAGTAGTTCCTGAGATAAGCGCGTTCAAACAAACATACTCTTCAGCTTTATATATTCGGAGTCGGAGGCCTTATGGGCGGTTTGAAAACATCCGACAGCGGGTTGGCCACTAACCCGCATCTCCACCAACCCGCATTGAAGCAGCGTGGTGGAGTAGCTCCAGGCCTCTCCTATAAGAGGGAGAGACCCGTGCCCAGCAGTGGGACGCAAAAAAGGTTGCAACCAAGAAGAGTTGCAGCCATCTATACTCAGGCGCGGTCGCAGCCTTCAAATTTGGGGGGGTCGCCAAGAAATTTGGGGGGGGGGTCCACTAAGAAATTTGTTGTAAGAGGTGTCCCAAATTGGCTTGTTTCGCCTTCCATCTACACATGACTGATGGAATTTGGGGGTTGGGGTCATGCCACCTGGGACCGCGTCTGCTATACTTATAAAGGAAAAATGTTACCTAATCCTTCCGCCCTCCACTCTCTCCTGTTTCCTCGGGTCGCTGATCATTGCTATCGAAGTTTCACCAGTTTCGGTTCTTCTTTTATGCTTTTTCGGTTTATGGCTCCTGTAAGCAATTATTTTTTAATGAACAAGACCTATTATACCTAATGTTAATATTTTTACTTAATACTATTGAATTTTAGCTGCAATTAAATCCTATGATGCATGTCGTTGTCACCTTTTTTTGGTATCAGGGTTTTTCAGGTATTGTAGGTGGTAGAACTATTATGGTTCGCCCGGGGAAGTACCACCGCTGCACCCACTTCTGCCGTGAACCAATTCTGTTGTGTTTCGGTGGAAAGGTGCAGTTGCCGGCCAAACTTACATGAGGCGACCACCAGCCTCCGGAATAGCAGCGCAAATGCATACGATTTCAGACAAGACTTACCTTTGCTTGCTTGAGGTTGTGTGTAGATGTCCATGAGATGCAGCGACCATTTAACACCACGTGGCTTGCATGCTCACCTGCTACTCCATTCAAATAAAAAAATTGGGGAGGGGGGAACCTTCAAAAGGTACCCGGCACCTTGGGAGAGGATACCGGGTTATGTGGGATTTGACCGCACAAAAACCCCCTCGGTGGCCTGCCTCTGCGCTTGGAGAGGACTCCGGGATCTCCAGTGGAACGCACCGGTGTCCTCCACGCGCTGCGCCCAGAATGGGCCTATCTTCGGGAGAGCAGATATGCTCTCCTGCACCTTCCGATGCATACGGCGACATGCGGCAACGCACACAGCGCCGCTCTTCCTGGGGCTGCTGGCTGGGCGGATCAAGCTCCCACTCACACCGCCCGCAACCCCGGAAGCCCCCTTTCGAAGTCGCTCTTACGATCAGGCAGAGGATACCGTAGCTCTAATCTTAATCCCGAAGCTACAGGGACTGTGTCGTAGTCACCTATAATTGTATAATATACTAGCACTCAAACAGTGACCCTTTTTTTTCAACCTTTTTTTATGTCCAACTGCTGGGCACAGGTCTCTTACTCACAAGTGAGTGGGATTTAGGCCATAGTCCACCACGCTGGCCAAGTGCGGATTGGAATTACATAAAATTTTGATGTCAGTGTACAGTATGTTGGTGATCTACAATAAATAAATAAATAATGTTTCCTAAATATGTTGCATTCAATTTCAATGATGACATTTATTAAGATTCACGTTTTTATGTTTTTTTAAATAAATAAACCGTACAAAAAGGCAGACGGGTCGCGTGGTGTTAAGCGATCACCGTCGCCTATGGACACGGGCAACCCCAGGGGAGCCGCCCGAGCATTGCCGGCTTTGGAGGAGAGCTTTTTTTACAGCTTTCTTGAAGAACTCCATGTCATAGTCCGCTGGAAATGCCTCAGCTTTTGAAAGTTATCCCATAACAAACACGTCCGTGGTAAAAAGGAGCGTGCAAAGCGGATTGCGAAGGACCGCCACGAGTCAACATGGTGTCGGTGGAACGTTAACCTTCGTCTGGTGGTATAATCATGGAATGGTGATGTAGGCATCAATTTGAAGAGTTCCTCGGAGCACTCGCCATAGTAAAGTCGGTTGAACACGCAGATCGAGCCTATGTTTCTTCGCCAGCTTAGCGATTCTAGCCTTACTAGTTTTAGGATATCCCTTATCCTTCCTCCTATTAAGGAAAGTATTAAGACTAGAATTTAAAAATGTGCATATAATAAGCATTTAACAAGCCTAGCCTTTAAATGACTACGGTAAAGTGAGCTTAACTTGAACATATCCGGTTTTCTTTTCACAAAATATTGAGGTAAACGACGAGTGTAATTGTCATCAGACTCCAACACGGCATTCCCTAATTCAAACCCCAACGCACACCTCAGACGAAGTTTGTTATATACTTACTAGCTGTGCCCCGCGGTTTCACCCGCGTTAGAGAGGATCATTAGCATAAAGTGAAGTCCCTTCTGAAGTGCCGTGGACCGGCTTTTTTGTAGGACTGTTTAAGATAAACATTTCCATCATACATTATGAATGTGTAACTCTAGCGGTTTTGGCAGCGCACGCCAGAATAGCTCGCAGATGGTAGATTTTTTCCTACTTACTTGACACTTATCGTCAAATTTTGGACAATTCACACAATATTCTTTATAAATTGTAGCCTATGTGTTATTCTGATGTATAAGTTGTAAAAGTTGTATTATTGTAAAGTTTCATTTAAATCCATTCAGTAGTTTTTACGTGAAAGAGTGACAAACATCCATACTAACAAAATTTTGCGTTTATATTATTAGTAGGATTTTCCAGATCATTTGAGAAATTTCTGGAACTTTCTTAAACATTCTCAATTAATCAAAACAGTTTGCAATTATTTTAAAAATCTTCAGATCATTCGAGAAGTTTCTGGAACTTTCTCGAATATTTTCAATTAATTAAAATTTTTTGCTATTTTTTTTAAAATCTCCAGATCATTCGAAAAAAGATTACAATTATTAAAAATATTCCAGATCATTTGAGAAGCTTTCTCGAATATTCTCAATAAAATTAAAATTAAAATAGCTTGCTAAATCATCCCAGAAATTTTGACATCCACCTAGAAGTCCCTTTTGGTTAAAAAAGTACAGATTTTTTTTCCAGATTTTTCCACCCACTTCCACCCACCGCGATCAAACTCCCTTACTATCATCTACGCACTAAGGGGTATTTACCACCCCAACGGGAATTTGATTGGACTTAATGATAATAGAGAAAACTGTGTCTTTACGTACAAAGAAAACCCTTTACTTTATATATATATATATATATATATATATATATATATATATATATATTAAGATTAAGATTTATCGCTACCTTGCTGTGAGAGAAAATACTGCAACACAAAATAATTATAGTAATTAACCTATTTCGAACAAAATGCCATCAACTTTATCCGATTCTAGCTGTGCCCCGCGGTTTCACCCGCGTTAATTTATTTTAAAGTATCCTATTTTACTTCTGATAACTCCAAGAATATATGTACAAAGTTTCATGTTGATCGGTTGAGTAGTTTTCGCGTGAAAGAGTAACAAACAAACTTACTTTCGCATTTATAATATTTTGTAGGATAACTCAAAAATACACCAAGATTATGAAATTAAACAAGAGCATAACATGAATCTTCCAACATCCCGCCAAAACTCTCCTTAACAACGGTTGTAAAAACATCAAGGACTTACTTATGTTTCTTCTCCTTCTTCTCGCTGCTCTTGTGTTTGCGACTCTTCTTATATACGGAACCTCCGCTGCCTTCTTCAACTGTCTCCAGATGCAAAACATACAGCCGGTATATTTGTAGGAGAATTACCTATGGATGAAAATAATAATATATAAAATTATAGTTAGTCAATATAATTAGAGTAAATTCAGAGCAGCGATGGCCGAACAGTAATAAAAGCTCGGAGATACGGAGTTCGACGGTGGCCTGTCTCTGCGCTTGGGGAGGACTCCGGTATCTCCAGTGAAAAGCACCGGTGTGCTCCACGCGCGACGCCACAGAACGGGCCCATCTTCGGGAGAGCATGCGGCCACGCACACACCGCCGTCCTTCTTGGGGCCGCTGGCTGAACGGATCGAGCTCCCACTCTCACCGCCCGCAACCCCGGAATCCCCCTTTTAGTCGCCTGTTACGATCAGGGGATACCGTAGCTCTATTCTTAATCCCGAAGCTACAGGGACTACATCCTACCTACTTACCTACATCATTCCACAGGCACACTTACCAATGTATTCTTGCACGTGAAGAAGATGTTCATATAGTTGATGATCTTGTAGTGGGCGATGATGAGGAGCCTGAACGCCAGGAATGGGGCGTCCTGTAGGGCGATGTTCATGATGATGGCGCACACCTCGATGGAGCAGCAACACGCACGACTCGTGTTCCTGTTGACACTTGGATCTCAAACACGAAAACGTTTTCAAAATTATTGGATCCAAAATAAAATTACTTCCTTATTTTCTTATCATTACCTTTTTATTTTATAAAGTATTTAGAGAAAATAAATAAGGATTGAAAATATAATAATGATAATAGTAAATCTAACAAATAGTATAACATGTATTTAAAATTTGATTAGGTGTATTTATATTGAGGAGTAAACATCTATGAAGCACATCTACAGCAACATCTACAGCAGTATGCAAAAAAACTTAGAGGCAAAAAAATAAAAGTTATTGGAAATTGACCACGAAATCTTTACTCTATCGAGAAAAATCGCCACTTTCTGGTGGTATATGGATTTTTTTATTTGAATGGAGTAGCAGACGAGCATGCAGGCCACGTTGTGTTAAGTGGTCGCTGCAGCCCAATGGACATCTACACACAACCTCAAGCAAGCACAGTTACCTATCGTCTTGTCTGAGGTCGTATGCAGTTGCGCTGCTACTCCGGAGGCTGGTGGTCACCTCATGTAAGTGTGGCCGGCAACTGCACCTTTCCACCGAAACACAACAGAATTGGTTCACGTCAGAAGTGGGTGCATCGGTGGTACTTCCCCGGGCGAACCATAATAGTTCTACCACCTACAAAATAGTTCTACCAGTCCTTTGAAGTGTTGTGAAAAAAAAGTATACAAAGTACGATATCTACGTAAAAAAAGTATAGTACGGTCATATAAGCCGCAATAAACGCATATTTTGACATTATCAAGGGAAACAAAATTAATCTTACGGTACTTCCCGTTGAACTATAACTATGGAATTTGGCAAGTAACATCGTAATATATAAAAAAAATAAAAAAATCGAAAACTATACATTTGTAACTAAATCTTAAAAACATTTTCTTGTATATAATCGTAACCATTGGTTACTGCTCAATTTTATTAAAATTGAATTAAAAACTCACTGCGGCGATGTACAAGCATCGTTTATACAAAAAAATTAAAAGCAAAATTAATTTATTTACAAATAAAATGGTTGTCAATAAAATAAGTAAAGCAGTATGTGTTGAGTAGTGTTGCGCTGATGTACAGAGTGTGGCCATAAGAGGAGTTGAAAGGTTGTAAAGGATGAAAATTACGTACTAGTAAAAAACAAACATATTTTCGAAATAGGTAGAAAGAGAAGAGGTAGGGTAGATAGGTAGAGAAGAAAAGTCTTACGAAATTATGAAACGAATATTCTGGGCTTAATAATAATGATTCGCTTATTCATATTGTATGTTTTATTAATTATATGCTAGTTTAGGCAAGTAAAACTTCTTCTACTTGAAAGAGGTGTGTCGTCTTTTTTTTCATTTAATCGGCGTATTTCTGACCTATATCAAACAAGCGTACCAGGCAGGCGTTGCCTTCAAGTGAACTAATCTTAATAAGTTTAAGGTATAAGCTATCCTATCTTTTAAGTTGGATCAAACTGCACTCGGTGTGCAAATTTTATTAAAATCGGTTAAGTAGTTTAAGAGTCCATCGCGGACAAACAACGTGACATGAAATTTATATATGTATATTAAGAAAAGATTATATAATTGTCAGTTTTAAGTTAAAACATTTGGATCTATTTTTTTACCGGGCGACACATTATTTTTCAAAATCAATAAGTTGTTTGTCAAGTCAGTCAGTCATATGAGTGAAGAGATTGCTATGTACCACTTTACCAGCGTCATAAGAATAAGTATCTTGTGGAGTTTTGGAAGTAAACCGAAAATGTTTTTACATTCTTATCTTACTCCAAATTAATCGGGCACTGGTATTAACCCATATCGAACAAAATGCTCAAAAATGCACCAAAAAATGAAAATAAAATAAGAGAGTCCTAAAAACCTTAGCATCCTAGTAGTCTGTGAAAACCACTTTATTAGGGTTTAATTTTTTTATTCATTTTACGACATTGGATAAAATCCTTGCAGCTGTTCAATACTTTCGTTTCATTTTTTTTATATAGGCATCGCAAACTTTGTACATATTGCCAGCGTCAAGTATAATTTTTGCATCACTTTGTAGTCGTAGAAAAAAATCAGTTAGTCGTCAGTAATCAGTCAATCAAGTCAATCAGACATTCAAGTAAAGCCATGGCCATCCATGGCATCTTTACTAGCACGTGACAGAAATAATTTTGGAGGCAAGCTGAAAAAAGACATATTTCCCATTGTTATTTTAATTCACAACACTCGTGCACATATGTCTTTCCCGACTTCCCGCCAAAACTCCTATTGGGGTTTAATGGATCCTAAATGAGATTCAAATTCGTGTAATGTCAATGTCAACAGTGGCAAAACCTGACAACTCCTCACGACAAGCGTGCATTACGTACATGTCAGACCTATGAGCGGTGCCTCGCGACTTGCGCGACTTGGTGGCTGTCAGCACCACGGTGAACTGCATGAGGGACCAGGACCAGATGGCGAGTGTCAGGAGGACGAGGACTTTCTCCGTGGCCACCTTTTCGTCTTTGAACGAGTCGAAGAACTCTATTATGTCCGCTGCGGTGCCTGAGGACAAATTAAGGGTCGTTACCTGAACGAGCGAAGTTGGCATGAGAGTCTTCACATTATCAGGGAGGACTGGGACATTTCTTCCCCTAAATTTCTTAGTGACCCCCCATCCCCAAAAATCTATAAAAAGCGCAAGAAATTTTCTATAGTACTAGCGGCAGCCCGCGACTTCGTCCGCGTGGACTTTGGTATTAGTCATAGCATGATGTTATATAGCCTATAGCCTTCCTCAATAAATGGACTATTCAACACAAAAATAATTTTTCAATTCGAACCAGTAGTTCCTGAGATTAGCGAGTTCAAACAAACAAACTCTTTGGCTTTATATATTAGTAATATAGATTCGTATATTTAGTTACCCAACCACGCCTGTTTGACTTAGATGCGTAGTTTGCTTGCATTTTACGCCAGCCACAGGGGCATGCATGATCTTTGACAATTTTGATTAGTTAAAACTGCAAAGGTAATCGCCACATCATTACCATTTTTATTAGATCACTGTGACGCTATAGGTACTGAATCTACTAACAAAAGTTCAAAAGAATCATCAAAGTCGATTCGATCGAAGAGAGAAAGAAAAAGTTATGAAAGTTATGGAAATATAAATGAAAAAAATATTCATCAAATATCTGGATGAAATTTAAACTAGATCACAAAAGAATCATCAACATCTGTGCACTTAAAAGATATACAATCTAAAGTAGCACAATAAAAAAAAATCAAATTGAGAACATCCGCCTTTTTTTCTTCAATTATGGCATCGCAACATCATCGCAAAGTCTGCATATTGCCAGCGTCAAGTATAATTTTTGCATCACGTTTTTGCCAGTTTCGGTGAAACTAGTAGTAATAATAGGTAAAGTCAGTAAGTCGTCAGTAATCAGTCAGTCAAGTCAGTTAGACATTCAAATAAAGCGATGGCTTCTTTACCAGAACGTGACCAGTGAAATTTTGGAGGCAAGCCGAAAAAACCTATTTTCGTACTGTTATTTTAATTCACAACACTCGTGCACTATAATTAACCTATATCGAACAAAATGCCATCAAATTTATCCGATATAACTCAAAAATACACCAAGAAAGTAAATATAAAACAAGAGCACTATATATATATGTCTTTTTCGACTTCCTTGCATCACGTTTTTGCCAGTTTCGGTGAAACTGAACGAGTAATAATAGTTAAAGTCAGTAAGTCGTCAGTAATCAGTCAGTCAAGTCAGTCAGACATTCAAGTAAAGCGATGGCTTCTTTACCAGAACGTGACCAATGAAAGGAGGCAAGTCGAAAAAACCTATTTTCGTACTGTTATTTTAATTTACAACACTCATGCACTATAATTAACCTATATCGAACAAAATGTCATCAAATTTATCCGATATAACTCAAAAATACACCAAGAAAGTAAAAATAAAACAAGAGCACTATATGTCTTTTTCGACTTCCCGCCAAAACTCCTACATCCGCCTTCCGTTGAAGCGGTAAAAACAAGAAAACTTTCTTACCAATATACACCAACAGCAGCTGACTAAGCTGGTCCCTGGTCAGGTCTCCCTTGGGCAGCAGCCACCTGCCCACGATGAGCGTCAGCATGAGGAACTGCTCTATAAGAGTCACCCACATGTCCGTGGGGATCTTTGTGGCTCCCGGAATTGGCAGGTCCGTCTGTTAGAGGACTTAATATTAACGCTTTGAGAGGGATTCATGGGTTGTGGATAGTACGAATACAACAATATTTTAATAGTTAGGTTTATATAAAATATATTAGTTTTTTACGCAAAAGAAAAAAAAAACATAAACTTTATTTGCAAGACTTCTAAAATTCACGCTTGACGATTCTTCCTTAGCTGGCTTTGGAGACTGCAATGATAGCAAAAGTATGTTACAAAAGTGTACTTAATAACAATACAAAAAAACCTAAACTTTTATGGTTATGGTTAAGTAGGGGGAGATGGGGTACATTGATACATGGGGCACATAGATACAGTCAATATTCATCGAAAACAAAACGCGTTAGACGAGCCATCTGACACAGATAAGAAGGTAATAATACACCCTACACGCACACTAGTGCGGAGCAACGTACTCTCGAAGACTAGCGGCTGGCACTTAAAAACCTGTTTCTGATGCTCGCAACTAAATTTTCGTAGTTTTCTTTCGGATGTGATTCTTCTAATTTATTTAGTGTTACCTGTGTTATATTAAAACATTTGGTAAGTACATATCTGTCATTACATTACATAGACTTAATTTTTTTGATTTTTTATTGCTTTAATTTTTATAAAATATTTATTTTGATTGTAGTAGGCAGGGGCACATTGATGCAAGTGCTCTCGGGGCGCATTGATACGTATCAATGTACCCCGATGTTTTGTTAAATGTATGTATGAGTATGTAAGACTTAATATATTTTTATTTTCTTTATAGAAAAACGAAGAGAACTTCCATCGATGAAATTTCTGTGGCTTCTGCGATATCTGACTATGTTATAACAAAGGTAATTAACGCAGGAAAGAAGCAACCTTATAAGCATTTTGTGGAAAAATAGTGTCAAGCAAGATACCCCGATAGCCTTAGCGACTTTCTAGTCTCCTTTTTAAAGCTTAGCCGACTTTAACTTTTGTGTTTCCTGATATAAAAGACGGAGGTTCGGTTAATATTTCTGATATTGTGATGAAATTACCAGATCCTATAGTAAAAAAGGAACTAGAACAGCTTCTCTATTCAATTTTAAGATTAATTTGTCACCTATGAACATTTCAATGTAAGCTAATTTACTTCATAAAAACTAGCGATGACTTATTAGGCCAAATAAAGAATGATTATGTATTTTTGTTTAAATATTTTTCATGGCGTAGTTTATTATTTAGATATACTTGTTCTATTTTTATATAAAGACTGCAAAAAGTATTTTATTTCAATTAGTACTTAAGTGCAGATAATTTACCAAAAAGTAAAAAAAAGCAATTAATAAATAAATGTCATAGAAATCAGTAAAACTTGTTTAATTTGTAGAAACATTTCTATGAATCAAAGTGCCCCAGTATATGTATCAATGTACCCCACACTCGGGGTACATTAATACAAATTTCATTTTTTAGTAAATAGGCTCTCATACTTTTTGTCATTAAATTTAACGGTTAATTTGAATTTAACAAGTTAGTTGAATATATATTGAATATATTATAATTATTAAATTGGATGTTACTGTCAATAGATCGTCTATTATTGGGTCTAAGTAAAAATCGTATCAAGGTGCCCCACTTCCCCCTACTGGACCGTTTTTAACCTTTCACAAAAGCATGCCAATTTATCATAAAGTAACAAAAGCTATATATTTTTAAAATAATTAGAGAAAGTACCAACTTGTAACAATAAGAAGCTAAATTCTTACGATAAAAGTAATTATTTATTATGCGTTGATAAGCCTTATGATGTACTACTAGTACCTAAATAAAGTAGGTATTCAATGTTACCCATAAAATGTCAGCGAGGATATAATATTATGTCTATTCTGCTTTTTTTTTTCAACCTTCACAAGTGAGAGGGATTTAGGCCATAGTCCACCACGCTGGCCAAGTGCGGATTGGTGGACGTCATACTTTCGAGAAATTATGAATTTCTCTCAGGCATGCACGGCGATGGAGAACATCGTAATCAATTAAATGTCACGATATTTTCCATCACCGTGGAGCAGCGATAAATGCACACATTACAAATTTCTTTGTCAGAGGTGCGCGCCGAGGATTTGAACCCAGGATCGTTCGCGCGAAGACCGAGGTTTCTTACCACTCGACCATCGCTGCTCTCCACTCGATCATCGCTGCTCTATTCTGCTTAAGTCATTATAATAGCCGCTTTTTTAGCCCTTACAAAAATTACTGTTGCGTTAGCGAGCCTGTTCATTAATGCCCGATTACATCTTTTTTAAGCGTTTTAGGAAAATCGAAAATCAGACCTAAGTGAGTACAATAAGGTGTTTAATCTTTGGGACTCCTGAAGTTCTGGAGAATATAGAGAAGGTAAAAAGATCCTTTATCGATAAAGCTTGTAGTTGGAAATAAATGAAATTCTCACAACATCAGTAATATCTTGCTTCTTCTGCAAACGAAGGTCGACCTTATGTAACTCCAGCAGCCATATAGCGGGCACCACCAGCCCCAAGTAGATGAACACGGAGGGGCAGAACCTGAAACCAAATGTACATTGAAGAGTTCTGACGGGAAAAAATAATATAAAAAATAATTATGAATGAATTAATGGAAAGAGTCTTGTCGTAGTCTTGTTTTATTCTCATTTTCTTAGTGTTGGTCCTCTTGGTCAGGGGAGGCAAGTTCTTAGTCAGGAGGAGGGGGCAAATTTTTAGGTTATTAGTCGTAGGGGGGGGGGGGGGTTCAAGCTGGGTACCGCGCGTAAATTTGCCTTCACATTACACGCAGACGCACACAAAATATTAATGTATACAAAGGAAACAGCAGGAGGTAGCATATAGGTGAAGGACAATAAAAATTTGTAAGTATACTTACTTATAGGGTCCTGATTATAAATAAAAATTTAGGCAAAGATAAAGGAAGAAGAAGCTATCTACTTATTAGGGGGGAGTTTCTAAGGGAATTCCTTATTTCTAGACTTAAAAATGATTGAAATAAAATTGAAGCACGCATGGCCCGGCGGATAGCGTAGAACGCAAACGATCTATGCAACTAAGCCAAACGGGCGCGGTCAGGTATGAGATGGGTGACCAGTAGTGGCAAAAAATTTCATGCGCGTTTCCGTGCTTCTGAGGGCACGTTAAGCCGTCGGTCCCGGTTGTTGCCCGTAGATAACAGTCGTTAAACCTTGTCGGAGGTTTTATGGGCGGATTGAAAACATCCGACAACGGGTTGGCTACTAGCCCGCATCTCCACCAACCCGCATTAGAGCAGCGGGGTGAAATAAGCTCCAGGCCTCCCCAGTAATGGGGAGATACCCGTGCCCAGCAGTGGGACGCAAAAAGAGTTGCAGTCAGACTTAAATATATGAAATTAAAGGTTAGGTTTCAATTGGACTTAAGAAAGCAACAGAGAATTATTATTCACTTCATGCTAATGAAGCTTTCCGCGGATGAAACCGCGACGCACAACTAGTATCGTATAATCGGTCGAGAAATCATAATACGGGTCATTTCTATAGTACATTTCTCGCTACAGTCAATTAACAAACTACGCAACAGATTACCCAAAGAGGGCGCGTTGCGGATGTGCCATTAACGGCTGTTTGACACCCCCCGGTCATTGTGCTATAGGTTTCGTTTTCGTGAAAATAGGTACCGCGGATTTATACTAATTATGTTATCTTGCGGAGTAAGACCGCGTTTTACCTATTGCTTCAAAACAAAAGGTACAAAGAAGTTCAGAATTAATATTTAAACATTTACAATTGGACCTATTTATGCAAACCGGAACCAACCCACACATGATGATGATGATAGTTTTGAGAAAAAGCTGTTTAATGTATTAGACAACTGATGTTTTGTGGATTAGTAAACATGACATGAAAATGTTTTGTTCTGTCAAAATTGTCAGATCATTTTGATTTTTACAGGGTCGATAGAAGGTGCAATTTTTAGCTTCTCTGTGTAGGTACTTAACTCAATTTCGGTATGAGTTCCGGATTGGTTCCGGTTTGCGTAAATAGGTCCCATTACAATATTATTATACTGTTATGTTGAAAGCAAAAGGAAACGGCTCAGCTACAGCAGACCAAAGAAAAACCTGGGCTGCGCTGATTTTCAGCCGCTCCGAGTTCCCTGAGATCTTGGGTGGGAATTAAATGTCATATCATATAGCAAGGAAGGTTTTTTCCACTGAGCAGCGATGGCCGAGTGGTGAAAAACCGCGGTCTTCGACGCGACCGATCCCGAGTTCAAATCCTCGGCGCGCATCTCTGACGAAGAAAGTAATGTGCGCATTTACCGCTGCTCCACGGTGATGGAAAATACTAATATTTAAATGATTATGATGTTCTCCATCGCTGTGCATGCCTGAGAGAAATTTATAATATCTCGAAAGCGTGACATCCACCAATCCGCACTTGGCGTGGTGGACTATGGTCTAAATCCCCTCACCTATAAGAAGGAGACCTGTGCCCAGCAGTGGGACATAAAATAGGTTGAAAAAAGGAAAGTTTTTCCATATATGGAAAAGACCTTCCTTCATAAATGGACTATAGTCTGGCCAACGAGACGTGATAAAAAATGTAAACAAAGTTTCAGGGGTTCAAAACATTTTTATTTGAATAAATTATATACATAGCATATACTAGCGACCCGGCCCAGCTTCGCTCGAGCGATTAGGTGATATACATTAAAATTTATTTTACAAAAACCCATTTAAGTACTAAAGGCAAAAAATAGATGCGCGATGAGAATGCGCGCCGGGGGATGTTATGATTTATGGTAAAACAAAATATCATCTTCTAAAGTATTTATTTGATTACATTTTGTACAATTTTAATCTGAATTGACGAAGCTAATTAACGTTTTTATTTAGATAAGGATTAATATATGCGTACATGTATAGGTTGTCTACATCGCGGGCCGCGGCTATTATTTATGACTGTACATAGCTATAATTGCGTTAGTAACATAAAGGAAGGTTCGGGACGGGCCTATTGTATTAGGTAGTTCGGGAAAATTCTAGAGAACCGTGGGTAGCCGTATGTAAGAATGTAAGGCACGCACCGGGCCGCGACAGGACATAGTTTAGTTCCGGAAGTAAAATCAAAGCGATCACTCCAAGCAACAAGGAAGAATTATTTCGACGACTACAGCGAAGATATTTGACTATAGTGATTGTGCTTGGTGATTTGGTTTCTGTTGAGTGGATTTTTGTATAAGGAGACAATAAACAACTTCTACGTTGCAAACGGTATTTTATTACCCATAGGGCGTAACAATATTTATATCACGTTTTTGCCAGTTTCGTTATAACTGGACGAGTAATAATAGGTAAAGTCAGTAAGTCGTCAGTAATCAGTCAATCAAGTCAGTCATAAATTCAAGTAAAGCGATGGCTTTTTTACCAGAACGTGACCAATGGAATTTTGGAGGCAAGCTGTATAAACATATTTTCGCACTGTTATTTTATTTCACAACACTCATGCACTATAATTAACCTATATCGAATCAAATGCCATCAAATTTATCCGATATTACTCAAAATTATACCAATAACATGAAAATAAAACAAGAGCACAACATAATGTCTTTTTCGACTTCCCGTCAAAACGCGACCAAATGTTGACAACTGTGGTACTGACTGCTTTCCTGTACCACGAAACAGGCAACTAAAGCTGTCGTTGACTAACTGACGCCATTACTGCATACGTGTGATAAGGACAGAGATAATTATTGCTCGCTCTCGCAATAGCAACTTGGTAACGGTCCGTTTGTTTACATTCTTTATCTCGTCTCGTTGGCCGGACTATAGTCAGGATTATACGAGTATGTAGATTTCTGCATAATATCATACCTTCTTTCGCCAAACATTTCAACGGTGGCTACTTAGGAGAGATAAAAACCGATTTTGTGGGACCATAGACTCCGGGGCTAGCGAATCTAGTAACTGTAAGCACGTATCTACTCTAAGGGCAGCAGTCCGATTCGCATATAATTCAGATTATTCTAATTATTATTAACGATTAATCTAAGTAGCTAGCGAGGGCGCCTCTTAACCGAGCGATCCGAACCCTCAATGAGGCACATAACAGACTAGTTTTGAGATAGGATGGGAGTTGGAGAGTGACATAGATTAAGTATTTTTTGCTTGGGGAAAATATCTAATTCCTATAGAAATAAAAGCGGCGAAAAGCTAGCTTCGTAGCGTTAATTAAATAAATACCCCATTTACATACATCGCTAGGTACAATCGACCCATGTACTTGAACATAAACCTATACTAGTGAGGGTTTTATAATTAGTTAACTCAGTCGACGTTCCCCTCGGCTAAGCTTCCACAAAAGCTGAAAGGTCAGGCGCACCCCTTTAAGGTCATTGCCGCTGTGACCTTCACATCTCGAGCTGTTGTAAGGGGTTTAAGTGAGATGAAAAGTTAAAATAATGCATTATAATAATAGTACCTACTATTCTACCACCTGGTAGAACTATTATGGTTCGCCCGGGGAAGTACCACCGCTGCACTTACTTCTGCCGTAAACCAATTCTATTGTGTTTCGGTGGAAAGGTGCAGTTGCCGGCCACACTTACACGAGGCGACCACCAGCCTCCGGAGTAGCAGCGCAACTGCATACGCCCTCAGACAAGACTTACCTATGCTTGCTTGAGGTTGTATGTAGATGTCCATGAGCTGCAGCGACCACTTGACACCACGTGGCCTGCATGCTCGTCTGCTACTCCATTCAAATAAAAAAAATTGTCTTATTTAGCTAAAATTTTAAAAATAAGTCACCGACAGGACCCATCGTATCTCAGTGCAGTCCAGCCCTAAGTCAACGTTGTGGCTGGCTAAGTTTTGACAAAGGCTAAAATGTCAAGCGCAACCCTTCAACGAGTGAGTTTCGTTCTGTTGTTCGGAAAAAGTGACGGTAATTCGCGCACCGAGGTGTCCGTATTACGAAAGTATTAACTGTAAATGGAGAAAAACACAGTTTTTATTTGAATGGATTGGCAGAGCATGCAGTGTATGGTGCTATAATTGGCTGCAACCCTTTTCACGTCTCACTGCTGGTCACGGGTCTCTCCCCATTATTGGAGGGGCCTGGAGCTTATTCCACCACGCTGCTCCAATGCGGGTTGGTGGAGATGCGGGTTACAGGCCAACACGCTGTGGGATTTTTCAAACCGTCCATAATACCTTCGACAAGGTTTAGCGACTGTTATCTATGGACAACAACCGGGACCGACGGCTTAACGTGCCCTCTGAAGCACGGTAACGCGCATGAAATTTTTGCCACTAGCGGTCACCTATCTCACACCCGACCAAGCCCGTTTAGATTAGTCGCATAGATCGCTTGCCTGCTACGCTAACCGCAGGGCCATGCGCGCTTCAATTACGTAGTGTTAAGTTCACAATTACGTAGTGTTAAGTTCACAATTACGTAGTGTTAAGTGTTACAATTAGGTAGTGTTAAGTGTTACAATTACGTTGTGTTAAGTGTTACAATTACGTAGTGTTAAGTGTTACAATTACGTAGTGTTAAGGGTTACAATTACGTAGTGTTAAGTGTTACAATTACGTAGTGTTAAGTGTTACAATTACGTAGTGTTAAGTGCTACAATTACAATGTTAAGTGTTACAATTACGTAGTGTTAAGACGTTACAATTCCGTAGTGTTAAGTGGTCGATGTCGCCGCACCCCACGGCCATCTACACACAACCTCAGGCAAGCGAAATTACGTGTCACGCCCGCGATGGACTCCTGAATTACTTAACCAATTTTAGTAAAATTTCCACACCTTGTGCAGTTTGATCCAACTTGAAAGATAGCATAGCTTACATCTCAGTTTATAGTCGCAATATAAATTTATTTCTGATACTTTAAGGCAGGACAACGTCTGCCGGTTTCGGAGTTTAAATTTTAAATGGCTAATTGAGAAGGTTTGATTACTGGAAGAATATAAAATTAACCCATTAGCTAACCCTCTCAACATTTATGTGATATACACATACATACAGTGACAGATGTTTATCTTGTAATGTGTTTACATTACCCTAATTTCTGTCGCGAATTCGGCTGAAAAGACAATTTATAGCAGCAATGGTGGAGTAATAGTAATCGGAAATAAGTTTTACTATAAAAGTACCAGTTGACCAAGTCCTTTAAATATCGCTTATACTAATTTTTTTTAAATATATTTGGACAATTCACACAACACCATCTGATTCCAAACTAAGCAAAACTTGTACTATGGTAATCAGAAAGCTGATAAACATAAATTAACACCCAGATTAAATGGATAAATTAACACCCAGACACAGAACAAATAGTCATGATCATCACACAAATATTTGTCCTGGGTGGGGATCGAACTCACGACCTCACGCTTCGCAGTCGGCTCATCACCCACTACGCCACGGAGGCTGTCATAATGAAATAAGTTTTACTATAAAAGTACCAGTTGACCAAGTCCTTTCAATATCGTTTATACTAAAATTAAAAATCCAACATATATATTAATTTGTCAAAAATATTTACTAAGAAATTAATGAGGTGATATAGATATATAAATAAGTGAGGATGTCAAAATTTTCCCTGAAATTGAAAAAATCTTGTCTATGGTAGGTACTTACCATTTCCATTCCTGGTTTTCTTTTATCGTCAACGTGAACACTCCTTCCACAATCAACAAAAGTATCGGCGACGCCAAATACCAATATTCTATACTATCCTTAAAAACAGTTACTTGCCAAATAGCTATAATGCCGTGACAAGCGAAAACCAATCTCGTAATAACAGCTTTGATGGTGGCCAAAACCTTGCCGATGTTAGCCATCTTTTTGTTTAAATGATTGATCGACTAATCAACGGCTGTATGATGTCATGACTTTTGCCTTTTGTTTTTTTTTAAGTGGCGCGCTTTCTGATTCTTTTGAATTCGATTTTTAATTAATGCGTTCGGATTGTTTTTCTATTTTCGAAAATGTAACTTTTTTATTTTAAGTAGTGTTTTGAGTCCTTGTTATTAGAAAAACTAAGGCACATTTTAATTTATTTACTTATCAATATATAAATTTTAATTTTATATGTTTCATAACGACCACAAAAAGCACATGTTAACTCTTAAAAATACCCGCGTTTCCCTTAAAACTTTTTTAAAACTTTCTAAGGCACTGTGTACAAATCTCACTGTTCACTTTTAATTTAAAAAAAACTATTGCGTTATATTGAAACAAAACCCAACAGCACCTGCACCTATCCTGTTCTTCTTTTGAAATGAAGACGCTCCTAACCACATTAGATATCCATGCATAGTTTTTAAACAACCATTGCTACTTTTATTCAACTCGACCAGATTTACGCCTCTACAATACGGCAATGTACGTTAACTCTAAAAAGTCTGCTAATTCTACATGCGCGCGCATTCCAGTAAATTGGCCAATCGGACAGTGCAAAGAAAAGGGCTTGGGGTCTAGCGAAATTGCCTGCAAGGAAACTAAAAACTAAATGACCTCTATAATAAAAGCAATAAGGTTGAGGATGGGATTGTAAATTAGATACTTTGTTAGAGGGTGGTTCCAAAGGTGATTTGCACTCAATCACATAAAAGACTGACTCATCGCCGTTTGAAGCTTTCAATGGAAAGTTTGGACATAGGTACATATTTTTTATTGACACAGCGAATGAAAAATCCGATTGCTGACTACATAAAACAGTTTCTTTTACAATGTAGACAACAGATAAAGGTCTATGATTTTGTTTATTTTATACTTTTTTTTCAACCTTTTTTTATGTCCCACTGCTGGGCACAGGTCTCCTACTCACAAGTGAAAGGGATTTTAGGCCATAGTCCACCACTCTGGCCAAGTGCGGATTGGTGGACGTCATGCTTTCGAGAAATCATGAATTTCTCTACGGCATGCACGGCGATGGGGAACATCGTAATCAATTAAATATCACGATATTTTCCATCACCGTAGCAGCGATAAACGCGCACATTACAAATTTCTTTGTCAGAGGTGCGCGCCGAGGATTTGAACCCGGGATCGATCGCGTCGATGACCGCGGTTTCTTACCACTCGGCCATCGCTGCTCGCTGCTTATTTTATACTTATAAGTACCTTTTTTTATAAATTTAGGTAGAAACTACTTTGCAACAATCCGTAATCAGAACGAAGCAGCAATCCGAATCGTCAACGACCCAAGATTGACTGACAGGTTAGAACCGCTTAGCTTGCGAAGAGACATAGGCTCGCTCTGCGTGTTCTACCGACTTTACTATGGTGAGTGCTCCGAGGAACTCTTCAAATTGATGTCTACATCACCATTCCATGATTATACCACCAGACGAAGGTTAAAGTTCCACCGGCAAAATCTGGATTCGTGGCGGTCCTCCACGGTCCGCTTTACACGCTCCTCTTTACCACGGACGTGTAGGTTATGGGACAACCTTCCAGCTGAGGCATTCCCAGTGGACTATAACATGGGGTTCTTCAAGAAAGCTGTAAAAAAAAGCTCTCCTCCAAAGCCTCCAATGATCAGGCGGCTCCCCTGGGGTTGCCCGTGTCACTAGGCGACGGTGATCGCTTAACACCACGCGGCCTGTCTGCCTTTTTGTTCGGTTTATTTATAAAAAAATTATGTAGTTTAAAAAGTTAAAACACGCTTTTGTGAAAATACGAACTAAAAAGTAAAAAAATAAGAAGAAAATGTATTTTACTGTAAAAAAAGCGTGGGGTGCATGGTGTCAATGGTATCTTGAAAATCACCCCACGCTTTTTTTACAGTAAAATGCATTGTTTTTAGTTTTTTAAACCACATTATTTATTTTTAATTTTTTAGTTGGATTTTTTTTCAATAATTTCGTTCCCATTCAGCAAACCCTTTTATTTAATACCCATATCATGGGGGTGCATTTCAAATAGCCAATCCGCCATCTTGGATGTCCGCCATGTTGAATTTAAGTCACGTGACTATTTTTTTCGTATTCCTGACAGCAAACCCTTGTCCCTGTCCGCCATCTTGGGGAGGCTGCCATATTGGATTTTTTAATGACGTTTCTTAGCTAGTCATGTATTGTCATCAAAACTCAGAGCGTGTGCAAAATTTCATCCTAATCGAAGACCGGGAAGTGGGTCAAATTAAGATTCCAAGATTTTCTTACATACATACATAGTTACAAGTGAAGCTAATATAAACGTGTTAAAAAAGAACGTATGATGATGTATGAGGAAGAAAGGTCCTCGAGTGACGACCACGTCACGAAGAAACAGGCCGCCCTTCAACCTAGTAGACAGACGAACTGAAGAAGACAGAGTAACTGCTGACTCACCGGACGGAGTAGCGAATATTAGAAGACGCCTATTTCCAGTAGTGAACTATTAAAGGCTGACGGATGGAAATCAGGTTGCTTCTTCAGGCCCATCGAGGCCTTTTCCTACTTTTTTGTGCAATAGCACCCCACATAGGATACAAGCACATGCAACGATCAAAAATATTCACCAACATACGTACCACCACCCTTTTACTTTTCAAGCCTTTTTTATGTCCCACTACTGGGCAAGTTTCCTCTCAGAAGTGAGAGAGATATTGACTATATCTCTCTCATATCACCACGTTAGCCAAGTGCGGATTGGTAGACATTATGACTTCGAGAAACTATGAATATCAAAAGGCTCTCTGCACGATGTAAAACATCGTAAACAAATATCACAATGTTTTCACTCACCGTGGAGCAACGTGTGAATTTGAACGAATTTAATGTCAGCTTTTCGAAAAATAAATTTGCATACCACACAGTGGTTAGAATTAACTAACTTTATAATTCATAAGACCTCTTTGTGAATACTAAAGCAAATAAATGATTATTATTACTAAAAAAAGCGGAAGTGCGTAAGTACCGGGGCGAGGTTTATTTTCAATTCAAATCAATTCAATTTCATTTATTTATTTGAACCCAATATCTCCGTGTCGGAGACCGCACTCTTTTCCGCTCGGCCATCGCATCGCTATCTTACCATTTAGCAGGTACCTACCATACATTTAATTTTATTCTGAACTAGCGGCCGCCCGCAACTTCGTCCGCGTGTTTAGTTTTGGAATTTCTGAAATAAAAGTATCCTAAGTCATTCCTTATTACATCAGCTACCTGCCAGTGAAAGTCCCGTCAAAATTGGTCCGGCCGTTTCAGAGATTAGCCGGAACAGACAGACACCAACTCAGGAATCTTTGTGGGCTCATGCACAACACTTTGCTGGACATCATGACATGATCAAATGCATAGTTTACACTTCTATAAAGGACATACCTACAGACTAACATTCATTTTTATATATGTAGAAGATTAATGATGGTTACAGAAAGGATGGCCCTACAGCTGGCGTAGAACGCAAGCAATCTATGACGCTGAGCGAAACGGTCCGAAATGAGAGGGTGACCGCCGGTAGAGGCAAATTTCATACGCGATGCCTTATTTAGCGGGAACGACGAACGCTTAACTTAACCCGCTTGATTTTTTTCATTCAATTGGTTGTATTCAATCAAAAAAAAACTGGCATTGCAGCCTGGTTATGGAGTAAGGTTCAGGCCTCCTCAATCATGGAAACAGATCCTCTGGGAGAACCCTTGTAGTTAGATCGACATCATATTTGACTCGAAAATTGCATCCATGTCATCAGTGTGGCATCCAGGATTTCAGTTTGGGGGAGGGCTTGATGACGTGTAGTCGGACCGCGCCAGGTTTGGGGGGGGAGGCTGGATTTCAGTTTTGGAGTAATTAGAGGCTTGTCAAGGGTGAACTCCAATGGTTTTAAGGGGGGGCTCGAGCCCCCTAGACCCCCGCCCTGAATCCGCTATTGCACGTCGACGACCACCAAGTCACCGGACGCGGGTCCGGCTCACATCGCCGCAAAAATTGTGACGTAGTTTTAAGTTATAATTATTATGTAGTCTGTAAGGTATATTGTATGGGCCTTGATGCCTGAAATAAAGGAATTATTGTCATTATTATTATTATAATAATATCCTACAGTAGCTTTTTACTATTTATTTACTACATTCGATAAACTACCTACACATTCCGACTAGCAATCATAACATTTTTAATCAAGCTGTTATGCAATCGTATGTTGGCGTAAAATTAAAATGATTTCTAAAAGAATTCGAGATAGGCTATTATAATGAAGGCTTGCTATTTTTACTGCTTTATAAATTGTGAGTATTTTATTTATAATATTTTTTAAGAAAATGTAGTAGCAGATGTTTGGTCTACACAACCTCAAGAAAGAGTTTTGGCGGGAAGTCTGAAGGGACATGTTGTGCTCTTGTTTTATTTTCATTTTCTTGATGTATTTTTGAGTTATATCGGATAAAGTTGATGGCATTTTGTTCGATATAGGTCAATGACAGTGCACGAGTGTTGTGAAATGAAATGACAGTGCGAAAACAATGTTTTTCGACTTGCCTCCAAAACTCCATCGGACTCGTTCTGGTAAAGTAGCCATCGCTTTACTTGAACATCTGCCTGACTAGACTGACTGATACCTGACGACCAACTGATTTTTTCTATGACTACTAAGTGATGCAAAACTTATACTTGACGCTGGCAATATGCACAGAGTTTGCGTTGCCATTATTCATTATTCAATAATGGCATCGCAAACGAACGAATGTAACCTCAAGAAAGTCTTACCCGGGGTCGTATAGGCATCCGACAAGGTTTAACGACTGTACCACTGGGCGTTACACCAGCCGGGACCAATGGCTTAAAATGCCCTCCGAAGCACGAAAACGCGCATAAAATTTATGCCACACGGTCACCCATCAACACCCGACCGTGCCCGCTTTGCTTAACTACGTAGGTCCCTTGCTTTCTATGACAGCCGCCGGGCCATGCGCGCTTTTGCACCTAATTAGGTAAAACTTTTTGAAGTGAAAACTTCTTTAGCGGCGTTGTGCACTTTTTTGGGATGGGTAAAAAATTTTAAACTCACGTCAGGACACGTGGCCTGATCGAATATTCAAGACGGAGGGGTGACAGCTGATGACGCCTCGACTCTTGTAAAATTCGTTTATATCAAGTATTTAAAACATGGACATTGAACAAAGTGCATCTTTTTATGAAAAAAGTGACGAAGAAATAGTGAAAGAAAATGAGTGAGTACTTTATAAAAATACTAGATGAAAACCTACTGAAAATTCTAGATGAAAAATAATACTGATAATAAAAGTTCGTGCGAAATTATTCCCTAACCATTCCAAAATAACAAAAATGCACAACGTAGGTACCTAATAGTAAGTTATAATAAGGGAGTTTTGGCGGGAAGTCGAAAAAGACATATTGTGCTCTGTTTTATTTTCATTTTCTTGGTGTATTTTTGAGTTATATCGGATAAAGTTGATGGCATTTTGTTTGATATAGGTTAATTACAGTGCACGAGTGTTTGTGAAATAGAATAACAGTGCTAAAATATGTTTTTCTGCTTGCCTCCAAAATTCCATCGGACAAGTTCTAGTAAAGTAGCCATCGCTTTACTTGAATGTTGGACTGACTAGACTGACTGATTGCTGACGACTTACTTACTGTCTTTGTTATTACTTCGTCCAGTTTTATTGAAAGTGGCAAAAATTGATGCAAAAATTACCTTATACTTGACGCTGGCAGTATGCACAGAGTTTGCGATGTCATAATTGAAAAAAAAAAGTTATAATAAGTAATGTTCAAGTTTTCACTTCTACCAGCACTACCGGAGTGCAATCCGTTGTTTTTTTTAAATTTAACTTGCCTTTTTTTCCAGATTTACTGCTCGTATGTTTCCAAGAAGTCAAGTCCAAACCCAGCGCAATAATAGTTTTAATGCCGCCAGAAGGGATCAACATTCAAGATAATACAAACATTATGCAGCCAGAAATTTTGAAAATTCTGAATTTAAAAACGAGAAGGATGGAAGGAGAAGCTCTTCAGTACGATATTGAAGATGACAATGAATTGAGAATGGATTTAGAAGAAGATGAATAAAGAGAATCTTTTGCTGTTTGTTGCCTCGTTAATATTTTTTTATTTGAATGGAGTAGCAGACAAGGACGTAGGCCACGTGGTGTTAAGTAGTCGCTGCAGCCCATGGATATCTTCATACAATCTCAAGCAAGCATAGGTAAGTCTTGTCTGAGGTCGTATGCAGTTGCGCTGCTACTCCGGAGGCTGGTGGTCGCCTCATGTAAGTGTGGCCGGCAACTGCACCTTTCCACCGAAACACAATAGAATTGGTTCACGGCAGAAGTTGGTGCAGCGGTGGTACTTCCCCGGGCGAGCGATAATAGTTCTGTCACCTACAGAGGTAATATTTAGGAGTTCGTAATCTCAAAGAGAGGAGTCCGTAATTTAAAAAAAAAATACAGAACCCACATAAGATTACTTTGTCGTCCATCTATCAAGACACTTTGAAGAAACGCGTGAAAGTCGACATGAGATTAATATCAATTCTTAGGTCTACAATCCCTTGCAGCAAATTAAAAACGAATTTCCAAGTCAACGCAATCAAAAGATACGGCCATTTTAGTTCCGTTAAGGCGCATATTTTGGCGTACGAAGG
The DNA here is from genome assembly GCA_911387765.1 of Pyrgus malvae. Classification (NCBI taxonomy): domain Eukaryota; kingdom Metazoa; phylum Arthropoda; class Insecta; order Lepidoptera; family Hesperiidae; genus Pyrgus; species Pyrgus malvae. Next base: position 2,073,395 of record OU426976.1, on the reverse strand, counting down.
GTAATTACTTACCTTTGTTTTTTGGTATCGGGGGAAACCTTCAAAAGATACCCAGCACCTTTGGAGAGGTTACCGGGTTATGTGGGGTTTTACCGCACTAAAACCCCCTCGGTGGCTTGTCTCTGCGCTTGGGAGGACTCCGGGATCTCCAGTGGAACGCACCGTGACGTCCACGCGCGGCGCCCAGCACGGGCCTTTCTTCGGGAGAGCAGACGTGCTCTCCTGCAGCTTCCGATGCTTACGGTGGCATGGGCACACACCGCCGCCCTTCCCGGGGCTGCTAGCTGGACGGATCGAGCTCCCACTCTCACCGGTGGAACAGAGGCCTAAGACTCGAACACTGAAATTGTGTGTAGATGTCCACGGTCTACAGCGAACACTTAAGTACGAGTTACACATCGTCTATTATATACTCTATTTGAATAAAAAAATACTCATAACTTTACAAACTGATGTATAGCTTAGCTATGACGACTTTGTCGTCTGCCGAATTTCTATTTTGATAGATTTTATGACTTATGATTGTATCTTGTATGCTCAAATTACCTAATTGTAAGGAATAAAATAAATAATGTAGTTTATAAAACTAAAAAACACGCTTTTTAAGTTATCAAAAGCGTGTTTTTTAGTTTTTTAAACTACATTATTTTTTTAGTTGGATTTTTTTCATAATATTGTATTGTCATAGGCCCTTGACCCCTATGCAAATTTTCAAGTTAATCAGACGCTTAGAAGTAGGTGAAAACGAAGTTAAAAGATTCCGTTACATACATACATACAGGTCAAGCTAATTATAAGCGTGTTAATGACTCCCTCTGACACGGTTCTGATTAAACAATCGTATTACCTATGCGCTGCACTGAGCAAGTTGTCTATATAATTTACATAATATTGGGATTAAGTAGTGCTGCCACGAGAAAATAAAAATTTACGAGTAACCGTCGTAGAGTCAATAACCCTGATGATGCTCTGTTTTAGGGCGAAACACGTGTAGGTGGTGGTACGTATGTAGGTGTATATTTTTTATTGTTGCATGTGCATGTGTCCTATGTGGGAGGGAGGGAGGTGCTATTGCATGAAAATAGTATATTTCATTACAAGTGCGGAAAGGCTGTCATTGCAAGGAGTTCCGACAAATGTCTACCCGAGCCGAGGCGCAGCCGAAGGTGAGGGTTGACAGTCTGAACTCCTTCCAATGACGGTTCCGCACGTGTACTGAACAACTATTTTTAATACAGTTGCGAAAAAATTAAGCAATTTAATAAAATAATAAAATCACAATAAACTCAACTAACTAATCATCTAAACTCGCAAAGAACATTTTTGAAAAATGGCGCCAACCGTAAAAGAATATAAGCAGAGATTTTTTTTGTTTTCTTCACCCATTCTGGGTAGGCAAAGGGAACTATGCCCATACAGCCAAGTCTTCAGTAGAATTTTTTTATTGATATGAAATGAAAATGTTAATGAGATGAAATGAAATGAAACCTAACCTAACTCATTGAATCAAATCATTAAATCTGATATTGAAACAAATTAGTAGCTTCTTTTAAGAAATATTTTCATGAATCATAAAAACTTCTAAAACTTCGTGTTTGGTTTTTTTTTCTTTTTAATAGACAATATTTTGACAGTTGGGAAAGAAAATGCACGAGTTCGGAAAAGGTAAAGAAAAAACACAAGTGTGTAATAGCCCACTTCCCGAACGCTATACGTCCCTGCAATATGCCACTTTTTGAGCAACTGTATTAAAAAAGTATACACCATCATACGTTCTGATTGCGCATTGTTGCAAAGTAGTTTTTACCTAACTTTATAACAATGAAGTTCCGCAAAATAATGCCCATGGTACCACTACTCATGCTGTTGATACCACAGGCAATGAGTGTGAATAAGTCACGCAAATATTTGTACCATGTCACGTTATTCAACCTGCACTTGACCACCTTTTGGTAGGTGCTAGAACTATTATGGTTCGCCCGGGGAAGTACCACCGCTGCACCCACTTCTGCCGTGAACCGACTCTGTTGTGTTTCGGTGGAAAGGTGCAGTTGCCGGCCACACTTACACGGGGCGACCACCAACCTCCGGAGTAGCAGCGCAACTGCATACGACCTCAGACAAGACTTACCTATGCTTGCTTGAGGTTGTATGTAGATGTCCATGGGCTGCAGCGACCACTTAACACCACGTGGCCTGCATGCTCGTCTGCTACTCCATTCAAATAAAAAAGAAACATTAAGGAAAAAAGGAAAAAAAACCCCATGGTGCCTATCAGTGGGTTATAAAAAAGAGTTACAAAAAAGAATTAAAACAACATTTTATACTTAATATTGTATATTTGGTAACAACTTACAAACATAAAAAATCTAAGTACATAATAAGTACCGATTACATTTCAACACTAAACAGTAAAGTTCATACAAATTGTACTTATAACAATACTAGTGGCCGCCCGCGACTTCGTCCGCGTGGACTTTGGTATTAGTCATAGCATGATGTTAAATAGCCTAAAGCCCTCGGGTGGCTCCCCTGGGGTTGCCCAAAAAAAAGGCTTCCCCGATAAATGGACTATCCAACACAAAAATATTTTTTCAATCGGAACCAGTAAATCCTGAGATTAGTTCGTTCAAACAAACATACAAACTAACGAACGAACTCTTCAGCTTTATGTATAGATTAAAATATTGATTAACGGGCTATTATAAAAAACATAAATAAGCCATAGACAATACTATACTTTATTAATCTATGAAATGAAATAAGAAACATACAATTTTTGTTTTCTTTTAATATTGAATGGCTAAAAGGATTTTTATACAATGCCGTAAAATGAATTAAAAAAATAAGAAACATAAAAGACAGACATGACAATTTTGATAGCTGCGTCAAAATGTAAATAAACAAACAGAAAAAGTATGACGGCGCTATTTATTTGTTAGTCGATTATCTGTCAACTGGCAATACTGACAGATGACGTAACACCGGACGATGGGGTGGCGGCCATTACAGACTCAGTAAGGATTGAGCCAGGAGCGTGTAAGGAGATTGCGCACGCGCCCCACGTGTTTGGGTGGAACGTCGGTCGGTTATAAAGTGATCGTTCTACCTACAAGTGATCTGTCCGTATTATAAATTAGTGATTGTTAATTTCGTAATCAATAAAGGAGTGTCTTAGATTTACGTTACACGCCCACATGAATAACTCTGATGTATGGCCACCGCTCGCCAACAAGTAAATAATTTTGTAAAGAAATAATAAAGAAAAAGCAAAGTATAAGAATAAAACAAACGGATATAAGTTATAAAATATGATAATCGACGTGAATGAAGTAAGTAATAACATGTAGTGTATTTATAACACTACACGGCGCATTTCATTATTTCATTTGCTTCCCGTGGGAATGAGATATTTTCCGGCGGTAAAAAGTAGCCTATATACTTTCTCAACGTCCTTTCTATGTTTATGCCAAATTTCATAAAAATCGGTTCAGTGGTTTAAGCGTGAAAGAGTAGCAGACAGACAGACAGACTGAGTTACTTTCAAATTTATAATATTAGTATGGATTATTTATTGCCTGAAAGGCGATATTTTTGGAATACCTACGAGATTTTTGCTTACATATAAACTTCAGGTGTTAAATAAAGGAAATTTTATTCGATAGATCGAAAAAATTCATCAGATCAATCTCTTCCTACTGAAATATATCAATGGTTTTGTAGCGACCTTCCGCTACTCATCAAGAGATGGCGCTACGGGTGTTCCTGAATCACGCTATCGAAGTTTTCTGAATATTCGACCATATATACAAGCTCCGAATTGAGGCAGTTGGAGCGCGGCCGCTCCCCGGGCATGACCACCTCACCCATCGAGAGATCTCCCTTTACCAAACTGGTGACCCCGGACAAGAATATGTCTATTCTGATCTTCATCAGTCGCACCTTCACTCCCTGGATGGACTGCAGAATCACTTCATCAGCTCTGCAGATCATGTGTGTGTGTGTGTGTGTGTGTGTGTGCGTGTTAACAGTTGTTGTGTATAACAGTGGTTTGTTAGAAGCTGGCGTATCTTCCCTTTTGTATTAATATAAGATCTTACTACAGTCGGAACAGATTCATATACATATACATTGCATAACCAAGCGTAAATCTATGATATGCAATACTATAGATTAAGTAGTATGTAATATGTATGTATGTATGTATGTATAGAAGATTAATTGAGGAACATAATCATTGTCTATGATACTAAGTTAATAGACAGGAAAGTTGTGGTCAATATGCTTGGACCAGGCGTGTAGGCCTCCGTCCAAGTCCTTTATTTTGGACTTCTGCTCCTTCTCCGGCTCCAACGCATCCAGAACTTTCTTCGCGGCCAGCTGGGAGTCGTTGCCACGTCGGCAGATGAAGATCACTAAAACATTTTGTAATATTAAGGACATGATGACACTATTAAAGAATCAGAGAATGAACGGTTTTACAGAAAAATATATGGTGAAAAGTTCTAAAATATGATCCCGTTTTAATATTATTATAAACATTAAGATTAATAAGATTTTCAATAAAATAAAAGTATTAAATACAGCAATCGGCCATGTTATCTGAAACGCCAATCAAAAGGAATGACGTCACGTCTCAGTTAATGTCATCGTGTTGCTTGAAGTTTGACGAGCAAGCCGACGCCATGACACCTACGAGCGTTTTCGCGCTTAATTCAAATTACATAGCTGAAAATACATTATTTACGTTAAAAGTTGAGTTTATTGCTGAAATAAACTTTTTTCGAAACTAGGAGACGTGTACCTACAACAAGGAAAGGTACTTAAAAATCTGTCATCATGCCCATTTAAGATATAATGATCGAATGATTTGACGACCCGCTGGTTACCATGCCGGACTGCCAATCGAGGGGTCCCGGGTTCGATTCCCGGCGAAACAGAAATTTGAATGATAAGTTTAAATTTCTGTTCTCGGTCTGGGTATTTGTGTTCCTGTCTTTGTAAGTGTCCATGGTACCCACGACACAGGGTATTAGTTACGTTAGTGTGGGGCTATGAGTGTGTAACGTTTATGAAAAAAACGTGTTGGACTCCGGTAGTGCCGGCAGAAGTGAAAACTTGAACATTAACGTTGTGCATTTTTGATATTTTGGAACGGTTAGAGAATAATTTCGCACGAACTGCTTTTATTATCAGTATCATTTTTCATCTAGTATTTTTATAAAGTACTCACTCATTTTCTTTCACTATTTCTTCGTCATTTTTTTAATTAATAGATGCACTTTGTTCAATGTCCATATTTTAAATACTTGATATAAACGAATTTTACAAGTATAGACAGTCGAGCCATCAGCTGTCACCCCTCCGTCTTACGAATTTTCGATCAGGCCACGTGTTCTGACGCGAGTTTAACATTTTTTAACCATCCAAAAAATAGTGCACAGCGCCGTTAAAGAAGTTTTCACTTCAAAAAGATCGATAACTGATACTGATGGCTATTACTATAGTCAACAGTAGATAACTATACACCTCCATCAGCCCGCATTGGAGCGGCGTAGTGGAGTAAGCTCCAGGCCTCCTAAATGATGGGCAGAGACCCGTGTCCATCAGTGGGACGCAAAAATGATTGCAGCCAGATTACTACAGTAATGGTAACTATAGTAACTGACGACTTATTCTGTGATGCACACAGGGAAAATGCGATGCTACATTTCCTTTATAGACACTTTTAACGTACTTTTTTGGTTTTAGTTTTGGACTCAGCCTTTTTTTGGTATCGGGGGAAAAACCTTCAAATAGTACCCAGGCTTACGAGAGGATACCGGGTTATGTGGGATTTGTACCGCACTAAAACCACCTCGCAGAGGCGCTTGGGAAGGCGGGATCTCCAGTGGAACGCAATCCTCGGCAACGGGCCCATCCTGGGGAGAGCAAATGCTCTCTCCTGCACCTTCCTCTTCTCACGGCGGCATGCAGCCACGCCACACCGCCGTCCTCCCCGGGGCTGCTGTCTGGAGGGTCAAGCTCCCACTCTCACCGCCCGCAACCCCGGAAGCCCCTTTTAGTCGCCTTTACGATCAAGCAGGGGATACCGTAGCTCTATTCTTAATCCCGAAGCTACAGGGACTATGTCCTACATCCCTACCAATTGCTAGATCTTTGCAGCAGTGGGGATATTAAAAACGGTACAGATACTTCAACTCAGTTGTGCGCGCGGCGCTATGTGTGGGTAAACCTGTATATACACAGTGACTTTGTGTGCGTGACAAGAGGTACAGTGAAGTTGCTCGGACGATCACGGCCGCGTCACTGTCACACAAATGAAAGCTGCATAATTACTAGCCCACGCACACATAGCGCCTGACTGAGTTGAAGTATCTGTAACAAAATGAAAGCATACCTTGACTGGTGCACCTCCGAATCTCATCCAGAAGCTGATCCAACCTCTTATCACGAAGATTGTCCAGTGGGTAATTGACGGCGCCTGATATTCTACACATATCAAACTCTCCCGCGCTTCGTACATCCACCAATAGATGGCGTTGATCGCTGCTGTCTTTAGAGTCCGCCAAGAGATGGCGCTGCTTGTCTAGGACCGGTGGTTGTAATGTTTCGTACTTTTTAAGTCTGGTGGCGAGGTCTTGTGCTGATATGCGGTGTTCGGGAGGCAGGATTTTTAGGTCGAGGTCCTGTGGAAAGTAATTCAATTAGTGATAATCCTATTGAGAATTTAATGACAATGTTAAAGTACAGTACGTAAGGTCACCGTAAAGACTTTTTATGCAAACGAGATCATGCCTGAAGAACAGCCTCGCTCACTGCTGGGCACGGGTCTCTCCCCATTATTGGGGAGGCCTGTAGCTTACTCCACCACGCTGCTCCAAGGCGGGTTGGTGGATATGCAGGTTAGTAGCTAACTCGCTGTCGGATGTTTTCAAACCGCCCATAAGGCCTCCGACAAGGTTTAACGACTGTTATCTATCGACAACAACCGGGAACGACGGTTTAACGTATCTTTTTGCCACTAGCGGTCACCCATCGCATAGCGACATGCGGCCACGCACACACCGCCTTCCCGGGGCTGCTGGCTGGAGGGTCGAACTCCCACTCTCACCGCTCACAACCCCGGAAGCCTCCTCCGTCACCTCAGGTACTAACAGGCAGGGGCTTTATTTTTAATCCCGAAGCTACACGTGGCGCAACGGTTACCATGCCGGACTGCCGATCGAAGGGTCCCGGGTTTGATTCCCGACGAAACAGAAATTTGAATGATGAGTTTAAACTTCTGTTCTCTGTCTGGGTGTTTGTATTTCTGTCTTTGTATGTGTCAACACACAGGGTATATCTGCGCTACTGTGGTGTGAGTATGAGTGTGTAAGTTATTCATCTGGCTTTTGAATAAAACAAATGTGTTAAGTAAGCAGAAATAATTATGTATTTCCATAATTTGACCAATACGATATAACAATGAATAATACAAAATCACAGTAAATACGTTTTACAACACGATAGCAACATTGAGAATAGTATATTTCATTACAAGTGCGGAAAGGCTGTCATTGCAAGGAGTTCCGACAAATGTCTACCCGAGCCGGGGGGCAGCCGAAGGTGAGGGATGACAGTCGGAACTCCTTCCAATGACGGTTCCGCACGTGTACTGAACGACAATTTTTAATACAGTTTCGAAAAAATGAAGCAATTTAATAAAATAATAAAAACTCGCAAAGAACATTTTTGAAAAATGGCGCCAACCGTAAAAGAATACCTATATGCAGAGGTTTTTTTTTGTTTTCTTCACCCATTCTGGGTAGGCAAAGGGAACTATGCCCATACAGCCAAGTCTTCAGTAGATTTTTTTTATTGATATGAAATGAAAATGTCAATGAGATGAAATGAAATGAAACCTAACCTAACTCATTGAATCAAATCATTAAATCTGATATTGAAACAAATTAGTAGCTTCTCTTTAGAAATATTTGCATGAATCATAAAAACTTCTAAAACTTCGTGGTTGGTTTTTTCTTTTTAATAGACATTATTTTGACAGTTGGGAAAGAGAACGCATGAGTGCGGAAAAGGTAAAGAAAAAGCACGAGTGTGTAATAGCCCACTTCCCGCACGCTATATGCAATACGTCACTTTTTGAGCAACTGTATTAAAAACTAATTTTTTCCATTTGAAAATATGGCCTAAACTCTACTACAATATACTTATCAGATCTTCACTATTTTTGCACTTTATAGCCTTTGATATTTGACAGCCTCCGTGGCGTAGTGGGTGATGAGTCGACTGCAAAGCGTGAGGTCGTGGGTTCGATTCCCACCCAGGACAAATATTTGTGTGATGAACATGACTATTTGTTCTGTGTCTGGGTGTTAATTTATCTATTTAAGTATGTATTTAGAATTATATAAGTATGTTTATCAGCTTTCTGATTACCATAGCACAAGCTCTGCTTAGTTTGGAATCAGATGGTGTTGTGTGAATTGTCCAAAGATATTTATATTTATTTTAAATCAATACACCAGTATTTTTAACTTTTATAAATACATGTTCTCTTATTGTTTTTTAAATGAAGGAATACACTGAATGACTTGACGTTGACGTTTTAAGCAATCATTCGTCTTGATTTTTGACGTGACAAAGTCTAATAAATCGATGAACGCCGGCTGCACGCACGAAAAAGGATGACTCATTGTACGTTACGCTCATTGTACGTTACGCTCATTGTACATTACGCTCATTGTACGTTACGCTCATTGTACGTTACGCTCATTGTACGTTACGCTCATTGTACGTTACGTTCATTGTACGTTACGCTCATTGTACGTTACGCTCATTATACGTTACGCTCATTGTACGTTACGCTCATTGTAACGTTACGCTAACTGTACGTGACTCTCATAATACGTTACGCTCATTGTACGTTACGATCAGCGCTTGTACGTTACGTTGAGCCTTGAACGTTCGGCTTGCGCTGTTCGTCGACTGTTTATAAAGTGAAGTGAAAAGTTAATGTGGTTTTCATTGTTTTGTTATGACGTTGTCACGTTAAACTATCGTCCGTTTTATTCTTAACATTTTTCAAGTATTTTAATAGCTTCACGTAGCATATTATGTAAATCGCTGGTAGCCGGATCAAACCATCTACAAAGTAGGTTACTTTACTTTCACCACTGGTTATTATAATAATCGACATTAAAATCGCTAAAATTCTTATCCAAATCCTGGAACTGCACCGCACTGTTATGTTGCATAACCACATCACAGATATCACTATCATTTTTCGGCTTAAAAATCCTTATATTTTTCGCACTGACAACTTTCGAGAACGTTTTTCGCGAAGCTGGGCTTATGTTACTCAATTTCATATCCTTAACATATTTATTGTACAACTGGAACAAGTTTTTAATGTTATCTATATTTATGTACTCTATTTTATCTGTGGTCCGACAAATGTCACATTTAGGCGGGAGTTTCGGTAGATTATCTATGTACGAGTTGACGTTTATTGATTTGAGCGGTTTTTTAGCGCTTTTCGGTCTGTTTTCTGTCGTTAACCAGCATCTAACCATCGCTTCTTTGATCCCTAGCGTATTTAAAAACATGACACGACACACAGGTAATCTTTCTTCTTTTATATACAAGTGATATATTTTGGAGTCTCCCTTTCTCGAAATCTCTCCTTTATGACTCACTCTCCTACGTTTCGGAGGAACCGCATCCACCAACTTTCTTACATAATTCTTCTTGTCTCGCCAATCGAGATCATTCCAGAAGAATAAAAATATCTCTCTTCTCATCTCTTCTGGGATTTCGGAACAGAACCTGGATCCTTTCGCACAGAATTCGGATATACAGGGTGGTCCCATTCTACGTTCAGATTTCGGAACGTCCTGTATCCACTTCTTTTTTGATTCTTCTGAAAGTGACGAACGAAAACCGAAGTACCTCTGTCCTGTCATTCTTTTGATCTTCTCTTCTTTTCTTCGCTGCGATTTCAGTCTTGATTCTTCTGTTTTCTGAAAATATTTTTTTATTGTTATATTTTATCAATTAATAACAAATTTTAAGAGAATTCGAAATAACATCCAATACTTCGAATGTTACAATGGTTGAAAGAAAAAAAAACGATTGTTTATAATACATATAAATTTTTATTATCAGAAAAGAGCTTACCTTAGATTTTGCAACATTCGTAGTGTTGAAATTTTATACACTATAAATAAATCGTTAGATCGGGAAATGTACCGATGTTTAATTCCTGTTATCAATTTGTGATAAAAAAATATCGAAAAACACATCAATGTGAGTTCTGGTGGCGTAAGGTTTCCGTACTTAGAAGGTAAAATTAATAAATAAAAAACACGCTTGTGTGAAAAAAATTAAAAAAATATTTTATTTGCGTGAATTAAAATAATGTAAAAAAGAAAAAAAAATTAAAAAAAAGCGTGGGTGCTATTTGATATACTAAAATGATTATCATTCAATTCGTAGGTATACGCCATTAAATATTTATAACCATTGGCACCCCGTAGAATAAAGTATCAAAATATTGAAAAATTTATTAATGGTGGCCCTGAGAAAACTAAACTTGATAAGGCATAAAAATCATGTACGTACTTAAGAAATGTACTCATAACAGCTGCCAGCTTATGGAAATTAAATTAACTAGGTTGTTCTCACCTCCTCTTTGGCCTGAGTCTTGCAAAACGCCTCGTAGTCGACCAACAGTCCACTTGAAGTCTCTGAACAACTTGTACACTCCGGGTTGCGGGGTCGCAGTTTCACTGAAATTAACCAATGACACAGTTATGGTGGGAAGTCTGAAAGGACATGTTGTGTTATTTTTTTATTTTCATTTTCTTGGTGTATTTTTGAGTTATATCGGATAAAGTTGATGGCATTTTGTTCGATATAGGTTAATGACAGTGCACGAGTGTTTGTAAAATAAAATAACATTGCGAAAACATGTTTTTTCTGCTTGCCTCCAAAATTCCATCGGACACGTTCTGGTAAAGTACCTAGCCATCGCTTTACTTGAACATCTGACAGACTAGAATGACTGATTAGTGACGACTTACTGATTAATTTCTATGACTAAAAAGTGATGAAAAATGTAAAAATGCAAAAATTTTACAAGCTGGGTACCGCGCGTATATCTGCCTTCCACGTTAAACAAAGATACGCACACAATATATAAAGCCGAAGAGTTCGTTGGTTTGTTTGAACGCGCTAATCTCATGACCTACTGGTGATATAATGAAAAATTATTTTTGTGTTGAATAATCCATTTATTGGAGAATGCTACAGGCTATATAACATCATGCTATGACTAATACCAAAGTCCACGCGGACGAAGTCGTTGGCGGCCGTTAGTATCGAATGAATGAATGAATGAATGAATGAATATATTTATTTGTTTGTTTAAGCATGCGTACATATTTGGTGTTATAAACAAGGTTAACCGACATACTTTACTAGATACACCAGTGTACAAATATTTTATGCCACAATAAGAGCGTATTAATTTATCAAATTTTATATAAAAAGGTATTACAATAATTTTCAAGATAAAAATGTCTAAATTATGTCAAAAAATATAAGTTGACTCACCTACTCTGAAAGTCATATCCTCTCCATCAAAGACGAGCATTCTCCCCACTAATAGCTTCTCATGGGTGAGGCCAACGAGGATTTTTATAGCTTCTAGCGCTTGCAAGCAACCTGTAAACAAACATGGCCGATGTGAACATCAAAGGGAAAAATCACATTTTATTTCGCACATTTGACGACCCGCGTGGCGTAATGGTTACCATGCCGGACTGCCAATCGAAGGGTCCCGCGTTCGAATCCCGGCGAAGCAGAAAATTGAATGATGAGTTTAAATTTTTGTTCTCCGTCAGGGTGTTTGTGTTTCTGTCTCTGTGTGTGTCCATGGTACCCACGACACAGGGTATATCTACGCTAATATGGGGCTTTGAGTGTGAAACGTTATTTTTTATTTTTTTATTTCATAAGAATGGGAGTTTTCGATTAAGTATGTTTTTACCAGACTGCGTCAGAAGGAGGGTTATGTTTTTAGAGACTATGTTTGAATGTATGTATAATTGTTTGGCACGCTTTGCAGCCTGAACGGCTTAATGGATTTTAGCTTGAGAGGTGTCGTTAGATTCGTATTTACTGTGAGAGTGACACTGGGTATATCAACATAAAATAACGGTAATTAAAAAAACTAAAAAGCCCGACTGCGTTTCTGTGTAATTTGGAAATGTAAAAACCCTAAAACAATAAAGTCGTCATACCCGATTGCACTTAAGATACTTTTCTTGCTTGTGGTAATGACTCTTAAAACTATTGTGGAGTCGGGTCGGGCCCTTAGTAAAATGGTGTACCCATAGAAATCAAAAAACAAGGAGAACTGCCATTGAGGCGTAACTCTGTCCGTACATGGAAATATTTATTTATTTATTTATTTATTTACCATTTTGTAAACCTACAGTTTACAAGGGCGAACTTAATGCCTAGTGGCATTCTCTGCCAGTTACCCTTGATGAAGGCGATAAATTGTGGTAGGCGAAACAAAACAGCAAACTTACATAACATAACCTAATACACAAAAGTTGAATATACATACATATAATAAATAATAATACATACATACATACAAATATAACTAATAGATATAATAATATATATACACCATATGATAAATACATACATATATAATATACTAAATACAATAAATATACGGAACCTTATTTCATAGTTGTGAACGTATTTAATAGAACACACGTGTTGTTAGCGGCATCTAGCGTCGAGAATTGGTACTAGGTGGTGAATTTCTGTTATTTATGGCAAAATGTCGTAAGTGAAATTATTGTTAAACAAAAAATAATCTTACGGCTGTAACTTTAAGATCGCATGTTGAATATCATTTATAGTGTTATTTATTTATTTATTTATTTATTTATTTATTTACTTATTTACACAACTATATAAACATTACAGAATTAAATCCAATACGCTTACATAGTTGAACGAGATTGTACATATCTTTCTGCAACTCTGCGAAACACAGCAGGCGTAGAAGAGAACAAGTCTAGGGTTGGATCCCAAGCCAGCACACCATTGAGCAAGGTTAAGGCGCGAACAAATGGCGACTCACGAAACGAAACCGTCCTAGATACTGGCACGAAAAACAATTTTCGTTGGCGATGTCTGACGCTTGTCTTTGTGACATTCAGCGATATTAACTCTAGCACTGAAGGGTTGCATATATCCCCCCTAACCAAAAGATAAAAATATTTCATGAGGGCTAGTTCTCGCCTGACTTCCAGTGAGTCATAGCCCAACATTCCTTGCAAGAATAAGGTTGGATATATATTTGGATACCCCACAGAATAGCCATACTGTTTAAAATAAAGCCACCTTAAGAATTTCTTTTGGAGTTTCTCCACCATGAGTTTATATTTCACTTCATGTGGACTCCAGATAACTGAATTGCTTTCTAATATACTTCTTACGAAGCTGTTATATAACAATTTAATTGGAGCGACACTTTCAAGGTCTCTAGCTTGGCGTAACACAAATCCAAGTGATTTGTAAGCTCTGGTAGTGATATCATAGATATGGTCAGTAAAGGTTAAGTTTGACCGCACTATGACTCCTAAGTCTGTCACGGTCTCATGTCTATCCAAAGCAACTGTGCCTAATCTATAATGATAGACAATAGGTTTATGAGCTCGCGTGAAGGATACCACAGAACACTTGGTCACATTGAACATCTATTCCGTTCAGTCCATTCAGCAACATTATTAATATCATCCTGTAAGCGATCGCAGTCTGATGCATTTCCAACCTTAATGAACAATTTCAAGTCATCTGCAAACAACAGACAATTAGCTGTGCTAACTGTGTCGGGCAAATCGTTGATAAAAATTAAAAATAGCAATGGACCGAGGTTTGAGCCTTGACTTATGCCGGAAAGCGTATAATACGGCTTAGAGACGCATCCATTGTACTGCACATACTGCCTCCGATTGCGGAGGTAGCAGGAGAAAAACTGTAGTAAGGCGGGAGTAAATCCGGCAGCTGCAAATTTACGGAGAAGTAGATCATTATCAACCGTATCAAACGCTTTCCTGAAATCAAAATACGCAGTGTCCACCTGAGAACCACTATCTACCGCTGCAGCAGTGTATGCATGAAAAGAAAGTAAATTGCTCACAGTGGAACGGCCAACTCTAAAACCATGTTGTGAGTCTGAAAATTGGCTCTCCAACTGAACACTGAGCAATTGATGTAAAACATGTTCAAACAATTTACCGAACACCGACAGCACAGCTATCGGTCTAAAGTTACTTGCCTCTGAACTGAACTTGCTCTTTGGGATCGGGATTACCCTAGATACTTTCCATACCTCCGGATATGTACTACTCTTGAGACAGCGATTGTAAATATGCAATAAAGGTTGAACTAATATCATACGGCAATCCTTAACCACGAAAGGTGGAATACCATCTGGACCTGTTGATCGCTTCAGTTTCAAATTGTTTAGAGCTTGTTTTATTACTTCCAGGCTGATACATTCAATATGAATACGTCTGTTTGAAACGTTTGCGGTACTTACTGCAGTTTGGACGTCAAGAATTGGAGGCCGAGTTGAATACACAGAGTGGAAGTAATTGGCCAGCAATTGCGCACCCTTATCTTCAGGTACTAGTGTACCATTATGCGTTATAGTATTCTGTTGTTTTTTCTTACGTTTGGTACCTATATAGCTCCAAAAACTTGAAGGGTTGTGCTGTAGGTCGCTCTCCATCCGTTTTTTGAAAAGACGGTAGTCGGCCGCGATATTCAATTTAACCAGTGCTCTGTAGTATGAGAACTTCACGCGGTACTTACTTAATGTCGTTTTTTTATGAAGACGATGAAAATGCGCTTTAAATTTTATGTAGCGTCTTGTTAAAGGCGAGTACCAAACAGGGTAAGAAAACCGAGATCGTACTGCCGCACGCTCTTTTCTGGGCACGCAGTTATCTATACAATTATACAATAAAGAATAAAAATTCGCTACAAGGGCGTTCACATCCGTTGTAGAATATAGAGAATGCCAATTAATATTTCTGATGGCTTCATAAAGTTTATGAAAGTCAGCTTTCCGAAAATTCCATTCAGTGCTAGAGTTAATATTAAAAGGCGTTGTTAAACGTTCAACGGCAATCGGCCTACGTTCGATGAAAATATCAAGTGGCGGGTGATAGGCATCCGGTAAGATCAGCGCGTCTACCGATCGCCGCACCTCCACCCCACACAATGCCGAGCCGGCCAGGATCAGGTCTAGCATGCCCTTCTGAGAATTAAAAATTGAATTTACCTGCTGTAATTCGCAGAACTCCAGAAGATATTCGAAATTAGCAACAGTGTGTTCAGAGGCAGAATTTAGATTAAAATCTCCGCCAACAATCAAATTTTCATATTTTACACTAACTGACTCAATACAATTAAAAATAATATTATACCCGATTTCATTTGTGTTAGATGGAATATAAATGCTCATGAGAGTAACGAGAAAGTGGTTTTCGGAATAGAGTCCCGCACATAACACTTCACAACCAGTAATGTCATATGGATTTTTTATTTCAATTTGTCGCAGTTGGTATCTGGATGCGGCTATAATCGCCACTCCTCCTCCTCGGCGTGCACCCGGTCTATCAGCTCTAAGAATATGATATCCTGTGGGGATAATTTCTGAGTCCTCTATTCCCGGCGTGAGCCATGTTTCTGTTAGGAGAAAGGCATCCGCTTGCGACGTTGTTATTTGTGTAGCGACGGTTTGCAATTTCGTACGTAGGCCTCGTACATTCTGGTAGTACACCAGAGTGAAGGTTCGAGTATTATTTTTGCATACAAACTTCCTATTCGTTTCTATTGACTGTTTGTCTCTTACGAAACCACTCGTTCAGACGAGTGTGCGGAGGCCAATTTTCTGGAGACATGAAGAAAGCAAAACTACTTTCTGGAACCGACACTACAAAAGACGAGTATCTGTCATGTTTTAATTGAATCTTTTCTACATCATACGGTTTCTCATTATTCTTCTTCTTATTCATATATTTTTGAACCATTTCTACGGTCGTCTCTGTACTAAGTGACCAGAGATGGATCAGTCGAAATTTTTCAACTGCCGTTAGCGAGTCATCTGTATCCCCCGTACCTCTGACAATTGGACGTCTTTGTTTTCGTCGCGATATTGTGATCCATTGCTCGCCTTTCTTATCAACGGTGTTGTCTTCACCTAAGTGAGTCATCCGTGGAGCCACCGCAGCGTTGATATATTGCGCGTGCGACAACGTAGGGCGCTGCGGAGTGCGAGCGGCGGATAATGCAGGCGGAGAGGGCAGTGCGGGAGGGGGCCCCGGTGGGGCTCGGCCTGACGGATCGCTCTCGTGAGCAGTCGACTCACCTCGTTCGTCGTCGTCGGCTTTAGCTCGGGCACGTCTCTTGCGCGTCATCACTGGTTCGATCCTTTGCTCTCTTTCGGCGATTTGTATTACTGTGTGCGACGTCACAGGTCTCTCGCTCTTGCTGTTATCGGTGACTTGCGGTTTTTGGTGCTCATTACTAGCAATTAAATTATCAACTTTTGCTTCTAATGAGCGTACCATTTGCACAAGAGAGTTGATTTTTAGTTCCATCGGTAGAACTATGCTTTGAATAGCTTTTAGTACTTCAGAACTACTGCACGTATCCATTTTACTTTTTAAATCACGAATGAAATACGGAGCGTAAACGAAACACACTTGCACGGGCGAGCGCGGGGGGCGGTCTCTGGTTATACTGTCAAACTTTTTTTAAATTAGTGACCAATGGTATTTATCTTTTATATGTATTGTAATGTGCACGGCTTTTGAAAATGTGTGTGTTTTGGAGACACTGGTTCTGGTGCAAATAGCAGGTTATAACATTTCTCTTGTTTTTCCTTTGCTCTGTGGGTGTACCTTTGGTCCTGAATCAATGGGCACCGAGACAAAAGACCAGCGAGAATACGGGTTATGGGAGATATAGCATGCACTACAGCTACTATTAGTTACACAGAACATTATTAACAGAAGTTAGAATGGAAATGTGGGCGGGGCAGACGTCGCCAAGAAATTTTGAGCAAACGCTCAAAATTCCAAAATCTCTACAGAAACACGCGATCGTGCTACAATATGCGTGCTTGTGTGCGTGCTTGGGTGTGATTCGTTCATTTGAAATCGCGTGATTGTGCGGCGCTGAGATTGGCTAGATGTGAAATTGCAAATATGTGCGTAAGCTTCGTATTTATTTAAGTACAGATGTAATGGAGGTGAAAGGCGGGGCTTAATAGGCGACACCAGTCTTCATACAAACGGCGTATTATTGCCGTTCTACCTTTCTTAATAATGTTCTGTGATTAGTTACCTATGACCCCCGGGACAGGTCCGGCGACGCCCTGCGCGGAGCAGCTGCCAACAGCTTCGGGGGGTGGCGGTTGGGGAAATACGCAGCGGTAGCACGGACCCACCAGGTTCGGATCCTGGGAAAAAATTGATTTTTAATACCTTACAATTTGGTCAATATGAAGATTAAAACAAATATCTTTTTACGCAACAAATACATCGACGCTCTGCAATAGGCAAAGAACTCCAGGCAAAGAAAGAAAAGAAGGTGGTAATTTTGCTTGGCAATTGGCATAGGAAGAGTGAATTATTAGTCTTGCTTGGTAGGCGAGGCCTCACCAATAATAATGGGGAGAGATCCATGCCCAGCAGTGGGCTATAAAAAGGTTTGTCAAAGGGAGATCTCCCGCTGGGCGAGGTGGTCATGCCCAGCAAGAGGCCGCGCTCCGATCGACTCAATTCGGAGCTTCTATGTATATGTGGTCGGATATTCAGAAAAATTCGATAGCGTGATTCAGAATACCCGTGGCGCCATCTCTTGATGAATTGCGGAAAGTCGCCACAAAGGGTTGTAGTCAATCATAAACAAGATTTTAAAAAAAATTGAATTGTAGATTTAGCGCCATCTCTTGGTATGTTGCACACAGTGACACTCGTATAGCATGCACATGATAGATGGACATAAATTGCAACATTCTGGCTGAGATCATCTGGCACTCGTGTGGGCTTCCTTACAATAAAAAAAATCTCGAAATTACCTTCTCATTATTGTTTCGGAACGCTCTGTATCCGTAAATAGTGAGTTGTCCCTCCAATTTGAGAGCGCTTCCCGAAATTAGGGGTACCTGGAAAAATCGACAAAATATTTTTCTCAATTTAAAATACGTGTATACATACCCGTTTGGCAAACTTCTAGATCCCAAGCGCATCGTACGGTTCCTAACAACCGTCGGCCTTGTATACTAATATTATAAATTTTGTATTTTTGTATGTTTGTGATGAATAAACTCAAAAACTACTGTTCCGATTTAAAAAATTCTTTCACCATTAGAAAGTTACATTTACCCTGAGTAACTTAGGCTACTTGTACCGCGGCGGGAAAATGCTTCATTCCTACGTGAAAACGGGTAATAGGGTCAACGCGGTTGAAGCAACTGGCTAAACGCTTATTTGATTGATTTTAATATAGCAATGAAGCCTGGAATATCACATAGGCTATTTTTCATCCTACGGGGATCCTATGATAATAATCTAATCCTATGATAATAATATAATCCATACTAATGTTATAAATTCGACAATTATACTTTGTGTATGTGTGTGTGTGTCTGCGCGCGCGCGCGTGTCTGTGTGTGTGTGTGTGTGTGTGTGAGCGCGTGCGTGCGTGCGTGTCGTACGTTTTCATGATAGTGTAGGAAAAGGATGGGGAAAAATACTTTCCCATGGAAGAAATTTGTGTGTATCATCATTAAGTTATCTCAAACCACCCAAGCGAAGCCTGGTTTGTTCACTCATTTATAATATGATATCAGCATAGATAGATAGGGCGAGGAGAAGAGTCATTTTCAAGTAAATAGCATCTCTAACAATCATTGAAACTCCACCGAATGGGTAATCCACTTAGTACCAGCTTCTTCATTTTAAATTTTTGCCACACTATAATTTTTGGCAACGCAATTTAATACAAAGACAAGAGTCATACTCTCATGCTTGATTCAGGTTGTGTGTAGAAGTCCACGGGCTGAAGCAACCATCTAGCACCCCATGGCATATCTTTTTTTGGTATCAGGAGGAAACCTTCAAAAGGTACCCGGCACCTTGGGAGAGATGTTACCGGGTTATGTGGGATTTGTACCGCACTAAAACCCCCTCGGTGGTTGCCTCTGCGCTTGGTGAGGACTCCGGGATCTCCAGTGGAACGCACCGGTGTCCACGTGCGGCGCCCAGAACGGGCCCATCTTCGGAAGAGCAGATGTGCTCTCCTGCACCTTCCGATGTTCACAGCGGCATGCGGCCACGCACACACCGCCGTCCTTCTCGGGGCTGCTGGCTGAACGGATACCTGCTGGTCTGGTTTTATTTTATGTCATAATGATTGTTGTGCATTACAAACAATAAAGAGTTTATCTATCTATCTATCTATCTATCTATCTATCTATCTATCTATCTGCTATTTCATTTAAGCAATTTGAAAACACCCATCCTCACCTTCGCCTTAGCGCAGACATCACCCAGTAAATAGCGGGTGGGCACATTGTCACTACAATCCAACACCACCTGGTACTTGGCCACTATGTCCAACGCATTAGTAGACGTAAGTTGTATGTTGTACGGAGTTACTTTTACGTGTGAGTTTATCCTGAAACAATAAAAAATCTATACTAACATATGAAGCTGAAGAGTTGTTTGAACTGTTTATCTTCTTCTTAATCTTCTTAATATATATAAATCTCGTGTCACAATGTTTGTCCTCAATGGACTCCTAAACCAATTAACCGATTATAATAAAATTCGCACACCGTGTGCAATATCATCCAATTTGAAAGATAGGATAGCTTACATCTCAATTTATAGTCGCAATACTATTTTATTTTTGATATTTTAAGGCAAGACAACGTCTTCCGGAATCGCTCTGTTAGTAACTGTCAAACATTGATTCTTCGCGCCATCGTCCAGAAGTTTGACGTTGTCTGAATAACAATACATCTGTCACTATTTGTTTTATATTTTTATTTGGCAGTAACATAAAAACTCTTTGAGATGATAAATAAACTAATCCTCTTTCAATATATTTAAGGCAGGACAACGTCTGCCTGGTTCACTAGTATTATATATTAAAAACTACGGTTTAAACGCGCTAATCTCAGGAACTACTGGTTCGAATTGAAAAATTCTTTTTCATATCACATGCATTGAAACAGCGAGTTTTGATCTCTGTTTTGCCAGTCGAAATAAGACAATTTCAAACCAATGCGAATGTGTCAGTCAGAAAAAACACGGCACCTTCATTTATTTATTATGTACGTCTTTATTTCAAGTCTGTCAGAATCGCACTGACAACTGTAGTCAAATCGTTGTCAAAAGATATTACTGCGCTATTTGTCTGAAATAAGTAGTCTTACTTCGACTGGCTACAGAAATCAAAATTCGTTGTTTCATTACATGTGATATGAAAAATACAGTGTGTGGCTCGGGATGAAACAAAGACGAGTTTAGACCAGGGCGGTGACAGCCCTCGCTTCGCTCGGGCAGTCACCTCTCGCCCTCGTCAAAAATCGTCTTGTTTCACCCCTTGCCACACAATATACTATTTAATACAGTCTCAACCCTCAACCCTCACCTTCGGCTGCGCCTCGGCTCCGGTAGACATTTGTCGGAACTCCTTGCAATGACAGCCTTTCATAGTTGGACGTTGGATAGTCCATTTATCAAATTCAAATTCAAATCATTTTTATTGAGGAACATGAGTGCAATACAAAGAAGGATATATAAGGCTATAAAACATTATGCTATGACTAGCTATGACTTCGTCCGCGTGGACTTTGATATTAGTCATAGCATGATGTTATATAGCCTATAGCCTTCCCCAATAAATGGACTATTCAACACAAAAATAATTTTTCAATTCGAACGAGTGGTTCCTGAGATTAGCGCAAAGCGCGCACAACACAGACCTAGTGTGTATTTATTACTATAATTATATATTTATTTTTAAAGTAACTAAAAAAAGGTATAAATAAATTACATTACATAAATAATACATAAAGGACTTACTTTTTCAAACTTGCTGCTGCTGACTGTACTTTGCTGGTGTACTGATCACTCTCACCATGAAGTATCTGTCTGTGTATATTAGTTATAGATACAGTGTCGTAGTCCACTATTCCTATTTCACCTGTAACAATTAAAACTTCTATTCAATTTCATTTTTTTATACATATATCTAATATATAAAATTATCGTGTCACAGTTTTCGTTGCCATACTCCTCCGAAACGGCTTGACCGATTCTCATGAAATTTTGTGAGCATATTGGGTAGGTCTGAGAATCGGCCAACATCTATTTTTCACCCCCTAAGTGATAAGGGTGGCCCACCCCAAACATTTTAAGGCGATACGGAGTTCGCGGGGTCAGTTAGTAGGGGGAGGTGGGGCACCTTGATACGATTTTTACTTAGACCCAATAATAGACGATCTATTGACAGTAACATCCAATTTAATAATTATTATATATTCAATATATATTCAACTAACTTGTTAAATTCAAATTAACCGTTAAATATAATGACAAAAAGTATGAGAGCCTATTTACTAAAAAATGAAATTTGTATCAATGTACCCCGAGTGTGGGGTACATTGATACATATACTGGGGCACTTTGATTCATAGAAATTTTTCTACAAATTAAACAAGTTTTATTGATTTTTATGACATTTATTTATTAATTGCTTATTTTTTTTACTTTTTGGTAAATTATGTGCACTTAAGTACTAATTGAAATAAAATACTTTTTGCAGTCTTAATATAAAAATAGAACAAGTATATCTAAACAATAAACTACGCCATGAAAAATATTTAAACAAAAAGACATAATCATTCTTTATTTGGCCTAATAAGTCATCACTTGTTTTTATGAAGTAAATTAGCTTACATTTAAATGTTAATAGGTGACAAATTAATCTTAAAATTGAATAGAGAAGCTGTTCTACTAGTTCGTTTTTTACAATAGGATCTGGTAATTTCATCACAATATCAGAAATATTAACCGAAGCTCCGTCTTTTATATCAGGAAACACAAAAGTTAAAGTCGGCTAAGCTTTAAAAGGAGACTAGAAAGTCGCTAAGGCTATCGGGGTATCTTGCTTGACACTATTTTTACAGAAAATGCTTATAAGGTTGCTTCTTTTCTGCGTTAACTACCTTTGTTATGACATAGTCAGATATCGCAGAAGCCACAGAAATTTCATCAATGGAAGTTCTTTTCGTTTTGCGTTTAAATGTTGGAACCATTTTTCTATAAAGAAAATAAAAAATATTAAGTCTTACATACTCATACATACATTTAACAAAACATCGGGGTACATTGATACGTATCAATGCGCCCCGAGAGCACTTGCATCAATGTGCCCCTGCCTACTACAATCAAAATATTTTTTTATAAAAATTAAAGCAATAAATAATCAAAAAAATTAAGTCCATGTAATGTAATGACAGATATGTACTTACCAAATGTCTTAATATAACACAGGTAACACTAAATAAATTAGAAGAATCAGATCCGAAAGAAAACTACTAAAATTTTGTTGCGAGCATCAGAAACAGGTTTATAAGTGCCAGCCGCTAGTCTTCGAGAGTACGTTGCTCCGCGCTAGTGTGCGTGTAGGGTGTATTAATTACCTTCTTATCTGTGTCAGATGGCTCGTCTAACGCGTTTTGTTTTCGATGAATATTGACTGTATCTATGTGCCCCATGTATCAATGTACCCCATCTCCCCCTATATATGTATTTATGGATATACGTGCTTATTTTTATGCAATATATATTTACTTTGTCTTTTTTTATTTATCAACATACAATTTTATCACTTATATCTATTTCTCTTCTCTTGTTTCTTCCTTTACCGCCTTCAAATTTCTCTGCACTCCCTTGGGTAAGCTGGTAGATAATGCCACTTGGCATAGCTCGCCTATTGTACCACATTTTATGGGTTCAATAAAGTTTTAAATAAATAAATAAAAAAATAAAAGAAAAGAAGAAAAGAAAATATTTTATTTGCACAAATATGAGTAGTAAAAAAGGTTTTACAAAAATATTTAGATCGCCATATTTACCCTTTACAAATTTTATTGTAAAATAATATAATCTTTATAATACTAAAAACGTTCAATGAACTCCTATCTTTGGGCTCCATCAATATACCTACTTAATAGCACTTAGGCAAAGGGAGATCTCCCGACAGGCGAGGTGGTCATGCCTGGACAGTGGCTACGCTCTGACTGACTTATATTAGAGCTTACATAAAAAAAATGATTTAATGTGCGTAGCCTTAAGAGCACTTAGTATCAAGTAAAGTATTGTAGGTGGTAGAACTATTATGGTTCGCCCGGGGAAGTACCACTGCTGCACCCACTTCTGCCGTGCACCAATTCTGTTGTTTCGGTGGAAAGGTGCAGTTGCCGACCACACTTACATGAGGCGACCGCCAGCATCCGGAGTAGCAGCGCAACTGCATACGACCTCAGAAAAGACTTACCTATGCTTACTTGAGGTTGTATGTAGATGTCCATGGGCTGCAGCAACCACTTAACACCACGTGGCCTGCATGCTCGTCTGCTACTCCATTAAAATAAAAAAAAGTAACATCAGCATGCCAAATAAACATAGTGCTAAGGTCATATTTTCAAAAGTTTTTTTGTTAATGACAAAAATGTTTAGATTTCTTTGCTTACGATTCAAATGTTTACGAAAAAGCGCACTACAATCAGAGCTGAACGGACTTTGTAAAATGGAATATCTATAATCAATAAAAAAAACTAAAAAGAATGACTTACCAACCCCAGCGCCAGCCAGATAGGCCGCAGCGGGACAACCCAGACCTCCAGCACCCACCACCAGCACGCTGCCCGCACAGATCCGCTCCTGACCTGTCACACCGATGTCCGGCAACAGGATCTGACGGCTGTACCTGTTGAACAGCACTCTTGTGTCATAAACAGTAACAAAATAATAAAATATAGACTTAATTCGAATCTTTGAACGGCTATTGGCTGACGACCTGCGTGGCGCAATGGTATGGTAACCATTGCCGACTGCCAATCGAAGGGTCCCGGATTCGATTCCCGGCGAAACAGAAATTTGAATGGCCGCAACCCTTTTTGCGTCCCACTGCTGGGCACGGGTCTCTCCACATTATTGGGAAGGCCTGGAGCTTACTCCACCACGCTGCTCCAATGCGGGTTGGTGGAGATGCGGGTTAGTGGCCAACCCGCTGTCGGATGTTTTCAAACCGCCCATAAGGGCTCCGACAAGGTTTAACGACTGTTATCTATCGACAACAACTGGGACCGACGGCTTAAAGTGCCCTCCGAAGCACAGAAACGCGCATGAAATTTTTTTTTGCCACTAGCGGTCACTCATCTCACACCCGACCGCGCCCTTTTGGCTTAGTTGCATAGATCGTTTGCGTTCTACGCTGACCGCCGGGCCATGCGCGCTTCAAATCGAAATTTGAATGATGAGTTTAAAGTTCTCGGTCTGGGTGTTTGTGTTTCTGTTTTTGTGTGTGTCCATGGTACCCACGACACAGATAGATATACCCAGCCTACTGTGGGGCTATGAGTGTGAAGCGTTAAGCGTCAGTCATCCTCTTTAAATTTGCTTAGTGTTAGGGCTGAGAAAAAAAAGCAGACAAAGAAAAACCTATACAATTTCACAATAAGGTAATATGGCTGCAACCCCTTTTGCGTCCTACTGCTGGGCACGGGTCTCCCCATTATTATTGGGAAAGCCTGGAGCTTACTCCACCACCCTGCTCCAATGCGGGTTGGTGGAGGTAACAGACGTAGAATGACGAGCATGCAGGCCACGTGGTGTTAAGTGGTCTCTGCAGCCCATGGACATTTACATACAACCTCAAGCAAGCATAGGTGAGTCTTGTCTGAGATTGTATGCAGTTGCGCTGCTACTCCGGAGGCTGGTGGTCGCCTCATGTAAGTGTGATCGGCAACTGCACCTTTCCACTGAAACACAACAGAATTGGTTCACAGCAGTTGTGGGTGCAACAGTGGTACTTCCGGGCGAACCATAATAGTTCTATCACCTACCAATTATTAAATTAAATTATATCTTACCTCTCAATGGCCCATTTAGGAAGCCTTTCCCCAATCTTTGTTGTGGCATTGAGGTTTAAATCAAACGGCAAGTTGTATGTCTGTATATTGTCCGGAGGTGCCTGTAAAATTACATAATAAATTAATTTCGAATCATTTATTGGGAAGGAGTCGGGCGCCTAGGGCGCCCCTATGCCTTAGAGCATCAAGGTATGACAGAGAGGAGTGGCCTTTACGGGTGAACCCCTCGTCCCAACATCCATGCAATGTGCCTTCTAGTTATACAACTAGTACATAGGGGACATGACCTCCCCCCAAATCCATCAGTCATGCGTATACGGAAGACGAAAAAAGCCAGAAAAGCCAGTAAGAAAATTATGTTGTTAATAGATATTGACATATTTATAAATGTATTAGTGTGACTAAATTAAAATGTGTGCGTTCTTTCCTTGCACCAGATTTGACACACAAATTATGTATCGAAGCGAGGCGCTATGCCTTCTGTACTAAAGGGAGTCAGTAACTTTGATACTCTAAGCCCAATAAGGACCCATCACCCGGAGAGTGATGAGGCTCTCCTGCAACATGTAGTGCATGCAATGGTATACGGCCAGAGACACCCTGCCATGCTTCCCAAAGTCGCTCTTTTAGTCACCTTATTTGGTCAAGCAGGGGAAACCATAGCTCTATGCGACGACCAGCGTGGCGAAATGGTTACCATTCTGGACTGTCAATCGAAGGGTCCTGTGTTTGATTCCCAGTGAAACAGAAATTTGAATGATAAGTTTCTGTTCTCGGTCTGGGTGTTTGTGTTTCTGTCTTTGTGTGTGTCCATGGTACCCGCGACACAGTGTATATCTACCCTACTGTGGGGCTATATTCTTAATCCCGAAGCTACGGGGATCAGACATCCAAGCCCCTAATACCAGTTGATACTTACCGGAACCCATTTTCTCTTTAATTCATGCAGTTCATTTTCCTTAATTATCAATGCATTTTTCAAGTCGGCGATTTCTTGCTCTAAAAAAATCATACGATCCATCGTTTTATTTATTATCACTTTGTCTTGCTGGTTACGAGGAATACTATCACCCAAAGTAGTCTAGTGCATAGATTTTTAATCAATCATTATTTGAGAACCTGTAATTTAATTAACTCCTTAAATTAAAAATAATTACTAATACTATGTTCTACACTACAACAGACAGTCATCAAAGTCTCATACAAAGAGTATGTAAAACAAAACCTGACGGGTCTCATATTGTATTATTGTCCGTCCAAGAGTCCAAGTTCAAGCCAGGTATATTCTCATACTAATCAGTGTGACCATCTCAAAATTGGCGAATCTGCCACAGACTGGGCCTAAATTCTGCCAAATCTACCACAGGCTGGGCCAAATTCTGTCAAATTCTGCCAAATCTGCTACAATTGAGTTTTTTGGGCTATAACAGGGGGGGGGGTGTTACCAATATACAATACTAATATATTAAAATTTTTCTTCATGAAAAAAAAACAATAATAATTAATGATCAATAATATTAATAATATAAATCAACGAAATGTCAATTAGATATGTCAATAGAATAAAATTAAAGTCAGTGATAATATTATGTTTGAAATAAACGTTAAACACACGTGACCCTGTCTCGTTACTCTATGTCGTGGTTACCATGGACACACACAAAGACAGGAACACAAACACCCAGACCGAGAACAGAAATTTAAACTGATGATTCAAATTTCTGTTCCGCCGGTAATCGGACCCAGGACTCCTCCCCCCCCCCCCCCCCTTCTTCTTCTGTTTTTGCACGATTGATTGATGATTGCAACAAACATGCAAGCTTTTGCATTTTCTCCTATCTATCGATCTACTATTATACCAAATGTTAAATTTAGAAAAAATACTCATTATACACAGCAGCACAGCCAGCAGACGGCCAGCAGTCACGACTGATCAGTGTGACCATCTCAAAATTGGCGAATCTGCCACAGACTGGTTTTCGGGCTGGACAGTTTTTCGGGCTATTACGGGGGGGGGGGGGGGGGTAACAATATACAACTAATATATTACAAATTTTCTTCATATAATAAACAATAACTTAAATGATCGATAATAATATATATCAGTGAAATGTCAATTAGATTATGTCAATAGAATAAAATGTCAGTGATAATAATATGATTGAAATAAACGTTACACACTCGTTACGCTGTCTGGTTAACCAGTGTCGTGGTTACCATGGACACACACAAAGACAGGAACATAAACACCCAGACCGAGAACAGAAATTTAAACTCATCATTCAAATTTCTGTTTCACCGGGAATCGAACCCGGGACTTTGATTGGCAGTCTGGCTGTCGTCGAACAGGAAGCACGGTGGGGTGTCTCTGGCCGTATACAATTGCATGCACTACATGGTGCAGGAGAGCCTCAGGAACACAAACATCCAGACCGAGATCAAAAATTTAAATCATTCCTGTTCCGCCGGGAATAGGAGCCGAACCCCGGGAGTGAAATCTGCCAAAATGGCAGAAATCTGCCACGAATGGTCACACTGCGACTGATTGACTTTGACTTGACCTGACTGACAGTACTGACCAAGTACTTTTTTTTTAAATAATGGCGTCGCAAACTCTGTGCGTATTGCCCGCGTCAAGAAATATTTTTGCATCACTTTGTAGTTGTAGAAAAAAATCAGTTAGTCGTCAGTTATCAGTCAGTCGAGTCAGTCAGATTTTCAAGTAAAGCGATGGCTATTTTACCAGAACGTATCCGATGGAGTTCTGGAGGCAAGCCGAAATGTTTTCGCGCTGTTATTTTATTTCACAACACTCGTGCACTGTCATTAACCTATATCGAGTAAAATGCCATCAACTTTATCCGATATAACTGAAAAATACAATAAGAATAAAATAAGAAAATGAAAATAAAACAAGAGCACAACTTGTCCCTTCAAATTTCTCGCATAAAACCCACAGATCAAGTATGATAAAACCAAAAAACCACTGACACCGCTGCAGCGCTGACTGACTGTAAAGAATAATGTTGCCAACTACAATTTTTAATTTCCAAGTTGCTAGCCTTTCATGAAAAGTCACACATAATCGCCAGAAAAATAGCTTTTCACGCTTAATAATTTTAAACGACTAGAATTTTTGTCGTCAAGGCTTCACCCACCAAAAGTAGCCATTGCTGGCGAAAATTTTGCTAAATTGACGGAACTGGTCAAAACAAATTTCATCACGTCTTTACGTGCCCTCCGAAACACGGTAATGTGCTTAAATTTTGCCACTCAAGTGGCCACCACGCACACCCCCAACCACGCCCGTTTCACTTAGCGGCGTTAATGTCTGTCTTGTGTTCTACGCCAGCCGCTAGGTCATACGCGCGGAATACAGAAAGCGCATATAGCCTATATGGCATCTATATAAATCTGATTGACTATTCAATCGTCTCGAAATGTCTCGAATCGTCTCCTGTTTCTTTGAGATAAAAGTTCTTTTGAAGGTACGCATGACGCTGTCGCTGGCGTTCTGGCGCTCTACACAGCTAAGTTAAACGGGAGCGGGATAGGACATTATAATGATGATGATGAGTGATGATTTAAAAACGTACGTCAGCCCGCAACATAAACAACCAGCATTGGAGCAGTGTATTGAAATAAGCTCCAGCCCTCCCTTTATCACAGGAAGAGTGCTAATAGTGTGACGCAAAAGGGGTTGCATCCAGTATCCTTCACCATTATCTGCCATTTCTTAGATAAATAAAGGAATTATTATTATATTATTGGGCGACCGAATTAGAGGAGAAATACAATATAAAAATAAAAATAAAACATTTTTTTCATAAATAATTGTATATTAGAATGACGTCAAAATCATCCTAAATCGCAGAACAAAAAAGTTCTCTATTACTCTACGAGTCTACCCAATTACCTATCATATTTTTGAGTTGCATCCTGTATTACTGCTTGGTGGTACGGCCGGCCGGTGGTACGGTGGGGAATGATCGGTCCGTTCCGTAGAGAACAGAAATATGCTGGCTTGTCAAGTCATACGATTATAATATATTTTCATTTTGGCTGGTGAGCTTTATCGGGTATTATCTATCGGATAAAGTTGATGACACTTTGTACAAAGGTATTGGCGGGTGTTAATATAATGAACATTCGTTTTCTCTGTGATTTCACGGAGTTCGAAATAACTCGCATCGCACTCCCCAGATTTGAACATCCGAATACGATCCGAATGAACTATTTCCATTAATTGGAACGGGGTACAAGTTTTATTTATGTTGATTTTAAAGCCAATTTAATAATAGGATTAATTCTACAAAATCATTCAAAATTGGGAAGAAAAAAACCGATATTTACTCCTCTGTACTCATAGCACTACTATTTTTAAAAAAATAACACAAAATACAATTGTATATTATAATGAAGTCAAAATCATCCTAAATCGCAAAACAAAAAAGTCTTATATTACTCTACGAGTCTACCCAATTATCATATTTTTGAGTTGCATCCTGTATTACTGCTTGGTGGTACGGCCGGCCGGTGGTACGGTGGGGAATGTTCGGTCCGTTCCGTAGAGAACAGAAATATGCTGGCTTGTCAAGTCTTACGATTATAATATATTTTCATTTTGGCTGGTGAGCTTTATCGGGCATTATCTATCGGATAAAGTTGATGACACTTTGTACAAAGGTATTGGCGGGTGTTAATATAATGAACATTCGTTTTCTCTGTGATTTCACGGAGTTCGAAATAACTCGCATCGCACCCCCCAGATTTGAACATCCGAATACGATCCGAATGAACTATTTCCATTAATTAGAACGTACAAGTTTTATTTATGTTGATTTTAAAGCCAATTTAATAATAGGATTAATTCTACAAAATCATTCAAAATTGGGAAGAAAAAAACCGATATTTACTCTTCTGTACTCATAGCACTACTATTTTTAAAAAAATAACATAAAATACATTGTACTATTTTTTATTTCTTTCTACTTATGCACAAGTGCAAAATGGAACGCACCAACAAATGTCATCGATGATCGAACTGCAAAACGACAGGCTTGCTTTGCTTGCTTGCTTTGCATTTTCGGAAATTCTTATTTAGTTCTATTTCATTCATAATTTGATAGTACTTTAATATTTTACATTCAACCATAATAACATTCGGAATAACCACGTACAAACTCCTTTTTTTTCCATACATTCAGTAATATCAAATAAGCTATAGTTAACATGACTTCTGTTTTAATTACATTTCGAACTAGTGGATTGTTGGTATCTAATTAATGTGCCCTGGATGTTACCTGGGCGGTAATTTGGATATTGCATCGACGAGGACGTTTTCGGTGAGTCTCTGTACTTAATTATGGCGGCGAATAAATCTAATTGTGTTCTAATTTGAACTTGTAATTCAATTGAGGGTTGAGTCCCCAAACATTAATTAATTAAATTTACTTAGTTTTAAAACTGTTTACTAGATTTAAAAACATAGTATGACATGGTACTTCTTTGTTAGTTTGACTAGGGCATTTTACGGATCAATCTATGGCTTTTTGACGCAATTGTTACGGTAAAGGCTTTAATGTGTAAGAGTTTTGAGATTTTCATTTATATAATACCCTGGCTGCAACCTGTGAGTTCGGTCTTTGACTACTAAATCAATTGAGATACTTTTAATGAGCTGTCAAAACGAGACATCTTCATACACTTGAGAAAATGGTTTGTCACAAACCTATAATTGATTTAAGCTGCAGTAAAAATTATGTATGTAACTGAATTAACAATTATCCTGCTTTCTAAGCATAGTTTTGTGCAATCTTTTTAAGATATGCATCTTGATATTTTATTGTAAATTGCGTCCAAAACCCTATTGTTAAGGAGTTTGGGGAGGCCTATGTGTGCAAAAGAAACTGTTAGCAGTGTTTCTCTGAAAATTGTCAGATATTTTCAGTTTAATTAATAATTCAAAGTATTAAAACTGTAATATCTTATTGTATGCCCTGTTATAAAGAATCATGTAAAGTTTAGATACAATTTTGGGATGCAACATTTTCACATCAATGAAATTCCAAATGAAAACATGGGGCAATGTTGCAGCATGTAACTTCAGAGTTGTGCGATATGTTGATGAATATTTTGTCCACAAGTGTATCTTTAAGTTCATTTTATTGGTTGTTCTGGACTGCATTCTGGTTGCAAGGAATTTTCGTAATGCATACCATTTTTTTTTGTATAGAATTGTTGATTTTCATTGATTGTTAGTCCTTATCAGTCATAATATGCATACTTCACCATACCCCTCCCCATGCATAGTCATAAGTCCCCCCATGCCCCTGCATGCTGTATATCAACCAATGAAAATTAGCCCTGAGGCTTTATTCTCTTATTTTATTTCTTACAGAGCATGGATGCCTGTTGTTCGAGGTTCACAGCACCAGAAGGTGGTGCCCGCTTGGCGGCAGTCGCTGCAGAGAAGAATACCCTGGCTGTAGAGTACTCAGCATTTGTTTCCACCAGGCTGCTGCATGAAGATGCTTATAAGATCAGAGGGTGAGCGTTTATGACTTACTTACTTACTCTCTACTTGGCACACAGTCAAGAGTATTCTTGAAGAGCTTTAATGACTACTTAATAGCATATGAACAGATTTTTTTTATTTGAATGGAGTAGCAGACGATCATGCAGGTCACGTGGGGTTATGTGGTCACTGCAACCCATGGACATCTACATATAACCTCAAGCAAGCATAGGTAAGTCTTGTCTGAGGTTGTATGCAGTTGCGCTGCTATTCTGGAGTGCACAACGTGGCTAAACAAGTTTACACTTCAAAAAGTAGGTGTCGAACATAAGACACATCACAGAAAGTTAGTGTAAACTGCCATATAAGCTGTTTCAAATAAAATGTTTTTTCCAGACTGCTCTCGAAAGGCTACCAGAGATCAGTGTACATCACGCGAGCTTCCAGGGTTGCTTATGTGGCATATGAGCTCCACATTCTGACTGATCTGGTCGCAGTAAAGGCTCTGGAGTACTCTGATGAAGATGACTGGCAACTGGTTCTTGAGGAGAAACAGGTAAGTGTAGAATTCTAATAAGAACAAATAATGCATAATGAACATAATTAAGTGGCAGTGTCAAGCATAATTAGAAATCACCATCCATCATGCCAAGAAAGTCTATATGCCTTTAATGTTTAAGGAAATATCAACCTACTCAATTTTCATTGTGAACACAAAAGTTTATTGAGAATATTCAGTGACATTTCAGATTAAAGATACTAAGCATAGCTTATCTTAGGGTGGATTGCACCGTAGGCCTGGTAAAAGTTCGGTTAAAACTAACTTTAACTATGACAATAGAATTTAACAAAAGTGTGTTTCACCATCACGTTTTTCTTGATTGTTAAAGTTAACAAGCAGTGAAGTCAGTGAAGCTCAGACGACATGATATTTGACCATAACAATAGCATTAACCGGCCAAAATCGAGCAGTTAATGTTACCGTTAAGTTATGACGTCATTGCAACCATAGCTTAAATGGTGCAACGAAAATTTTGCTTAACCGAGGATTTGACGGCTAGGTCGTTATAGTTACATGGTTCAACACACTCTTATAATATAAATGAAGAAGCTCAAGTAGCAGATGATCATGCAGACAGTTACAATACAAAGAAGAACAAGAAAGAAGAAATTCTTTATACTTTGTATTGGTGTTAAGTAGTTAGTTATTCTGGTTGTGTATAATGTGTTCAATCCATTTCATCTTCAAGGTTGTAAACAAAGTTTTTTTTAATAAAAATATTCTACTCAATATCATTTTCTTATCTTACAGGTCCTTGTGTGCACATCGCAAGTAATAAAAATGATTCTACAAGAGGGTGTCTTGTCTATACCACAGATTAATGTGCTCATAATTGACAGCTGCCATCTTATATTTGAAGATCCTCATTTGCAATATGTGAGTAATTTAATAAAACATACTGTTTTTTTGCAGGTGGTAGAACTATTATGGTTCGCCCAGGGAAGTACCACCGCTGCACCCACTTCTGCCGTGAACCAATTCTGTTGTGTTTCGGTGGAAAGGTGCAGTTGCCGGCTACACTTACATGACGCGACCACCAGCCTCCGGAGTAGCGGCGCAACTGCATACGACCTCAGACAAGACTTACCTATGCTTGCTTGAGGTTGCATGTAGATGTCCATGAGCTGCAGCGACCACTTAACACCACGTTGCCTGCATGCTCGTCTGCTTCTCCATTCAAATAATAAAAAAAAACTTCCTATAAAGGCTAACACTATTTTTGTACACAATTTGATAAAGTTTAGCTTTTCTAAATTGAACGAATTATAAATAATTCTGTCATTCCTCATTATTAGGTAATGAATTGTTACAAGCAATGCCCAGAATCGGAGCAGCCACGAATATTAGCTTTAACCTATCCTCTGTTTACCTCTGGCAAAGATTCTGATGTCCAAACTGATAATAGTGTTAATAATACAAATGATGAAGATGAAAAGACAGCTACTAGTAATAATGAAACGGGTAGTGATGTTAAAGTCGAACAGACAGATAAAATTGTTACAGATAGTAATGTAAAACCACCTGATGAGTTAGTAAAAGTAAGTAAAACTGATCAGAAACCTGAACATGAATGTAATGATGATGGTGATAGTCAAAAAATGGTTGATGATGTAGATAAGAAGAGTGATAAAGTCAGAGGTGAGTTGGGAAAAGTAGATGAGATACCTGAAAATGGTACTGATTCTTCTAACATAGATATTGCTTTAGATTCAGACAAAATTGATGCATTAAAAGATAGTAAAGGTGAAACAGTAGAAACAGTTGATACACTTAATAATGGTAAAAAAGAGATGGAAAATAGTGACAACGAAGCTGAAAATAAACAGTTGAAAGATGAAACAAAAGACAAAGATGACATAACAGAAGAACCAATAGAAAATAATTCAATTGAAACTAATCACAACCAAAAAACTGAAATTTCAAAGGATACAGCTAAAGATAGTAAAAACACTGTTAGTGAAGCTAAAGAAAAGATTAAGAATCCAAAAGATGAAATAGAAAATGCAGATAAGGATCCAGGAAAGATACGAAAAGATAAGAAACATGTTAAATCTGCAGATTTGGTTGTGTGTCCTAAGGAGAATCATGACGATTTTGACATGTATTGCAAGCTGGAGTGGAAAATCGAGCAATTGGAAGAGGCGTTATGTTGTAAGATGGATTTAGCTGAGGATATTGATGGCGGGAAAAGGTATGACCGAATCAAATATTCTATTGTGATGTAATTTGGACAAATAAAAGAAATTGAATTGAATTTAGGTTAACACCTTGGTTATATTTAAAAAAATATATATTTATGAAGCCAATCCGGACCTGATACATCCATCCATATCCATACTAGTATGTGTTTTTATTTATGTATGCTTTCTTTTATTTTATACTAGCCTTTCGCCAGCGTCGCCAGCCCGCGTGGATTCGTTTTATGGGTCCCTGGAGGATAAAAAATAACTTATGTGCTATTCAAGGCTATATATCTAATTTTTTTCCATCCATTTGAAATATGATGTTACATGATATTGCCATATTAAAATTATAGATAGGTGTCGTGAACCTGTTTTTTAGGTTCCCGTAGGATAAAAACCACAGAACATATTAAAAGAGGTAGTATGGCAATAATGCGTCGTTCGTATAAAAACCGGTGTCGTCAGCTCCACCTTTCACCTCAACTACATGTAGTTAAATAAATATTAAGCTTACGCACATATTTGCAATTTAAAATCTAGCCAATCACTGCCAATCTTAGCACTCGCGATCTCGCGATCGCGTGTTTCTGTAGAGATATGAGCGTTGCTCATATCCTTGGCGCGTCTACACCGCCCACAATTCCATTATAACCTCTTTAATATGTTCTGTGATAAAAACTATCCTATGTCCCATCCTAAGGTTCAGTTCACAGATACAAGTCTATCTATGTTCCAAATTTCATTAAAATTGGTTCAGTAGGTAGTTGCAGGAATGCGTAACAGGCAGACAGACAGAGTTACTTTAGAATTTATAATAATAGTATGGAAAGTAGGGAATTAGTATGGATGAATTACCTATCCAAGTAAGGGGATGGATATCTGATTGGAACCCATCATGATAACTTTGCTGTCATTTCAGGTTAGCGAACACGATAGCAAAACCAAAAGAGCTTCTAATCGAGTACAGTCCTAAGGTCTCATCGGGGACCAAACAAGGAGTCTATGAAGAGTTGGAAAACTACATGCGGGAGGAGGTGGCGAGCGCGGTGGCTTTTATGGACGAACACAGGTACACACCACCCTATATCATTTAATAATATTTATAGCGATACAACGCGAGCGAGCTACACAGCTAAGCAAAATGGGTGCAGTCCTTTGAGCATCAAAGTTACTGACTCACCCTTCAGTAGAGACGGCATAGCGCCTCGCTTCGATACATAATTTTTGTGCCAAATCTGGTGTAACTGAATTTTTCTAGCTAAAGTATGTTTAATTATTACAGATATGACCCGTCCGAAATCTACGGCGACGAGCTTTACGAAGAATTTATGAACATTCCAGACCCTACAATAGAGCCTAAACTCATGTTCAATCAGTTTTTATATGTTTTAGATCAATTGGGTGAGTATTTAATTTAATAATAACGCTGGCTTGTTTCGCCTTCCATCTACGCATCACTGATGGATTTGGGAGGTAATTCCCCTGTGACCGCGCCTGCCCACACTAGGATACCCTAGGAATCGAACCCTGACCATTTCGCCACACCGGTCGACAAATTAGTACAGAGTTATAAATAATTAACGCTGTAAACACACAGCCCCACACTCAGGCGCGGTCGCAGCCTTCAATTTTGGGGGGTCGCCAAGAAAAATTTGGGGGGAGGGGTGTCACTAAGAAATTTGGGGGAAGAGGTGTCCCAAATTGGCTTGTTTCGCCTTCCATCTACGCATGACTGATTGATTTGGGAGGTAATTCCCCTGTGACCGCGCCTGCCCACACTAGGATTCCCTAGGAATGGAAACCTGATCATTTCGCCTCACCGGTCGACAAATTACGTGTTAGTATTGAACTATGAAAGCCTATATCAAAGTATTGCCTTTGAAAGCTTTTGTAACTCTTAAAAACGTAACTTATATGGGTTATTTTAGTGTACAATGTCGCTTATTTATATGAGAACTAGCCTTCCGCCAGAGGCTTCGCCCGCGTGGACCCGTTTTATAGGTTCCCGTAGGATAAAAATTATCCTATGTCCTTTCCCAAGGTCCATTCTATCTGTGTTCAAAATTTCATTAAAATTTGTTCAGTAGTTTAAGCGGGAAAGCGTAGCAGACAGACAGACAGACAGAGTTACTTTCGAATTATTGTATACCTCATATTTTAAAACAGGGCTGAAGTTTTTCTCCGTCTGCTCTTTTCTTCAGCTCAGCATTGCCTAAGCGCACCCAGAGCAGACAGAACAAAAAAAAAAAATAACGTTCACTAAGAGTTTGTAAATGAACCGTACAGTGAATAAAGAATATTTCATTTCATTTCATTTCAATTTATAATATTAGTAGGGATTAAGTAATTTTTTAGAAGCTATTAAAGTAAACGTGATTTCTATACGTGTTCAATTTACAATGAAATCCCCGATAGTAATAATGTTGAATTCTTGTGTATCTTTACAGGACCATTTGCCGCGGACAAAGCAGCGTTCTCTCTATTAGTGAAGTTAGAAAAATTAAAAATAAAAGTACCATACGAAAGACATTTCCTTCTTTTATGCCTGTGTACGTCAGTTTTTGTCAAAATAAGATGTTACGCGGACCTAATCATGTCGAAATATGACGATTGGGAAAAAATAAGAATGTTCTCGACTCCAAAAGTACTTAGATTCGCCGAAATATTAGAACAGTTCCAAACTCCTGAGCATATGTCTAAAGTAAATAGTGAAATTAAGGAAAGTAGAGAGGTAGATTCACGAAATAACGCCGAAGAAGACAGAAATACTGTAAAAGAAAATAACTTGGAGGTTTCAGAATCAAATGATTTTAATAAAAATGACACTGAAAATGAATCTCGTGCAACCTTACACAATAATATGCAGTGTGAATCTAGAAGTAATGACAAATCCAGAAAGAACTGCGAAGATTTTGGAGATAGGCGTATAGTAGAGCTAGAAACAATATTAGGTAATGACAGAAATAGTGACAATAATAAGAATAGTAAAGACTGTAACATTGCCATATATAAAAGTAATTCTAATTTGATAAATAGCAGTATAGAAGACAATCTAGTTATAGATTCAGAAAACCCATCGGAACATTGTCTAGAACAATCAGATAGTAGTAATAGTAAAATAGATGACAATAATCTTGAAACCAAATCTAAAAACAATACAGTAACTTCAAAGACAACTAAATTGCTACATGAAATAGAAAAATGCGATTTTGTTAGTCTTGGAAATAAGATCGAAGACAGAGTTAATACATATGAAGCTAACTTAAAGGATTTGGATGATAGTTATACAGCTGATAAAATTGTAGATCCAATTGATAAAAACGATGCAGAAATTGATAAAGATGAAAGTGGAAGTAATAGGAAAGTTAAAGTCGAAAGTAACAAAGACAAAACCAAATTAAAAGACAATAAAACTCATTCTTTTGATAATATTAAAAATCAAGCTAATAAAGAGCCAAATATGGAAGAAATATCTGAAAATATTACAAAAAACTCTGATATCAAAACTGATTCACCCGTAAAAGTAGACTCAAAAGCTGGTACAATAAACGATGAAAATACGAAAATTGATGCTATCAATACAAAACCAGATACAAAACAAGAGGACAAAACTGATACAGTCATAGCAAAAACAGACAAAAATGAGAAAAATGACACCTGTATTGAAAAAGAAACGATTGTAGAGGCGAGGCAGAATGTTCTGGAACTAAGACACAAGCCGCCGGGACTACGGAGGCCTCACAGGGTGCGGGGTCGCGGCAGGGTGCACCGGAGTCATGCAGCTAGGTTTGATAAATTAAATTATGTTTTCACACTCATAGCCCCACAGTAGGGTGGATACATACCTTGTGTCATGGGTACCATGAACACACACATAGACAGAAACACAAACACCCAGACCGAGAACAGAAATTTAAACTCATCATTCAAATTTCTGCTTCACCGGGCATAGTACCCGGGACCCCTCGATTGGCAGTCCGGCATGGTAACCATTGCGCCACGCGGGCCGTTTATTGTTAAATCCGGGGATTGAAAAATTGGTCCTAAATCTATTTTAATCATCAAAAGATCTTCACACAAGTTTGACCTTAAGAAGGTAAGTATGTCTTTCGTATTCTGTTGCAGGTTGCAGCAAATGCAGCAGAATCCAGACGCACTGTGCGGTATCGTCTTCATGAGGGAGCCGCTCGTCGCCAAAATCATGTTCATGATTATTGTGGTGAGTTCATGACGATTTATATCACGCCTACTTTGTGCGCCTCCGTCCGTAATGGCCATGTCGCAGTCGGATCGTATAATCCGCCGTATAACATTACAGCTAGCCGGTTCCTAAAACAGGGCCGTTCTGTATTGTGGCGGGTCCACGATTAGCCGGATTGTTATTGCGATACGTTCTACAATATGGCGGCTCACGTTTAGCCTCATTGTAATGAGCGCGGAGGCGCGGAGGGAGACCGCTCCCCGCCCGCCGTAGGAAATCAAGAGATCAAGGCATCAAGAGAGCCGGAGCGGCTGAGGCTGGTCGCCGAAGACGACCAAAAAGCCATAGCTGCGAAGGCGAGCGCAGGTGCCGCGCTTTCTTACGCTAGGGCGGAGGGAGTGGTCTTCTTCCTTCGTCTTCTTGGAGATGTCACAGAGCCACTTGTTTTATTACTTTATCCAAGCCTTGGAAAGTGATTAATTCATTGTCAATTATCACTTTATCTAAATTGAGTAGATATTGTAAATAATGGCTTGATGATACCTATATAATATCCGGATTTATTACTTTGGCTGTAACATATAGGCAATTGGGCGGCACGATATTACGCCGCTTTGACGAACGCGAAGAGCTCATACAATACAACGTTCGCTAATTTAGCTGAATTGCAATCCGGCTGAACGAGAGTGCGCCGCATTACAATACAGCCCTGTTTTAGGAAATAGCTAGCCGGAATGTAATACGGCGGATTATTCGATCCGACTGCGACAGCCACACCACAACGCACAGACGCGTTGGCGTAAACGCGCTTTTTAGCTACAAACACTTTATTGCACACCAATACAAGGAATACTTTAAAAAGATACAATGTAAAAGAAATCAAAGGACGGTCTTATTGCTTCAAATAGCAATCTCTTCCAGACAACCCAGAAGGAAATATATAATAGACAATTTCGAAATTAAAGGGTAGGGTGCATTAAACAAACAATATGTGTTTAAAACAGCAGTAGAACACAAAGAATAACAGACACAACCAAGGATACAGTTGACAGCGAAAAAGAAAAGGAGAAGTAAACGTAATTGCACAGGTGGAGAGAGAGAGAGACAAAGCAAGAGGAGAGAGAAAGAAGGAAGAAGATAAAAACTTATAAAGACAGAAAGTGATCCTTAACCAACTTTTTAAATAGACCCAAGGATTGAGCACGTCTGATGGAATTAGGTATGCACATAGTTTGACAGAGTACTATACTGCGGGGAAGCTACCAAAGGAAAACTGCCTAGGTTTTTTAAGTATTATTTTAATGGGAGCTGAACCAGTCGTGGTTCAGCTCCCAATCAGACACAAAACAGAAGAGAGCGACATCTAATTCGTATTTAAAAATAATATCTTCTTAATAAACTTTTATAAGTAATCAGTAAACACCATAGAGGTTGATGTGAAGCATCACACTCTACATACACTGTAAAGGTTTTGCCATAGTACGCTGAGGAGTGGGCAGCAATACTGTTGGTTGCAGAATGAAGAGTCAGATGATGGGAAGATGATGACCCGATGAATTCAAAACGTTATTTCAAATAATTCTGACTAAAGTAAGGCCAACGTGACGAGATAAAGTATGTAAACAAACGGACCGTTACCAAGTTACATTGCGATAACGAGCGATTATTATCTCTGTCCTTATCATTCGTACGCAGTAATGGCGACAGTTTGTCGTTGCGTGTTTCGTGGTACAGGAAAGCAGTCAGTACCGCAGTTCTCAACATTTGGTTCGCCATTTTGTGTACAAGTTCATTTATTATAAAAATTAATGAGGAAAATTTTTATAGCCATATTGACAATGACCATTGACCATTTGTACAATAGGTAGTTTTGTTATAAATACGGCTGATACGGACTCTTCCGACGAGATATCTTTGTCAAATACAGACGACAGCGATTAGAATGTGGAATCCAAAATTTGTGTATAATTTATTCAAATAAAATTTTTTTGAACCCCTGAAACTTTGTTTACATTCTTTATCTCGTCTCGTTGGCCTTACTTTAGATGAATTGAACAGGATACAGTATAGAGTAGAAAGTATATGTCCATTACTGTGAAGGAGAATGGGGAGCCAGTAGTATAATATGTACCTATTATAACTTTATATTATATTTTTTAGGACATGTCAAGGAGTCGACCGTCTCTCTCGCACCTATGCGCTCAGTATTGTGCGGTGGAAACGGACGGAGATGACTCGCGGCCACAAGGAAAAAAGCATGAAGATGTGCTTAAAAAGTAAGTAATGATTTAAACATACACTTATCGCTTCGTAGCCTCACACGTGAACAGTGAACATACACAAACACTGAGGTCAGAAAATAAATTTAAACACATTGAAATTTCTGCCTCACTGGGTAGTAAACCCTTTTTTTTGTTATCGGGAGGGAACAAAATTGGGAGATGATACCGGGTTATGTGGGATTTGTACCGCACTAAAACCCCCTCGGTGGCTGCCTCTGCGCTTGGGGAGGACTCCGGGATCTCCAGTGAAACACACCGGAGTCCTCCGCGCGTGACTGCCCGTGCGGGCCCGTCCTCGGAAGAGCAGATGTGCTCTCCTGCACCCTCAGGCGCTCACGGCGGCATGCGGCCGCACACATCGCCGTCCTTCCCGGGGATTCTGGCTGCACAGGTCAAGCTCCCACTTTCACAGTCCGCAACCCAGGAAGCTTCCTTTTAGTCGCCTCTAACGATCAGGTAGGGGATACCGTAGCTCTATTTTTAATCCTGAAGTTACAGGGACTGGGTAGTAAACCCTAGACCCTCTTTTAGCAGTCCGACATAGTAACTGTTGCGAGAAAATTTTATTTATTTCAAGACCACATAAATATCTAATTTAGGGTCAATTTACATTTTCTTATTCAAGGTTCATGAGGGATCTGAACCTCGATTCCCGTAGGATTGTGACCTCATAACTTACAAGCTAACACAAATTTTTTGTATATTTTATATTGATTCTATTTTGCAGATTCCGAATGCACGAGTGCAACCTACTACTGGCAACACCCGCTTTAGAAGAAGGCATAGATCTACCTCGATGCAATTTAGTTGTGCGATGGGATTTACCACCCTCGTGAGTATATTAACCGACTTATAAAATAGAAGGCTCTCAAAATTTTACATAAATACCAGCTTATTATGGTTGTGGGAGTGTAAAACTAAGAAGCTGACAATCACCCATTAATTACTATAGTTACCAGCAGGTTACTGTTGTTGACGGTGACTGACTGTAAAGGACCGTCGGTCGTAACACCTTAATTAATGTGTGCTTTACCTTAAAAACTGTCAAAAGGTCATTGATACGTGCGGGCGGGACAGTGACCTGCTAGTAACTACAATCCTGTATCGACAGGACGTTACTATTGTTATGGAACAATAGTAACTGATGACTGTTTATTGATTGGTTGATGACTGGCCGTTTGTTTAGTAACGCACAAATGACAATGTGCACGTAAATACACCACTACAAACGTGGTAAACTGACATTTGTGATATAAAAAAGTAATGTGTATGTACCATACTTCACAAACTTCCATAAGACCGTGGCAAATCGGCATTTGTGAGATATAAAAGCTATATAATTGAGGTAAAGCGCGCATGGCCCGGCGGTTAGCGTAGAACGCAAACGATCTATTCAACTAGTGGTAAACCGCTAGTGGTAAAAAATTCATGCGCGTTTCCGTGCTTTGGAGGTCACGTTAAGCCGTCGGTCCCGG
This sequence comes from Pyrgus malvae, assembly GCA_911387765.1. NCBI lineage: Eukaryota > Metazoa > Arthropoda > Insecta > Lepidoptera > Hesperiidae > Pyrgus > Pyrgus malvae. Next base: position 2,030,899 of record OU426976.1, on the reverse strand, counting down.
TTGTCGTCGCTAGATAACAGTCGTTCAACCTTGTCGGAGGCCTTATGGGCGGTTTGAAAACATCCGACAGCGGGTTGGCCAGTAACCCGCATTGGAGCAGCGTGGTGGAGTAAGCTCCAGGCTTCCCTAATAATGGGGAGAGACCCGTGCCGGGCAGCGGGACGCAAAAAGGGTTGCAATTGAGGTTTATTTACATTTTTTCAGGTACCGATCCCACGGCCTATGTCGGTCTAGAGCGAGGGCGCCTCGATCATCTCTAGCGTTGATGGCGGAGGCCCACACAACCAGTGAAGAACTGCTGGATAATTTGTCAGTTTACAAGGAGTTGGATCAGGTACCCAAACCATACTAATATTACAGTATTAATATTATAATATTATATTTTATATACAAAATACCTTCCTTAAATAAATAACTACTTACTTACTACTTAATTAAATAACAAACTGTAGAACTGTTCCCATTGAACTCACGAAAATTGTTTTTTAGATAATAAGCAGAAAATGCGGCTGTGGCATCCAGAACGAACCTCCCGCGGCCGAGGAAGTACACGCCGATATATTCACTTCTGTCATCAAGCCTTACACTCCTGTAGATGAGAAGGACAGACAAACTGACAAAATTAAGGGAGAAATTGTTAAAGACAATCAAGAGAATATTAGTGAAGATAAAATTAGTTTATTGACAGAAGATAATAGACAAGAAAACGTTGATACAAATATAAATAAAGAAAAGGAGGATGTGTTAAAAGTAATATTAGAAGAAAATGATGGCAGTAAGAAAAATGCAGCTATTCAAATGAAAATGGTTGAAGATGGTGACAATAATAATAAAGCACAAATTAATGACGAAATAGCTTTGAGTGGTGTTGAAAAGAATGATATAGAAAACGATGAATCAAATATTAGTAACAATAAAGTAGATAGAATAATAATAAAAGAATGTGTTGATGGTATTACCAAAGAAGTTATACGGACAGAAGTTATCATAAAACAAATTGACAAAGATGGTGTTGTTAAAATGAAAACAGATAGTAAAAATAGTGAAATTAGTGAAGCTTTAAACGAATTAGATAAAAATACAATAGATAAATTAGACAAAAACATTCCAATAGACAGTGAAAGTGTAAATAAGGACTTTAATATTACGTATGACTTGTCCAAAAGTGTTTGTGATTGTAAAGGTGTGTGTAAGTGTAATTTAAGTGTAAATGGTGCGAAGAGTAAAGCAGATAAGAAGAGTGAAGAAGGACTGTGTAGTGTTGATCTTAGTACAGCTATAGCGCTTATTAATAGGTGAGTTTTTTGAGTTGTTGTAAACATAGCGATGTACATTATACTATGGATCAGTCTCTTTTGTGTAGAGAATTTTTTTCAGAAGAAACCTGGGTATATAGTAAACAATACCAGGCTTGTTAGGCCCTTAGTAAAACTTAGTAAAACTGGTTGGTGATAGGAAAGCTTTGGTGTTCCTTGGCACTTGTGAAGGACACAGGAACAATCTGAGGAAAACACTGGTGCCCTCTTATGAGTTAATGTTAAGGTTTATGATTACGAGGGTGGCCAGATGATGATGATAGTATTGAAATATGTAGTCACTTCTTTCCGATTGTTCGATTGTTGACTTCAATCAAAAAACTAAAATGTTAACAATAGGGTCCTGGACACTATGCACAAAAAAATTCAAAATCCTTACCTTAAAAAGGTTGCACTAAATCACGCTTGGAAAGCAATATAATTGTTAATTCTTTTTTGTACATGATTTATATTACCGTTTAAATCAATAATAATTAAGTCAAATGACTATATATGATAAGTGACGTCACTTATCATTTTCTCATACAAAATGTATGGGCATGTCACGTTTTGACAGCTCATTGAAAGTATCTCAATTGACTTGGTAGTCCAAGACTGGATTCAACTGTATTTTTTTTTATTCGACTGGGTGAAAAGATTTTGATGATTCTCAATTTTCTTATATTTATTTATCTTGTTTTTAATTTGAAAGCTGATACTTCCCGTGTGGTCCCATTTCAATTTGGTCCAGTTCTGACAATGGCATCCATGAGAAAACCATATAAGTCTTAAATTCGCATTAAGTAGCTACGCTTTTCTTTTGAGGCTGTTTTTTTTTCTTTAATATGAAACTCACCAAACTGCAGGTATTGCGGCAAGCTCCCATCGGACACATTCACTCGGCTGGCCCCCCAGTATTGGATGGAGGAGGTCCAGTTGCCGGATAAGAGGACCGGAGAGTTGAGGACTGCATACATATGCACCCTGAGACTGCCACTCAACTGTCCAGTTAAATATAACATTGTTGTGAGTATTATCTGTTTATATCCACCAAACCATTGATTGCAATAATGCTTTAAAGTAATAAGCCCATATGGGTACCATGGACACATACAAAGGACACGGACGCGGACCATTTTTTTGGTATCGGGGAGGGGGGGGGGAACCTTCAAAACGTACCCAGCACCTTGGGGAGGATACAGGGTTATGTGGGATTTGTACCGCACTAAAACCTCCTCGCAGGCCACCGAGGCTGCGCCTATTTCTTTTTTTCTTTCGTTAGCGTTGAATATATTTTTTTAAATTTTGTTCTTAGGGTCATCCCATGCCGACCAGAGTTCTGGCTAGGCGTATGGTAGCACTGCAAGCTTGTCGAATATTGCACAAGAGTGGCGAGTTGGATAACCAGTTGATGCCTATTGGTGAGTCATTTTTAGCTGTAAAAGTTACATCACGGCCAAATTGGAAGAAAAATGATTACCAACAATTGTTTCCTATAATGGGTTAATAACAACAATATTTTCTTCATCAGTACTTATTTTCCTATTAAAATAATTAATTATTGTAATAATTATTCTCGTCCTTTCATCTGATACCCATATTGTAGAAGTGCATAAAATATAACAATTCTGCCATCTTGGATGTCCGCCATATTGGATTTAGAATGACGTCACATTATTTTTCGAGTTACTCTCAACAAGCCCTTTCATTGGCTACCCATATTGTAGAAATGATTTAAAAATAACTATTCCGCCATATTGGATGTTCCGCCATATTTGATTTAGAATGTCATCACATTATTTTTCGAGTTACTCTCAACAAGCCCTTTCATTGGATACCCATATTGTAGAAATGATTTAAAAATAACTATTCCGCCATCTTGGATTGTCCGCCATATTAGATTTAGAATAACATCGCACAGCTTATCGTGTATTGTCATCCAAACTAAACGTGTATACAAAATTCCAGCTCAGTAGGTTCAAGATATCTGCTTCAAAATTGAGTAGCAAGATTCCACCCGAACAAACTTTCATTGCAAGTTAAATAAAAGCTTTAAAAAAAAACCAGTCGTGATGACAGTGGCGGAAACGGAAACGAAAAGTAGTAAATATTAAAGTAAATCTCTGGAGTTTTGGCGGGAAGTCTGAAGGAACAAGTTGTGCTCTTGTTTTATTTTCATTTTCTTAGTGTATTTTTGAGTTATATTGGATAAAGTTGATGGCATTTTGCTCGATATAGGTTAATTACAGTGCATGAGTGTTTGTGAAATAGAATAACAGTGCTAAAATATGTTTTTTTCTGCTTGCCTCCAAAATTCCATCGGACACGTTCTAGTAAAGTAGCCATCGCTTTACTTGAATGTTGGACTGACTAGACTGACTGATTACTGACAACTTACTTACTGACTTTGTTATTACTTCGTCCAGTTTCCTTGAAACTGGCAAAAAATTGATGCAAAAATTATACTTGACGCTGGCAGGTGTCTCACACGATCAGCTGTCACGTGTGACCATTATCGACCCATAGCCATTCTGTTATCTCAAATATATTATTATGTACTGTTTTTTTTAAAAGAGTGCTGGGAGTTTTTTTCCGCCGCCTTTTTTCTCTCAGCTCAACACCTAGCCCAAACGGGCACTTAAAGGCGATGACCGGGAAAAAATGACATTCATTAAGCGAATATTTTGTATTCCTAATATGAAATAAATATTTTTTCTTTCTTTCAAGTATGCACAGAGTTTGCGATGTCATAATTGAAAAAAAAGTCAATCTCTCTCTCTATACTACAGGCAAAGAGAACTTCAAGGCGGCCGAGCTTGAGAGCACAACTCACTCGGACAATGAGAACAACGACTCCGCGAGACCGGGCACTACTAAACGTCGACAGTATTATTATAAACGGGTGAGTTGTTTCTTGTTATTTACATTGTAAGTTTAGTGTCTCAAATTATTTTATACGAGGGTGGATTAAAAAGTTCGCAGCCTCAAGAAAACAAAATGTAGCGACCTTCCGCTACTCATCAAGAGATGGCGCCATGGGTATTCCTGAATCACGCTAACGAAGTTTTCGGAATATCCTACCATATATACAAGCTCCGAATTGAGTCAGTGGGAGCGCGGCCGCTCCCCGGGCATGACCACCTCGCCCGGCGGGAGATCTCCCTTTGCCAAAAAATAAATTGCATGCAAAAATGTTTTTATTTCTCAACATAATCTCCACATAAATGCATTTCTTTCATCTGTTTTGCAAAGCATCTTTTCCGGTTTAAAAAAATGATTCTTTAAGGTCTGCAAAATACTGGTTCACTGCGGCTTCAATCTCTTCATTTGATGAAAATCTCTGGCCACTAAGGTGTTTTTTTTTTTAAGTTGGGAAACAGATGAAAATCATCATCAAAAAGATGGTGCCAAATTTGGCGAATAAGCCGGATGGGGCAGCAGTTCAAAACCACAGTAACGAATTTGAGCCATGCTTTCTACAGAAGTGTGAACGCGTGCGTTATCCTGATGAAACAACACTTCAGTAATCCTGGACGTTTTTCTTTAATTTCTTCACGCAAACGACACAATAGGGTGCAATAGTATGCAGAGTTTGGCCCTTTGAAAGTTAGTCCACCATTATGACTCCATGGGCATCCCAAAAGCTAATGTCATCACCAAGCCAGCCGATAAAATTGTTTTTGCTTTCTTTAGGGTTGGTTCATCAGATTTTTTCCACTGCTTGGACTGTTGTTTGGACTCGGGCGTATAGTGATGAACCCAGGTTTCGTCCATAGTAACAAAACGATCCAAAAAGTCCTGTCTTAAAATTTATAGGATCCTCCTATCAATTTGTAGTTCTTATGAATACAAAAATGGTTCATTATTTCAGACGGCATCAGCATTCACTGACTGTCAGCCGCTGGTGGACAGTACAGATGCTGAGATCGAGCAGCAGAGTTGGCAAGAGGCGAAGGAGAGCTACAAGGCGCGGTTTCCTCCAGGTAAGTAAAGTTGGAGAGTGCAGTGTCGGAGTCACTTGGAGAATAAGGCCAAATTGGCATCCAAACAGCTTGGTGTCCTCAACAAGGCGAGGCAGTACTTCACTGCGGGGCAACTCCTGACACTGTGTAAGGTGCAGGTCAGACCTCACATGGAGTACTGCTTCCATCTTTGGGTAGGTGTACCAAAATACCAGCTACACCGATTTGACTCCGTTCAAAAGCGCGCAGTCCGAATCGTCAACGACCCAACACTGACTGACAGGCTAGAACCGCTTAGCTTGCGAAGAGACATAGGCTCGCTCTGCGTGTTCTACCGACTTTACTATGGTAAGTGCTCTGAGGAACTCTTCAAATTGATGCCTACATCACCATTCCATGGTTATACCACCAGACGAAGGTTAAAGTTCCACCGGCAAAATCTGGACTCGTGGCGGTCCTCCACAGTCCGCTTTGTTCGCTCCTTTTTACCTCGGACGTGTAGGTTATGGGACAACCTTCCAGCTGAGGCATTTCCAGTGGACTATGACATGGGGTTCTTCAAGAAAGCTGTAAAAAAGCTCTCCTTCAAAGCCGGCAATGCTCGGGTGCTTCCCCTGGGGTTGCTCGTGTCCATAGGCGACGGTGATCGCTTAACATCACGCAGCCCGTCTGCCTTTTTGTTCAGTTTACTTATAAAAAGAAAGTACCGACTAAGATTTTTATTTGCACAAATATAGGTGTTTACAAAAGGCGTTTTTATACATTGGGTTCCCTATATTTACCATGAGGTATGCGAATATTACAATAATTTAAAACTTAACTAATTAAGCATTACTAATAGGGTCTTGGACACTATGCACAACAAAATTCAAAATCCTTACCTTAAAAAGGTTGCACTAAATCACGCTTGGAAAGCAATATAATTGTGTTAGCTTTTATTTATTTATGAAGAATATTGTATTAGTTCATTCCATATTATTATGATATTTTTGGGAGCGGTATTTGTTTCCGGCACCTTCGCCATCTTGGTTCCGTCAGTTTTATTTAATCATATCCGACTTCCGGTCGCACGAATGGTCGTTATTTACTCTGACCAAGCGGCAAGCATTCGGATCGGAAACACTGAGGGATCGAGACGTGGCTAAGGAAAAGTATTAGAAAATGTAAAAGCATAGATAATGTGATAGTGAAACAAGTACAGGAATAAAGGAATAATAATTAGAGTGTTAATACATAATGTAAGTACTCCCTTTTGTTCCGGTGATCGTTAATTAGTTCTTGAAAGATTTAGGTATGTGATTTGTATACTGCATAACAACGAAATAAACGTGCAATTTGTAAAGTGTTTTATCTTTTATTTAACGAAAACTCGCATTCTGAGCTGTGAGACAACAATTGTTAATTCTTTTTTAAACATGATTTTTATTACCGATTAAATCAAAAATCATGAAGTCAATTGACTATACATGATAAGTGACGTCACTTATCATCTTCTCATACAAAATGTATGGGGATGTCACGTTTTGACAGCTCATTAAAAGTATCTCAATTGACTTGGTAGTCCAAGACCGGATTAAATCCGAGTAATTACTTTTTTTCCACCAGACACGAAACGCAACACGCTGTTCGCGCTGTCGTCGCGGCTGTGGTGCGCGCTGCCCGAAAGGTACAACACGAGAGGTCGCCGCCTGCACGCTCCGCAACACGCGCCGCACGCTCAAGCAGTGCTCATGGCCACCTGTGATCCTCACGGGTAAGTACAGTGAAAACCTGTTACAACGACGTCATTTATAATGATAATAATAATAACGTTCACACTCATAGCTTTACAGTAGGGTAGTTATACCCTGTGTCGTGGGTGCCATGGATACACAGACAGAAACACAGACACCCAGACCGAGAACTGAAATTTAAACTCATCATTCAAATTTCTGCTTCGCCGGGAATCGAACCCGGGACCCGGTAGCCATTGCGCCACACGGGTCGCCAAGTATCAATTATATGTATGTATATAACATATTGGTTATAATCCCTACATATATTATAAATTCGAAAGTAATTTAGCAAAGGGAGATCTCCCGCCGGGCGAGGTGGTCATGCCCGGGGAGCGACCGCGCTCCAATTGACTCGGTTCGAAGCTTGTATATATCGTCTATGTATATGTCGGATACTCAGAAAACTGCAATAGGGTGTTTCATGGTATCATTTAAGGGACTGTAAATTATAATACTTCAATACATTAACTGAAGTTTTTGATAAATCAACAACGATACTTGCAATCACTGATCGATAATTTCTTGAAATGGACGTAACTTTTTTATTTATGTACTGATTTAAGTAAAATAAACACTAAATGTTAATCCAAAAAATACAAATACATCAGTGAAAACCGCATCCTTCTACGTTAAGCCGTTCCTGAGAATAGCGCGCACAGATAAACAGACAAACAGACAATAGATCTAAAAATCATAGTTTTGGGTTCTATTACGCTAATAAATAGCCCTAGTGACAGTTTTTCTCAAATATCTACAATGTATAGACACCGACTTGTTACAGATTTATTATATACTAGTTGACCCCGCGAACTCCGTATCGCGTTTAAATATAAAAAAAATAATAATAATGGATAGCATATAAACCTTCTCCGTGAAAAAATACATATACATACCAATTTTCATATTAATCGGTCGAATAGTTTCTGAGTTTTGCGATGTCATATATACAAACATCCTCTTTTATATTTATACTAGTGGACCCCGCAGACGTTGTCCTGCCTTAAAAGTAATAAAAGAGGATTTGTTTTCTTATTATCTTAAAGAGACTTCATGTTACTATCAAACAAAAATATAAAACAAATAATGACATACGAACAGTCCAGTTATTCTGACTGTGTCAAAGTTTAGAACGACACGGCACGAAATACAAAACGTTTGACAGGCAGGAACAATTTATATGGGAAAACTAAATAAGTAAAAAAGTAATTAAAAAACGGCAAATTGTTTGTAAAGTAGGTTTACGATCGAGATGTTTACGTGATAACGTCCGCACGAGAAAATCTCCATTCGTTTGTATGCCGCTAGAGTGAGAGAGACGGAAGATCGGTCCACTCACTCGAAAGCTATGCCAGCCTCCGCTCGTGAGGATGCCGCGTGACAAGTTTCACGGAATGACTGGCAGCGCTCGAGATGAGACGGGAGATCGGTCCGTCTCTCTCTCGTTATACCTGCGATCGCGCTCGTGAGGTTTTGGTGTGACACAAGTTTCTGAACATGTCACCCGACTAAAATGATTTTATAGACGTTATCACGTCAAAAACATTTCCAGTGGCCCAAATTGTGAATCTAAACCATCCTCGAATCCATTTGAATAAACACCAAAAAATTCATTAAAATCTGTCCAGCCGTTAAGGAGGAGTTCAGTGACATACACACTCACAGAAGAATTATATATATTAAGATATATTATTTATTATATAAACATCATCGTATGTGTCTGCGGGGCAGGCTCCAGATCCCGGCGTTCCCGGTGTACACGCGGTCGGGCGAGGTGCGCGTGGCCATCGAGCCGGCGCTGCACGCCGACGTGCGCCTGTCGCCGCGACGCGCTCGCCTTGTCCGCCGGTAAGGGCCCGAACGCACTGGCGGCTAGCCGCAATCCTATTTTAATTTTTTTTTCAATTATGGCATCGCAAATTCTGTGCATACTGCCAGCGTCAAGTATAATTTTTGCATCAATTTTTTCAATGAAACTGGACGAAGTAATAACAAAGTCAGTAAGTAAGTCGTCAGTAATCAGTCAGTCAAGTCAGTCCAACATTCAAGTAAAGCGATGGCTACTTTACTGTCCGATGGAATTTTGGAGGCAAGCAGAAAAAACATATTTTAGCACTGTTATTCTATTTCACAAACACTCGTGCACTGTAATTAACCTATATCAAACAAAATGCCATCAACTTTATCCAATATAACTCAAAAATTCACCAAGAAAATGAAAATAAAACAAGAGCACAATATGTCTTTTTCGACTTCCCGCCAAAACATCTATTTTAATTTAAAAGTGCTTGATGCCAACACACCAACTATTATTTAAAGGAAATTTAAGTGGATTCCATATATCTGACATTATAATAGTAATATAGTCGTCTATACTAATTACTAATATTATAAAAATGAAAGATTTACATATATGTATTACAAAACCAAAATTAGCCACATCAGTCCAGCCATTCTAAAATTTTAGCGATATAAATATATGTATATATATAAACCTATCCCTAGATTCATGAGATTCGTGTTCTCCGACGTGCTTCGCGTGCGGCGGCGCGGCATGCGGCTGCAGACGGAGGGATCCACGCACAACAATTATTACATCGTGCCTACTATTCGAGGTGAGTGTTATATTTATGGACTGACTTCATTAAATTTGTTTTTAACAAGAAAATTAATCCGGTAAAAAACAATACTTAGCATATTATTCACTAGCGGATCCAGGGCGGGGCTGGGGGACTCAAGTCCCCCCCCAACCGATTCGGGTTCACCCTTGAGAAACCAAACATTATGTAACAAGAAGATTGTAGGTATATCCCACCAAAAATATAAATGTAATGTGTGTCCTTTTTTACATTTATGTTTTTGGTGGGATATCATTACTTTTTGTAAAGAAAACTAGACAGGTACATATACTGAAAACTTAGTTGTGCGCGCGGCGCTATATGTGGGTAAACCTGTATATACACAGTGACTGTGTGCGTGACAAGAGGTACAGTGAAGTTGCTCGGACGACGACGGCCGCGTCACTGTCACACAAATTAAAGCTGCATAATTACTAGCCCACGCACACATAGCGCCGCGCGCACAACTGAGTTGAAGTATCTGTATTGAGATTTAATGTTTTTTCTTACGTTTCCGCTGCGTGGTTTTCTCTTTTTTATGCTATTGTCTACATTCTCTTGAATGTTAGAGATAATAGTGCGCATTCTATATATTGGGATAGTTTCTAATATTTGCTTGTAACGGTTCCAACGCTACAATTAAAAAACTTTTTTTTGTATGGGGACCCCCCTTTTTTAACTTTTTTTTATTTTTAGAGTTTTTCCTACGCACGCTGACACACAATTACCGAGCTGGATTCCAAGTTTCATCCTTCTAGGTCATCTGGAAGTAGGTTAGATTTAGGTACTATATGTCAGTCAGTCAGTGCTAAAATTTACGACTTTTAGACCTTCATATCTCTATAACCGTTTGAGCTAGCTTCATGAAATTTGGGCTTCTAGATGTCCTTGTGGATATAATTAAACCCACGTAGTTTTATTTGTTTACGTTAAAGAGGTTTTGAGTTATAGAAGGGTCAAAAGTGGCACCAAGTGGTTCGTGTAATATTACATTCGGCGCTGGCTAGCCAGTTCCTTTGCTTGAACTTGGCTTGACACGCTGCCGCGTGTCTAGATTATCTAATTTTCCAAGGGATTAACTACTTTAAAGAGTTTTGGCGGGAAGTCGAAAAAGACATGTTGTGCTCTTGTTTTATTTTCATTTTCTTGGTGTATTTTTGAGTTATATCGGATAAAGTTGATGGCATTTTGTTTGATATAGGTTAATTACAGTGCACGAGTGTTTGTGAAATAGAATAACAGTGCTAAAATATGTTTTTTCTGCTTGCCTCCAAAATTCCATCGGACACGTTCTAGTAAAGTAGCCATTGCTTTACTTGAATATTGGACTGACTAGACTGACTGATTGCTGACGACTTACTTACTGACTTTGTTATTACTTCGTCCAGTTTCATTGAAACTGGCAAAAATTGATGCAAAAATAATACTTGACGCTAGCAGTATGCACAGGGTTTGCGATGTCATAATTGAAAAAAAAAACTACTTTAAAGAAGTCCAAATCGCCTCCCAATTGCCTTTTAATGTCTTAGGTTACATCACGACAGGATTCAAAACAAAGCACAACATCATCCATATTGCTCATGTTTTAAAGTGGAACATTAAAATTATAGATAACTAGCTGTGCCTTGCGGTTTCACTCGCGTTTTTTTTTTATGTATCCTATTTTACTTCTGATAACTCCAAGAATATATGTACAAACAATGTACAAAGTTTCTTGATGATCGGTTGAGTAGTTTTCGCGTGAAATCTCAGACGATGAAATGGTAACAAACAAACTTACTTTCGCATTTATAATGTTAAGTAGGATATGTTTCGTTGTCATGGGTGTTTTTTTCTATGTTTCTGTTATTCTCATAGGTTTGTCCAAGTGCGACAGAGAGACTAGAAAGCGAATTATACTAAGATCCCTAAGGGTGGGCGTTGCGACGACGAACCGTTTCTAAAGACAGTTTTTTTGTTCTGCGACGGTGAAACCGTTTTTACGTCCTGGGTAAAACAGTCTTCGAATAACTTGGTTCGATTTTATATTTTACGCTTAAGAAAATACAGTCGAGAGTTATTTGATGTAACGACAAGCGTCGTCGCGAATGTCATCTCGTCCTTATCGTTCCACGTTCTTTCTCTTAAGTAGTTCTTACAATGAAAAGTGAATTTGTTGACCATGACATACAGCCGATAATGTACCACCACCAGTAAAGTAACCTATGCTGTCTTTCTTGACAAAACAAAAAAACAAAAAAAAAAAAATAAGACAAAACAAAAAAAAAAAAAACAAATTATGTATCATATACATCGATATAATATAAGTAGGTAGATGCAAGGTTCCCATACAAAATTGAGTCAAAAGGTGGCCCCGCGTAAAAACGTACTTAATATAGATGTATACAAGTATTCTAAACAAAAAAATATTTTAAGGTATCTTACTTTTTATCTATTTTAAACCTTATGGTACTGACATAAGTAAGACTATAAGTCCATGTTAAATTGTTACTTATCACCTTCTGGTTCGATGTTTATAATACGGCAATAAAATTTTACGACTTTAGACTTACGAAATAGGAGTTTATTGAGAAATGAAACCAAAAGCATTACAGTAAAGCACAAATTCGTTTACAAGATTAATTTACCGCCATTTTTACACCACCAAACAAATTTTACTAAAATAAAAATAAATAGTCTTAAAGTATAATAAATATGCGTTATTAAATTAAGATAAAGATGTACTCATTGGAAGTATGATACTCCATACTTTTTTTGCATTTTTAGAGTGTAATTTTTACAAATTTTTACTGCGGACTTTGGCATCACTGACGTGCGACACGTGCGTGGCGGCTTAACAAATGAAAGCGAAAGAAGGCATATAGCTGCCGTCTTTTGCCGGTGCCACTTTTATGCGGCGACTGTGAATCTACCTACTTATATTATATCGATGATCATATACAATCAGATGATCTTTTAAATACGCCTGGAAATAACCCAGCCAGTCAGGAAAGCCAGGAAAAGTAGGAAGGGAAGAATATTAGTAAACGATTTCATAAATTTGAAATCGTTACCTAATAGTTGTAAGAAACGCAATCTAAACCTTATCAAATCGTTCTAAAGAACGTTTGTCATTGCGGCTGGTTCTTAAAAGCCGTCTTCAAACCAGTTGCAACGACGACCGTTTTCTGCAACTGTTTTCGTCGTCGGGAAAACGGTTCGTCCGTCAAAAATGCGACAACGACCCACCCGTAGATCCCTTACACCCGAAATTGATACCGTATCTACAATCTCTCAGTTCTATCTAGAGTTTACAACTCGCAATATTCTGATCTCTACCTGCGTGCCAGTAACAAAAGATAGCAATCCCAACCTTTTTTTTGCCCAGCGTTGTGGCTGCACTTAAAGGGCTGATACATTGACCAACATGCAGGGTCTGATTTGGCATACATTGCTGGTTATCTTGAGTATTTTATTACAATGTATTCAGATAACCAGCAATGTATGCCGGGTCGGCCCCTGCAGGTTGGCCAATGTAATCAGACCTTAAGTCTTGTTTCCCTTTGCAACGTTCCGTTTTATGCCGATTCTAGTAATGCTCAAACAAAGTAGAAGAAAATTGACCACGAAAATTAACTTTTAGCGAAATAAAAGCCATTGCTGACCTGTTTACGATAAAACATTAGTCTGTTTACATTTTTGAGTGAGTAAATAAATATAAGTAGTAAAGTAAGACTAAATTATTTTTTTATTTTTTTATTAAGAATTTTGTCAGAATGGAAAGTATGAAACCTTGAATCTAAACGTCGGAGTTTTGGCGGCAAGTCTGAAGGGACAAGTTGTGCTCTTGTTTTATTTTCCTTTTCTTGGTGTATTTTTGAGTTATATCGGATAAAGTTGATGGCATTTTTTTCGATATAGGTTAATGACAGTGCACGAGTGTTATGAAATAGAATAACAGTGCGAAAACATGTTTTTTCGGCTCGCCTCCAAAACTCCTTCGGACATGTTCTCGTAAAGTAGCCATCGCTTTACTTGAACATCTAACTGACTAGACTGACTGATACCTGACGACTTACTGATACCTGACGACTTACTGATTTATTCTACGAAGCAGTTTACTTGACACTGGCAATATGCACACAGTGCGATGCCATTATTTAATAATGAAACGAAAATATTGAATGGCTGCAAGGATTTTATCCAATGCCGTAAAATGAATAAAAAAATAGAATGTAAACGTCAACTTCAATGCAATTTACTTCAGCAGTCAGTCAGCGTCAGCCCAAGACTATTACGTACTATTTTGTTCAACCTAAGCTTTGAATTGTTTACTTATATTTATGTTGGTTAATAATATATTATTTATTTATTTATTCATAATGCTTTATTGTCCACCATAACAGTAACATGAACACATATTTTTTGTTACAATTTGTAGGTACTTTATAGTGAATAATATAAATATGAATCCTGAAATGGTAAGTTAAAACGTTATGTTTTTCTTATGTTTGTATGTCTTTTGTTCGAAATTTTGCTTAAATTCGGTCTTGGACTACCAAATCAATTGAATTAGGTACTTAATAATTGACAAAACGTGACTTTCTCATACATTTTTAATTGAATGAGCTGTCAAAACGTGACTTTCTCATACATTTTTAATTAAATGTGCTGTCAAAACGTGACTTTCTCATACATTTTTAATTGAATGTGCTGTCAAAACGTGACTTTATCATTCGTTTGTATTTGTATGAGAAACGTGATTTGTGACGTCACTTGTCGTCATCACGTTTATAGTCAACTAAATTTATAGTAGTTTAAAAGGCAATTAAAATTATATATAAAAATAAATTAACAATTATCCTGTTCTCCAAGCGTGGTTTAGTGCAACCTTAGAATAAATACGTATACTAGAATGAGTGTCTTCATACAAGTGCGCTGTCAAAATTGAAGCACTGAATAGATTCCTACAGCTCACATTTTGACAAACAAAATATTTTTATTTTGACCAAATTAATTATAAAATACTATAAAATATTGAAAACACTGTGAAAAGTTATTTTATTAGATTTCTTTTGTTTTTTAAAAGTGTTGTGATAAAATTTAACCTTAAGTCTTACGGAGCGGCCCGGTGCATTAATGGCTCCAATCAACATGCTTCAATTTGGGCGCGCGAACTTGGTTTCTATAATGTAATTGTAATTATTCTAAGAGTGCAACCTTTTAAAGGTATGTTTTTTGTTTTTTTTATTGAATAGTGTCCAAGACCTTATTCTCCAAGCTTGCTGTAATTCCAGATTTTCTGTTTAGAATCGAAACTTTATTACTTACTAGCGTAATTGTGATTTTTAGGTGAAAGGCAAGCCTCTGACCAAAGCAGAAACCATGGCTTTGCTAGAATTGATTAAGGCCAGTCCAATCATAACAAGTAAGGCTACGAATGCCACCAATAACATGTTGAAAGTGCAGGAGTGGAAGCGAGTAGCACTGCGATTCAACGCCACGGTCGCCACTCGCCCCCGCACACCACATCAGTTGCGACTGAAGTGGGAGAACTTAAAGAAGAGTTCTCGTAAACGCAGTGGCAAAATCAGGATGAATAATCAGGTTAGTTGAATTTTTTGAAGGGAAAACTTCTTTAGCGGCGTTGTGCACTTTTTTTGGGATGGGTAAAAAATGTTAAACTCGCGTCAGGACACGTGGCCTGATCGAATATTCGTAAGACGGAGGGGTGACAGCTGATGACGTCTATACTTGTAAAATTCGTTTAAATATCAAGTATTTAAAATATGGACATTGAACAAAGTCTATCAATGAAAAAAGTGACGAATAAATAGTGAAAGAAAATTAGTGAGCACTTTTTAAAAATACTAGATGAAACCCTACTGAAAATACTAGATTAAAAATAATACTGATAGTAAAAGCAACTCGTGCGAAATTATTCCCTAACCATTTCAAAATATCAAAAATGCACAATGTTAATGTTCAAGTTTTCACTTCTGTCGGCATTTTAAACGTCGTCGGATGAATTTAAAACTTTACAAACTTATCAAGGACTGATGACAATACAAATATATGAAAAAACTAATTAAAATGTAAAAAATATATATGTATTTGAATTAAGTATAATGTAAATAATTTGTCATTGGACTGGATTATCATTTTGATATGTCAAAAAGCACCCAACGCTTTGTTATTTACAATAGCGGCCGCCCGCGACTATGTCCGCGTGGACTTCCTCAGCTTCCGTTTCCGAGATTAGCTGGGACAAACAGACAGACAGACAGACAAACAAAAATTGTAAAAAATATTATTTTGTTATGTACCGTATATGAATTCGCATGCAGTAAAAAGCGGTTATTTTTATACTACAAACATACACTCCAATTTTATTTATTTGTAAAGATAATTTTTTTTTCTTATTTACATTATTCTTAATTTAAAAAAAAACTTTATTTCGTTTTTGTACAACAGCGTATTTTTTTAATATGTTGCAGACTGGTGGTGGAGTAAAAGACTACATATCTCCGGATGAAATACTGGATAGAGTAGCAAGCATACTGGATAACACTGTGACTGGTATTGATAGTGATAATATTGAGGAAGATGATGGTAGTGGTGGTGGTGAAAATTCAAATATTGAAGAGACTAAGGTTGAGGTTTCCACAGCGACCAGACCAAAACAACCGTTTCATTCTTTCCTACACAGACCCAAGACAACTGGTAATCGACACTCATTTCACTTTAATGTAATAGGGATTATACATGATTTTTAACACGTTTATATTAGCTTCACTTGTAACTATGTATGTATGTAAGAAAACCTTGGAATCTTAATTTGACCCACTTCCCGGTCTTCGATTAGGATGAAATTTTGCACACGCTCTGAGTTCTGATGACAATACATGACTAGCTAAGAAACGTCATTAAAAATCCAATATGGCGGCCACCCCAAGATGGCGGACAGGCTATTTGAAATGCACCCACATGATATGGGTAACAAATGAAAGGGTTTTCTGTCAGGAATACGAAAAAAATAGTCACGTGACTTAAATTCAACATGGCGGACATCCAAGATGACGGATTGACTATTTGAAATGCACCCCCATGATATGGGTATTAAATAAAAGGGTTTGCTGAATGGGATACGAAATTATTGAAAAAAAATCCAACTAAAAAATTAAAAATTAATAAAAAAACTAAAAAATTGTTTTGTGAAAATACGAACTAAAATAAAAAAAAAAATTAGTAAAAAGTAAAAAATCTTATTGAAAATGTATTTTACTGTAAAAAAAAGCGTGGGGTGGTTTTTAAGATACTATTGACACCATGCACCCCACGCTTTTTTACAGTAAAATACATTTTCTTAATTTCTACTTTTTAGTTCGTATTTTCACAAAAGCGTGTTTTTAGTTTTTTAAACTACATTCTTTTATAGTATCAATAGATGCTATTTGGCATAGGTATAGAGTGTTCCTAAAGGAACACATCCACCACAGCACCACGAAACACACAAAAGTGTCATTAGTCATTACATCTTGAGAAATGAAAGAAATATTTAACTTTTTCATATTTCCGTATCACCTAAAGTTCGATATTTTTTCAATTTATTCATAATTATTTATAATTTTCTAACTGAAATAGGCATATTTTTATAATATATAATTATAATGCTTGCACTGATAATTATACAGTGGAATCTCGATAACTCGAATGTCAAGGGAATTGCAAAAAAATTGGAGTTAACGAGTTTTCGACTTAACAAGAACTTCGAGATACATATGATTTAACTACGGAAATTTTGATTTAAAAATAAATACTGACGGACAAGCTCCGCTAAAAGTAATCGTGTCCTGTGTCGACAAGGAACAAACACAACGTTCACAGCTGTGTTACTTAGAAAGTTTTATGAATGTATTCATTCATTGCACGTGTATAAGACAAAAGGTCGCTGCATACGTGACGGATTTTTACACGGACGGGAAGGGACAGGACGGGACGGGAAGTTTTGGAAAAAATCGTTTCATACAAAATGTATATGAAAGAGCATATGTCACGGAGACACGGACGGGACGTGAACGTCACGTCCCCGTCCCGTTCACGTTCCGTCCGAGTTTTTATCACGTTACGTATGCAGCGACCTTTTAAACAATAGATTAGAAGCCAAGCCCCGAACACGAACATCCGTTTTGGATTTTATGCTATTATTTCGGAGAATAGGGTCTTGGACACTATGCACAAAAAAATTCAAAATCCTAACCTTAAAAAGGTTGCACTAAATGACGCTTGGAAAGCAATATAATTGTTAATTCTTTGTTATACATGATTTTTATTACCGCTTAAATCAATAATAATGAAGTCTGAATGAAGAATTGAGTATATATGATAAGTGACGTCACTTATCATTTTCTCATACAAAATGTATGGGGATGTCACGTTTTGACAGTTCATTAAAAGTATCTCAATTGACTTGGTAGTCCAAGACCGGATTCAGTAAGACGTCATTATATTTTACTAACTACGACTTACGGAGTCTCCTTTTTGAAGTTCGAGTTATAAATGAGGTTCAGCGGAAGGGAATGTCATTTTTTTAGACTTACTGATAATTTCTTCTTAACGAGGTTCGAGTTACATATAAAGATTCCACTGTATTATGTACCTCATGAGTTATGTTTTGTATTTTTGTTTATAAGTCTTGTTATGTTTCTGCTCAACCGATAACTCTAATTTTTGATTTCCAGGTAAAAGAAGAATCATTGACAAAGCCAGAGAAGCCAGGGACCTGGCCATAGCTGAATATTATAAGTCAAAGAGGAAATGCGTGGAATTACAGTGCACAAATCTGGAATTACAGAACGAAATATTACGCATGGAAATAGAAAATGAGAAAAAGAAGGAAACTGAAACCTAGATAAACATATCTGTTAAATAAAAATAAAAATTTAATTATATTTGTAAATAAAATAATTAATTAAATAAATGAGTTTCGGCGGGAAGTCGAAAAAGACATTGTGCTCTTGTTTTATTTTTACTTTCTTGGTGTATTTTTGAGTTATATCGGATAAATTTGATGGCATTTTGTTCGATATAGGCTAATTATAGTGCACGAGTGTTGTGAATTAAAATCACAGTGCGAAAATAGGTTCTTTCGGCTTGCCTCCATAATTTCATTGGTCACGTTCTGGTAAAGAAGCCATCGCTTTTCTTGAATGTCTGACTGACTTGACTGACTGATTACTGACGACTTACTGACTTTACCTATTATTACTCGTTCAGTTTCACCGAAACTGGCAAAAACGTGATGCAAAAATTATACTTTACGCTGGCAATATGCAGAGTTTGCGATGCCATAATTGAAGAAAAAAAAATTATACTTTACGCTGGCAATGCAGAGTTTGCGATGCCATAATTGAAGAAAAAAAAAATACTTTACGCTGGCAATGCAGAGTTTGCGATGCCATAATTGAAGAAAAAAAAGTACATAAATATTAATTTTAAATTAATTGTGTAATTATTGTATGCCTGAATAAGGTATACTGTTTAAATATTGTTGTACTAAAACACTAACACCTAATTTGAATTGACGACCTGCGTGGCGCAATGGTTACCATGCCGGACTGCCAATCGAAGGGTCCCGGGTTCGATTCCCGGCGAAACAAATTTAAATGATGAGTTTAAAATTCTGTTCTCGGTCCGGTTGTTTGTGTTTTTGTCTGTGTGTGTGTGTGTTCAATGTACCCACGGGTTCGATTCCCAGCGAAACAGAAATTTGAATGATGAGTTTAAATTGCTGTTCTCGGTCTGGGTGTTTGTGTTTTTGTCTATGTGTGTGTCCAATGTACCCACGACACAGAGTTTATCTACCCTACTGTGGGGCTATGGATGTGAAATGTTTATTATTATTATTATATTTTGTTTATGCACATAACAAAACCTTTGTTTCATTAGATTAATGACCTAATTTGAAAGAACTGGAATCGCCCAGGGTGTGACCCCCATGAACCCTGGACCCGTCACTGCATACGTCATTATTTTACAGTAAACAACGAAGACGGCACCTCGCACGTCGACATCGACTGGTCCTTCTTAGAGCTGATCTACCAGCACACGGAGGAGAAGAAGATCTCCGCGGAGAAGCCGCTGCTGCTGCAGCAGGACGGTGAGGAGGACGAGGGCGAGGTGGAGGACAGTGAGAGGGAGAGGAGAGCTGTAAGTAATGGGTTCAATACATAATTAAATGTTTTTAAATTGATGAGAATTACTGATGAAAATTAGGCATGATGACACTATTAAAGAATCAGAGAATAAACGGTTTTACAGAAAAATATATGCTAAAAAAGTTCTAAAATATGATCCCGTTTTAATATAAACATTGAGATTAATAAGATTTTCAATAAAATAAAAGTATTAAATACAGCAATCGGCCATGTAATCTGAAACGCCAATCTAAAGGAATGACGTCACGTCTCAGTAAAAGTCATCTTGTTGCTTGAAGTTTGACGAGCAAGCCGACGCCATGACACCTACGAGCGTTTTCGCGCTTAATTCAAATTACATAGCAGAAAATACATTAATTTACGTTAAAAGTTGAGTTTATTGCTGAAATAAACTTTTTTCGAAACTAGGAGACGTGTACCTACAATAAGGAAAGGTATTTAAAAATCTGTCATCATGCCCTTTACAATGAAACGCGCATGGCCTGGCGGCGAGCGTAGAACGCAAGTGGTCTATCCAGTTAAGCTAAACGGGCGCGGTCGGGTGTGAGATGGGTGACCGCTAGTGGCAAAAAAAACATGCGCGTTTCCGTGCTTCGGAGGGCACGTTAAGCCATTGGTCACGGTTGTTGTCGATAGATAACAGTCGTTAAACCTAGTCGGAGGCCTGAAAGGGGTCGGGATTTGAAAACATCCGACAGCGGGTTGGCCACTTACCCGCATCTCCACCAACCCGCATTGGAGCAGTGTGGTGGAGTAAGCTCCAGGCCTCCCCATTAATGGGGAGAGACCCGTGCCCAGCAGTGGGACGCAAAAAGGGTTGCAGCCACACTGATGAGAAGTAATCCGTAGGTGGTTCTTCCACCGGGATGATGAGGAAGACGAGGAAGTCATGGAGAAGAAGAAAGCTGTTCGTTAAAAAAATATTATCAATTGGTTTGAATGATTCAAAATAAGTTGTTGGTATTTTTTTGCTTATCTCATTTAATGTGAAGGGTAGGTACACTGATTTTCGGTATGGCGACGCTATTACATACCTTGGCGAGGCGTGGCGACACCTCGTATGAGGCATGAGGTCTATATAAGTCTCTCTATAATAATATTAATGATCTCTGTAGCTATTCAAACCGTTACAGCGCCTAGATAGCGCCGTAATTGGCTTGAATTTTTGAAAACAAGAAGATTTGACCACTTATTTTTTTTACCACTTTAATTTTAGCTTGATCTGTATTTATTTCCTTCCATGAACTATTATTTTATGAATTATTAGCCTTCCGCCAGCAGCATCTCCCGCGTTGACTCGTTTTGTAGGTTCCCGTATGATAAAAACCATCCTATGTCCTTTCCTAAGGTCCAATCTATCTGTGTTCCAAATTTCATTCAAATTGATTCAGTAGTTTAAGCGGAAAAGCGTAGCAGACAGACAGACAGACAGAGTTACTTCCGAATTTATAATATTAGTACAGAAGTATAGATGTGCAAAATATTTTAAATGTTATCCGCCAGGCGTACCACGAGAGCTGACATTTTCATCTTTTCCAGCCGAAACGTGAACGCGAGAAGGATGGCAAGGTGAAGCAGATGGAGAACCCGTTTCTGAAGCCGGGGGAAGTGTTCGTGTTCGTGCCGGAGAAGTACCGGGACGCCGTCGTCACGCCGTGGTACCGCAACCGGGACCAGCCACAGGTCAGTACTTTACAAAAGGTTACTAAACTTACCTAAAAGTAATATGTTACTATAGTTATTAGCGGGTAATTATTTTCTTTGAGTCACCGAGTGCTTGCGGGAAGCAAGTTTAGTAAGAGACTGAATTTCGTACGCACAATGTCTTGACTTGCAGCGTACATCTTCGGCTCTTAAATACTTCAGGCATTATGTCGAATGCAGCCCAGCTTTATTTAATGCGTGTTCTTGACGATAAGATATGTATAATAAATTGGATTTAATAAATTGGGTATCACACCCATTTTCGAAATGTGGAATTATTGTTAAGTTTGATATGAGTTTTATAAGAAATTTTGATATTGGATGAACTGGAAGTAACTATTTCTGATTAGAAGATTCTGATTGAAGTAACTATTTCTGGCTATCTCAATAGTAAATTTCGATTGTTCTCCTAAAGAATAAAATACCCTATATTCCCTTGTCCCCAGTACTTCCTAGTGGCCGAGATCTGCTGGAACCTGAGTCCGGACTCCGCTTTCCCGTCAGTATCTCACGGGAGCTTCCGCGACTACTACATGAGCAAGTATGGTGTGACACTCACACAGCCGCACCAGCCCTTACTGGACGTTGATCACACCAGCGCCAGGCTTAATTTGCTTACACCCAGGTAAGTAATTATGAAGATGCAAGACGTAGGCACACACACACACGCACACACGAGTGCGTGCGCAAGACGTACGCATACACATACACACACACGCGCACACACACACACACACACACACACACAGACTCACACACTCACACACATATCCTGAGTTCACCGAAAGTACCCTGTAGGTTTTGATTCCCTTGCGAGTGTGGAAAATTTGCAAATTTTGCGAAATTTTGCGGCATAAACGGCTGTATCTTTTGATTGCTCTGGCTTCGAAGTTTGATATTTTCACAGTTCCAAGGGACAGTAGACCTGAGTATTTGATTTCCAGCTTGATACCTTCACGCGTTCCTGAGAAAAAGGGTCTTGACGTATAGACAGACGGACGGACAACAAAGTGATAAGGGTTCCGTTTTTACTTTCGAGATACGGAACCCTAAAAACGTTCACTAAGAGTTAGTAAAAAAAAAACAACGGGTTGCACTCCGGGAGTGCCGGCAGAAGTAAAAACATTAACGTTGTGCATTTTTGATGTCTTGAAATGGTTAGGGAATAATTTCGCACAAATTGCTTTTATTATCAGTATTATTTCTCATCTACCTAGGCTCGTATTTTCAGTAGGTTTTCATCTAGTATTTTTATAAAGTACTCACTCATTTTCTTTCACTATTTCTTCGTCATTATTTTTATTAATGCACTTTGTTCAATTATGGAAATTTTTGAACACTTGATATACACAAATTTTACAAGTATAGACAGTCGAGCCATCAGCTGTCCCCCCTCCGTCTTACGAATATTCGATCAGGCCACGTGTCCTGACGCGAGTTTAACATTTTTTACCCATGCCAAAAAAAGTGCACAACGCCGCTAAAGAAGTTTTCACTTCAAAAACAGCACAGTGAATAAAATATTTTCTTTCTTTCTTTATTTGTATTGAATGTATAATTTTACTTTACAGATATGTAAACAGAAAAGGCGTGGCACTGCCCGTTTCATCGGAGCGTACGAGACGAGCGAAAAGGGACAGATTGGACCAGAAGCAAATACTGGTTCCTGAACTATGCACCGTACATCCCTTCGCGGCACCGCTGTGGTTCGCCACTGTGGCTTTGCCTTGCGTTCTTTATAGGTGAGTGAGTCAGAAAAGAAGTCGGTCAGTAGGTCAGTCGCAAGGCTCCCCCCAAAAATCGGTGTTACATTTGTCACAACGTATCTTTGACTCTGTGAAGTTTCATTTCGTTTTATTTTTAGATTCATTTATTCATTTAATTGAATAAAACAATACTATGTGATATGTTGGCTTATGATTATTCGGCGAAATAAAATTGTGCGAAACGTTAGTTGGCAAGTGATACTCTTTTTTTTTTATTTGAATGGAGTAGCAGACGAGCATACAGACCACGTGGTGTTAAGTGGTCGCTGCAGCCCATAGACATCTACATACAACCTCAAGCAAGCATAGGTAAGTCTTGTCTGAGGTCGTATGCAGTTGCGCTGCTACTCCGGAGGCTGGTGGTCGCCTCATGTAAGTGTGGCCGGCAGCTGCACCTTTCCACGGAAACACAACAGAATTGGTTCACGGCAGAAGTGGGTGCAGCGGTGGTACTTCCCCGGGCGAACGATAATAGTTCTACCACCTACAAATCTGCCAAACAATTTTCGGTGAAAAGGCAGAGTTCCCTCATTATGCCATTTTTTATTTTTGATTCAAACATATTTATTATCATCAATACTATGAATTTTTCTGCTGTTTCTATTTCTTGATTTACTTCATTTGAATTAATTCATCAAACAACAAAATATATTATTTATACTATCGCAGAATCAACGCGCTACTAATAGCGGACGAGATCCGTCGGTCCGTGAGCGCAGATGTGGCGTTGGGTGCTCCGCCCGTCCGAGGGGTTCCGCCCCCGCAGTGGCCGCCGCTTGACTTCGGCTGGAGCCTCGCGGAGGTAACTACGACGACTACGACTCACTTTTAAAGAATAAAAAACGATCACACTCACAGCCCCATAATAGGAATTCCGATGTCACCCATGACACAATGTCACCATGGTTCTTAGAGCATCAAGGTATGACAGGTATGACACCCGTCAGAGGAGTGACCTTTACGGGCGAACCCCTCGTCCCAACGGGCATGCACATTGTGCCTTCTAGTTATACAACTAGTGTGTCTGTGTGTGTCGGTGTCAGTGTTGACGTGCATAGAAAATGACGCTGTTAATTGAAATTGACATATTTAGAAATGTATGTGTCTGTAGCGATGAAAGAATATTTGTGAATGTGTGACAAAATTAAAATGTTTTTGATTTGGCACAAAAATTATGTATCGAAGCGAGGCGCTATGCCGTCTCTACTGAAGGGTGAGTCAGTAACTTTGATGCTCTAAAAGTCTAAGCCATGATTAGACACAAAAACAGGAACAAAAACACAGAAGTTATACAGAAATTCTAACTTTATCAAAATCATTCAAGTTTTTACTTCGCCAGTAATTAAACCCGAGAACCCTGATCGGCATTTTTTTTAGGTTTAAGACTTTATTTTCTTTAAAGAATTTACAATTCACTTACAGAGAAAACATACATTATTTGAGATAAGATATAGTGCCGCGTAGCAAGATACAATTTTACCAAGTAATAAAGTAACGAGGTATTTTATACTAAAATAAGAGGGTAGTTAAAAGAGGCGCAAATAGAAGACGCATTCTAGCAAGATAAGGCTGCGCTCAATATGCAGCGGATAACGAAGTGTTAAACGCTACAATGATAATAATCTTACATTGAGAGTTACCAATTATAAGTTATTATTATGTATAAGTAAATTTAGGTTTTAATGATGCGTTAGTTTTGTGAATGAAGTCAATGTACATTATTACTTATAGTAACAATTTTATCAAAATAATATTTATTTTCAATAAGTAAGTGATATATTGTTCATTTATTTTGAGTGATATTTTAGTTTAATGTAACATTATTATTTAGTTATTTCGGTGATTATCCACCACTGTGTTATAATAACACCGGTTATTATAGATATTGTTTGTTGGAGGTTTTACGGGTTCCCTCGATAATGATACTTACATCTAAACATTCGGGTGATGTAGCTATCGCTTTGCTCGTATATATGTTACACACTCACGTTACACACTCATGATTTTGAATATTATCATATAAGTGTAGGATTTTTTTTTGTAACTAGAATAAGGTATAATGGAACGTAAGGTGATTGAATGATGATGGAGTGATCGGAGTGACCGAGGATGAATAAACTGTGTATAAAAGGACATTATTAAGATGGGGAGAGTGGTAAGAGGAAGTGAAGGTGAAACAGGTGTGCGAGGAAGGTGTCAAGTAATTAAGTTAAAATTAAGAAGAAAAGTTGGTCTAAAGAAATAAAAGAAGTACTTCAGAAGATTGCGTATTATTTCGGTACCCCTCACACGAGCCACAGCCCCCCCTCTATATAAGCTACATAGGTAACGCATATGGTAGAGATTATGTGCACCCGCATTCAAACACACAGACACACACAATAATATCGCTGTTTACATTTCGTAAAGGATACATTATACTATTTTGTTTTAGGTCCTCAATACTGACGAGAAAGGAGAAAAAGGAGAGAGGAAGAAAGAAGAAGACGACAGCAGAAAAGAGCAGAAAGAAATATAGTCAGTATGATTTTTTAAAATTGTGGACGACCATTCCCATTCGTCGATATAAGTTTTTTTTGTGGTATAAAGATTTATTTTTTCACTACAAATTTGAGAGGTTGTTAACTAGTTTTTTTAACATTTTTTAAACCATTTTCGGAGTAAGAACCTCGAATCCTACAATAGCCTAAACCTAGGCCTAGGCCTTAAACGAATTTACTCCCTGTTACGAGAATTTGTGTGTAAATTTTGTTTGGTAGGTGGTAGAACTATTGTCCCTGTAGCCTCAGGATTAAGAATAGAGCTATGGTATCCCCTGCCTGATCGTAAGAGGCGACTAAAAGGGGGCTTCCGGGGTTGTGGACGGTGTGAGTGGTAGCTCTATCCATCCAACCAGCAGCCCCGGGAAGGGCGGCGATGTGTGCGTGGCCGCATGCTGCCGTGAGCATCGGAAGGTGCAGGAGCACAGCTGCTCTCCCGAAGATGGACCCGTTCTGGGCGCCGCTCGTGGAGGACACCGGTGCGTTCCACTGGAGATCCCGGAGTCCTCCCCAAGCGCAGAGGCAGCCACCGAGGGGGTTTTAGTGCGGTCAAATACCACATAACCCGGTACTCTCTCCCCAGGTGCCGGGTACCTTTTGAAGGTTTCCCCCCCGATAACAAAAAAAAGGTGGTAGAACTATTATGATTCGCCCGGGGAAGTACCACCGCTGCACCCACTTCTGCCGTGAACCAACTCTGTTGTGTTTCGGTGGAAAGGTGCAGTTGCCGGCCACACTTACATGAGGCGACCACCAGCCTCCGGAGTAGCAGCGCAACTGCATACGACCTCAGACAAGACTTACCTATGCTTGCTTGAGGTTGTATGTAGATGTCCATGGGCAGTGACCACTTAACACCACGTGGCCTGCATGCATGGACCGAAATAATACACAATCTTCTTAAAGATTTCTTTTATTTCTCGAACAACTTTTTCTTCTTAATTTAACTTAACTTGTTAACTTTCACACCTTCGTCCTCCTTGTACCACTCTCGCCATCTTCATTCTATCCTTTCATACACCGTTCATTCATCCGGTCACTCCGATCACTCCATCATCATTCAATCGCCTTACCTTCCATTACACTTTACACGAATTACATAAAATAAATTATAATATGCAATCTTATATTTTATTTATGTATTATATTATGCATCATATATTTACTTTCTCAGTGTTAGTTATTTAGTTACAAGCTTCCCACAAGAAATATTTTTCTTGTAGAAGTAGTGCTATTATTGCCACCTACTTAAAATTCTCACCATCAGCCAGGGTTGACTGGTAGAGAATGCCTCACGGCATTAAGTCCGCCCTTTCTACAACATTTTTACGTTGTAACAATAAAGAATAAATAAATAAATAAAAATCCTACTAAAATTTCGTAACATTTCTCCTCAGCGACAACCAAGAGAAGGAATCTTCTAAAGAAGAAACCTCCACAGAAGAGAAAGAATCTGGCAAAGAAGGTGACGGAGAAGAGAAGACGGAAGTTAAAGAGAAAACTATCAATGATATTCTGCAAGAGAAAGAAGATGCAGAGAGTGTGAGTTTTTTTATTTACCGAACATTTACAGTCAAAGATTTAAAGATTTTATTTGTACAAAAAACCACTTTTACAATTGATATGTTCATAAACAGTAACTATAGTATAAACTGTGTTGTCACTATTTATGCCTACCTCCGATTTCAAGACGATAAAAATACATAACGATAACAATAGCAGAACTTAAAATCCAACTCAAAAATATTAAAATGTCCTTAAATTTAAATTGTGTGTGTGTGTGTGTGTGTGTGTGTGAGCGTGTGAGCGTGTGAGCGTGCGTGCATGCGTGTGGTGTGTGAGTATTAGTGCGTGAGAGTTTTTTTTGTATTTATTCAAGATCAGTAATTCAGTCTCATCATACTATGTTAATTTTATTTTGAATATATGTATTATACTTTAGTGAATTTATGATCTTATTTACTTTATTATATACACTACTTGTAAGGTAACCAAAATGTCGCTTATTTTTTGGTATCGGGGAGGGGGAAACCTTCTAAAGGTACCCAGCACCTTGGGAGAGGTTACCGGGTTATGTGGGATTTGTCACCCCCGAAACTCCCTGGGTACTAAGTTTCATGAAAATCGTTGGAGCATTTTCCGAGATTCAAATTATATATAGGTATAGGTATATACAAGAATTGCTCGTTTAAAGGTATAGATATATATAAAGAAAGAAAAATCTGTTAAGTCTAGTAAAAGAGAAAAAAGAGACGACCGGACCATTCTTTTCTCAAAGCCATTCGGGCCATACATACACGTCGCCACGCTGAATATCAGCGTAACCAGCCACATTAGATATAGACAAATGATTTATTTGCACAAATATGGGTATTACAAAAGTTGTTTTATACATTCAAGGCTCTACCCAATACACCGTATCATACCATGACCGTGCTAGGAGCGTATCAGGCACGAAAAGCAACACGATACGCTCCACTAAGCCCACTGAACGGATCGACGGCGTTCTGTGCCCGTATACATCCCGTATGATGCCAGTATGCAACCCGTATGTAACCCGTATGATGCCCGTATGCAACATCCACCAAAACCAATAGGAATCCGTTTCATTCTAGCGTGCGTAACAGTGTTGCGTGGACGTCTTGGAGTGCTACCAAATTTTAAATTGTAAAATAGGTATGACTATCAGAAAATTAACTGTTAGACAACTAGCGATGATTGCTTTAATATTGGATGAGGAAGAAGAAGATACATGTGTCTCGCTAAACTGACAACAATTGACTAAGTTATGGCAACGCGCTTACAACGCCTATATAACGGTCATCATACGCGTTTACAACCCGTGTACTCGCCGACGCGCCGCCTGCGAGCCGCGGTTTGGCAACGTCGCGTGCCATGCACAGAGCGTGTCAGCACCGGCAAACAAGTTGTCGCTCCGTGCATGGCACGCGACGGCGTTGATCGGTGACGGAACGGTCTAGTGGGAACAGTGTCATACTTTTCAATACAAATAATATTTATTTGTCTGACACGTGCCTAGCACGGTCATGGTATGATACGGTGTAGTGGGCGGAGACCTTTAAGGTCGGTTACAAACAGGAGCGGCCTGCGGTGGCGGCCGCGGTGGCGGCTTGTTGTGTAGTATCGAAAGTCTTGGAACTATTCACACTCACGCGGCCTGTGACGCGGCCAGGCGCGGCTGCCCCGCCCCTCACCACCGCGTCGGTGTTGCGCCATTGGTGCCAATTTAGGGTAATTTACCCTAGATTTAGGGTATAAATTATCCGGTAGGGTAATTTTCAGGGATAATTTTTTAAGGGTATTATTTAGAGTAATTTATATACTTGGGGCATTTTTTAGGGTCAGCATTTTAGTTAAAACATTTTATGAATCTGCTGTTAGAGGAATAAAAACTCACTTTTATAGACTTAGGATATACTACCGTATAGACGAACATAGCATGCGAGGTTGAGATTTTATGTCTCAAAATATCGTGATTCCTAAAATCTTCAAAATCTGCCATTTTTATAATCCGTCACCACAATCTGCCCTGGAGACAAAATTTTGGAGTGATATCTGCCAAAATGGCAGAAATCTGCCATGGTCACACTGACTGCCTGCAGGCTATGGCCGCGGCCGCGGCAGTGTGTGTATGTAGCGGCTAGAGCCGCGGCCTGCGGTAGGCCGCCACCGCAGGCCGCGCCTGTCTGTGACCGGCTTAATAGTCCGCCATATTTACCTCAGTGATGTATGCAAATACATATTATTAATAAATAAAAGTACTGACTAAAATCTAACTTACAAATTTATTTAAGTATTAAATATTACTAATCATATTATTTATTTATATTTGTCCCATAATTAGCGTTTCTTTTATTTTGAGTTTTTGGTAATTTATATTTATACGGTATTTAATCCGCGTCATCGGCTTTGAGCAACCAATTAACTGGGTTTTTATACACTTATATAAAAAAAAACTGATTTCTAACATTTCCACAGGGATTCGAAATCGGTACGTGGAGTAACGAAATGGCGTCTTCTATACCTCAGGAGTACGATGAATTCATGGAACCACTGCCTCCGAATCTGACCTTCTGTACATCTGCTTCAGGTAAACGCAAATAAATATTAAAGTAATAGAACGTTACATACTTATAGACCCACAGTAAGGTCATTAATCAAACGATCTATGCAACTAAGCCAAACGGGCGCGGTCGGGTGTGAGATGGGTGACCGCTAGGGGCAAAAAAATTATATGCGCGTTTCCGTGCTTCGGAGGGCATGTTGAGCCATCGTTCCCGGTTGTTGTCGATAGATAACAGTCGTTAAACCTTGTCGGAGGCCTTATGGGCGGTTAGAAAACTTCCGACAGCGGGTTGGCCACTAACCCGCATCTCCACCAACCCGCATTGGAGCAGCGTGGTGGAGTAAGCTCCAGGCCTCCCCAATAAAGGGGAGAGACCCGTGCCCAGCAGTGAGACGCAAAAAGGGCTGCAGCCAGCCATAACCGTTTAACACGGTTTTCGCTGATATTTGAATTCAGAGACAAATAAACAATAAAATACATATGTTTATAAAGTCCCGGCTTACCTCGTGGATTGCTTCGGGGGCGCCCGACATGTTTCGGACCGTACCGAGGTCCTTCATCATGAGCCGCGAGGTAAGCCGGGACTTTATAAACATGTTTACCTATCCTCACGAGAAGTTTTATAGTAAAATAAAATACATACTTGGATTTTGGTAGGTGGTAGAACTATAATGGTTCGCCCGGGGAAGTACCACTGCTGCACCCACTTCTGCCGTGAACCAACTCTGTTGTGTTTCGGTGGAAATGTGCAGTTGCCGGCCACACTTACATGAGGCGACCACCAGCCTCCGGAGTAGCAGCGCAACTGTATACGCCCTCAGACAAGACTTACCTATGCTTGCTTGAGGTTGTATGTAGATGTCCATGGGCTGCAGCGACCACTTAACACCACGTGGCCTGCATACTCGTCTGCTACTCCATTCAACTAAAAACAAAAATAAATAATTATAAAAAAATAATTGTGTTTCAGGAGGTGCCAACTGGTCCGATGCCATTCCGAAGCAAAAAGGTACTTTTGGGGCCTCGAAAGCTTTCTCGATGGCCGAAAGTGACTGCTCTTATTTGTCTAGGTAAGTGGTGTAGGCATTAATTTATTTACAACCCTTTTTTGTCCCATAATAATAATATATAATGTCCCACTGCTGGGCACAGTTCTCCTCCCACTTGTGAGAGGGATTTGGGCCATAGTCTACCATGAAGCGCGCATGGCCCGGCGATTAGCGTCGAACGCTAACGATCTATGCAACTAAGCCATACGGGCGCGGTCGGGTGTGAGATGGGTGACCGCTAGTGGCAAAAATTTCACGCGCGTTTCCGTGCTTTGGACGGCACGTTAAGCCGTCGGTCCCAGTTGTCGTCGATAGGTAACAGTCGTTAAACCTTGTCGGAGGCCTTATGGGCGGTTTGAAAACATCCGACAGCGGGTTGGCCACTAACCCGCATCTCCACCAACCCGCATTGGAGCAGCGTGGTGGGGTAAGCTCCAAGCCTCCCCAATAATGGGAAGAGACCCGTGCCCCGCAGTGGGACGCAGTAAATATCGTATTCAATTGAGCATCACAATATTTTTCATCACCGTGGAGCAGCGATAGATTACATATTTCTTTGTTCACGATGCGAACGAATTTTTTGAGGAAGAACGGTAAGGGAAAACCTAATATGAGAAAATAAATAAATGATAGGCAGAGTTCTGTCAAACAGGGTCTGTTTTGACAAAAATGCCAAAAAAATGTCAAATGTTTTGATTTAGACATTCAGACAAACAGAAGTGTGGTCGCTATACAAGTACGCAGCGGAGGCTGGCCCGTAGCGTTTACACGGTTCCAGTGACATAGGCGCGGGGAGGGCTCTGGATTGAAAAGTAGGAACGAGTTTATCCGGGTCCAGCACTGGATACTAGACGCTGTACTGGATTGGAACACGTTTACATTGATCCAGTGCCGATCCAACGCTGGAATCCAGTGACGACCCGCGTGGTGCAATAGTTACCATACCGGACTGCCAATCGAAGGGTCCCGGGTTCGATTCCCGGCGAAACTGAAATTTGAATGATGAGTTTAAATTTCTGTTCTCGGTCTAGGTGTTTGTGTTCCTGTCTTTGTATGTATCCATGGTACCCACGACACAGGGTATTAATTACCCTGCTGTGGGGCTATGAGTGTATAACGTTTAATTAATTAATATAAAAAAACGAATAAAGTGACGCTGGATCCAGCTATTGGATCAGTGTAAATGGACGTTTATTTATTCATTCCATTGCAGCGACTTTGACACGGACGATTCGGATCTAAATTCGGAAGGCAGCGATGAGGACATGGATTCCGGTGGTTTTGGCAGCAAGAACTATGGTGAGTCCAAAGTTTATTCCCTACTTAATCCTACTATTCTACTAATATTATAAATGGGAAAGTAAGTTTGTTTGTTACTCTTTCACGCGAAAAGTACTCAAACGATCATCATGAAACTTTGTCCACATATCCTTGGAGTTATCAGAAGTAAAATAGGATACTTTAAAGAAATTAACGCGGCTGAAACCGCGGGGCACAACTAGTAATATTATAAATTCGAAATTAACTCTTGTCTGTCTGTCTGCTACGCTTTCCCGCTTGAACTACCGAACCAATCTTAATGAAATTTTGATCACAGTTAGAGTGGATCTTGGGAAAGGACATAGGATGGTTTTTATCCTACGGGAACCTATAAAACGGGTCCACGCGGGCGAAAGCGCTGGCGAAAGGCTAGTGTGTTTATATAGTTCGCATTCTTAGAATTTTCATGACTGGTAAGGAGCATTATTACTGCTCATGATAATGAGAATCATAAAGTGCATTTATTTTAAAACGCAATAAATTACATCATCAGTTATTACAATTGTTTGCGCTTTAATATAAATGTATAATTTATAATTTTATTACGCTTATTATTTAATAAAATAAATTTATGAATCAAATTACTTATGTGCTTTTTTCGGCGTCGTTTGCTTATTACTTAGAGCAACAAAGCCTTCAGGAGAGACGGCATAGCGCCTCGCTTCGATACATAATTTTTGTGCCAAATCTGGTGCGGGAGCACGCACACATTTTAATTTTGTCACACATTCACAAATATTCTTTCGTCGCTACAGACACATACATTTCTAAATATGTCAATTTCAATTAACAACGTCATTTTCTATGCACCGTCGACACACGCAGACACACTAGTTGTATAACTAGAAGGCACATTGTGCATGGACGTTGGGACGAGGGGTTCGCCCGTAAAGGCCACTCCTCTGATGGGTGTCATACCTTGATGCTTTAAGGCTTATTAAAGGAAGGAATAATTATTTTTTATCCAGCTGCGATGGGAGTACGCATAGAGTACAAGACGGCCCACGAGGCGGAGGCGGTGGACCTGGAGCGCAAGGCCAAGGCCTCCAACGCGCCGCAGCTGGACCCCGAGGACGACGCGCGGGACCTTGTCTGCCAGAGGCGCATGTTGAGGGAGGGCAGGCCTCCTGATGAGGTAAGATGACTGTGCGGCCCTTTCTGCGACCGAATGCAATGACATGTCTTCACCGGTGCGTTCCTCAGGAGATCCCGGGGTCCCCCATAAGCGCTGAGGAGGGGCACCGAGGGGGTTTTGGCTGCGACCCTATTTACGTCCCACTGCTGGGCACGGGTCTCTCACCATTATTGGGGAGGCCTGGAGCTTACTTCACCACGCTGCTCCAATGCGGGTTGGTGGAGATGCGGGTTAGTGGCCAACCCGCTGTCGGATGTTTTCAAACCGCCCATAAGGCCTCCGACAAGGTCCAACGACTATTATCTATCGACAACAACCGGGACCGACGGCTTAACGTGCCCTCCGAAGCACGGAAACGCGCATGAAATTTTTTGCCACTAGCGGTCACCCATTTAACACCCGACCGCGCCCGTTTGGCTTAGTTGCATAGATCGTTTGCGTTCTACGCTAACCGCCGGGCCATGCGCGCTTCAATGCGAGGGGGTTTTAGTGAGATCAAATCCCACAACCCGGTGTCACCCGAAATGCCCGGGTACCTTTTGAAGGTAATTAAATAAGGCATTCAGGTAGAGATCTACCTGAAACTGGGGAGGCCTAGATCTGTCTCGAGTTAAAGACCAATCCGATATCGGTTGTTTTCAAATCAAATTTGGAACACGAGCGGCGACTCCTCTGGTGTTACTAATGTCCATAGGTACCACATAACATTAAACAGATAACCACTTACTATCAGGTGGCCCTTACGCCTGTTTGCTAGTTTTACATAAAAAAATAAGACCTCCAATGAGATTTGAACACTGCCATCTATAAAAAGCGAGAAAATAACGTGCCGACCGAATTTACGTTATCACTATAACATATGAACTACCTGTACCATCAGCGGGGTCAACCATCTAAATTTGAGGCACTTCCAAATTGCTTAGTTAAGTAGATTGCCGCTTTACATTAGCGGCCTGGCTGCGATTTTTGAATTAAATAATAACTAAAAAGACAGAAACAAGTTTCAGAAGCAATAAACACATAAATATACATAAGTCTGATTGTATAACTCTAGCAATATAAATATTGGGAGAAGACACTGGTCTCTGAGACACAGTTTTTACTAATTCAGGGACCAGAGACTTCATATGTTTTTACTGTACAAGTTTATACAAATAAATAAATATACAAATAAATAAATCATAAATTCATTTTAAAACAGTATTACAACAAATCGAATTTTCTCATGGTGATCATCCTTCTTTTACATTAATTGTTTATGTATGCTTATAAAACTTTTTAGTTTTGTTTTGCTGTCGGGCCTTTTTTTACATTTTTTTTTACAGTATGTTACTTTTTCATTCTACATTTTATATTTTTGTTTACAGTACATAGAAAAATACAACAACTCAGTAACAAAGCACAAGGAGGACATAAAATCAAGTCGATTGATTGCCGATAAAGAGCCCATCAAAGAGATTTTACCCGATACAGCCAAAGAAATGGATCAATTACGGGAACAACTTGCTAACAAACTTAAAAAGAATAAATTAACAGATATAACGAACGATGTATTGAGAACAGGGAAGATTCTAGATGATAATAACGTAATAGGAAACGAAGTAACCAGTGACAACTCAAAAACAGAAAAAAATAACGTAATAGAAAACGAACTAGTCAGTGAAAACGCAAAAACAAATTCTAGCAATAAGATAAATGTATCTAAAACTATTGAAGCAAGTGAAACTAATCATGTAGATTCTAAAGAACTATCAAATGAATCAGATTGCAATAAAAGTTTAGAAGTTAGATTAGAACAAAATTCAGTTACAACAGAAGAAATAGAAAATGTTAAAAATATTGACGTTAAAACAGAACGAAACAGTGCATCCATAAAACTAAATTTAACGAACGACTTTAGTGAAAATGATGTAGATAAAATTAATACTAAAACGCAAGTTAGTGATGTAGAAAGTCCTAAAGATAAAATTAACACAACAAATTTCGAAAAAGACTTCAAAACTGAACTTCTAGATGAAATATTTCCTTATGGCGACGCTTTAGACATTCAAAATGGTCACGTCACCTTAGAGAGCATAGAAAAGAACAAAAGAGTAATTTTGAATAAATTAAAGGCATCTCTTACTAAAGAAGAGATGAAGAAATTCAACTGTTTCTCCATGCTAGACATTGATATAGATTCTCCAGATTACGTCAACGAAAAAGTTGTTAACGTAGGATTTGACACGAAAGAGAATTATGTGGACAAAGTGAACAGTTTTCGCAATCCGAAGGAGTATACGCCGTATTATCATGACAATAAGGGTCAGAATGGAAAGGAGTTCAATTTTGACTATCAGCCGGATTTGGAAGGTCATCCCGGGCCCAGTCCTAGTGTTATTCTACAAGTAAGTGTCTTAAAGTTATATTTTTTTTGTAATTTATAGTTATTTAAAGTAAAGTAAAAACTACTTTGCAACAATCCGCAATCAGAACGTATGATGGTGTATACTTTTTTCATGCAATAGCACCTCCCGCCCTCCCACATAGGATACATGCACATGCAATAATAAAAAATATACACCAACATACGTACCACCACCAACCTCGGCGCGCACCTCTGACAAAGAAATTTGTAATGTGCGCATTAATCGCTGCTCCACGGTGATGGAAAATATCGTGATAAACCTTTGATTACGATGTTCTCCATCACCGTGCATGCCTGAGAAAAACTCACAATATCTCGAAAGCATGACGTCCACCAATCCGCACTTGGCCAGCGTGGTGGACTAAGGCCTAAATCCCTCTCACTCGTGAGAGGAGACCTGTGCCCAGTAGTGGGACATAAAAAAGGGTTAAAAAAACTATGTGAAACGGTCATCTATAAGGTAAAAAAGATGTATTACCTACATGTTCATTATATATGACCTATATTCCACTATAAAGATTTACTTGATTCATTGATTGATTTGATTGATCATTATCAGTGAAATATCCGACTTTCTGTCCGCAGGCATTGACAATGTCAAACGCGAACGACGGAATCAACCTGGAGCGATTAGAAACGATCGGCGACAGCTTCTTGAAGTTCGCCATCACTGCGTATCTGTACTGCGCGCATCCCGCGGTTCACGAAGGAAAACTGTCGCACATGCGTAGTAAGCAGGTAAGTTATACCTTACTAGCGGCCGCCCGTGACTTAGTCGGCGTGGACTTTAGTATTATATAGTCATAGCATATTTTAAAAAAATAAATGAACCGTATAAAAAGGCAGACGGGCCGCGTGGTGTTAAGCGATCACCGTCGCCTATGGACACGAGCAACCCCAGGGGAGCCGCCCGAGCATTGCTGGCTTTGGAGGAGAGCTTTTTTTTACAGCTTTCTTGAAGAACCCTATGTCATAGTCCACTGGAAATGCCTCAGCTGGAAGGTTGTCCCATAACTTACACGTCCGTGGTAAAAAGGAGCGTGCAAAGTGGACTGTGGAGGACCGCCACGAGTCCAGATGGTGTCTGTAAAATAAACATGCGCTTGCAACGTCTCAACGCTGAAAATACATGTAACTCGATTATCGATAAAACTGCGCAAATCGGTTTGCACATCTCAATCGCAACGATATATCGTTACGCGTATAACATGCATATTGAGGTGGGTTACACATAAAGAACATATTAAAAGAGGTAGAATGGCAATAATGCGGCGTTCGTATGAAAACCAGTGTCGCCGATCCAGTCCTACCTTACACTTCCACTACATCTGTACCTAAATAAATATGAAGCTTACGCACATATTTGCAATTTCAAATCTAGCCAATCTTAGCGCCGCACAATCACGCGATTTCAAATGAACGAATCACACCAATGCATGCACACAAGCACGCATATCGCGGCGCGTTCGCATGTTTCTGTAGAGATATGAGCGTTTGCTCATATGCTTGGCGCGTTTGCCCCGCCCACAATGCCATTCTAACCTCTTTTATATGTTCTGTGGTTACACGTATTTTCCACGTATCAAACCCCAACTACTTATTCTACGCTGTAACAGAAAGATATAATGTATCCGGAAATAAGTCGACGGAATATTATTTATTTATTACATTTCAGTGTATTATAGAAGCGCGCATGGCTCGGCGGTTAGTATAGAACGCAAACGATCTATACAACTAAGCCAAACGGGCGCGGTGTCATATGGGTGACCACTAGTGGCAAAAAATTCATGCGCGTTTCCGCACGTTAAGCCGTCGGTTCCGGTTGTTGTCGATGGATAACAGTCGTTAAACCTTGTCGGAGGCCTTATGGGCGGTTTGAAAACATCCGACAGCGGTTTGGCCACTAACTTTCATCTCCACCAACCCGCATTGGAGCAACACGGTGGAGTAAGCTCCAGGCCTTCCCAATAGGCTGCGGGCAGTGAGAGTGGGAGCTCGACCCGTCCAGCCAGCAGCCCCGGAAAGGAGGCGGTGTGAGCGTGGCCGCATACCGCCGTGAGCATCGGAACGTGCAGGAGAGCACCAGATGTAGGACACTGGTGCGTTCCATGGGAGATCTCGGAGTGCTCCCCAAACGCAGAGGAAGGTCACCAAGGGGTTTTAGTGAGGTTCAAATCCCACAAAACCCGGTGTCCTCCAAAAAAAAAAAGGTTTGCAGTCATTGCATTTCAAGCTTAGCATCTATCATTATACGAATCCTAATTCGTTAATGCACCTACATAAAAAAAATATCCATTTTGTTCGCAGGTATCGAACCTGAACCTCTACCGGCTGGGTCGCAACAAACGCCTCGGCGCCAGGATGATCGCGTCCAAGTTCGAACCCCACGACAACTGGCTGCCGCCCTGTCACAAGCCACCACCCACGCACCATCCCACCTCGGTGAGTTACTGCATCCCACTGTTGGGCACGGGTCATAATTGGGGAAGTCTGAAGCCTGAATCTTGTTTTTTTTTATTTGAATGGAGTAGCAGACGAGCATGCAGGCCACGTGGTGTTAAGTGATCGCTGCAGCCCATGGACATCTACATACAACCTCAAGCAAGCATAGGTAAGTCTTGTCTGAGGTCGTATGCAGTTGCGCTGCTACTGCGGAGGCTGGTGGTCGCCTCGTGTGTGGCCGGCAACTGCACCTTTCCACCGAAACCCAACAGAATTGGTTCACGGCAGAAGTGGGTGCAGCGGTGGTACTTCCCCGGGCGAACCGTAATAGTTCTACCACGAGTGTACTCAATTTACTTGCGCAGGGCGACCAAGAAATGCAAATGCAGAAGGACGCAGCGACGGACAACACGGGTTGCTTCATCCCGTACAACCTGATAACCCAACATAGTATACCGGGTAAGTTACCACTTAGGCGTCGTCCATTAATTACGCTTAAGGGGGGGGGGGTATCACCAGAATGTGACATTGTGTGACAAGGGGCAGGGGGGGTCAAAAGCTTTGTGATGTCACATGTTAAAATTTAAAATACTCAAATGCGAAATTTATATGTGAATGAAAATTTTAAATATTTACGAACTCGATCTATTTTTATTAATACTTTACTGACTGACTGACTGAGGGTCTTCCTACGCAGGGCTCTAGTGCTATAGGGAATACGGGACACGAGGGGCTCCTCTTTGCCCGGGCAGACTCATGAGGCAACTGCCTCAAGGTGATGAAATTCTCCGCCGTTAGGCGGACCTATTGGGCTAGACTTCGGTCGTCATCCGCCGACCGCGCTTGGTCAGCGGTCCTCCTCTTCGGAGGACTCAGCTAACCGCACGAGCTCCCTTGGGAGCGGTCTCCCTTCGGGAGGACGAGCGTGAGGTGGCGCGACCCATGGAGATGGGAGTGCGGACCGTTGTCCGCGCGGTCGAACATGCGAAGCGCGGACAACGCCGCAAATCGTTCCAAGGTATTGAAAATAACTTTTATTTTGATTATTTTTAAATACACGCATAAAATTAGAAACTGTGTGACGTCACATCAGGGGGGGTTCTAAAAATGTGACAACCTGTGACAAGGACGGGGGGAGGGGTTAAAAAGTCCTGAAATTCGTGTGACGCAATTTATGGATGGCCCCTAATAAAGACAGACTTTTATTTGCACAAATATGGGTGCTTACAAAGTTGTTTATAAATAAATAAACGTTACACACTCCAAAGTAGGATAATTAATACCCTGTGTCGTGGGTACCATGGACACATACAAAGACAGGAATACAAACACCCAGACCCAGAACAGAAATTTAAACTCATCATTCAAATTTCTGTTCCGCCGGGAATCGAACCCGGGACCCCACGATTGGCAATCCGGCATGGTAACCATTGCGCCACGCAGGTCGTCGTCGCGTTTATACATATATATGGCTGTATGAAGTTATGTGTGTGACTGTGTGAAGTTTAAGTATACCTTTGTGTGGCTGTAAGAGGCTATGCCGCCGCATCGATGGTATTGAATGAGTGTCGATTTTATTTAAAAAAATAAAAATGTTTTATTGATATAAACACGTTTACATATACAAGTCGCAAGGGCCCTGTACTGTGTTACAGGTACACCGCTCATCCACTGAGACAATAAAATGTACAGTTTACATCAACAAAATTTAAACATTGACAATTATTTAATTCTTTAACAACTGAACATTTACTAGGTCACCACATCATGTTCTCTTCCGGTTTATTTTCCTTATAATAAGAGCTTCATAACGTTATAAAAATATCAAAATATAATGTTATATAACGTTATACGTATTTCGTTTCGTTATTATTTTGACATTACTAACGAAAAGACGAATAGCGGTATTTAAAGAATAACGTTATGAAATATCAATATCGAAATAAATAACGTTATAATATCGTTAATGCTAAGCGATATTGCCGCGTTGTTAGCTCGCTGCATATGATAATTATTATTGCCCATAAATATAACGTTATTTATATCGTTGTTTTCAAGTAAAGTAAAAATATTTTCTTATTTAAAGTAAAGTAAAAACTACTTGGCAACAATCCGCAATCAGAACGTATGATGGTGTATACTTTTTTCATGCAATAGCACCTCCCTCCCTCCCACATAGGACACATGCACATGCAACAATAACAATCAAAACTTAACTTTGCGAGTAACGTCGTAGAGTCTACAACCTTGATGATGCTCTGTTTTGGGGCGAAACACGTGTTGGTGGTGGTACGTATGTTGGTGTATATTTTTTTTCATGTAATAGAACCTCCTTCCCTAGTAAACATGCACATGCAACAATAAAAAAATATACACTAACAGTGTTTCGCCCCAAAACAGAGCATCATCAGGGTTATTGACTCTCCGATTTACTTGCGAAGTGCGGCAATGGCCGATGCAGCCCTCTTATATCACAGAACATATTAAAAGAGGTCAGAATGGAAATGTAGGCGGGTCAGACGCGCCAAGTATATGAGCAAACACTCGTATCTCTACAGCAACACGCGATCGCACTGCGATATGCGTGCTTGTGTGCGTGCATTGGTGTGATTCGTTCATTTGAAATCGCGTGATTGTGCGGCGCTAAGATTGACTAGATTTGAAATTGCAAATATGTGCGTAAGCTTCGTATTTATTTAAGTACAGATTTAATGGAGGTGAAAGGTGGGTCTGAATCGGCGACACCAGTTTTCATACGAACGGCGCATTATTGCCATTCCACCTCTTTTAATATGTTCTGTGTCTTATATACGTTAACAACTCCCATCCATCGTGTATTTTTCTACAGACAAATCAATCGCGGACTGCGTGGAGGCCTTGATCGGGGCCTATCTGCTGGAGTGTGGACCCCGTGGAGCCCTCCTGTTCATGGCGTGGCTCGGTATCGGTGTCCTACCTCGTCATGTGTTGCCTCTGCCTCCCGACCATCCCTGTGTGGTGGGCGGTGAGGGAAGACAGGTGAGATTTATTTATCTTTACATATATATAATTCTTCTGTACGTGTGTTGACGTGAACTCCTCCTAAACGGCTGGACCGATTTTAATGATTTTTTTTTGTGTGTGTTCAAGTGGATTCGAGGATGAGATTCACAATTTGTTCCACTGGAAATTGTTTTTTTTATAAGTAGTTTCCCCTATATAAATTGTTCCTACCTGTCAAACGTTTGTATTTCGTGGCGTGTCGTTCTAAATTTTGACACAATCAGAATAACAGGACAGTTCGTATGTCACTATTTGTTTTATATTTTTGTTTGACAGTAACATGAAATCTCTTTAAGATAATAAGAAAACATTACTTTTAAGGCAGGACAATGTCTGCAGGGCCCACTTTACCAATATCGTATTTTTTAACCTTTTTTTTATGTCCCACTACTGGGCACAGGTCTCCCACGTCTATGTTACTCAGGGTGAATGTAGCTTTCTAATGGTGAAAGAATTTTTGAAATCGGAACAGTAGTTTTTGAGTTTATTCATTACAAACATACAAATCTTTCCTCTTTATAATATAAGCATAGATAATATTAAATTTAGTACTTGCTAAATGCTATCGTCACATAAGCTTCATCTTAGAGACATCTATAGGACACTGAGTGGTAGAGGGAGGGATGATATCACCACAGTAAAATGTTTAATGTCATATTTCTTCCACAGAAACCACCAACACCACCATCACCAAAGCAGTCCTACTCATCATCGTCTGCATACTCCTCCGATACGGAATCTCCTTCCTCGGAATCCGAGTGGGAGGGAGAGGGAGAGGAGGAGAGAGATGGAGTCGAGGGGGAATGTTGGTACGCTCGGCCAGCTGGTTCGCTACGACCGCGCAGGGACGAGAATGGACGGTGGACGCAGGTAACATCCGTTCAAAGTACAAGAAAATACGGTGATATTTCGTTTAACTGTAAATGCAGAGTGTAGCGACCTTCCGCTACTCAACAAGAGATGGCGCCACGGGTATTCCTGAATCACGCTATCGAAGTTTTCGGAATATGCTACCATATACACAAGCTCCGAATTGAGTCGGTCGGAGCGCGGCCGCTCCCCGGGCATGACCACCTCGCGCGGGAGATTTCCCTTTGCCAAACAGAGTGAGCAGCAAATGTTCACTGCAGCGCCCTCTACAGTAAACATTTGTTTGTGAAAAACCGAAACTAATAGTCCGATTTGGATGCGGTTTTCAAAAATAGGTATTGAATAGTGTATGTACCCATGCGCTGTAGAAACTTTGAAATAAAGAGCAAAATTAAAATTTTTGGAAATAATCTCCGACGTTTACAATGTAATTGAAAAAGGATAAAATATTTAAAAAAAACGATTTAAAGGATTAAAAAAACGGCAAATTGTTTGTAAAGTAGGTTTACGATCGAGATGTTTACGTGATAACGTCCGCACGAGAAAATCTCCATTCGTTTGTATGCCGCTAGAGTGAGAGAGACGGAAGATCGGTCCACTCACTCGAACGCTATGCCAGCCTCCGCTCGTGAGGATTCCGCGTGACAAGTTTCACGGAATGACTGGCAGCGCTCGAGATGAGACGGGAGATCGGTCTGTCTCTCTCTCGTTATACCTGCGATCGCGCTCGTGAGGTTTTGGTGTGACACAAGTTTCTGAACATGTCACCCGACTAAAACGATTTTAAAGACGTTATCACGTCAAAAAACCAATATATAATCTGTCGGGGCTGTAATCACTATTTTAAATTTTAGTTAACATAAATATAAAATGTAATTCCAAATTATTCATCCCTACTTCCTTACTAATATTATGAATTCGACAGTAAATCTGTCTGTCTATCTGTCTGTCTCGTGGCAGCTTTTGCGCTAGTGCGATAGTGTGGACTTTGTGAATGGACATACGATGGTTTTTATCATACGGGAACCTATAAAACGGGTCCATGCGGGCAAAGCCGCTGGCGGAAGGCTGGTATTACTATAAAACTAGATCATTTATTGGCAGCTTCGGACGGATTTTCATACAGCCATTGTGATATACAATGTATGTAGTATCTCCAATATATACGTAGTATCTTAGAATAATTACAATTACATTATAGAAAGCAAGTTCGCGCGCCCAAATTGAAGCATGTTGATTGGTGCCATTAATGATACCAACGCCGGGCCGCCCTGTAAGACTTAAGGTTAAATTTTATCACAACACTTTTAAAAACAAAGGAAATGTACTAAAATAACTTTTCACAGTGTTTTCAATATTTTGTATTAATTTATAGTTAATTTGGGCAAATTAAAAATATTTTGTTTGTCAGATGTGACAGCTGTAGGAATCTATTTAGTGCTTCAATAGGCATGATGATACTATTAAAGAATCAGAGAATAAACGGTTTTACAGAAAAATATATGCTAAAAAAGTTCTAAAATATGATCCCG
The DNA here is from genome assembly GCA_911387765.1 of Pyrgus malvae. Lineage (NCBI taxonomy): Eukaryota > Metazoa > Arthropoda > Insecta > Lepidoptera > Hesperiidae > Pyrgus > Pyrgus malvae. Next base: position 1,987,162 of record OU426976.1, on the reverse strand, counting down.
TTTTATTATAAACATTACAAAAGGAATGACGTCACGTCTCCGTAAATGTCATCGTGTTGCTTGAAGTTAGACGAGCAAGCTGACGCCATGACATCTACGAGCGTTTTCGTGCTTAATTCAAATTACATGGCAGAAAATACATTAATTTACGTTAAAAGTTGAGTTTATTGCTGAAATAAACTTTTTTTCGGAACTAGGCGACGTGTACCTACAATAAGGAAAGGTATTTAAAAATCTGTCATCATGCCCATTTTGACAGCGCGCTTGTATGAAGACATTCATTCTATACGTATTTATTCTAAGCGGATATTATTCTAGTATCTATAGTTAATTTGTAACTGTAATCCATACTATTTTCGGTTAAAGTTGGACTGAAGGGATGCCGTATTTGTTGGCAGACTATCTTCGGAGAGTTGAGAGCGCCGCCATCCCCCCTACTTCGCTACGTCGAAGATCCGGAAGGGGAGCTGGAACGAATGCTGTCCGGTAAGAAACATAGTTGAGCTTAAGGCCGTTTGTACACCGCCGCCGTCACCGTCACGTCACCGTCACCAATATCAGTGCCTAAGGGGATAAAATTAGGTATGAAAACTTGTAGGGAAACTTAAGCATCGATTTCATTGTCGGTGTCTGCAACCCTTTTTGCGTCCCACTGCGGCACGGGTCTCCCCATTTGGGGAGGCCTGGAGCTTACTCCACCACGCTGCTCCAATGCGGGTTGGTGGATATGCCGGTTAGTGGCCAACCCGCTGTCGGATGTTTTCAAACCGCCCATAAGGCCACGGACAAGGTTTAACGACTGTTATCTATCGACAACAACCGGGACCGACAGCTTAACGTGCCCTCCGAACCACGGAAACGCACATGAAATGTTTTGCCACTAGCGGTCACCCATCTGACACCCGACCGCGCCCGTTTGGCTTAGTTGCATAGATCGTTTGCGTTCTGCGCTAACCGCCGGGCCATGCGCGCTTCAATATCGGTGCCTAAGGGGATAAAATTAGGTATGATAAACCTCTAGTGTATATTATCAACATCATGTTAGAAACGGGTTGCTTTCCAGATGATCTTAAAGTCACATTAATTAAGCCCCTTCACAAAAAAGGCCCAAAAGACATAATTAATAACTATAGACCAATAGCGTTACTGCCTAGCTTCTCAAAAATTTTCGAGAAAGTAATCTTTTGCAGACTGGTTAGTTACATGAATAGAAATGAAATATTAAGTGATTTTCAATTTGGATTTAGGCAAAATAGATCTACCTCTTGTGCTATATACAGACACATATTAATAATAAAGTAAAATGCGCCGCTCTGTTTGTCGATATGACCAGGGCGTTTGACTGTGTCGTGCATAACATACTTCTAAGACAGTTGGAAAGAATTGGTGTTCGAGGTATCGCTTATAAGCTATTACAATCTTACCTTAATGATAGGAAACAATCGACGGTACTTACAACATTTAATAAATCGAACAATACGTTAGAAATCTAAATTCGAGATTTGTAAAATAGGTGTTCCTCAGGGTAGTGTTCTTGGTCCATTATTATTTTTAATGTATATAAATGAACTACCCACTATAGCAAAATATCCATGTGTTATGTTCGCTGATGATATGATGATTTTATTTTACAATGAAAACATTTCAGCTGAGGATTATAGGAATGAAATAAGAAGTACACTAGTAACTATAAAAACATGGTTAGACACACTGAACCTCAAGGTCAACTTAAATAAAACTAAAATAATGCAATTTAAAAATTATAAACAGAACTTAGAAAATCTAAATATTCATTTAAATGCAGTTGAAATAGAAGAAGTAGAGCAAACGAATTTCTTAGGGGTTTCCTTAGATACCCACTTAAATTGGAAAAGTCACATTGATAAAATTAATAATAAGATATCGGCTAATTGTTATGCTCTTTCAGTATTAGTAGATGCGTCAACTCTTGAAGTAGCTAAAAGTTTTTACTATGCCAATATTTACCCCCTTCTAACATATGGTATTATATACTGGGGAAATTCTGTTAATGTTAGTAGAACATTTATATTGCAAAAACGTAGTCTCAGAATATTGTATGGTAAAGCGGGTGACGAATCTATTCGCTCACTATTTTCAGAAAAGAAATTCCTTACATTAACTGGAATATATATATTAGAGATTTGTACTTTCGTTTTTAATAATAAAAACTTGTTTGAAAAGCAAATAAACATGCGCATAAGAGATGTGCCCACGAGACTAAAAGATATTGACGCTTTGTATTTACCTCGAGTAAAATGTCAGATTTTCAGAAATAGTACATACATATTTGCTATTAGAATATATAATAAATTACCCATAGATATAAAACAGTTACCAAATACTAAATTTATAAAACAATTAAAACATTGGCTTATAAAAAAAGCATATTACAATATAAACGAATTTTTTGAAGATAAGACATCGTAATACGTGCAATAAAAATAGTTTGGGGAGCTTCCGCGTAAAATACATTATAAAATAAGTGTAAATCTAAACAATGCCTGAGAGTTTTTTTTCCGCCAGCTTTTTTTCTCTCATTGACCCAGCGGTGGGTAGGCATCAAAAGCCGATGATCCGTTAAGATTATTCTTATCGGATCTTAAAATAAAATATTTTTTAGTTAATTTTAATTAATAATATTGTATGCCAGAACATGGTAGACTGTTTAAAACTCCAATTATAATTTTAAACATCTTATTGTATGTGTGTAAACAGTCAACAATAAAGTATTTTCATTTCATTTTCATGAACATTTGTATGGAAACTTTATAATGCCATCGACTTATATAACTTCTTATATGTGTATAATAAAATTTTATATATTTGCAGGTTACGATGCACTAGAAAGAACATTGCAGTATCGGTTCCGCGATCGATCGCTCCTGTTGCAAGCGCTAACGCACGCCTCCCATCACCAGAACCGACTAACCGATTGCTACCAGAGACTCGAGTTTCTTGGAGACGCCATCTTGGGTAAGAGTTCTTTATTAAATAAATAATAATAAATAAATATCTTTGTACAATTCACACAACACCATCTGATTCCAAACTAAGCAGAGCTTGTACTATGGTAATCAGAAAGCTCATAAACATACTTATATAGATAAATTAACACCCAGACACAGAACAAATAGTCATGTTCATCACACAAATATTTGTCCTGGGTGGGAATCGAACCCACGACCTCACGTTTTGCAGTCGGCTCATCACCCACTACGCCACAGAGGCTGAGGAGGCTGTGTATTATAAGTTTCGTGAGGATACGTAAATGTCGCAGCCATCTGGTTAAATCAGCCATTCAATTAAAACGCTTTGCAGCGATGGCCGAGTGGTAAAAAACCGCGGTCTTCGACGCGACCGGTCCCAGGTTCAAATCCTCGGCGCGCACCTCTGACAAAGAATATAATGTGCGAATTTATCGCTGCTCCTCGGTGAGGGAAAATATCGTGATATTTCATCGATTACGATGGTCTCCATCGCCGTGCATGCCTGAGAGAAATTCATAACTTCTCGAAGGCATTACGTCCACCAATCCGCACTTGGCCAGCGTGGTGGACTATGGCCTAAATCCCTCTCAATTGTGAGTAGGAGACCTGTGCCCAACAGTGGGACATAAAAAAAGGTTGAAAAAAATATATTAAAAGGCCAGTCCGTTCATTAAACGCCGTTAAGGGTGGACCAGCCCTTACATTTAAATGTGTAAATAAATGAAAATCAAAATAAATCATTCGACGACCCGCGTGGCGTAATGGTTACCATTGTGGACTGCCGATCGGAGGGTCTCAGGTTCGATTCCCGGTTCGAGTCAGAAATTTGAATGATGAGTTTAAATTTCTGTTCTCGGTCTGGATGTTTGTGTTTCTGTCTTTGTATGTGTCCATGGTACCCACGACACAGGGTATATCTACCCTACTGTGGGGCTATGAGTGTGAAACGTTACTTAGGTACTTACTCCCGTGGCTCAGCGACCCAAAGTGGGCCTTGGCCTCCGATGTGAGGGAGCGCCACTTGTCTCCTGGCCAGTGCGAGCGTTAGCAACGACGTATTTACTGGAAAAGGCATATTACTCAGTCACTGATTTTCTAAATGATAAAGTGGCATAAAGGAATTCCATAAGAACCTGGGAGGTTTTTTTCCGCCGGCTTTTTTTCCTCTCAGTGTACAAAAACCCTGCAATATGGGTACCCAAAGCCGACGATCGGATCCGATCCAAAAATAAAAATAAATAAACTAAAAGACGCAATATGGGTACAAACAAAGATAAGTGTATAAGTATACATTATAATATAATAAAATAAATGACACTATTTCAATGTACATTTTTATGTTTGTAATTAGTTAAGTTTTAATTATTGTAATATTTGCATACCTCATGAAGGTAAATATGGCGAAGCAAATGTATAAAAACACCTTTTGTAAACACCCATATTTGTCCAAATGAAAGTCTTTGTCTTTGTCTTTGCCTTTGTTAAAAATGTGTTATCATGCCTACTGTACTGCCCGGCAGACTACCTGATCACGCGGCACCTGTACGAGGACGCGCGGCGGCACTCCCCCGGCGCCCTCACAGACCTCCGCTCGGCGCTCGTCAACAACACCATCTTCGCCACGCTGGCCGCCAGGCATGGCTTCCACAAGTGAGTCGCTTTTAACCACAGAACCTTAGCACAGAACATATCAAAAGAATAGGAATAATTGGACCTATTTATGCAAACAGGAACCAACCCACACATGATGATGATAGTTTTGAGAAAAAGCTGTTTAATGTATTAGACAACTGATGTTTTGTGGATTGGTAAACATGTCATGAAAATGTTTTGTTCTGTCAAAGTAGTCAGATCATTTTGATCTTTACAGGGTCGATAGAAGGTGCAATTTTAAGCTTTTCTGTGTACTTAACTCAATTTCGGCATGAGTGTGGATTGGTTCCGGTATGCGTAAATAGGTCCAATTAGAATGGAAATGTAGGCGGGGCAGACGCGCCAAGGATTTTGAGCAAATGCTCGTATCTCTACAGAAACACGCGATCGTGCTGCGATATGCGTGCTTGTGTGCGTGCGGGTGTGATTCGTTCATTTGAAATCGCGTGATTGTGCGGCTCTAATATTGGCTAGATTTGAAATTGCAAATATGTGCGTAAGCTTCGTATTTATTTAAGTACAGATGTAATGGAGGTGAAAGGTGGGGCTTGATCGGCGACACCAGATTTAACACGGACGGCGCATTATTGCCGTTCTAGCTCTCTTAATATGTTCTGTGCATTAACCCACTTCAATCAAATAAATAATGTAGTTTAAAAAACTAAAAAACACGCTTTTGTGAGAATACGAACTAAAAATTTAAATTTTTAAGAAGAAAATGTATTTTACTGTAAAAAAAAAGCGTGGGTTGCGTGGTGTTCATAGTCTCAAAAAGCACCCCACGCTTTTTTTTACAGTAAAATACATTTTCTTCTTATTTCTACTTTTTGGTTCGTATTTTCACAAAAGCGTGTTTTTTTAGTATTTTAAACTAAGTACATTATTTATTTTTAATTTTTTAGTTGAATTTTTATTCTCATATTATTGCATTGTCATCAGCCCTTGACCCCTGTGCAAATTTTCAAGTTAATCAGACGCTTAGAAGTAAGTGAAAATGAAGTTAAAAGATTCCGTTACATACATACATACAAGTCAAGCCAATAAAAGCGTGTTAAAAAGGGGAAGTTCTTAGTACAAATATATTTTTGAAATTATACTTTTTCATTTCATTTTTAATAACGGCATCGCAAACTCTGTGCATATTGCCAGCGTCAAGTATAAATTTTGCATCACTTAGTAGTCATAAAAAAATCAGTAAGTCGTCAGGTATCAGTCAGTCTAGTCCCTGTAGCTTCGGGATTAAGAATAGAGCTACGGTATCCCCTGCCTGATCGTAAGAGGCGACTAAAAGGGGGCTTCCGGGGATGCGGACAGTGAGAGTGGGAGCTTGACCCGTCCAGCTAGCAGCCCCGGGAGGGACGGCGGTGTGTGCGTGACCGCATGCCGCCGTGAACACCTGAAGGTGCAGGAGAGCACATCTGCTCTCCCGAAGATGGGCCCGTTCTGGGCGCCGCCCGTGGAGGACACCGGTGCGTTCCTATGGAGATCCCGGAGTTCTCACAAGCGCAGAGGCAGGCCACCGAGGGGGCTTTAGTGCGGTCAAATCCCACATAACCCGGTATCCTCTCCCAGGGTGTCGGGTACCTTTTGAAGGTTTTCCCCCCGATACCAAAAAAAAGGTATCAGTCAGTCTAGTCAGTCAAGTTCAAGTAAAGTAAATGCTACTTTAGCAAAACGTGTCCGATGGAGTTTTGGATATCATAATCGGACGCGCCGATGACAACGACGACGACGTCCTCCGAGCGACCGACCGCGACGGCTCATGAAGAAGGACCTCGTTGAGTTTTGGCGGGAAGTCGAAAAAGACATATTGTGCTCTTGTTTTATTTTCATTTTCTTGGTGTATTTTTGAGTTATATCGGATAAAGTTGATGGCATTTTGTTTGATATAGGTTAATTACAGTGCACGAGTGTTTGTGAAATAGAATAACAGTGCTAAAATATGTTTTTTAATAAAGTTGCTCAAAAAGTGACGTATTGCAGGGACGTTTAGCGTGCGGGAAGTGTGCTATTACACACTCGTGCTTTTTCTTTACCTTTTCCGCACTCGTGCGTTCTCTTTCCCAACTGTCAAAATAATGTACATTAAAAAGAAAAAAACCAACCACGAAGTGTTAGAAGTTTTTTTTTTTCAATATGGCATCGCAAACTCTGTGCATACTGCCAGCGTCAAGTATTATTTTTGCATCAATTTTTTGCCAGTTTCAATGAAACTGGACGAAGAAATAACAAAGTCAGTAAGTAAGTCGTCAGTAATCAGTCAGTCTAGTCAGTCCAACATTCAAGTAAAGCGATGGCTACTTTACTAGAACATGTCCGATGGAATTTTGGAGGCAAGCAGAAAAAACACTTTTAGCACTGTTATTCTATTTCACAAACACTCGTGCACTGTAATTAACCTATATCAAACAAAATGCCATCAACTTTATTCAATATAACTCAAAAGTACACCAAGAAAATGAAAATAAAACAAGAGCACAATATGTCTTTTTCGACTTCCCGCCAAAACTCCGTTAGAAGTTTTTATTATTCATGCAAATATTTCTAAAAAGAAGCTACTTATTTGTTTCAATATCAGATTTAATGATTTGATTCAATGACTTAGGTTAGGTTTTATTTCATTTCATCTCATTAACATTTTCATTTCATATCAATAAAAAAATTCTACTGAAGACTTGGCTGTATGGGTATAGTTCCCTTTGCCTACCCAGAATGGGTGAAGAAAACAAAATAATCTCTGCATATAGGTATTCTTTTACGGTTGGCGCCATTTTTCAAAAAATGTTGTTTGCGAGTTTTTATTATTTTATTAAATTGCTTCATTTTTTCGCAACTGTATTAAAAATAGTCGTTCAGTACACGTGCGGAACCGTCATTGGAAGGAGTTCCAACTGTCAACCCTCACCTTCGGCTGCGCCTCGGCTCGGGTAGACATTTGTCGGAACTCCTTGCAATGACAGCCTTTCCGCACTTGTAATGAAATATACTATTTTCTGCTTGCCTCCTAAATTCCATCGGACACGTTCTAGTAAAGTAGCCATCGCTTTACTTGAATGTTCGACTGACTAGACTGACTGATTACTGGCGACTTACTTACTGACTTTGTTATTACTTCGTCCAGTTTTATTGAAACTAGCAAAAAATTGACGCAAAAGTTATACTTGACGCTGGTAGTATGCACAGAGTTTGCGATGGCATAATTGAAAAAAAAAATTAGATCCGAAACTAGTCGGCCTAGTTCCGGAAAATGAAATGAAATGAAATCAAAATATTTTATTTGCACAAATATGGGTGAAAAAAAAGGTTTTACCAAATATTTAGAACTCCATATTTAACCCCTTAGGATGAAAAATGTCACGTGAGTTTAGTCGGATATAAATAATCATGGTTTTTTTTTTTCAAAACTGTCGCCCAGTAATGTATCTGTTTTAGGTACTTTCGTCACATGTCGCCCGGCTTGAACGAAGTTTTAACGAAATACGTCAAAATACAAGAGGAGAACGGACATTCCATTAGCGAAGAGGTTTTTATTTATTTATTTATTTAACCTTATTGTATTACCTGACACTAAGGATACAAGGAAGCGCGCATGGCCTGGCGAGTAGCGTAGAACGCAAGCGATCTATGCAGCTGAGCCAAACGGGCGCGGTCGGCTGTGAGATGGGTGACCGCTAGTGGCAAAAAAATTCATGCGCGTTTCCGTGCTTCGGAGGGCACGTTAAGCCGTCGGTCCCGGTTGTTGTCGATAGATAACAGTCGTTAAACCTTGTCGGAGGCCTTATGGGCGGTTTGAAAACATCCAACATCAGGTTGGCCACTAACCCGCATCTCCACCAACCCGCATTGGAGCAGCGTGGTGGAGTAAGCTCCAGGCCTCCCCAGTAAAGGGGAGAGACCCGTGCCCAGCAGTGGGACGCAAAAAAGGGTTGCAGCCAAGGATACAAGGGCGTGCTTAATGCCTAGTGGCATTCTCTACCAGCCAACCCTGGGTGATGAGTAGAGCTTGTGGTAGGCGTATACTATAGAAGTAGAGAATTAATAAGCAAATAATAACAAAATATAATATACACTTTATCATATTTCTAGATATATACAAGAGGTATGTGCTGTTATTATTGTTGGTTAGTGAATGTAATACATGCCTTACCGTTTTGTCAGTTAGTTTATCTGTGTCAATCAGGCGTGGTCGCAGCCTATAATTTGTGGTCACTAAGAAAGGGGGAAGACGTGTTCAAAATTGGCTTGTTTCGCCTTCCGTCTACGCATGACTGATGGATTTTGGGGGCGGTCATGTCCCCTATGACCCTCCCCCCCCCCGGGACCGCGCCTGAGGGCCCACTTTGTACGTCCGTATCCGAAATTTAATGAATTTTTGGGCCTCATTTTTGAATAAGACTGAAGAAGTTCAAGCAATATTATTCATTAAGTAGCTTAATGTCATCAATGACAACTTATTTTATTCGTGAATAAAAAATCCATCTGAATATGCACGTCACATAATTGAATAATGATTCCGAAAATGTTAGAACTTACGTACGGTTGCGTACAGGGCCCTCTGGTGTCAATCCGTTTTAGTAGTCTGTGTGTAATTTGATTTTTGTTCTGTCTGTCCCTCTCTTCCGCTGTCTCTCTCACTCTATACGTGTCCTCTTTACCGGAATACATGATTATCAAATTCTAATCTTTTATTTGTTTTCAAGTGTTTCAATAATTTACAATAATAATTTTATTATCTATTATGTTAATGTAAAAAAAAAGACATTAAATGCGACAGATTACATCTATTTTCGACGTGGCGTTTTTTTTTATTAAACAGAACGCGTACAAATGATAGAATTTATGATCGTATGTTACGGTTTTTGCCATATTTTTGACTAGCTTTCCGCCCGCGGCTTCGCCCGATCTTTCCATACTAATTTTCATCTCCTATTTCTGCCCCATCCCCATGCACGTCGAAATGTTAAAAACTCTAGTGATTTTTTTTATAACGTTTCACACTCATAGCCCCACAGTAGGGTAGATATACCCTGTGTCGTGGGTACCATGGACACACACAAAGACAGAAACACAAACACCCAAACCGAGTACAGAAATTTAACCTCATCATTCAAATTTCCGTTCCACCGCGAATCGAACTCGGGACCCTTCCATTTTAACTAGAAACGATAATAACTGGCTTGCTTTCTATGAGAGAAAGAGAGAGAGAGAGAGACAGACAGAGAAAAACGCGCACGCCGCACGGCATGGCAAAAAGTGTCGTTACAACTTTTCGTCTTAATTTTTTCCGTCTAGCCCCCTTTCGCAACGCGCGATAAGGAACTTCGTTCTAATAGGACAATACGTTTGTATGGAAATACGCCGCTAGTGTTTTCTCATAAGTAAGTAAATTATCAAAAATATACGAGTACTAAATTCAGCTATAACTTTGCAGCATTACTTGATACAAGAGGACGAGATGGAGCAGGCCGAGGACGTGGAGGTTCCTAAAGCCCTGGGCGATCTCTTCGAGTCCGTCGCCGGCGCCATTTTCCTGGACTCTGGTAAGACTCTGTAGGTGGTAGAACTATTATGGTTCGCCCGGGGAAGTACCACCGCTGCACCCATTTCTGTCGTGAACCAATTCTGTTGTGTTTCGGTGGAAAGGTGCAGTTGCCGGCCACACTTACATGAGGCGACCACCAGCCTCCGGAGTAGCAGCGCAACTGCATACGACCTCAGGCAAGACTTACCTATGCTTGCTTGAGGTTGTATGTAGATGTCCATTGGCTGCAGCGACCACTTAACACCACGTGGCCTGCATGCTCGTCTGCTACTCCATTAAAAAAAAAACTCAACATTAAAAAAAAACCTATGAAAGTGATTTATACGGTTTTAATATTATTTTTCCTAGATTTTTTTTCCAACCTTTGTCTCACTTTGTAATGTGCGCATCGCTGCTCCACGTTGACGGAAAATGTTGTGATATTTATTTGATTACGATGGGATCCATTGCTAAGTATGCCTGAGAGAAACTCATAATCTCTAGAAGGTACGATGTCGACCAATCCGCACTAAGCCAGCGTCCTCGACTATGGCCTTTTCCTCTCACTTAATAGAGGAGACCGAGACCGAGAAAAGATGGAACTTTGAAACTTCACGCTCACAGAATTTCTGGCATATAACAATATGGTGAGCAGCGATGGCCGAATGGTAAAAGCTGCGGTCTTCTACGCGACCGATCCCGGGTTCAAATCCTCGGTGCGCACCTCTGACAAAGATATTTGTAATGTGCGCATTTATCGCTGCTCCACGGTGATGGAAAATATCGTGATATTTAGTTGATTACGATGTTCTCCATCGCCGTGCATGCCTGAGAGAAATTCATAATTTCTCGAAAGCATCGAAATCCGCATTTGGCCAGCGTGGTGGACTATGGCCTAAATCCCTCTCACTTGTGAGAAGGAGACCTGTGTCCAGCAGTGGGACATAAAAAAAAGGTTAAAAAAATAATATGGTATCTTCATACATCTGACGGATTAACAGTATTACTAATACCGTCATTAGGCATTGTGTGGGCGAGCTAGGGTGATCGAGTAAAGATAAACAGGAATTACACTCTATCGAACACTTTTATTCACTGTTAATAATTGTAAAACAATTAATTGTCAAAGTACAAGACAATTATAATTGCACCGATCACACGAAACGAATTACAGTTCCTAAAGCGGAGGGTCCGAACTCTACGACGGTAGAACAGTAAGTGAGTCCTATCCAACGCCCCTCCAATAGTCAGGCTCTGTTGTAGTCTTAGACAAAGACAAAGGCTTTGATACATATTTTTTAATACAGTTGCTCAAAAAGTGACGTATTGCAGGGACGTTTAGCGTGCGGGAAGTGGGCTATTACACACTCGTGCTTGTTCTTTACCTTTTCCGCACTCGTGCTTTCTCTTTCCCAACTGTCAAAATAATGTCTATTAAAAAGAAAAAAAACCAACCACGAAGTTTTAGAAATTTTTATGATTCATGCAAATATTTCTAAAAAGAAGCTACTAATTTGTTTCAATATCAGATTTAATGATTTGATTCAATGAGTTAGGTTAGGTTGCATTTCATTTCATCTCATTAACATTTTCATTTCATATCAATAAAAAAAATCTACTGAAGACTTGGCTGTATGGGCATAGTTCCCTTTGCCTACCCAGAATGGGTGAAGAAAACAAAATCTCTGCATATAGGTATTCTTTTACGGTTGGCGCCATTTTTCAAAAATGTTCTTTGCGAGTTTTTATTATTTTATTAAATTGCTTCATTTTTTCGCAACTGTATTAAAAATAGTCGTTCAGTACACGTGCGGAACCGTCATTGGAAGGAGTTCCGACTGTCAACCCTCACCTTCGGCTGCGCCTCGGCTCGGGTAGACATTTGTCGGAACTCCTTGCAATGACAGCCTTTCCGCACTTGTAATGAAATATACTATTTTGTGCTAAATCTGGTGCGGGGGGAAGAACGCACATATTTAAATTCTGTCACACATTCACAAGTATTCTTTCATCGCTACAGACGCACACATTTCTAAATATGTCAATTTCAATCAACAACGTCATTTTTTATGCACCGTCAACATTGACACCGACACACACAAACATTAGTTGTATAACTAGAAGGCACATTGTGTATGCACGTTGGGACGAGGGGTTCGCCCGTAAAGGCCACTCCTCTGACGGATGTCATATCTGTCATACCTTGATGCTCGAAAGTTGTAGCATGTAGCTAATATCGCATTGACGTTATTGCGATGGTGCTGCCATAGCTTGGTTGTCGTGCTGCGTTGCGTTTAGCGACTATATCAATGACCGTCTCTGATACATCTTTTTTTTTTCAACCTTTTTTATGTCTTATTGCTGGGCACACCACCACGCTGGCCAAGTGCGGATTGGTGGACGTCATGCTTTCGAGAAATTATGAATTTCTGTCAGGCATGCACGGCGGTGAAGAACATCGTAATCAATTAAATATCGCGATAATTTCCATCACCGTGGAGCAGCGATAAATGCGCACATTACAAATATCTTTGTCAGAGGTGCGCGTCGAGGATTTGAACTCGAGATCGGTCGCGTAGAAGACCGCGGCTTTTACCTCTCGGCCATCGCTGCTCTTGACACATGTATTATGCGCTTGCCCGCAGGCATGTCGCTGAGCGCGGTGTGGCGGTCGTACGTGCGGCTGATGGGCGCCGAGCTGGAGGCCTTCAGCGCCGCCGCGCCCAAGTCGCCCGTGCGCGAGCTGCTCGAGGCCGAGCCCGACACCGCCAAGTTCGGGTCAGTCACCACCACCACCTTCACATTCTAATTCATTTATTTGCTTAAAAGTTCAGTACATCAAGGTCTTGACAATATAGGCGAACAGTCAACTTTAACCAAAAGGAGATGTTTCAATCTTGGCTAGGTATACCACCATCTCAAAAATTCGAAAAAAAAATTCAAGACTCCGAAAAAAATACTTAAAATTTGTTAAAACATGCACTTTTTCGGTACAAAACCAATTTAAATCAACTATTTTCAACATTTTTCAATATGGCGGAACAACTGTTTCACTGTTAACTGTTTGTCACAGATTAATAATTTCAGTTGTCAAAATGACATATTACCGCCATTATGTTTTTCTAGTATATTGTGTTGCAATTCTTACTTGAAATTCTTGTTTTGTACCAAAAATCCTAGTCGTTTACAACAAAACGCTTAATATAAAACAGCTCTATACTATATTTGCAATTTATTAATACGGTGTACAAATACCTGGCCAAAGGTCCATACATTTTGAAACATCTCCTTTGGTATGCAAATATAAAATTAATTAAAATACAATATATCATTTACATTTTAACTAATTTACAATGTATTCACTTAAATATAGTTTAGTCACAGAACATATTAAAAGAAGTTAGAATGGAAATGTGGGCGGGGCAGACGCGCCAAGGTTTTGAGCAAACGCTCAAAATTCCAAAATCTCTACAGAAACACACGATAGTGCTACGATATGCGTGCTTGTGTGCGTGCTTGGATGTGATTCGTTCATTTGAAATCGCGTGATTGTGCGACGCTGAGATTGGCTACATTTGAAATTGCAAATATGTGCGTAAGCTTCGTATTTATTTAAGTACAGATGTAATGGAGGTGAAAGGCGGTGCTTGATTAGCGACACCAGTCTTCATACGAACGGCGCATTATTGCCGTTCTACCTCTCTTAATAATGTTCTGTGGGTAAGCTCGTTAACGTGGGACATTATGTAGGCTCACTAGTGGGCCTGCAGACGTTGTCCTGCCTTTTTTTCTTCAATTATGGCATCGCAAACTCTACATACTACCAGCGTCAAGTATAATTTTTGCATCACATTTTTGCCAGTTTCGGTGAAACTGGACGAGTAATAATAGTTAAAGTCAATAAGTCGTCAGTAATCAGTCAGTCAAGTCAGTCAGACATTCAAGTGAAGCGATAGCTTCTTTACCAGAACGTGACCAATAGTATTTTGGAAGCAAGCCGAAAAAACATATTTACGCACTGTTATTTTAATTCACAACACTCGTGCACTATAATTAACCTATACCGAACATAATGCCATCAAATTTATCCGATATAACTCAAAAATACACCAAGAAAGTAAAAATAAAACAAGAGCACAATATGTCTTTTTCGACTTCCCGCCAAAACTCTTGTCCTGCCTTAAAAGCATTGAGAGGATTTGGTTTTTAGGGTTCCGTAGCCAAATGGCAAAAAACGGAACGGACGGTTCGTCGTGTCTGTCTTTCTCTCCGTCCGTATGTCACAGCCACTTTTTTCCGAAACTATAAGATTAATAGAATCAGGCGTACTTTGCGGAACCCCATTGTTATAAAGTTAGGTAAAAACTACTTTGCAACAATCCGCAATCAGAACGTATGATGGCGATACTTTTTTCATGCAATAGCACCTCCCTCCCTATCTATACATGCACATGCAATAATATAAAATATACACCAACATCAAAGTTACTGACTCACCCTTCAGGAGAGACGGCATAGCGCCTCGCTTCGATACATAATTTTTGTGCCAAATCTGGTGCGGGGGAACAACGCACACATTATAATTTTGTCACACATTCACAAATATTGTTTCATCGCTACAGATGCATACATTTCTAAATGTGTCAATTTCAATTAACAACGTCATTTTCTATGCACCGACAACACTGACACCGACACACACGTAGAAACACTAGTTGTATAACTAGAAGGCACATTGTGCATGCACGTTGGGACGAGGGGTTCGCCCGTAAACGCCACTCCTTTTGACGGGTGTCATACTTGTCATGCCTTGATGCTCTAATCTTATTCTTGCAAATAAAGATAAATATTGATTTATTTGACAGCAAACCGGAGCGGCTAGCGGACGGTCGCCGTGTCCGCGTGTGCGTCGAGGTGTTCGGGCGCGGCGCCTTCAAGGGTATCGGACGCAACTACCGCATCGCGAAGGGCACAGCCGCCAGGTGTGCGCTGCGGCATCTCCGCGGCGCCAGAGCCGACAGGACCTGACGAGAGAAGGGGGAGTGGGGGGGAGGGTGTAGTTAACAGTGTTTGTGTGTACCGAGAAGAAATAGACAAGTGTAGATTAATAAAACAAACTTTAGTCGATGGAGGCGGACAGCGAAGTTAACCACCAGAACAATAGGGTCTTGGACACTGCACAGAAAAAAATTAAAATGCGTACCATAAAAAGGTTGCGATAGAAGCGCGCATGGCCCGGCGGTTAGCGTAGAATGCAATCGATCTATGAAACTAAGCCAAACGGGCGCGGTCGGGTGTGAGATGGGTAACCGCTAGTGGCAAAATATTTCATGCGCGTTTCCGTGCTTCGGAGGGCACGTTCAGCCGTCGCGTACCGAACAGCCTCCCTGGTGACATGTTCACTTGATCGAGTAGTACACGCGCTTCAAAAAAAAATCGGTTGTCTGTAAAGTCGGTTTACTGACGATAGTTGAACGTGACAACGTCATAAGAAAATACTTGTTGCTATAAACAATTGACACCACGTTCACTTTTCACCGCACTTCATACTTGACGAAAACATGTAAATGTATTATTGTATAGCAGCTGTCCACGCGGACACATCGCTCACTCAAGTAGGAGAGAGACAGATGTCGAACGCTGCCGAACGCGGAGGCCGATTGGGTCTCTTTGTCGCTCGTTCCGCGCTCTCACTTGCACTTCAAGCCTTTAATGGAACGCCTCAGAGCCAGGTAACGCCGCATGAGTCATGTTTTTTCGTGCGTGCAGCCGGCTCCATCTAATTATAAGACGTTGTCACGTCAAAAACAAACTACGAACGAACGCGACGTAAAATATGCTTGTATGGAACCGATCTTACTGTTGCTAAAGTCTCAAAGAACAAAATTGGACTTATACATATTTAAACAAGGGATTATTATATTATTAGAATAAGAGTACAAGGGATTTTGATCAATAATGTATGTAGCTTAGAGCATCAAAGTTACTGACTCACCTACTGAAGAGCCGGCGCTTCGCTTCGATACATAATTTTTGTGCCAAATCTGGTGCGGGGGAACAACGCACACATTTTAATTTTGTCACACATTCACAATATTTCATCGCTACAGACGTATACATTTCTAAATATGTCAATTTCAATTAACAACGTCATTTTCTATACACTGTCAACACTGACACCGACACACTGACACACTAGTTGTATAACTAGAAGGCACATTGTGCATGCACGTTGGGACGAGGGGTTCGCCCGTAAAGGCCACTCCTCCTACGGGTGTCATACCATGATGCTCTAAGGTATGTAGTGTTACTGTAGAATATTTAAATAATTGTGTAACCTTATATAAATGTATATATTTAATTTGATATTAGCTTTTGATAATATTGTATGATACCGCAAATAGGATAGAGGAATTTAGATAGAAAATGCAATATTTTATGTAATCAATAATAAAATTTCGCACAAACATTTTTATACAGTTTTTTACAATACTATCTATGTTAGGGCCAATTATTCAATCCCCGGACAAAAGTTTGTATTGTTACTCTTATGACCTATGAAATGGATATAGATAATATTAACTGACTACATTATCTGGGTGTTGAAGAATCGACCCTTAGATAATATACAGTAGAACCTCGATTATCCGAACGTCGATCATCCGAACTCTCAATTATCCGAACGATAACTTGGTTTATCCGAACGCTCAATATAATGTTCCGCCTTTGAGTACCTATATCTCGAAAACAAAGCGTCGTACAGCAAAACCCCAAAAACGCATAAACAGGTATTTGGTCTACTATCGAACAGTGAAGAAAGTTCTCGAAAAATCAGTGATAAGAAAAACATCGATTTCTTCGAGTAAACAAATTCGGGATCCGCAGCGAGTACGTACCTATATATAGCGTACATGTATAGGTTGTTTACATCGCGGGTCGCGGCTATTGTTTATGACTACATAAGCTGTACATAGGTGCGAAATAACATAAAGGAAGGTTCGGGACGGGTCTATTGTATTTGGTGGTTCGGGAAATTTCTAGAGAACCATGGGTAGCAGTATATAAGGCACGCGCCGAGCCGCGACTGGCGCAGTTTAGTTCCGGAAGTGAAACCGAAGCGATCTCTACCAAGCGACAAGGAAGAATTATTTCGACGACTACAGCGAAGATATTGGACTATAGTGATTGTGCTTATCGATTTGGACTCTGATAAGTGGATTTTTGTGGAAGCTGCCAATAAACGCCTTCTACGTTACAAACGGCATTTTCATTACCCATAGCGCGTAACAATACATTGCTCGATGCCACCGCCGCGAGCCACAATGATCCTGAGTATCAAATGTTAGACATTGATGAAATTGTTTCATCAATAAAAAATGAAGATGACGATCACGACAACGACAGCAGTAGCGACGAAAGCGTGGATGCACCGAAGAAACCTTCGCATGCGGAGGCATTTGCCGCTTTTGAGATGGGTCTCGAATGGTTCGAGAGACAATAATTTTGCCCAACGCAGAATGTTCTCCTTTTCAAACGGCTGCGAGACTTAGCCGCTCCAAAACGGATTAAAGCCATTCGTGGCTGTGTGGCTGTGGGACGACAATGACACATGCGGTAGCTGTCACGTATGTTCCTTATCGGCCCATAGCTACTCTGTAAGAAAGCTAGTTATTGTATACCTCATATTGTAAAACAGGGCTGAAGTTTTTCTCCGTCTGCTCTTTTCTTTAGCTCAGCATTGCCTAAGCGCACCCAGAGCAGACAGAACAAAAAATAATGTTCACTAAGAGATTGTAAAGGAACCGTACAGTGAATAAATAATATTTCATTTCGTCAGTTAAAACTTAAAGATTTTATGAAGAAAAAAAAACTAAAAAAAAACATTCGACTTTTTTCAACTGCTTAAACCTTAACGGTAGTATATATGTAAAAAAATTATAAAATATGTATGGAACTGTTATTTGGAAAGGTGCTACTTATTATCTCGTCCCAAATCGTTTCGATTATCCGGATTTTTTATTATACGAACTAGCCTCTGTACCAATAGGGTCTTGGACACTATGCACAAAAAATCAAAATCCTTACCTTAAAAAGGTTGCGCTAAATCACGCTTAGAAAGCAATATAATAGCTACGTTTTACCTGAAATTAAAACGTTTATTAAACATACTTACCTTATTCGACCTAATATTATGAGAGTGGCTTCCGTTTCCGTAGTGTACTAGTCGCTTAAATCCGGTCCGCCAGCGCCCCCTATACCTAACTCCAGCTTGTTCATTTCCGGTTGGTCGAAATTTTGCGACACTAGCGCCACCAAAGGCAGGTTATGACGAAGGAGTAATTTTAACCTCATTGCGTCTATGTTACACCAGGCAGTTTTAAAAACTTAGGTCGAATAAGGTAAGTATGTTTAATAAACGTTTTAATTTCAGGTAAAACGTAGCTATTAAACAGTACTGTACCGTTATTCGACCTAATATTATGAGAGACGTGTCTATTATCGCCTGGTGGCGCTGGAACAAGCCAATGTGATTAATTATCTTGCTAAGCGCCAGGAGGAATAAACGCTCATATGATAACCATATTTACTGAGTATGCAGGAGTTATGATTGTTATAAAATAACAATGCAAAATAATAATAAATTAATAAATTGCAACGTGAACTTACAAGCTGTTAACTTGATTGTAAGTCAATCATGAAGTGACAAAATCTATAGACAATGGAGAAGATAAACACCTGCTGCAACGCAAGATGTCACGACGTAATGTTTCTTAAAAATGTAGGCTGTAAGTTAGGCACTTGTCATAATATCGTCTGAAGGAACTTTTCAACCCAATTTCTACTTGTTCAGCTGGCCTAACACTTCCAAGTGTTTACGTCGACTTCCTTGACAGCTAGGATCTAGGTCTAGGATCTCCTGGTGAAGTTAGGTTTTTAATTATTATTTATTTATTTAGCTAGGTATGTCGTTTGCAGCCGATGCAAACGATTAACACGTTAATCTTCTGCGATAAAACGATATGAGAAAAACTTAAGAATAATTGCTTAATTTTCCGACGGGTGGTGACAAAGGATTTGTGGACATTAATGGTCGTATACGACAAACTCGTTTTATCATGCAAGTCAACAATATACCTAGTTAAGTCCGAAACACCTGGCTTATAAAATTTGAACTTGATGTCATTTGCACAAGCAACTTAACTTTTCAAGGCCAGACAGTAAATTCTTAAGGTAGATCTATGTTATATTGACAACGATACAAACTTTTGTTGATGTGATTAGTTTCTTAGATTAGATTCTC
Organism: Pyrgus malvae; assembly: GCA_911387765.1. Lineage (NCBI taxonomy): Eukaryota > Metazoa > Arthropoda > Insecta > Lepidoptera > Hesperiidae > Pyrgus > Pyrgus malvae. The sequence goes on along the minus strand of OU426976.1, from coordinate 1,967,679 downwards.
CCATTTCCAGACTTCCAAATTACTCTCCAACGCTCTAGGACGTGGCAGTCCTCGACTTGGTACATGGTATGGAATCCGAGGCTTGATTCATGTGGTTAGGACTCTTTGTAGGTATTAGAAGTGGTAATGGAAATATTACCTAAATAGGAAATAGAAGGAGAATTTCTCTGAGTGAGAACTGTAACTCCGAGAATGGCCAATGACTTGGTCGTTCGATTCGGTGTGCAATATTTTGATACAACTTGCGACTTTGCGACGAACAAGTCCAAGAACGGGTGCGCCAAATTTCTGGAATACACTACACAAAATGCCACCGATAAAAATTAAAATTAAAATTAAACGAATTGTCGGACAAGTAAAGTTTAAATATAAAGAACATTAAGTTAGATTATTCGTTCTTAGATATTTTCATGAAATACCTAAATATATGAAAACTTCAACAAGTTGATAGAGACACCAAACGAAAACCAACCGCGTGACGCCGATTTCCAACATTTGGCAGTAATATCTAGTCTGCAAGGGGATATAACCCTTGTAAATCGATATGTGAATATTAAACAGATCCGGCAGTTCTCCTATCTAGCTCTTGAGTACTTTCGCGGTGAGGTTCGTACTCTTTGCAGGTAGAAGACCCTAGTGCGGTTGTCACATTTAAAGCAAGGCTGAATTTCAGGAACTAGTCGTAACCTGAAGCATCCGAAATGTAGCAGCCTTTTAATCAGAACAGAAGATGTGATGCTGTCCAATCGTCCCATTAGACTAAGATTGCCTGGCACTGGCACCCCAACCAGGCCCGGTTATGAGATAGCGCGACGAAAGTGACCGATGAATAAGAGACTATCGCCTGAGTTTGAAAATACTGATGGTAAAGGTGACCTGTCGTAGCCACGAAAATCATTCTTATTGTCTCCTGTAGATCTATATACTTCGTGATAGCAAAATACAAAAGTATCCCAAATCACCCCTTCGAGAAATTCAAGGAGCCTTTGCAAATAAAATGAATTGAATAGAATGTGCCCTCTTGGTGTAAGGATTGACTTCTCCGTGTTTATTTCCAGCCATATTACTACTGCATGCAGACCAAGTTCGATATGTGCACCTAGTAGGGCTGAGTCCTGATATACCAAAAGGAAGTCATCCGAATAAATTAAAGGCCTTGCTTTACGAGCTACAGTACTTACAACGAATCTCCGCCCCTCCGAAGCCGGCTACAAGTAGCTTAATCAAGATATTACCACGACAGGTACGTTTGCGCAGTATTTTGCTGCGCCTTTCAGAGGGATAAAGATCCGCTCTGACAACTGTAGTGGTCAGTCCAATGCGATAAGGATGTATACGCTGAGATAAACGACAGACAATTTATTACAAGTAATACTGGCATAAATCAAATACATGATGCGAGTGTTTTAAAACAAGAAATTTCCTACGTGAACCAACTCATTCAATTTTCCTAAACTAAAAATTGGCAGTCGCTTTTGGTTCCGATAAACACCAATGACATTGGGAGAGGGTGTCGCCGCTTTTCTTATACCCTGCCTCATCAACATATTATTTAAGGAGTTTTTACTGACCAAGGTGTTGGTCGCGAAGAATTTAACCAATGAGCGGTTTTGCTTCGAACGGGATCCGATTAGTCAACCATGAGGGTGTAGGGCGGCGTCCTCATAGATACTCAGCGGTAGCAAAATATATCCAAAACTGACCAGAACGAAGAGGTTGACTCGGTGAGTCATATCCTCTTTCCAGTACAATCTCTTCTTTCTCTTTCTTCTCGAATCTTTGCCTGGCGGAATTGAGATTTATTATCATTTTGGGCTGACAGGCACGAAAAGGTTGACTCCGTGGGTCAGATCATCTTTTTCAGTGTAATCTCTCTTTTCCCGTGGCATGAAGAGTACAGCATCAATTTGGGAGTGAAAGGGTACACAGCACTAGCAATATATATCCAGCTTGATCGACATGAAAAGGTTGACTCGGTGAATCAGATCCTCTTTTTAGTGCTCTCTTTTCCCAGTGGGATGGAGAGCTAGCATAATTTTGGAAGTGTAGGGCGGTGACCCTCAGCACTAGCAATATATATATATATCCCGCTTGCCGGCATGAAGAGGTTGACCCGGTGAGTCAGATCCTCTTTTTAGAGCTCTCTTTTCCCGGTGGGATGGAGAGTTAGCATCATTTTGGGAGTGCAGGGCGTTGCTCCTCAGCACTAGCAATATATATCCCGCTTGTCGGCATGAAAAGGTTGACCCGGTGAGTCAGATCCTCTTTTTAGTGCTCTTTTCCTGGTGGGATGGAGTTTGCTTTTCTAACTTTCTACCAGCAGAGACTTCCTGATACAATGTGTATGAGAAGAAAAAAAATTTTTTTTTGACGTCACGAGTTGGTAGAGACAATTGGGATGTTGACTACAAAATTTTTAATTTTTTAATCGAAGCACTTTATTTACCGAATTACATACCAAAATTAGATTTCGAATAATTTAAGAAATGTTCACGTTCAGTATGTTTAAGATTCAACATTAGATAGAAAGCGCAACAGCACGTCCTGACGTCACGTCGTAAAATATATCACCAAAGCTTCACACGTTTTTAATGTATAACAACATTAACAACAAAATTAAAATACTAAAGCTTCGTTTACCTAGAAAGGTCCAGAATATAAACCTTAAAAAATTAAAACTATATTTTTTTAAGCAACATTTAATTTTTATTTTATAGCAGGAAGTCTATATTCATATTTAATTAATAAATATAATATATTTAGTAAGTATCAATTAACTTTCTAATTGATTAAATTGTTATTGATGAAAACAAAAATCGTTAACATAAATGAATTAACAATTATCCTGTTTTCATAGCATTATTATTATTATTTTTTATCATAGTGTCAACACCCAAATTGTAAGGCATAAGTTTTATTATAAAGCTGTCATGACACGTTAAGTCCAGATGAGTGCAAGTACTGCCTTTGTACTTTGTGTAGCGGGCATTGCTGCAATTCAGGTCAGAAGAAGCATTGCGAACTATTTGATTGCTAGAGCATGTACTCCGGGATGTAAGAAATGGACGGATCCTTCACATATATATGCACCAAAACATTTAGTGATAGCTGGGTGGCACCATATTCTACAACTGGCTTATGGCTAACCAACGTGGGACATTCGTCACGTCGATATAGAACTCCACGTTAATCTGGGTCGATCACATAGAATTTCGACACTATATATAAAGTTATATATACACTGCCTACTAATAAAAACTGCCAGAAGACATCTTGGAATATACTAGCTGCATGCATAAGTTGATTAAACTTACGGTTCTGATGAGAGAGATGGCGTCTTTAGTTACGTTCAGGCCTCTTGCATCGACCCATACCTTGTTCACATCACGACGATTCCTTGTTGTATCCAACTCCGTACTGGGCGCAGGCGGATTTACTTTATACATCTCTGAAAATAAAGAACATCCCAAACGGAAAGTAACGCCCGTTTTAGATGTTCAACCGATTAATAATAATCGTAACATAATTATACTAAATTCATAAACCAAAACGAATTAAAAAAAAATCGTTGAAAATAATGAATTTACCTTCATAACACTATAAACAGATGTATACTTGAAACTTACGCTGTCCAAACCAAATGGACTAAGAGTTTCTTAAAAAGAAAAGGTTAAAACTCACCTTTATTGTTACTACCATATTATCTATATTGTATTGTATTATATGTAACAAAACACTTTTACCGAACGAAAAACTTCGTTATTAATTAGTAAGTATAAAATTGTATACTTAAGATCAACACTTTTACCGAACGAAAAACTTCGTTATTAATTAGTAAGTATAAAATTGAATACTTAAGATCAACACTTTTACCGAACGAAAAACTTCGTTATTAATTAGTAAGTATAAAATTGAATACTTAAGATCAACACTTTTACCGAACGAAAAAATTCGTTATTAATTAGTAAGTATAAAATTGTATACTTAAGATAGGATTAATCCTTAAAACCACTGTAATCCACTGCAAGTACGACTGGTATAAGTAAGACGGTCCAGCGCTTGCGAGCCAAGCGAGCCAGTGACCGCCTCGTGCGGGAACAGAACAGCCAATGAGGTTAAAATTACTCCTTCGTCATAACCTGCCTTTGGTGGCGCTAGTGTCGCAAAATTTCGACCAACCGGAAATGAACAAGCTGGAGTTAGGTATAGGGGGCGCTGGCGGACCGGATTTAAGCGACTAGTACACTACGGAAACGGAAGCCACTCTCATAATATTAGGTCGAATAACGGTACAGTACTGTTTAATTGTTAATTCTTTTTTATACATGATTTTTATTACCGCTTAAATCAATAATAATTAAGTCAATTGACTATATATGATAAGTGACGTCACTTATCATTTTCTCATACAAAATGTATGGGGATGTCACGTTTTGGCAGCTCATTAAAAGTATCTCAATTGACTTGGTAGTCCAAGACCGGATTGGTTCGGATAATCGAGGTTCTACTGTATGTATGTTTCGCTATTTAAAATATAACCTGTTGGAATTTACGAGAGAACTTAATTTCGACATTTTTTTTTCAACATTTTTTATGTCCCACTGCTGGGCACAGGTCTCCTTCTCACAAGTGAGAGGGATTTAGGCCATAGTCCACCACGCTGGCTAAGTGCGGATTGGTGGACATTATCTATGTTTATAATACTTAGTCCCTTTTTTATTAATAACATAATTATTATTAGTAAAAAACACAATAATCATGGCCCAGCGGCTGGCATAGAACGCAAGCGCTCTACGAAGCTAAGCCAAACGGGCGCGGTCGGGTGTGAGATGAATGACCGCTAGTGGCAAAAATTTCATACGTGTTTCCTTGCTTCGAAGGGCACGTGAAGCCGTCATTATTTATTATCGAGTCATTAAACCTTGTCGGAGGCCTTATGGACAGTTTGAATATGGCGGACAACGGGTTGGCCATCAACCGCAACGCAAACCAAACGCAATATCTTCTGTCTGTCTAGTTTGTTCCGGCTAATCTTTGAAAGGGCTGGACCGATTTTGATGGGACTTACACTGGCAGGTAGCTGATGCAATAATAAAGAGAACTTTAGTTACTTTTATTTAATAAAAATTCTAAAACTAAAGTCCACGCGGACGAAGTCGCGGGCGGTCGCTAGTTGTGTAATATAAATTGTACAAGTTTTCACATATTTTGAGTTTGGACAATGACTGTAAGCAAAATGTAGACTGTGTAGCGACCTTCCGCTACTCATCAAGAGATGGCGCTACGGGTATTCCTGAATCACGCTATCGAAGTTTTCAGAATATCCTACCATATATACAAGCTCCGAATTGAGTCAGTCGGAGCGCGGCCGCTCCCCGGGCATGACCACCTCGCCGGCGGGAGATCTCCCTTTGCCAAAACTGAATAAGTGAATAAATAAATATATAATCTCCACCAATAACTGTATTTGAAACTAACGTCTGCCCGCGACTTCGTCCGCGTGGACTTTAGTGGTAGAATTTTTCTAAAAGTTACTCCTCGTTACGTCAGCTACCTGCCAGTGAAAGTAAGGTCAAAATTGGTCCAGCCGTTTCAGAGATAAGTCGGAACAAACAGACAGACAGACAGACAAAAATTATAAAAAATGCTTTTTTGGTATATGTGTCGTATATACATTTACTTAGATGTAGTAAAAAGCGGTTGTTTAATATTACAAACAGACACTCCCATTTTATTTATCTGTATGGCTTTCACGATATAATGAAATATCCACAAAAACATTTTAATATGGCTGAACATTCTTTACTACTTGTGATAATTCTAAGAAAACTGGACTGTATGTATTATTGTTTTATTGTTACTTTTGGCAGCCAAATTTGAATCATGTTATGCTACTTCAAATGTCAGAGCAAGCTAAGAATATTATAAATAATGTTAATATACTGCCATTTTATACACTAATTTTGTTTTATTTTTCAACCCTTTAAATATCCCACGGCAGAGCACTTTTTCAGGTATTTAGTCTATTATGTATCACTTTATACATATTATAGCCATATAAGAGCCATCCAACCTACGTTACAGAATCTAAAAGGTAGAACAAACTATACATTCCATACTCATTTTTGTAATTATTATCCGCGTCCATCCATCCATCCTATTATAAAAACTAGCCTAATGGGTCCCCGTATGATAAAAAATAGCCTATGTGCTATTCCAGGTGTAGCGACCTTCCGCTACTCATCAAGAGATGGCGCCACGGGTATTCCTAAATCACGCTATCGAAGTTTTCGGAATATCCTACCATATATACAAGCTCCGAATTGAGTCAGATGGAGCGCACCTTCACTTCCTGGATGGACTGCAGCATCACTTCACCAGCTCGTCAGGTTCATCGCAGCGCACCATGTACACGCTTCCTGTTCCTGATCAAGCTGCCTCCTGCGACGTCGTGGACGGGTCGAGTACCCGCTCTACTCGCCTCCACATTCCAACCTACCCTCACATCTCGACTCACCGAAGATAGAGGGCATCTCCACACTTCGCTACACCCTCACATCCCGACTCACCGTGGACAGAGGGCGACACAAGGTCTGCACCCTCACATCTCGACTCAACGCAGATAGAGAGCATTCAAGGCGCTTGTAAGCGAAGATTACTCGAACATGGATTGAAGATATCGACCTCCGGTCTGAGCAGGGGGTGATGTAGCGACCTTCCGCTATTCAAGAGATGGCGCTACGGGTATTCCTGAATCACGCTATCGAATGAGTCAGTAGGAGCGCGGCCGCTCCCCGGGCATATGACCACCTCGCCCGGCGGGAGATCTCCCTTGCCAAACAGGCTTCATTGCTATATTAAAATCATAGGCGTTTAGCCAGTTGCTTCAACCGCGTTGACCCTATTACCCGTTTTCACGTAGGAATGAAGCATTTTCCCGCGGTAAAGTAGCCTATGTTACTCAGGGTGAATGTAGCTTTCTAATGGTGAAAGGATTGAAATCGGTACAGTAGTTTTTGAGTTTATTCATTACAAACATACAAAAATACAAATCTTTCCTCTTTATAATATTAGTATAGATTAATATTCAATAAAACACCACGTTAATTAAAAATAACATTTATTTATCATTTTGCAATAAATATTAATTAAGACTTAAATAAGATAACGTTCAGTACATGAAAACACTTAAATATAATTAAGAATATAGTCATGGGCATACCCAGGTTTTTGGTCAGGGGGGGGCAAGATCTTGATCGGGGAGGGGAGGGGGACAATTTTTAGGTTCTTGGTCGGGGGGGGGGGGGGGGGGGTTTGAAAATTTGTACATTAAAGTTCTTTATAGGTTTCTCTTATCGTTCTCGATCTTTTGGGATTTTTCAATCCCTGAATCTGGACCTTGATCCAAGGGGGGCAGCTGCCCCCCCTGCCCTCCCTGGGTACGCCCATGGCTATAGTTGGAAAGGTAATATTAAAGGTTAAACTAATCATCGCCAAGCAACGCGGCGAACTTATTGCAGATGGCGCCACGTTCTTCTTCATCGTCGCTGTTCTCGTCGTCTGTCGCGTCGCTGTAATGAAATGAACAGGTTTAGCCTGATCTGGGTGCGCTTATGCAATGACGACCCGCGTAGCGCAATGGTTAGCATGCCGGAGGCGTAACGGATTCGATTCCCGGCGAAACAGAAACTTGAATGATGAGTTTAAATTCGGTCTGGGTATTTGTGTTCCTGTCTTTGTATGTGTCCATGGTACCCACGACACGGTATTGATTACCTTACTGTGGGGCTATGAGTGTGTAACGTTTATTTTTGACAGCCTCCGTGGCGTAGTGGGTGATGAGCCAACTGCGAAACGTGAGGTCGTGGGTTCGATTCCCACCCAGGACAAATATCTGTGTGATGAACATGACTATTTGTTCTGTGTCTGGGTGTTAATTATCTATTTAAATATGTATTTACAATTATATAAGTATGTTTATCAGCTTTCTGTTTACCATAGTACAAGCTCTGCTTTGTTTGGAATCAGATGGCGTTGTGTGAATTTCCAATAATAATATTTATTTTATTTATTTATTTATTATTATTTAATGATGAATAGAATAAAATATTAATTTGATAGTAGATAGAAAAGAATAACGGCCTAGTTCACCATCTCCAAGTGTTGATTAGTTACGTCCCAAGTAAAGTTAATTGGCAAGTAAAAGCTATGAGTATGGGTCAGTTTATCATGATTTACAAATTGAAGTTACAGGTGATTTTAATCGACAATTAGCGTCACTTTACTTGAAGGTGGTGAACGAGGCCCTTATAATGTATGGTAAGTAATATTTGAATAATTAAAGCTGAATCAGTTAATATCATTAATATTAACATTATTAATATTAACTGAATCAGCTCTAATTTAATAAAGTATATATACCCTGTATTGTGGGTACCATGGATACATACAAACACAGAAACACAAACACCCATACAGAGAACAGAAATTTAAATCTCATCATTCAAATTTCTGTTTCGCCGGGAATCGAACCTGGGACCCTCCGATTGGCAGTCAGTAAAATCCTCTCTTGGCTACTTCATAATAATATGATAAGTGTATAATTATATGGCTGCAACCATTTTTGCATCCCACTGCTGGGCACGGGTCTCTCCCCCTTATTGGGGAGGCCTGGAGCTTACTCCACCACGCTGCTCCAATGCGGGTTGGTGGAGATGCGGGTTAGTGGCCAACCCGATGTCGGATGTTTTCAAACCGCTCATAAGGCCTCCGACAAGGTTTAACGACTGTTATCTATCGACAACAACCGGGACCGACGGCTTAACGTGCCCTCCGAAGCACGGAAAACCTTAAATGAGTGAAATGTTGGTTTATATGTGTATATAATAAGTATATGATACCTGTCGCTGCGGCTCTCGGATCTGCTGTCCGTCCGTGCGTCCTCCTCACTCGCAGCGTCCGCAGTCAGCGCTTGCACCCACTTTATGTATCTTATCTCCGCACACGTCTCGTATTTTTCTGGAAATTAAACGAAAATTCAAAATACATACCATAAAAAGGTTGCAAAAGCAGTATCACTGTTAATTTATTTTTATGTTTTTTGTAGCGACCTTCCGCTACTCATCAAGAGATGGCGCCACGGGTATTCCTGAATCACATAATCGAAGTTTTCTGAATATCCGAGCATATTATTATACAAGCACCGAATCGAGTCAGTTGGAGTGCGGCCGCTCCCCGGGCATGACCACCTCGCCCGGCGGGAGATCTCCCTTTGCCAAAGTTTTTGTTAATTTTAAAAAATTGTGAGTCGGAAAGAGGGCGTTCTTAGAGTATCGAAATTGACAGGTATGACACCCGTGTTTCAGTACCTACGGACGGACAGACAGACATCACGAATCCATAAGGGTTCCGTTTTTGCCATTTAGCTACGGAACCCTAAAAAAAACATACCTCTCTCTTCGGTGAATTTAGGTGGTCGGAGCCACAAACATATTTTGCCGTCGAGTGCCATCCTTAGAATACTGTTAGCTGCTCTGTATGTGTCTAATCTGCGAAAAAAATATAAATTTATCTATATTGTAACTAATTAACTCAAAAATTATTGCACTTTGCACTTGATATCAGAAACGCTAGTACTACAGCCGACGTAAAAAGCAAGCTATCGACAAAATGCGAAACGGGAGCGGTCGGGAACAAAATTGGTGACCGCTAGTGGTGGTTGGTGGTTTTGTGTTTCGGTGGAAAGGTGCAGTTGCCTCCCACACTTACATGAGGCGACCGCCAGCCTCCGGAGTAGCAGCGCAACTGCATACGACCTCAGACAAGACTTACCTATGCTTGCATGAGGTTGTGTGTAGGTGTCCATGGGCTGCAGCGACCACTTAACACCACGTGGCCTTTTTTTTGGTATCGGGGGGGAAACCTTCAAAAGGTACCCAGCACCTTGGGAGAGGACACCGGGTTATGTGGGATTTGAACCTCACTAAAACCCCCTCGGTGGCCTTCCTCTGCGTTTGGGGAGGACTCCGGGATCTCCCATGGAACGCACCGGTGTCCTCCATACGCGACGCCCTGGAACGAGCCCATCTTCGGGAGAGCAGATGTGATCTCCTGCACCTTCCGATGCTAACGGCGGCATGCGGCCACGTGGCCTGCATGCTCGTCTGCTACTCCATTCAAATAAAAAAAAATCCTTATTTTTTAAAACTGTTAAAATCTCTCTTAAAGCCATACCTAGCTGCCTTAGCGGTGACGTAACCACGCTTCTTGGCCCACCCGTCACAAATGTCCCGAGGAGACCAGGTGTCATCGTTCTCTGGATGGTCTATACGGAGCAATTTGGGTAGATCTAAACGTTCTGCCAGGTACCTGTTGGAATAGAAATGAAATGAAATATTCTTTATTCACTGTACAGTTCATTTACAAACTCTTAGTGAACGTTATTTTTTTTGTTCTGTCTCTGTCTCAATTGTAGCAAGAGTTGTAGTTATTATTATTTTAGAAAGCAAGAAATACATCAAAAAATATTTGTTCCATATATAGCTTAGAGCATCAAAGCTACTGACTCACCCTTCAGTAGAGACGGCATAGCGCCTCGCTTCGATACATAATTTTTGTGCCAAATCTGGTGCGGGGGAACAACGCACACATTTTAATTTTGTCACACATTCACAAATATTTTTTCATCGCTACAATAACAACGTCATTTTCTATGCACCGACAACACTGACACACTAGTTGTATAACTAGAAGGCACATTGTGCATGCACGTTGGGACGAGGGGTTCGCCCGTAAACGCCACTCCTCTCTGACGGGTGTCATACCTGTCATACCTTGACGCACTAAGTATATTAAGCGTACAAATAATTCTTTTATTTTATTTTAACGAAGTAACATCTACACGCGGAGTTTTGGCGGGAAGTCGAAAAAGACATATTGTGCTCTTGTTTTATTTTCATTTTCTTGGTGTATTTTTGAGTTATATCGTATAAAGTTGATGGCATTTTGTTTGATATAGGTTAATTACAGTGCACGAGTGTTGTGAAATAAAATAACAATGCGAAAATATGTTTTTTCTGCTTGCCTCCAAAATTCCATCGGACACGTTCTAGTAAAGTAGCCATCGCTTTACTTGAATGTTGGACTGACTAGACTGACTGATTACTGACGACTTACTGACTTTGTTATTACTTCGTCCAGTTTCATTGAAACTGGCAAAAAATTGATGCAAAAATTATACTTGACGCTGGCAGTATGCACAGAGTTTGCGATGCCATAATTGAAAAAAAAAAAACATCTACACGCATAGAGCGCATGGCCCGGTGGTTAGTGTAGAACGCAAACGATCTATGCAACAAAGCCAAACGGACGCGCGCTTCATGTATGTACTTGGAGGGCCCAAATTAAGTTTTACGTCGAACGTAAGAAACATACCTGATGGTAGTGTACGGTTCTCTCAGCTGAGCTATGGGGTAGGAACCCATCAGTATCTGGATTGAGCGTGGCACCTTGGATGGAAACACGAGACCGGGGCAGTCGCACAGTCGGACCTGCAGACAAAATTTATATTTAGGTGCCATACAAGTGGGGGGATATCCCTTGAAAGGTATGTTGGGTTATGTTGGATTTCATCGAAGAAGAAAAGAAGGAGACATCTTCTGGGCAACAGGGTCTTGGACACTATGCACAAAAAAATCAAAATTCTTACCTTAAAAAGGTTGCACTAAATCACGCTTGGAAAGCAATAAAATTGTTAATTCTTTTTTGTACATGATTTTTATTACCGTTTAAATCAATAATAATGAAGTCAATTGACTACATATGATAAGTGACGTCACTTATCATTTTCTCATACAAAATGTATGGGGATGTCACGTTTTGACAGCTCATTAAATAATATATTTGGGTCGCCAAGAAATTGGGGGAAGAGGTGTCCCAAATTGGCATGTTTCGCCTTCCTTCTAAGCATGACTGATGGATTTTGGGGGGGTCATGTCCCCTATGAACGGGGACCCCGGGACCGCGCCTGCTCTCGTGCTTGTGCTAGTAGAAGGTTGTATCGCCATTCATCCTATATCGATTCTTGTGCGAGTTTTGCGATCGATATTCAGTATCGATTTTCATATGAATTTTTAATCGATTTTTGTACGGTTTCTTTAAAGATTTTTGCATCGATTATAAAACTTATTTTTGTAACAATTCTCGTTGACTTTTGTATCAATTCCCATATCGATTTGATAACGAATTTTGTGTTCGATTGATTTTGTATTCGATGTGTTCGATTTTTATATCGATTTCAAATTTGTATCAATTCTCAGTACGATCAAGTCTCAGTACGATCAATTCTTTTATAGATTTTTACTTTTTCAACGATTTCGATATCGATTTTCATATCGATTCTTCACCTTAACTAAAAACCTAGTTTTAAAGCACTCACCTTGGGCGTCAAGAATATAGTCTGGAAATGCTTGGTGTGTCCCGGAGTGCGCGACACGGACACCACCTTGCGGCCCATGATGGCGTTCATAAGGGAGGACTTGCCCACATTAGGCTGTCCCACGCAACCTATGGTCAGCACGCCGTTCTTGTATCTCTCGTGCTTATAGAACGTCGTATCTGCCTTCTCGACGATGGTTTCACCTGGATAATGGTTTCACCAGGATATATAATAAAATCCCAATAAAGATTCAATCCCTGCCTTTACAACCTTTTAAGAAGGCAGTCAAACAAGTCCTGTGCCGTAAGGCTTATTATAACACTAAGGACTATCTTAACGATAAAGGAGCATGGGAATGAATCTCGCTCACACAAGGCTATTTCTTCATAAATTGTATTAGTTTTAGTAATTAATCGCATCTGTGAGCAGGTGGAAGTGGGTTGATGGTGTCTCACACGATCTGCTGTCACATGTGACCATTATCATATAGCCATTCTGTTATCTCAAATATATTATATACTTTTAAAAAAAAAGAGTGCTGGGAGTTTTTTTCCGCCGCCTTTTTTCTCTCAGCTCAACATCTAGCCCAAACGGGCACCTAAAGGCGATGACCGGGAGAAAATAACATTCATTAAGCGAATATTTTGTATTCCTAATATTAAATAAATATTTTTTCTTTCTTTCTTTCAATGAGAGTAAATTTAGATCTGGACACAATATTTAATAAAAAAAACGTATTGAGGCCAAGCTTTTGTAATACAAAATTATTTCACGTTTTTTAAGTTATGTACATTCAGATTTTGAAGCGCCTTTCACACCTTCTATGCTTTAATAATTCAAATAATGTTAGTGTGTCGCGTCAGTCAGTCGCAACCGAGCGGTCAGTATACAATGTAACTGTAGTACTAATCACGTGAGACTCGTAAGGAAGGGGGGAGGGGGGGTAGGAAGTTCATAAAAAATCACAAAATATCACAAGGCCCCACCTCTATTATTTTTTTTCAACCTTTTTTTTATATCCCAATGCTGGACACAGGTCTCCTTCTCACAAGTGAGAGGGATTTAGGCCATAGTCCACCACGCTGGCCAAGTGCGGATTGGTGGACGTCATGCTTTCGAGAAATTATGAATTTCTCTCAGGCATGCACGGCGATGGAGAACATCGTAATCAATTAAATATCACGATATTTTCCATCACCGTGGAGCAGCGATAAATGCGCACATTACAAATTTCTTTGTTAGAGGTGCGCGCCGAGGATTTGAACCCGGGATCGGTCGCGTAGAAGACCGCGGCTTTTACCACTCTGTCATAGTAATATATCGTGTATTTATTTTTTTCGGCAAACGCGCGATTACTCAACCGTATTTTTAGATATTTAAAAAAAACAAGATTCTTTATAGTTACTAAAAAATACACGTGATATAGGGGGAGAGGGGGGGGGGGGCTAGTCTAAACCTCATCAAGTATCACCAAGGGGGAGGGAGAGGTTAAAAAATGCCAAAAAAAACATCACATGATTAATAGACGGTAAAACTGTAACTAGCATTCCGCCAGCGGCTTCGCCCGCGTGGATCCGTTTAATGGTACGTCCCTTCATTGCTATATTAAAATCATAGGCGTTTAGCCAGTTGCTTCAACCGCGTTGACCCTATTACCCGTTTTCACGTAGGAATGAAGCATTTTCCCCGCGGTAAAAAGTAGCCTATGTTACCCAGGGTGAATGTAATTTTCTAATAGTGAAATATTTTTTGAAATCGGAACAGTAGCTTTTGAGTTTATTCATTACAAACATACAAAAATCCAAATCTTTCCTCTTTATAATATTAGTATATATAAATAACCAAATCCCTTACCAACTTCAGCGTCCTCTCCATCGTCATACTCCTGTCCGCTCTCCTCCCTGATCTTGTTCTCCCAGGAGGAGAGGTCCACCTCTCCGGAGACGATGTCCTTGCAGGCTTCAAGGATCTTCGTGGCGCCCTCCACGCACAGCCGCTGCCTGCCTTTCCTTCGGCGGACTTGGAGGCCTGGGGTGGGGGATGAATATATAAGTAAATTTATACTCACTCACAATCACTTATTCACAAGTCTTTGTGTGTGCCCATGGTACCCACGACACGGTAAGTCTATTGTACTGTGGGGCTATAAGTATGCATAGTCCCCCATGGTACCCACGACACGGAATGTCTATTGTACTGTGGGGCTATGAGTATGCATAGCCCCCCATGGTACCCACGACACGGTAAGTCTATTGTACTGTGGGGCTATGACTATGCATAGCCCCCCATGGTACCCACGACACGGTATGTCTATTGTACTGTGGGGCTATGAGTGCATAGCCCCCCATGGTACCCACGACACGGTATGTCTATTGTACTGTGGGCCTATGAGTATGCATAGCAGTGCAGTAGACATACCGTGTCGTGGGTACCATGGGCACACACAAAGACTTAAACACAAACACTTAGAGAATATAAAAATGAAACTAATCATGTCAAGTGTCCGCTTCACTGGGAATCGAAAGTTATTGCTTGGAAAGCATGGTGGGGGTCATGTCCCTGTGACCCCCTCCCCTGGGACCGCGCCTGCCCACGACACAGGGTATATCTACCCTACTGTGAGACTATGAGTGTGAAGTGTTATTTATTTATTTATTTTTAAACTTGATTTTTATTAGGTACCTTTCAAATCAATAAAAATTTAGTCAGTTGACAATAAATGAGTTGTGACGTCACAAATCATTTTCGTATATAAAAAATATGAAGATGACACGTTTTGGAATAAACTGGCTGTTACAGGACTGACAGACATGAAGAATCTATACGTATATCGTACCTGCTTTATCACTGGTACCACCCGCCAGGTTATACCCGGGACAGCAAGTGAAGTAAACCACACGGAGGCCTGGACAGCGTTCCTGCAGGTAGTGCTGCCACGCGGCCACCACCGAGGCCGGGACCAGGTCTATCTTGTTCAGGACCAGGATCATGTTCTTCTTCTCTTTGTTCACAACGTAATCGTAGAGTGATGGAGGGAACATCATGCCCTGGGAACGGATGATAGATAGATAGAGGTTATATAGATTTATGGCGTATATGACCACTTCCAGATGGAAGTGGTCACATCGGGAAGTGGCTATACCGGGAAATTACCATATCGGGATGTAGCGATATTCGGAAAGGACATACAGGGATTTTTTTATTTGAATGGAGTAGCAGACGAGCATGCAGGCCACGTGGTGTTAAGTGGTCGCTGCAGCCCATGGACATCTACAGACAACCTCAAGCAAGCATAGATAAGTCTTGTCTGAGGTCGTATTCAGTTGCACTGCTACTCCGGAGGCTGGTGGTCGCCTCATGTAAGTGTGGCCGGCAACTGCACCTTTCAACCGAAAAACAAAAGAATTGGTTCACGGCAGAAGTGGGTGCAGCGGTGTTACTTCCCTGGGCGAATCATAATAGTTCTACCACCTACAATGATTGGTCATATTGGAAAATAGTTATATGGGGAAGTGGTCACTATGGATCCAAAAGCATACGCACCCACATACATAAGCATAAAAATGCAGTCTCTTATATGCACTCACACACACACTATGAAGTAAATGCATTAATTATTATTGTAATCCATATTTTTTACGTTACGTTGATAATTTTAAGGATATTTGTTTTATTTTTTGTTAGAAATTTAACTGTAAAATACCACTCCTGGGAAGAAACTGACTTCTGCAACACAGTGTGA
This sequence comes from Pyrgus malvae, assembly GCA_911387765.1. Lineage (NCBI taxonomy): Eukaryota > Metazoa > Arthropoda > Insecta > Lepidoptera > Hesperiidae > Pyrgus > Pyrgus malvae. Next base: position 1,951,501 of record OU426976.1, on the reverse strand, counting down.
ACTAAAGTAGAAGGCAGGGTCTCTAGACTGTAGTCCCTGTAGCTTCGGGATTAAGAATAGAGCTACGGTATCCCCTGCCTGATCGTAAGAGGCAACTGAAAGGGGGCTGTCGGGGTTGTGGCCGGTGTGAGTGGGAGCTCGACCCTCCAGACAGCAGCCCCGGGAGGGCGGTGTGTGCGTGGCCGCATGCCGCCGTAAGCATCGGAAGGTGCAGAAGAGCACATATGCTCTCCCGAAAATGGTGCGGTGCCATCGGTCCCGGTGTGTTCCCGGATCCCGGAGTCCTCCCCAAGCACAGAGGCAGCCACCCAGGGGACTTTAGTGCGGTCAAATCCCATAACCTGGTATCCTCTCCCAAGGTGCCGGGTACCTTTTGAAGCCCCCCCCCCTCAACCCCCCCAATACCAAAATGAAGTCTCTAGACAGTGTGCTACATATTGGGAAAATAACAAACAAAAAATGACACTTGAAAGATACTTATACTTGAAAGATAAATATACTAATAATATCTTTCAAGTGTCTCCTCTAAATCAACTTACAGCAAATCTGACATCTACGATCAGCAACAGGACGTCACACATTTCCAGAACCCTCCAAAGCTGCCTCCACGTCTCCAAGTTCAGCTCAAAGTATGACATCTCCTTCCAGTGTGGAGACTCTTGCAGAGTTTGGACATATTCCTGAAAAGGTCAAACGATTGAAATATTTTTTAAATTTTAATATACGGTCTTTTAAAGAACTTTGTTTTTATTTCAACCTTTTTTTATGTCCCACTGCTGGGCACAGGTCTCCTCACAAGGGAGAGGGATTTAGGCCATAGTCCACCACGCTGGCCAAGTGCAGATTTGTGGACGTCATGCTTTCGAGAAATTATGAATTTCTCTCAGGCATGCACGGCGATGGGGAACATCGTAATCAATTAAATATCACGATATTTTTCATCACCGTGGAGCAGCGATAAATCCGCACATTACAAATTTCTTTGTAAGATGTGCGCGCCGAGGATTTGAACCCAGGATCGGTCGCGTCGAAGACCGTGGTTTTTTTACCACTCGGCCATCGCTGCTCCTACTTTGAACTTTGTTTAACATGGTTGTTTATCTATCCAATACCTTTAAACGAGCATTTCTTGTATATTATCGTGACGTGACAACGTTTAATAAATCGATGAATACGTTACGCTCATTGTACGTTACGCTCTTTGTACGTTACGATGTACGTTACACTAATTGTACGTTACGCTCATTGTACGTTACGATGTACGTTACGCTCATTGTACGTTACGATGTACGTTACACTAATTGTACGTTACACTCATTGTACGTTACGATCGACGCGTGTACGTTACGTTGAGGCTTGAGCGTTCGGCTTGCGCCGTTCGTGACTGTTTATAAGAAAAGTGAAGTGAAGTGAAAAGTTAATGTGGTTTTCACTGTTTTGTTATGACGTTGTTACGTTTAACTATCATCAGTAAACCGATTTTACAGTTTTTACCAATTTTATATTTTGCGCCCCACTGCTGGGCACGGGTCTCTCCCTATTATTGGGGAGGCCTGGAGCTTACTCCACCACGCTGCTCCAACGCGGGTTGGTGGAGATGCGAAATAGTGGCCAACCTGATGTCAGATGTTTTCAAACCGCCCCTCCGACAAGGTTTAACGACTGTTATCTATCGACAACAACCGAGACCGACGGCTTAACGTGCCCTCCAAAGCACGGAAACGCGCATGAAATTTTTTGCCAGTAGCGGTCACCCATCTCACACCCGACCGCGCAAGTTTGGCTTAGTTGCATAGATCGTTTTGCGTTCTACGCTAACCGCCGGACCATGCGCGCTTACACAATACACACATATTACACATAAATAACAAGCTTTTAATTTACCTTAAAATACCTTTGCTCCTGTGCATCCAGCTGCGCAGGGGTCATTTCGAAGTTCCACGGTGGCCTCTTGGGGAAGGATATCTCCTCGGGAAAGAAGTCTGACGGGTCTATCTCCATCTCCTTCTCCGAGACTGGGTTCAGGCCTTTCCTGTATAATACAATATTATTAAGAATTTTTTATTGTGAATCATCTAATAGGGTGTGGTACACAGATATTTGATTTGGGAAAATGATTTAATTTTGTCATGATAGATGAGCTCCCACTCTCACGGCCCGCAACCCCGGAAGCCCCCTTTTACGATCAGGCAGGGGATACTGTAGCTCTATTCTAAATCCCGAAGCAAATCAAATCAAAAATATTTATTTCATATTAGGAATACAAAATATTCGCTTAATGAATGTAATTTTTTCCCGGTCATCGCCTTTAGGTGCCCGTTTGGGCTAGATGTTGAGGTTAGAGAAAAAAGGCGGCGGAAAAAAACTCCCAGCAGCACTCTTTTTAAAAAAAATTATTTTTAAATAAAAAGTACATATATAATTGAGATAACAGTATGGCTATGGGTCCATAATGGGCACATGTGACAGCTGATCGTATGAGACACTATGCTACTATGCTAAGCTACAGGGATAGAGAACTTCGGAGAGCAATGAAAGTTTCCTACACCCAGTGTAATACAACAGCTGCACACGCCGCCGTGGGGTGCCTTTGGGCAGCTGACAGGACGGTCAACTCAGTTTAGCCATCTATAAATCTAGAAGCCCCTTTTAGTCGCCCTTTACGATCAGATAGGGCCTACTGTAGCTCATATTCTTAGTCTCCAGCTACAGGGACCCGGATAACTATTGATAACACTAGAACATCTTTACGATTTTTATATATAGCCTTTTATTGGGTTATTTTCGTTAATTATTATTTTTTCATCTTTATCCTGAATTGGGGGCAACTGGCGGCAAATCTTTATGATAATCTATAAATATTATAAAGAGGAAAGATTTGTTTTTTTGTATGCTTGTAAAGTAAAATAATAATCTTACAAAGCATCCTCCTTCTTCATTCTGAGTTCTTCATCAGTTTCCCTGTAGAACTTGAGGGCATATCTGTTACTGTCCCCACGGCCACGAGATCTGCCTGGTTGGTAGTTCACTGACACCACGTCGTAGGCGTTTGTGCCCGAAGAAGCTGCAAGTGAAGAATGTATAGAATTATTTTGAATCTGGATCTAATGATTATTTTAATTATTTATCAAACACAATTCAAAACTGCTTTTTCTTTTTCTCCGACTAAATTCCTCTTGGCTGCTGCCTGCAACCCTTTTTGCGTCCCACTGCTGGGCACGGGTCTCCCCATTATTGGGAAGGCCTGGAGCTTATTCCGCGCTGCTCCAATGCGTGTTGGTGGAGATGCGGGTTAATGGCCAACCCGCTGTCGGATGTTTTCAAACCGCCCATATGGCCTCCGACAAGGTTTAACGACTGTTATCTATCGACAACAACCGGGACTGACAGATTAACGTGCCCTCTGAAGCACAGAAACGCGCATGAAAGTTTTTGCCACTAGCGGTCACCCATCCCACACCCGACCGCGCCCGTTTGGCTTAGCTGCATAGACCGCTTGCGTTCTATGCTAGCCGCCGAGCCATGCGTGCTTCCGATAGGGCATACTGTTGCTCATATTTTAGCTACAGGGGTAGCTGGAGACTAATTAGGTAGTAAAATGGCTGATAATAATAACTTACTAGAAACAAGGAGAGTTTTATTCTTCTTGGCTTGCAACTGCTGTTTCTTTGCCTTCCCACTGAAGGGAGTCTTGCGTCTTGCTTGCGGCATATTGAATTGTCATGTATACCTGTAATAAAAATAATACAGTCAGAACCTCTTATGACATCATTTATGCAACGCTTATATGCTGGCTGCAACTATTTGCTTCCTTTTGCTGGGCATGGGTCTCTCCCCCTTATCGGGGAGGCCTGGTGCTTACTCCACCACGCTGCTCCAATGCAGGTTGGTGGAGATGTTTTTTTTTTTTATCTCCCGTAACCTAGCGATCTGCCTCTTCTAGGCATTTAGCTGGTGGTTATGTATTTGGTGCTGATTGGCATGCATGGTATATGTCCAGTGACATATCCATATATTTATTGTGTGTGATCTTATTTCGACAATGGGAGAAGGTCCTGAGGCGATCTCCTTTTTATGCGTTTAAATGTGCGATTTGGGTTCATAAGATTGCAAGCAAGTTCGTTTGGGTGACCCTCCAGGCGACGAGAATAAGACTTTATTTTATTTGTGATTTCCTCTTTCACCAGGGTAATTTTTAAATCTCGGTGCAGCTGTGAGTTAGTAATGTACCATGGAGCGCCTGTTATTATTCGTAGCATTTTAGATTGGAAGCGTTGGATAATTTCAAGGTTTGAGTTTGCTGCCGTTCCCCAGAGTTCCGCTCCGTAAGCCCAAACTGGTTTGAGGATAGTTTTTTATAATAGGAGTTTATTATTTAACGACAGGTGTGATTTACTTGCTAAGAGCCAGTATAGTTTGCGAAGCTGTTCACTTAAAGCTTTTCGTTTTGTGATGATGTGTTTTTTCCATGTTCGGCGTCTATCCAAGTAAATACCCAAGTATCGCACATTCTCGGCTTGAGGGATTTGTGTTTCGTTTAGTACGACGGTTGGACATGTGTCATGTCTTAGAGTGAACGTTACATGCACAGACTTTGTTTCATTAGCTTTAATTCTCCAGTCTTTTAGCCAGGTTGAAATTGCATTTAGGCTTTCCTGTAGCATTTCTGATGCTGTAACTGGGTTTTCATGGGTTGCAATAAGTGCGGTATCATCGGCAAAAGTTCCCACGAGGACATCCTCGGATGTTGGCAAGTCGGAGGTGTAAATTAAATAGAGGACTGGGCCCATTACGCTGCCTTGAGGGACACCTGCTTTAATTTTATAAAGGTTTGTTCTGTCTTCTCCGTGTTTTACATAAAAATGTCTATCTTCAAGGTATGATTTAATTATGTGGTAGTAATTTATGGGTAAGGCTTGCAGAATCTTAAATAATAAACCCTCGTGCCACACGCGATCAAATGCTTGTGATATATCTAAAAATGTTGCGCTGCAATATTTTTTGTGTTCAAATGCATCGTTTATCCTCTCAACCAATCGGTGGACCTGTTCAATGGTTCCATGTGCTTCTCGGAAGCCAAACTGGTGACTTGGAATGAGTTTGGTTTTGGACAGTTCTGGTGCCAAACGTTTTAAGATAAGTATTTCCATTATCTTTGATGGTACGGGCAATAAGCTTATAGGACGGTAAGATGAGACATATTCTGGGTTCTTACCAGGTTTTGGGATAAGAATAATTTCAGCTACTTTCCATTGAGCAGGCACGAATTGTCTCTGCAGAATAGAGTTGTAAATTGCTGTTAAGAGTGCAATAGCCTTATGAGGGAGTTCTTTCATGACTTTTGTTGTTATCAGGTCATAGCCAGGAGCTTTGTTCAAGCTAAGTTTCCTTATTGCTGAGTAGACTTCCTTAGTGGTGAATTTTTTAATCTGAGGCCCATTTTGATATGTAGTAGAAAGTGTTCTCATAATCTCATCCACCTTGGTAGAGCCAGTGGCTGAGTTTGGTGTACCCTTGACAGGTGCTCAGCAAACAATGTTGATTTATCAGCATCACATTTTGCCCAGGAGCCATCGTCCCGACGTAATGGCGATTGGAATAAAATTGATCTCTTGAGGGATTTGGTTATTTTCCATAGAGAGTAATCTGTTGCAGAAGTTGCATCCACTTTAGACATGCGATTTTCAAACTGTTGGTTTTTTATGTCATCGAGGGTTCTCTTTACTTGCTTAATTAGCTTATTGAAGTTTTTTTTTATCTTTGGGATGTTGAGTAGCTTGCCACTGCTTTCTGGCTTGTCTCTTTCTTTGTATCAAGTCGATTACTATCTGAGGGTACATGGGAATTACTTCGGTGATTGTGGGGGGAGGTGTTGCCTCCCAGGCAGCAGACTGGACGCACTTGTTGAAGGTCTCAACGGCAGAATTGATATCGTCATCAGATTTAAGAGTAGTATGTTGATCCAGTGTATTTTCCAAGACCTCCCTAAAATGATACCAGTTCGTTCTTTTTGAGTGGATTTTACAAGGTTTTGCCACTTCAACGAAATCGTTGTGCAGTTTAGCCACTACAGCTGAGTGATCTGAGGATAGGTCATGTGTAGACTGACAGTGTAGAGCTGAAGTTGGAAGTCCTTTGGTGATGAAAAAGTCCACCAGATCTGGTTTCTTTTTTGGATCCGTTGGCCAGTATGTTGGTTCCCCAGTGGAGTAGATACTGAGATTTAACAGCTGAACAGTTTTCAACAGTTCGCGTCCTTTAGTAGATGTAATTCTGGCACCCCAGTCCGTGTGTTTAGCATTGTAGTCTCCACCAGCAATGAATGTGTTGCTAAGTTGATTAAAGAATGATGTATATTGTTTACTTTTTAAGTTATGCTTTGGGGGTATGTAGAGGGCTGAAATCAAAATTGGGCCGTTTGTGCTTTCGATTGAGATATTGGTGGCTTGAATCTCATTGCTACAGAGTGGATTATTGGCGTAATGTTTAATGTTATTTTTTACAAGAATCGCGGATCCTCCATGTGCTGTACCATCGGGGTGGTTAGTGTAATAAAGTTTGTATTTTGGCACTACAAGGTGACTTTTGGCAGTGAAGTGTGTTTCAGATATTAACATTATATCAATTTTATATGCGTCTAAGAATAGTATTAATTCCTGTGTATGGTTCAACAGCCCATTTGCATTCCAAATGGCGAGGATAATGGGTTTCAGTGGAACTAATCGCGGGGAGGCAGGTTGGGCTGCCTGCTTTCCGCCCGAATAAAATCCTGGTTGTTCCCACGGTGCATAGTCTGTGTGCGTAGTTCGGTCATTATACTTAATAAAAGATTTGTCATAGTGGTCATCTGCTGCATCATTTGTTTGAACATGTCCATTAGTTCTTTGAATTCGTTGGTTGGTGGTCCACTTCTGGGTAGTTCTTCACTTTTTTGCGTCTGAGTGTTTGATTTATAGTCTTGATGCGGAGGGGGGTTTTCCTGTGTTTCCTTGGTAATTTGTTGTTTAGGGGGCATTTCATATGTTTGGTGTTGCTTTTGGGCATTTCGAGTAGCGTTAGCATAGGATGCACTTTGTTCAGTATGTGACTTCGTTCTATTTTTGGTTGGGCTTTCTGCCAGTGCAATGTCCTGGGTTAATTTCATTGGTCTATTTCGCAGCGGAGGGTATTTGTGTTTCTGTAGCTCCTTGTATACAGGTGGAGATGTGGGTTAGTGGCCAACCCGCTGTCTGATGTTTTCAAACCACCCATTAAGCCTCCGACAGGTTTAACAACTGTTACTTATCAACAATTTAACCAACAGCTTAACAAGCCCTCCGAAGCACGGAAACGATACTGGTTATAATGACCATAAATTTGTGCGGATTTCAATGTTGCTTATAGAATTAACATTACTTATTAAAACAAACCGGCTGTTGCGACTTATTATAGTGGTCCCTTTGGTGTTGTTATAACAGATTTCTACTGTGTTCAAAACTATTATTATTATTTTTAATAATGGCGTCGCAAACTCTGTGCATATTGCCAGCGTCAAGTATAATTTTTGCATCAATTTGTAGTCGTAGAAAAAAATCAGTTAGTCTTCAGGTATCAGTCAGTCTAGTCAGTCAAATGTTCAAGTAAAGTGATGGCTACTTTACCAGAACATGTCCAATGGAATTTTGGAGGCAAGCTGAAAAAACATGTTTTCGCACTGTTATTTTATTTCACAACACTCGTGCACTGTCATTAACCTATATCAAGCAAAATGCCATCAACTTTATCCGATATAACTCAAAAATACACTAAGAAAATAAAAATAAAACAAGAACACAACTTGTCCCTTCAGACTTCCCGCCAAAACTCCTGTTCAAAACTATTTAAACAGCTTTAATATTAGGGTGCATTTCCACCAGAGAGGTGAGGGGTGAGAAGATGTGTAGAGTAGCTGTTAAACTATATATTCTGTGAAGCAGTGCACAGATGATCGATGCGATGATATATAGTAGGCTCTTATCAGATGCGAGCAAGTGTGAGTGAGGTTCCTAGCACACATCCCTGAGACAGATCACTTGCACACATCTCAATCTGTTTTGTACATAGAGAAACCTTTCCGCCGCTAAGCCATTTCCACAGAAACTGAACAGAGCGAGATTATGCTAGGTAAATTAAGGAATTCTATTGGTTATTAACAAAAACATTGTTCGAATTGCATCCTCGCACATCTCTGGTGCAAACATAGCCTTAGAGAAAGATTCTCAATTGAAAAATATTTTTTATGATTGATCAGCTATAGAGTTTTCTTAATTCATAAACTTTTTCTAAATCCCTACCATCAGACTGAAACTAATGGGATGAACCATAAAATATTCAAATATCATTATTGAGATATATGATCACTCCATCACTTTACAAATTTTGCAAAAAGAAAAGGTGAAGGTGTAAATTATGTTATGGCCGGTACAAATGATCTCTTGAAGTCAGGCACATCAGCTCCCGCCATCTGTGTCCAACACTACATCAAGGGCAATTTTTGAACAAAAATTTCATTTCATACTCAGGCTATGTCTACGTTTTGATTTTTAATTTATAATGTCATTGAGAATGTGTATTGGAACGACGTCATAAATACAAACAAAAGTAAACATTATACCGCCGGCATATTTACAGCTCAAAAATTGACGTCATTCTTAGAGTTTATGTAAGTACTGTTAGGGTAAGTTGAACGAACTTATAAACTTGATCCAGACCGCAGAAAAGACCTAATTAGGTGAAAACACGCGGCTGATAACTAGGTAAGTATAGTACCGGTTGCTTTGCTAGTGATTAAAAAACTAAACAAAACTACCTAAACTGCTTTCAATGCAAGTTATAAATCAAAATTGTAATATAAATAATCACTTGCCTCAAAAAATTTAAATGTAGTATTTAATTTCGAGACACTTTTTTATTTTGTAATGCCGTATAGTTTCACAAGTAATTTCTGGAATGCAGATTTACTAACCCTGACTGAATCGATTGTACTTGACAGTGACAGAATTAGAATTAGTAGACAGCTGTTTGATTTTTTTTAGTTTCTCTCCTTGGATGTTGTATTATTGGTCTGTCATGTCAATGTTATATTTAATTATGGTTTCACCTTTTTATTTATTATAATAATAATATGGGGCATCTCTTGTATGAAACAATAAAGTTCTACTAGCTTTGTTAGTTGTATATTACCTGTTTAGTACATTGGGGCTAATTAACAATCTAGAATGGACCTTTGGACTAAAACGCTATAATCTAAAGCTACACTTAAAAAAGTAAATTGCATTGTCATTTGTCACGTCATTGTCATCAGTCATCAATTCCCTTAGTGTCAGTGAAAGTTGCAGAAAAGTAAATAAATAAACTAACCTACAAATTGGAAATAAAAAATTAGCTAATAAAACAACAAGAAAATGCTGCCACTATCACTATTACGCACAGCACAAAACCACCCGATGCTGGTAGAGTTGAAAAACGGCGAAACATACAACGGACATCTTGTGAGTTGCGATAATTGGATGAACATTAACCTTCGCGAAGTAATTTGCACCTCGCGAGACGGAGACAAGTTTTGGAGAATGCCTGAGTGCTATATTCGCGGCAGTACAATTAAGTATCTGAGAATACCTGATGAGGTTATCGACATGGTGAAAGAGGAGACCCAGGTTAAGGCGAGAGGTAGAAGCGAAGTGTCGAAGGGTAGGGGAGGTCAGAACATGAGGAGCGGTCGTGGCGGCAGTCGTGGTGCGTTCGGAAACCGAGGTCGACCGGCACCCTTGGCGCGCGGTGGCGGGAATGCGCGACCTCAGAATAAAAAGAAGTAATCTATCTGTATTTTTGTTTGTAAGTTTTCTATTTTAAATAAATTAAGGTCAAGTATGTAAGTGGGTTTTATTGCGGTGAATGCCTTATTACAATTAAAAACAACTTGAAAAGATGGAAGAAGTCAAAATGTATGGGTATGTATGCCATCCAAAAGACCTGATTGCGGCATGGTGCCCAGAATGACATAGTCAAAGTCATAATAAATCTATGATTTGTTTGTAAACAAGCAAGCGACTGATAGACGTATGGCGCGGGCGGGGCGAGGGGTGTAGGATTTTTTTTTCCAACCGAGTTACTCAGCCGAGTACTCGTTACTTGGCAAAAATGCTACTCGGCGCATCTTTAATTATAACCAATATGTATAAATCATGTTGTAATAGGTTTTGACTGTACAAATAATAAAGAAAAAAATCATCTCTTTAGACAAAGTGAGGATGATTTTGTAGACATGTGTGGGTGAAAGTTTTGATCATAATTCAAATCTTCCCAGTATTGTTGTTATTCATTATCAAGAAAAAATGTTGAATCATGTTTCCAGCTTTATCCCTACTTCCCTACTAATATTATAAATTCAAATGTAACTGTCTGCTACGCTTTCCCGCTTAAACCATTGAACCAATTTTAATGAAATTTGGAACACAAATAGAGTGGGCCTTGGGAAAGGACATAGGATGGTTTTCATCCTACGGGAACCTTTAAAACGGGTCCACGTGGGCGAAGCCGCTGGCGGAAAGCTAGTTTTTTTTTTCTTCAATTATGGCATCGCAAACTCTGCATATTGCCAGCGTCAAGTATTTTTTTGCATCACGTTTTTGCCAGTTTCGCTCAAACTGGACGAGTTATAATAGTTAAAGTCAGTAAGTCGTTAGTAATCACTCAGTCAAGTTAGTCAGACATTCAAGTAAAGCGATGGCTTCTTTACCAGAACGTGACCAATGGAATTTTGGAGGCAAGTCGTAAAAACATATTTTCGCACTGTTAGTAAGATAATCATAATAAAAAAAAAATAAGCCAACTTCAAACACCTGTGCCAAGAAACAGAAAAGGAACAATTGTATACAACTTCATCGACCTGCGCTCTAACCGCTTGGCCACAGCTGGGTGAAATGCAGAAAAGATGTACCATTACGAAATCGTTATTAAACTAAATTTGTAACGAAACTGATAAATTGTTACGAAACTGATAATATTAGGCAGAGATCACATTATTGCACTAAAGGAAGTTATAGTAGTTTATCAACGTTAATCATTTAAATCTTTAATATTTCAGTGGAATGTGTAATTATACAATGAAGTATTTATTTTTTGCTTTTTATAAAGCCCTCATCATCTAATAAACGCAGAAAACAGTATTAAATATGTCTTATTAAAACTAGAAGCAGTCTCCATTATAAAAATCTTTTAGAATAAACAAAAAACAAATTTAATGTGAAATTAATATTTTTCATAAAAGGTAACAATAATCCAAGGGACAGTGGAGGGCAAGCGGTCACGAACGAAATTGCAACCTCATCAGCCACGACCACTCTGTCAAGAGTGAACAACTAAGGAGGAGGAGGAACAAATAATCCAAGCCTAATCAAGTTTTTGACGTGATAACGTCTTTAAAATCGTTTTAGTCGGGTGACATGTTCAGAAACTTGTGTCACACCAAAACCTCACGAGCGCGATCGCAGGTATAACGAGAGAGAGACGGACCGATCTCCCGTCTCATCTCGAGCGCTGCCAGTCATTCCGTGAAACTTGTCACGCGGAATCCTCACGAGCGGAGGCTGGCATAGCGTTCGAGTGAGTGGACCGATATTCCGTCTCTCTCACTCTAGCGGCATACAAACGAATGGAGATTTTCTCGTGCGGACGTTATCACGTAAACATCTCGATCGTAAACCTACTTTACAAACAATTTGCCGTTTTTTGTACAAGTCTTTATCTACGCGGACGACGTCGCGGGCACAGCTATATCAAATAAAACTTAACAGAAGCATGTGCTCCATAAACGCATTTAAAATAGCTGCATTCTCTCTCACACACACACACGCTTCAAAAAACCAATTTTAAAACGTAAACCGAAACGGAAACCGCTCTTAAGCACACTTGTCCAAACTTAAGATGGCTCAATATTAACCCCAATCAATCCTAACTCGCCCTAAGGTCTCCCCGCATCGCACCTGCACATTCCGACTTAACCCTATTACTGTTAATTGAGTACTCCACTGTCGTTGATCCACTGTCGTTTTATTTTACGGTCCAAGTCCCGGGTTTTCTTTGCGAACCCCGTAAGGGGCCAGGGGCACATGTTTCGGGCTTCCCCTGCCATGGGTTTATTCATAACTAGCTGTGCCCCGCGGTTTCACCCGCGTTAGAAAGAGAAATTGAACCAAACTTTACAGGATTACTCGTTGGACCAATCTGAAGATTCTCCGAGAATTTCATTGAAATCGGCCCAGCCGTTTCGGAGTCTATAAGGAACATACATACACACTTTCTCTTTTATAGATATGATGATGACTAGCTGTGCCCCGCGGTTTCACCCGCGTTAGAAAGAGAAGTGAACCAAACTTTACAGGATTACTCGTTGGACCAATCTGAAGATTCTCCGAGAATTTCATTGAAATCGGTCCAGCCGTTTCGGAGTCTATATGGAACATACATACACACTTTCTCTTTTATAGATATGATATGGTCATATAGCCATAAATATGGTCCCGGTCATTGGGCTACATGTGTCAGTCGTGGTCTTCTTTTTGATTCAGGAAATCCTGAGGCTGATGGTGGTGCTGAGGCTGTACAGCATCCGGCGTGGAAGAGTTTTTTTCCTCTCTTATATTTTAATGATATTTTTTTAATTTTACTGTCGGGTCTCATAGACCCTATATGAAGGGCAGTAGTCATGTGGTTATGTCACCGGTCTCCGATGCATAAGTCCCGGGTATTTGAACCCGTCTTACCCTTGTCTTAGAAATTTGCTATAATAAGTAATATTATTATGTGTGTTCATCGCTGCTATACGGTAATGGTAAAATATTACTGTGATGTTTTTACCATCGTTCATCCTGTATTTAGTCAGCGTGGGTCTCATCGACTCTGTAAAGTAATATGCCTGGCTGTAACCTTTTTTTGCTTCCCGCTGCAGGGCACGGGTCTCTCTTCTTATTTCGGAGCCCTGGAACCTAGCACTTTCTAAATCGTGCAATAAAATGATTTGGGGAGCTTCCGCGTAAAATACTAACTCTAAACAATGCCTGAGAGTTTTTTCCGCTGGCTTTTTTTCTCTCATTGACCCAGCGATGAGCAGCATTGAGCAGCGGCTCAGATAAATAAATCAGCGGCAGATCTTAAAAAAGAATTATTTTAGTTAACTTTAATTTTAAATAATAATTTAATATTGTATGCTATAACATGGTAGACTGTTTAAACTCATAATAATTTTAAACATCTAGCGTAGTTGCTGCTCCAACTCCAATGCGGGTTAGTGGCCAACATGCTGCCGGATCTATTTCAAAGCGCTCATAAGGTCTTCGACAAGGTTTAACGACCGCTATCTATTCATTCATATTCCGAAAATCAGATATTTCATATGAAATCACAAATTATTACATTATTATGTGACTTTTCGTTGTCCTATAATCACCCCCTTTTTTTTTTTTTTTTTTTTTTTTTTTTTTATAGTAGGGAATGCATTTACGCACCGTCTCGACCTCTGTCGGGGGGACAGAGGGAGGTGTGTGGGACTCCCCCCTGCCGTTACGAGGCAGGGGTATACCCACTAAACCCTACTGCGCTCCTCCATCGCCATCGTGACGATGTCGTGGGAAATCGGCAGAGCCTTTGCTTCCACAACATCGTCGGCGACTGCCTGCCTATCTTGGCAGGCCCTACACGCTCCCCTTATGGGGAGGCTACAGGAATGACCAGGAGCGCCGGGTCATTCCTGTCCATCAGTGATGGCCTGTGCAATGCAGGTGGAGGCACCCCCGTACCTCCAACCTGCAGGCCACCACCGGGGGGAGGGAGAGAACGGTCGTATTGCCGCCTTCTCCTTCCCCTTCTTCGTTTGCGGAGCGGGGGTTGGGACGGATCGTCCTCTCTCTCCCGCTCCGCCGCCTCCTTCTGTGAGATAATTTCCTCGCAGAAGGAAGCAACGGCTTTCCAGCCTCTTTCGCTTCCGAGCATGGCCCTAACTATGCTCGGCAGCGAAAGGTCCCGGCCGACAACGGTGCACAAGACTCGGCGCTGTTCATCCCAGCCCTGGCAACTCTCAAGGCTGTGCTGCGCCGAGTCTTCCGCCGCGCCGCAATGATGGCACGACGGGGACTCCTCCCTTCCGATTCGGTACAGGTAATTTCCGAAACATCCGTGTCCGGAAAGTACCTGCACCAGGCGGAAGGTAAGGAACCCGTGCGGCCGCTCCTCCCACGCCTCGATCACAGGACCGAGGGCGTCCAGAGTGCGGCGTCCAAACTGCGCGGAGACTAGGTCCTCCTTCCACAGTTGGACCATAGCCTCGCGCGCATCCCGCCTCACCGCGTTGCGCTCTTCAGGGGCTGGCCACTCACCCAGCGCCTTTTGCGCCGCCGTCCAATCATAGACGGTGGCCAGCACCCTGGCCTCCAGCTCCCATGGAGGAGTTGCCGCGAGCGCACATGCGGACGCGAAACCGACAGTGCGGTAGGCCCTCGCCACCCGCTGTGCAATGGCCCGTTGGGGCCTGCGGAGGAGGGCCACGTTCTCCCGCCGATGCAGGGAGTCCACCCATACAGGGGCGCCATACAGCGCCATGCTCTTTAGGATGCCGGCATATAATCGCCGGCATCGTGAGCTTGGACCCCCAAGGTTCGGCAGGAGCCAGCTGAACGCGTCCGCTGCGCGGATGAGGCGAGATGACAGCCCGGCGAAGTGCGCGCCGAACTGCCACCGGCTGTCCAGGGTAAGGCCCAGGTATTTTAGCTGGGCCTTGACCTCAACCCTCACGCCGCCCACAATAATGTGAGCGTCGGGAGGGAGGCGCTGCCGGGGCCCAGGGAAAAATAGGGCCTCGGTCTTCTCCAGCGCCACCTTGAGGCCGAGGCGGCGAATCCTCTGAGCGACAAGAGTGCCACCTGCAGAGGCCCGCCTCGCCGCCTCTCCGTACGTTCTCCCGCGGGCAGTGACGAGTGTGTCATCCGCATAGCAGATGACACTCATGCCCGCCAGGAGAACACCCCGGAGCAGCCAGTCATATCCGAGGTTCCACAGCAAGGGACCCAGAATGCTTGCTTTATTGTAGCTAAATGTGAGAACCCTGTAATTTATTCTCCTACATCTGTTGAATTACCACATAAAGCAAATACATGAATCTGAATCTGAATCTGAAGCGCTCATAAGGTCTTCGACAAGGTTTAACGACTGCTATCTATTCATTCATATTACGAAAATCAGATATTTCATATGGCTGGCTGCAACCCTTTTTGCGTCCCACTGCTGGGCACGGGTCTCTCCCCATTATTGGGAAGGCCTGGAGCTTACTCCACCACGCTGCTCCAATGCGGGTTGGTGGAGATGCGGGTTAGTGGCCAACCCGCTGTCGAATGTTTTCAAACCGCCCATATTAATAAGGCCTCCGACAAGGTTTAACGACTGGTATCCATCGACATCAACCGGGACCAATGGCTTAACGTGTCCTGCGAAGCACGGAAACGCACATTATTTTTTTTTATTTTTTTTGCCACTAGCGGTCACCCATCTCAAACCGGACCGCGCCCGTTTTCCTTAGTTGCATAGATCATTTGAGTTCTACGCTAACCGCCGGGCCATGCGCGCTTCTATATTTCATATGAAAATCACAAATTATTACATTATTATGTGACTTTTCGTTGTCCTATAATCACCCCTAAATCAACCATAAGGGCACCTGCACATTCCGGTTTAACCCTATTCTGTTAATTGGGTACCCACGTTAATTAACTGTATTCCGTCCAGTGTCGTTTTATTTTACTGCCGGGTCTCTCAGACCCTATACGAGGTACCACTAACATCTATAAGGAAAATTAACATTGAATTATGTTCGATGATGCAATATCTATACATATAATAAATCTGTAACAAGTCGGTTTCTGTACATTGAAGATATTTGAAAAAAATTGTCACTAGGGCTATTTATTAGCGTAATAGAACCCAAAACAATGATTTTTAGAATTATTGTCTGTTTGTCTGTTTGTCTGTTTGTCTGTTTGTCTGTTTGTCTGTTTATCTGTTTGTCTGTTTATCTGTTCGTTTGTGCGCGCTAATCTCAGGAACGGCTTAACGTAGAAGGATACGGTTTTCACTGATGTATTGGTATTTTTTTGGATTAACATTTAGGGTTTGTTTTATTTAAATCGGTTAACAAACAAAAAAGTAACGTCAATTTCAAGAATTGAATTAAAGACTGAAGCGACCATTACCGATACAAACTAAATAGCTGCATCCTTTTAACGTCTCGCTCCTCTCCTGGGCTTCCCATTATTGGGGAGGCCTGGAGATTAGTTAACCACGCTGCTCCAATGCGGGTTTTTAAATTTAAGTGTGTAACTTTTGTAAGAGAATAAATTTAATGCGAGCGGTCACACCACAAGTTTCGATAATTACTAACATCTCATAATATTCTGATAGCAAGTTTTCAATCACTTATGGTAGATTTCATCTCTAAATATTTAAAAAAAACATACATATCACCACATATTCAAAGAAATCCTCAATACAAAATTAATGTACAAAACCTTAACAAAACGAGGCTACTGCCGACATCTATGTTCATATTCAGAACTATTTAGTGATCTGTTGCAAATTCGGTATATCGACAATTTAGTTTACACGCTATACGATAGATGTCATTGTTACGCAATAACGCTATTACAAAGTGGATTGGTGGAAATTATTTCAAATAATTAATTACGAGTATATTTACTTAATAAAATATCTAATAAAAAATTAACAACTTAGAGACCTTTGGAACTGGCGCTGACTGACAATGAGTACAATTCATTGTGGTAGAGCATTATGGAGGCGCGGCGCGGTGGTTACATCCACATATTATTGGTATCGAACTTATTTAATAGACAATAATAATTATCGACTCGCGCAGGCGCCGTCCCAGTGGTGTGGGGGGGGGGGGTCATAGGGGACATGACCCCCCCCCAAAATCCCTCACTCATGCGTAGATGGAAGGCGAAACAAGCCAATTTGAGACACCTCTTCCCCCAAATTTCTTAGTGACCCCCCACCAAAATTTCTTGGCGACCCCCCCCCCCCCAATTGAAAGCTGCGACCGCGCCTGGACTCGCGTGGCGCAATGGTTACCATGCCGGACTGCCAATCGAAGGGTCTCGAGTTTGATTCCCGGCGAAGCAGAAATTTGAATGATGAGTTTAATTTTCTGTTCTCGGTTTAAGTGTTTGTATGAGTACGGTAAATATACACTGTGTAATGGGTACCATTACACATATACACTGTGTAATGGGTACCATTACACAGTGTATATTTACCGTACTCTGGGGCTATCAGTGTGAAACGTAAAAAAAATCAAAGTGTTCTACCGACTTTACTATGCTGAGTGATCTTTTTAAAAATGATAGCTATGTCACCATATCATGATTACACCACCAGTCGAAGGTTAAAGTTCCACAGGCCGATTTGCACGCTCCTTTTGATGTTTGAACGGATGTTTAAGTTATGGGACAACCTTCCAGCTGAGGCATTTCCAGTGGACTTTGACATAGGGTTCTTCAAGAAAGCTGTAAAGAAAGCTCTTCTTGAAAGCCGGCAGTGCTCGGGTGGCTCCGCTGGGGTTGCCCGTTTCCATAGGCGACAGTGATCGCTTAACCACGCGGCCTTTCTGCCTTTTTGTTCGGTTTACTTATAAAAAAAGTGATTTCGAATAAACGAATAACCAATTGCCGAGGCACTAATAAAAAAAATTATTGAAATGAGCAGACGTTTTCAGTGGTTAATTTAATAAGAGCTATTACATACATACGCAGTACTGGCACTGGTGTTACACTAATATGATAAAGCGTCACGGCAGCAGCACGGCATGGTGGTCACGCCCAGATTAATATTAGTAATCGATATATTTATTTCTGATGCTGTGTGAAGGGTTGTTAATAGAACTAATTGACTCTTAATCGCGTAGGGCCTGATCCTCTCACGCTGCTCCAATTCAGGTTGATGACGTCTTCATTGTTAGTGGCCTAACTGCTGTCGCAAGTTTTATTCGCTATCGTTCGAAAGACCTCCATTAAGTATGAACGACAGTATGTTAACGACAATTGCAACCAACGTGTAAGCAACCAAGAATTTGACTCCCAACTACTAACCACGCCTGACATAGCGTAGACATTTCACCACCTTTCTGCAATATATTTAAGTCACATAATGATAATGAATCTATGCATTATTTGCAGCACAAATTATTTAATTATAATAATACTTTCCGCGGGCACAGCAGTACTATCTAAACACTTTAAAAACATGCTATTATAATACGTTTAATTTGTAAAGAGAAACTGATGATAACGACTGAAAAGTCGGTATTATAAGAGGAGTACAGTAAGAATTGTAAGGACTCAGGAAGAATGTATCTACTCAACATAATAATATGAACTTTTGTATCATAAGTAAGGAGGAGGAGGAACAAATAATCCAAGCCTAATCATGCCTTTTGTACAAGTCTATCTACGCGGACGACGTCGCGGGCACAGCTAGTACACAAATAAAGGTAAATGATCGAATATTACAACGACTGCAAGCCCGCGGCGTCTAACACTGACACACTTACACTTGCTAACCTAAGTATGTATCTACTTATTAAGGCGAGGGTGCCATTTTTATTTGAGTAAATGTTGGCTGCAACCCTTTTTGCGTCCCACTGCTGGGCACGTCTCTCCCCATTACTGGGGAGGCCTGGAGCTTACTTCACTACGTACTCCTCCGATATGGTAGTGCAACTGATTTTTTTCAACCTTTTTTATATCCCACTGCTGGGCACAGCTCTTCTCTCACAAGTGAGAGGGATTTAGGCCATAGTCCACCACGCTGGCCAAGTGCGGATTGGTGGACGTCATGCTTTCGAGAACTTATGAATTTCTCTCGGGCATGCACAGATAGAGAACATCGCAATCAATTAAATATTACGATATTTTCCATCAACGTGGAGCAGCGATAAATGCGCACATTACAAATTTCTTTGTCAAAGGTGCACGCCGAGGATTTGAATCCAGGATCGTTCGCGTCGAAGACCGAGGTTTCTTACCAATCGACCATCGCTGCTTATAAATCTGTATATGACCTCAAAACTTATTCTAATCTTTACTTGAAATTGTGTGTCCTCAGTCGTGGCCAACAATCTTCTACTTTAAAGGAAAAAGTGAAACGGACCTGATAATATAATTCGAAGAAACCAATAACAAAAAATCTGTCTCATTGATTTACTTTTGTCTTCCCCTACTCTCATTAATATTCAAGGTGCGATGCTACCAGGCAAGTAAACACGGTTAACGATGTTCTATTGTTTTACAGATTTCCCAAATCAGGGGTGAATGGGACAAGATGTTTTTTTTGTTTTTTTTTTAAATAAAGGAATCGACAGAGATGACGAAGATTTTGTTGAGTTATAGCTCAACCCGCGTGTTTAAACTAAAAAAAAAAACCTATAATTTTTTTATTTGAATGGATTAGCGGAGCCGGGTGGCGGGACGTAACTGGATGCATAGAGCCGAAGATTGGGCTCAGTGGCACGCCTTGGGAGAGGCCTTTGTTCAGCATTGGACTGACATGGTCCATGGTACATGATGTGTTTTTTTATACATTAAGTAAGTTTATATCTGTTTGTGCAAATTTTCTGTCACATGTAATGCTTTAGGGTTAACCTGTTAATTACATGTACTTGTAAATAAATAAATGGGCTGATGATGATGATGGAGGAGCAGACGTGCATGCAGGCCAAATGGTGTTAAGTGGTCGCTGCAGCCCATGGACTTCAAACAAGCCTGCGTCTTACTTGAGGTCGTAGGCAATTACTCCGGAGGCTGATAATAAATAAATTAAATAAATAACGCTTCACAATCATAGCCCCACAGTAGGGTATATATACCTCGTGTCGTGGGTACCATGGACATACACAAATATAGAAACACAAACACCCAGACCGATAACAGAAATTTAAACTCATCATTCAAATTTCGGTTTCGCCGGGAATCGATCCCGGGACCCCTCAGTTGGTAGTCCGGCATGATAACCATTGCGCCACGCGGGCAGTCATAATAGTCACACTTATTTATTTACTAGCCTTCCGCCAGCAGCTTTGCCCGCGTGGACCCATCTTAAAGGTTCCGGTAGGATAAAAACAATCCTATGTCCTTTCCCAAGGTCCACTCTTCTGTGTTCCAAATTTCATTAAATTTGGTTCAGTAGTTTAATCGGGAAAGCGTAGCAGACAGACAGACAGAGTTACTTTCGAATTTATAATATTAGTAGGGATTTACCTTAATTAAAAAGGTTACATAAACCAATTATATTAATTAGGAACGAACTATTAGACATCACGCTCACAGAACCTGAGACATTCTGACGATATACTTATCCTTCCACCCATCCGTAAACAGTTCGCATACTGGATTAGCATCCAGGACAGCGTAAAGGGCTGATTACATTGACCAACTTGCAGTTCCAACTTGGCATACATTGCTGGTTATCTTGAGTATTTTATTACAATGTACTCAGATAACCAGCAATGTATGCCGGGTCGGCCCCTACAGGTTGGCCAATGTAATCAGACCTTTAAGCGCGGAGAGAACTCGGGGACTCGGGGCACGGGGGAAAATGCGCGTGCGTCTGTGCTCGCATGTGGCACAGCGAGAAGACCATGTTTACAGGCCCGGAGGTAAAACCGACACAACTCGTTACTTATATCAGGGGCAATTGTAGTGAAATAAAAGGTGTTTAGGGTTTAACTGGGTTTATTTTATAACCTAGTGGTTACAGAAAAACTTTATTATTTAAAAATAAATATTATAAAAACATGAATCAGCCAAAGACAATATAAAAATGAAATTATCTATGAAATGAAATAAGAAACATAAAAGACAGACAAGACAATTTTGATAGGGAGTTTTGGCGGGAAGTCGAAAAAGACATATTGTGCTCTTGTTTTATTTTCATTTTCTTGATGTATTTTTGAGTTATATCGGATAAAGTTGATGGCATTTTGTTTGATATAGGTTAATTACAGTGCACCAGTGTTTGTGAAATAGAATAACAGTGCTAAAATATGTTTTTTCTGCTTGCCTCTAAAATTCCATCGGACACGTTCTAGTAAAGTAGCCATCGCTTTACTTGAATGTTGGACTGACTAGACTGACTGATTACTGACGACTTATTTACTTATTTACTTTGTTATTACTTCGTCCAGTTTCATTGAAACTGGCAAAAATTGATGCAAAAATTATACTTGACGCTGGCAGTATGCACAGAGTTTGCGATGCCATATTTGAAAAAAAAAAAAAAAAGAAAAAAAAAATTTTGATAGGTGTGTCAAAATAGATAAATAAACAAATAAAGAAATAAGCAAGGAAAAGTAAAGACATAATAATAGAACAAAAGGATATAAGTTATAAAAAATTATAATGGACGTGAATGAAGTAAGTAGTAACATGTAGTGTTATCATAACACTACACAATTTTACCCCAAAGACCATCCATTTGACACGCGACCACGCCCGTTACGTTTAATCTGTCGAGGATGGCGTAGATCGCTTGCGTTCTACAGCAGCCGCAAGGCCATGCATACCGTTATTCTATTCAAACATAAAATACCCCTGTACTAAATTTAAAGGGTTGTCAAACCCACGTCTCTGGTTTGAAAAGAGATTATAGATATCTCAACAAGTTTGGTTTCGAAACTTAAGAGGCCCTATACGAAATTTTGCCGATTTTGCTGATTTACCTGATTTAACACATGAGTTATTATTTCCATAAGTTTTATTGCACAATATAACTGATCATTTCAATAATAATTATAATTTAATATATTGGCCACTTTTTTAGTAGCGTCAAGAATTGTAATGCGAGATTTAGTACTTTAAAAGATTTTATTGCTAAATTTTCATTATAAATTTGATTTTATTTTTCGGGAAACGGTTTGATTTTGAACAGATATGTATTAATGTCAAATCAATTTTATGAAAAAAAAAACCAATTAGCCGAAATCAAATGCAATTTCTGCCCCATTTTCTCTGAAAATTGACTAAGTTCAAGGTTTTTTTACAAATATTTTTTGTATGAGAGTGGCAAAAAGTGACTCATTTACTATGTATGCGATTTAATATGGCATTTTTTGATCTGTTTAGATTTTAAAACGATCCGGAAATATGTAATATTCTATACCTATTGCAGTAAAATACACAAAACTAACACCGTTTTCAGGTCTATTAAGCAGAACAACGTAATAAAAATAAAAAAGTGGCTCATTTATTAGTTTATTATTGAATTGATCATTTATATTGTGCAATAAAACTTATGGAAATACTGTATTTTAGCTGCAAAATCTCCTATGTAAAATCAGCTAATTCAGCGAAATCGGCAAAATTTCGTATACGGATTCTTAACACCACGTGGCCTGCATGCTCAGCTGTTACTTTATTCGAAAAAATGTATATTGTTAATTAAATGAAATGAAAATACTTAATTGTTGACTGTTTACATACATAGAATAAGATGTTTGAAATTATTATTGGAGTTTTAAACAGTCTACCATAATCTGGCATACAATATTATTAATTAAAATTAACTAAAAATATTTTGGTTCTTAACGGATCATCGGCTATTGATGCCTACCCACCGCTGGGTCAGTGAGAGAAAAAAAGCCGGCGAAAAAAAAATCTCAGGCATTTGTGGAGCCCTTAGAATAAATACGTGTAGAATGAGTGTCCTCATACAAGCGCGCTGTCTTGGTTTCTATAATGTAATTGTAATTATTCTATATTATCGGGTAGTGTGCATGGCCCGGCGGCGAGCGTAGAACGCAAGCGATCTACGCAGCTAAGCCAAACGGGCGCGGTCGGGTGTGAGATGGGTGACCGCTAGTGGCAAAAATTTCATGCGCGTTTTCGTGCTTCGGAGGGCACGTTAAGCCGTCGGTCCCGGTTGTTGTCGATAGATAACAGTCGTTAAACCTTGTCGGAGGCCTTATGGGCGGTTTGAAAACATCCGACAGCGGGTTGGCCACTAACCCACATCTCCACCAACCCGCATTGGAGCAGCGTGGTGGAGTAAGCTCCAGGCTTCCCCAATAAGTGGGAGAGACCCGTGCCCAGCAGTGGGACGCAAAAAGGGTTGCGGCCAATGTGGTTATAAATCTCTGGTCTCGTCATTTGAATCAACGTGGACACAGTTGGTCTACGGCGAAAGCTACATCTCCACCAACCCGCATTGGAGCAGTGTGGTGGAGTAAGCTCCAGGCTTCCCCAATAAGTGGGAGAGACCCGTGCCCAGCAGTGGGACGCAAAAAGGGTTGCGGCCAATGTGGTTATAAATCTCTGGTCTCGTCATTTGAATCAACGTGGACACAGTTGGTCTACGGCGAAAGCTACATCTCCACCAACCCGCATTGGAGCAGTGTGGTGGAGTAAGCTCCAGGCTTCCCCAATAAGTGGGAGAGACCCGTGCCCTGCAGTGGGACGCAAAAAGGGTTGCAGCCAATTATTCTAAGGTGGAGCCTAAAAGGCTCCTTCATACAAACTTCATCCTTTATTTCACTCCTTTAGACCAGAACTTTAAACTTGTAGAGATATCTATAATCTGTTTTCAAAACCAGAGACGTGCGTTTGACAAGCGCGTGATTTAGTATAGGGGTGGTGTGTGGCGGTAGAACTAGGGAAGTCCTTTTTATTATGTCCTCCAGTTTCAACAAAATGGACAATGGATTCAGATTATTTTACTTATTACTGGTAAAACGCACTGCACGCGCTGTACAATGCCATTATTCAAAGAAAAAAAAATATAAGCTTCAGTCATAAGAATAAATAATAATTAGGTACATATTTATTCTTATGCTTCAGTCCGAAGCGCGCATTGCCCGGCGGTTAGTGTAGAACAAAAACGATCTATGCAACTAAGCCAAACGGGCGCAGTCTGGTGTGAGATGGGTGACCGCTAGTGGCAAAAAAAATTTCATGCGTGTTTCCGTGCTTCGGAGGGCACGTTAAGCCGTCGGTCCCGGTTGTTGTCGATAGATAACAGTCGTTAAACCTTGTCGAAGGCCTTATGGGCGGTTTGAAAACATCCGACAGCGGGTTGGCCACTAACCCGCATCTCCACCAACCCGCATTGGAGCAGCGTGGTGGAGTAAGCTCCAGGCCTTCTCAATAATGGGGAGAGACCCGTGCCCAGCAGTGGGACGCAAAAAGGGTTGCGGCTTCAGTCCATATTTTTCATTTCATTTTTAATAATGGCATCGCAAGCTCTGTGCATATTCCCAGCGTCAAGTATAATTTTTGCATAACCCAGCAGTCATAGAGAAAATTAGTAAGTCGTCAGGTATCAGTCAGTCTAGTCAGTCTAATGTTCAAGTTATCACTGT
Source organism: Pyrgus malvae (assembly GCA_911387765.1). Taxonomy (NCBI): domain Eukaryota; kingdom Metazoa; phylum Arthropoda; class Insecta; order Lepidoptera; family Hesperiidae; genus Pyrgus; species Pyrgus malvae. The sequence continues at coordinate 1,927,074 of OU426976.1, read as the reverse complement.
TATTTTGTCTCACAACACTCGTGCACTGTAATTAACCTATATTGAACAAAATACCATCAACTTTATCCGATAAAACTCAAAAATAAACCAAGAAAATGAAAATAAAACAAGAGCGCAACTTGTCCCTTCAGACTTCCCGCCAAAACTCCAAGCTTCAGTCCTCTGAAATGAAATGAAATACCTAAATTTATTCGCAATAATGTGGTTACAAATCTCTGGTCTCGTCATTTGAATCAACGTGGACACAGTTGGTCTACGGCGAAAGCGCGGACTTATGTATGCTTAGAAACTCAGATCAAATAAAAAGTAAAGATAGAATGCTACGAACAACGAAGTTAAGGCTCTCTTGGACTCCTCAGATCAATCATGTGTGTCGCAAAATGTTTGCTGCTTGTGGTTCACTACGAAGACTCGGTTACTTTTTACCCATTCCAACTAAAATTATGCTTGCACAATCTTTACTACTCCCTATCCTTGATTATGCTGATATCTGCTATCTTGATATCACAGAGGAGCAACTTAACACTTACGGTCTTCGTAAATATGACCACGTTTCCTCTTATCGTACTAGGCTCAAGTGGCTCCCCATTCGCCTTCGCATAAATGCTCATATACTTTCTGCTCTACACTGTATCCTGTTCAACTCATCTAGTCCGAATTATTTGAAAGAACGTTTTGAATTTTTAGGTTCATCATCTTCCCATAATATGACTCTTCGTTCTGCGACCAACAGCATTCTTAGTATTCCTGCCCACTCATCAGCGTACTATGGCAAATCCTTTACCGTGTACTCCGTCAAACTATGGAACTCCCTACCTAATTCCATCAGATGAGCTCAATCCTTGGGTGTATTTAAAAAGTTGGTTAAGGATCACTTTCTGTCTTTATAAGTTTCATCTCCCTCCTTTTTTCTCTCTCCTCTTGCCTAGTCTCTCTCCCCACCTGTGCACTTACGTTTACTTCTCCTTTTCTTTTTCGCTGTCAGCTGTATCCTTGGTCGTGTCTGTTATTCTTTTTGCTGCTTCTTACTATTATTTGTGTCCTACTGTTGTTTTAAATATATATAGTACCATTGTTTGTTTAATGCACCCTACCCTCTAATTTCGAATTGTCTATTATATATTTCCTTCTGGGTTGTCTGGAAGAGATTGCTATTTGAAGCAATAAGACCGCCCTTTGCTTTCTTTTACATTGTATCCTCTAATGTATTGTTTGTATTGGTGTGCAATAAAGAGTTTGTATTGTATTGTTAAGTCAGCTTAAACTGCATCTCGACATGTACTTACTTACACACGACAGGCACAGGTACCTACATAGGTACAACAAAAGTGCACCTCGCTTTGCCAGACGAATATCGCGGCGCATTAAGCAAAACATTGTCGAAAATATGAAAATTAACAAATGTCGATTTGTGTTATGAAAGGATGTAATGAATAACATTTATTACATGTATGTATGTAGGGAGCAGCGATGGCAGAGTGGTAAAAAACCGCGGTCTTCGACGCGACCCATCCCAGGTTCAAATCCTCGGCTCGCACCTCTGACAAAGAAATTTGTAATGTGCGAATTTGTCGCTGCTCCACGGTGATGGAAAATATCGTGATATTTCATTGATTACGATGTTCTCCATAGCCGTGCATGCCCGAGAGAAATTCATAATTTCTCGAAAGCATGACGTCCACCAATCCGCACTTGGCCAGCGTGGTGGACTATGGCCTAAATCCCTCTCAATTGTGTGAGAAGGAAACCTGTGCCCAGCAGTGGGACTTAAAAAAGGTTGAAAAAATAATATGTATGTGTGTGTATGTATGTATGTATGTGTATGTATGTGTATGTATGTGTATGTATGTATGTATGTATATATTATTTTTGTTTTTTACACGTCGCAAAGTCTTTGCGAGTAACCGTTATAGAGTCAATAACTCTGATGATGCTCTGTTTTGGGGCGAAACAAGTGTTGGTGGTGGTACGTATGTTGGTGTAGGTATACCTATTTTTTACTGTTGCATGTGCATGTGTCCTGTGTGGGAGGGAGGGAGGTGCTATTGCATGAACAAAGTATACACCATCATACGTTCTGATTGCGGATTGTTGCATAGTAGTTTTTACCTAACTTTATAACAATGGAGTTCCGCAAAGTAACGCCTGATTCTATTAATTTTACCTATCTTAGTATGGTAAGCGAGTAGCGTGTGTGGTGGTTGCTGGCAAGCAAGTATCACTAGTAATTAATATCTATGTACCTAACTAATAAAGTCACTGTCTTAATGTCCTAACTAGAAATAAGTATGACGTAGAAGTGAGAAAAGAAACGTCCGGATGGCGTAGAACACTTTAATCACAAAGCACAGTCTATTATAACAGGTACAGTTAACACACACACGAAAGAAAGTAATTACCACGAATAAAAGAAGGAGAGAGAGTGGAGAATACGATAGAGAAAGTCTTAACACTAATACAGTCTTTATAGGCACGAGGAGAAAATAGTCTTTAGCACATAATATTAAGCATTAAGCAAATCGTTACTCGCGATCGAAGCGTAGGCACATAAAGCGGTGTCAGGCGTACGGACGACACGGGCTTCGCGCGAGAAGGTTAGTAGCCGACTGGCGGGGGGCGGCAAGTCCGAGCCGAGAGTGAATCGTTGGAATGCGTGTGCGCCGGGCGCCGGGCGCGGTGACGTCGGCCAGGGATGGCAGAGATGTTAGAAGATCGGCATCCGCCGGCGCGGCGCCCGGGTTCCGCTCGGACTTGCGAAGACACACCAGGTGTGTGTGTCTGTGTGTATGTTGTATGTGCGTATATGTGTATGTATGTATATATGTGTGTAATAAATAATAAACATAAATATAATATTATATGTGTGTTGCTGTATACAGTGTAAATATTAAATTACATATAATAAATATGTGGGAGTAGCCCACATCACTCCCCCCCAGAGACCGGGTCTACGGTCGATAGTAGTCCGGAAATCGAACTCGGCGGCCTGAGCGAGTTGTTTTAACGCCCTCCGGAGCATGGGCGTTCGACCGAGGAGGTACAGGATCGGATACGGGAGGTGGATAAGGCCGGGGTGCAGGTTGAGGAGTAGGAGGGAAGCTAGGAGTAGGGACAGGATTGGAGGGAGGGGACGAGTCTACGAGTAGGTAGGCCGGTTTGAGACGGTCTATCGTTACTGTGACCTCCTTCCCTTTGACCAATATTTTGAAGGTCTTGTCCCTACGTTCGAGCACTTTGTGAGGACCTGTATAAGGTGGTTGTAAGGAACCTCGATTTGCATCGTCCCTCAAAAAGACGTGGCTCGACACCTGCAAATCCTTGTGCACGAAGGTGTTTTTCGTGCAGTGCCGAGCAGCAGGTGTGGGTCTTATCTTAGCCGCGATGTTTCTTAGGCGCGTCGTGAACTCCGAAAGGTCGGTGGTTTCGGGAGCGGTCGCCTGGAAGAACTCTCCCGGCAGACGTAAAGGCTCACCGTACACCAGTTCGGCCGACGACGCTTGTAGGTCCTCCTTAAAGGAAGACCTAATGCCCAAGAGCACAAGGGGCAGGGACTCGACCCAGTTGCTGTCGGCGTGGCACATTATCGCTGCTTTGAGTTGCCGGTGGAATCGCTCAACCATGCCGTTACAAGCCGGATGATATGCGGTGGTGCGGCGGTGTTTGAATCCAATCACTTTTCCAAGGTATTGGAAAAGTGACGATTCGAACTGCCGCCCACGGTCGGTGACGATATCGGTAGGACATCCAAATCTGGACATCCACGATACCAAGGCCTTACCGACCGTTTCCGCGGTGATGTCCGTCATCGGTGTAACTTCCGGCCACCGGGTGAAACGATCCACAGCGGTCAAGCAGTAGCGGTAGCCCTGAGATGGAGGTAGGGGACCGATAATGTCCACGTGGACGAACGCGAATCGAGCGCGAGGTAAGTCGAACGTGCCCAACGGCGCTGACACATGGCGACTTACCTTGGCGCGCTGACACGCCTGGCACTTTTGTGACCACTCTCGACAGTCTTTGCGCATACCAGGCCAGACGAATCTTTCCGCGACCAGTTTAGTGGACGCGTTGGGACCTGGGTGGCTGAGGCTGTGCAGACTGTCGAAGAGCTGTTTACGCAGTGACTCTGTCACAAAAGGCCGTGGTGCTGGGGTACTAACGTCACAGTATAATTCACTGGAGCTGCCAGGAATTCTGAGCTTCACTAGACGTAGTGACGAAGTACCGTCAACGTATTGTTGAAGCTCCTTGTCGGTAGCCTGCGACAGCGCAAGCAGGTCGAGATCGAGTGGCATCTGCAGTTCATCGACCCGGGACAATGTATCTGCCACGACATTGTCCCTTCCGGAGATGTGACGGATGTCGGTCGTGAACTGCGAGATGAAGTCGAGGTGGCGGAATTGACGGGGCGAGCAGCTAGACTTTCGCTCGCGGAACGCAAAGCAGAGCGGCTTATGATCTGTGTAGACCGCGAAATGCCTAGCCTCCAACATATGCCTAAAATATTTAATGGCCTCGTAAATGGCCAGGAGTTCGCGGTCGTAAGGTGAGTATTTCTGCTGCGATGGTGACAGGTTCCGCGAGAAAAATGCCAGCGGCTGCCAGTCGCCCTGCTTGAGCTGCTGCAGGACTGCACCCATCGCAAGGTCTGATGCATCGGTCACTAACCCTAACTGTGCATCGCAATCTGGGTGCGCGAGGAGTGCAGCGTTACCAAGACTTTCTTTACATTGGTCAAAGGCAAGAAGTGCATCACCAGTAAGATCGACCGGCTGCGACCCCTTCACTGAACCGGCAAGCAGAGCGTTGAGTGGGGCTTGGACGGATGCTGCGTGTGGCAAAAATCGCCTATAAAAGTTAACCATCCCCAGAAAACGCCTGAGCTGCTTGACGGTTTTTGGAGGGGGGAATTCCCTTATGGCCTGGACCTTGGATTCCAGAGGCCGAGTACCAGACTCCGAAATGTGGTAGCCCAGGAAGTTCACCGCACTGGCACCGAAGACGCACTTCGAGGTGTTGACGAGGATACCGTAATCCTTCATCCGAGAGAAGAGTTGGTGAAGGTGGGACTCATGTTCTTCCTCGGTCCTTGAGAACACCAAAAAGTCGTCGAGGTAGCAGTAGGTGAAGTCCAGGCCTCTCGTCATCTCGTCCACGAACCTCTGAAATGTTTGGCCGGCGTTCCTCAGACCAAAGGTCATATAAGGGAATTCAAACAGACCAAAAGGTGTTGTGATGGCTGTTTTCGCTATGTCCTCTTCGTAGACCGGGATTTGGTTGTAGGCTTTAACAAGGTCAATGGTGCTAAAGACTTTGCATCCAGCAATGCTATGAGCAAAGTCGTGGATGTGCCTAATAGGATAACGATCGGGGACCGTCCGTGCATTCAACAGTCTGTAATCGCCGCATGGTCTCCAACCGTTGTCCTTCTTAGGCGCGAGGTGTAACGGTGAAGCCCACGGACTCTCGGAAGGACGTGCTGTGCCGTTACTGAGCATGAGTTCGAATTCCTTCCTAGCTATCTTCAGCTTGTCTGGAGCGAGGCGGCGTGGTGTGCATGAAACGGGTGGGCCGGGTGTGGTGCGTATGTGGTGTACCGTGGTGTGCCTTGGGGCAGATGGTGTGCCTGAAGGCCGGGTAATGTCTGGGTACTTACCAAGGATCGCGTGATACCTCGTGTCGCCCGTAGCTACCTTTACAGAAAAAATATTAGTATCTGCAATATTAACATTAGTCGATAGTGATGTTAAATTATCGACGAGACGTTGGTTTCGGCAATCGACTACCAAATTATAGTGACTTAGAAAGTCGACGCCGATGATCGCTTTCGTTACGTCCGCGACCGTGAAACGCCAGGAAAAACTTCGTCTTAATCCTAAATTTAAAATTAAATTAACATAACCATATGTTTTTATTTCAGTGCCATTTGCCGCACACAAACTGTAGTTGGTCGCGGTTCTGTGTTGGCGGAGGGCTGAACGTGGGTAGACACATAAATCACTCCCGGTGTCCACCAAGAACTGAATGCCGGTATCGCGGTCTGTCACGAAAAGTCGTCCGGTGGAGGCAGCATGGGCATTAGTGGCCATTACTGCGTTACCGTCACGTTTCTTCTTTGGACCGCTGGGCTTCGGTATTCGCGGGTTAGGTGCAGTTAAGCGGCGAGGCTGTGATCTGGCAGGGCGGGCGGGTTGGTGTGAGCCGTGTGCGTCTAGTTCGCGCTTCAGCTTCCGAACTTGCTCACTGAGTTCAGCGATGTCACCAGCAGTGTTCGCGACAGGTGACGAATGAGCTGTGGTGGGCGAGGTGACCGGGCAGGGTATTTCTAATTCCCGCAGTCGGTCAGCCAAGCTGGCTAGCTTTTCAGTCGGATCGTGGGACAGCATAGCTAACACTGATCGAATGTTGTGAGGCAGTTTCTCACTCCAAATGGTACGGATTGTGAGGTCTGATGCTGCTGGTCCCGCCAGGTCCTGCAGGTGTCGTAGGAACTGTGACGGCGTCCTGTCCCCGAGAACTTCATTTTTAAGGAGAGCGTCTAATTTATTTTCATTGTTTATGGTGAGTCGGCTGCACAGCGCTGATTTAATACGCCGATAGCATTCTGTGACGGGAGGGTTAACAATGATATCCCTCACTGTCTGCGCGTGGTGTGTGTCAAGGAACCCAAGGACATGAGCATACCTTTCGTGGTCGTCCGTGACATTATGGTGGGTGAACTGGTTTTCCAGGAGTGCGAACCAGAGCTCCGGGTCGTCGGTGCAGAATGGTGGCACTCTTAAGGTCACCTTTTGGGTGCTCGGAGCAGCGCGTGAAGAAACGCGCGTCATCCTTGCGCGTTGTGTGCATGCGCGGGCGCGGCCATTTTGCATGGCGCGGGCGCAAAACGCTGTATCACAGTCACTATCGTCACTCATTTTTCCGTGCTCAATAGGGGTCACCAATTATGGTAAGCGAGTAGCGTGTGTGGTGGTTGCTGGCAAGCAAGTATCACTAGTAATTAATATCTATGTACCTAACTAATAAAGTCACTGTCTTAATGTCCTAACTAGAAATAAGTATGACGTAGAAGTGAGAAAAGAAACGTCCGGATGGCGTAGAACACTTTAATCACAAAGCACAGTCTATTATAACAGGTACAGTTAACACACACACGAAAGAAAGTAATTACCACGAATAAAAGAAGGAGAGAGAGTGGAGAATACGATAGAGAAAGTCTTAACACTAATACAGTCTTTATAGGCACGAGGAGAAAATAGTCTTTAGCACATAATATTAAGCATTAAGCAAATCGTTACTCGCGATCGAAGCGTAGGCACATAAAGCGGTGTCAGGCGTACGGACGACACGGGCTTCGCGCGAGAAGGTTAGTAGCCGACTGGCGGGGGGCGGCAAGTCCGAGCCGAGAGTGAATCGTTGGAATGCGTGTGCGCCGGGCGCCGGGCGCGGTGACGTCGGCCAGGGATGGCAGAGATGTTAGAAGATCGGCATCCGCCGGCGCGGCGCCCGGGTTCCGCTCGGACTTGCGAAGACACACCAGGTGTGTGTGTCTGTGTGTATGTTGTATGTGCGTATATGTGTATGTATGTATATATGTGTGTAATAAATAATAAACATAAATATAATATTATATGTGTGTTGCTGTATACAGTGTAAATATTAAATTACATATAATAAATATGTGGGAGTAGCCCACATTAGTATCGGGCGCCGCCAAGCCAGAAACCTGGATGACATGATGGTGTAGGGATGTCAAGGTACAAAAGTAACCAACATCAGGCACCTGAACTTCCATCTAGGGTATAAACCACAGAACATTATTAAGAGAGGTAGAACGGCAATAATGCGCCATTCGTATGAAGACTGGTGTCGCCGATCAAGCCCCGCCTTTCACCTCCATTACATCTGTACTTAAATAAATACGAAGCTTACGCACATATTTGAAATTACAACGCGCCGCATAATCACGCGATTTCAAATGAACGAATCACACACAAGCACGCATATCGTAGCACGATCGCGTGTTTCTGTAGAGATTTTGGAATTTTGAGCATTTGCTCAAAATTCCTCGGCACGTCTAGCCCGCCCACATTTCCATTCTACTGGGTGAATTTCCCGGGAACAAAAATTAGGTGGCATCAATGAAATCGGTACTATAAAACATAGTTATAATGTTATAAGTTTTTTTTCCGGTTAGGTGAAGTAGTAACCTATGTGGAGCACTAAATATTTAATTAAATAGGATTAATAGTTGCTCAAAAAAAATAATTAAGCCTCAAAATCTTTCATTGCCATGTTTGTCCACACATCACCTTGATGTGTATTATATGTCATTCATAAAAATGTATTGGTTATTTATATTAAAACCTAGTCTTATTTTATACGTGAACAGTTAAAGTATTGTTACGGAATAAATTTATTCATATATTTAAATAATACAACGAATGGCTAATCAAAATGCATTTGTCCTAGAACTACCTCTCATCGCCATGTCCTAAACACATTTAAGAATATTGTTTTATCTAAGGACTAGCGTCCCTCACACATATGTGCTAAACGTTGCTTATTAGTGCCGCTTGGTGCTCGACGTGGAAGGAGGTCTATACGTGCCTGCGTTTTCGAGCCATAAATATAATTATTCGATTTTTATATCACTGGACATTTTTTCTTTCATCGCCGTGGATAGGTCTAACTTCTATTTGAATAAGTTTGTCCTCTTGATTAAGCTTTTGATAGAATGGCGTTTATCTTATGTTTATTTGTGACGTGTTAATTACTGTGAATTATTATAAGATTTTTGGATACTTGATGTTTTTGACTCGATTTTCATAGCCGTGCTCTCATTGCCGTGGTTTCCGTGGCCAAAATTTGCTATGGCAATGAAAAAAAGACTCGGCGATGAAACAAAATTTCATTGCCATGCCTTTTAAAACAATTTAGTTTCATTGCCATGACCAGTTGTTTCATTTCCGTGACATATGTTTTCATCGCCACGGCATGATTAAGAAAAAAAACAGTCAGTACTGTACAGTCAACTACAAAAAAAAATTCCACGTTAACCTTACAAAATGATTATACATTTGGTACTCTATCACACCGCACGAAACACAAACACACACCCGCATACATACGCACACAGACTCACACATACACATATAATATATATATATACACACACACACACACACAATCACACGCACTCACTCACATATACTACAGTCTAAATTCTATTTACCAAGTTTACACCCTTTATATGGTTTATGTTTCTTGCTATAGGACATATTTAAGAACGAACCATAGACAAAGGGCTACCCTTTGTAAGCTTGTTGAAGCCATTACTGTAACTCTGTATTACAAGATTTAATAGGGAAAAGATTAAAAAAACATAATTTTGATAATAAGGCTGTTATAAGGTAGGCCCAACAAAGCGTAGGGCCTACCTAATCACAACAGGCCTAGATTTTTATGAATGATACCTTTTGTTTATACGCAAATATTAAAATAACATTATGTTAAGTACGTATATATTGGTAGCAATAGCTATTGCATACTTTAGAAAAGTATCTTAATATTCATTTTGTTAATTTCTATTCTGTATTTTTATGTGAAAAAATTTAAATAAATGATTGTGTTGCTTTGATTCTATTAACTTTTACATCGATTACATAATTTTACATCGATGCGAGAATGTTATTGAGTAGAGGGTAAAAAGAGTGTATGTGTGTGTTGTGTATGCCTTTTCCTTTTTAGAGATAGGACTGTATCTATTTCAGGTAAGTAATTCTTTTCATTACCGTGGATTGATTCTATCATTCCCGTGGCACAGTTCATTCATTGCCGTGGACGCATGTTTCATTGCCGTGCACGCATCTTTCATCGCCGTGGCACGAAATTTTTAATCTTGTATATCTCAATAGTTTTTTAAGCTGCCTGCTAGATATTAAGTAAGAATACATATATTATCAAAAACTTGAGTAAAAACTATTTTTGCTTGTTCTAAAATTGAAGGATAAAAAATCGACGGAAATGAAGATTTTATTGAACCTGTTGAAATTCACCCTACTCTTTTAATATGTTCTGTGGTATAAACTAATTGACATTGCCATCGCCAAATGCTATAACATTCTTTAGTCATTTTTTTTCAACTTTTTTTATAACCCACTGCTGTGCATCCTCCTCCTACAACTTTACAGGGATATAGGACATAGTCCACCACGCTGCCCAACGTATTGAAATGCCCTTAAGAAATTATGAGAATCTCTCAGGCGTGCACGGTAATGGAAAACATCGTAATTAATTAAACATCACAATATTTTCCATCACCGTGGAGCAGCGACAAATACGCACATTACAAATTTCGTTTTAGAGATCGAGTATTTACCTCTCGGCCTTAGCTGCTCTTAAGATTTTGAGTATTTTGCTGTTCAGTTTGACATATCAAATCATATTTTGTTTTTTTTTTCAATTTTGGCATCGCAAACTCTGTGCATACTGCCAGCGTCAAGTATAATATTTGCATCAAGTTTATGCCAGTTTCGTTGAAACTGTAGGTAAAATCAGTAAGTCGTCAGTATTCAGTCAGTCAAGTCAGTCAGACATTCAAGTAAAGCGATGGCTTCTTTACCAGAACGTGACCAATGGGAATTTTGGAAGCAAGCTGAAAAAACATATTTTCGCACTGTTATTTTATTTCACAAACACTCGTGCACTGTAATTAACCTATATCAAACAAAATGCCATCAACTTTATCCGATATAACTCAAAAACACAAAGAAAATGAAAATAAAACAAGAGCACAATATGTCTTTTTCGACTTCCCGCCAAAACTGTCAAATCATATTTTGTTTCGTTCCAAATCAACTATAAATTGAGGATGACTGCCTTTAACTAAAAATTTCGGCTATAGAGTGCTGTATCTAGTTAAGTAAGGGCCTCTTTCACCATCTCCAAGTAGTGTCGATTAGTTACGTCCCAAGTAAAGGTTATTGGCAAGTAAAAGTTATGAGTACGGATCAGTTTATCATAATGATTTGTGCTACTCGAACATCGTGAAATTGAAATTAAAATTACGGGTGACTTTAACTACCTGTACTATTATGTATTCTGCGCTTTAACCGACAATTAGCGTACTTGTCACTTACTTGAAGGTGGTGAAAGAGGCCCTAAATGTTTTTATTTTTATTTTTTATTTTATTTTATTCTGGACACAGACATTCATTTTGATACAATTAAATCTATGATAACATATACACGTGTGTTGTAGACTTTGAATGCCAATAAAATATTTATTTGACAGCCTCCGTGGCGTAGTGGGTGATAAGCCGACTGCGAAGCGTGAGGTCGTGGGTTCGATTCCCACCCAGAACAAATATGTGTGTGATGAACATGACTATTTGTTCTGTTTCTGGGTGTTAATTTATCTATTTAAGTATGTATTTAGAATTATATAAGTATGTTTATCAGCTTTCTGATTACCATAGCACAAGCTCTGCTTAGTTTGGAATCAGATGGCATTGTGTGAATTGTCCAAAGATTTTATTTTTATTTTTATTTATGCATGTACAATAATACATCTAATACATCTAGCTACAAAAGGACAGCTTAGCTAATACGTATGTACGTTGCAATACAAAGTGCATTGAAACTATGTGAAGAAAAAGAAAGAACTATCGTAATGTTATAAAATAGTATTTTTAAATTTATAGTAGTGTGCCAGATTGTTTTAAATAATATTTCGAATATTTGCTTTTTAAATTTAGAAATTTTTGTGCAAAAGGGGTCGACATGGCCAAGCTCCTTGTTGTATACAGCCAAACAACGATTGAAAAACGAGTTCGTTTTAAAATTAAACTCTAAAATGTGACCGGTCTACTAAAGCTCTGACAGCCATTTTGGCTAGTCTAGACTTTGGCATAAAAATAATTTAAAACCGACAGTGGGCGTCACCTTACGAATTTGGCACACCCCACGGCACTCCTACGTTTAGAACTCCTCCCTTTGACTTCCTCAGTCTTGAAGCAGACGGCGTCGCGGTCGAACGTATGTCTCTTTTATCCGTGTCGTTTCCAAAAATAAATCCAAAAATAATTCCACAATTCTTCAGAAATTAGCTTAAAAAACACACACTTTTGCGTTTAGTCGTTTTAACAGCGGTACCAAGTGATTTTTTGTTTGGAAGTGTTTGTTTGTCGTAATGTTTTTTGTTTACAAACAACACCACGTGGTTGTCAAGGTCACCTGAAAGTAAACAAAACCGTAAATAGTGACGTAGGAAGTTTGTGACATTGTTTATGTTAGTGGTGTACCTGAACAATGTTAGTGATGTAACAAGTGTCAAGGATTGTGTCGAAACGGATTTGTGATTTTGAATTTTGTGAATAAATCGCGTTTATTTAAATGTAAATTCGTTAACTATTGTAGTCTGAAAAGTCGTGTGTTAAAACGTGTGACTGATTTTTGTTAAAACAATCGGAGTAATAAAAATACATTTACAAAATAAATTTGCTTAAATAAATTGATTACTTTGAGTATAAATAAAAAAATATTTGGAACTAAAATAAAAAATGTTTTTGTAGTGGTTTAGTTAGAGACACATTTAAAGTTAATTAAATAAAATTATTGCTATCTTTTGAAAGTCAAAGTTCGGGTATATTTTAATGCATCATTCTACCTTAGTGTTTTGACCACACTAAATAGTTTTTGTTTGATAAATTAGTACATCAAAAAGCTTAATATATGTTGTGGATTACTTATCGTAGTGTACTTTCGTATAACATATTGATGCTTCAAACTTATATCCGCACATTAGAATACAAACACTATTTGAATTTCCGCCTTGACGGGAATCACCCGCAGCCCCGATGGTAGTCTGGCATAGTACAATAGGCATGATGACAGATTTTTAAATACCTTTCCTTATTGTAGGTACACGTCTCCTAGTTTCGAAAAAAAGTTTATTTCAGCAATAAACTTAAGTTTTAACGTAAATTAATGTATTTTCTGCTATGTAATTTGAATTAAGCACGAAAACGCTCGAAGGTGTCATGGCGTCGGCTTGCTCGTCAAACTTCAAGCAACACGATGACTTTTACTGAGACGTGACGTCATTCCTTTTGATTGACGTTTCAGATAACATGGCCGATTGCTGTATTTAATACTTTTATTTTATTGAAAATCTTATTAATCTTAATGTTTATATTAAAACGGGGTCATATTTTAGAACTTTTTTAGCATATATTTTTCTGTAAAACCATTTATTCTCTGATTCTTTAATAGTGTCATCATGCCTATTGAGCCATTTAAAGCATAAATATTAAGATAACAATGATGTATTTTTTTCTATAAAAAAATATTTAGCTAAATTATTTAATCTCCACCAACCCGCATTGGAGCAGCGTGGTGGAGTAAGCTCCAGGCCTCCCCAATAATGGGGAGAGACCCGCGCCCAGTTTTGGGACGCAAAAAGGGTTATAGCCAAGCAAATTATTTAATTATACGTGATTTTTAACAATTTCATTGATAGCCTGGTGTAGTGCTCAAAATATGTTAGTTACTAAAAAGCCCAACTACATAGGTATTTAGTTTAAATTTTTTTTCACACACTTGTGAAAAAGATCTTTTTGATAGTACAAAAATTGATATATTTTGATTTAATCCTCAATTATTTTTAGTGAGATAATGGTGATTTAATAATTAACTTTTAATATAATGTAAAAAACGTGAGTAATTAATCTAAAATGACGGCCGCGTGGCGCAGTGGTTACCATGCCGGACTGCCAATCGAGGGGTCCCGGGTTCTTCCCGGCGAAACACAAAGAATGATGAGTTTAAATTTCTGTTCTCGGTATGGGTGTTTGTGTTCCTGTCTTTGTATGTGTCCATGGTACCCACGACACAGGGTATATATTACCTTACTGTGGGACTATGAGTGTGTAAAGTTTAAAAAAATATAACAAACAAAAGGTATGGTGATATTTTACTGAGATTTTGAGATAATAGTGTTTAAAATCTTTCAAATTGGATCCGAAAGAAAAACCGACGCCCTTTGGGGCCGCTAGCAAAACTCAAAAAACTTTACTAGTATATCCGTTCGTCACCTCCAAGACCCAGGAGACGGAGAAAACAAATAAATACTTATTAGAAACCCCCTCGGACTTAAAAAGAAAAACCCCTTTATTGGAAATACCGAAAGACTTCACCAAAAAACCAAAATTATACGAAGAACCCAAAAAATCAAATCAAAAACCCACTCCAGAACCAAACAAGGAGTCAAATGACAAAGTTGATAGTGAAATGAAAAACACTTCAATACAGACTGTGACCGAAAACTGCCAGAGTAGCTGTCAAAACGCCTGTCAAAATACCTGTCAAACGGTTAAATCGTGCCATCACTGCTGTTGCCGGCACGTCGAGGAGGATAGGACGAAACAGGCAAATGACAGTTGCAGTTGTCAAAACCAAGCTGTCAAAGTGATATTCGCACCAGCTATGATGCCGTCACTCTTCGGCCCGGTGCCTGGGGTTCCGTTCATCGTGAAACCGCCAGTGAAAGTCAACGATAAGGTATGTTTTCTTTGAGACTTGAAACTTATTTTATATTATTTTATTTATTCTTTAATTGTTCACCTAAAAACTAGGCTAAAAATGGGCGGACTTAATGCCTAGTGGCATTCTCTACCAGTCAACCCATGGTGATGGTGAGAATTTGTAGGTAGGTAGAAAGAGTACTGAGTGAGAGAAGCTGACACAGTTTTAAATAAAATTAAAATTAACTACTTATATCTACAAACATATAATATACACACATTTACATTATATACATAAAAATATAAAACATACATAAATATAATAAATATACATAAATAATATATATACATATAAATACATAAATATTAGCGTGGTAGGAACGTTGAATATCTTAGACTATATCGACCGACTTTAAATAAAACTCTCGGAGCATTTTCTTGAAAATAGGTTTAGTTGGGGCTTTTCTGATGTCTGCTGGCAGAGCGTTCCAAAGTAATGTAGCCTGAAATGTAAAGGATTTCTGATAGAAACAGGTGTTGACAGATGGAATATCCATGGATAAATTTTCAGAGGAACGAAGAACTCTGTTCAGGATAGTGCCACGATAGTGAAATTTCTCTTTGAGGTAGAATGGTGAGCATGGATCATTTAGAATAGAGTATAGTAAGGATAGTATTCTAGAATTACGCCTCTGACGAATAGGCAGCCATTTTAGCTGCTGTCGGTGTTGAGAGATGTGGTCGAACTTGCGAAGACCGAAGATGTAACGGATACAGTTATTAAGTAGGCGTTCTAGTTTATTAAGATGTTCTTCTGTTAGGTCCGGATAACATACATCACCGTAATCAATTATGGGTACCATAAGTGTCTGGATAAGCATAAGCTTTGTCTTAAAAGGCAGACAATTTTTAAGACGACCAAGTGATTGCAGCGCAGCAACGACCTTACGGCAGGTTTCTGGTGTTGTTTAAAAAATCCGGCATAGTTTGAGTCTGTCTCGAATGGTTACGTGGGCTAACTGTGGAACTAGAGATCCGGGTTCAAACCTCAATCAAAACCATATTGCGTTTATTGCTTTTTTTTGTGATTTTTTTATTGGGAGTTATTTCAGACGGCGTTGATAAGTAACACTTAGCAAATGAGTCTTTTGTTTGAAATTAAATTATTAAATTAAATCAAGAAAATCAATTGTTTTTATTTTGTCCGGTAACTAAACTTTATGTGCAATAACAAAGAAGTGCTGTGTCAGTGGACGTATTCTTCAATAATTGTATTAGCAAATTAAGTTAGCTTAAAATTACCAATTAGTCATTTTAATTAGTCATCAACAAAAAATGTATGTATGATCACATTAATCATACAATAATAAATGCAATAAAGTAATGTATAATTGTATATTATATTGCTGAAACTTTAAACTAAGGAAAGTCTACGAAGAGAAGACACTGTCTACGACGTAGGCACCTACCACGGCTACTACGCCGAAGGCCTGCTACCGTAGCGCCGTAGCCAAGTTCGTAGTCTAAATCCTGACGGCATAATAATACTATCAATGCTAGATTTCGTTTGCCCTGAAACAAGCCAAAATCAATGAAATTTAATAATCTCCTTAGCAATTGTTATAAATTTCATGGTCACTGCACTCAGTTCTGCCTTGAATTATATAAAAACTGATAATCAATAAACAAGCTATAAGAAAAATAATTTTTCCTTTGCACAGACATAACGAATGCTGAGTTATGCGAGTTTAAAGTACGGACATACATTTAAAAAAAACATAGGAAAGATCGGACGATGTAGGGGAAAGACCAGACTACCCTCTAAAATCACCCAACTGGCTAAGAACATAAGATTTATAAAAAGGACATATCCAATATCCTTATACTTGCTACAACATACTTCTTTAATAAAATATTTTGTTTACAAAATTAGCAGTAACTGTACCTTTTACGTTTTTTTTAACTGAAGCGAGTGGCAAAACAAAATGGCGTCTTGCACTATGTTGCCAGTATAAAAAATAACCACTGATTCGGTGGATATTTAACTTATACGTTCTTACCCCATTCACGATCTTACCCAACGCACATTGTGTTTTGGTAGAAATGTTTGATAAGACTTATATTACATGAGCCGATGATTAGCCTCTAGGAAAAACAGCACAATAGCATACAACTTCAGGCAATACTTATTAAGAATAAAAAATAGTTATATCATAAAGTAAGTAGAGTAGTCGTTAGTCAGGCTACAACTCGATATACTTACGCAACGAGGGGTCAACTGCCCCTCCGGATCAAGGTCCAGTTTTAGGGATTCAAAATTTTCAAAAGATCTCCTAAGCGAAAAAATAAATCTACATATTATAAAGAATAAGCTAGAATATGCTACCTCCTGCTGTTTCCTTTGTATATTTAATATTTTGTGTGCCTGTCTAACCTAAAAATTTGCCCACCCCCCACCACTAGCAAGAACTTGCCCCCTCCTGACCAAGTACTTGCTCCCCCCTGACCAAAACCTGGGTACGTCCATGCATACACTTATAAAATTTAGCACACTTGCTCGGAAGCCTAAATATAAAAAAATAACACACTTAACATCTCTTCCAACAACAACATACGACTTAAACAAAAAGAGAGTTTGACCTATTACAAACAGGTAAAATTGATAACTTGAATATTTTTATGTAGAAAAGTCTGCTTGCATTTCTCCTTAAATAAACATTCAAAGAAAAATCCGGCGAAGTGCGAGTCGGACTCGCGCACGAAGGGTTCCGTAACATTATCTATAAATGCGGCAAAAAAATCACGTTTGTTATATGGATATTGTATGTTTGGTATATATAAATATAAATTTCTTTGGACAATTCACACAACGCCATCTGATGCCAAACTAAGCAGAGCTTGTACTATGGTAATCAGAAAGCTGATAAACATACTTATATAATTCTAAATACATACTTAAATAGATAAATTAACACCCAGACACAGAACACATAGTCATGTTCATCACACAAATATTTGTCCTGGGTGGGAATCGAACCCACGACCGCGCTTCGCAGTCGGCTCATCACCCACTACGCCACGGAGGCTGTCAAGTTTGGTATATATAAAGGGGCTTTGAAGCGCGCATGGCCCTTCGGTTAGCGTAGATCGCAAGCGAACTAACCAACCGGGCCGGGCCGGGCGACTAAGCCAAACAGTCCCTGTAGCTTCGGGATTAAGAATAGAGCTACGGTATCCCCTGCCTGATCGTAAGAGGCGACTAAAAGGGGACTTCCGGGGTTGCGGACGGGGAGAGTCGGAGCTCGATCCGTCCAGCCAGCAGCCCCGGGAAGGACGGCGGTGTGCGTGTGGCCGCATGCCGCCGTAAACATCGGAAGGTGCAGGAGAGCACATCTAACCTCCGAAGATGGGCCCATTCTGGGCTCCGCGCGTGGAGAACACCGGTGCGTTCCTTAGGAGATCCCGGAGTCCTCCCCAAGCGCAGAGGCAGGCCACCGAGGGGGTTTTAGTGCGGTCAAATCCCACATAACCCGGTATCCTCTCCCTAGGTGCCGGGTACCTTTTGAAGGTTTCCCCCCCGACACAAAAAAAAAAAAAAAAAAAGGTCGGGTGTGAGATGGGTGACCGCTAGTGGCAAAAAATTTCATGCGCGTTTCCGTGCTTCGGAGGGCACGTTAAGCCGTCGGTCCCGGTTGTTGTCGATAGATAACAGTCGTTAAACCTTGTCGGAGGCCTTATGGGCGGTTTGAAAACATCCGACAGCGGGTTGGCCACTACTCCGCATCTTCACCAACCCGCATTGGAGCAGCGTGGTGGAGTAAGCTCCAGGCCTCCCCTATAATGGAGAGAGATCCGTGCCCAGCAGTGGGACGCAAAAAGGGTTGCAGCCAGCCAAAGGGGCTTCCCTTTAAATATTTTTTTAGCGAATATATAACACGATTATTGTATGGAAGCCCTCTTAAATATTTATTTTTGTGTTTTTAGTACTATATTTATTGTTATAGCTGCAACAGAAATACATCATCGTGAAAATTCCAACAATCTAATAAACTATGACGGTTCATGAGATACTGCCTGGTGATAGACGGACAGACAGACGGACGGACAGCGTAGTCGTAGTAATAGCGTCCCGTTTAACCCTTTGGGTGCGAAACCCTAAAAAATGTTAGAATAAGTAAGTGGATGGCGAACGACAGACAGAGAGACAGATAGACAGACAGACGGACAGACGGACGGACACCGGAGTCTTATTTTTATGCAGGTCCCGTGGTGTTAAGTGGTCGCTGCAGCCCATGGACATCTACATACAACCTCAAGCATGCATAGGTAAGTCTTGTCTGAGGTCGTATGCAGTTGCGCTGCTACTACGGAGGCTGTTGGTCGCCTCATGTAAGTGTGGGCGGCAACTGCACCTTTCCACCGAAACACAACAGAATTGGTTCACGGCAGAAGTGGGTGCAGCGGTGGTACTTCTCCGGGCGAACGATAATAGTTCTACCACGTATAAATTGGTCTCGACCTTTACGTACGAACCCTAAAAGTTAGTGGATGGCGAACAGACAGACAGACAGACGGGCAGCGGTCTTAGTAACTGGGTCTCGTTTTACCCTTTGGGCACGGAACCCTAAAACACCCAGTCAGGCATGCCCCATACATTCGACGTGGTGTATAAATTCAAAGAAATGCAATTTTATTCATAGACTTTTTCCGCCGCTGTACACTCGCCGTCATAAATGTAGATTGCGCCGGATCGTACACTCGCGGGGTGAATTGTGTTATGTTTATGTTAATTTATTTTAATGGATTGGAAACGGGAAGAAAAATGAAATTTATGTGCACTACAAATCAATTGGTCTTTATGTCTCACTGCTGGGCACAGATCTCCTCTCGGAAGTGAGTGTTTTAGGCGTCCACCGCGCTGACAAAGTTCGGATTGGTGTTGGTGGACACCATGTCTTCCAGATTCGAAATTATGATCTACACTCAAAGGCATGCATTTTAAGCGATAAATACGCATCAAAAATTTTTATTTGTCAGAGATGCACAAAAACATCGAATCATAGCAAAACAAAGTGTCTAGTTGTCCGCTAAGCGGACGAGTAATATAACCTAGTCGTCCGCGATTTACAAATCCATTTTTTTTTGTAGATAGTACTCATAAAAATAATGTAGTTTAAAAACTAAAAATACGCTCTTGTGAAAATACAAACTAAAAACTAAAAAAATAAGAAGAAAATGTATTATTGTAAAAAAAAACCTGGGATGCATGGTGTCAACAGTATCTGAAAAACCACCCCACGCTTTTTTGTACAGTAAAATACATTTTCTTCTTATTTTTTAGTTTTTAGTTCGTATTTTCACAAAAGTGTGTTTTTAGTTTTTTAAACTACATTATTTATTTTTTAGTAGGATTTTTATACTCATATTATTACATTGTCATCGGCCCTTGACCCCTGTGTAAATTTTCAAGTTAATCAGACGCTTAGACGTGTTAAAAATATAAAACTTTATATTTGTTTCATTAAGTACCTTAGGCCACGAACTTATCAGCCAACCGTCGTATATATTTTGTAAGTGAAAATGAAGTTCAAAGATTCCATTACATACATACATACAGGTCAAGTTAATAAAAGCGTGTTAAAAAGGAAGCGTTCTGCGAAATTTCAGGTTGATGATTAAGACCAGAACAAAACATTTGATGACTATTTTTCACATGGGCGAGTAATTTCTTTTAGTAAAATTGCTTTTATAAATAAAAGTAGAATTAACACCAAAAAGTTCTATTTTTATTGTAACCAAGTATTCCAAAAAAGTTTTTGTGTTTTCATAGAGTAGGGGAAGGAGGGTTTCAGGGTGCGAACCATTTTGGGAGGTAGGGGGCGAAGACCCCCGCTAAAAAAACACAAAAAAATTCGTCACTTAAAATGATTGGGATTGGTTAGTAGGTTAGGTTTGACTCTTTTTAATTAAGGCAAAAAAAGGAACCCCGCGCAGCAAGTTCCGTCGACATGGTACCATTCACTTTCTATCGCTCTGGCGAAGGGAGTTTTGCGTTTAGCGCCGTATAACAGCCGTACGAAGTGTCTAATCGTCCGCAATGAAAACTTCGGTAATGTAAACCAACTACTCGTTTCTAAGGCTAGTAAATCCTTTCTAACGCGGGTGAATCCGCAGGGAACAGCCAGTTCTGATACTTTTTTTTCTTCAATTATGGCATCGCTCTGCATATTGCCAGCGTCAAGTACAATTTTTGCATCACGTTTTTCTGTGAAACTGGACGAGTAATAATAGGTAGGTAAACTCAGTAAATCGTCAGTAATCAGTCAGTCAAGTCAGTCAGACATTCAAGTAAAGCGATGGCTTCTTTACCAGATCGTGATGAATAGAATTTTGGAGGCAAGCCAAAAAAACCTATTTTCGCACTGTTATTTTAATTCACAACACTCGTGCACTATAATTAAACTATATCGAACAACATGCCATCAAATTTATCCGATATAACTCAAAAATACACCAAAAAAATAAAAATAGGGGAAGTCGAAAAAGACATATTGTGCTCTTGTTTTATTTTCATTTTCTTGGTGTATTTTTGAGTTATATCGGATAAAGTTGATGGCATTTTGTTTGATATAGGTTAATTACAGGGCACGAGTGTTTGTGAAATAGAATAACAGTGCTAAAATATGTTTTTTCTGCTTGCCTCCAAAATTCCATCGGACACGTTCTAGTAAAGTAGCCATCGCTTTACTTGAATGTTGGACTGTACTGACCGTCCAGTTTCATTGAAACTGGCAAATAATTGATGCAAAAATTATACTTGACGCTGGCAGTATGCACAGAGTTTGCGATTCCATAATTGAAAAAAATAAAAATAAAAAAAACAAGAGCACAACAATAATATGTCTTTTTCGACTTTCCGCCAAATAACCGTTCTGATACTTTTAAGGCAGGACGTCTGCCGGGTCCGCTAGTGTGTAACTATACATGTTTCCCTGTATCTCGGCGCGGCGGATAGGCGCTGAAGGATTTATAGTGATCCGGGCTAAGTGGTTCCGGGGCAAGACGGGCAAAACGTCCAGGGGAGGAACGATAAGATTTGAAGCACGTATCGACGATTGTACGAGGCAGACGTTTGATTATTTTTGAAGTGAAAACTTCTTTAGCGGCGTTGTGCACTTTTTGGGATGGGTAAAAAATGTTAAACTGCCGTCAGGTGTCATCACGTGACCTGATCGAATTTTCGTAAGACGGAGGGGTGACAGCTGATGGCGGCTCGACTGTCTATACTTGTAAAATTCGTTTATATCAAGTATTTAAAATATGGAAATTGAACAAAGTGCACCTATTAAGGAAAAAAGTGTCGAAGAAATAGTAAAAGAAAATGAGTGAGTACTTATAAAAATACTAGATGAAAACCTACTGAAAATACTAGATGAAAAATAATACTGCTAATAAAAGCAATTCGTGCGAAATTATTCCCTAACCATTCCAAAATATCAAAAATGCACAACGTTAATGTTCAGTTTTCACTTCTGCCGGCACTACCGGAGTACAACCCGTTTTTTTTCTTTAATAAGTCGCGGGCTCGAACTCACTCGTGGACGCGGCCAAAAAGCACGCTGTCTCACCTAGCATCGTGTCTAAAAGAGATAGAATCAGTTATGAACAGTCAGCAGCTAGTCTACACGCATACGTTTCAACATTTTTTATGTCCCACTGCTGGACACATAATAACATAAATCCCTACTAATATTATAAATTCGAAAGTAACTCTGTCTGTCTGTCTGTCTGCTACGCTTTCCTGCTTAAACCACTGAACCAATTTTAATGAAATTTGGAACACAGATAGAGTGGACCTTGGTAAAGGACATAGGATGGTTTTTATTCTACGGAAACCTTTAAAACGGGGCCACGCGGACGAAGCCTAGTAATAATAGTAATAAATAAATAAATAACGTTTCAAACTCATAGCCCCACAGTAAGGTAGATATACCCTGTGTCGTGGGTGCCATGGACACACACAGAGACAGAAACGCAAACCAGACCGAGAATAAAAATTTAAACTCATCATTAAAATTTCTGCTTCGCCGGGAATCGAACCCGGGACCCTCTGATCGGTAGTCCGGCATGGCCATTACGCCACGCGGGTCGTCAAGCAAACACAAATTTATATTTATAATATTAGTATACATTTTCTCAGACTTAACTAAAATTACAGAGATTATCAGATTTAACCGGGCGTAATTTTTCAAATGGGTATTTGAATTTCAAAAACTTCTCAGCATTGTCACACAATACTAATATTACAAAGAGGGAAAATTTGTATTTTGGCATGTTTGTAATGAATAAACTCAAAAACCACTGTTCCGATTTCAAAAACTCTTTCACCATTAGTAAGCTACATTTACCCTGAGTAACATAGGCTACTTTTTACCGCGGAAAAATGCTTCATTCCTACGTGAAAACGGGTATAAGGGTCAACGCAGTTGAAGCAACTGGCTAAACGCCTATGATTTTAATATAGCAATGAAGCCCGGAATAGCAACAGGCTATTTTTTATCCTACGGGGATCCATTAAACGGGTCCACGCGGGCGAAGCCGCTGGCGGAAGGTTAGTTTCAAATAAAAGACTGACGAAAATTCACAAAATCGATTTAAGAAATCTCTAAATTGTCAGCATAGCTTTAGGATAGAACCCTGTTGGAAATCAAATACAGACCCCCACATACTTTGATAAATTCTATCGTCAATTAAAATTTATCGAGCATTTTTAAGCATTGCAGATTTTTTGCTTCACGTATTATGATATAGATAAACATAACACATACAAGACATAACACATATAATCGACAGTGTCGACACACACACATGTATTTTTATCATAATGGTTTCATTTTTTTTTCAATAATGGCATCGCAAATTCTAGTCAGTAAGTCGTCAGTAATCAGTCAGTCTAGTCAGTCAATTGTTCAAGTAAAGTGATGGCTACTTTACCAGAACCTGTCCGATGGAGTTTTGGAGGCAAGCCTAAAAACACATTTTCGCACTGTTATTTTATTTCACAACACTCGTGCACTGTCATTAACCTATATCGAACAAAACGCCATCAACTTTATCCGATATAGCTCAAAAATACACCAATAAAATGAAAATAAAACATGAGCATAATATGTTTTGTCTTTGCCGACTTCCCGCCAAAAACTCCTAATGGTTTCTTAAACACATATTTTTTGTTTTAGTTATCACCTTTGCATTGCACGATAATAAATATGTATAATGACATTAATGACAGTGTTAAGTAAAATGATTAAAAACTTTAAAGGAAATATTTAAAACATTTTTAGCGTTCCGTACCTCGAAAGGAAAAAACGGAACCCTTATAGGATCACTTTGTCTTTTATTGTTGTTTGTCCATCCGACTATCAAGACCCTTTTTCTCAGGGACGCGTGGAGGTATCTAGCTGAAATTTATATCAAATACTCAAGTCTACTGTCTCTTAGAGCTGTGAAAAAATCAAACTTCTAAGCCAGCGCAGTGACGGTAAGAAACCTCGGTCTTCGATGCGAACGATCCTGGGTTCAAATCCTGGGCGCGCACCTCTGACATAGAAATTTATAATGTGCGCATTTATCGCTGCTCCACGTTGATGGAAAATATCGTGATATTTAATTGATTGCGATGTTCTCTATCTCCGTGCATGCCTGAGAGAAATTCATAATTTCTCGAAAGCATGACGTCCACCAATCCGCACTTGGCCAGCGTGGTGGACTATGGCTTAAATCCCTCTCACTTGTGAGAGGAGACCTGTGCCCAGCAGTGGGCTGTGGGACTTAAAAAAAGGTGGGACATAAAACAAAACAAAAAAGCCAACGCAATCAAAAGATACAGCCGTTTATGCCGCAAATTTCCGAAAATTTTCGACACTCGCAAGGCAATCAAAACCTACAGGATACTTCCCGTGAACTCAGAATCTTGAAATTTGATACGAAGCAACGTCTTATAAGATAAAGGAAACATTGCGAACGCCGTAAATTTTATTTACATCATGATAAAAATAGTTTAAGGAACCCGCGGTGCGCGAGTCCGACTCGCACTTGGCTGGTATTTTGTATAAAAACAATTTGGATATATTATATGTTAACTGAGTTTTACATTAGATTTATGTAATCCGTGACGAAAATTCGCAATACAAAATCAATTTACGTAATCTCCAAATTGTCAGCATATCAAGGGCCCGGGACCGTCCCTTAGGAAATCAGATACAGGCCCCGCATACTTTGATAAATTCCAACGTCAATTAGAATTTCTCGCGTATCTGATTCAAAAGAGTTATCTGACAAAGTATAGGGTGCTTTTGAATTTGAACTATGAGTAGGGACTATTAAACCTTCGAGTTGAATATTTTTCAGCTTTTGGAAAATGAGATGTCAATTAAGAATGTAAGTGGTACCAAATTATGTGACTCATTTTTAGGGTTCCGTTGCCAAATGGCAAAAAACGGAACCGTTATAGATTCGTGATGTCTGTCTGTCTGTCCGTCCGTATTCACAGCCACTTTTTTTCTTTCTTCTTTTTTTGAGGTTTCTAATATAATTTTTTTCTAAACTGAATAGTTTGCGCGAGAGACACTTCCAAAGTGGTAAAATGTGTGCCCCCCCTGTATCTTCTAAAACAAGAGAATGATAAAACTAAAAAAATATATGGTGTACATTACGATGCAAACTTCCACCGAAAATTAGTTTGAACGAGATCTAGTAAGTAGTTTTTTAATACGTCATAAACCGTAAACCACAATTTACCTTTCATTCAATCTTAATGCAATGATTTCTATGGATAATCAAAGGCAATGATGTATTTATATTGCCGCTATTGTCATACAAATACTAAAAATAGAATAAAATAAATATTTAAGGGGGCTCCCATACAATAAACGTGATTTTTTATAGATAATGGTACGGAACCCTTCGTGCGTGAGTCCGACTCGCACTTTGCCGGTTTTTATTCTTATATATAAACCTGATAAATATAATATTCACCATCAGGTGACTCCGCTGTTACCATTACCGGGTTAGTAGAAGAGCTTTTTTTACAGCTTTCTTGAAGAACCCCATGTTATAGTCCACTGGAAATGCCTCAGCTGGAAGGTTGTCCAATAATTTATACGTCCATGGTAAAAAGAAATGTGCAAAGGTGCCGAAGGAACTGTAACCTTCGTCTGGTTCTATAGTTGCGAAATCGTGACGTAGGCATTAATTTGAAGTCCCTGTAGCTTCGGGATTAAGAATAGAGCTACGGTATCCCCTGCCTGATCGTAAGAGGCGACTAAAAGGGGGCTTCCGGGGTTGTGGACGGTGTGAGTGGGAGCTCGATCCATCCAACCAGCAGCCCCGGGAAGGGCAACGATGTGTACGTGGCCGCATGTCGCCGTAAGCATCGGAAGGTGCAGGAGAGCACAGCTGCTCTCCCGAAGATGGGCCCGTTCTGGGGCGTCGCGCGTGGAGGACACCGGTGCGTTCCGCCGGAGATCCCGGAGTCTTCCCCAAACGCAGTGGCAGCCACCGAGGGGGTTTTAGTGCTGTCAAATCCCACATAACCCGGTACTCTCTCCCAAGGTGCCGGGTACCTTTTGAAGGTTTCCCCCCCGATAACAAAAAAAGGCATTAATTTGAAAAGTTCAATAGAAAATAAGTGATTGGAGATGAAGTTGATGTTTGCTTGGACGGATTACAAAACAAAAGGCAGTCTTCCTCTTATTATTAACTAGTACCTGGACGACGGAGCATTGCTCGGATAAAAACAATTTATTTTCTTGGTTTAATTTCAAACGAAATACTCTTTTGCTTAGTGTTACTTATAACGCCATCTGAAATAGCTCCCAATAAAAAAAATCACAAAAAATAAATAATTAATGCAATATGGTTTTGATTGAGGTTTGAACTCGGGTCTCTAATTTCGCAGTCAGTAACCATTCGGCCAAGGAAGCTTTAATTCAATGAACGATATTTTTATAGAGCTCTTTCAAATCGACATTGTCATCTCTTTGAACGTCGGATTGACGGATGGTGTTTGACGGCGTTCTACGCCACAATTTTATTAATACTCTCCAATAGATGTCAGGAAGAGTCGTATTTTTCAGTTTATATTTAATAGTTTATAATTAAAAATTTCTAAAAAAAAACCTAGCTGGATCGATTTATCGCCCACGAAATCAGTGTACTAAATTTCATCAAAATCTTTGGAGCCGTTTCCGAGATTCAAAAAATATATTTAGATATATACAAGAATTGCTCGTTTAAAGATATCTTCTCTATATATAAAAATGAAGCTGTACGTTAGTCTCGTTAAAACTCAAGATTGGCTAAACCGATGTGGCTAAATTTGGTCTTGAAATATGTAGAAATCCAGGGAAGTTAAAAGGTGAGAAAATTTGGAAAAATTGCCAAATTTATAGTAAACCAACTTATTTTATTTTCCTATATAAACTGTTAGTAACAGTCAAACATTGGTTCTTCGCGCCATCGTCCAGTAGTTTGACATCGTCTGAATAACAATTCAGCTGTCACTATTTGTTTTTTCTTTCTTTTTTTTTTCAATTATGGCATCGCAAACTCTGTGCATACTGCCAGCGTCAAGTAGGTATAATTTTTGCATCAATTTTTTGCCAGTTTCAATGAAACTGGACGAAGTAATGACAAAGTCAGTAAGTAAGTCGTCAGTAATCAGTCAGTCTAGTCAGTCCAGTCCAACATTCAAGTAAAGCGATGGCTACTTTACTAGAACGTGTCCGATGGAATTTTGGAGGCAAGCAGAAAAAACATATTTTAGCACTGTTATTCTATTTAACAAACACTCGTGCACTGTAATTAACCTATATCAAACAAAATGCCATCAACTTTATCCGATATAACTCAAAAATACACCAAGAAAATGAAAATAAAACAAGAGCACAATATGTTTTTTTCGACTTCCTACCAAAACTCTCCAGAAGTTTGACATCGTCTGAATAACAATTCAGCTGTCACTATTTGTTTTATATTTTTTATTTGACAGTTATATAAACTCTTTGAGATGATAAAAAACTAATCCTCTTTCAATACTTTTATGGCAGGACAACGCCTGCGGTGTCCACCAGTTAGTATTATATTTATATGCCCTACAAAAAAGATACGTATATAAAGTCCATTTTTAGGAATTACAAAAGAACAAAGATGTTTAATTAGAAGCAGTTTGTAGATAGAATTGTTCTTTAAGCTAGATTTAATCTTGATAGTGTCTGTTCTGACTTACCCCAAGACGGGTGATAGATTTACAATGATCCGACTGAAGTGTTCCCGGACAGGGAGGGTGGTCCGAGCGTGAAATTCGTTGAAGGATTGATTACACTGTCCAGAAAGAGAATAGGCATGAAACTCAAAGACAAAGACAAAGGCTTTAAAAAATACGTGTTTACAAAAGGTGTTTTTATACATTTGGTTCGCCATATTTATCTTCATGAGGTATGCAAATATTACAATAATTAAAAACTTAACTAATCACAAATATAAAAATGTACATCGAAACAGTGTTATTTATTTTATTATATTGATACTACTTTTATCATTATTTGTACCCATATTGCGCCTTTTAATTTTACTTTTCGGATCGGATCCGATCGTAGGCTTTGAATACCCATATTGCAGGGTTTTTAAACACTGAAAGGAAAAAAAGCTGGCGGAAAAAGTAGGCTCCGTAGGTAACTGTTTCTCGTTACTTAGAGTTTTGTATTTTATTTTTATTTTATTTTGTAAAATGTTTATTTATTTATTTAATTCTTTATTACACCACATATATATCTGTAAGTCGTCAAAAAACATGTTTCCGCGCTATTATTTTAATTCACATTATTCAGACCCTGGTAATAAAATTATATCGAACAAGTTTTATGTTACCTCTGAAAAAAATCCAACAAGAAAAGAAAACGAGGAAAACAAGAGTATGCCTCTTTCAACTTCCCGCCAAACTCATAACTAGCTTTTAAAAGTATATTTTTGAAAAACACAGCACCTAACCCTCTGCCGCTCACGTACGCGCTATAAAAGTCAAAACTCTCTTTATTATAGCACCGCGGACTCCTTGGCTGTATACAGGATGTATAAAAATTAAGTTTTCTTTAAATAAATATACTTTTTCTAATATTCCACCCGCAATTATACAGATTTTCTTTAATTTCGAATCACATAAGTGTTTTTTTATTTTAATAGAGAAGCACTCGAGCATGCGAATATGTGGTGTGAAGTGGTCGCTACAGCCCATGGACATCTCAAGCAAGCATAGGTAAGTCTTGTCTGAGGTCGTATGCAGTTGCGCTGCTACTTCGGAGGCTGGTGGTCGCCTCATATAAGTCTGGCCGGCAACTGGGTTCATTATGCTATTCATGGCAGAAGTGGGTGCAATGGGCGAACCATTAAAGTTATATCCTCTTTTTTGTATCGAGGGTAGAGTAGAGGTTACCGGGTTATGTAGGATTTGTTATATATTCCAGCGGCGCTCCGTACGGGCCCATCATCAGGAAAGCAAATGTTCTCTACTGCCTTCCGATGCTCATGGCGGCATGCGACCACGCACACACCTCCGTCCTTCCTGGGGCCGCTGGTTGATTGGATTTTCTCCCACTCTCACCGCCCGCAACCCCTGAATCCCCCTTTTAGTCGCCTCTTACGATCAGGCAGGGGATACCGTAGCTCTATTCTTAATCCCGAAGCTACAACCACCTACAAATCCGTTTTATAGTTCAATAAATACTTAATGCAACTTAAATTATATTTCATTGTCCTCTGTTCTCATAGCTTAATGGTTAGAATATTGAACTGATTTCGGGTTACCTAATAAAAAAAAAAACAAAATCGGAGTACTTTGTACGACCTTGGCTTTGCACTGATTCACTACAGTCATTACGGGTAACTTTGAATTGACGTTTAACTTTGAACAAAGAAAAAAAATTAACAATTTATAACATCGAAACGTTTTGACATTTCAATATAATAACTGTATTAAATGGATTGCCAAAATGTTTTTTACCAAATGAAAATTAAAGAAATAAACTGTCAATGCCATAATTCTGAAAATTCCCGCCTTTTTCGTGGCTAAGTTGCTGGAAGGTTTTGAGCTCTGATTTGGAATCGTAAACTAGTCCACTTTGATTCATATAGAAAAACCAAGCTATTTGTTACTTTTTTCGTCCTTCTTTTTATTTTACCTAAACCTTAAAATATTAAGGTTTTTTACATTCTAAAAAAATTATTCAAAGTTACCCAAAACTCATGATAACTTTGAATTCGAATTTTAGGGGAAATTATGGGTAGTTCTGTTGTTTCTTCCGCAAATTTATTTTGTTAGACAGAAAAACCAACTCAAAAGGACACTATTCATTCAATAAAATAAAGGTGTCATAAATAGAAATCAGTTTTAATAATACAAATAATGTAAAAAATGTTCAAAGTTACCCGAACTGTACTTATTAACAATAATACCTATTTACCTATTCAGTTGAAAATGAACATTTTAATACCAACCTGTATATTGAGGTGTTATATTGAGCACCCTTTATGCGGCGTACATTCCGTGCTATGAATATGTTACGATATAAATTATAGACTGTACTGGTGTTACATAACTTCTTTATTATGAGACTAGGCATAACACGCGACGTCGTTCTGCTTCTGAGACATAATTTAATTTAGAAATCTATGAGTGTTTATATGATGTGTTTACAGAATACCTCAGTGCTTGAAGTCGAAAGTTTTCGAGCAGTGTGTGTTGCCAGTGATGACTTACAGCGCTGAGACGTGGTTTTTTACAGTTAGCCTTTTCCACAAGCTCAAGGTCGCTCAGCGAGCGATGGAGAGGGCTATGCTTGGTATTTCTCTACGCGACAGAATTCGTAATGATGAAATCCGTAGAAGAACTAAGGTTACCGACATAGCTCTCAAAATCTGCAAGCTGAAGTGGCAATGGGCAGGCCATATAGTTAGGAGGACCGACAACCGATGGGGAAGAAAGGTCCTTGAATGGAGACCACGTCTCGGCAAAAGGAGTACAGGCCGCCCTCCAACCAGGAGTACAGGCCGCCCTCCAACCAGGTGGACTGACGGCCTGAAGAAGACAGCGGGTAGTCGCTGGATTCAGAAGGCCCAGGACCGGGAGGAGTGGCGAACATTAGGGGAGGCCTATGTCCAGCAGTGGACGGTAAAAGGTTGATGAATGGATGGATGGCGTGTTTATATAACTTTGTTATAACTTTAATATTTAAATTGCATTTGTAGTCTGTGTTCAGATTTTACTTGTTTATGATATTTACTAGAAAAAAAAAACATTTTAAATTATTTTCTGAACCATGAATGGCCTTTTTAAAAGCTTTTATTTAACTTGCACTGTATATTTTTTCAGGTGGAATCTTGCTACTCAATTTTGAAGCAGATATCTTCAAAAGATTAATAATAAATAAATAAATATCTTTGGACAATTCCCACAACGCCATCTGATTCCAAACTAAGCAGAGCTAGTACTATGGCAATCAGAAAGCTGATAAACATACTTATATAATTCTAAATACATACTTAAAAAGATAAATTAACACCTAGACACAGAACAAATAGTCATGTTCATCACACAAATATTTGTCCTGGGTGTGAATCGAACACACGACCTCACGCTTTGCAGTCCTTAACTTAACCATCACTGTGTTGTTAAAACTTTAATATTTAAATTGCATCTGTAGTCTGTGTTCAGATTTTACTTGTTTATGATATTTACTAGAAAAAAACTATTTTAAATTCTTCTCTGAATCATGGCCTTTTTATCATTGTAGATACTGTTTTTACAAACTGACCTACCTTAATTCCTATACAAAGACAATTACTTTACATATTTACATAATATACTAGCCTTCCGCCAGCAGCTTCGCCCGAGTGGATCCGTTTTATAGGTTCCCGTAAGATAAAAACCATCCTATGTCCTCTCGCAAGGTCCAATCTGTCTGTGTTCCAAATTTCATTAAAATTGGTTTAATAGTTTAAGCGGGAAAGCGTAGCAGACAGATAGACAGAGACAGACAGACAGAGTTACTTTCGAATTTATAATATTAGTAGGGAAGTAGGGTTTTTTTTTGCCTTATTTACCTTCAGAAGGCAAAAATGACAAAAGATTTAAAAAAATCACTAAATATTTTTTTTTACTTATAATTTTCTGCACTAAAGTAATTTGACTACAAAAAATAGCTTTAATAGTTTGTAAATAAAAAAAAAATACAAAAAAATGTGCAATATCGATATTTGTAAAAAAAAACTTTTTTTTGATTATTTATAATTTTATTATATGTACCTATAGATTTTCTGCACTAAAGTAATTTTACAACAAAAAGTAGCTTTAATAGTTTGTAAATAAAAAATAAAAAAAATGCGAAAAAAATGTGCAATATCGATATTTGTAAAAAAAAATTGACAATAAAAGGTTTTAAACATTCTAATTGGAAGGTAAGTAGGTACTCGTACTAGCACTTAATATTGCGTAAAAAAAGGTACTGCCGCCGCGGTCACGTCGATACACGTTAGGGGATTAAAGGGAGGCTCTGGCTATCCTGAAAAATAATATTTTTCTTACGTAGCTGCGCCCGCCGATAAGCACCCCTGGACAGTGTTTGTGTAGTACAGGCGGTGGCGAAAGTGTTACTTTTTTTTTCAATTATGACATCGCAAACTCTGTGCATACTACCAGCGTCAAGTATAATTTTTGCATCAATTTTTAGCCAGTTTCAATGAAATTGGACGAACGAAGTAATAACAAAGTCAGTAAGTCGTCAGTAATCAGTCAGTCTAGTCAGTCCAACATTCAAGTAAAGCGATGGCTACTTTACTAGAACGTGTCCGATGGAATTTTGGAGGCAAGCAGAAAAAACATATTAAATTTTAGCACTGTTATTCTATTTCACAAACACTCGTGCACTGTAATTAACCTATATCAAACAAAATGCCATCAACTTTATCTGATACAACTCAAAAATACACCTATATATATAAATATACAAAGAAAATGAAAATAAAACAAGAGCACAATGTCTTTTTCGACTTCCCGCCAAAACTCCAAGTGTTACCTATGCTATCTATAATACCTTTAAACGAGCAATTCTTTTTATTCATATAATTTAAACATAATATACCTACTTAAAACTAAAATAAAGAAAATAAAATATACAAATAAATTATAAAAGAAATATGCCATCCAATAACCCATCCTGCGGCATAGTCCCCAGAACGCTGGCAGCATTACCGCGTTGAATTGCTAAGCTAATTCTTTGAGCAAAGTAGCTGCCAGCCCTCCGGTCACCCGAAGTGAGAATAAGCTTGGAGGACATGTCCCTCATGAAATTTTTCATGTCCGCCGACCAAGGACCCATTGTTTCCAATGCCAGCGCCGCAAATTCATAATTAACAGTAATAGTTGAATATTTGCGGCGCTTCAAAAACTGGGCATGGTCGGCTGCAGCCCCAGCCTCCCTACAGGTATTATTTAAATAGGATGGGGCTAGGGTATCCACAATCGTGACGTCCCATACTAAGGCTCGACCTAAACGCCATGGCACCAGTGTCGCTCCGTCAGGTCTCTTGCCATCATCTCTACACATACCACTCGGTTCTAGTGAAGCTGGTATAGAGACAGTGGCAAGAGATCTGCGGATCAAATCATTAATAGTGCCATGACGGTATAGTCGACCAGCGCTCCTTGAACATGAAAGGCCATGGCGACCAAACCCATCCACACCTCGGCCGCAGGAGCAATGATGAGGCTCACAAACTTTGGAACCTAAACGAAGGCCTGTCGCAATTCTCAATGTTGATGCCTCCAGGAGAGTACCTAAATTTCGGGAGGGCAACGCGTGCAGCCAGTGTCCAGAGTCCGCATCAGACACGGCAAGCAGCCTCGCTCGGTCCGCGTTGTCAGTACAGGCGTCTAGGAGACAAGCAAAAGTATCCTTAATGCCAGGCAAATCCCAAAAACGTTGATTTGATATCTGCTCTGGGACAATATTTTCACTAGGAAATGTAGCCCTCCAGACCTCCACAGCCTCATCCAAGTTCGCCACCCGAACATCAGCTACATTTATGTTTAATATACTACTGATGAGGGATAACGAACTATGGGTAGAAGCCAAAAAGGCCGGGAGGGCCACACTTGCACTAGTGCGGATACCTAGCCCTCCAAATTTTATAGGAAGGCAAGCAATTCTTGTATATATCTAAATATATTTTTTGAATCTCGGAAACGGCTCCAAAGATTTTGATGGAATTTAGTACCCTGGTTTGGGGAAGCAATTCTTGTATATCTTACCTAAATATATTTTTTGAATCTCGGAAACGGCTCCAAAAATTTTGATGGAATTTAGTACCCTGGTTTGGGGAAGCAATTCTTGTATATCTTACCTAAATATATTTTTTGAATCTCGGAAACGGCTTCAAAAATTTTGATGGAATTTAGTACCCTGGTTTGGGGAAGCCATTCTTGTATATCTTACCTAAATATATTTTTTGAATCTCGGAAACGGCAACAAAGATTTTGATGGAATTTAGTACCCTGGTTTGGGGAAGCAATCCTTGTATATCTTATCTAAATATATTTTTTGAATCTCGGAAACGGCTCCAAATATTTTGATGGAATTTAGTACCCTGGTTTGGGGAAGCAATTCTTGTATATCTTACCTAAATATATTTTTTGAATCTCGGAAACGGGAACAAAGATTTTGATGGAATTTAGTACCCTGGTTTGGGGAAACAATTCTTGTATATCTTACCTAAATATATTTTTTGAATCTCGGAAACGGCTCCAAAGATTTTGATGGAAGTTAGTACCCTGGTTTGGGGAGTGATAAATCGATCCAGCTCTCAGTCTCAATCTTTCAGTCTCTGTGTGTGTCCATGGTACCCATGACACAGCGTATACCTACCCTACTGTGGGGCTTGTGAAACGTTACTATTTATTACTAGCGGCCACCCGCGATTTCGTCCGCGTGGACTTAGGTATTAGTCATAGCATGATGTAATGAAATGAAATGAAATGAAAATACTTTATTGTTGACTGTTTACATACAGATGTTTAAAATTAGTTTAAACAGTCTACCATGCTCTGGCATACGATATTATATTACTAATTAAAATTAAAGTAGCTACTTAGTTACGTAGTAAAATAGTTTTATTTTAAGATCCGCTAAGAATATTCTTAACGGATCATCGGCTTTTGATGCCTACCCACCACTGGGTCAATGAGAGAAAAAAAGCCGGTGGAAAAAAAACTCTCAAGCATTGTTTAGAGTTAATATTATACGTGGACGCTCCCCAAACCATTTTAATGCACGATTTAGAAAGTTTTGTCGTCAAAAAATTCGTTTATACTCCTATATTATTATATACCTACTATTTTATACTACTATATAGTATTCTTTTTTTATAAGCCATTGCTTTAGTTCTCTTTTAAATTTGTTATATAGATGTTATATAACCTAAAGCCTTCTCCAATAAATGGACTATCCATCACAAAAAAACAATCAATTCTAACCAGTAGTGCCTGAGATTAGGCGCGTTCAAACAAACAAACAAAATCTACAGCTTTATAATATTAATATAGATTTATTATTATTAGCACTTTTCTACGTACCTGTCCCCATGTTATGACAGGCTGCTTGACCGCAGATAAGTCGAAAGCCTCAAGACATTTTCCCGCGTATTTTACTATTAGTTCTGCCACTTCCCTATACCACAGTACATAGAAGTTTTTCTTTCTTCCTATGGCTGCAACCCTTTTTACGTCCCACTACTGGGTATAGGTCTCTCCCCATTACTGGGTAGGCCTGGTGCTTACTCCACCACGCTGCTCCAATGCGGGTTGGTAGAGAAGCGGGTTAGCGGCCAACCCGCTGTCGGATGTTTTCAAACCGCCCATAAGGCCTCCGACAAGGTTTCACGACGGTCTATCGACAACAACCGGGACCGCCGGCTTAACGTGCCCTCCGAAGCAAAATTTACAGAGATGTTGTTTAAATTTATCAAGGCAGGCATAAAGAGGCAGCGATAAACACGCACTAAACAAATTGTTTGGTCAAAGGTATTACACGTCTGAGTTTGAGCTTAGTATATCCGTGTTGGAGACCGCGGTCTTAACCACTCGGCCACAGCTCGAAATAATATAGCTACTTACATTTTTTACGTACCAAAGTTTTCAAGAATAAGCTTAAACTCATTACATTAATATAAAATTGTTCATCCCTGGCCGTCTTGCAAGCTGTAAAATTCCCTTATAATTAGAGTTTTGGACGAAGTTTTTTTCTTTAATACTCTTAATGGAGGTCTAAGTCATGAGCGGACGGTAATTTTCTTTTTTTTTTTAAAAAGATACAAAATAAAATTGAGCGCATTATTGGAACTTATACAACTCATCTACATTTTTTTAAATAATGTTTCACACTCATAGCCTCACAGTAGGGTAGATTTACCCTGTGTCGTGGGTACCATGGTCACACACAAAGGCAAAAACACAAATACCCAGTCGGAGAACAGAAATTTAAACTCATCATTAAAATTTCAGCTTCGCTGGGAATCGAACCCGGGACCCTCCGTTCGGCAGTCCGGTATAGTGACCACTGCGCCACGCGGGTCGACATTTGTTTTCATTATATTAATGTTTGCTCATATAAATCAATCTAGATAAACTTTGGAATGCTGAAAACAAAGTAATTCTCTGTATTGAGTAAAGTTTGGTGGACGTCAATACAAAGTTTTTTTTCACAACTATGTTACTCACACTAGCATGTCGATACTCATTCATTCACCCGTTTTCAAGAAATGAAACGAGTAAGTTGATAGGTGGTAGAAATGGTTTTCCTGAGGAGGTGAATGTAGAACATCAGATGCGAGTTTTGGCGGGAAGTCGAAAAAGACATATTGTGCTCTTGTTTTATTTTCATTTTCTTGATGTATTTTTGACTTATATCGGATAAAGATGATGGCATTTTGTTTGATATAGGTTAATTACAATGCACGAGTGTTTGTGAAATAGAATAACAGTGCTAAAATATGTTTTTTCTGCTTGCCTCCAAAATTCCATCGGACATTCTAGTAAAGTAGCCATCGCTTTACTTGAATATTGGACTGACTAGACTGACTGATTACTGACGACTTACTTACAGACTTTGTTATTACTTCGTCCAGTTTCACTGAAACTGGCAAAAAATTGATGCAAAAATTATACTTGACGCTGGCAGTATGCACAGATTTTGCGATGCCATAATTGAAAAAAAAACTTCAGATATTTTTCTGTTTATGTTTATGTTGATTATCGCTGAAAACACGGTTAATAAACTTAAAATGAAACCTAGCTAGATCGATTTATTGCTCCCGAATACTCTTACATACTACATTTCAAGAAAATTGTTGGAGCCGTTTCCGAGATTAATATTATATATATATCTAATAGGTATATAATATAATTGCTTGTTTAAAGGTATTAGATATAAATTCCCTCAATTCTTTTTCAATGCCCTTCGGAAGAGCATTCTCGAAATCGATAGGAGTTAGCCCTGAATGCTACCATGAAGGTCTACCATGCGGAGGGT
Source organism: Pyrgus malvae (assembly GCA_911387765.1). NCBI lineage: Eukaryota > Metazoa > Arthropoda > Insecta > Lepidoptera > Hesperiidae > Pyrgus > Pyrgus malvae. The sequence goes on along the minus strand of OU426976.1, from coordinate 1,889,912 downwards.
CCTGGGATCGATTCCCGGCGTAACATAAATGGAATGTTTGTCTTGGTTATTTAGTTATTTTTTCTCCATATTTAAGATCGAAGTTGTATTCCATATATTTGCATACATCACGTTAATAGTCACGTATGTAGTCGTACGCAGAGCTCTGCCCAGTTATGCCTCGTTTTCAAACAAAACATTATTCCCGCTTTCCGCTTACCTCTTAAACCCCAGTCTCAGCTGGGGGACTTCGAAGTGTCCTCCGATCCTAATAAGCATACAAACGACCTCTGTTCTACTAATCACAGTGTTTTAGCGTTAGAGCCTTAAAAAATTGCCGAGATGTTATCACAGCTGGGAGGATGGGAGATTGTTAGGAAAGTTCGGAAGGAGGGCGATTTTCTTTTAAAGCTTGTCATCTCGTGCTATGGTAAAGAACGATTAATTTTGCTCGTATATTAATTAACATAGGAATGAGATATTGTCCCTAAAAAAACAATATTTTATCCCAAGTAAAAAACTATATTTTCCCCGGGTAAAATACTTTTTAGCATAATTTAAACCACCGTAAAACTGATAATTTAAAAATCCGTAATATTAAATAAATAATTAATATTAATTAATATTCGTGAATATTACATTCAGATTATTACAATTATGTGCCTGCTTAATATCTTTTTTCAGCCATTTATTTAACTTTCCTCATCATTTGTTGTAGTATACAGTGTCAAATATTGCAACTGAATTTTCTCGTCAACTGATTATTCTAAAAATTTGTATGAACATTTGAGTGACACACAACACAAGGCAAATTAAGTGACGTCATTCTAAATCCAACATGGCGGAGGCCTTCAAATGGTGATAGCTTAGAGCATCAAAGTTACTGACTCACCCTTCAGTAGAGACGGCATAGCGCCTCGCTTCGATAGATATTTTTTGTGCCAAATCTGGTGCGCGGGTAGAACGCACACAAATTTTAATTTTGTCACACATTCACAAATATTCTTTCATCGCTACAGACGCATACATTTCTAAATATGTCAATTTCAATTAACAACGTCATTTTCTATGCACCGTCAACACTGACATCGACACACACCTACACACTAGTTGTACAACTAGAAGGCACATTGTGCATGGACGTTGGGACGAGGGGTTCGCCCGTAAAGGCCACTCCTCTCTGACGGGTGTCATACCTGTCATACCCTGATGCTCTAAGGGTGATAGTCAACGTGTTGAGCTTCAATTTAAATACATATAATGATATTATGTTTGGTAGGCTATATTTTTTGTAATGCCATATAATTCGATTTCCATCCCTGTTTCTCCATACACACCCTAAAGCAATATATCAACTCGTGAATATTACATTCTGGTTAACACATGTGTCGCTCCTAATATCTTTTTTCGATAGCTCTGCACGTTCTGTCACGCTCCCCTGCTTTGGATATTTCGTATTTATGGTTTTAATAACTTGAACAAGACGTAAAAACCACATCAGGGGTTTTTCTTACGACTGTAAACTTATTTCATAGACAATAAAAAATAATATGTATAACTTAGGGGCTGCAATCCTTTTTGCGTCCCACTGCTGGGCACGGGTATCTCCCCATTATTGGGTAGCCCTGGAGCTTATTTCACCACGCTGCTCCAATGCGGGTTGGTAGAGATGCGGATTGGTAGAGATGCGGGTTAGTGGCCGACCCGCTGTCGGATATTTTCAAACCGCCCATAAAGCCTCCGACAAAATTTTACGACTGTTATCTATCGACAACAACCGGGACCGACTGCTTAACGTGCCCTCCGAAGCACGGAAACGCGCATGAATTTTTTTTCCCACTATCCATCCATTCCACACCCGCCCGCGCCCGTTTGGCACAGCTGACAGAGCGCTTGCGTTCTATACTAGCCGCCGGGCCATGCGCGCTTCCATTCCATTTGAAAAAAAAACATAATGTCCCAAAATACTTTGAACCATTCATTTAGGGACCCCAATTGTCTCTGCATAGAATAAATACAAGTTCACGGTACAGCGGTTTCAATTTAACGTTTGAGATGTTAGCGTGGGGTGCGTTAGTGTGGACATGCACTTGTCTTGAATTTTTAGGTACGATTAAATATACACCAACATACGTACCACCGCCAACACGAGTTTCGCCCCAAAACCTTCTGGAATTCCTCAAAATAAAAGCGGGCAATGAGTTTAAAAAGGAACTTAAAACGTATTTACTAGAAAAGGCGAATTTCTCGGTTACTGATTTTTAAACGACAAAGCGGCATAAAGGAATTCCATAAAAACCAGGGAGGTTTTTCTCCGGCTTTTTTTCCTCTCAGTGTACAAAAACCTTGCAATATGGGTACCCAAAGACGAACGGATCCGACCAAAAAAGAATTTGAAAAGTAATAATAATATAATTATAATCAAATAAAAGGTGTAATATGGGTACAAATAATGATAAAAATAATATAAATGTAATATAATAAATAAAACTATTTCAATGTACATTTTCATATTTGTAATAAAATTAGTGAAGGTTTTAATTATTATATCTAATATTTGCATACCTCATGAAGGTAAATATGGCGAAGCAAATGTATAAAAACACCTTTTGTAAACACCCATATTTGTGCAAATAAAAGTCTTATTGTTTGTCTGTGAGCATCATATTGTATGTCTGTGGGAAAATAGAGCATCATAAGGGTTATTGACTCTACGACGGCGACGGTTACTCGCAAAGCGAGGCAATAGCCGATGCAGCCTTCTTTGGTGGTGGTACGTATGTTTTGCTGTTGCATGTGTCCTATGTGGGAGGGAGGGAGGCGCTATTGCATGAAAAAGGTATACCTACATATCATACGTTTTGATTGCGGATTGTTGCAAAGTAGTTTTTACCTTTATAACAATGGATTCGAGTTTCGCAAAGTAACGCCTGATTTTATAAATTATTTAAAATATTTGGAAATATGAATTATCTATGCCATTATTGAAAACATTTTTATGCGTCATAAAAACTCAAAGCTGTTATTAACATCGTATCCACACTACGCCAATGCGTTAGAACGAAAATAATCTCCGGATAGGGAATGATTCAATCTCGCGCGCCTTCTGCACTGTGTCTCGCGGTTCAGATTCGCAGGGAGAGAAGAGAAAGAGAGTTAAACAGAGATAGACAGAGGGAGAGAGAATAAAAAAATATTTAAACAACGAGTTGCACTCCGGGAGTGCCGGTAGAAGTGAAAACATTAACGTGGTGCATTTTTGATGTCTTGGAATCGTTAGGGAATAATTCCGCACGAATTGCTTGAATTAACAGATTAACAGTATTAATTTCTACCTATTATTGTTATAAAGTACTCACTCATTTTCTTTCACTATTTCTTCGTCACTTTTTTCTATTAATAGATGCACTTTGTTCAATGTCCATATTTTAAATACTTGATATAAACGAATTTTACAAGTATATACAGTCGAGCCGTCATCAGCTGTCACCCGTCCGTGTCACTCCGTCTTACGGTTTTTCGATCAGCACACGTGACCTGACGCGAGTTTCACAGTTTTTACCCATCCCACAAAAGTGCTCAACGCCGCTAAAGAAGTTTTCACTTCAAAAATAAATAACACAACACATTCATATCCCGAAACTAAAATTCCATGTGTCGTAGTTATGAGTACAATGCACACACACAAGACTCCAGAGTATAGCTCCGTTCTGGGTGCCGCGCGTGGAAGACACCGGTGCGTTCCACTGGAGATCTCGGAGTCCTCCACATGCGCAGAGGTAAGCCACCGAGGGAGTTTTAGTGCGGTCAAATCCCACATAACCCGGTATCCTCTCCCAAGCTACCGGGTACCTTTTGAATGTATCCTCCCCCGATACAAAAAAGGTAAGTTATACCTTACAACGACTTCGTCCGCGTGGACTTTGGTATTAGTCATAGCATGATGTTAAATAGCCTATCCCACCAAAACATAAATGTAAAAAAGGAAGTTCAATACAAAAATTATGCTTGGCTGTGGGCTAACACCTCTCCCAAGGTGCCGGGTATCTTTTGAAGGATTCCCTCCCGATACCAAAAAAAAGGGAGGTATATCCGAACGACCAGCCTATCATGCTATGTGAGGTAAGCCCACAATCCACAAACAGCCTCCGTGGCGTAGTGGGTGATGAGCCGACTGCGAAGCGTAAGGTTGTGGGTTCGATTCCCACCCAGGACAAATATTTGTGTGATGAACATGACTATTTGTTCTGTGTCTGGGTGTTAATTTATCTGTTTAAGTATGTATTTAGAATTATATAAGTATGTTTATCAGCTTTCTGATTACCATAGTACAAGCTCTGCTTATTTTGGAATCAGATGGTGTTGTGTGAATTGTCCAAAGATATTATTACTATTATTATTAAAAAAACCCACAAGGACTTTGAATGGTTCTATGAGGACCTTCTCTACGCTCATTTCTACTATCGAGCAATTAAAATTCAAGTTCTTGCATGGCTTGTAAATTTGAAAACGAACAGCGCTCATTCAAAAAATCATTAAAGCAATTAATCCTAAAATAGAACACTTTTTAAATCTAATCAACCCTTCCACAATCGCGTTCGAAGCATTAAAACAGAGTCAGAAAAGCTTAAATCGAAATTACCACCCTTGCAGCAGCTTGTGGCCGAAAACGAGTGAAAAATGACGTAAGGGTGCGAACGGTCAATTAGCGATGTCTGGACAGCGTCACCGTTCTTTTGTCGGACTGTATTATACCATATATAATATTATAAATTTGAAAGTAACTCTGTCTGTCTGTCAGCTACTCTTTCCCGCTTAAACTACTAAATCAATTTTAATGAAATTTGGAACAATATTGAAATAATTAAATAAACAAACAACTAAATAAATACATACTTTAAGAAATAAAATTTAAAATTTCAAAATGCGCAATATGGGATCAAATAAAAATAAAAATAAAATTGATAATAATGTACATTTTTATAAATTGTGTTATTATTAAGTTTTTTCTTTTATCTTTGTAATATTTGCATACCTTATGAAGGTAAATATGGCGTACTAAATATGTATTAACAACTTTTGTAAACACCCATATTTGTGCAAATAAAGTTCTTTGTCTTTGTCTTTGAACACAGATAGAGTGGACCTTGGGAAAGGACGTGGGATCGTTTTTAACCTACGAGAACCTTTAAAACGGGTCCGTGCGGGTGAAGCCGCTGGCGGAAGGTTAGTAATTCATAATCATTTATTCACAGAACATGGTATGGTTACAGAGTAGTACAGTTTCTAATATATAATATAACACTCATGTTCGCCATGACTGGCATGCGAATATACATCTATTTTTGCAAACATTTACATGTAGTATTGTTATATTTGAGTATTTCGTAATCAAATCGTCGCACAGCAAAACCCTAAAATTGCATAAATATTTATGTCTAATATTTAGGTCTACTATCGAAGTCCCTGTAGCTTCGGGATTAAGAATAGAGCTACGGTATCCCCTGCCTGTATGAGTGGGACGGCGGTGTGTGCGTGGCCGCATACCGCCGTGAATACCTGAAGGTGCAGGAGAGCACATCTGCTCTCCCAAAAATGGGCCCGTTCTGGGGCGCCGCGCGTGGAGGACAGCGGTTCGTTCCAATGGAGATCCCGGAGTCCTCCCCACATAATCCGGTATCCTCTCCCAAGGTGTCGGGTACCTTTTGAAGGTTTCCCCCGATAACAAAAAATCGAGGGTTTGCAAGCGAATAGGTACAGATTAGGATTGCTCTTAATGATATTCATTTAAAGGGTAATAAAAATCATGTATAGAAATAAATTAATAATTAGGTATCCTTAAAATATGCTGACATACAATCCGATGAAATAAACCCACAATTACACATTGCTGACAGAAAAATCCCCGAGTGGGTGGGGGAGAGTGCTGACCGGTTGATTCATGCCTTTCATCCCCAACTCACCCGATATTTCAATTAACGTGATCTAATCTTTTTATTTATTGGACCACCCTTCGTACGTGATGTTTGGGTTACCGGTGTTTTTTTGTATTCTTTGGAGATGTCATCGATTTTTGATATTGCATTGAAATTGAAGGAAACCGATAGGAGGATTCAGTTGAGCTGGGGAGCATTCGGGAAGCTCCGTCACATATTCTCGTCATCTATACCACAAAGCCTCAAAGTCTTTGACCAGTGCGACCCGTTATGACCTTTTTTTGGTATCGGGGGGAAACCTTAAAAAGGTACCCGACACCTTGGGAGAGGATACCGGATTATGTGGGATTTGACTGCACTAAAACCTCCTCGGTGGCCTGCCGCTGCGCTTGGGGAGGACTCCGGGATCTCCAGTGGAACGCACCGGTGACCTCCACGCGTAGTGCCCAGAATGGGCTCATCTTCGGGAGAGCAGATATGCTCTCCTGTACCTTCCGATGCTTACGGCGGCATGCGGCGTACGTCCACGCACACACCACGTCCTTCCCGGGGCTGCTGGCTGGGCGGATCAACACTCACACCGTCCTCAACCCCGGTAGCCCCCTTTTAGTCGCCTCTTACGATCAGGCAGGGGAAACCGTAGCTCTATTCTTAATCCCGAAGCCACAGAGACTACCCGTTATGAGCTACGGTGCCTAAACGTGGACACTGATGATGGGACTGCTTCAATGGAGAGAGCTATGTATGCTTGGTGTGTCCCTTCGAGATATGATCCGAAATCAGGAAACCTGGAGGAGGACTAAAGTCACTGACATAGCTCTAAGAGCTAATAAGCTGAAGTGGCAGTGGTCTGGTCACATCTGCCGAAGAGCCAACAATCATTAGACGAGACGGCTTTTGGAGTGGAGTCCGCGTTCAGGCAAACGTAGTGCAAGTGCAAACACCCTCCTGCGAGGTGGCGGGAAGTAAATGGATTCGTAGAGCCGAAGATCGGGCTCGGTGGCACGCCTTGGGAGAGGCCTGTGTCCAGCAGTGGACTAATATGGGCTGATAAAAGACGAAAGATGAAGAAAATTGATATTTTTACCACAAGCGGTTACCTATCTCAAACGTGACCATGCACGTTTGGCTTAGCTTCGTATATCGCTGCGTTCTACACCACCCGTCGGGTCATACGCTCGTATCCACTAACTTCTACCTTTTTTGATTGATTGATGTTATTTTCGTTAAAACTATAAAATATAAAACTCATACACTATATTATGCCTATTGTTCTGGGGAAAGCCTTTATAACCTAACTAGAGGTCCCCACGTGGTTTCACCCGCGTTAGAAAGGGTCGGTAAATTATCGATTTTTAATATAGTAATGGTTCACTATTTGATTATAATGTCTTACACATGAGATATAGTTTTTTTTTAATAAGCTTGTTTTGTATGTTACTTTTTATTTTGGTGTACAATAAAGCATATTTGTATTTGTATTTGTATATAGATATATGTATTCTGTGACTTTATTGTAGGACTATTAAGATAAACATTTCAATCATACATTACATTATAATAATATGTTATAATCATATATAATCATACATTATAATAATATGTAACTCTAGCGGTTTTGGCAGCGCACGAATAGCTCGCAGATTTTTTCCTACTTACTTGACACTTTTATCATCATATTTTAGACAATTCATGCAATATCTTTATGAATTGTTGCCTTTGTGTTATTCTGGTGTATAAGCTATATTGTTGTTAAGTTCATTAAAATCTATTCAGTAGTTTTTACGTGAAAGAGTAAAAAACATCCATATTTACAAACTTTCGCGTTTATAATATTATCTTGGAATAAATACGTATAGAATGAGTGTCTTCATACAAGCGCGCTGTCAAAATTGAAGCACTAAATAGAGTCCTGCAGCTGTCACATCTGATAAACAAAATATTTTTATTTTGACAAAATTAACTATAAAATACTACAAAATATTGAAAAGACTGTTTAAAGTTATTTTATTAGATTTCTTTTGTTTTTAAAATGTTGTGATAAAATTTAACCTTAAGTCTTACGGAGTCTTACTTATTATTGGCACCAATCAACATGCTTGAATTTGGGCGCGCGAACTTGGTTTCTATAATGTAATTGTAATTATTCTAAGTATGATGACAATATTTGCCTGTCCCCCTCTCCATACAGCCTCTTCAGCTTTAGTCCTGTTACAAAAACAACCCCATCCCTGTTAACAGCATTCAACAAGTCAAAAAGAAAGATTAATGAATACGCAATGAGTTTGAAATTAAACTCAAACAATGGTCCCCGAACGGACAACTTTGAACTTTGTAATGCGCATCGCTGAACATTATCAATGTCTTATGAAGGAATCTTAAAATTAGAAGAAAAACTTCTAAGATGATTTTTTTATTTGTTAAACGTTCTATTGAAATTTTTAATAAAAGATGAAGATTTTTTTTTGTCAATTATGGCATCGCAAACTCTGTGCATACTGCCAGCGTCAACTATAATTTTTGCATCAATTTTTTGCCAGTTTCAATGAAACTGGACGAAGTAATAACAAAGTCAGTAAGTAAGTCGTCAGTAATCAGTCAGTCTAGTCAGTCCAACATTCAAGTAAAGCGATGGCTACTTTACAAGAACATGTCCGATGGAATTTTGGAGGCAAGCAGAAAAAACATATTTTCGCACTGTTATTCTATTTCACAAACACTCGTGCACTGTAATTAACCTATATCGAACAAAATGCCATCAACTTTATCCGATATAACTCAAAAATACACCAAGAAAATGAAAATAAAACAAGAGCACAATATGTCTTTTTCGACTTCCCGCCAAAACTCCCCAAGATGAAGATTGTAACAAGACGAATTTTTTGACGTGAGAACGTCTAATCGATGAACGCCGGCTGCACGCATGAAAAAGGATGACTCATTGTAACGTTACGCTCATTGTACGTTACGTTGAGGCTTGAGCGTTTGCCTTGTGCCGCATCTGCCGCGCCGCATTTCGTCGACTGTTTGTAAAGTGAAGTGAAAAGTTAATATAAACTTTCGTCCGTAAACCGACTTTTTTCCGTTTTTTTACCCTTTTGTTTTACTATGATACAAAATATTAGAAATAGTGTACATATTAACTAAAAAACTAAATAACATGTGTTTTTTCGACTTCCCGCCAAAACTCTGCCGTTTTTTCGTTTCAAATGTGCGAAACGTCAAGATTTGACATTTTTAAGAGCAAAAAATAACATGTGTAAAGGTGTCCGAAACGGAGTTTTGGCGGGAAGTCGAAAAAGACATATTGTGCTCTTGTTTTATTTTCATTTTCTTGGTGTATTTTTGAGTTATATCGGATAAAGTTGATTTTGTTTGATATAGGTTAATTACAGTGCACGAGTGTTTGTGAAATAGAATAACAGTGCTAAAATATGTTTTTTCTGCTTGCCTCCAAAATTCCATCGGACACGTTCTAGTAAAGTAGCCATCGCTTTACTTGAATATTGGACCTTGGACTGACTAGACTGACTGATTACTGACGACTTACTTACTGACTTTGTTATTACTTCGTCGGCTTCGTCCAGTTTCATTGAAACTGGCAAAAAATTGATGCAAAAATTATACTTGACGCTGGCAGAGAGTTTGCAATGCCATAATTGAAAAAAAAAGGTGTCCGAATAAACCGTATACGCGCCGAATAATACTATAGTTTGAAACCACTCTTAAATATATTGAAGTTCGGTACACACCGGCGAAGCCTTTGGCTGAGATGTAGAGTTGGTGATCTGCTCTCCTGAGGATGGGCACGTTCTGGGGCGCCGCGCGTGAAGGACACCGGTGCGTTCCATTGGAGATTCCGGAGTCCTCCCCCAAGCCTTGCAGGCCACCGAGGCGGTTTTGGCTGCAACCCTTTTTTTGCGTCCCACTGCTGGGCACGGGTCTCTCCCACTTATTGGGGAAGCCTGGAGCTTACTCCACCACGCTGCTCCAATGCGGGTTGGTGGAGATGCGGGTTAGTGGCCAACCCGCTGTCGGATGTTTTCAAACCGCCCATAAGGCCGCCGACAAGGTTTGACGACTGTTATCTATCGACAACAACCAGGACCGACGGCTTAACGTGCCCTCCGAAGCACGGAAACGCGCATGAAATTTTTGCCACTAGCGGTCATCCATCTCACACCCGACCGCGCCCGTTTGTCTTAGCTGGGTAGATCGCTTGCGTTCTACGCTCGCCGCTGGGCCATGCGCGCTTCAAGGCGGTTTTGGTGCGGTACAAATCCCACATAACCCGGTATCCTCTCCCAAGGGGCCGGGTACCTTTCCAATTAATATTCTACAATAGAAGTCAGTAAGAGTCATGTTTTTCAGTTTATATTAAAGTTTATTATCGCTGAAAATTAGATTAAATCGATATACTCTAAAAATAGAACTTGTGTGTTTTTTTTTGATATCTTTGTGTACAAAATTAATAAATAAATAAAATAAAACCAAGCTGGATCAATCTATCGACCCCGAAACCCTGGATACTAAATTTCATCAAAATTGTTGGAGCTGTTTCCGAGATTCAAATCTATACTAATATATAAAGCTGAAGAGTTTGTTTGTTTGTTTGTTTGAACGCGCTAATCTCAGGAACTACTAGTTCGAATTGAAAAATTCTTTTTGTTTTGAATAGTTCATTTATTCGGGAAGGCTATAAGGCTATACATATAAGGTATAATATAACATAACACCATTCTCCACATAAAAGTCCACACGGACGTAGTCATGGGCGGCCGCTAGTTATACATATAAAATTTACAAGATTTGCTCGTTTAAAGATATTAGAAATTAAATGAAAATATTTTATTTGCACAAATATGGGTGAAAAAGGTTTAAACAAATTATTTAGAGCTCTATTTTTACCCCTTAGGGTGTACATTTTTTTTTAAATTAGTAGATTTTGTTATAGTGGCAAAAATTCATCATCTATGAAAATTTGTATTGTCTGCCCATCACGGTTTATGAGATACAGCCTGATGACAGCCAGGCGAACGGACAGCGGAAGCTTAGTAATAGCATCCCGTTGGCACCCTTCGGTACGGAACCCTAAAAAAGATATCTTCCCCGCTCGGAATCGAACCCAGGAAAGATACACCTAAACTCACCCAAACCTTGTTGAACAGGTACGGGCGCAAAGACAACATCCCTTTGTGTATCCATTAATATTTAAATAAGGGGTGCTTAGTGATGTATGAGTGGGGTGAAATTGTCGATATTTGTCTCCGTTTTCACTGATTTTCTACTCCATTTCTTATCTTGATGGAATGACAGATCAAGTACGGACCTGCAGATGATTTAAAGACGAAGTTTATAAAAATGAGATGTTGATTGAATTATTAGTTCCTTTGAAGAATTTCTGTTATAGTAGATTATAATGAACTATGTATGCCGTTATATTAGGGAAGACCTATGTCCAGGATTGCATTTTTATTTTTAAAGGCTCATGTTTTAGTGGGTTACTTCACTGTCTACAAGCATAGGATAATTTGCAAGAAATAATTAAAGTACTATAAATTTTCGTTAATACGTATTATCGAATAGGGTCTTGGACACAATGCACAAAAAAATTCAAAATCCTTAAAAAGGTAGCACTAAATCACGCTTGGAAAGCAATTTAATTGGTAATTCTTTTTCATACATGATTTTTACTACCGCTTAGATCAATAATAATGAAGTCAATTGAATATATATGATAAGTGACGTCACTTATCATTTTCTCATACAAAATGTACCTATGTGGATGTCACGTTTTGACAGCTCATTAAAAGTATCTCAATTGACTTGGTACTCCAAGACCGGATTCATTTGTTTGAAGGACGATAGTACAAGGTTATATATATATTAAATATACTTAATATATTAAATATACAAGTGCACACGTCCATATTCATCACAACTAGAACCAAAGAAAACAAATGGAGCTTAATATGGCTGCAACCCTTTTTGCGTCCCACTGCTGGGCACGGGTCTCTCCCCTTTATTGGGAAGGCCTGGAGCTTACTCCACCACGCTGCTCCAATGCGGGTTGGTGGAGATGCGGGTTAGTGGCCAACCCGCTGTCGGATGTTTTCAAACCGCCCATAAGGCCTCCGACAAGGTTTAACGACTGTTATCTATCGACAACAACCGGGACCGACGGCTTAACGTGCCCTCCGAAGCACGGAAACGCGCATGAATTTTTTTGCCAATAGCGGTCACCCATCTCACACCCGACCGCGCCCGTTTGGCTTAGTTGCATAGATCGTTTGCGTTCTACGCTAACCGCTGGGCCATGCGCGCTTCATGCGAGCTTTATATAAATACGTTAAACTCCAATGCAAAATACCTTTACGCTCATAACAACCTTACCCCCGTTTTTGTGAAATCATCCCCCTCGCTAACCCCTGATTAGCCGGCGGCGGAGCACCCCTTTGTCGCGTCAATTAATATTTAAACAAGAACGTCTTTAGTGATGTGCGACTTTTTATCGATATCGATAATTGGATAACGGCTAGCTACTGTTATCGATATCGTATCGATATTCGTGTGAACACAAAATGAGCCTTGATCTCCGACAATAAGAATCATTTTAGTCATACCTGCGTAATCTTCTGTTTGTGGACAATATCTGGTCGTTTGTTCCAAGTACCGCTGGGCGGACCAAATTTTATCATAATTTAAATTAAATTTATTTTTTGTAAATAAAAATTTGTATAAAGGATAGCTTTGCGGAACTTTAGGTTAGGCTGGAAAGTTAGGTTTAAATTATAATGCAACAATTCACAGAACATTATTTTTAGGTAAATGAAATAAAAATACTTTATTGCTGACTGTTTCCATCAGATGAAATATGTTTAAATTATGATATGGGCAGCAAACACATCGGACATACAATATTATTAATTAAAATTATCTTAAGCATAGCGCTTAAACATTCTTTTAATTCTCTGTCCATTTCATTAATTTAGTATTTTATCTTAAGCATAGCGCGTAAACACTATTTTAATAACTTTTAATTTCATTAATAGGATAGCATTTTAAAATCTGTTTAGAATATTCTAAACGGTACCTCAGCTTTTCGACCCATCCACCGCATATGCTTATAACTTTCACGTATTGTGTAAAATTTTATCGTGAAAATAGAAACTAATCATCGGTATTATCATATCCGTATGCCCGTGTCACATCACTACTAAACCCGCAGGCGTTGAGTTCCAATTAGCCAGAATAAACACACGGACACACACACATTTCTTACCGTTTGTGGTATGCTGTGGTAGACCTAATTATTAATTCATTGTAATTGTGTATTTACGCACAGACGAGCTTGCAGGGCACATGGTGTTAAGTGGTCGTTGTAGCCCATGGACACATAAGCATCGTAAGAAAGTTGTATAGCATGGCAGTGCCCAGCAGTAGTACAAAAGAGTTAATAATCTTAGTAAGAAAAGAAAAGAATAACTTTATTGTTGACGGTTAACATAAAGTACTTGGACGAATGAGCGTTGCTCGGATAAAAACAATTTATTTATTGGTTTAATTTCAAACGAAACACTCATTTGCTTAGTGTTACTTGTACTTAACAACGCTATTTGAAATAGCTCCCATTAAAAAAAACACAAAAAATAAAAAAATAAACGCATTGTGGTTTTGATTGAGGTTTGAACCCGGGTCTCAAGTTCCGCAGTCAGCCCACGTAACCATTCGGTCAAGGAAGCTTTAATTCAATTTTTATAGAGCTCTTTCAAATCGACATTGTCATTTCTTTGAACGTCTGATTGGCGAATGGCGTTTGACGGCGTTCTACGCCAAAATATTATTAATACTCTCCAATAGATGTCAGGAAGAATCGTATTTTTCATTATAAAATATATTTAAGTCGATTATCGCTGAATTTTTTTTTAAATTTAAAAATTTCTAAGAGTATAATCTAGCTGGATCCATTTATCACCCCTGAAACCGGAGTTTCATTAAATTCGTCGGAGCCGTTTCCGATATTCAAATAATAATAATTCCTTTATTTCAGGCATCAAGGCCCATACAATAAATACCTACCTTACAGACTAGCATACATAATAATTATAACTTAAAAACTACGTCACACTTTTTGCGGCGATGTGAGCGCGGGTCCGGTGACTTCTGGCGGTCGTCGACGTCCATGATACTTTCGGAACACGACCCCCTTTGGCCACAACTTCTCGTTCATGAAAGTACTGAGTAATTCAGTGGGGACACGCACCGCAAACGAACTAAAGTTCACTGCGTTGCGTGACTCCAACTTCTCAACACTTAATACGAATTTCGTCTTCACCTTCAGGTACTCCACGACATCGGAGGCCTTCGTAGTGAAGTGAAGTCGAGAGACGTAGATGTACGTCGCTGGGATGGCGGGACGCAGCAGATTGTTGTGTCCAGTCGGTGCAGTGCCGCACTGGTTGCGACAGGGAGGCCTCCTCTTTTTCCGCTCCACCTTGATGAAGCCGTCCCTATCGGCCTGCCCCTTAGGCACTGCACTATGAGGGGGTTCCTTGCAAATATTTTCGCTCCCACTCTCGATCCTCAATTTTGAGGAGGTAACGTGACTTGCGCAGGAGACACCTCCGCGGGGGGAGGTAGCGGGCGGGCAGCGGATGCGTCACCGCTTCGCGTCACGCGTCAAAAAAATTATTTATCTATATACAAGAATTGCTTGCTTCGATACAATTAGCTGTTTAAAATTATTATAACAGTTGATATTTTGGCATATAATATTATATTATTAATTAAAATTAAGTAAAATAGAGTTTTATTTAGGATCTCTTAACGGATCATCGGCTTTCGATGCCTATCCACCGCTTGGTCAATGAGAGAAAAAAAGCCTGCGGAAAAAATATTTCTCTAAAAATATTGTTAAGTGTTAGTATTTATTTTTATGCGGAAGCTGCCCAAACCATTTTAGGATATATTATATATATTTAGGATGTTTTGTCTTTAAAAAAAACGGGTTGCACTCCGGTAGTGCCGGCAGAGAAAACTTGAACATTAACGTTGTGCATTTTTGGTATTTTGGAATGGTTAGGGAATTATTTCGCACGAATTGCTTTTATTATCAGTATTGATTTTCTAGTATTTTCAGTAGGTTTTCATTTAGTATTTTTATAAAGTACTCACTCATTTTCTTTCACTATTTCTTCGTCAATTTTTTCATTAATAGATGCACTTTGTTCAATGTCCATATTTTAAATACTTCATACAAACGAATTTTACAATATAGATAGTCGAGCCGTCATCAGTCGTCACCCCTCCGTCTTACGAATTTTCGATCAGGCCACGCGTCCTGACGCGAGTTTAACATTTTTTACCCATCCCAAAAAAAGTGCACAATGCCACTAAAGAAGTTTTCACTTCAAAAATTCGTTTACACTATAGTATTCCTTCTTTTATAAGCATTTGCTTTAGTTCTCTTTAATAGTTAGAACCTGGTAATAATAATTGTTTGTAATGTATGGGTAATTTATTATATACTAGCTGTACCCGCGGTTTCGCCCGCGTTAGAATGGATCATTAGCACGAAGTGAATTTACACCGCAGATTTAATATGTCCTAATGGAAACCTATACGTTTATTGTTCACTATTCCGGAACAAACAGACAAATAGATAGACAGACAGACAAAATAAAAGTAGCCTGAGAAAATAGGTCCAGCCGCTTCAGAGATTAGCCGGAACAAATAGACAGACAGACAAAATAAAAGTAGCCTAAGTTACTCCTTATTACATCAGCTACTTGCCAGTGAAAATCTCGTCAAAATCGCTTCATCCGTTTCAGAGATTAGCCGGAACAAAAAAACAGACAGACAGACACTCCAATTCCATTTATTTGTATAGATTCTAATAGCAAATATTTACAAAGTCTGACATTTCTTATCATCAGTAATGTTGTTATCTGATGCGGGTAAAACCGAGTGGCAAAGCTAGTTTGCTAGCTACTGCTAGAAACTTTCATCTACACACCTGTATCACTGTCAGCATTTAGTTAAAGCCCCTAGTCTAAGTTATGTCAGTCTTGTGAACTTTGTTTTAGCTGACAGTTAAAATTAATATCAATGTAGATGTAATCTGACTAATCTGTAATCTGACTGATTACTGACGACTACTGACTTTGTTATTACTTCGTCCAGTTTCATTAAAACTGGCAAAAAATTGATGCAAAAATTATACTTGACGCTGGCAGTATGCACAGAGTTTGCGATGCCATAATTGAAAAAAAAAACTAAAAAATCATTGAAAAAATGCTTAGACTAAGAATAATGTACTTAGGATTATTGGTCTTTGAAAAAATGTTACTGCTCATATTTGATAAGATTCACATTTGTACAAAATCAGCCGCAAGATATTATTTCTTCTTTTATTCTAATTATTTGTTATTCCGTTATTTTTAACTAAGTCTTCTAATTTATCTGTGTGTCGGTATCTGTGAGATTAGTTTTATTTCAAGCAAAAACTTCTTGACTATGTAAAATGTACTAGAGTCCTATTAAACCTTAGAGCATCAAGGTATGACAGGTATGACACCCGCCAGAGGAGTGGCTAGTTATACAACTTGTGTGTGTGTGTGTGTCGGCGTCAGTGTTGTCGGTGCATAGAAAATGACGTTGTTAATTGAAATTGACATATTTAGAAATGTATGCGTCTGTAACGATGAAAGAATATTTGTGAATGTGTGGCAAAATTAAAATGTGTGCGTTCTTTCCCCGCACCATATTTAATTTTGGCACAAAAATTATGTATCGAAGCGAGGCGCTTTGCCGTCTCTACTGAAGGGTGAATCAAAATTAAAATTTTCATATTTCTGTGATATGTGATGTAGAAATTGTATTGTATTACGTTGAAAAGATGCGGTTACCAACCAGACTTAAATGAGGTGATTTGCCTTCGGAGTAGCAGCGCAAATGTATGAGACCTGAAGCAGGACTCAGGTTTGTTAGAGGCTGTAAGTACCTATATGTTCATTGGAAACAGCTATATACATACAAACTACCTAGACCTAGATATCTTTACATGTACCACTAATCACCTACGTAAAGCTACAGCACGTTACCTGGAGGGTCTTGCTGCTGGCAGCAGTATTACTACTACATAGCTTTACTCCTAACGTAATTCACTATTGTCTTTGGTTTTAACTGTAAGCAAGATGTTGTCAATAAATAAATAAAACTTTCGTCACTTGTTCTACAATGTTGGTGATCCATTTGCCATAATATTTCTTTACTTTTAAGTCAAACATGAACAAACAAAAATGAGCAGCGATGGCCGAGTGGTAAAAAACCGCCGTCTTCGACACGACCGAGTCCAGGTTTAAATCAGCGGCTCGCACCTCTGACAAAGAAATTTGTAATGTGCGCATTTATCGCTGCTCCACGGTGATGGAAAATATCGTGATATTTAATTGATTACGATGTTCTTCATCGCCGTGCATGCCTGAGAGAAATTCATAATTTCTCGAAAGCATGACGTCCACCAATCCGCACTTGGCCGGCGTGGTGGACTATGGCCTAAATCCCTCTCAATTGTGTGAGAAGGAGACCTGTGCCCAACAGTGTGGACATAAAAAAGGTTGGAAAAAAAGTCTAACATAGGCTATAACTTCATTGAATTCTCGATTTACATTTATTCCTTTGTGGAAATGCAGAAAATGACAATGACATTCCTACAAGATCACTCGCAAGTTAAATCCGAAAGTTAACCCCATCCCTTATCTAATTATTTCTTACCCGCAATCCGCGCGACTTTCAATCGCTTGGCAAATTTGTCCGTTACTTTTAATTAAGACTTCAAACGGATAAGAAATAAAAGTTAATTGTCTGTCTCTATCTGTGAGATTAGTTTTTGTTTTAACAAATAACTTTCTGAATGATACCTTAACATCGTTTTTTTAAAGTATTGTTATCTATGTCTTATAGTTAAATAATAATACTTATTAATATTATACTTTTATAGTTACTCGTACGTATAACATTTTAGTTTTAGGGCCTCTTTCACCACCTTCCAGTAAGTGACAAGTACGCTAATTGTCGGTTAAAGTCACTCGTAAATTCAATTTCAATTTCACGATGTCCGAGTAGGACTAATCATATGAGAAACTGACCCGTACTCATAGCTTTTACTTGCCAATTAATTTTACTTGGGACGTAACTAAACAACAACAACTCAACACTAAAGTGACAAGTACGCTAACTGTCGGTTAAAGTACCCGTTACTTCAATTTCAATTTCACGATGTTCGAGTAGCACTAATCATAATGATAAACTGACCCGTAATCATAGGTTTTACTTGCCAATTACCTTTACTTGGGACGTAACTAATCAATAATTTACTTGGAGATAGTGAACGAGGCCCTAAAACTTACGTTTTGACCATTTTCCTCTATTGAGTAAATGATATGCAAAATTTTCTATTTCTTATACGTGGTAGGTACATGAAAGGTAGAAGCGCGCATGGCCCGGCGGTTAGCGTAGAACGCAAGCGATCTATGCAACTAAGCCAAACGTGCGCGGTCGGATATGAGATGGGGGACCGCTAGTGGCAAAAAAAAATTCCGTGCTTCGGAGGGCACGTTAAGCCGTCGGTCCCGGTTGTTCTCGATAGATAACAGTCGTTAAACCTGGTCGGAGGCCTTATGGGCGGTTTGAAAATATCCGACAGCGGGTTGGCCACTAACCCGCATCTCCACCAACCCACATTGGAGCAGCGTGGTGGAGTAAGCTCCGGGCCTCTTCAATAATGGGGAGAGACCCGTGCCCAGCAGTGGGACGTAAAAAGGGTTGCAGCCATACGTGATACAACTTCCTTGTTTCAAACGTGTTTTTTCAGACGGCAAATGTAAAGGCATAATCAAATCCTTTTCATTCATTTTTTAGGGTTCCGAAGCCAAAATGGCAAAAAAACGGAACCCTTATAGATTCGTCTAAACGTAAACTTTCAACGAAAATTGGTTCTAACGAGATGTAGTACGCAGTTTTTGAGATATAGTAAATTTTTCAAAACCGCAAATATAACTTTGTCGTTCATACAAACACTATGAAAAACAAAGTTATTTTTGCTGACGAAAAATAATAATGCTTGCTACTACTGAACTCTTCATGGGCGAGTCCGATTCGCACTTGGCCACTTTTTAAATCTCATTTTGGTATAGTCCGAGAAACATATGAGGGACAGAATTTCGACTATTTTACTCACGATACGATATATTCCTTGCAGAAGGTTTTTTTCTTCAATTATGGCATCGCAAACTCTGCATATTGCCAGCGACAAGTATAATTTTTGCATCACGTTTTTGCCAGTTTCGGTGAAACTGGACGAGTAATAAAAGGTAAAGTCAGTAAGTCGTCAGTATTCAGTCAGTCAAGTCAGTTAGACATTCAAGTAAAGCGATGGCTTCTTTACCAGAACGTGACCAATGGAATTTTGGAGGCAAGCCGAAAAAAACACATTTTAGCACTATTATTTTAATACACAACACTCGTGCACTATAATAATTAACCTAGATCGAACAAAATGCCATCAAATTTATCCGATATAACTCAAAAATACACCAAGAAAGTAAAAATAAAACAAGAGCACAATATGTATTTTTCGACTTGCAGAAAGTTAATAATATTTTTTTCTTATAAGTACAGAAAACGTCAAAAATCTCTCAGCGCTCTTTTCATCTCAAACTTAAAGGTTTAAATCGAAAGGGTTGTAACAGCTAATGGGGTGTAGTGATAAGAAAGACACTGATAAAAGGTCGTTAACATTCAGCCGCCGTCAGTCACGCCCATGAAGTTTTTAATTAAATATTTAAATTCATACTGCGGCCGAGATAGCGCTGTGCATAGCGGGATTGTGAGGTTTTGAGACTTAAAAAATAATCTACTGTATCCATCCTGTATTCACTTACTTAGTGTATTATGACATATTTAATGCTTGTAATTGTTATAATTTAATGATTATTATTTTTAAAAGAAGTGTATCCTTTAGTACTAATTTTTAATAAAATTAAATGATGTCGTTACTTCTCGTAAGTTCTGATTACATTGACCAACCTGCAGGGGCCGACCCGGCATACATTGCTGGTTATCTGAGTACATTGTAATAAAACACTCAAGATAACCAGCAATGTATGCTAAATCGGACCCTGCAAGTTGGTCAATGTAATCAGCCCTTTAGATAGTATTGTAATATATTTGTACGCCCAATGCGGCAAAATAAGCGCACTACCTATGTATGGAATTACAACTATCCAACTTATTTACATTATTTGACAAATAAATAATTGAATTGTATTGAACTGAATTCATTTAATTAATATATCTTTAATTAAATGAATAAGTTTATCTATACTAATATATATAGCTAAAGAGTTTGTTTGATTGTTGGTTTGAACGTGCTAATCCCAGGAACTAATGGTTCGAATTAAAAAAATATTAATACCAATGTCAACGCGGTAGATGTAGCGGGCGTCCGCTAGTGTTTTAATAAAATTTACTCGTTAAAAACATATTAATCAAATTGGTGGCATTTTGTTCTATATAGGTTAATTACTGCATGAGTGTTAAATTTGCGAAAATGTATCTTCCCGCTTGCCTCCGAAACTACATTAAACACGGTAATGTAGCGATCGCTTTACTGGAATATGTGATTGACTTGAGTGACTGATTATTGACGTCTGACTTCACTTTGACTTTGATGACATCGCCCGGTTTCAAAGAAACGGACAAACACTGGGATCAAATGTTCACATGACAATGGGAAAATGGTCAAACGACCGAGACGCCATTTTTAAAGAAAAAGAGAATGAATAAAGTATCAACCACACTTATTCCTACTAGCTTCCGCAAGATCTCCAATACGAATTGCTCAGCCAGCCGCACCAACACACCCTCTTGTCTTAATATTAGCACAATTAAAATATAATAATATTATTTTACGAAATATGATTTTTCGACATTCTTTCATAATATTCAATAACATCATCATCATAAATATTATAATCTATACATCTTCTATACAAATAAATGAAATTGGAGTGTCTGTTTGTAATATTAAAATGACCTCTTTTTACTACAAGCATATGAATGTATGTATAAACCTATATACAGTACATATACCAAAATATTTTTTTACAATTTTTGTCCGTCTGTCGGTCTGTCTGTCTGTTTGTTCCGGCTAATCTCTGAAACGGCTGGACCAATTTTGACGGTACTTTGACTGGCAGGTAGCTGATGTAATAAGGAGTGACTTAGGCTACTTATATTTTAGAAAAACAAATAAATAAAATTAGAGTGTCTGTTTGTAATATTAAAATTACTGGTCGCAGACACAGCTATAACAATAAAAATATTATCTGCGTAGGCAAATATTTTAAATTTAAAAGTATGGAATTCATTAGGACACATGAAATATTCACTTCATGCGCGGGTTTCATTCTAACGCGGGAGAAACCGCAGGGCAAAGCTAGTATATATAAATTTTGAGCTATAAAATTTTAGCGACACCATATCTTTGTTTTGAGAAAAGCCTCTCAATTCCTCTTAAAATCGAGTTAATTTTCAAGCCCATTCACAGTTCAAATCCACGTGCTATTAACCCCTGAGTCTGACAGCTAAGTGTATTTTAATATATAAGACCCACTTGACAGGGGAATATGAATTTATGTGCCGAAGGGCCCCAGTAATGGCTTCACTCCTTTACAGCGCCACTTTACCTACCGGGTGAAATACGTTAGGTACGGAGATATGACAAACCAATATTCGAATCGCGGTTTTAAATTTATTTTATTAACACACTAAAAAAATAGGTTATCAATCCGGTCTTGGGCTACCAAATTAATTGAGATACTTTTAATGAGCTGTCAAAACGTGACATCTCCATACATTTTGTGTAAGAAAATGATTTTTTTGGAGTTTTGGCGGGAAGTCTGAATGTCATGTCACATGTTTTGCTCTTGTTTTATTTTTATTTTCTTGGTGTATTTTTGAGTTATATCGGATAAAGTTGATGGCATTTTGTTAGATATAGGTTAATTACAGTGCACGAGTGTTGTGAAACAAAATAACAGTGCTAAAATATGTTTTTTCGGCTTGGCTCCAAAACTCCATCGGACATGTTCTGGTAAAGTAGCCATCACTTTACTTAAACATCTGACTGACTAGACTGACTGATGCCTGATGACTTACTGATTTTTTCTATGACTGCTTCGTGACGCAAAAATTATACTTGACGCTGGTAATATGCACAGAAAAAAATCCGTTGTTGCGCCATATGGAAAAATGTTGAAAATAGTTGAATTAAACCCATAATTATTGCAGTTTGGGCCATTCTCTTCCATGTTTCTCAATCATTAAAGAATGCAACAAAGACACGCAGACTATTCTCATTAAAATATCAGCACATTAACAGTTGCACTATTTCTGGACTCTCTAAATCGTTTGTGACACACGGACTGGAAGTATGGATATTCTATATGACGAAGTCCGATCGGCCCTGATTATCGTCAGTGGCGGATATAGGATTTCAGTTTGGAGGAAGGACCCCTCTCCTTCAGGAGGGGGGTTAATGACTGAAATGTTCACAACATTCATAGCCGAACGGACTTCATGAACATCTATAAACTTTTTTCTAGATTCCTTAGGCTTCAAAAGAAACGAAAAAAAAAACAGATACAAACTCAAGGAATCTGATGGCACAATTTTTTTCCTGCCATTACTACTATTCTTTCACAACGTTTAATAATAAGGTTTCACACTCATAGCCCTACAATAGGGTAGATACCCTGTGTCGTGGGTACCATGGACATACACAGAGACACACACACACACAGACCGAGAACAGAAATTTAAACTCATCATTACTTAGTTTAATTTTTGCATCGCCAGAAACGAACCCGGGATCCTTCGATTGGCCGTCCGGCATGGTAACGATTGCGCCACGCAGGTCGTCAAAATATTATTTAAATATCGATTTTTCGAAATAAATTATCGAATACAACTTCTTTCTGAAAATAATATTTTTCTTAGAAAACTTCATTTTTGTTATAACTTTTATTTATTTAACATAAAAATCGAAAGAAGAGAGTGTACCTTCTTCTTCTTTATGAATGACGTCTTCGTAGTTTGACCACTTTCCCATGTCAAGAGGATATTTATAACATACAGTTTTTGCCTGTTTGGTTGTAACCGGACGTTAATCGTCCGGGTACCTTTAAAACGGGTCAAAGCGGGCGAAGCCGCTGGCGGAAGACTAGTATAATATAAATTATGTGTCACGTTGTTTGTCTGCGATGGACTTCTAAACTACTTAACCGATTTTAATAAAATTTGCACACCGTGTGCAGTTTAATCCAACTTGAAACATAGGATAGCTTATATCTCAATTTATAGTCGCAATATTAATTTATTTCTGATACTTTAAGGCAGGACAACATCTGCCTGGTTCACTAGTTAGCTTATATTGATCAAAATGTCATTAACTTTATTCGTCATAGCTCTTGCCACATTCCACAAAGCCTGTTTGTGCCAGATTCGTTGAAACTTAACTAGTATAGGGAAAGTCAGTAAGACGACTTATTTAATTCAGTCAGTCAAGTCAGTCAGATATTCGAGTAAAGCAATGGCTTATTTACCAGAACCTGGACGAAGGAATTTTGGAGACAAGCTGAAGAACATATTTTAGCACAAGACTCGTGCATTATAATAACCTATATCTAACAAAATGCCATCAACTTTATCCGATATATCTCAAAAATTCACTAAGAAAATGAAAATAAAACAAGAGCACAGTCCTTGCCGACTTCCTGCCAAAACTCTTTCAAAAGCGTTCTTTTAAAGCCGTGTGTATCGCTGAAGTCAGAGGTTGCAAACCATTGGCTCGCCATTAAATTATTCATAGAGTAGGAATGGTTTATTTTCGCAGGGGGAGGTTTTTACGGAAGTTTTGATCTTTTATTTAGGACTGCAAAGAACTCTTTTGAAGTTAGCCGCATATGCATGAAATTGTTCTGTTATACGAATAGGTTATTTATTTTTTAACGTTAAAGTTTTGCTTTTACTTTTTGTTACTGAATATCCGTAATTAATGATGGTGAGAAACGGAGATAGTTATTAATTAAACTGTGAATAAAAAGAAAAGTGTTATTGGGCCAAGTAAACACATAGGTTTAGAGGAAAATAAATTTGTTTCAGTTTTGTGTATGAGTAGTTCTTAAGGGTACAGCCATTTTATTAGGTCAAGCGAAGCGAGCCCTAGCACTATCCCACAACCAGAGCATTTTTGAATTACACTGTACTTTATAACTATAACGCCTATAGATTTGTGCTTTAACATACGAGTAATAATTTTAATTAATTTATAGTTGATAGATTCATGTGTTGTCTATTTAAAAACTTTTTAACAAAAAAATAAATAAATTGGTTGTCTGTAAAGTCGGTTTAGGGACGATAGTTAGTTAGTTGTAGAAAACCACATTAACTTTTCACTTCACTTTATAAACAGTTGACAAACGGCGCAAGCCGAACGCTCAAGCCTTAACGTAACATTACAAGCGTCGATCGTAACGTACAATGAGTGTAACATTACAATGAGTCATCCTTTTTCGTGCGTGTAGCCAGCGTTCATCAATTTATCAGACGTTGTCATATCATGTCATGACATAACAAACTAAAACAGTAGGCGCCTACTTATCATTTGATTTTTTTTTCATAATTAGACTAAAAGCAATTTTAGATTTGGTGTTCATACAGAACGAAATGTAAACCATGGGCCCGATTCCAAAATATTTTAAGGAGTCATAACCATTCGTAAGAAATTACCTACAAATTAATTCTTATTTTATAATCTGTTTATCCTATAAAATGGAAGATTAAAATCAAACTTCTCTTAAGAAGTTATAGTGGTGGGCGCGGTGTGCGATGGGTGACGGTTAGTGGCAAAAAAAAATGCGCGTTTCCGTCCTTCGGAGGGCACGTTAAATAAACCGTCGGTCCCGGTTGTTGTCGATAGATAACAGTCGTTGAACCTTGTCGGAGACCTTATGGGCGATTTTAAAACATCCAACAGCACGTTGGCCACTTACCCGCATGTGAAAAAAGTGTGGGTTGCTCGATGGTACAGAGCGCCCCACGCTGTTTTCTCAGTAATACGTATCTACTAGTAATTTTTGTTCATTATTATTTTCTGCTTAATTTAAAGATTATTTTTGTAATTTTTTCTTAAAAAGCGTGTTTTTAGTTTTTTGAACTTTATTTATTTTTCATTTTTTAGTTCGAATTATTGTTAATATTCGTTTATCAAATTCTCGAAATTATATAATCTCATGAAATTATGGTATTGCCACCGACTCTTGATAAGTGTCCAAAGTTTGAATGAAATCTGTCCGTTGAAAGTGGGCCAAAATCGAGTCCAAAGGAGAGTTAAAAGCAAGCTGAAAAACTCACAAACATACAGGTGAAGCTAATAAAAGCATGTTAAAAATACTCATCGACTTAAATTCCTCCTTTTATTTTCGTCAGCTAAAAATGTTATTGAGCCATCAGTTTCGAACCCGCGCCTGTCAACACGTCTTTACCGGTGACTTGGCACCCGCCGGGAGGTGACAGATGCTCATCAATTATTTTACGCTACTTATTATTTACTAATACACACACAGCAGAAAAACGAAAAAAAATAACCTTGGTTACACATACATTATGTATATGCTCTTTTGATGAACGGCCTTTTTTGTATCGGGGGGAGGGGGATGCCTTCAAAAGGTACTCCGGAACCTTGGGAAAGGCACTAAAACCCCCTAGGTAGCCTGCCACTGCGCTTGGGGAGGACTCCGGGATCTCCAGGGGAACGCACCGGTGTCCTCCACGGGCGGCGCCCTGGAACGGGCCTACTTTGGGTGAGCAGATGTGATCTCCTGCACCTACCGATGCTTACGGTGGCATGCGGTCACGCACACACCGCCGTCCTTCCCGAGGCAGCTGGCTGGACGGATCGAGCTCCCACTCTCACCGCCCGCGCCCGGTAGCCCCCTTTTAGTCGCCTCTTACGATCAGGCAGGGGATACAGTAGCTCTGTCATTTACCCCGAAGCTACAGGGACTTTCGATAAGCCCTATGAGCATCGCATACCGTGAAGTGAAGACGTCATACCATAAGTCACATCCATCAACAATTTGGCACAGAGCTGGCGACCCGAATGCATCTCCACTAATCATCAACAGATCATTTCAGCGCGCGGTATTTTAAGCTTGTTAACGAGCAAGTTATGACTGTAATAATAATTAGGTACATTTATTTGTAGTAACTGCGGCTAGTACAACATATTGTTTTAAATAACTATTCCGGAGTTTTGGCGGGAAGTCGAAAAAGACATATTGTGCCCTTGTTTTATTTTAATTTTCTTGGTGTATTTTTGAGTTATATCGGATAAAGTTGATGGCATTTTGTTTGATATAGGTCAATTACAGTGCACGAGTGTATGTGAAATAGAATAACAGCTAAAATATGTTTTTTCTGCTTGCCTCCAAAATTCCATCGGACACGTTCTAGTAAAGTAGCCATCTCTTTACTTAAATGTTGGACTGACTAGACTGACTGATTACTGACGACTTACTGACTTTGTCATTACTTTGTCCAGTTTCATTGAAACTGGCAAAAAAATGATGCAAAAATTATACTTGACGCTGGCAGTATGCACAGAGTTTGCGATGCCAAAATAAAAAAAAACTATTCCGACTGAACTGACAACCTGCGTGACGCAATGGTTACCATGCTGGACTGCCAATCGGAGGGTCTCGTGTTCGATTCCCGGCGAAACAGAAATTTCATTGATGGGTTTAAATTTGTGTTCTCGGTCTGAGTGTTTGTGTTTCTCTCTTTGTATGTGTCCATGGTACCCACGACACAGGGTATATCTACCCTACTATGGGACTATGAGTGTGAAATGTTATTTATTTACTTATGACGACCTACGTGGCGCAATGGTTACCATGCCGGACTGCCACTGCCGGTCTCGGGTTCGATTTCCGTCGAACAGAAATTTGAATAATGAGTTTAAATTTGTTTTCTCGGTCTGAGTGTTTGTGTTTCTGTCTTTGTATGTGTCCATGGTACCCACGACACAGGGTATATCTACCCTACTGTGGGACTATGAGTGTGAAATGTTATTTATTTACTTGTTCTCATAATATTATTTTGGTTCCACTGGAGTACGGTACTAAATAGCGCTAAGTATAATCAGCCTCCAAAGTAGCAGAGTAGCTTTAGACAAGAACTCGCCTTGAGGTTGTATGTAGATGTCAAACGAGTTCAGCAACTAATTAAAAACACAAACTTTTGGTGGGAAGTTGAAAAAGACATATTGTGCTCTTGTTTTATTTTTATTTTCTTGGTGTATTTTTGAGTTATATCGGATAAAGATGGCATTTTGTTTGATATAGGTTAATTATAGTGCACGAGTGTTGTGAATTAAAATAACAGTGCGAAAATAGATTTTATTCGGCTTGCCTCCAAAATTTCATTGGTCACGTTCTGGTAAAGAAGCCATCGCTTTACTTGAATGTCTGACTGACTTGACTGACTGATTACTGAAGACTTACTGACTTTACCTATTAGGTATTACTTGTCCAGTTTTAACGAAACTGGCAAAAACGCAAAAAATATACTTGAACTTAGCAATATGCAGAGTTTGCGATGCCATAATTAAAGAAAATAAATAATGTAGTTTAAAAAACTAAAAATTACGCTTATGTAAAAATACGAACTAAAAAGTAAAAAATAAGAAAAAAATGTATATTACTGTAAAAAAAGCGTGGGGTGCATGGTGTCAATAGTATCTTAAAAACCACCCCACTATTTTTTTTACAGCAATATTTTTTTACTTTTTAGTTCGTATTTTCACAAAAGCGTGTTTTTTAATTTTTTAAAGTACATTATTTATTTTTAATTTCTTAGTTGGATTTCATATTATTGCATTGTCATCGGCCCTTGATATGCAAATTTTCAAGTAAATCACACTTAGAAGTAGGTGAAAATGAAGTTAAAAGATTCCGTTACATACATACAGGTCAAGCTAATATAAACGTGTTAAAAAAGGAAAAAGGAGAAAAAAATTATGGAGCCAATTAAAAAATAATTTAGACTCGTGACATAGATAGTAAATCATTTAAGCAAGTCTAGACTCGGCTTTTAGTGACGCATTAGTGTTAGACCAACCTTTTAGCCTGCATTAGAGGCGAGACATGTTTAGAGGTGGATGAATTTGGAAACTGGAAACTGTATGAAAATTGTTTGCGTCTCTTTTTTAATGAAAAACATTTGGTGTTGGTGGTTTTGTAGGTGGTAGAACTATTATGGTTCGCCCGGCATAAGATAATTTTTGGTGTCTTTTTCTACATTTTATCAGAATTTTAACAAGTCTCTTAGAAGGTAAGGTTTGTACTAGACAAAAAAAAAGTCAAACAAGTCCTGTGCCGCAAGGCTTATTACGATCTTAAGGACTATTTAATTGATAAAAAAGCTTGGGATTGAGCTGTAGTCCCACAAGGCTGTTTCTATAACTGATGTAATAGACTTAAATGAATTAAATTGCCTATGTTAGCAGATGGCTGTGGGACGACATTGACACATGCGGTAGCTGTCACGTATGTTCCTTATCGGCCCATAGCTACTCTGTAAGAAAGTTAGCTATTGTATACCCCATATTTTAAAACAGGGCTGAAGTTTTTCTCCGTCTGCTCTTTTCTTCAGCTCAGCATTGCCTAAGCGCACCCAGAGCAGACAGGACAAAAAATAACGTTCACTAAGAGTTTGTAAAGGAACCGTACAGTGAATAAAGAATATTTCATTTCATTTCATTTCATTTCTCTTACAAGTTGCAAAATACTCTTTTTTTATACTTTATAAGCTCATTGATTTACTATTAACAAAAAGAATATCTTTTTTAATACAAAAAGGAAGATAACAAGAGAGAAATGAAACAAAACGACAAAACTCTGTCTTTGTGTAAATTTGCCAAGTTTTTTTACGTTTTAAGAGCAGAATATTCACGATCTTATAAATATTCAGAGGATTAGGGCGTATTGTCTTATCCTATAATAGGTTCGTCAGGGTTGGCACTTCTTATAAAAAGAAAACAAATGTGTTGTGGATACCATGGATATAATATACAAATACAAGAAAATAAACATCTGAACTATGAACGCAAACTTAAATCATTATTTAAATTTTTTATCAAAATTTTAGTTTGGTTTTAAGTTTAGGCTGAAAATTATTTTGACAGACATCCGAAAATGGTATACTATTTTTAAAACTACATAAAATTTTAAAATCTCATTAAAAATTTAAATAGTCAATAATAAAATATTTTATTTTTTAATTTTTTCTTCCTCGTTGGGAATTGAACCCAGGAGCTTCCGAATGTCCGGCAATCCGATAAAATATGGATGAACCGATTTCATCTTTCTATACTTTATACGACAGTTCTTTTTAACAACACAACCTAGACAACACTGTACCCGTTTCTGAATCACGCTTACGATGTTATTGCGCAGGTTGTATAAGTAGTTTGACAAGACACGTCGCCACGCCGAAAAAGATGTCGTCACATCAGATGTTTGAAATTTAAATGAGTTTGCTGAAGTGAAGTAGTTTTATTGTATTTCTATTGTATTTTGTATTAGTAGTAATGTGTAGTTTTTGAAGTGAGTGCTTGTAGAGTTAAGGCAGTAGAGCTATAAACTCGGCTTTACAAGAGATCTAATATTTTTTTGGCTTTTTGAGCCATAAATAGTGGGTCATTTTACATGAAAATGTTTTTGGTGGTAATTTCTTCCTTGATTCTTTTTATGTTGGTTGCAGTACTTACAGCTTTAGTGTAATTATTCCTCATGATCAAATAAAAACAAAAAATTTTTTTTTCTTTTTTTGTTTAGGTACGTTGGGGTAAGATCGTGAATGGGTTAAGAACGTATAAGTTAAATATCTACCGAATTAGTGGTTATTTTTTATACTCGCAACATAGTGCGAGGCGCCAATTTGTTTTGCTACTTCCTTCAGTTACGTAAAACGTTAAAAACGTAAATAGTTCCTGCTATGTTTTTAAACAAAATAAATTATTCAAGAAGTATGTTGTAGCAAGTATAAGATCGGATATTTTCTTTTTATAAACCTTATGCTTTTAGCTATTTGGGTGATTTTAGAGAGTATTCCGGTCTTTCCCCTACATCGTCCGTTCTTTCCCATGTTTTTTGAAATGTATGTCCGTACTTTAAACTCGCATAACTCAGTAGTCGTTATGTCTGTGCAAACGAGAAAATATTTTTCTTATAGCTTGTTTATTGATTATCAGTTTTTACTTTATTTTTTACGCTGGTTGGTATAGATTATGAGAAAAAAAAATTGCCAACATCTTACGAATGCAGCTAAAAACCATCCGAACTTACCCCAACATACTATAATCGTACACAATATTAACTATATTTATATATCATTAAATTTTTTGTTTAAACAATTCTGTATTATCGAAATATAGAGCGATGCCTCAGACGGAAGCTAGTAATTTAAATATGTTTTGTGGCAACCCTACTCGATGCTAATGAATATAAAGCAGCGAAACCCTGGCGGCGATTCTTGTTTCTTGCCTTTTTGGTTTTAAACGGAGGAATGTTTTTAAAATTTAAATATTTCGGAGCGACGGTTGGTCACGGCACCGGTTACTGACGCGGGAGTCCCAGGTTCAGATCTGACTATGTAATTTGTCAAGCGACAATAACGATTCACCCTCATACTTTCAATCCTTCAATCATGGAGTACTGCTCTCATCTCTGGGCAGGAGCACCAAAATACCAGCTACACCCATTTGATTCCGTTGAAAAGCGCGCAGTCCGAATCGTCAACGACCCAAGATTGACTGACAGGCTAGAACCGCTTAGCTTGCGAAGAGACATAGGCTCGCTCTGCGTGTTCTACCGACTTTACTATGGTGAGTGCTCCGAGGAACTTTTCAAACTCATGCATACATCACCATTCCATGATTATACCACCAGGCGAAGGTTAAAGTTCCAGCGGCACATAACATGGGGTTTTTCAAGACAGCTATAAAAAAATCTCTCCTCCAAAGCCGGCAATGCTCGAGTCGGTCCCCTGGGGTTGCCCGTGTCCATAGGCGATCGCTTAACACCACGCGGCCCGTCTGCCTTTTTGTACGGTTTATTTATTTTAAAAAAACTCAGCTATTTTTACACAGTTTTACTATTAGTTTAAACAGAGATAGATGATATCCTTTGTAAAAACCTATTTTTAAAACCTAAGAAACTATTCATTTGTTTTTGCATAAAACCGGTCTGCACTGAAATAAAAGGCGTTTTCACGTTAAAATGTCTTTATTCTCGTCAATTATAAATAAACTTTAAGCCAGCACGAGGCGCCCTCTTCCGTCGACAATACCAACTCTCTGCATCCACGCAATGAAGCCCCGGTTTTGTCGCATATCTGCCTTCCTGCCACCCACGCATTCTGACAGAGGGCGGACGCGCCAAACTGTGAAAATGGAAGCTGTCAGTAACGGCCAGGCCAAGTTTGATACTTTTAGTATCGGCGATTTGATTTAAAAGTCATACCTCCTACAAAAGTTACCGCAAAAATATCCCTGATTCCATAGATATAAAAACCAATAATGTGTCTACGTTTTTTCAACATAGCAAGCAGCTTTAAACAAAGGACTTTACCCAAGCCTCTATATTTTTGATTTTTAAACTAACAAAATAGTTTTTGTACACTATGGAGATAGCGGTCTAAAATGCTAATAATTTTGACCATTATTCAAAGTTTAGTAACAACTTACCGGAACTTAACGGAAAAATAGGGTACAAGGGGTACGTTAAATCTAATTTGCTAAAATAAAACACATTTAAAATAATTAATAAAATAAACGTGAGCGTTTGTGTAGAAAAAATATCGCATGGTTGTCCTATTAACTCGAATAACAGATTTGGCGTCTTCTTTTTGCGGATGCCAAGCAAGAAGACAATAATTTAAATAAACTCATCTTATTGCACTAATTACACTGACTGCGATTACGGCCTTAGGCCTCGAAACGTCACTGAAAGAAAAGCGCTAGTATTGTATTTACTGATACCGCGCCATCTAGCGGAAAAACCGCAAACTACGTGGTAATGAGGAAGCTCCGGCTTCCAGGAAAAATTTTCAAGGAAAGCGTGAAGGGAAGAATAAGAGCTTACAAAATTACATACAACTGTACTAGATGGCGTTGCTTGCTATGGAACGTAGTTGAATGGTAGGTGTATGTTATGATGAAGTTGTAGAATATTTCTGTTCTGTTCGTATTCACTTCATTTATACGGTGAAAGAACATAGTAGTTGACTGTGAATGCGTTTTGTTTTGAATAGCTTTCAATGCTTTCATATTCAAAGAAATATGTTTTTGCCTGACCGTTGACGGAATACGTAAATGCATGAATCTGTACTTGAAAAATAAAAATTCATTCTCCCTGTTCTCGGAACCTAGGGTTGCCATCCGTCCGGGTTTCCCCGGATTTGTCCTAGTTTAGAGGGCGTCCGGGGAGCGTCCGGGCCGGACTTCATGGGTAGTCCGCATCGATATAATATAAGTAGGTAGATTCACAGTCGCCGCATAAAAGTGGCACCGGCAAAATAAGGCATAACGGCAGCAATATGCCTTCTTTCGCTTTCATTTGTTAAACCGCCACGAACGTGTCGCACGTCAGTGATGCCAAACTCCGCAGTAAAAATTTGTAAAAATTACACTCTAAAAACGCAAAAAAAGTATCATACTTCCAGTGAGTACATCTTTATCTTAATTTAATAACGCATATAACGCAAAAAAAGTATCATACTTCCAGTGAGTACATCTTTATCTTAATTTAATAACGCATATTTATTATATTTTAAGACTATTTATTATTATTATAGTAAAATTTGTTTGGTGGTGTAAATATGGCGGTAAATTAATCTTGTAAACGAATTTGTGCTTTATTGTAATGCTTTTGGTTTCATTTCTCAATAAACTCCTATTTCGTAAGTCTAAAGTCGTAAAATTTTATTGCCGTATTATAAACATCGAACCAGAAGGTGATAAGTAACAATTTAACATGGACTTATAGTCTTACTTATGTCAGTACCATAAGGTTTAAAATAGATAAAAAGTAAGATACCTTAAAATATTTTTTTGTTTAGAATACTTGTATACATCTATAATAAAAAGTACGTTTTTACGCGGGGCCACCTTTTGACTCAATTTTGTATGGGAACCTTGCATCTACCTACTTATATTATATCGATGGTAGTCCGGGTTTAAAAAGAATAAAGTCTTGGGCCGCCCGTGACACACGCACTGTGCCCGCACGCCGCAGTCAACCGACTCGCTAAATTCACCGCCCGGCCCCCCCGCTGTTGAAATGTCCGGGTTTTGGGCTCTAGAATCCGGGGTTTTAACGCGTATTGTCCTGGTTGAGAGATTTTAGAGATGGCAACCCTATCGGAACCTCGTTTAGGTACCTACGCGTTATTTATAACGTTAATATAAGAAAGTGTGGATAGCCATTTGGCGGGTGTAAAAAGTATGCGAAAAGTACACATTTTGACTGACACACTTGGTAAAGTTAGAGCTGGTAGATTTAGGACGCTTATATATACCAATTCTGGCCAGATTTTCGCCCGGTTGCAAGCGTAGAACGCAACGCAAGTGATCTACGCAGCTAAGCCAACCAGGCGCAGTCGGATGTGAGATGGGTGACTGTTAGTGGAAATATATTTATGCGCGTTTCCGTGTTTCCAAGTGCACGTTAAGACGTTGGTCCCGGTTGTTAAACGTTTCGTTACGTTTACGTTACACACTCACAGTAAGGTCATCAATACCATGTGTCGTGGGTACCATGGAATCCAAAACAGAAACACAAACACCCAGACCGAGAACAGAAATTTAAACTAATCATGCAAATTTCTGTTTCGCCGGGAATCGAACCCGGGACCCCTAAATGGCAGTCCGGCGTGGTAACCATTGCGCCACGCGGGTCGTTACGTTATCGTCAAGTTATCGGTTGTTATCGATAGATAAGTCGTTAAACCTAGTCGGAGGCCTAATGGGTGAAAAGATCCGAAAGCGACTTGGCCACTAACGTTCATCTCCACCAAACCGCATTGGAGCAGCGTGGTGGAGTAAGCTCCAGGCTTAATAATGGAGAGAGACCCGTACCCAGCAGTGGGATGCAAATAGGGTTGCAGCCAAATACACATTTTGACTGAGATATAGAATTGTTGAAGTCAGGGCTGGTAGATTTTGGGTGTGTGGATTCAGAAGCTTGGTTCTACATGAGATCTCACAGAACATTATTAAGAGAGGTAGAACGGCAATAATGCGCCGTTCGTATGAAGACTGGTGTCGCCGATCAAGCCCCGCCTTTCACCTCCATTTCATCTGTACTTAAATAAATACGAAGCTTACGCACATACTTGCAATTTCAAATCTAGCCAATCTTAGCGCCGCACAATCACGCGATTTCAAATGAACGAATCACATCCAAGCACGCACACAAGCACGCATATCGTAGCACGATCGCGTGTTTCTGTAGAGATTTTGGAATTTTGAGCGTTTGCTCAAAATTCCTTGGCGCGTCTGCCCCGCCCACATTTCCATTCTACTCTTTTAATATGTTCTGTGTGAGATCTGATATCATTTTTACACAATAAGCCAAATGCACCCGTCTTGGCAATATTTTACATTTTTGGTAGCGATGGGACTCGAATCACATTTGGTTCGAATGTTTCGAATGATGACGGTGAAAACTTGATAAGAATGAGATTCAATGTTGATTCGAATTATAGAGTTAATTCGAATCATCTTTACAACGAATCTGTGGCTGTAATGTGGCTGAAATTTGGTACATAGGTAGATTATAACTAGGATTAATACATAGGATACTTTATATTGCGGTATTCCATCAGAATGGGATTTACGCGGGTGAAACCGCGGGGCACGGCAATTAGGTCTATGAAGTGTTCGACGTATCTAAGTATATTTTTATCTATTAAGCGATTTTATTGAATCAAAGTATAAATTCGTGTTGACTCTTATGTATCAATTGATTCGAATCGAGTTTTATTCGGATCATGGTTCGAATTTAGGCCGTTATTCGAACTGATTCGAATATTCATTTTCGATTCGAGTGTCATCACTAGTTTTTGGTAGTTGACTTGCCGACCATCGCGACTGTTAAATATATTTTTATATGTGTTTCATACTGCTATATAGCGTGGCACGTAAAGTACTTAGAGCTTATCGCGTCGTCACGAAATCGGTGCAAGATGAAAATCAGTGCAAGATGCCCCACGAGATTCACATCAAAAGAAAAAGTATTGGGAAATGTTATCGATAAAATTTAAAGAATTCGAAATTGATTTTCAGTTCCTTAAAATGGGGTGAATAGATAAATTTTTGATTTGTGTAATAGTGTTTTTTTACAATATTATTTTGTGGCTTTTAGAGGTGATTCTGGGGGTCAATAGAGGTGAGTGTTTCTCATGCTATAGTATATAGTATGGCGTTCACATTACGCGATATTATCGCTGGCATTTATAAGTACATAGTAAGCTCAGTTGATCGCGATCGCATCGCATCGCACCAATTTAGCGTATAGTAAACCAATAATATATAGTATAGTACAAAGTGAACGTGTCCATAACAATGTATGGTGGGCGATATTGTTATGCTATGAGATATATACTATATGTTAATATCATAGCGTAGTCTGAAAGCCGCTTTAAATTCCTACCACATATTTTTCCAATCACCCCCGCCATTTCTATTCACCTCATTTACGGTTTTTGTTTATAAATTTCACCATCATTGAAATACTCACCGACATTATTCAAACACGACTGGTAATCCAACTTGCAGTGATTGAGGAAGGTTTTCAGCTCCCCCGTTGTCGACATGGCACACTGTGGCTCGTACTTGTCAGTGCAGGTTACAGGACAATGGTGGGTGCAGGATAGCCCGTTGATGTCCTTGTTGAGAGACCTGGAAAAATTCAATGTCAGAAATATAATGCAAAATATTTCAAATTCATTAAGGCACCATATACGAAATTTTGCAGATTTCTACTAAATATTGTAAAAAATGTTATGTACATTCATACGATGTAGTAAAAATATTTTAAAATTACGAACAGGCACTCTAATTTTATTTATTCGTATAGATGTATAGATTAATTTATAGGTGTTGACCAACCCTTGGCAAAAATGCCTACCGTCTAACGGCGGAGTGAAATCACCATGA
This sequence comes from Pyrgus malvae, assembly GCA_911387765.1. Classification (NCBI taxonomy): domain Eukaryota; kingdom Metazoa; phylum Arthropoda; class Insecta; order Lepidoptera; family Hesperiidae; genus Pyrgus; species Pyrgus malvae. The sequence continues at coordinate 1,853,654 of OU426976.1, read as the reverse complement.
GGCAGTGATCATCATCCAGTGGGTGCCCAAAGCTGATGACGGCGAACCCCGTATGGTTCAAATAAAATAAATTATTATAAAAAGCACAAAATTGGGTTTAAGTCTAATTAATTAAAACTGTAAAATTTAAAACTACTTTAATGTTTTTTATGTACCCTTCTGTAATAGTCATTAAGAATTTATGTTTACATTATGTTAAGTCATTAAAATAATTATTTCATTGAATATAATAAAATTTGTACACCCTAAGGGGTAAATATGGAGCTCTAAATATTTTGTAAAACCTTTTTCACCCATATTTGTGCAAATAAAATATTTTCATTTCATTTTTCATTTCATTCCTCATGAGGCAGCCCGGGTAAAGAGGTTGTTCCTCACTCCCGTAGTCCCTTACGTTTGAGTTCTCAATGTCTCGCGTAGGAAGTCCCTGATGTTGTTGTTGTTGTATAGATTAAGTAAAACTCTCATCCATACCTTCTAGAAGAGAAGCTTCTTCTCGTCTCGTCTCTTACGTCAGTTAGTGGTAGGGCTATCGGCGGGGCTGGCCTTTCTTTCGAACGGTATCCAATATGTTTGCATTTATCCATTGAAACTTTTTTATATCCTGAAAAATAATAATTTTAAACAGGAAATATGTTTTTTTTATTTGAATGGAGTAGCAGAGGAGCATGCAGGCCACGTGGTGTTAAGTGGCCGCTGCAGCCCATGGACATCTACATACAACCTCAAGCAAGCATAGGTAAGTCTTGTCTGAGGTCGTATGCAGTTGCGCTGCTACTCCGGAGGCTGGTGTCGCCTCAGGTTAGTGTGGCCGGCAACTGCACCTTTCCACCGAAATACAATAGAATTGATTGAAGCCAGAAATGGGTACACGGTGACACTTCCCAGGTAGAACCATTAAATTTGTACCACCTACTTACTAACCCGAATCTATAACAATCGTCAACCTCCAAGCTTCTCCAATAGTGGAAGGAGATTCATGTTCAGAATTGGGACTCAAAATGAGTTTGAGCCAATTCTGGGGAAACTCTATGTAATTCTAACACCTCCTTTATTAAACAAATCGGTTGAACATAATATATCTGCTTCAAACTTGAGTAGCAAGATTCCACCCGAACCTTAGAGCATCAAAGTTACTGACTTACCCTTCAGAGGGCATAACGCCTCGCTTCGATACATAATTTTTGTGCCAAATCTGGTGCGGGGGGATGAACGCACATACTTTAATTTTGTCACACATTCACAAATATTCTTTCATCGCTGCAGACGCATACATTTCTAAATATGTCACTTTCAATTAACAACGTCATTTTCTATGCACCGACAACACTGACACCGACACACACAGACACACTAGTTGTATAACTAGAAGGCATATTGTGCATGGATGTTGGGACGAGGGGTTCACCCGTAAAGGCCACTTCTCTGACGGGTGTCATACCTTGATGCTCTAAGACCCGAACAAACTTACATACATTGCAAGTTAAATAAAATCTTTTAAAATACTCACTGTTATTAGGATACTTGAATGCGCAGTTCACTTTTCTGAAGAAGCATTCGTTCAGAAATAATCGATATATCTCCTTTTTATTATCTGTTTTTCCGCCACAGATAGATTTAACGGTATTATCACAGTCCAAGTTGGAGCAATCCAATTTTTTTGGTTTCTCCTTTGTCTTTGATAACGAGTCGCTGTGTTTTGTTTTTCGTTCGCTCTTTTTGTTTGGTGGTTCGTTCTCGTTGTTTTTTCCCGATATGAACAGTACGTCTTCGTTAGCTGAAAGAATAATTTTGTTTGGAGTCGAATCGTTCATTTGATTTTAATACTGAAAAGTAATGATACCTTATATATAAAATTCTCGTGTCACAATGTTAGATATCATATTTCTCCGAAACGGCTTGACCGATTTTTATGAAATTTTATATGCATATTCAGTATGTATGAGAATCGGACAAAGACAAAGACTTTTATTTGCACAAATATGGGTGTTTACAAAAGGTGTTTTTATACATTTGGTTCGCCATATTTACCTTCATGAGGTAAACAATTAAAATTACAAAGTTACAATAATTAAAAAACTTAACTAATTACAAATTACAAACACAAAAATGTACATTGAAATAGTTTCATTTATTTTATTATATGTATACTACATTTATTTTTATTTTCGGATCGGATCCGATCGTCAGCTTTGGGTACCCATATTGCAGGGTTTTTGTACACTGAGAGGAAAAAAAGCCGGCGGAAAAAAAAACCTCCCAGGTTTTTATGGAATTCCTTTATGTCGCTTTATCGTTTAGAAAATCAGTAACTGAGTAATATGCCTTTTACAGTAAATACGTTTTAAGTTCCTTTTTAAATTCGGCTAAAATCGGCTAAGTACCATCTATTTTTCATTCCCCTAAGTGATTAATTATTTTTATTTATTGGATTTTATTTTGAATGATTTTAATTTTAAGCATGATGAGTTGTAATATTTAATACTGACGTGCCGTAAGGTAGACTACTGAGATTTGTTGTTCCTATCCTTTTTTATAATATATATTCATTACATTACTATTACTTGAAACATTAAATTACATATGGATAGTGTTATTGACCGAAATAAATGATTTATTATTTTTTTCGGAATATTTATTTTTTCTCAGCTCTTAGGCCGGTTTGAGCTACATTTACGGGTAGGCACCAAGTAAATGCAGCATTCATAATTTTAATTTAAGTTATTATTATTATTAAGATGGCCCATCCCAAAGATTTAAACGTGGTACCGAGTTCGCGGGGTCATCTATTTACATAGATAAAATTATAATATTATTATATATATAATATTATAGATATCTACATAACCTAAACTTATGTATTGATTTATCTTAAACAATTTTGTATTTAATAACTTATCATTATACTGTTTTTAAATTCGCTAAGAACATTTCTAATGGTTTGATTCTTACCCACCCGCGTCGGGTCAATAAAAGAAAATCTCGGGTATTTTAAACGATATGAAAAATTTCCCTATTTCCCTAATTTTTCCCTATTTTCCTAATGTTCCCCTAATGATAGCTAAGAGACAAATGTGTTTGGATACTATTCAACAACAACAAAACAGATATAATAATATGTTTAAGTTTATTTCTGTGTTTTGAACGGGACATTTTTGTATTTCACAACACCTTACTTTATACTACGATTGTATTTTTTAGATTTATTGTATTTCAATTATAATAATTGCCCGGCGGCAAACGATCTATGCAACTAATCCAAACGAGCGCGGTCGGGTGTGAGATGGATGACCGCTAGTGGTAAAAAAAAACATGCGTGTTTCCGTGCTTCGGAGGGCACGTTAAGCCGTCGGTCCCGGTTGTTGTCGATAGATAACAGTCGTTAAACCTTGTCGGAGGCCTTATGGGCAGTTTGAAAACATTCGACAGCGATTTGGCCACTAACCCGCATCTCAACCAACCCGCATTAGAGCAGCGTGGTGGAGTAAGCTCCAAGCTTCCCCAATAATGGGTAGAGACCCATGCCCAGCAGTGGGACGCAAAAGGGTTGCAGCCAGTCAATAATAATAATATATACCTTTCTCTGTAGCTGAAGAATCGCGCATTACATCACCAATATTCATCTTCCTCCCATCAACCACATCAGCTATTTTGACAGAATCATTTTCCAAATATTCGTCATCACTTCTAACTTCAGGTTTATCGTTCGGAATAAAAATAACGTCTTCTACAGCTTTTGGAGTTGTAGTTTCTGGATTTGGTTCTGGTATGGAATTCTTGTTTTCAATTGGTTTTGGAGCTGGGTCGAAAACTGGGTCTTTTACCTCACTGTGTGAGTAAGTGATGAATATATCAGAACTATTGGCATCTATGTATGCCGATTTTGTTGGTTGTAGTTCGTAAAATATAACATTGGTGTAGTAAAACAAATATATTAGGAAGCTGTCAGCCATCTTTTTGTGATATTGTAATAAATGTAAAAATTCGCTATTTTAACACGCTTATATTAGCTTGACCTGTATGTATGTATGTAACGGAATCTTTTAACTTCATTTTCACATACTTCTAGGAGTCTGTGTAATTTAAAAAATTGCACAGGGGTGAAGGGCCGATGATAGGGTTGCCATCCGTCTGGGTTTCCCCGGATTTGTCCTAGTTTAGACAAAGTCCGGGGAGCGTACGGGCCGGGCTTCATTGATAATCCGGGTTTAAAAAGAATAAAGTCTTGGCACGCCGCGGTCAACCGACGAACCGACTCGCTAAATTCACCGTCCCCCCGCTGTTGACATGTCCGGGTTTTGCAATGGGCTCTAAAATCCGGGGTTTTAACGCGTCTTGTCCTGGTTGACAAATTTTAGAGATGGCAACCCTAGCCGATGACAATATATTAATATGAAACAAAATCCAATAAAAAAATTAATAATGTATTTAAAAAAACTCAAAATTAAGCTTTTGTGAAAAACGAACTAAAAAGTAAAACATAAGAAGAAAATGTAATGTACATATTTCTAAATATGTCAGTTTCAATTAACAACGTCATTTTCTATGCACCGACAATACTGACACCGACACACACAGACACACTAGTTGTATAACTAGAAGGCACATTGTGCATGGATGTTGGGACGAGGGGTTCGCCCGTCATACTTGTCATACCTTGATGCTCTAAGGTTGCAGTAGGTTAAAATGTTAAAATCACTGCACTTCTGTTCACACTTGTCACTTATATAATAATTTAACCTCAAATTCAAACTCTTTTTAAAACAATTTATTATACAATGACGTCTAGTATGTTCTCGTAAGAACAAAGATTAACAGTGAAATAGAAACAATGAACAGAAAAGTTAGCCAATTGTTCTCAAGAACAATATGAGTACAATAGTGTTAGCTTAGTGACCGACGTTCTACTAAACCTACGACGCTAAAAGGAGATTTACTCGAGAGTCATGTGGACCTTTCGAGCTGCGTTATTTTTGCATAGATTTTTTTATTTACATGAAGCAGACGAGCATACAGGCCACATGGTGTTAAGTGGTTGGTGCTGCCCATGGAACATTTGGGAGACAGACCTCAACCAAGCATAAACGTTACACACTCATAACCCCACAGTAAGGTAATTAATACCCTGTGTCATGAGTACCATGGACACATACAAAGATAAGAACACAAACGCCCAGACGGAGCACATAAATTTAAACTCAAATTCAAATTTCTGTTTCGCCGGGGATCGAACCCGGGACCCCTCGATGGGCTGTCCGGCATGATATTCGAGACGGAACTGCTGTTATTCTTGTATTTTTGACAACTTGAAATAATGAAAAAAAAGTTAGTTGCTGGCCTATGTAGACCGTTGTTAACTGTGGGAATACTCAATAGTCTACTAGGAATACACCATACATTAATCTGACGCGCTCGAGAAAATCAAATAATCCCCTCATGGTCTCTCATACAGTTCTGAATTTGAAACATTCGTTTATATAAGGACTTACCTTTGATTTTCATTAACTAGGTATTTATGTTGGTATAATATGATGAAATAAGTTTTAAGCCTCCTCAATTTGAATACTGGTTTGCGTCAGATTATCCTTTATTCATAAATTTTATTTTATTGCGGCTGTTTTGTTTTTCTAGAAGTAGCGACAATGCAGTGATAAATATATTAGTACCTGGACGACCGAGCGTTGCTTGGATAAAAACAATTTATTTTTTGGTTTAATTTCAAACGAAACACTCATCTGCTTATTGTTACTTAATAAAGCCATCTGAAAAAGCTCCCAATAAAAAAAATTACATTTTTTTTACGCAAAATGGTTTTGAATGAGGTTTGAACCCGGGTTTCTAGTTCCGCAGTCAGTCCACGTAACCATTCGGCCAAGGAAGCTTTAATTCAATGAACGAAATGTTTATAGAGCTCTTTCTAATCGACATTGTTATCTCTTTGAACGTCGGATTTATTATATTATTAATACTCGCCAAGAGATGTCAGGAAGAGTCGTATTTTTCAGTTTATATTTAAGTTGATTATTGCTGAAAATATTTTTTTTAACTTAAAATTTCTTAAAATAAAACCTAGCTAGATCGATTTATTACCCCCAAAACCAGGGTACTAAATTTCATCAAAATCGCTGGAGCCGTTTCAGAGACTCAAAAATATAATACAAGAATAGGTATATACAAAAATGCTCGTTTAAAGATTTAAAGGACTATCAGTTTGGTAGGTGGTAGAACTATTATGGTTCGCCTGGCGAAGTACCACCGATGCACCGTGAACCAATTCTGTTTTGTTTCGGTGGAAAGGTGCAGTTGGCGGCCACACTTACATGAGGCGACCACCAGGAGTAGCAGCGCAACTGCATACGACCTCAGACAAGAGTTACCTATGCTTGCTTGAGTTTGTATGTAGATGTCCATGGGCTCCAGCGATCACTTAACACCACGTGGCCTGCATGCTCGTCTGCTACTCCTTTAAAAGAAAAATAAAAGTTTTGAAAATCGTAACAGAAATTATACAAATAATGTATGTCTTGATCTCAGATTCACGGTGAGGGGAAAAAATTACAATATTATTTCAATGTAATCCATCACTAAATAGGATCATCAATGAAGTTCCGAAGCAATGAACTGTTGGTAATTATACAGTAATTCTATTTAAAATACTAAACAAGAAAAACTAATGAATTAAAATGAAGCCATTCATATTTCTTCTGGCTGGCTGGCTGGTTGGCTGTTCACTTAAAGCATCAAGGTATGACAGGTATGACACCCGTCAGAGGAGGTCGCCTTTACGGGCGATCCCCTCGTCCCAACGTGCATGCACAATGTGCCTTCTAGTTATACAACTAGTATGTCTGTGTGTGTCGGTGTCAGTGTTGACGGTGCATAGAAAATGACGTTGTTAATTGAAATTGACATATTTAGAAATGTATGCGTCTGTAGCGATGAAAGAATATTTGTAAATGTGTGACAAAATTAAAATGTATGCGTTCTTCCCCCCGCACCAGATTTGGCACAAAAATTATGTATCGAAGCGAGGCGCTATGCCGTCTCTCCTGAAGTCAGAAGGAAGAGTCAGTAACTTTGATGCTCTAAGGCTATTCAATGGACATCCCAGCACTGGTACATAAATGGTATGGCTAATAATACAACGCTTGTATCGCATAACCCTGAGGCGGCGAGGTTAATTAGTCGACCGGGTACGAGAACAGGTTCGGTTCCATTGTATCACGACATCAAATTTTTTTAGGGAAATAAATTTGAAAGACAAACAAACACACTTTCACATTTATAATATTAATATGTGTAGTTTATATTAAAACAAAATATAAAGTTAGGTAAAAACTACTTTGCAACAATCCGCAATCATAACGTATGATGGTGTATACTTTTCATGCAATAGCACCTCTCTCCCTCCCACGTAGTACACATACGCACAGAACAATAAAAAATATACACCAACATACGTACCACCACCAACACGTGTTTCGCCCCAAAACAGAGCATCATCAGGGTTATTGACTCCACGACGGTTACTCGTAAAGACTGCGTGTAACCGTAAGTAACCTAGTCAGAATGCATCCATCTGTAAGTTCTAACATTTTTGGAATAATTTTTGGCATATTCAGACCGTTTTTAACACGCTTTTATTAACTTGACCTGTATGTATGTAACGGAATTTTTTAACTTCATTTTCACTTACTTCTAGGAGCCTGATTAACTTGAAAATTTGCACAGGGATCAAGAACCGATGATACTTTCTTCTGCCTACGGTTTCTCACATTATTAACTTTTCTCTTAGCACAGGACAATACCCGTCTATATGGAAGAAAGCTTATGTGAAGCCCTTACCTAAAGTGAAAAATCCTACTTCTCCCCAGCATTTTCGCCCAATCTCAATTCTTCCCTTCCTATCTAAGGTTCTGGAAGCCTGTGTGCATAAGCAAGTTTCCTCTTTTCTATTCGACCATAAACTCCTGAGTAGTTATCAGTCAGGGTTTCGTTCAGGTCACAGCACTACTACAGCCCTGATAAAGGTCACAGACGATATCAGGCATGGCATGGATAACAAGCAGTTGACATTAGTAGTGCTCGTTGACTTTTCAAATGCTTTTAACACAGTCGACCACGATATACTTCTAGCTATCCTCTCGCACATGAATTTCACGCCCTCTGCCTTGAGCTGGTTCTCGTCTTATCTTCGCGGCCGTCAGCAATCAGTTCGAATTGGGCAAATGTCCTCTAATTGGGCCGATCTTTACACTGGCGTGCCGCAAGGCGGTATTCTTTCCCCAATTTTATTTTCAATGTTTATTAACTCCCTCACGTCCTTCTTAAACTGTTCGTATCACCTGTATGCTGACGATCTCCAGCTCTATGTACAGTCGAGCGTCGGCCAAATACAGAAAGCATTTGACACCATCAATACTTGCCTTGAGAACCTGTACAAATGGTCTTGTCAACACGGAGTACTTGTAAACCCCTCCAAATGTCAAGCAATACTTGTTGGTAGCCCAGGGCTCCTATCCAAAGTCAACAAAGGGACACTACCTCCCGTCTATTACAATGGAATTCAGATACTGTTGAGTGACTCGGTGCGGAACCTGGGGCTTTACGTTGATAGTACTTTGAGCTGGACACCACAAATCACAGAAACCTGCCGTAAGGTAGTTGCTGCGTTGCAATCGCTTGGTCGTCTTAAAAATTTTCTGCCTTTTAAGACAAAGCTCATGCTTATCCATACACTTGTGTTGCCCATAATAGATTACGCTGATGTGTGTTATCCGGATCTAAAAGAAGAACATCTCAATAAACTAGAACGCCTACTTAACAACTGTATCCGTTATATCTTCGGTCTTTGCAAGTTTGACCACATATCTCAGTACCGACAGCAGCTAAAGTGGCTGCCTATTCGTCACAGGCGTAATTCTAGAATACTATCTTTATTGTACTCTATTCTGAATGACCCATCCTCCCCATCCTACCTTAAGGAAAAATTTCACTATCGTGGCACTGTCCTGAATAGAGTTCTTCGTTCTTCTGAAAACTTAATCATGGATATTCCATCTGTCAACACCTGTTTCTATCAAAATTCTTTCACGTTTCAGGCTATATCACTCTGGAACACTCTGCCGGTAGATATCAGAAAAGCCCAAACTAAACACAGTTTTAAGAAAATGGTTCGGGAATTTTATTTAAAGACAGCTGATACAGGCTAGCATCATCAGAGTTTATAACACGTATGTATGTATGTATGTATGTATGTTAGTATATGTGTATGTATGTGTATATATGCATGTTTATATATTTTATATATGTATTTATACTTGTTGCTATACCATAGTATATTTGTTTCCCCATTATTAAGTATGTTCTTACCTATTTTGATGTATTTTTTTTAATTAAAGAAATGGTAAAAGCCAAATTTTTTACACCTACCAACAATATCTCACCATCGCCATGGGTTGACTGGGAGAAAATGCCATTAGGCATTAAGTCCGCCCATTGTGAACCTAGTTTAAGGTGATCAATAAAGTATTAAATAAATAAATAAAAAAAAAATACAATAATCTCATAACTTTATATTAAAGTCCTAACTAGGATCATCAGGATAAAAAAATATACGAGGGGCGGCTGAAAAGTTCGAGGCCTAAGGTACTTATTGAAACAAATATAAAGTTTTATATTTTTAACATGTCTAAGCGTCTGATTAACTTGAAAATTTGCACAGGGGTCAAGGGCCAATGACACTACAATAATATGAGAATAAAAATCCAATTAAAAAATGAAAAATAAATAATGTAGTTTAAAAAACTTAAAAACACGCTTTTGTGAAAATACGAACTAAAAATAAAAAAATAAAAACATTTGCCTTTGAAGTCTCATACCTAGTGCTCGCCAACGCATAGGGTTATCTAAACGAATTCAAAGTCGACACTTGAGTGTTGCCTGCTACTATTCGTTTGTCAAAATCGCCATGAATCGATGGCTTGACATAACGAACGCACGTCAAATAGCGCTCTTTGCATAGCGTTGCCTGCTTACTTAATAATAATATTATAATAATAACGCTTCACACTCATAGCCCCACAATAGGGTACCCTGTGTCGTGGGTACCATGGACACACAAAGACAGAAACACAAACACCCACACCGGGAACAAAAATTTAAACTCATCATTCAAATTTCTGTTTCGCCGGGAATCGAACCCGACACCCCTCGATTGGCAGTCCGGCATGGTAACCATTACGCCACGCGGGTCGTCAAGTATGCAGTATACTTAAGCAAGTATGCTTCTTGAATACGGCTGTTACTTTATTTCATCACGACGTGTCGTGTGTAACAGTGGACACAGTCCGCCCCAGGGCGACACAGCACCCGTCTGCCAGTTCAGTGCAGATGTACAACCTTGATTGTAAGGCGTATCCATAATATTATAAATTCAAAAGTGTGTTAGTCTTCCGCTCCTTTACATTTTTTCAGACTCATAGCTCCACAGAGCAATACCCTGTGTCGTGGGTACTATGGGCAAAAACATGAATACACTCAGACCGAGAACAGAAACTGAACCGTCTGCCTATTTAGACGGGCCGCGAAGCATTTATAACGTTCTTATTTACAAAAACGTACCTACTACGCGGTTTTAGAATTTCTAAACGAGATTAAAAATTTAGAAAATTCTTTTCAGTCAGCTTTTTTCTCTCTCAGTTTATAAATACCCAGTGAATTGGGTGCCCATAGCCGATGACGCCTGTTACGTACGGACAAAGTGACTCAGTGAATATAGATAAGTTAAAGTGCTGACGTTGGTGACATCTGATGCTGTGCAGGTGTCGCGCATCGTTGCCACGAACGTGCATTCCCGTACCTAACTTTGGACGGGTCTCACCCACTCTAGATTTAGGCTAGATTAAATAATTATTAATAAAAGTATGTTAAGATAGGATAAATTATGTAAACTCTAACATTGGGTTTATTAAAATATTATATAAGTGACGTCTCGACTTGCTGATTTCACCCTGGCTGTGGCCGATCCTTAACTCGCCTGTAAATATACCGTATAAATAATTATCAAAAACACAAAACGCAAAATATGGGATAAATATAAATCAATAATAAGGATCGTAAATTTAATACTTAAAGAATTGGTTAGTTAGATTTTAGTCCGTTATTTTATTTCTATAAACGTAAGCTCCAGGCCTCCCCAATAATGGGGAGAGACCTGTGACCAGCAGTGGGACGCAAAATGGGTTACAGCCACATTCTGTAAAAAAATGTTTTTTATCTGTTTCAGATATCGCCGATGGTACCGATGGTGAGCAGCGTGCATGCATCGACGCCCACATCTAAAGGTAAGTCAGATCGAATCCAGAAAGGTAATTCAATATCGAGTTATTCCCATTTGTAGGTGGTAGAACTATTATCGTTCGCCTGGGGAAGTACCACCGCTGCACACACTTCTGCCGTGAACCAATTCTATTGTGTTTCGGTGGAAAGGTGCACACTTACATAAGGCGACCACCAGCCTCCGGAGTAGCTGCGCAACTGCACACGACCTCACAGAAGACTTACCTATGCTTGCTTAAGGTTGTATGTATGAAGCCCAGGGACTAACATACGAAAGAGTGGTAATTATACAGACGAAGCCTGAGAAAAAGAAATTGCACGACAGCGTTTCTCATGCAGTTGTTGCAATAACCAGCCATACTGTCTCCTGTACTTACTACATAGATGTAAGCGAGGATGCCATTGGCGCGTTCATCAAAAAAGCAACAGAGGCAAGCACAAATACTATCGAAGATTACAACCTGGCAACCGCCATCAGCCACAGAGATTATGAATTAATAGAAAAAACACTGGGAAAACTGCCGGGACTGTCTTCGTCCACGACCACACATCTTACGACGCCCGGGACAGTCCTCGGACAGAACCTAATTTAGTTATATACATACACTGGAGCTTATATGTTTCTAATAATAAAGTTATAGAACGCGAAAATGAAAAAAAAGCAAATAATGGCACGGACAAAAGTCTGTGGAGTTAACTAGCACTAAAAAAAGGTTGTATGTAGATGTCCATGGGCTACAGCGACCACTTAACACCACGTGGCCTGCATGCTCGTCTGCTCTCCATTCAAATAAAAAAACACATTGTCAACCTTTTTTACGTCTCTCTGCTGGTAGAAAGAAAAGAAAGAAAAAATATTTATTTCATATTAGGAATACAAAATATTCGCTTAATGAATGTCATTTTTTCCCGGTCATCGCCTTTAAGTGCCCGTTTGGGCTAGATGTTGAGCTGAGAGAAAAAAGGCGGCGGAAAAAACTCCCAGCACTCTTTTTAAAAAAAACAGTACATATATAATTGAGATAACAGTATGGCTATGGGTCCATAATGGGCACACGTGACAGCTGATCGTATGATTTCACTCTCGGATGTGAGAGGGAGAGTCCATAGTCCTTCACGTTGGTCAATTGCGGTGTGGTGGACATGATGCCTTCGAGAAGTTATGAACCCGGAGTCGTGCATAGCGTTGGAATACATCGTAACTAATTTATTATTTGGTTTGTGGGGAAGGGTATAACCCTGAGGCCACTGCGACCAGTAAATAATCTATTCTAGCCTAGCCCCTCGTTTATATCTGAATCCCTAGCCCATCGATAGCAGATGGCTGTGGGACGACTTTGACACATGCGGAAGCTGTCAAGTATGTCCCTTATCGGCCCATAGCTACTCTGTAAGAAAGCTAGTTATTATATATCCCATATTTTAAAACAGGGCTGAAGTTTTTCTCCGTCTGCTTTTTTCTTCAGCTCAGCATTGCCTAAGCGCACCCAGAGCAGATAGAACAAAAAAATAACGTTCACTAATAGTATGTAAAGAATATTTCATTTCGTTTCATCGGTTGTTGGAACTGTGCGAAGTTTGACATCTTTCGATGTGACTAGGCTGCCGCCCAGTATACGATTTCTGCTATGGGTGAGTGCGACACAGTCGCAGAGGATGTGTACATCGGATTCCTCTTCGCAATTGCAGAATCTACATACAGCAGTGGAACTTATGTTTAGTTGGAACATGTGCTTGTTTCGTTTGATCAGTAAGAATCCTTACAAGTAGACGTATTTCGTTGCGTTCTAGATTGATCGAGATTAGGGTATCTCTTGAGAATCGAATTAATCAGTCTGACAGCCTTATGATGGGTGCCCAATGTCCCAGCGCGGTACGCGATGCTGCTATCGCAAATTCACGTTGCCGGCCAGCTCGCACTGTGCTCCAGGTTGGTACAATATGACATTCTTTTCCCGTGGAGCAGTGCGTATCATTTAACTCATTTCCTTGTCGGAGGTGCGCGCCGGGGCTCGATCTCGGTATCACCGTGACTGTTTAGCGCTTCATCGCTGCTCTTGTGTTAGTACGAAGTCAGTACCATAACTACTCGGCTATTTAACATGAGTTATTTATTTAATGAAGTAGCAGACGAGCGTGCAGATCACATGGTGTTAAGTGGGCAGAGTAGCCCATGGAGATCAGTACGAGTGACCAGTAAGTATTCTTACAAGTAAAGGTATTTCGTTGCGTTCTAGATTAATCACTTGCTTTGAGTAACTAATTTAATATGGACACTCTTTTCCCTCACCGTGGAGCAGTGATAAGCATTTAACTCATTTGCGTCAGAGGTGCGCACCGGGGCTCGATCTCGGTAACTCCGTGTCGGAGAGCGCGATCTTTAGCGCTCCGCCATCGCTGCTCTTGTGTTAATACGCAGTCAGTACTATAACTACTCGGCTATATGGCTGCAACACTTTTTGCGTCCCACTGCTGGGCACGTATCGCTCCCCCTTATTTGGGAGGCCTGGAGCTTACTCCACTACGCTGCTCCAATGTGGGTTGGTGGAGATGCGGGTTGGTGGCCAAATGTGAATTTTATAAAAAAAAAATACGGACCCCTAGTTGTAAGTGCCGTTCTTTTTCAAACCAAGAACCCAATTTTGAGTTTAAATTCGTGTTTCCGAACAATAGGTCGTCAGCGAATGAATGTTATCGAATGATTTGAATTTCAAAAACATTCGGGCTTTTGTCATTGCGTGAATTATCTTTACGATAGCTGACGGCCAATTTTAATTAGCGTTGTATTTATTTTTACTTTCCTTTCTCTCTTTATGGTAGTATTATTCGGATTAAATATTCTAGAACTGTTATTATTTTACACCAAATTAATTTACACAAAAGACGACATTGTTTGCAAACGGTTTTAGTATTTTAGTTAGAATAAAACTATTTTTATTTTAAGTAATTTTTCCGTTGTCTGTTGTTCTGTCGGGCTTTTACAGTGATGGAAAACACCATATTATACACTAGCGGCCGCCCGCGACTTCGTCCGCGTGGACCTTAGTTTTAGATTTTTACTAAAATAAAAGTAGCCTAAGTTACTCATTATTATATCAGCTACCTGCCAGTGAAAGTCCCGTCAAAATTGGTCCAACCGTTTCAGAGATTAGCCGGAACAAACAGACAGACAGACCAACAGACACACAGGCTAAAATTGTAAAAAAAAATATTTTGGTATATGCACCGTATACTTAAACATTAATATGCATGTAGTAATGTAGCGACATAAAGAGATGGCGCCACGGGTATTCCTCAATCACGCTATCGAAGTTTTCTGAATATCCGAGCATATAATATACAAGCTCCGAATTGAGTCAGTTGGAGCGCGGCCGCTCCCCGGGCATGACCACCTCGCCCGGCGTGAGATATATATCCCTTTGCCAAAGTAAAAACCGGTTATTTTAAAATTACAAACAGACACTCCAATTTTATTTATTTGTATGTGGTATGTACTGGAACCGAAATTGAAATTGAACCCCAAATTGAACTCGCATTGGAGCAGCGTGGTGGAGTAAGTTCCAGGCCTCCCCAATAATGGGTAGAGACCCGTGCCTAGCATAGCACGCAAAAAGGGTTGCAGCCAAACCAGCCAGCATTATTATTACAACAAAGTTTTATTCTTAATGGTAAATATTAACCATTACGTATTTACATTCACGAAAGGGCCAATGAATAACGTGATATAATTACTATGTGTTTTTGCATTTTTGTCCATGTTTCAGTTGTGTTTTGTTTCATACTCTTTGTGTGTTTAAAATAACATAGATCCAGTTTATTTGCATATTTCTTTATTAGAAAAAAGTGATAAATCTTCTTAGTAAAATGAAAAGAAATACCTGTTTGGCGTTAAGGTTGTTTCTTGTTCTTATCTTGTTATAGAATTGGGAGAGTGCGGTATCATTTAACTGCCTAAGTATCTGAGGAAGCATTGAAAAGTAGTTCAAAGTTCTTTTATTTATCTATGCGGCTTAAAGTTTATAATCATATCAATGTTAATTGATTGGTGCGATCATTTTGAACTGTAAGGTAAATTCATTTTTATTTGAGAAATTCCAGGAGTATTCATAACCGGTTCAGTTGAAGTATTTAGTTTATTTTATTTTTTTCAACCTTTTTTTTATGTCCCACTGCTGGGCACAGGTCTCCTCATAAGTGAGAGGGATTTAGGCACTAGTCCACCACGCTGGCCAAGTGCGGATTGGTGGACGTCATGCTTTTAAATTATGAATTTCTCTCAGGCATGCACGGCGATGGAGAACATCGTAATCAATTAAATATCACGATATTTTTCCATCACCGTGGAGCAGCGATAAATCCGCACATTACAACTTTATTTGTAAGAGGTGCGCGCCGAGGATTTGAACCCGGGATCGGTCGCGTCGAAGACCGCGGTTTTTTACCACTCGGCCATCGCTGCTCATTTATCTTAGTCATTTATCTTAGTTTATTTATCTTTCATTAACTAACTTGGAGTCGGCCGTTGTTTTTATATAATTAGCCTGTGTTTTTCATTTGGCAAACGGAGATCTCCCGCCGGGCGAGGTGGTCATGCAAGGTCGGATATTCAGAAAACTTCGATAGCGTGATTCAGGAATACCCGTGGCGTCATCTCTTAATGAGTAGCGGAAGGTCGCTACATGACCCCCTGCTCCGACCGGAGTGACTGAATGACTTCAGTAGGTAATCCAAGTGTAATCTTCGCTTACAAGCACCTGAAATGCCCTCTATCTGCGGTGAGTCGAGATGTGAGGATGCAGACCTTGTGTAGCCCTCCATCCGCAGTGAGTCGGGATGTGAGGGTAGGGTGTGGAGTCGAGTAATGGTTACTCAAGCAGTCCAGGAGTCCTTGGAAGCAGCTGTATCAGGAACAGGAAGCGTGTACATGGTGCGCTGCGATGAACCTGACGAACTGGTGGTGTGATGCTGCAGTCCATCCAGGGAGTGAAGGTGCGACTAATGAAGGTCAGAAGGGACGTATTCTTGTCCAGGGTCACCAGTTTGGCAAAGGGAGATCTCCCGCTGGACGAGGTGGTCATGCCATTTTAATGAAGGTCATGAAATTTTAATGAACACTTTAACGGTCTTCGGCGTAGCCCTCTAGGAAGGGCCTTGTTCTGGTCTTTTTTAAATTTTGAACTATGTGTAGCGACCTTCCGCTACTCATCAAGAAATGGCGCCACGGGGATTCCTGAATCACGCTATTGAAGTTTTCTGAATATCCGACTAAATATACAAGCTCCGAATTGAGTTAGTTAGAGCGCGGCCGCTCCCCGGGCATGACCACCTCGCCCGGCGGGAGATCTCCCTTTGCCAAATATGTATTGGTAGTTATCCTATCTGTTTAATCATATAGTTCTAGATTAATTCATAGTATCTGGACGACTGAGCGTTGCTCGGATAAAAACAATTTATTTTCTTGGTTTAATTTCAAACGAAATACTCATTTGCTTAGTGTTACTTTATAACGCCTTAACTAGCTACTAATAAAAAAATCTACTATATAAAAATAAGTCGGGTTTTCCTTCCTGACGCTATAACTCCAGAACGCACGAACCGATTTCCACGGTTTTGCATTCGTTGGAAAGGTCTCGGGCTGCGTGAGGTTTATAGTAAAGAAAATTCAGGAAAAATTTCATACCAAAGTTCACGCGGACGAAGTCGCGGGCGGCCGCTAGTAAAAAAATAAAAAATAACGCAAAATGGTTTTCAATGAAATTTTAACCTGGGCCTCTAGTTCCGCAGTCAGCTCACGCAACCATTCGGCCAAGGAAGCTTTAATTCAATGAACGAAAGTTTTATAGAGCTTTTTCTAATCGAAAGTGTCATTTCTTTGAATGTCGGATTGACGGATGGCGTTTGACGGCGTTCTACGCCACTATATTATTAATACTCGCTAATAGATGTCATGAAGAGTTGTATTTTTCAATTTATATTTAAGTTTATTGTCGCTGAAAATATTTTTTTTATAATTTAAAATTACTAAAAATGAAACCTTTTCTTTTGTTATCTTCTTTCTGTTGTTTGTTTGGGGGGGGGGGACCTTCAAAAGGTACCCGGCACCTTGGGAGAGGGTACCGGGTTATGTGGGATTTGACCGCAGTAAAACCCCTCGGTGGCTGCGCTTGGGGAGGACTCCGGGATCTCCAGCGGAACGGAAGCCCCCTTTTAGCCGCCTCTTACGATCAGGTAGGGGAAACCATAGCTCTATTCTTAATCCCGAAGCTACAGGGACTAAAGCTGGATCGATTTATCACCCTCGAAACCAGGGTACTAAATTTCATCAAAATCTTTTGAACCGTTTCTAAGATTCAAAAAATATATCTAGGTATATACAAGAATATCTCGTTTAAAGGTATTAGATAAGGTTAACCACTTACATTGTAAAAGAAAATTCACTAAATTTCGTTTTCTGAATACCAGCTGTATTATTTTACTTGTGAATATTTATCTTTCATTAACCAGCGGGCAGTAGACTTTGTTTTTAATTAATTATCCTGAGTTTTAATTTTTTTCTGTCTTGTATGTGGTTAGTTTTTTTGTTTGTAATACTATTCTCTTTATATCTATCTAATACCTTTAAACGAGCAATTCTTGTATATATCTAAATATATTTTTTGAATCTTGGAAATTTGGTACCTGGTTTCGGGGATGATAAATCGATCCAGCAAATTTTTTTTGATTGAATTTGTCGTTTTATTTAATGTTTATGCCATTAAATATAAAATTACTCTTACTGACATCTATTGGAGAATATTAATAATATTGTGGCGTAGAAAGCCGTCAAATGTCGACCGTCAATCCGCCCTTCAAACGAATGACAATGTCGATATGAAAGACCTCTATAAAAATTTCGTCAATGGAATTTAAGCTTTCTTGGTTAGAAGAAGAAGTAGAGCAAACTAATTTCCTAGGAGTGTCCTTAGATACTCACTTAAACTGGAAAAGTCACATTGATAAAATTAATAATACCTAAAATATCTTCCAATTGTTATGCGCTTTCAGTATTAGTGAATGCGTCAACTCTTGAAGTAGCTAAAAGTTTTTATTATGCAAATATTTACCCCCTTCTAACTTATGGCATTATATACTGGGGAAACTCTGTCAATGTTAGTAGAACATTTATATTGCAAAAACCCAGTCTTAGAATAATGTATGGTAAAGCGAGCGATGAATCTATTCGGTCATTGTTTTCCGAAGAGAAATTTCTTACATTAACTAGTCTATACATATTGTAGATTTGTACTTTCGTTTTTAATAACATAAATTCATTTGAAAAGCAAATAAACATGCGCATAAGAGATGTACCCACGAGGCAGAAAGATAGTGACGCTTTATATTTACCTCGAGTGAAATGTCAGATTTTCAAAAATAGTACATACATATTTGCTATTAGAATATTCAATAAATTACCCAGACATTTCAAACAATTATCAGGTAATAAATTTAAAAGAGAACTAAAGCAATGGCTTATAAAAAAAGTATACTATAGTACAAACGAGTTTTTTGATGACGTGCATTAAAATGGTTTGGGGAGCTTCCGCGTAAAATATAAACTCTAAACAATGCCTGAGAGTTTTTTTTCCGCCGGCTTTTTTTCTCTCATTGACCCAGTGGTGGGTAGGCATCAAAAGCCGATGATCCGTTAAGAATATTCTTAGCGGATCTTAAAATAAAACTATTTTATACATTAATTTAAATTAGTAATAAGTATAATATTGTATGCCAGAGCATGGTAGACTGTTTAAACTCTTATAATAATTTTAAACATCTAACTGTGTATGTAAACAGTCAACAATAAAGTATTTTCATTTCATTTCATTTCATTTCATTGGTCGAATGGTTACGAAAGCTGACTACGGAGCTAGAGACTCGAGTTCAAACCTCAATTTTTTTTATATAAATAAACCTAACAATAAGGCAGACGGGCCGCGTGGTGTTAAGCGATCACCGTCGCCTATGGACACGGGCAACCCCAGGGGAGCCTCCCGAGCATTGCCGGCTTTGGAGGAGAGCTTTTTTACAGCTTTCTAAAGTAGGCAAGTTGCGTTTTTTTATTTTTTGTGACAATTTTTTTTAAATTGGGTGCTAGGTATTTCAAAAGGCTTTGTTAAGTAACTCTAAACCAATGAATGTTAAAATTAACCAAGAAAATTAATTGTTTTTATCCGAGCAACTCTCGGGCGTCCAGGTACTTCAGTGTTTAATAGAATAATTATCTTTAGATATCAATTAAAGGTTAATGAATTTAAAGGTTTTATCTTAATATGTATGTATGTCACTGAATTCCTGGAAGACTAGACCGATTATGATGAAATTTTTTGTGTGTTCAAGGGAACTTGGGAAGGGAATTGTAGGTGGTAGAACTATTATCGTTCGCCCGGGGAAGTACCACCGCTACACCCACTTCGGCCGTGAACCAATTTTGTTGTGTTTCGGTGGAAAGGTGCAGTTGCCGGCCACACTTACATGAGGCGACCACCAGCCTCTGAAATAGCAGCGCAACTGTATACGACCTCAGACAAGACTTATCTATGCTTGCTTCAGGTTGTATGTAGATGTCCATGGGCTACAGCGACCACTTAACACAACGTGGCCTGCATGCTCGTCTGCTAAGCCATTCAAATAAAAAAAAATTGGGAATGATTTAGATTCACAATTTGGTCTACTGGAAAATGTTTTTATAAGTAAGTTTTGCCCTTCCCGGGGCCGCTGGCTGGACGGGTCGAGCTCCCACTCTCACCGCCTGCAACGCCGGAAGCCCCCTTTTAGTCGCCTCTTACAATCAGGCAGGGGATACCGTAACTCTGTTTGACCTCTAAATTGACCTCTAAATCGCCAATTAGATGAAATTATAACTATGACTTTACAAGTTTTAACTAATTACAAATGGATAACTTAAGTGTAATAATTAAAATATTAGGTATACAAAATATTCGTTTAATGAATGTCAGTTTTTCCCGGTCATTGTCTTTAAGTGCCCGTTTGGGCTAGATGTTTAGATGTTGAGCTGAGAGAAAAAAGGCGGCGAAAAAAACTCCCAGCAATCTTTAAAAAAAAAAGTACATAATAATATATTTGAGATAACAGAATGGCTATGGGTGGGTGGCATGGGTCGGTGAAATCTATACATATAATAAATCTGTAACAAGTCGGTTTCTGTACATTGAAGATATTTGAAAAAAAATGTCACTAGGGCTATTTATTAGCGTAATAGAACCCAAAACAATGATTTTTAGAATTATTGTCTGTTTGTCTGTTTGCCTGTTTGTCTGTTTGTCTGTTTATCTGTTTGTCTGTTTATCTGTTCGTTTGTGCGCGCTAATCTCAGGAACGGCTTAACGTAGAAGGATACGGTTTTCACTGATGTATTGGTATTTTTTTGGATTAACATTTAGGGTTTGTTTTATTTAAATCGGTTAACAAACAAAAAAGTTACGTCAATTTCAAGAATTGAATTAAAGACTGAAGCGACCATTACCGATACAAACTAAATAGCTGCATCCTTTTAACGTCTCGCTCCTCTCCTGGGCTTACCATTATTGGGGAGGCCTGGAGATTAGTTATCCACGCTGCTCCAATGCGGGTTTTTAAATTTAAGTGTGTAACTTTTGTAAGAGAATAAATTTAATGCGAGCGGTCACACCACAAGTTTCGATAATTACTAACATCTCTTAATATTCTGATAGCAAGTTTTCAATCACTTATGCTAGATTTCATCTCTAAATATTTAAAAAAACCATACATATCACCACATATTCAAAGAAATCCTCAATACAAAATTAATGTACAAAACCTTAACAAAACGAGGCTACTGCCGACATCTATGTTCATATTCAGAACTACTTAGTGATCTGTTGCAAATTCGGTATATCGACAATTTAGTTTACACGCTATACGATAGATGTAATTGTTACGCAATAACGCTATTACAAAGTGGATTGGTGGAGATTATTTCAAATAATTAATTACGAGTATATTTACTTAATAAAATATCTAATAAAAAAATTAACAACTTAGAGACCTTTGGAACTGGCGCTAACTGACAATGAGTACAATTCATTGTGGTAGAGCATTATGGAGGCGCGGCGCGGTGGTTAAATCCACATATTATCGGTATCGAACTTATTTAATAGACAATAATAATTATCGACTCGCGCAGGCGCGGTCCCAGTGGGGGGGTCACAGGGGACATGACCCCCCCCCCCCCAAAATCCCTCACTCATGCGTAGATGGAAGGCGAAACAAGCCAATTTGAGACACCTCTTCCCCCAAATTTCTTAGTGACCCCCCACCAAAATTTCTTGGCGACCGACCCCCCCCCAATTGAAGGCTGCGACCGCGCCTGGACTCGCGTGGCGCAATGGTTACCATGCCGGACTGCCAATCGAAGGGTCTCGAGTTTGATTCCCGGCGAAGCAGAAATTTGAATGATGAGTTTAATTTTCTGTTCTCGGTTTAAGTGTTTGTATTTCTGTCTCTGTGTGTCTCATGGTACCCATTACACAATGTATATTTACCGTACTCTGGGGCTATCAGTGTGAAACGTAAAAAAAATCAAAGTGTTCTACCGACTTTACTATGCTGAGTGATCTTTTCAAACTGATAGCTATGTCACCATATCATGATTACACCACCAGTCGAAGGTTAAAGTTCCACAGGCCACTTTGCACGCTCCTTTTGATGTTTGAACGGATGTTTAAGTTATGGGACAACCTTCCAGCTGAGGCATTTCCAGTGGACTTTGACATAGGGTTCTTCAAGAAAGCTGTAAAGAAAGCTCTTCTTGAAAGCCGGCAGTGCTCGGGTGGCTCCGCTGGGGTTGCCCGTTTCCATAGGCGACAGTGATCGCTTAACCACGCGGCCTTTCTGCCTCTTTGTTCGGTTTACTTATAAAAAAGTGATTTCGAATAAACGAATAACCAATTGCCGAGGCACTAATAAAAAAATTTATTGAAATGAGCAGACGTTTTCAGTGGTTAATTTAATAAGAGCTATTACATACATACGCAGTACTGGCACTGGTGTTACACTAATATGATAAAGCGTCACGGCAGCAGCACGGCATGGTGGTCACGCCCAGATTAATATTAGTAATCGATATATTTATTTCTGATGCTGTGTGAAGGGTTGTTAATAGAACTAATTGACTCTTAATCGCGTAGGTCCTGATCCTCTCACGCTGCTCCAATTCAGGTTGATGACGTCTTCATTGTTAGTGGCCTAACTGCTGTCGCAAGTTTTAAATCGCTCAAAAGACCTCCATTAAGTATGAACGACAGTATGTTAACGACAATTGCAACCAACATGTAAGCAACCAAGAATTTGACTCCCAACTACTAACCACGCCTGACATAGCGTAGACATTTCACCACCTTTCTGCAATATATTTAAGTTACATAATGATAATGAATTTGAATATAATGATACTTTCCGCGAGCACAGCAGTACTATCTAAACACTTTAAAAACATGCTATTATAATACGTTTAATTTGTAAAGAGAAACTGATGATAACGACTGAAAAGTCGGTATTATAAGAGGAGTACAGTAAGAATTGTAAGAACTCAGGCAGAATGTATCTACTCAACATAATAATATGAACTTTTGTATCATAAGTAATTTCATAAAAGGTAACAATAATCCAAGGGACAGTGGAGGGCAAGCGGTCACGAACGAAATTGCAACCTCATCAGCCACGACCACTCTGTCAAGAGTGAACGACTAAGGAGGAGGAGGAACAAATAATCCAAGCCTAATCAAGCCTTTTGTACAAGTCTATCTACGCGGACGACGTCGCGGGCACAGCTAGTAATTATACTATAAGTTTTAACAATAACAATATAGGTATTAAGATTTATTATAAATTATATGGAACCAAAACCGTTTAAATTTAATGTAACAATTAAAATATGACTACAAATTTGTGAATTAGGTACTGTTAAAAATAGTTTACTGTAAATTAATATTTATGCATATCTACTTTTGCTATAATTATGTCATAAAATGTATTTCCTTTTGATGATTCTTTTGAATATTTCATAAATATTTTTGCCGTGCCCTACCTTTTTTTTTGTTGTCGGGGGGAAACCTTTAAAAGGTACCCGGCACCTTGGGAGAGAGTACCGGGTTATGTGGGATTTGACCGCACTAAAACCCCCTCGGTGGCTGCCACTGCGCTTGGGGAGGACTCCGGGATCTCCGGCGGAACGCACCGGTGTCCTCCACGCGTGACGCCCCAGAACGGGCCCATCTTCGGGAGAGCAGCTTTGCTCTCCTGCACCTTCCGATGCTTACGGCGACATGCGGCCACGCACACATCGCCGCCCTTCCCGGGGCTGCTGGTTGGATGGATCGAGCTCCCACTCACACCGTCCACATCCCCGGAAGCCCCCTTTTAGTCGCCTCTTACGATCAGGCAGGGGATACCGTAGCTCTATTCTTAATCCCGAAGCTACAGGGACAAAGTATTATCACCTATAACAATATTCTATGAATCTTTAAAATAAACAATACACGGATAATATAATATAACCGTATTTCACAGTAAATTTAGCAGTATTCTTTCACCAATGTATCCTAAATATTTACCTTTCATTAACAAACGTGGTAACGGACATTGTTTTAAAATAATTAGCCTGTGTTTTTACTTTTAGTTTGCTTTCCTATTGTTTTGTTTTCCTTTCTTTTGTGTTATTTTGAATGTAACAACTTTTTAATCGCCCAAAGTTTTGCGGTGGAATTAATTTATGTTAACCCGTTTATAAAGGTCCTGCCTGTAACCCTCTTTGCGCCATATTGGGCGTCAACATTTTTGGGTGCGTGTTTTTCCCATTATTGAGCCCAGCCTTAATCCATTACGCTGCTCCGATGCTGGTTAGTGGAGACGTGGGTTAGTGGCCAACCTGCTGTAGGATGGTTGAACCTACGGCTTTGAGGCGGTGAGAGTGAGAGCTTGATCCGTCCAGCCAGTAAGCATCTGAAGGTGAGAGCACATCTGACAAGATAACAGTCGTTAAACCTAGTCGGAGGCCTTATGGGTGGTTTGAAAACATCCGATAGCGGGTTGGCCACTAACCCGCATATCCACCAACCCGCATTGGAGCAGCGTGGTGGAGTAGGCTCCAGGCCTCCTCAATAATGGAGGGAGACCCGTGCCCAGCAGTGAGACGTAAAAAGGCTACAACCAATAATATTATGGATATTTTAGTTGCTTATTTACGACTAAGCTCAGAATATTTTCCGCGATATTGAAGGGAAACGTTATGAAAGTTAATTCTCTGGAATTTCAGCGGAATTATACATACAGGGTAACGATGCGAGCGGGCTGTAGTGTTGGGTATTTGTCGATAGTTGGGGTAAGTTTGTCGCTAAATAATTTAACTTATACTAAATAAAATCTTAAAATTTGAAGAATTGAGCAGCGATGGCCGAGTGGTATAAAGAGCAGCGATGGCCGAGTGGTATAAATCCGCGGTTTTCGACGCGATCGATCCCGGGTTCAAATCCTCGGCGCGCACCTCTGACAAAGAAATTTGTAATGTGCGCATTTATCGCTGCTCCACGGCGATGGAACATATCGTGATATTTAATTGATTACGATGTTCTCCATCGCCGTGCATGCCTGAAAGGAATTCATAATTGCTCAAAAGCATGACGTCCACCAATCCGCACTTGGCCAGCGTGGTGGACTATGGCCTAAATCCCTCTCATTTGTGAGAGGAGACCTGTGCCCAGCAGTGGGACATAAAAAAGGTTGAAAAAAAATAAAAAAATTGAAATCGTTCATTTCCGACCGTACTACCTGTCGTACCAACTCTGATGAGTATTTGCGGAAACTCGGAAACGCGGGAAACGCGGGATCTCCTAGATGCGACCATTAGCAGCAGTATTGGCCCCTGTATTTAATCTACTATATAAAAATAAGTCGGGTTTTCCTTCCTGACGCTATAACTCCAGAACGCACGAACCGATTTCCACGGTTTTGCATTCGTTGGAAAGGTCTCAGGCTGCGTGTGGTTTATAGTAAAGAAAATTCAGGAAAAATTTCATACCAAAGTTCACGCGGACGAAGTCGCGGGCGGCCTCTAGTTGTATATAAAACTTATCATCTTATCGAAATCTATATACTATACTAATATATAAAGCTGAACAGTTTGTGAAACATAAGGTAACTGTTTTTTTTTTCAATTACGGCATCGCAAAATCTGTGCATACTGCCAGCGTCAAGTATAATTTTTGCATCAATTTTTTGCCAGTTTCAATGAAACTGGACGAAGTAATAACAAAGTCAGTAAGTAATCAGTCAGTCTAGTCAGTTAGATGTTCAAGTAAAGCGATGGCTTGTTTACCAGAACGTGTCCGATGGGGTTTTGGAAGCCGAAAAAACACGTTTTCGCACTGTGATTTTAATTCACAACACTCATGTCCAATAATTAACATATATCGAAAAAAACGCCATCAACTTTATCCGATATAACTCAAAAATACACCAAGAAAATGAAAATAAAACAAGAGCACAATATGTCTTTTTCGACTTCCCGCCAAAACTCCCGCTTATAAGGTTCTGATTCTACTTAACAGCCACGTTTAGCAATGGCAACCAGCGATTTCCGTGTGTTTTATTCACAAAACATATTAAAAAAGATAGAATGGCAATAATGCGCCGTTCGTATAAAAACCGGTGTCGACCAGCTCCACCTTTCACCTCCACTACATCTGTACTTAAATAAATATGAAGCTTACACACATATTTGCAATTTCAAATCTATCCAATCTTAGCGCCGCACAATCACGTGATTTCAAATGAACGAATCACACCCAAGCACGCACACAAGCACGCATATCGCAGCGCGATCGCGTGTTTCTGTAGAGATATGAGCGGTGCTCATATCCTTGGCGCGTCTGCCCCGCCCAATATTCCATTCTAATCTCTTTAATATGTTCTGTGGTTTTATTTCTTGTACGTGGCATCAAAATCGGGCGTTTCGGAGCTGAGTTGCTGCGTATAGCGACTAAATTGACAATTGATGATGATAAAAGTTGCTTGTGTGATTTGGCCGTAAAAGATTAAGTGAAGAATATTAAAAGATTGAATAAAAAAAATTAGTAAAGTATTTAATGAAATGCGTGGCGCAATGGTTATCATGCCGGACTGCTAATCAAAGGGTCCCGGGTTCGATTCCCGACCAAACAGAAATTTGAATGATGAGTTTAAATTTCTGTTCTCGGTCTGGGTGTATGAGTTTCTATCTTTGTGTGTATCCGTGGTACCCACGACACAGGGTATATCTACCCTACTGTGAGACTATGAGTGTGAAGCGTTATTTATTATTTATTTATAAACAAAATTGTCTCATCAAATCATATTTATCTATACTGTCG
Source organism: Pyrgus malvae (assembly GCA_911387765.1). Classification (NCBI taxonomy): domain Eukaryota; kingdom Metazoa; phylum Arthropoda; class Insecta; order Lepidoptera; family Hesperiidae; genus Pyrgus; species Pyrgus malvae. The sequence goes on along the minus strand of OU426976.1, from coordinate 1,826,892 downwards.
ATAAAATTACCGTTTCCCATCACTATAGAATTTGAACTCGGCGTTAACTATCTCTTTACAACGTACATCACTTAGTACTAACATAGCTAAAATCCTCTCAAGCTACATTCAAGCTTATAACGACTACATAAAGTTCAATTTCCAATAACAACAATATCAGTTAGACCGTTTATTTATTAAGTAATATTAGTCGTATCCCCAATGGAAATTACGATATAATACGTTGAATTAAGGTCGACATTTGATTGCAGCTCTGAGTGCAGTATTTGGTATGGCACTAATCTTGATATATATCACGTATACCTATATCTTTTAGTTTAAAGAAAAATCGACTTTAAATATGTGAAAGTGAAGTTGAATTTCACTTGTGTTGTTCAAAGGATATTTAATTAAAGTTAACCATTTATACTACGGTGCATTTAGAACTAATGGTCCGAAGTCTTGACCAACAAAAAGTCCAGGTTCGAATCCAATTTAGGATTTGAAGTCAAAATCTAAAGAAACATTACATTTTGCCAGAATCGAACCTGCTTTTAAGTCCCACTGCAAGGGTCTTTTCCCATAATTAGGGAGGTTTGGAACCTACTCCACCATGATGTTCCATGCGTGTTGGAGGTTTTTTATTTATTATTTATTGCACTATTATTTTTGGACGACCTGCGTGGCGCAATCATTACCATGCCGGACTGCCAATCGAAGAGTCCCGGGTTCGAATTCCGGCGAAACAGAAATTTGAATGATGAGTTTAAATTTCTGTTCTCGGTCTGGGTGTTTGTCTTTCTGTCTCTCTGTGTGTCCATGGTACCCACGACACAGGGTATAACTACCCTAACGTGAGGCTATGAGTGTGAAATGTTATTTTAAATAAATAATGTAGTTTAAAATCTAAAAAACACGCTTTTGTGAAAATACGAACTAAAAAGTAAGAAGTAAGAAAAAAAAAAGCTAAATCAGCGAAATCGGCAAAATTTCGTACGGCCTCTTAACCAGAACAGGTATGATGACAGGTTTTTAAATACCTTTCCTTATTGTAGGTACACGTCTCTTAGTTTCGAAAAAAAGTTTATTTCAGCAATAAACTCAACTTTTAACGTAAATTAATGTATTTTCTGCTATGTAATTTGAATTAAGCGCGAAAACGCTCTTTTACTGAGACGTGACGTCTTTCTTTTTGATTGGCGTTTCAGATAACATGGCCGATTGCTGTATTTAATACTTTTATTTTATTGAAAATCTTATTAATCTTAATGTTTATATTAAAACGGGATCATATTTTATAACTTTTTTAGCGTATATTTTTCTGTAAAACCATTTATTCTCTGATTCTTTTAGTGTCATCATGCCTACTACGAGTACCTATTAATACCTCATTTAAAAGCTGATACTTCTTATGTGGTCCCATTATAATTAAATCTAAGTGAGATTTAGATTTAATTGGATGAAGTATCAGCTTTTAAATGTAGTAGTTTTCTAACTATCCTTAAAATACTTTAGTACAAAACGATTGTATTTTTTCCATGTATTCTTTAATTTGTTTCTGAAACTATTTAATGATAATTTTAAATTTAGATTGAATAAAGCATTGTGGCAGTTCCGGTAAACAATAGTGATGATCTTTTCTGAGCTTTTCTGAGACCTTTTTTTTTGAGTAATGATGTTTGAATGATGAAAAAATCGTTGTTGAAATCCCTTTACCCACTTCTTTTTAGGGTTCCGTAGCCAAATGGCAAAAAACGGATCCCTTATAGATTAGTGATGTCTGTCTGTCTGTCTGTCCGTATGGCACAGCCACTTTTTTCCGAAACTATAAGAACTATACTGTTGAAACTCGGTACGTAGTATCCTGTGAACCACATTAAGATTTTCACACAAAAATAGAAAAAAACAATAAATTTTGAGGGTTCCCCATACTTAGAACTGAAACTCAAATTTTTTTTCATCAAATTTAATTAATAATCAAACCCATACGTGTGGGGTATCTATGGATAGGTCTTCAAAAATGATATTGAGATTTCTGATATCATTTTTTTCTAAACTGAATAGTTTGCGCGAGAGACACTTCCAAAGTGGTAAAATGTGTGTCCCCCCCGTAACTTCTAAAATAAGAGAATGATAAAACTAAAAAAAAATATGATGTACATTACGATGCAAAATTCCACCAAAAATTGGTTTGACCGAGATCTAGCAAGTAGTTTTTTTTAATACGTCATAAATCGTAAACCACAATTTACCTTTCATTCAATCTTAATGCAATGATTTCTATGGATAATCAAAGGCAATGATGTATTTCTGTTGCCGCTATTCTTATAAAAATACTAAAAATAGAATAAAATAAATATTTAAGGGGGCTCCCATACATATAAATATTCTTGAAGTTAATTTTTTATTTCAATAATTCAACATATAACCTTGGCTGTTAAAATATTGAATTAAATACATATAAAAATTAAACAGCCTACCTCTGGCGCCTCATCCCACAAAGCGAAGCCGGGGGATATACATTTGGGAAATCAAGGCATGTTTACAGTCGCCATGGGGTTATGGGATGGTACAAGTAAAAAAATTCAACTAATAAATTAAAAATAAATAATAGTTTTAAAAAACTAAAAAAAAAAAAATTGTTTAAAAAAAAACTAAAATCACGCTTTTATAGCTAATCGAACTACTATTTATTTTGTGTATTTCAAATAATGTATTCATATGAACCATGCTGATCGTCATCAGCTTTTGACACCCATTAATTACAGGGTTGAAGTCGAAAGTTTTCGAGCAGTGTGTGTTGCCAGTGATGACCTACGGCGCTGAGACGTGGTCTTTTACAGTTAGCCTTTACCATAAGCTCAGGGTCGCCCAGCGAGCGATGGAGAGGGCTATGCTTGGTATTTCTCTACGCGACAGAACTCGTAATGATGAAATCCGTAGAAGCACTAAGGTTACCGACATAGCTCTCAAAATCTGCAAGCTGAAGTAGCAATGGGCAGGCCATATAGTTAGGAGGAAAAAAAGCGCGTACTACATTTTTACAACTCTCCTCTCATAGGCCAATAGAATGGTTGTAACATTTAATAAATCAAGCACCCCAAGCAATTTTTGTAGGTGGTAGAACTATTATGGTTCGTCCAGAGAAGTACCACCGCTGCACCCACTTCTGCCGTGAACCAATTCTATTGTGTTTCGGTGGAAAGGTGCAGTTGCCGGCCACACTTACATGAGGTGACCACCAGCCTCCGGAGTAGCAGCGCAACTGCATACGACCTCAGACAAGAGTTACCTATGCTTGCTTGAGGTTGTATGTAGATGTCCATGGGCTGCAGCAACCACTTAACACCACGTGGTCTGCATGCTCGTCTGCTACTCCATTCAAATAATGAAAAAAACCCACTCTTTTTACTCTGAATTAGCATTTTGAGGTAATTAATTATGATTGATTGTTCACCCTTCTACTACTACTACACTACTACTACTACACTACTGTAACATAAATTTTTTGTAATAAAAAAATATTTTCTAATTTTTTGTTCGATTAGCTATAAAAGCGTGTTTTTATCGTTTTTTTTTAATATAATTAATTTTAAATTTTGAGTTTTTTTCATATTGCATTGCATCGGTCTTTGAAAAGTACGCAAAGTTTCAAGTTAATCCGACATCTAGAAGTACGTCAAAATCGTGTTCAAAATTTCTGTTACCTACATACGAACGCCAAAAATAATAATAAAAGCATATTAAAAAAATATGGAAGAAACCTTTAAAAAAACAAGCTTTTAGAATTTTTTAATAAAATGAACTAAAAAGTTAAAAATAAATTAACTCTCTCCGTTACCCATTATCTAGGCTAGAACCGCTTAGCTTGCGAAGAGACATAGGCTCGCTCTGCGTGTTCTACCGACTTTACTATGGTGAGTGCTCCGAGGATCTCTTCAAATTGATGCCTACATCACCATACCATGATTATACTACCAGACGAAGGTTAAAGTTCCACCGGCACCATCTGGACTCGTGGCGGTCCTCCACAGTAGGTTATGGGGCAACCTTCTAGCTGAGGCATTCCCAGTGGACTATAACATGGGGTTCTTCAAGAAAGCTGTAAAAAAAGCTCTCCTACAAAGCCGGTAATGCTCGGGCGGCTCCCCTAGGGTTGCCCGTGTCCATAGGCGACGGTGATCGCTTAACACTACGCGGCCCGTCTGCCATCTTGTTCGGTTTATTTATAAAAAATATATATTATATATATCTCTCCCGCTGTCTCCTACAACTCGAGGCACCCTCCAAGACCGCACGTTACGGTATAATTCATGAGTTGAGTTCAGCAACAGCTACCTGAGCCGGGCTTGGATGGGTGATACTTTCATATGATATGGGTGTGAATACAATTAAGATGTAAATAAAATAATATACACATAAATGACAGCCTCCGTGGCATAGTGGGTGATGAGCTGACTGCGAAGCGTGAGGTCGTGGGTTCGATTCCCACCCAGGACAAATATTTGTGTGATGAACATGACTATTTTTTCGGTGTCTGGGTGTTAATTTATCTATTTAAGTATGTATTTAGAATTATATAAGTATGTTTATCAGCTCTCTGATTACCATAGTACAAGCTCTGCTTAGTTTGGAATCAGATGGTGTTGTGTGAATTGTCCAAAGATATTTATTTATTTATTTATAAATAACGCTTCAAGCTCATAGCTTGAAGTAGACTGCCTGTGTGTGGTCGCTTTGGACACACAGAAAGACATGTTTACAAAGATTTTTAATACGAAATTAATTCGCCATATTTACCTGTAACAGATATGCAAATATTATAAGAAGTCTTAAAATTGTAACAAGGTTACTTAATAATAATACTGGTTAAATAAACAAAGAAATAATATTACACGCTAAATGATTTTTTAGTGATAAATCTATTCAATAATGCAATTGTTAATTTATTATTAAATCATTTGACATAAATAGCATTTTTAAAATTGTATATAATGAAATTGTCTATGTTTTTTTAAGTAAATTGTGATTTCTGTTCGTATGATAATATATTGTATCGCCATCCGTGGCGGGAATATGGAGGATTGAATAATTTTGTTAAACCTTGTATTGTACTCATGTCCCACAATAAAAATGATTTGAATTTAATTCCTGTGCACCTGGCGGGGACCACTTTTGGGTCATATAACCTATTATATGATACGGCCGAGGATGGTATCCGCCACGTGTTACCACATAACAACATTAAAGTGTGTCAAAAGGACCTCTACGTGTTGGACCTATGTCTAAATGACCGGGTCAAATAACATCTTCGACCCGTGACCTATAAGGAGAGATACATAATAATAATAATAAATCTTTATTTCAGGTATATAAGTAGGTAACCCATACAGAAATAAATTTACTAACAAATTAATTAAAATTAACCAAAGTTAGGATTATAACAATAAAAAATTATGCATTTTTTTAATCTGACCACAAACATTTATTTTTAGATTTATGGTCTTACATCCAGTGATATATATTATATTATTAAGTGCATTTTAAATATAAAAATTGTATTTAATTTAATTATTTATATTTTCTCCACCAACCCGCATTGGAGCAGCGTGGTGGAGTAAGCTCCAGGCCTCCCCAATAATGGGGAGAGACCCGTGCCCAGCAGTGGGACGCAAAAAGGGTTGCGGCCATTATATTTTAATTTTGTGTATTTCAAATAATGTATTTATTTGAACCATGCTAATCGTCATCAGCTTTGGACACCCATTAATTACAGAGTTCAGTATGCTGAGAGGAAACCACATCTTAAGTTTTTGAACAAAACAATAATTTTGTCTCTTTATGTTTAGTGTTAAAGCAGTACCAGTTTTAAAGGCAAAAACATGCTCGTAAGTCAAAGAACTTAAAATTGATCATTCAGTCTTCTTCCCCTTTGAGAGTCGAACCCGAATCGAATCGAAAACCTCCGAATTTTTTAGTTTGTTAAAAAGACTACGCATTCGACTACGTCGTAGATACATGCGTCTACGTCATAGTAACTTATTTTTATTCTAATTTTTTCAATGGAGTAGCAAGAGAGTACTTGGATGGTGGTACTGTTATAAATAATAAATAAATAATAAACTGTTAATAATTTTTCGTTCGAACTGTACCGTCTGATCGTAACGATTTCTCGTAGCGTATAGCTTGTACGCCATGAACGATAAACTGTACAGTCTGATAGTAACAATTTCTCGTAGCGTATAGCTTGTATGCCATGTACGATAAACTGTACAATCTGATAGTAACAATTTCTCGTAGCGTATAGCTTGTATGCTATGAACGATAAACTGTACAATCTGATAGTAACAATTTCTCGTAGCGTATAGCTTGTATGCTATGAACGATAAACTGTAAAGTCTGATAGTAACAATTTCTCGTAGCGTATAGCTTGTATGCCATGCACGATAAACTGTACAGTCTGATCGTAACTATTTCTCGTAGCGTATAGCTTGTATGCCATGTACGATAAACTGTACAATCTGATAGTAACAATTTCTCGTAGCGTATAGCTTGTATGCCATGTACAATAAACTGTACAATCTGATAGTAACAATTTCTCGTAGCGTATAGCTTGTATGCCATGTACAATAAACTGTACAATCTGATAGTAACAATTTCTCGTAGCGTATAGCTTGTATGCCATGTAAACTGTACAATCTGATAGTAACAATTTCTCGTAGCGTATAGCTTGTATGCCATGTACAATAAACTGTACAGTCTGATAGTAACTATTTCTCGTAGCGTATAGCTTGTATGCCATGTACGATAAACTGCACAGGTTATTCGTAACGATTTCTCGTATAGTATAGCTTGTATGCCATGTACGATAAACTGTTCAATCTGATAGTAACAATTACTTAATTAATTAACTATACGCTACGAGAGCGTATAGTTTTTTAAAATTTTCGTCTGTCCGACTGCATATAATATGTTTGACCATGCATCGCGCTAAAATGATGGCATGCAGTAATATTTGATTCGATATATTGTTCAAAAAGTTATTAAACTACCTAACCAGTCAACCTCTAATTATAAAAATCACAGAAATGGGGCGTGGCTACAACCTTCGCGGTCACTATCACCTGAATATTATTATTTGCTTTGTTTACGAGAAAGTTATAATTATTTACACATAAACGCAGCAGTGTTATAATTGTACGTTTGTATAAACGGGCATAGGGAGGCGGCTGAGATTTACCGGAGGGCCCGGTTCTACCTTAGCTGTTAAACGTCAGTTGACCACGAGTTTAACCATTACTAAATGTTAGGGTCTATTATTTTCTAGATTTTAAATAATATTTCTTGCTAAAATAGAGACAAAATAAAACATAATTTTAAAAAGTAAACATGAAAGTAAATAGGTTTTATTCTTGCAAGAATATCATCGTTCTTTCTATGCATATTATGATCAGTTCCACCAAATATAAAAGTGGAATAATCTATAAATTATTTCAAGGCGTAATTTATAGACGGTAAGTCCTGGACAAATCATAATATTTAATCAAATTAATCCAACTTATTATGTTTTTTAGAAAAACTAAAAATAGTATACAAACACAGTGTAGTGTTATAATGATACTTCTGTATAAACACATCCCGGTGCTACCTTAGCCATTAAATGTCAGTTGACCACGAGATTAACTATTAAACAACTTAACGTTAGATAAATTATATAGACGTTAAAGATAATTAAAAAATATAATGTGTACAAGTACAATATATTAGGTACAACTAAAAACCAGTCATCTCTACGATTAGCTCAACGTATAATCAACCCCTGGTTAAACAATGCAACCAGACTGCTTTTAATTAACCTGATAGGAGAACGCGAATGAATATTTAATCTACAATTAGTAGAACAGCTCCATCTAGCGGCGGGTGGAGGCATTCATGAGATTGCCGTAGTGAAGCAAAGGTTAGGGAAATTGCACACTGTGGGAAGAAGTTTTTTTGCCATTCAATTTATTTGACAAAAGTTTTTTTAACTTTATTTAAAAAAATTACGGCATTTGAAAAACCATTGAGATTTATAGTTACATGCTACAAGGTTAGTTAGCATCGATTTATTTATCTCTATATATAAAAATGAATTGCTGTTCGTTAGTCTCGCTAATCAAGAATGGCTGAACCGATGTGGCTAATTTTGGTCTTAAAATATTAGTAGAAATCCAGGGAAGGTTTAAACGGTGCGAAAATATGGAAAAATTTATAGTAAAACAACCTATTTTATTTACCTATATAAACTGTCAGTAACTGTCAAATGTTGGTTCTTGGCGCCATCGTCCAGAAGTCTGACATCGTCTGAATAACAATTCATCTGTCACTATTTGTTTTATATTTTTTATTTGACAGTTACATAAAAACTATTTGAGATGATAAAGAAACTAATCCTCTTTCAATACTTTTATGGCAGGACAACGTCTGCGAGGTCCACTAGTTGTTAATAAAAAATCCTCAGCTCTCCAAGGAATAGCATACATACAACGTACAAACTAACTGACAGCCAATTACGGATCTTAATTTTTTGATTTTAACTAAATGATTACACTGATATAAACGATACTTATTTGATTAAGAAAAAAGTTTTTATTTATTTATTTGCATTGAATACAGATTACATTTCAGGTCTTAAGAATAGTGGTACATATTATGGTTTTGTATTCAGCTAACTTAGTATTTAGCATGCAAATATTCATTTCTATAATATATATATTAATTAACTTAATTTTAGTTACAATTATTAACAACACATAATATAATAAATCAAATTAAGAAATAATAATTAATAATTGGTATAATTTTTCAATAATTTATGTGTCAAATTTACAATTTAAATATTCGTTTATTGTGTAGTAATTATAATTCATCAACATTTTTTTAATTTTTAATTTGTATAGTCTTTCAGGCAGTGCTTTTATTTTGTCAGGAATTTTATTTGCTATTTTAATACACATACCATAGGCATTATTTTTAAATAGTGATGTATTTGTTGATGTTATGGCTGCAAGTCTTTTTACATCCCACTGCTGGGCACGGGTCTCTCCCCATTATTGGGGAGGCCTGGAGCTTACTCCACCACGCTGCTCCAATGCGGGTTGGTGGTAACTCATTAATTAATCTAGGTAATCAGCTGTCTGTTCTCCGTATCTATTGTTGGCCCGAGTCTTACGAAACCGGTTCAAAGCGATATCTTTTGTAAGTACAGGGTGTTAAGGGGCCGTATACGAAATTTTGACGATTTCGCTTATTTACCTGATTTAACACATGAGATTTTGCAGTTAAATTACGGTATTTCCATTAGTTTCATTGCACAATATAACTAATCATTTCATTAATAATCTAATACAACAGCCACGTTTTAAGCTTGCGTCAAGAATTAAAATGCGAGATTTAGGTTACTTTAAAAGATTTTTAATGCCTAATTTTCATTGTTGATTCGATTTTTTTCAGGAAACGGATTGATTATGAACTGAAGTGTATTTATGTCAAATAAACTTTATGAAATAATACTCCAATTTGCCAGAATCAAATGTAATTTCTGGCCAATTTACTCTCATAATTGACTAAGTTCAATGTTTTATTACTAATATTTTTTGTATGAGACTGACAAAAAGTGGCTCATTTACTAAGTATGTGATTTTTACAGCAATACATGGCATTTTTTCGATCTGTTTAGATTTTAAAATGATCCGGATATATGTAATATTCTATACCTATTACAGTAAAATTCACAAAACTATCACCGTCTTCAGGTCTATTAAGCAAAACAACGTAATAAAAATCGAAAAGTGGCTCATTTAGTAGTTTATTATTGAAATAATCAGTTATATTGTGCAATAAAACTTATGGAAATACTGTATTTTGACTGCAACATTTCATGTGTAAAATCAGCTAAATCAGCGAAATTGGCAAAATTTCGTATACGGAATGACAGTGTCCGAGATGCTATACGTTCGTACCGCGAATCCTTCCCCAATAGAAGAATCCAACGCCCTATGTGATACCATGTGATACTCAGTGTAAAGCACCAGTGCAAAAACGTGCTAACTGTGTACATATTACACGAGGAGGTGAGCATTTTGAACAATTATTACGATATCTGTAATTTTGATAAAATTGTCGATCATTATAAATAGATAATTCAATCAATTGTTTTAAATAGGTATGATTCAATTTTTAAGTACGCCAAAAGTACTTCGGTAGGTACATTTAAGGAGTCAGTTTTCATCTTGTGTCGCTGTTGTGACGTAACGTTCAAAATCACTTTAATACAATGATTTCAAAAAGACTTTTATTACATTACTTATCTTGGTATTTTTATCAGTCCTAAGCCAGGTAAAGTACGAAATGAAAATGGATCATACATTCTCTACAAAATACCAAAACTTTTGATGTACCTACATAGTACAATTATGTAGTAGTGCGTAGTGTAGTAGTAGTAGTGTAGTAGACAGGCGGTCGAGATCAAACGCCCGCCTACTATACTTACGTACAATGTGTCCGCACTTTCAGGATATTTTCGGATTAATTCAATCCAAGTTTTCTTAGAAAATAATTCGTATAATTTTTAAAAACTTTTTGAAGTGAAAACTTCTTTAGCGGCGTTGAGCACTTTTGTGGGATGGGTAAAAACTGTGAAACTCGCGTCAGGTGCTGTACGTGTACGTGTGCTGATCGAAAAACCGTAAGACGGTTGGAGAGTAGTGTTGTAACATCGAAATCGACTAATCGAACAATCGATTGTTTATTTTTTAATCGATTGTAAGGGTTTCGATTAATTAAAAAAATTGATTTTTTAAAAATCTATTTTCATAAAAAATGGGTTAAATTTTTTTTTTCAAAGTATGAAAAAAATTTGAAAAGAATTAGAAAATGAAATATAAATTGTAATGTTTGTGTACGATAGCGCAATAAATAAATATTGTATTCTACGACATAAATAATAGTACTTTTATATTAATAATAAAAGCAATTCGTTCAAAATTATTCCCTAACGATTCCAAGACATCAAAAATGCACAACGTTAATTTTTTCACTTCTGCCGGCACTCCCGGAGTGCAACCCGTTGTTTTTTTAAACATTTAGTATGGTCCTAAATAATTGTGTCCTCGAGTATCTCAAGTGTTCAACCAGTCATGTTCCTAACATACCTACCTACCTAAATAAAAATAACCTTCACGGAACTCTAAAAACACGATATCCGCCATTTTTGTCGAACGCTCACTTTGTTTTCTTTAATTATACACTGTATTGACTCCATCCATTGTTTTCATTCTTTACAGAGGAACAAAAGTTTTCTGTGCCGGTTAAATCTCTTTAAAAGAACTCAACTGATGTTTTAAAATATCTGTCAGGTATTTTTATTGAATGGATTAGTAGACATGCAGGTAACGTGTTACTAAATATTTAATTTTGTTTTGCATTAGTAAGTATACCACACTTACATGAGGCGACCAGCCTCCGGAGTAGCAGCGCAACTGCATACGACCTCAGACAAGACTTACCTATGCTTGCTTGAGGTTGTGTGTAGATGTCCATGGGCTGCAGCGATCACTTAACATCACGTGGCCTGCATGCTCGTCTGCTACTCCATTCAAATAAAAAAATATATGAAAATCAAATTATGTGGTTTTAAAATTTTAGAGTTTTCCTCGATTTTCTTGGCATCCCATCATCAGATTTTGGCATGGTGACGATTGTACCACCTCGGGAGTATACGTTTTTGAACAATAAACATTTATTGAATTTTTTTTCTCAATTCCTAACCATTGTATGATAGTACCTTCCATCATTAGCTCAGTATTTTGCTTCAAAAAGTATAAGAAAATCAATGTGTGTGCCTATACAATTTGAGGTTCCTCTCGATTACCCTGGGAATGGACCATCTCGGAAGAATTTCGAAAATCAGTCCACAAACGGCGGAGTAATCGGTGAATCGGTGATATATAAAAAAATACATTGTATACAGCTGAATACATTTCCTCCTGCATTTGGAAGCCGGTAAAAATGTAGAGAATAGGTTGTGTCTGTCTAAGACTTCCTTTGTGACAAGTCTTAGACAACTTTTATCGCTGGGATATACGGTATGAGGTCTGATTTGTTTATTATGTAAATTGTACCTAATTTGTATTGTAATTAATTTTATAGTTATAATCAATCTTGTTTTTTTAAATATATTGACTGGTGCTGAATTATTCTGTCTAATGTTGCAATGTTTATTTTAATTAATTCTATATTGTAATTTATATTTTCATTTGATGTAAGTAACTGTTGAAATATAATTATTATTATTTTGGCCATTATTGTAATTGTTTTTATGATTTATTTTGCTAATGATATCTTTGATTATAAAAGTAACATGTAATTCTAGATTTATATTTTTTAATTTTACTATGAATATAAATATTTGTACGCCCAATGTGGCAGAATAAGCGTACTATGTATAAAATAATGACTGTCCATCCAACTTTTCACCTTATTCTACAAATAAATGATTTGAATTTGAATTTGAATTTGTCCGTCCAAAATAGATGTTAAATAGGATCAGTTTGCGAGAGATTCTGTTTAATTAGAGCAATGATAGGAATATATTATGTTGTTAAGGACTCAATACAGGGAATGTAATTTCTCTATATTATCAAAATTCTCTGTATTCCAGTATATTAAAGTATACAAAATATATAAAATGAACAGGTAATAAAGGGAAGGTAGTGTTATAGTATATTTATAATTCCAATATATTCCCTGTATTCCAGTGTATTATAAACTAATATCCCCAAACTTTTTTGGCCTATATTTTTTTTAAATAATGGCATCGCAAACTCTGTGTATATTGCCAGCGTCATGTATAATGTTTGCATCACTTAGTAGTCATAGAAAAAATCAATAAGTCGTCAGGTATCAGTCAGTCTAGTCAGTCAGATGTTCAAGTAAAGTGATGGCTACTTTACCAGAACGTGTCCGATGGAGTTTTGGCGGCAAGCCGAAAAAACATGTTTTCGCACTGTTATATTATTTTACAACACTCGTGCACTTTCATTAACCTATGTCGTACAAAATGCCCTCTTTATCCGATATAACTCAAAAATACACCAAGAAAATAAAAATAAAACAAGAGCACATTATGTCTTTATCGACTTCCCACCAAAACTCCAGCAACTGGTTGTTAGTGTTGTTACGAAGACTGTAAAGAAAAGAAAAAGAAAAGAAAAGAAAATATTTTATTTGCACAAATATGGGTAGCAAAAAAGGTCTGTCAATAGAAGTATGTAGAAAATAGGTTGTGTCCGTCTAAAAATTTAAATAGGATCAGTTTGCAAGAGATTCTGTTTAATGGAATATATTATGATGTTAAAGACGGAATACAGGGAATATAATATGTAACCAATTTTGGCAAAGGGAGATCTCCCGCCGGGCGAGGTGGTCATGCCCGGGGAGCGGCCGCGCTCCGACTGACTCAATTCGTAGCTTGTATATATGCTCGGATATTCCGAAAACTTCGATAGCGTGATTCAGGAATACTCGTGGTGCCATCTCTTGATGAGTAGCGGAAGGTCGCTACACAATATTTGAATATGAATATATTAATACCTCCAATTAATTTTAATTGTTGTTTATTTATTTAATATTACACTTTTATAAATGATACATAAGTTATTTATCTCACTCGTAAAAACTAGACATAGTTTATCTTAGAAATGAAATGAAATGAAATGAAAATATTTTATTTGCACAAATATGGGTGAAAAAGGTTTTACAAAATATTTAGAGCTCCATATTTACCCCTTAGGGTGTACAAATTTTATTATATTAAATAAAATAATTATTTTAATGACTTAACATAATGTAAACATAAATTCTTAAAATAACTTAGAGTGAGGGTAACAAATATTAAAAGTAAGAAAATAATTATTTTGGCGCGCGGGTCATTGTTTGTTATCGTAGTCGCAATATATATACATATATGTATATATACAATGTTGGTGTACAGCGCGTCAGCGCTCGGCCGGCCGCCACTTGCACGCTGCACTTACGTCGTGTACAGGCTGCTCCATAACGTTCACTTTGTGTAATAATATATTAGTTTATTTTTAATTTTTTATATTTTAACGTTTTATACTCGTATATGCATAAAATAGAAGAACTAAGGTTACCGACATAGCTCTCAAAATCTGCAAGCTGAAGTGGCAATGGGCAGGCCATATAGTTAGGAGGACCGACAACCGATGGGGAAGAAAGGTCCTTGAATGGAGACCACGTCTCGGCAAAAGGAGTACAGGCTGCCCTCCAACCAGGTGGACTGACGATCTGAAGAAGACAGCGGGTAGTCGCTGGATTCAGAAGCCCAGGTAGCCCAGGACCGGGAGGAGTGGCGAACGTTGCCTATATCCAGCAGTGGACAGTAAAAGGCTGATGGATGGATGCATAAAATAAATACTCAAAAAATAAATGAAGAAAAGAAATATTGTTTTATTTTTTGGTCATTCGCCGCCCCAAAACGAAAAGCAAAAAGTCTCATCCACCCACTTACCCTATTTCTTTGCTGACGCTACAGTCACGTGCGACGGCGTGACAATCTGTTTGTTTGTCCATTATTAATACATTCCTGTCCCGAGCTTCTCAGACGAGGTTCTGTGTATCATGTGTTTATATATCTACCTGTGCATAATATTAACTTAAGGCCATTAAAGAGACCTGAAGCATGCGTTGCCTTGCGGCTTGCGTAGAACCTAAGCGATCGACGAAAAAACATAAATGATGATCTCTACTCTTAAGATATAAAAAACCGGCCAAGTGCGAGTGGAACTCGCGCACCGAGGGTTCCGTAATATATTTTTAATATATCAAGTAACTGAAAATTTACGGTATTTGCAATTTTTTCCTTTATCTGTGCTTATAAGACATTGCTACGTACCAAATTTCAAGATTCTGAGTTCACGGAAAGTACCCTGTAGGTTTTGTTTCCCTTGCGAAAGCGGAAATAAGCGGCGTAAACGGCTGTATCTTTTGATTGCGCTGGCTTAGAAGTTCAATTTTTTCACAACTTCAAGGAACAGTAGACTTGAGTACTTGAGTACTTAAAAGGATCTTGACAGTCGGACGGAGAACAAAGTGATCCTATAAGGGTTCCGTTTTTTCCTTTGAAGTACGGGACACTAAAAAATAAGGAGTCTTAGTTGCAACCCTTTTTGCGTTTCAATGCGAGGCACGAGTCTACCCATTATTTGAGAGGCCTGGTACTTACTACACCACGCTGCTCAAATGCAGGTTAGAGGAGATGCGGGTTAAGGCCAACCCACTGTCGGATGTTTTTAAATCACACATAAAGACAAAGACAAAGACAAAGAACTTTATTTGCACAAATATGGGTGTTTACAAAAGTTGTTAATACATATTTAGTACGCCATATTTACCTTCATGAGGTATGCAAATATTACAAAGATAAAAGAAAAAAAAAACTTAATAATAACACAATTTATAAAAATGTACATTATTATCATATCAATTTTATTTTTATTTGATCCCATATTGCGCATTTTGAAAATTAAAATTTTTAAATTTTATTTCTTCAAGTATGTATTTATTTAGTTGTTTGTTTATTTAATTATTTATTCATATTTATTTGTACTTCGGATCGAATCCGATCGTCGGCTTTGGGTACCCATATTACAGGGTTTTTGTACACTAAGAGGAAAAAAAGCCGGCGGAAAAAAAACCTCCCAGGTTTTTATGGAATTCCTTTATGCCGTTTTGTCGTTTAAGAAATCAGTGACTGAGTAATACGCCTTTTTCAGTAAATAAGTTTTAAGTTCTTTTTTAAACTCGTTGCCCGTTTTGATTTTGAGGAATTCCGGTAGACCGTTATATATTTTTGGTCCCATGCAAAAGACACTATTATGGTATTGTTTCGTTTTAGAAGCAATTGAACATAATTTATTAGGATGCCTTTTTGATTTAAGGGTTTCATATTTAGCTATTTCATTTTTGACCATTAAAGAGATTTCGTAAATATATAAAGAAGGAAAAGTCAATATTTTTAAATTTTGAAAGTGTGGCCTACAAGTATCAGTTTCCTTTAGCTGACATATGGCTCGAATGCACTTTTTTTGGGCCTTAAATATGGTTTGTATTCCCGTCGCGTTACCCCAAAATATTATTCCGTATCTTAATGTGGCACCAACGTACGCATGGTATGCGTCCAGAACCGCCGTTTTGCTTACAACTTTTGTTAATTTATATAAAGCAAAAGAAAACTTATTTAACTGTTTACAGACGTGCTCTTTATGTGACTGCCATGTTAGTTTGCTATCTATGTATAGTCCTAAAAATTTTGTTGTTTCTATTTCTGATATCAACTTTCCTTTATAGTCAATATTTATTGTTTGCCCGTATGATACTCTGTTTTTAAATGACATTATATTTGTCTTATCGAGATTAATTTTAAGATTATTACTGTCTAACCAATCTATTAGGGATTCAAGAGCATTATTTATACTTCTTTCGAAAGAGTCTGTGTTTTCTTTTGTAAATATTACTGTACTATCGTCAGCAAATAGTATCATCGGTTGTTTTATGACTTTAGGAAAATCATTTATATAAATTAAAAAGAGTAAAGGGCCTAAAATACTTCCCTGAGGCACGCCATACAGTACTTTCCTAGGGTTAGAAAGATGTTTCTCTTGAGTTTTTGTGATTTCATTAATTTTTGCTATTTCTGTAATGTGCTGTCTGTCAGTTAAGTAGGAGTTGATTAAGTTTAATGCATTACCTCTGACTCCGTATTTCTCTAACTTAACAATCAACAATTTATGATCTACATATTCGAATGCCCTTGTCATATCCATATAGAGCCCGATCACCTGTTTCTTATTATTTAAACTTGTCATTACTATTTGTAAAAAATTGTAAATTGCAATGTTTATTGATTTGTTCTTTCTAAACCCTACCTGTTCGTTAGCGAAGATAGAGAACTTTTCGAAGTAATAATACAATCTGTTATGTAGTACTTTTTCGAATATTTTGGAAAAAATTGGTATTAATGCAATGGGTCTGTAACATCCCATGTCATGTCTATCTTGTTTCTTAAATACTGGTTTTATAATGGTTACTTTCAGTTTCTCCGGAAATATGCCGGTTTCAATACTTAAATTAATGTTGTAAGCTAATAATGGAGCAATGATTTTTGATATCCGTTTAACTATATTTGTGCATATACCGTCGTACCCTGTACTATTTGTATTTTTAAGATTATTTATTATAGTTATAATTTCTTCAGATGAGGTTGGTCCTAAGAAAAATGAGTTTTGATGGTTAAAGTTAATTTTATGTGTATTACTATCCATATTTATATTACAATTATCTTCAACTTGATCTAAAAAGAAGTCCTTAAACTCTTTAGCAATAACTTTTGGATCTGTTTCAACGTGGTTTCCTACTTTGATTTCATAAATATCTTGTTTAGGTACATTTACAGTGTTATTATTAATTACTTTCCAAACAGCTTTGGATTTATTGTGAGCGTTTTTAATAAAATAGTCATTTTGAGATTTTTGGGTAAGTTTTATTATTCTTTTTAATCTCTTTGAATAGTTCTTAAACTTGTATTTTGCCTGAGTGCTGCGAGATATCCTATATCCCCAAAGCAAACCCCTTTTAATTTTAAAGCACCTTTTTATACCTTTTGAAATCCATGTTGGTCGTTTTTTCGTCAGTATTTTAACTTTTATAACAGGGAAACAAAGATTATAAAAAAGGAGAAACAATTCATGGAATATATTAAAAGCATCGTTTGGATCAGTACATAAATAAACTTCATGAAATGTCAAGTTTTTAATACAATCGTAAAATTTCTTAATATTTTCAACACTATAATCACGTCTATAGATGTACCAGTGCGTAATAAGGCAATTTGTTTTTACCGGACATTGCAATATCTGTGCTGTATGGTCTGACAATGCAAGTTCAATTACATGGGATTTACAGTTTCGTATGTTATGAGCAAAATTATCTATACAAGTTTTACTGCATAATCTTGTTGGTGTTTTAATGGACAATTTAAGATTAAATGAGTGCAATATTTCTTCTTCTAAGTCCACCGACAAGTTTTTTTTCTTTAATTATGGCATCGCAAACTCTGCATATTGCCAGCGTCAAGTATAATTTATTTTTGCATCACGTTTTTGCCAGTTTCGCTGAAACTGGACGAGTATTAATAGGTGAAGGCAGTAAGTCGTTAGTAATCAGTCAGTCAAGTCAGTCAGACATTCAAGTAAAGCGATGGCTTCTTTACCAGAACGTGACCAATGAAATTTGGGAGGCAAGCTGAAAAAAACATTACACACTCATAGACCCACAGCAAGGTAATCAATACCCTGTGTCGTGGGTACCATGGACACGTACAAAGACAGGAACAAAAACACCCAGACCGAGATCAGAAATTTAAACTCATCATTCAAATTTCTGTTTTGCCGGGAAGAACCCGGGGCCCCTCGATTGGCAGTCTTCATGGTAACCATTAAGCCACGTGGGTCGTCATGAAAAAACATATTTTCAAACTGTTATTTTATTTCACAACACTCGTGCACTGTAATTAACCTATATCGAACAAAATGCAATCAACTTTATCCGACATAACTCAAAAATACACCAAGAAAATGAAAATAAAACAAGAGCACAATATGCCTTTTTCGACTTCCCGCCAAAAACTTCTCCGACAATTTAATATCTGCTTTCTATCGATAACAAGTGGGGACCTATTGCTTAACGTGCCCTTCGAAGCACGGAACGCTCATGCAACTATTTGCTATTTGCGGTCAATCAAGTTTGTCAATTTGACAGCTTCCGTGGCGTATTGGGTCATGAGCCGACTGCGAAGCGTGAGGTCGTGGGTTCGATTCCCACCCAGGACAAATATTTGTGTGATGAACATGACTATTTGTTCTGTGTCTGGGTGTTAATTTATCTATTTAAGTATGTATTTAGAATTATATAAGTATGTTAATCAGCTTTCTGATTACCATAGTACAAGCTCTGCTTAGTTTGGAATCAGATGGTGTTGTGTGTGTCTTATTTTAAGTGTATGTGTAATCCCTACTAATATTATAAATTCGAAAGTAACTCTATCTGTCTGCTACGCTTTCCTGCTTAAATTACTGAACCAATTTTAATGAAATGGAACACAGACAGAATCGACCTTGGGAAAGGACATAGGATGGTTTTTATCCTACGGGAACATATAAAACGAGTCCATGCGGACGAAGCCGCTGGCGGAAGGCTAAGGCTGTGTTTATATTATTTTCAAACTTTATATATCCCACTGCTGGGCACATGCTATACAACTTCTAAATGGCCAATAAAGAGACTTAATGCGCGCATTGCCCTGCGGAAAACTGGCATGCGTCCGTCACTTACCGTCGTCCTTCCCGGGGCTGCTGGCTTGACGGATCGAGCTCCCACTTTCACTGCCCGCAACCCCAGAAGCCCCCTTTTAGTCGCCTCTTACGATCAGACAGTAGATACCGTAGCTCTATTCTTAATCCCGAAGCTACAGTGACTAACTCCACGTAGCTTTCATACCCGTATGCTACTCCATTCAAATAAAATAAAATCTTGTACCAACGCTATACTACGCGAGTAATTCATAATTCATAATTCATAATTCATTTATTGCGATCATGCTTATAAAACTAGGTGTTACATTTTTTATTTGAGCTAGCATGAGCCCTGTCAGGGCATAGCAATGTATTGGTAGGTTAGTCAACATTAATATTATATTAGTTAAATTTAAATTTATACTTTACACCTTAATTCGATTAATGTCAAAATAATTAAACAAATCAAGATTCAATAAAATTAAAATAAAGTTAAGAATAATAATTATTGAAATAAAATTACGGTAAGATTAAATTAAAATTACATTTACAATAAAATTTAATTAAATTGAAAATTAAATGATAAAGTTTAATTTTAAATAATAATAAATGTTCCTAATTTCAATTGAAAAACTCTTCGATACAATAATAGCATTTTTCTATCAACATATTTCTTAGTGCTGTAGTAAATTCCTTTGTTGTTTCTAAGTTTTGGATTTCTTTTGGTATTTTATTGTATATTTTTATACTCATACAATAAGGTCCCGAGCTGTACATAGCCATATTTGACTTGGGGAGTTCGAGTTTATTTTGATAGCGTCGGCTGTATTTACTGCAATCTCTTGAGTAAGTAAAAAGATAATTGTGTTTCTTCACAAACTTACATGTTTCTAATATGTATAATGATGTTAGTGTCAGTATATTTAATTGAGTAAAATATTTTCTACAGCTTTCCCTAGATTCTATGTTTGCTAATATTCTAATACATTTTTTCTGAAGAACAAACAATTTTTTAATATCTGTACTGTTACCCCATAGTACAATACCGTATTGTAGCCAAGCCTGTGCATAGGCATAATAAGCAATTTTGGCAGTTTTTATGTCTGTGGATCTTTTTAGTTCGTACAGTGCGTATGTAAATCTTGATAGTTTACTCGTGATAGATTGTATATGTGCTTTCCAATTTATGTTCATGTCAATGTGTATTCCTAATAATTTAATATTGTCAATGCATTCTACTTTTGTATTGTTTATATTTATGTTAATGTCAAGCGGTCGTTTTTGATAAGGTCTAAATTGTATTATTTTCGTCTTATTGTAGTTTATTTCTAAGTCATGATCATGTAGCCAAGAGTTGACGTCATTCAAAATTTTACATAAATTGTCATGCAGATGGTTTTCGTCATTACAGGGATGTATTAATGAGATGTCATCGGCAAATAGGACGCAAGTCGTAGGTATACTTTTTGGGAGGTCATTAATGTAAATTAAAAATAATAAACATCCGACGACCGATCCTTGAGGTATCGATTTCTTAACTGTAGTACTTCTGGATTTTATTTTAGATATAGTCATTGATTTTTTGTCATTTTTTGTCATTGATTTTGATAGTATTCTATTTCTGTGAACTGAGTTCGGTTTTGCAGATAAGAGCGGAACCATTCGTAGGCAATCCCTCGTATGCCTATGCCGTATAATTTTTTTAAAAGAGTATCATAACATACTCGATCATAAGCCCTGCTCATATCGAGTAATATTCCCACTCCATATTTTTTATTGTTAATTATGTCTAAGATTTTTTGAATGTACTTAAACACCGCTAGCGTTGTCGATCGATTTTTACGAAATCCGTATTGGCTTTCGTCCAGTATTTCATATTTTTCACAAAATGAGTAGAGACGTTTAGACATTACTGTTTCGAATATTTTTGAAAAACTCGGTAATAACGCTATTGGTCTATAATTGTTATGGTCTGTTCGGTCTCCTTTTTTAAATATTGGTTTTATTTTCGCAATTTTTAGCAAGTCAGGCACAGTTCCTTCGGAGAGTGATTGATTCACCAGGGTTGTAAGGGGTGCAATAAGCTCATTTATACATTTTTTCACAAGTGAGGGAGGAATGTTGTCATGACCGAAACTATTTGTATTTTTTAACTTTTGAATTATAATTTTTATTTCCTTAGGTTCAACAGGTTGAATATAGATAGAGTTTTCAGTTGGACTTAAAACAGATCGACCGTTAGAGTTATTTCCTGAGGTGTTACCTAAGGTAGAGAAGTATTCATTAAAATTATTGACAATTGTATATGGTTCTTCTATTACAGTGTTGTTTATTTTTAGTTTTAAATTAGTTTTAGACATATTCTTTGTTTTGTTGGTTCGTTCTTTTATTATGGTCCATACTGTTTTGATTATATTTGACGATTTTTTGACTCTGTGTGAATAATAGATTTTTTTTGATTTGTAAATTGTTTTTTTTAAGAGTTTTTCGTACTGTTTGTAGTGTTTGTTCAATATTTGGCTTTTAGTCTGTAAGGTCAATAGTTTAAGTAGTCGTTTGTGTTTACAGGATATTTTTATACCTGATGTTAACCATTGTTTCCTAGGCTTTTTTCTTAGTGTAACTTTGATTGTTGGTATGTTATTGTTTAAGATGCTCTGTAATTTTGAGTGAAATATATTATAGTTATAGTTAATGTCTTTACTAACGTCAAATATTTGATTCCAGTCAATGTTTTTCAGTTCAGCTTTAAATTTTAATATGTTCTTTTCTGTAAATTGTCTTTTAATTATGTGCCAAGTACCTAATTTTTCAGTTTTATTATGTGTTATAGTAAATTCGACACCTTTATGGTCTGATAATCCATGTTCATTAACAGTCAAGCTATTTTCATTATGTTGAAAATTAGAAAATAATAAGTCTATGCATGTGTTTGACGTATATGTTACTCTGGTAGGATCTTTTACAAGTTGCATGAAATTATAACATTTAAACAAGTTGAGTAGATTGAGTGAGTCTTTAGATTTTTGTAGGATGTTTATATTGAAATCTCCCCCAATGAGGATATTCTTTTTGGAGTCTTTAATATTTAATATTTGCAATAGTTGTTCTAATTTATTATAAAAAACATCAGGCTGTCGGTTTCTTTCCGGCCAATATAAAACAATTAAAACTAGATTTAGGTAAGGGATTTCGACCCCACATATTTCGAATATGCATTCGACAGACATTTCTGATATTTCGGTGCGTTCTGTGAAGTTTATGTGCTTTTCAAGAAAAATACACACACCACCACCTCCATGGTTTTGCCGGCAATATGATGAGGCACAGTTAAATCCTTCCAGTGATAGTAGATCAACTTTTGTTTCAGTAATCCATGTTTCTGAGAGACACACTATTTGTAGTAATTTGTCATTTTCTAAAGTGGCTTCTAAGAGGGGTAGCTTGTTTTTAAGACTTCGGATGTTTTGGAATAGTATTTTAGTTTTATCTACGAAAGGAATATTTATCCCGGTATGTGTGGTATTTTTCACTTGGCCGTCGAAATGGACTGGTCCTGTTGTTACGAGAGTCGAGGGAAGTATTGTAGGTTTTATGTGATCTACTGTAGTTTGATGTTTGGTTTATATCCTGCGTAGGGTTTGGTAGTGAATTGTTTTTATTAGGTGTTTCATCGTCAATATTTGTCGCTATCCCGTTGACAAATAACGTTGAGTTTCTAATTATGGCGTGATATCCTTTCTGTCTGGCGTCGATTAATGCAGTTCTTAGTCTTTTTTGTTTTAATAGGGTAGTTTTATCAAGGAATTCTTTAATGGCTAATCCGGTGTGTTTCAAGCGTAGTCTGTTGTCTAGCAAGTATTTCGTTAACCTCTTACTTAAGAACTCGATGAGTAATGGTCTTTTATGACCTTTATTACCTATCCTTGAAATTTTTTCTATGTAGCCACTAACATCTACGTTGAGGAGTTCCATGAACATGTAAACTATCCTATCGTAAAGGTCATTTTCATTTTCCCATCTATGTTCGTTAAGACCGAAAAGGACAATAGATTTTTCTTCGTCGTATTGTGATGGGTTTCGTGTCGATGGGGTTTCTAATTGGCTTTGAATGTCACTTATGGTAGCTTGAAGTTGTTTTATTTCGCTTTCTAGACTTTTTATAGTTGTATTAAATTTGACCATATCTTGTTTAATTTCGTCTTGTTCCTTGGTTACCATTTGGATATCTTGCATGAATTTGTTTTCGATTGATGACAAAGCGTTTTGAACCTCTGTTTTTATTATAGATTTTAGTTCCGGTATTATAGAGAGTCTGTTTTTTTCGAGCTTGTTGTCTAAGAGCTTTTCCATTTCCCTAATTATAAGTTGTGTTTGCACGGTTGGAATATGTTCATGTTTAGTAGGGGTGTGCGTTGAGATAATGCTAGGGTCAATACATGTGTCCCCCATTATGCTTGGCTCGTCATCGGACAGTGAATTGCATATTGCTTGTTTCAATGAATTTTTTCTAATCGTTACGTTTGATTTATCCTGTGGATTTATTTGCGGCAGAAATTTCGAAGTCGCGACGCACTTTGAAGGTGCTTGATGGTTCCGGACTGGCGTATTTGTATTGTCCGACTTAGGAATTTTATTTCGACACAACTGGCAAGTCCATGTATGCTTTTGAATTTCAACGTCGTCTACAGGTACGTTCGCACATAGCAGATCATATTTATTTTTACATTTGTTACAGGAGATGCAATTTACGTTTTGCATCTGTTGTAAGCATCCTGCGCAGGTTACTGTATGTGGCGCCATCTGTGTGTATGGTGGTGAAACACGTAGTCAGCTACTCTACCAGAGTTTGATTTTGTAGTAAGGTTTATTAGAGAGTTTAGCTGTTCTGCTAGATGGCGTTAGACGGTGATTATTAGCTTGTTCGCTAGATTGCGCTAGTTGTTAGTAATTACTATGTCGTAACGAATATTTGAAATTTTTGATTTCTAATTTCTCCTTGGGGATGTTATTTTCTCAGCCAATAAGTATTCCAATAAGTCACTAACCTTCAGCTCAGCAGTTATATCAGATTCCGTTATAAGGATTATGTTTCTCTTCCTTGCGTTATCACCTTCTTGGAGTATCACAATTCTTTTCAAAAGTTTATAAATTAGCACAGCTGGTCACTTACTTGCACTTGGAATTGTTTAGTCTGTTTGTAATTTCACTGCTTGATAACACTTCCATGTGTGATTTGGACGTTGCATTACAAGTTTATATACTTTTAACTAGAGTACACACGTTAATTTATATTTTAATTGAAATTTAATACGGAGCTAATGTTTACGTGATGACATACCCTCCAATTTCTCCATTATAGTGAGTATAGCGGTATACTACGCGGACACATCTGCCTAAAACCTTATGAGGTTGCTAAGTCTATAACATGGAAACTTTGCCTTCAAAGCGGTGGCCGCTATCTGAAAGTTTTATAACATGAGCGTTGTTACAAGATGAGGTTTCGTTAACGTACATATATATGTACAGATATACAGATATATACACTGACGGTCACATAAATTGCATCAATGTTTCAGACACCTTTGATATAAATATTTTAACCAAGTATTCAAACTTTTTATACAGCTTTAAATCCAGTCTTGGACTACCAAGTCAATTGAGATACATTTAATGAGCTGTCAAAACGTGACATTCCCATACATTTTGTATGAGAAAATGATAAGTGACGTCACTTATCATATATAGTCAGTAGACTTCATTATTATTGATTTAAGCGGTAATAAAAATCATGTATAAAAAAGAATTAATATATTGCTTTCCGAGCGTAATTTAGTGCAACCTTTTTTTAGGTAAGGATTTTGAATTTTTTTGTGCATAGTGTCCAATACCCTATTGAAACATATTGTTTGGTTCATTAACTTCTATCTTTTTTTTTCAACCTTTTTTATGTCCCATTGCTGGGCACAGGTCTCCTTCTCACAAGTGAGAGGGATTTAGGCCATAGTCCACCACGCTGGCCAAGTGCGGATTGGTGGACGTCATGCTTTCGAGATATTATGAACTTCTCTCAGGCATGCACGGCGATGAAGAACATCGTAATCAATTAAATATCACGATATTTTCCATCACCGTGGAGCAGCGATAAATGCGCACATTACAAATTTATTTGTCAGAGGTGTGCGCCGAGGATTTGAACCCGGGATCGGTCGCGTAGAAGACCGCGGCTTTTACCACTCGGCCATCGCTGCTCGACTTCTACCTACCTAACAGCAAATGAGAAATAAGTCACGGAAAGTGGCCGGCCGATATCGACCTGTACTGCACTAAACACCGCCGAAATGGGCCTATTCGGCAGTGCAGGTGTTAAATGCTTGTTTGCTTACTACGCCGGTTTCTCATGCAAGAGGTGACTTTTTCTAGGCCCAGGTCTCTGCAGCCCATTTTTTTAAATTTAAACGGATTAAAAGAGAAGCATGCAGGTCACGCAGGTTAAGTGGTTTCTGCACTTTAGTGGCTGCAACCCTTTTTCCGTCCCACTGCTGGGCACGGGTCTCTCCGCATTATTGGGGAGGCCTGGAGCTTACTCCACCACGCTGCTCCAATGCGGGTTGGTGGAGATGCGGGCTATTGGCCAACCCGCTGTCGGATGTTTTCAAACATCAAAGTTGCATTAGAAAATTAAATATGGTGCTTAAGTATTTTCAAATTTTCCGCGCATTTTTTAACTTTTCTTTCATAAAAACCTTCTCCTGACAATAACAAACAGAACAAAAAAAGAATTAGCGAAATCGGTCCAGTCGTTTACGCGTGATGCCGTAACCAAGGGCATGAATGAATTTATATAAGATTTTAATAAGGTATGATATGAAAGAAGGCTACATTTCTTTCTCATCTCCTACTTTATTTCACAAAAAAAACGATTCTATAAAAGTTGAAGGTTGATGAAGTCAGTAACTTTCAAGATGATTGGTTAAATATTTATAATAATTAAAACATCAAAACGTGACAAACGTACAAACGCATTTACAATATAAGTTGAGCCATTATTTCACGAATCTGAGTCATTTATTGCCATTTATCGAGGCTGTATTGACAGTCCAGTATATCTGTCTGAGTCAGATGACCAACGAAATATATATCATTGAGCAATCGTTGTTTTAGGGACATAAATTATAGAAAAACTAGTGGGCCTTGCAGACGTTGTCCTACCTTAAAAGTATTGAAAGAGGATTTGTTTTCTTATTATCTTAAATAGATATCATATTACTGTCAAATACAAATATAAAACAAATAACGGCATACGAAGGAGTTTTGGCGGGAAGTCGAAAAAGACATATTGTGCTCTTGTTTTATTTTCATTTTCTTGGTAAAAAGATGGCACGAAACCAGGTGCCCTGAAGACAAAAGAGAATTAAATAAACTAACTAAAACTTTAAGAAGAAAAATCTTGAAATTCAATGAATGCGCTACCAATAATTACCTTACCAGATTATCAAATGATCGCAGCACAGATTATTCACTTTGGAAAGTCACCAAAAGAATAAAACGTCCTATCACACAAAGTCCCCCAATTAAGGATATTAATGGGAAGTGGGCAAATGATGACCAACAAAAAGCAATAAGGTTTGCCTCTTATTTAGAAAATATCTTTCAACCGTATGAAGGACAACAGTCTATTGAACAGAATGAAATCACAGACCAATCAGAATCCAACATAAAACTTACTACACCGAGAGAAATAACACTTGAAATAAAACTTAATATTAATCCAAAGAAAGCTCCAGGATTCGACCTGATTACTGGAGAAATTATGCGTAACTTGCCAAAGAAAGCTATCGTTAAACTTACAACGCTAATCAACGCTGCATTTAGGCTTCAATATGTCCCAAACTTGTGGAAGGTGGCAGAAGTCATAATGATAGCGAAGCCAGGAAAACCACCAAATGAGGTGTCATCATATAGGCCTATATCGTTATTGCCAATCATGTCCAAAGTTTTTGAAAAACTCCTATTAAAAAGAATAAAACCAGTTATAGATAATAAAAAGCTAGTTCCTGATCATCAATTCGGTTTCAGGGAAAAACATTCAACAATAGACCAAGTTCATAGAATTACAAATATAATAGAAAAAACACTAGAAGAAAAGAAAGTCTGCTCTGCTGTCTTTTTAGATGTAGCGCAAGCCTTCGACAAGGTCTGGCATGAAGGCTTAATTCTAAAATTAAGAAGAATGTTACCAAAACAAATAGCAAACATTTTAGAGTCATATATTTCCAACAGAGTCTTCAGGGTGAGGCAAGGTGAAGAATACTCGGATCTGAAAGAAATAAGAGCTGGAGTGCCACAAGGGAGTGTATTAGGACCGGTCCTGTACCTACTATACACCTGTGATATTCCAAAAATAGAAAATAGTTTCTTTGCAACTTTTGCGGACGATACGGCAATATTAGCCGTAGGCGACAGCCATGAGCAAGCTGCAGAAAAGTGCCAAAGAGCAGTTAATAAAGTATACGACTGGACAAAGAGGTGGCGTATGAAACTCAATGAAAGTAAGTCGGTACATGTAGATTTTACAAACAAAAATCAAAGTTACCACCCAATACATATAAATAACATATGCATACCATACGCAAATACTGCAAAATACTTAGGTATGACTCTTGACGCGAAGTTACGCTGGAAGCTTCACGTTAAGAAAAAACGAGAAGAATTGGAGCTCAAATACAGAGCTATGCATTGGCTTCTTGGGAGGTATTCCTCACTGTCAGTCCAAAATAAAATTTTGTTATATAAGCAGGTCCTAATGCCAGTATGGGCCTATGGTATACAGCTGTGGGGCTGTACCAAACAGAGCAATATAGACATAATTCAAAGGTTCCAAAATAAAGTACTTAGGGGAATCGTGAATGCACCTTGGTACATACGAAACGAAGATCTACATCGGGACCTAAAAGTAGACTTCGTCAAAAATGTCATTAAAAAATATGCAGAAGCTCATCAACAAAGACTTCACCATCACGTGAATGTTGAAGCAATCCAGCTGCTCGACACCACGGACTTAGTGAGACGGCTCAAACGGACAAAACCTTTTGAACTAATTATATAACTCAGTGTAGTGATAGTGAAAAGTGACTAAAATTTATTTAGTGACACTAATGACACAAGAACAATGTGTATAAACCTTTATGTGCAATAACAAAGAAGTGCTGTGTCAGTGGACGCATTCTTCAATAATAAGTTTATTAGCAAATTAAGTTAGCGTAAAATTACTCATTAGTCGAATTATTTAGGCTAGATCGTAATGTAATATAAAGTATTGCTTTGTACTTTATACTAAACAAAAAAAAATTTTCTTGGTGTATTTTTGAGTTATATCGGATAAAGTTGATGGCATTTTGTTTGATATAGGTTAATTACAGTGCACGGGTGTTTGTGAAATAGAATAACAGTGCTAAAATATGTTTTTTCTGCTTGCCTCCAAAATTCCATCGAACACGTTCTGGTAAAGTAGCCATCGCTTTACTTGAATGTTGGACTGACTAGACTGACTGATTACTGACGACTTACTTACTGATTTTGTTATTACTTCGTCCAGTTTCATTGAAACTGGCAAAAAATTGATGCAAAAATTATACTTGACGCTGGCAGTATCCACAGACTTTGCGATGCCATAATTGAAAAAAAAAAACAACATACGAACTGTCTTGTTATTCTGACTGTGTCAAAGTTTAGAACGACTCGGTACGAAATACAAACGTTTTATAGGTACGAGTAGGAACAATTTATATGGGAAAACAAAAGATAAAAAAAACATTTTCCAGTGGACCGCATTGTAAATCGAAACCATTCTCGAATCCACTTGAACACACACAAAAAAATTCATAAAAATCGGTCCAGCCGTTTAGGAGGAGTTCACTGTCAACACACGTATAGAAGAATTATATATATAAAGATAGATAAAGGAAAAATTACTACGGTGAGTACTCCGAGGAACTTTTCTACCTACGTCACCATTTCATGAATATACCACCAGACGAAGGTTAAAGTTCCACCGGCACCATCTGGACTCGTGGCGGTCCTCCACAGTCCCCTTTGCACGCTCATTTTTACCACGAACGTGTAAGTTATGGGACCTTCCAGCTGAGGCATTTCCAGTGGACTATGACATGGGGTTCTTCAAGAAAGCTGTAAAAAGAGCTCTCCTCCAAAGCCAGCAATGCTCGGGAGGCTCCCCTGGGGTTGCCCGTGTTGCCCATAGGCGACGGTGATCGCTTAACACCACGCGACCCGTCTGCCTTTTTGTACTTTTTTTATATAAAAATATTATTAACCCAGCTGAATACATATGGCTGCGATTTGCGTCCCATTGCCGGGCACGGTTCGTTAATTTGGTAGGACTGGAGCTTAATCCATCGTGATGTTCCAATGGAGGTTGGTGGAGATGCAGGTTATTGGCCAGCCCGCTGTTGGATGTTTTCAAACTGCCTATTAAGCCTCTGATAACATATAACCACTGCTGTCTGTCGATAGCAAATAGGTCGGACGGCTTAACATGCTCTCCAAAGTGCTGGAACATTCTTAAAATTTGCCACTAGTGATAACTGATCTCACACTACAACGATCGTTAACATTATTATAATTTACACTTAACTGCAGTGTTGCAACATTAATAAAATTAAAAGTTTTTTTTAAACAAGCTTTTATTAAAAAAAGGTAAAATTAATTTAAATCTGATAATTTTACAAATAAAAGCGTGTTGCATTTTCATGAAACATTTTAGCATATGACATGTTCATTATTTTCCTTTTGCAAGCACAACATGCTTAGTTTTAGAATTTCTTTATAATAAAAGTAGCCTAAATAACTCTTTATTACATCAGCTACCTGCCAGTGAAATTCCCGTCGAAATCGGTCCAGCCGTTTGAGATGAGCCGGAACAAACAGACAGACAGATAGATAGACAGACGGACAGACAGAAATTGTAAAAAATATATTTTGACAGCCTCCGTGGCGTAGTGGGTGATGAGCCGACTGCGAAGCCTGAAGTCGTGGGTTCGATTCCCACCCAGGTCAAATATGTGTGTGATGAACATGACTATTTGCATAAGCTATTTGTTCTGTGTCTGGGTGTTAATTTATATATTATGTATTTAGAATTAGTATAAGTATGTTTATCAGCTTTCTGATTACCACAGTACAAGCTCTGCTTAGTTTGGAATCAGATGAAATTGTGTGAATTGTCCAAAGATATTTAAAAAAATATTTTGGTATACGTATGTACCGTATATAAATTCATATGCATGTAGTAAAAAGCAGTTATTTTAATATTACTGGAGACACTCCTTACTTACTTATTTATTTGTATATATTA
Source organism: Pyrgus malvae (assembly GCA_911387765.1). NCBI lineage: Eukaryota > Metazoa > Arthropoda > Insecta > Lepidoptera > Hesperiidae > Pyrgus > Pyrgus malvae. The sequence continues at coordinate 1,796,127 of OU426976.1, read as the reverse complement.
CCTTCCATACTTTGCAATACCAGAACACTTCAGGCAAAAACTGAAAACCAAAATGATGAAAACAAAATCGGTGTTCAATCACTAACTTGTGCATCTAGGTTTCCATTTTTTTTTCAGTTTTAATTCAGCTCGTTCGCTCCAGTTGAACTTTATTTTAACTTTAGTTTTCATCAAACTGGGTCTCTTGGAGTTTTTGTAAAGATTGCGACCTTCCCAAGTTTCTTGAGGCCTTGCCAGCTAAGCTAACCGATAACTAATAGGAGTTCTGTGTGAATATTGAGCTTATCTTTATTTTTTACTAGTTTTAAAAGTTAAAAAATAAGGGGAGATGTAGTTGGTTTTTTACCGAATGAATTTCAAAATTAGATCATACAATAAAACTCGAAATCCTACTTCCTACTTAATATTATAAACGCGAAAGTTTGTAAGTATGGATGTATGTTACTCTTTCACGTAAAAACTACTGAATGGATTTTAATGAAATTTTACAATAATATAGCTTATTATCAGAATAACACATAGGCTACAATTTATAAAGATATTGTGTGAATTGTCCAAAATATGACGATAAGTGTCAAGTATATTGGAAAAAATCTACCATCGGCGAGCTATTCTGGCGTGCGCTTCCATACCGCTAGAGTTACACATGTAATGTATGATGGAAATGTTTATCTTAAATAGTCCTACAAAAAAGGCCGTCCAGTGGCACTTCAGAAAGGACTTCACTTTATGCTAATGATCCTCTCTAACGCGGGTGAAACCGTGGGGCTCAGCTAGTATTCAACAAACATTAAACTCACATACAACAGTTGAAATTTTTGCTTCGTCGGGAATTGAACCCCAGTCTAGCTTAGTAACCACTGCGCCACACTGGTCGTCGTAAACAATGTCTTCGAACAACGTCGTAAACTCTAAATTTTTACATATATACATTTTACAATTGGATTTACCAAAAAAATATAATGCAGTTGCTTTTGTGAGATCGTATATGCACTTGCGCTGCTACTCCGAAGGCTGATGATGGCATCATGTGAGTCTGGCCAGTAACTGTACCTTTCCACCGAAATTGTTTTTTGTTGAGTTAATTTACGGCAGAAGTGAGTGCAGTGGTTACATTTCCCAAGGCGAACCATCAAAGTTCCACTGGCCCTCATGGGGATGGTGGGGGACCATCCCGCATTGGAACAGCGTGGTGAAATAAGCTCCAGGCCTCCCAAATAATGGGGATAGATCCATGCCCAACACTCGGATGCAAAAAGGTTTGCAGCCGAGCAGGATAGTCGCAGCAAATAAATATCTACACATCTGGGTTATGTGGGATTTGTATCTCACTTGAACACCCTCGGTGGCCTGCCTCTGCGCTTGGGGAGGACTCCGGGATCTCCAGTGGAACGCACCGGTGTCCTCCGCACGCATCGCCCCGTACGGGCCCATCTTCGGGAGATGCCTTTAGTTGCTTACGGCGGCATGCGGCCACGCACACACCACCGTCCTTTCCGGGGCCGCTGGCTGGACTGATCGAGCTCCGACTCTCACCGCCCACAACCCCGGAAGCCCCCTTTTAGTCGCCTTTTACGATCAGGCAGGTGATACCGTAGCTCTATTCTTAATCACGAAGCTACAGGGACTTGCAGTTCTACACCTACTTAACTTACTTTAACTATAAAAATATATTTAATGCAGATAAAATACGATTTAATAGTAACGGAAAACTGAGGTCAGAGTCGTTCGAAGCATCTCCTTGATCTAAATACTATAAAATAAGATTTATTCATGTTTCCGTGAGTATTTAATTAATATAACGAGTTCAAATGAAATAAATATTTAATCATCATTACTCGTACATAAAAATGATTTGAAAGTGCCTAGATATGGTTCATTTATTTTATATGGGGATTTTTATTTTATCATTACCCATAGAACGTTCATGTCATATTATATTGTTCAGCCTTTTATTAAATCAATTAACAAATTAGTGTGATTTAAAAAAATAAACAAAAATATTGTAACAATTAATGGAATTAATAAATTGAATTACTATAGCAATAAATCAATAAATATGACGGTGATAAATAAAGAAATATTATGTTAATAACTTGGAACAATGTAATTTAAAATTATTGTAAGTCGTCAGTAATCAGTCAGTCTAGTCAGTCCAAGGTCCAACATTCAAGTAAAGCGATGGCTACTTTACTAGAATGTGTCCGATGGAATTTTCAGCAAAAGCAAGCAGAAAAAACATATTTTAGCACTGTTATTCTATTTCACAAACACTCGTGCACTGTAATTAACCTATATTAAACAAAATGCCATCTACCTTATGTCTATTTTTTAATATGATTAATAGAATCAGGCGTTACTTTGCGCAACTTCATTGTCATAAAGTTAGGTATAAACTACTTCGCAACAATCAGCAATCAAAACATATGTGCTTCTGTAAAGTGAGTATCGGAGCAGCGATGGCCGAGTGGGAAAATAACGCGGTCTTCGACGCGACCGATCCCGGGTTCAAATCCTCGGCGCGCACCTCTGACAAAGTAATTTGTAATGTGCGCATTTTATCGCTGCTCCACGGTGATGGAAAATATCGTGATATTTAATTGATTACGATGTTCTCCATCGCCGTGCATGCCTGAGAGAAATTCATAATTTCTCGAAAGCATGACGTCCACCAACCCGCACTTGGCCAGTGTGGTGGACTATGGCCTAAAATACCTCTCACTTGTGAGAGGAAACCTGTGCCCAGCAGTGGGACATAAAAAGGGTTGAGAGAGAAAGTGAGTATCGACTCCACGATGGTAAAGTCAGAGTTTACCGTCGTAGAGTCTACAACCCTGATGACGTTCTGTTTTGGGGTGAAACAAGTGCTGGTGGTGGTACCGTGTTGATATATTTTTTATTCTTGCACATCGCGTTTCCTTTGTGGCAGGGAGAAAGGTAATATTGTATAAAAAATTCACCATTACAGGTTTTAATTGCGGATTGTTGCAAAGTAGTTTTTACCTAACTTTATAGTAATTTTTTAATGTTTGAATTGAGAGGATTTTTGGCTATAATCCACCACGTTGAGTCTAGTAGACATAATATAACATTGAAACATTTTGCACCAAAAGTACGTGAACACTGGGATTTAAATCCGGGAACCCCAGAGTGACCAACAAGATCAAGATAAAATGTTTTGATAGCAAAGAAAATATTTTTGAGATGTAATTAAAACATGACATGGCATGGTGACAGATTTTTAAATACCTTTCCTTATTGTAGGTACACGTCTCCTAGTTTCGAAAATTTTTTTATTTCAGCAATTAACTTAACTTTTAACGTAAATTAATGTATTTTCTGCTATGTAATTTGATTTAAGCGCGAAAACGCTCGTAGGTGTCATGGCGTCGCGGTCGGCTTGCTCGTCAAACTTCAAGCAACATGATGACATTAACTGAGACGTGACGTCATTCCTTTTGATTGGCGTTTCAGATAACATGGCCGATTGCTGTATTTAATACTTTTATTTTATTGAAAATCTTATTAATCTTAATGTTTATATTAAAACGGGATCATATTTTAGAACTTTTTTAGCATATATTTTTCTGTAAAACCATTTATTCTTTGATTCTTTAATAGTGTCATCATGCCTGTTATTGTGTTTTTTAATTTAATTTAGTCTTTACGCAAACGTAGCCGCGGGAAGGGCGCGCATAGTCTTGCGGCTGACGTAGAATATAAGCAATCTGCGCAGCCAAGCAAAAAGGTACCGTCGTGGCAATTTAGCGGCGATTTTCAAGAGCGTTCTCGTGCTTTGGAGGGCACGTTAAATCTTTGGTCCCAGTTATCTACACAAATAAATGAAATTGGAGTGTCTGTTTGTAATATTACAACAACCGCTATCACTACATGCATATGAATGTATTACGGTATTTATACCAAAATATAACATTTTTTACGGGACAAAAACCTGGGAGGTTTTTTTTCCGCCAGCTTTTTTTCCTCTCAGCGTACAAAAACCCATCATGGTGGGTGCCCAAAGCTGATGACGGTCCACCACGTACGGTTCAAATAAAATAAAATGAATTTGTATAAAAAGCACAAACTTGGGTTAAATTGAATTTAAGTAGCTAAAGTGATAATAATGTAAAATTATTTAAGTATACTGTATATTTTAGTGTTTACTGTACATAATTAGTTTATAATTTAATTTGTAATTATATAACTTTTACAATAAAATTTGTACACCCTAAGGGGTAAATATGGCGATCTAAATATTTTTGTAAAACCTTTTTTGCTACCCATATTTGTGCAAATAAAATATTTTCATTTCATTACAATTTTTGTCTATCTGTCTGTCTGTTTGTTCCGGCTAATATCTGAAACGGCTAAAACGATTTTAACGGGACTTTCACTGGCAGGTAGGTGATGTAATAAGGAGTAAATTTGGCTTCTTTTATTTTAGAAAAAAACTAAAACTAACGTCCACGCGGACGAAGTCGCGGGCGGCCACTAGTGTTAAATAATATAATGATCTAATGTTAAACAGTCTCAGTTATTGTCAATTAAAAACAGTTTTTAGTGTCGGAGGTTTTATAGGTACATAGGTTGAAGATCCGAAAGCGGGTAGGCCACTAACCCGCGTCTTCACCAGCCCGCATTGAAGTGGTAAAATAGAGAACAAACGCCAGATGGGCTGATGAAATAATAGCTACCTCAGAAAGACTTTTTTTATTTGAACGGAGTCCCAGACGAGCATGCAGGCCACGTGGTGTTTAGTATTCGCTGCAGCCCATGGACATCTACATACAACCTCAAGCAAGCATAGGTAAGTCTTGTCTGAGGTCGTATGCAGTTGCGCTGCTACTCCGGAGGCTGGTGGTCGCCTCATGTAAGTGTGGCCGGCAAGTGCACCTTTCCACCGAAACACAATAGAATTGGTTCACGGCAGAAGTGGGTGCAGCGGTGGTACTTCGCCGGGCGAACGATAATAGTTCTACCATCTACAATAAAGGCTTGACTCGACTTGGCTTGAAACAGCAAAAGATAGAGAAAAATTGAAATCATTGGAGGATGGTTTTATTGGAATGAAGTCCATACATGCTTTACGATTAAAATAAATTAAATTTCACGTTTGATATTGCAGTCATAATAATATAGAATCATTTTGACCTTTTATATTAACAAAATGAAATTGAAAAATACAATAAATTTTGTAATGAATATTAGTTAAAGTAGGTAATATTTAGAATTTTAACTACTTGATAATCAATGCAATTAAATTTCTTGACATAAATTTACAACATATTAAAAAAATGAATAAATAAGCAATCATACTAATAAATTTGATGGACTAATTTTTATTTGAATTAAGGACCGCCTATCGGAGGGTCCCGGGTTCGATTCCCAGCGTAGTAGAAATTTATCATAATAACATTTCATACTCACAGCCCCAAAGTAGGATAGATATACCTATGTCGTGGGTACCATTGATGACAAAGACAGGAACACAAACACCCAGACCGAGTATAGAAATTTAAACTCATCATTCAAATTTCTGTCTCACCGGGAATCAAAACCGGGACCCTCCGATCGGCAGTCCGGCATGGTGACCATTGCGTCACCGGTTCGTCCATTTCTCTCATTTGAATGATGAATTTAAATTTCTGTTCTCGGTCTGGGTGTTTGCGTTTCTGTCTGGTGTGTCCATGGCACCAACGACACAGGGTATATTTACCCTACTGTGGGGCACTCATAGCCCCATTCATTTATCATTCATGAAACGAAATTTATTTATTATTGTTACTAGCTGTGCCCGCGACCTAGTCCGCGTGGATAAAGACTTGTATAAAAGGGATGGATTTTTATATTTGAATGGAGTAGCAGAAGAGCATGCAGGCCACGTGGTGTTAAGTGGTCGCTGCAGCCCATGGACAACTACATACAACCTCAAGCAAGTCTCGTCTGAGGTCGTGTGCAGTTGCGCTGCTACTCTCGAGGCTGGTGGTCGCCTCACGTAAGTGTGGGCGGCAACTGCACCTTTCCACCGAAACACAACAGAGTTGGTTCACGGCAGAAGTGGGTGCAGCGGTGGTACTTCTCCGGGCGAACGATAATAGTTCTACCACCTATCAATTATTGTTACGATTACATATTGTGAAATCACTTATAATACAATGTTCATATCTTCAGAAGACACCTAATTTATTTTCTCTAAATCCTTCAAAACCTAAAACAGTAATGACTGCTTACTGTATTCAACTCTTACTATCCACTTTTGTTACGCTTCGCTTTTCTCGCGCAATCAGTTTCTCTTTACAAATTAAAATGAAATGAAATGAAAATATTTTATTTACACAAATATGGGTAGCAAAAAAGGTTTTACAAAAATATTTAGATCGCCATATTTACCCCTTAAGGTAATTTTATTGTAAAAGTTATATATTACAAGTTAAATTACTAATTATGTACAGTAAACACTAAAATATACAGTATACTTAAATAATTTTACATTATTATCACTTTAGCTACTTAAATTCAATTTAACCCAAGTTTGTGCTTTTTTATACAAATTTATTTTATTTTATTTGAACCATACGTGGTTGACCGTCATCAGCTTTGGGCACCCACCATGATGGGTTTTTGTACGCTGAGAGGAAAAAAAGCTGGCGGAAAAAAAACCTCCCAGGTTTTTGTCCCGCGAAATATCTTATTTATGTTATTTATTTTAGTTTATTATGAAAGTGAAAGATTAAGCAATTTTTACTGAGTTGAATAACAACAAAATTGTTATGTAGCTCGTGTAAAAAATAATTACGACTATGTTGGTTTTAAGATTATGCAGTAAAAAAATATTTATAGCAAATGCATTATTATTATTAGAGTAGGCTCCGGGCCTTCCCGATTATGGGTAGAGACTCGGGACGTAGTAACAGTAAGAGCCCAAATATATATATAGCAAATGCATTATTATTATTATAACAGTAGTTATTACAGCAGGCTCCGGGTCTTCCCAATTATGAGTAGAGAATCGTGCCCAGCAGTGGGACGTAGTAACAGTAGCATCCCCGCTGGAAGAGCCTTGTTTGATGTAGAGTCAATGTCTGTAGATTTGAAGACAAAGAAAAGACCGCGATACGATTTCAAACTCTACCAATAGTAAAATTACTTCAACATGACCCTAAAACTACACGAAACAAGCTGTTAGTCACATCGATTAAAAAAACCTAATTAAATTCTACGTTTGATACTAGTAGTACATTTGCCGAGCCAAAATTCGCGTGTACTAACCACCGGACTTTAAGTAAAGCGGGACAGAGTAAATAAGTGCGAGCGAGACTTCTATACAGCGTGAGCTACGTAGAATCAATGCATATAACCTCCCTGAAACCTGCAAATCGCTAGTGTGCCTCGCAGCTTCAAGGGAGAAGGTCGTGTCGCCCTTCCGTTTCGGAACAAAGAATAATCGATTTTAAATCATAACGTGTTAAAGCGTTCCTTGTTCGAATTTCGAATCGATTCAGATCGAAAAATTGTGGCTGTACGCAGATAAAATATCGTTTTCGGAAAATTGTGGTTACACACTTTTGCAGTGGCGTTTGTGTTTTTTTATCTGTTTTGTAGTTTTGCGCTTTAAGTGGGGATGGGTTGCTTCTTTGTTCTCTATGCACGACGTCCGGATGGCAGTATGTTGTAAGTGTTATTTTTTCATTATTAATTCAGCCATTTTGTTTGTACGACCCTACGCTGCTTTGTGCGCGTGAAACGTTTTTTTAATACTCATATGATTTTTTTAAGAATTTAATTAAAATTTATAAAAAAAATACAAAATGGATTACGACCGATAGAGTTGACACAGAGAAATCACTAGTTAATTTCAATAAAAAATCAACATAAATTAAAAACAAACCTAGCAATTAAAACGAAATTTCCCTGTTTTTCTATCTGTATCTGTATGTTGAGAAAAACGCATTGTATATGTAAATATTGACAAATTTCTTATTGTTTTGTGTGGAGTGTCTTCGCAACGGCCGCAAACAAAGGGTTTCTGTGGATTTAGCGTATCGAAGGTTTTCAGCGGTCTGAAGTGAATTATAAAATGCAAATAGAAAGAAAGGTTACCATTTTTACCGACTTCCAAAAGGAGGAGATAATGTATTCGGCTGTATGTATTTTTTTATATATGTTCACCGATTACTCCGCCGTATGTGGACCGATTTTCAAAATTCTTTTTTTGTTCGTATGCTTATACTCCCGAGGTGGTCCCATTGTCACCAAATCAGGATCTGATGATGGAATCCCAGGGAAATCGAGGGGAACTCTCAAATTTTATAGGCACACACATTGATTTTCTTATACTTTCTGAAGCATAAGAGATATTTGTGCATAGTAATCATCATCTCATGTTGCTGAGCTGATGATGGAAGGTACTGCGAAGGTTAGGAGTTGAGAGCAAATTCTTTCAATCATTTGAAGTCGGTTCTATTTTTTTGTTAAATACTTAATTATCATGACGCCTTCTACTCGTATACTGTACACATATAAATAAAATTGGAGTGTCTGTTTGTAATATTAAAATTACTGATTTATACCACATGTATATAAATTTATATATAAATTACACCTACATTTAAACCAAAATATATTTTTTTACAATTTTTGTCTGTCTGTCTGTCTGTCTGTTTGTTACGGCTAATCTCTGAAACGGCTGGACCGATTTTGACGGGACTATCACTGGCAGGTAGTTGATGTAATAAAGAGTAACTTAGGCTTTGACAGCCGTGACGTAGTGGGTGATGTGCCGACTGCGAAGTGGGTTCGTGGGTTCAATTCCCACCTAGGACAAATATTTGTGTGATGAACATGACTATTTGTTCTGTGTCTGGGTGTTAATTTATCTATTTAAGTATGTATTTAGAATTTTATAAGTATGTGTATCAGCTTTCTGATTACCATAGTACAAGCTCTGCTTAGTTTGGAATCAGATGGTGTTATGTGAATTGTCCAAAGATATTTATTATTATTATTATTTACTTTAATAGCCTACTTGCAACTTTTAGGTTTATTTCGGTTCGCTATCTTCGTTTCATTTCATTTTGAGGTAGAAATGTAACGAGGTGAAATTATTTATTATCAGAATATAGTATGCATTACTTGAAGCGTGCATGGCCCGGCGGTTAGCGTAGAACGCAAACGATCTATGCAACTAAGCCAAACGGGCGCGGTCGGGTGTGAGATGGGTGACCGCTAGTGGCAAAAAAAAAAAACATGCGCGTTTCCGTGCTTTGGAGGGCACGTTAAGCCGTCGGTCCCGGTTGTTGTCGATAGATAACAGTCGTTAACTCTACGCGACAGAATTCGTAATGATGAAATCCGTAGAAGAACTAAGGTTACCGACATAGCTCTCAAAATCTGCAAGCTGAAGTGGCAATGGGCAGGCCATATAGTTAGGAGGACCGACAACCGATGAGGAAGAAAGGTCCTTGAATGGAGACCACGTCTCGGCAAAAGGAGTACAGGCCGCCCTCCAACCAGGTGGACTGACGACCTGAAGAAGACAGCGGGTAGTCGCTGGATTCAGAAGGCCCAGGACTGGGAGGATTGGCGAACGTTAGGGGAGACCTATGTCCAGCAGTGGACAGTAAAAGGCTGATGGATGGGAAACCTAGTCGGAGGCCTTATGGGTGGTTTGAAAACATCCAACAGCGGGTTGGCTACTACGGGGACCTATAAAACTGGTCCAGCCGGGCGAAGCCGCTGGCGGAAGGCTAGTGTACGTACTAAATTTCATCAAAATCGGTTATCGCTTCGCAGGTGTATGGCAACTACTGTACATATATGTATACGTATATAGATTGATATGTTATCGGTGAATCCATTTTCATACCCAAAAAATCTCAAACTGAGCCAAAACAAAACAAGCAGAAGCCCCTGGCTTATACAAACGTAATCCCAGGATCGGCGCATTCCGTTTTCATTGTATTTTATGGGAGGGGGAAGCCATTAGGGGGGAGGGGCTCACCATCAATGCCTCTAGGATCTGAGTTCGGCCCTTGCGACGTTTCGAAGCTAAATAATATATTTGGGGACCAAATTGCCCCTTTATGGTTTTCTGCCTTTGCTTGCGGTATATCCAGCTTTTGTTAGTGAAGTCAGAAAGAGTGTACTTTATTTAAAGTTGGTATATAAACAACAACGTTAAACATTCAAGCCCCATGTGGGGCTAATTTTTAATTTATTAGTTGTTTTTTTTCATATTATTGTTTTGTCATCGGCCTTTGACCCCTGTGAAAATTTTCAAGTTAATCTGACTCTTAGAAGTAGATGAAAATGAAGTTAAAAGATTCCGTTACATACATACATACAGGTCAAGCTAATATTAGCATGTTAAAATATTAGTAGAAATTCTGAGAAGGTTTAAGTGGTTAGAAAATATGAAAGAAATACGATATAAATACTAATACTAATACTTATTTCTCTGTTACTAACAGATACTGTCAAATATTAGTTCTTCATGTCATTGCACAAAACTTTGACACTGTTTTTTTGGCGGGAAGTCTGAAAGGACATGTTGTGCACTTGATTGATTTTGCATTTTTGAAGTGAAAACTTCTTTAGCGGCGTTGTGCACTGTTTTTTGGGATGGGTAAAAAATGTTAAACTCGCGTCAGGACAGGTGGCCTGATCGAATATTTATAAGACGCAGCTGATGACGGCTCGACTGTCTATACTTGTAAAATTCGTTTATATCAAGTATTTAAAATACGGACATTGAACAAAGTGCATCTATTAATGAAAAAAGTGACGAAGAAATAGTGAAAGCAAATGAGTGAGTACTTTATAAAAATACTAGATGAAAACCTACTGAAAATACTAGATGTAAAATAATACTGATAATAAAAGCAATTCGTGCGAAATTATTCCCTAACCATTCCAAAATATCAAAAATGCACAACGTTAATGTTCAAGTTTTCATTTCTGCCGGCACTACCGGAGTGCAACCCGTTGTTTTTTGGTGTATTTTTGCGTTATATCGGATAAAGTTGATGGCATTTTGTTATCATTCGTAGATCTGAATTAATACTCATATCGAAACCATGTCAGTCAATGCTATGAATATTTTATAATCGTTCAATAAAGTTTATTAAAATTGACGAGAAAAATTGAATGATGAACTTTATTTGCAATTCATCACTCTTTAATAATTGAATGATTATTTATTCAATAAACTATAGCTCAGAATTTATCTGAAAGAGAAAATGGTACATGGCTGCAACCCTCGATGTTCTATCTTCAATTCCCCGGGAACATCATTTCTATAGTGTCGCACACTTAGAGCATCAAAGTTACTGACTCGCCCTTCGGGAGAGATGGCATAGCGCCTCGCTTCGATACATAATTTTTGTGCCAAATCTGGTGCGAGGGTAAGAACGCACACATTTTAATTTTGTCACACATTCACAAATATTTTTTCATCGCTACAGACGCATACATTTCTAAATATGTCAATTTCAATTAACAAAGTCTTTTTCTATGCACCGTCAACACTGACACCGACACACACTGACACAGTAGTTGTATAACTAGAAGGCATATTGTGCATGGACGTTGGGATGAGGGGTTCGCCCGTAAAGGTCACTCTTCTGACGGGTGTCATACCTGTCATACCTTGATGCTTTAAGGTCGCACACGATCAGCTGTCACGTGTGCCCATTATCGACCCATAGCCACTCTATTATCTCAAATATATAATGTACTTTTTTATAAAAGAGTGCTGCTGGGAGTTTTTTTCCGCCACCTTTTTTCTCTCAGCTAAACATATAGCCCAAACGGGCACCTAAAGGCGATGACCGGAAAAAAATGACATTCATTAAGCGAATATTTTGTATTCCTAATATGAAATAAATATTTTTTCTTTTCTTTCTTTCTTCTTTCTACCAATTACCAATTGTTACTTATGTTTCATTTCTTGAAAGCGGGTGAATGAATGAGTATCGACATGCTAGAGTGAGTAACATAGTTGTGAAAAAAACTTTGTATTGACGTCCACCAAACTTTAATCAATACAGAGAATTACTTTCAGACTTACTTACTACCATTACAAGGTTTCGTCAAAAGTTTATATAGATTGATCTATATGAGTCTAAGAGCATCAAGGTAAGACAGGTATGACACCCGTGAGTCAGGAACTTTGATGCTCTAAGATACGAGTAGATATTAATAAAAACAAATGTCTACCGTGTCGACCGCGTGGCGCAATGGCTACCATGCCGGACTGCCAATCCCGGGTCAAAGGGTCCCGGGTTCGATTCCCGGCGAAGCAGAAATTTGAATGATGAGATGAGATTTCTCGATGAGAGTTTTCTGTTCTCGTTCTGGGTGTTTATATCTTATATCTTTGGACAATTCACACAATGCCATCTGATTCCAAACTAAGCAGAGCTTGTACTATGGTAATCAGAAAGCTGATAAACATACATATATAATTCTAAATAAATACTTAAATAGATATTTAACACCCAGACACAGAACAAATAGTCATGTTCATCACACAAATATTTGTCCTGGGTGGGGATCGAACCCACGACCTCACGCTTCGCAGTCGGCTCATCACCCACTGCGCCACGGAGGCTGTCAAAGTTTGTGTTTCTGTCTCCGTGTGTGTCATGGTACCCATGATACCGGTACCTATGAGTGTGAAATGTTATTTATTTGTTTAAATAGAATATGAAATGCTAACAACATTAAACATTAAACGCTAAACCGAACGTATTTTGAATTCTTTTCCCTTTGATTTTTTTTCAGTTTTTTGCAACCACAAAACAGAACTCGAGAAAATTTTTACAAACACAACAAATATATTTTTGATTACATTCAGAGGTACGTAAAGTAAACTCTATTACCATAACGTGCCCTGAAGGCAATTCTGTTTTGTTTTTAATTTATTTACATGTCGAGAGCAGACATTAATATCATTATACATTTTCGTCGTAATATCAAATGTACGGCGATTTTAATTTTATGTGTAATTTTCTTTTTGTTACTATGAGCCTAGATAGTCGAGTTGTTAAAAGATTGGACCGCTTGCCTAGGATCTTTCAATCGTGGCATTTATATTACGGAGTGCATTTATAACGAATAATATTAAATTCGTCCACCAATCCGCACTTGGCCAGCGTGGTGGACTATGGCCTAAATCCCCTCTCACTCGTGAGAAGGAGACCTGTGCCCAGCAGTGGGACATAAAAAGTGGTTGAAAAAAATTTATTAAATTATGTATTAAATTTAAAAAAAAACGAAGGACTCGCGCACCGAAGGGTACCGTATTTTTTTTTATATGTAACTAAAAATATACAGTCTTCGCAATTTTTCCTTTATCTGTGCTATAAGACGTTGCTATGTACCAAATTTCAAGATTCTGAGTTAACGGGAAGTACCCTGTAGGTTTTGATTCCCTTGCGAGTGTCAAAAATTTGCGGAAAGCGGCTGTATCTTTTGATTGCGCTGGCTTAGAAGTTTGACTGGCGTAGAATGCAAGTAATCTAGGCAGCTAAGCATAACGGGTTATTTTTTTTATTGAAGCTGGACTGACCATACGGATCGCTCGTCCCAGGGTATGAGATGGGTGGCCGCTTGTAGTGAAATTCTCATGCGCGTTTCCATGATTCATGGCACGTAAAGACCAGGAAAAAAAAAGAAAAAAAAAGACAAAGACAAAGAACTTTATTTGCACAAATATGGGTGTTTACAAAAGTTGTTAATACATATTTAGTACGCCATATTTACCTTCATGAGGTATGCAAATATTACAAAGATAAAAGAAAAAACTTAATAATAACACAATTTATAAAAATGTACATTATTATCAATTTTATTTTTATTTTTATTTGATCCCATATTGCGCATTTTGAAAATTTAAATTTTATTTCTTCAAGTATGTATTTATTTAGTTGAAGAGTAACAATCAAGTTTATATTCCCATATAAACTGTTACTAAAACTATTAGTACGTTTGTCAGAAAAAATATTATTTGGAGCCCTTCATCACCACATACAAATCCAATTAAATTTTCTCAGTTCGTTTGAGGCAAGACGAAGAAAATGAATTTTTTTATCCGAGCAAAGCTGTTTATTTATTTATTTATTTATTTTATTTATTTGCATTGAATATGTTAAAATTATTCTTATATTAACAGGTGGTATGTCTAATTTAGGCTTACATATTCAGCTAGTCAATAGCATGCAAATTTATAATAACATTAATTAGGTAAATAGCTTCTAATGTCTTGAATTAATATAACAAAATTACTAATTGGACCTATTTACGCAAACCGGAACCAATCCACACTCATGCCGAAATTTAGTTAAGTACACAGAAAAGCTTAAAATTGCACCTTCTATTGACCCTGTAAAGATCAAAATGATTAGACAATTCTGACAGAACAAAACATTTTCATGACATGTTTACCAATCCATAAAACATCAGTTGTCTAATACATTAAACAGCTTTTTCTCAAAACTATCATCATCATCATTGTGTGGGTTGGTTCAGTTTTATATAGGTACTGTAACTTTAATGCAAGCATAACACTGTACAAATAATTCACCTGCAAACGCAGCCTCCGTAGCGCTACGTAGCTACGCCGTAGCAGCTACGATTGATCGGGTCATTGTACTAATGATGATTCTTATTAACGCTCGCCGTCATTGTGCTGTTTGAGGCAGTGAGTGAGTGAGTTCTTATGGTATTCATTGGGCATAGCTAATAAGGATATTAACTTTCTTTTATATACTTTGTATAGAATATATTTTATGACATAATATTAGACATTTTATCTTGAAAATTATTGTAATACCTATTTATATAAAATTTGATAAATTAATACGCTCTTAATGTGGTATAAAATATTTGTACACTGGTGTATCCAGTAAAGTATGTCGGTTTACCTTGTTTATAATACCAAATATGTACGCATGCTTAAACAAATAAATAAATTCAATTATTCATTCATTCATTCATTCATTCATTCATAGAAACAGTTTCTTCTGCAAAACACTTTTTTAATGAAGTACCATGTCATCTATACTTTAATATATAAAACTGAAGGGTTTGTTTGTTTGAACGCACTAATCTCAGGAAATACTGGTTCGATTTTTTTTTTGTATTGGATAGTCCATTAATCGGGGAAGGCATTAGGCTAATAATATAACATCATGCTATGACTAATACCAAAGTTCACGCGGACGAGGTCGCGGGCGGCCGCTAGTAATAATATAAGAACCATAACCGACGTTGAAAAATTTAAAGATAGTGTAAAAAAGTTTTTAGTTCACTAAGTGTAGTGTGACATATTCTATATTGACAAATTCTTTTTTTTTTTTCAATTATGGCATCGCAAACTCTGTGCATACTGCCAGCGTCAAGTATAATTTTTGCATCAATTTTTGCCAGTTTCAGTGAAACTAGACGAAGTAATAACAAAGTCAGTAAGTAAGTCGTCAGTAATCAGTCAGTCCAACATTCAAGTAAAGCGATGGCTACTTTACTAGAACGTGTCCGATGGAATTTTGGAGGCAAGCAGAAAAAAACATATTTTAGCACTGTTATTCTATTTCACAAACTTTCGAGCACTGTAATTAACCTATATCAAACAAAATGCCATCAACTTTATCCGATATAACTCAAAAATACACCAAGAAAATGAAAATAAAACAAGAGCACAATATGTCTTTTTCGACTTCCCGCCAAAACTCTTATTAGACGTTGTCACGTCAAAAACTAAAAAGTTAAAAATATTACGCTTTTTACTCTGAATTGATATTTTGAGGTAATTATTTATGATTGATTGTTCGACCTTCTACCTTTGTAATTAAAATTAAGTAGTTTTTTTTTCCGCCGGCTTTTTTTCACTCATTGACCCAGCGGTGGGTAGGCATCAAAAGCCGATGATCCGTTAAGATTATTCTTATACAATTATCTATATCATATATATCTTATCTTAAACAAAATATTTTTTAGTTAATTTTAATTAATAATATTGTATGCCAGAACATGGTAGACTGTTTAAAACTCCAATTATAATTTTAAACATCTTATTTTATGTGTGTAAACAGTCAACAATAAAGTATTTTCATTTCATTTAATTTTTTCTACTTTTTAGTGCGATTGGCTATAAAAGCGTGTTTTTTAAGTTTTTTTTTTTACTACTGTAATATATGTAAACCCTTTGTAATTAAAATTATTTCATTTCATTTCATATATTTTATATTTATTGCATTCATACAGTGTACATATGAGCCTTGTCAGGCATTAAAATTTGAAAAAGGCGATTATCTACTTTTTAGTGCGATTGGCTATAAAAGCGTGTTTCTGAAGTGAAAACTTCTATAGCGGCGTTGTGCACTTTTTTTGGGATGGGTAAAATATGTTAAACTCGCGTCAGAACACGTGGCCTGATCGAATATTCGTAAGACGGAGGGGTGACAGCTGATGGCTCGACTGTCTATACTTGTAAAATTTGTTTATATCAAGTATTTAAAATAAGGACATTAAACAAAGTGCATCTATTAATGAAAAAAGTGACGAAGAAATAGTGAAAGAAAGTGAGCGAGTACTTTATAAAAATACTAGATGAAAACCTACTGAAAATACTAGATGAAACATAATACTGATAATAAAAGCAATTCGTGCGAAATAGTTCCCTAACCATTCTAAAATATCAAAAATGCACAACGTTAATGTTCAAGTGTTCACTTCTGCCGGCACTACCGGATTGCAATTTAGTTTTTTTAGTTTATTTCTCATAGGAGTGATACATTTTCCCAGATAAAAATAAGCCTTGTCACTCCAACTCCTTTAACTTTATAATCAGTTTGAGGATTTGGATATTAGCTTTCATAATATCGCAAAAATTAAGTCTTTAGTTTTAGGGTAAACTGCCACGTATTAGTACTTAAAAAATATTTTTTACCACTTTTATACACAATTGTACTTATTTCAAAGTGCGCAATTGCCTACGCATTATTTTATTTTTGGAGTAAGCTGTGTTTACCTGTAATTGGTTTTTCATGTAGCAAAACAAATTATGTTAGTGATAAGTATTTTAAACCATGTTAAACCTGTTGGTGAACCTATTAAATAAAATAAATAAATAAACTCGTAAACTAATTCGATACAAATTTTATTTATTATTCATATATGTAAAGGTAGCATTTCTTCACTATAAAATGAAAATGAAAGTCGTAACACACTTATATGTATTCATCGGCTTTGAAAATCTATTTTAAAACAGTCGAGGGGGAAAATGATAGATTATTAGACAAAAGAAAGTCTCCCCGTTCTTTTTACTTTTCATAACTGTGGGGTTATTATTTTCTGTGTGTGTGAGTGTGTTCAATATTTTTTAATATGTGTATTTCTTGATTAACTAATATAAAAACTATTTTAACTTAACCTCACAAAAAATTATTGCGCGATTAATTCAGTACAATTCCTGTGACTTTCAACTAGTTAGTTAATAGAAGCTTGAAGCACTCATTTCCGCGGCTGATGAAGAACGCAACCGACCTACAGGACAAGCAAAACTTTTAAATTTCTTCTGTAATAAGACAATTAATATATTATAATGTAATTTATTTTATGGATCGTATGAAACTGTATTTTATCGAAACAGTTAATTATTGTATCATACACTAATAATAGTAAAAAAAAGCAGAAAGGGAGGCATCGCCGAAACTTCCTCTGTCGAGCTATGAAGTGTGGTATGTACCTACAATATTATAATTAAGCACCTGGACGCCCGAGCGTTGCTCGGATAGAAACAATTGATTTTATGGTTTATTTTCAATGTAAAAAAAAATTGACACAAAAAATAAAAAAAACGCAACTTGTTTGTTGTTGTTGTTTGAACGGCGGATTGACGGTCGATAATTGAGTGAGATTGAATGAGATTCAAATAATATATTTAGATATATACAAGAATTGCTCGTTTAAAGGTATTAGATTTAAATAAATGCAGGTAGCATTTCTTCACTATAAAATGAAAATGAAAGTCGTAACACACTTATATGTATTCATCGGCTTTGAAAACCTATTTTAAAACAGTCGAGGGGGAAAATAGCACTGATGAAAGTCTCAGCCCGTTTCACTTTTCATAATTGTGAGTTGTAGTGAAATAAAAGGTATTAAGGTTTTAACTGGGTTTATTTAATAACCTAGTGGTTACAGAAGTAGACTACGAGTAGAATTAAATTAGAACTAGCACACTTATACCCGGTTTCACTAACGACGAACAAGAGAACGCCTTACTTGTGTCTTTTGCTAAAATGATAAAAAGGCTTGGGATTAAACTCAACTCACGACGGTAAGGCTGTTTCTATATACCATGTAATAATTTTAACATTTTTAAAATTTGTGAGCGGATGGCAGTGTGATAGCATTGACACACGATAGCTGTCTCGTGTGCTCCTTGTCGCCCCACAGTCATGCCGCATAATAAATACCCATTGTACCTGAAAATTTATTTAAAACAGGGTTGGAGTTTTTTTCCGCCCGCTTTTTTCTCCTAGCCCATATAAGCCTTAGCGCACCCAAAGCCGATGACGGTCAGCTGATGACCATAGAACAATGACAAGCATCAAGTGTATATTATTACCCAGGATGTTAATAAACTATTTCATTTCATTTCAACTATTTCATTTCATTTCATTTGCATAGGACCAAAAATATATAACGGTCTACCGGAATTCTTCAAAATTAAAACGGGCAACGAGTTTAAAAAAGAACTTAAAACGTATTTACTGAAAAAGGCGTATTACTCAGTGACTGATTTCATAAACGATAAAACGGCATAAAGGAATTCCATTAAAACCTGGGAGGTTTATTTTCCGCCGGCTTTTTTTCCTCTCAGTGTACAAACACCCTGTAATATGGGTACCCAAAGCTGACGATCGGAACCGATCCGAAATATAAATAAATAAATATTTTAATTTATAAAAGGCACAACATGGGACAAATAAAAATAATAATAAAATAGATGTTAACGTACATTTCGTAATTGTTTTATAGTTAAGTTTTTTCCTTTTATATTTTATCATTGTATATTTGCATACCTCATGAAGGTAAATATGGCGAACTAAATATATATAAACATCTTTGTAAATAAGTACCCATATTTGTCATAAATGTCTTTGTCTTTGTCTTTACTAAGTAACTCTTAATTTAGGGCAAAGCTTACTATAAAGTTTCCTTTCACCAATCGATGTATAATAGGTTGGTCCTATCTTATAAGTAGCCTAGTTTTTTGACAGCTGTACGTGGTTTTGTTCGTCAATCTATTATCAATTTGAGCGACTGTCACATGTGTCAGTTTAGCACCTAAGCACTACGCCATCCCAAATCGTTGTCGTAACTTTAGGTTATGCTTGACGTCGTTATTCGTGACTTAAGGGTTAGTGAAGCTAGTTTTTCTTCTAAGCAACCCCTAAATATTTAGGCATCTGATTTAGGCGTATCCTATGGTTAGTGAAAATAGGTCTTAAAGTCTCTATGACACACGCAAATATTATAATTAGTACCTCCTTTTATGGACGGTCTGATGTCTACAAGTCCAGAATCTTCAGCTCTTTGTCAAGAGTGTATTAACTACGGTAGAACTTTTTATACAAAAACTGACGACTCGTTCAATCCAAACACTTGGTATTTGATATTTTAGTTAAGAGATGCTCATGCCGCATGACTCATTTACGTAGCAAAGCAATGGGCATGGTTGGGTGTAAGATGGGTGACTGCCAGTGGAAAAATAGTATATTTCATTACAAGTGCGGAAAGGCTGTCATTACAAGGAGTTTCGACAAATGTCTACCCGAGCCGAGGCGCAGCCGAAGGTGAGGGTTGACAGTCGGAACTCCTTGCAATGACGGTTCCGCACGTGTACTGAACGACTATTTTTAATACAGTTGCGAAAAAATGAAGCAATTTAATAAAATAATAAACACTCGCAAAGAACATTTTTGAAAAATGGCGCCAACCGTCAAAGAATACATATATGCAGAGATTATTTTGTTTTCTTCACCCATTCTGGGTAGGCAAAGGGAACTATGCCCATACAGCCAAGTCTTCAGTAGAACTTTTTTATTGATATGAAATCAAAATTTTAATAAGATGAAATGAAATGAAATTAAATCTAATATTAAAACAAATTAGTAGCTTCTTTTTAGAAATATTTGCATGAATCATAAAAACCTCGAAAATTATGTGGTTCGTTTTTGGCGGGAAGTCGAGAAAGACATAATATTGTGCAAAATAAAACAAGAGTTTTATTTTCATTTTCTTGGTGTACTTTTGAGTTATATCCGATAAAGTTGATGGCATTTTGTTTGATATAGGTTAATTACAGTGCACGAGTGTTTGTGAAATAGAATAACAAATAACAATGCTAAAATATGTTTTTTCTGCTTGCCTCCAAAATTCCATCGGACATGTTCTAGTAAAGTAGCCATCTCTTTACTTGAATGTTGGACTGACTAGACTGACTGATTACTGACGACTTACTGACTTTGTTATAACTTCGTCCAGTTTCACTGAAACTGGCAAAAAATTGATGCAAAAATTATACTTGACGCTGGCAGTATGCACAGAATTTGCGATGCCATAATTGAAAAAAAAACTTTGTGGTTGGTTTTTTTCTTTTTAACAGACATTATTTTGACAGTTGGGAAAGAGAACGCACGAGTGCGGAAAAGGTAAAGAAAAAGCACGAGTGTGTAATAGCCCACTTCCCGCACGCTAAACGTCCCTGCAATACGTCACTTTTTGAGCAACTGTATTAAAATAGTATATTTCATTACAAGTGCGGAAAGGCTGTCATTGCAAGGAGTTACGACGAATGTCTACCCGAGCCGAGGCGCAGCCGAAGGAACCGCGTTGAACCGTCATTGCTAAGAAGCAATGACGGTTCCGCACATGTACTGAACAACTATTTTTAATACAGTTGCGAAAAAATGAAGCAATTTAATAAAATAGTAAAAACTCACAAAGAACATTTTTGAAAAATGGCACCAACGGTAAAAGAATACCTATATGCAGAGATTTTTTTTTGTTTTCTTCACCCATTCTGGGTAGGCAAAGGGAACTATGCCCATACAGCCAAGTCTTCAGTAGATTTTTTTTATTGATATCAAATGAAAATGTTAATGAGATGAAATGAAATGAAACCTAAACTAACTCATTGAATCCAATCATTAAATCTGATATTGAAACAAATTAGTAGCTTCTTTTTGGAAATATTTGCATGAAGCATAAAAACTTCTAAAACTTCGTGGTTGTTTTTTTCTTTTTAATAGACATTATTTTGACAGTTGGGAAAGAGAACGCACGGGTTCGGAAAAGGTAAAGAAAAAGCACGAGGGTGTAATAGCCCACTTCCCGCACGCTATACGTCCCTGCAATACGCCACTTTTTGAGCAACTGTATTAAAAATTTCATTCAGACGTGCTTCGGAAGTCATGTTACGAAGTCGTCGATAGATAAAGATTGTTGGTGGTAGAACTATTATGGTTCGCCCGGGGAAGTACCACCGCTGCACCCACTTCTGCCGTGAACCGATTCTATTGTGTTTCGGTGGAAAGGTGCAGTTGCCGGCCACACTTACATGAGGCGACCACCAGCCTCCGGAGTAGCAGCGCAATTGCATACGACCTCAGACAAGACTTACCTATGCTTGCTTGAGGTTGTATGTAGATGTCCATGGGCTGCAGCGACCACTTAACACCACGGGGCCTGCATGCTCATCTGCTACTCCATTCAAATAAACCTACGGCCTGTGCTCCTTTTGCCGAGACGTGGTCGCCATTCGAGGACGTTTCTTCCCCATCGGTTGTAAGTCCTCTAAACTATATGGCCTGCCCATTGCCACTTTAGCTTGCAGATTTTGAGAGCTATGTCGGTAGCCTTCGTTCTACTAAAACTAAAATAAAAACAGAAATAAAGCAGGTGGTACCACCCTGTTTAATCAGGTTACCCACCACCAATTTGCATACACTGTGAGAAACGTATGAATTAAACATAGAGCTGGTAGTTTTACGTTCTTTCCTTGAACTCTTTTTATAGATAGGGCGCGGCTGAGAGAATTTTTAACACGCTTTATTAGCTTGACCTGTATGTATGTATGTAACGGAATCTTTTAACTTCATTTTCACCTACTTCTAAGAGTTTTATCAACTTGAAAATTTGCACAGGGGTCAAGGGCCGATGATAATGCAATAATAGGAAACAAAATCAAAATAAAAAGTAAATAATTTAGTCTAAAAAACTAAAAAACAAGCTTTTCTGAAAAAAAATGAACTTAAAAGTAAAACATAAGAAACAAATGTATCTGTTTTGTTGTAAAAAAAGCGTGGGATGCTTTTTGAGATATCAAATTGACGACCCATGTACCATGCCGGACAGCCAATCGAGGGGTCCCGGGTTCGATCCCCGGTGAAACAGAAATTTGAATTTGAGTTTAAATTTAAGGTGTGTTTGTGTTTCTGTCTTAGTATGTGTCCATGGTACCCACGACACAGGGTATAAATTATCTTACTGTGGGGCTATGAGTGTGTAACGTATCTTTTAACTTAATTTTGACCTACTTCTAAGAGTCTAATTAACTTGAAAATTTGCCGATGACAAAGCAATATATTATTAAAAAAAGCGTGGGGTACTTTTTAAGATATCAAAATGATAATGTTTCTACTAATATTACCTTATTCTTATAATAATACTATTGACCCCATGCATCTCACGTTTTTTTACAATAAAACAAGTACATACATTTTCTTCTTATTTTTTACTTTTTAAAACTATATTATTAACTACCCTTCCGCCAGCGGCTTCTCCCGCGTTTAATGGGTCCCCGTAGGATAAAAATAGCCTATGTGCTATTCCAACATATTTATATACTATATAGTATTTAAATATGAAAATCTATATACCAAGATAAACAATTATTGGTACTTAGGAGCCATATAATCGATACAAAACAATGTGTTATCGCCCTAAATAGAACCTTCGTTAACACTTGACCGTACAGACTCCGTAGCAACAGACTACGCCGTAGAACGCTACGCCGTAGTCCCGCTACGAGCGATCGATTGAAAATGTTATTGTATGCTCAGTGAGGCTTCAGCGCAACATATAGTTATTGGTAACTGATACTATCGTTATTATAAATGCAACCTCTCTCTTGTGAAACGACGAAGACTTGTAAAAAAGACGACGTAGAACGATAAATTTTTTCGGGAATTGTATTATTGAATGAGCAGCGATGGCCAAGTGGTAAAAAACCGCGGTCTTCGACGCGACCGATCCCAGGTTCAAATCCTCGGCTCGCACCTCTGAAAAATAAATTTGTAATGTGCGAATTTATCGCTGCTCCACGGTGATGTAAAATATCGTGATATTTCATTGATTACGATGTTCTCCATCGCCGTGCATGCCTGAGAGAAATTCATAATTTCTCAAAAGCATGACGTCCACTAATCCGCACTTGGCCAGCGTGGTGGACTATGGCCAAAATCCCTCTCAATTGTGTAAGAAGGAGACCTGAGCCCAGCAGTGGGACATAAAAAAGGTTTTTTTTTATTGAAAATAATATTGATATTTAATGATAAATATTAAGTTCCTCACATCCTCAATTATTATTTTAACCTTCTACTTTGTAAGTTTACAATACTATGTTAAGTGTGAAGCCTGAAAAGGTAGCATTTATTTGAACTCGTAGTATGCATTAGGTCCTGAAAATTATTGTACTAAATGCGTTACACTAATTTTTAAATAAATAAATAAATTTCGTCACACGAAAAATCGTGATTTTTTGGCCCCTACCCCGACCTTGTCACAGTTGGTCACAATTGAGAAACTCTCCCTTCCTCAGTGTGACATCACACATTCATCTATTTTACACTTAGAGCATCAAAGTTACTGACTCACCCATCAGTAGAGACGGAATAGCGCCTCGCTTCGATACATAACGTAATATGTTATTTGGAAAACTAATGATTTTTTTCATGGTTATTACTATATAGGTGTATATTATGGTTATTTTATTACTAATATTGTTATTAGGCAAAATGTAACTGCACTATCGCATTGGAAATTTCCTGTAATGGTAGCTGTATGTTGGAATGTAAATAAATAAATAAGTAAATAAATAATTTTTGTGCCAAATCTGGTGCGGGGGAAAGAACGCACACATTTTAATTTTGTCACACATTCACAAATATTCTTTCATCGCTACAGATGCATACATTTCTAAATATTTCAATTTCAATTAACAACGTCATTGTCTAAGCATCGTCAACACTGACACCGATACACACAGACACGCTAATTGTATAACAAGACAGCATATTGTGCATGTACGTTGGGACGAGGGATTCGCCCGTAAAGGCCGCTCCTCTGACGGCTGTCATACCTGTCATACCTTGATGCTCTAAGGTTTTACATCTAGATATTAAATTAAAGCAAAATCATTATATATGAACTTTTAATATTTATCTAGATATTTTAAATTTTGGAAGCCACAAATATAAAGGCCCCTCGAACTCATCGTCAATAATTAATATCACATTTTTTCGACCCCCCCCCCTCCCTTTTTAGTGGTTTAGGCGTGAAAATATATCAAACACACTCACAGAGAGAGTTACTCTCGCATTTATAATATTAAATACGGATTGTAGTAAAGCGAATCTCCCTTTGATTGATCGGTCAATACGTGATAGATTGGGGTATCTTAATAAGATTTTGATTTTATGGGACGTAGGGATGGCTTTGTTTGGGGTCTGGATGTACTAAGATATTGAGTTTGTAAGTAATATTCTCGTCCAGAATCTATAATACTAGTATAATAGTAGAAATATATAATAGTATAATAGTACTAATCTGAACAGGAAGAGTAGATCGAGTGGAACAACAATTTGAAATGTAAAATCACGTAAAAGTACACCATACTTATATAGTTAATAATTCCGTATTATTTCAAGTTTTATAATTTTGAACTTGAATTTTGAATGTTTGTCATTGAACAAATCTTTAAACAAATTTTTAAGTTATTTCCATCTACCTACTTTGACGACCCGCGTGGCGCAATGGTTACCATGCCGGACTGCCAATCAAAGGGTTCGATTCGCGCCGATACAGGAATTTGAATGATGAGTTTAAATTTCTGTTCTCGGTCTGGGTGTTTGTGTTTTTGTCTTTGTATGTATCCATGGTACCCACGACACAGGGTATATATACCCTACTGTGGGGCTATGAGTGTGAAGCGTTATTTACTATTTAATTGTATTAGCGAACGGTGACCAAGATTGGTTTGATAGCGTTTATATATAAGAAGATAATATATATATATATATATATAACTATGGGGTCATGGGGTTCAGATGCCAAAACTTTTGTCAAGCGTCTATCCAAACGGTTAGTCCAGGTTACAGGTGACCAGAGAGCTGGTACTTACCTCGGCCAGAGAATAAGCTTGGCCATTCAACGAGGTAACGTTGCCAGTGTTCTGGGTACTTTTCCACATGGAAGTAATCTGGATGAAGTATTCTATATTAATTAGTATTGTTTTTGTTTTCATGTGTTATATTCATAATTTAATATAAGTAATTTAGTTGTATATAGTTATTTATTTTTATATTTACATTGTAATAATTTTGTTTCCATAAATATTAAAACTTTGACTATATTTAACAATAAAAAAAAAGAAGAGAAGTTATGAGAGAGATTTGAGTAATATTGCTGTCATAATGACTAAACTAACAACAAAATTGTTTGAAACAAGGAGAACGTTTTAACGTTAAGCATAGTGTGATCCTACCGTAAGCTTACAGATAAGGTAATATTTAAGGCTTGGATTACATGAACTTACCTCGAGGCAAGAAACAGTAGAAACTAGGGCAACTATTCACGAGATAACGGTGTTAGTATTACATGTAAAATAATTAATATTACGTTTACATTAAGATACATATTCTAGCAGATAAGATGGAAAGTTTCGGTGGAAAGGTGTAGTTGCCGGCCACACTTATATGAGGCGACCACCAGCCTCCGGAGTAGCAGCGCAACTGCATACCTCAGACAAGACTTACCTATGCTTGCTTGAGGTTGTATGTAGTATATGGGCTACGTCCATGTCCATGGGCTGTAGCGATCACTTAACACCACGTGGCCTGCATGCTCGTCTGCTATTCCATTCAAATAAAAAATAAATAAAAAACATCTCTAACTCCGTCCGTAATGATAGTTATATCAATATAACAACAGGATCACGTTTGTACTATTTAGGTGGCTTGGCTTGGCTGGAACCCTTTTAGCGTCCCACTGCTGGGCAAGGGTCTCTACCCATTATTGGGCAGCTTACTGCCATGAGTGCTTAAGCATGAAGCTTACTCCTATGAGTTATGAGCTATGGTACCCACGACACAGGGAACCTTTTTGTTACTCATCAAAAATTTATTTTTGCTCTTGATAATACTTTATTCTAAAATTAACAGAATCAGGCGTTACTTTGCGGAACTCCATTGTTATAAAGTTAGGTAAAAACTACTTTGCAACAATCCGCAATCAGAACGTATGATGGTGTATATATATTTGTTCATTCAGCAGCTGCTGAATGAACAAATAGATATTTCCAACTCGCCTCTTTTGCATATTTTTACCAACCAATCGGTCAGTTGATTTCACTCGATTTTTAATGTTTCGAGTGATATCAACTTGACATTTGACATAATACATTTTGACGTATCACAAACGTCACTTCACCGAGTCCGATAGAGGGGAGTTGAAAACGTATATAAGGGGGCTGGAGCGGCCATTGCCTCACTTTGCGGGTGACCGTCGTAGAGTCAATAACCCTGATGATGCTCTATTTTGGGGCGAAACACGTGTTGGTGGTGGTACGTATGTTGGTGTATACTTTTTGTTGTTGCACGTGCATGTGTCCTATGTGGGAGGGAGGGAGGTGCTATTGCATGCAAGAGCTATACACCATCATACGTTCTGGTTGCGGATTGTTGCAAAGTAGTTTTTACCTAACTTTATAATAATTTATTCAAATAACCCTTTCTATAGTTATTGTGTTTTGACCGCACACTAGCTTATACAACTTCTAGTAGCTGACCCAGTTCCACTGCGTAGGTAAGTAAGAGGTTTTCGCTAGTTAACGCTAATGAAGTGAAAGATAAATTTATTGCAGTAATTTTTGAAGTAAAAACTTCTTTAGCGGCGTTGTGCACTTTTTTGAGATGGGTAAAAAATGTTAAACTCGCGTCAGGACACGTGGCCTGATCGAATATTCGTAAGACGGAGGGGTGACAGCTGATGGCTCGACTGTCTATACTTGTAAAATTCGTTTATATCAAATGAAATGAAATGAGATATTCTTTATTCACTGTACGGTTCCTTTACAAACTCTTAGTGAACGTTATTTTTTTTGTTCTGTCTGCTCTGGGTGCGCTTAGGCAATGCTGAGCTGAAGAAAAGAGCAGACGGAGAAAAACTTCAGCCCTGTTTTAAAATATGGGGTATACAATAGCTAACTTTCTTACAGAGTAGCTATGGGCCGATAAGGAACATACGTGACAGCTACCGCATGTGTCAATGTCGTCCCACGGCCACCTGCTAACATTGGCAGTTTAATTCATTTAAGTCTATTACATCAGTTATAGAAATAGCCTTGTGGGACTACAGCTCAAATCCTAAGCTTTTTTATCAATTCGATATCAATCAAGTCTTTAAAATATGGACATTGAATGAAGTGCATCTATTAATGAAAAACGTGACGAAGAAATAGTCAAAGAAATGTCTGTCTGTCCGTCCGTATGTCACAGCCACTTCAGTCCAAAACTATTAGGGCTTCAAAGTTGAAACTTGGTAAGTAGATGTAATCTCTGAACCACTTTACGATTTTTATACAAAAATAACAAAAAATATTAATAAGGGAGGGCTCTCCATACATGGAACTACAAAAAAATTTTTTTGTCATCAAACCTATTCGTGTAGGGTGTCTATAGATAGGTCTATTAAAATGACGTTGAGGTTCCTAAATCATTTTTTCTCAAAGTTAATCGTTTGAAAGATAGACACTTCCAAAGTGGTAAAATGTGTTCCCCTCCCCCCTCTAACTTTTAAAGTAAGAAAGTGAAAAATCTATCAAAAATATATGTTGTAGATCTCAATAAAAACTTTCAACGAAAATTGGTTCGAACGAGATATAATACGTAGTTTTTGAGACATAGTAAATTTTAAAAAACCGCAAATATAACTTTGTCGTTCATACAAACACTATGAAAAACAAAGTTATTTTTGCTGACAAAAAATAATAATGCTTGCTACTACGGAACCCTTCATGGGCGAGTCCTACTCGCACTTGGCCACTTTTTATATTGTAATCCTCTGTAACACGTCACACTCGAAGCGATCTTGCAGGGGCTTATATTCATTAAAATAAATTACAACTTTATACCAGTACCTACAGTAAAGGGTAGAAATTTACGAACTCGTCAAAGAAATTCAGTCATGCTTGAGGAGAAACCCCGAAAAGTTTTGGCTTTTAAATTGGGACTATGTTTTTGGAAATTCCCGTTTAGTTATCTATTCTATCTTTTTATTCCCGACTAGCCTTCCGCCAGCGGCTTCGCCCGCGTGGACCCGTTTAATGGGTCCACGTAAGATAAAAAATAGCCTATGTGCTATTGCAGGCTTCATTGCTACATTAAAATCATAGGCGTTTAGCCAGTTGCTTCAACCGCGTTTTCACGTAGGAATGAAGCATTATCCCGCGGTAAAAAGTAGCCTACGTTACTAAGGGTGAATGTTGCTTTCTAATGATGAAACAATTTTTAAAATCGGAACAGTAGTTTTTGAGTTTATTCATTACAAACATACAAAATACAAATCTTTTTTCTTTATATTAGTATAGATGGAAACGGAATAGGTTAAATTGGTTTACTTTGGCGGAACGGTCATGAGCTAGAAAGTTGATCAAATTAAATAAACCGGTCAAGTGCGAGTTAGATTGGCGCACGATGAGTTCCGTATTATAAATAAATAAATATCTTTGGACAATTCACACAACACCATCTGATTCCAAACTAAGCAGAGCTTGTACTATGGTAATAAGAAAGCTGATAAACATACTTATATAATCCTAAATACATACTTAAATAGATAAATTAACAACCAGACACAGTACAAATAGTCATGTTCATCATACAAATATTTGTCCTGGGTGTTAATCGAACCCACAACCTCACGTTTCGCAGTCGGCTCATCACCCACTACGCCACGGAGGCTGTCCTCCGTCATTATCCGTCAAAAGGTTAACATCTGGTGCTGATGTATTTTGAAGTCGAATTCAATTTGAAGAATTTTTGTTTCGTATTTTGTGGCCGCCAGCGGTGACCTAAGAGCTGGCGGTTATTTTTCCCAAAGACTTAGGGCCTCTTTCAACACCTTCAAGTAAAGTGACAAGTACGCTAATTATCGTTTAAAGTCACCCATAACTTCAATTTCAATTTCACGATGTTCGGGTAGCACTAATGATATGACAAACTGACCCGTACTCATAGATTTTACTTGCCAATTAACTTTACTTGGGACGTAACTAATCAACACTTTACTTGGACATGGTGAACGAGGTCCTAAGCCTTACGATTCAACGTGGCAATGCCGCCAGTGTCTTGGGTACCATGCCTCACAAGGGTTTTTTAGATGAAGTATTTTATTTGCATATAATATTTTTTATATATTTTACTTATTGTATAATATTGTATATACTTAATTTATTTTAATATTAATTAAATTTTGATTTTTTTTCAATTATGGCATCGCAAACTCTGCATATTGCCAGCGTCAAGTATAATTTTTGCATCACGTTTTTGCCAGTTTCGGTGAAACTGGACGAGTAATAATAGGTAAAGTCAGTAGATCATCAGTCAGTCAGTCAAGTCAATCAGACATTCATGTAAAGCGATGGCTTCTTTACCAAAACGTGACCAATGAAATTTTGGAGGCAAGCCGAAAAAACCTATTTTCGCACTTTTATTTTAATTCACAACACTCGTGCACTATAATTAACCTATATCGAAGAAAATGCCATCAAATTTATCTGATATAACTCAATAATACACCCAGAAAGTTAAAATAAAACAAGAGCACAATAGGTCTTTTTCAACTTCCCGCCAAAACTCTTTTATGTGTCGTAGTACTAAACTTAATAATTAAACAGGAACGCAATTAACCTTTTATTTTGTGATTGTTTACAAATAACATTCTGTTTAGTGATCAGTTTTTATTTGACTGGCATAGAGCATAAAGATGTACCAAAGTTTGAGTCTGTGAGAATTAAAATATTTCTTAATTTAGTACTTTGGCTTAGATACGGATCGCTTGCGTTGCCTACCATGGGGCCATGCGCGCATTTCTTTCTTTTTTATTACTCTACTGAACTATCCCATTGTAATAAAAAAATATCCTTTAACATAAATAAAACGTCGATATAAAATCGCTTTTCAACTTTGAACAAAAAAAATTAAATTCAGGCCCCTCGTTCCAAGTTCAGAAATTAACTTTTCCTTTTGTGTTTTATCTTTTTCTTTCTTTTCCTTGTTCAAACGTTCGCGGTTACGGCCGCAATTTTATTCCACGTTTAAAGTTGTTTGCCGATTTTTTGAATTTTATTTAAATGATACTTTTTTATATTTTTTTGAGTGTTCTAGGTGCTTTAACATGTATCTTTATTGCGATAAAAGTGTTGTTTATAGTTAAACCTCCTTATATTTGTAATTAAGGAGTTTTTATTTTCATATTTTAAATGTTTTTTCTTATTGACAAGACAGATAGACTAGTTAGATATACCCTGTATCGTGGGTGCCACGGACACACACAAAGTCAGAAATACAAACACCTGAACAGAAATTTAAAACTCATCATTCAAATTTCTGCTTCACCAGGAATCGAACCCAGGACCCTTCGATGGGCAGTCAGGCATGGTAACCAATACGCCACACGGGTCGTCAACAACTTACATACCATTCATAAGGCCTGATACAAGGTTTGGCTTCGTCGTTAAGCCATATTGGTCACTAAGCTTCAACTTACTGGGGCAGCGTGGCAGATTTAGCTGTAGGTTTAGAATAAATACGTATAGAATGAGTGTCTTCATACAAGCGCGCTGTCAAAATTGAAGCACTAAATAGATTCCTACAGCTGTCACATCTGACAAACAAAATATTTTTATTTTGACATAATTAACTATAAATTACTACAAAATATTGAAAAATCCATGAAAAGTTATTTTATTAGACTTCTTTTGTATTTAAAAAGTGTTGTGATAAAATTTCACCTTTAGTCTTACGGAGCGGCCCGGCGTTTGGTGCCATTAATGGCACCAATCAACATGCTTCAATTTGGGCGCGCGAACTGGGTTTCTATAATGTAATTGTTATTATTCTAAGGCTGTAGGTCTCCCCAATAATGGAGAGAGACTGCTGCCCAGCAGTGGGACGCTAAAAGAGTTGCAGAAATTTCCTCTAAAACAGATCCCTCAATTTCCAAGGCAATGTACTCATTACGTCATTCACGTTAATCGCTCTAAACAAGCTACCCTCCGAGGAATAACTGGAAACTTCGTTCGAAAACCAAATCGGCCCGCATACCGGAACTATAAACTAAGCTTGTCGGAAGCGCACTAATTAGAAGCTACGGATTGGCGCAAGTTTGAACATAGAACACTATATTTATGGGCATAGATTTAAAAAAAAAGGAGCATGGGAATATATCTCGCTCACATAAGGCTAATTCTTTATAGAATGCATTCGTTTTAGTAGTTACTCGAATCTGTGAGCAGATGGAAGTGGCTTGAAACTTTGATAGTGTCTGACGCGATCAGCTGTCACGTGTGCCCATTATCAACCCATAGTCATTCTGTTATCTCAAATATATAATGTACTTTTTTTGAAAGAGTGCTACTGGGAGCTTTTTTCCGCCGCCTTTTTCTCTCAACATCTAGCCCTCCGAGGAATAACTGGAATCTTCGTTCGAAAACCAAATCGGCCCGCATACCGGAACTATAAACTAAGGTTCTCGGAAACAGCAGCGCACTAATTAGAAGCTTCGCGCAAGTTTGAACATGGAACACTACGTTTATGGGCATAGACGTCAAATAGTTTTGGCGGGAAGTCGAAAAAGACACAATATTGTGCTCTTGTTTTAATTTCATTTTCTAGGTGTTTTTCTGAGTTGTATGGGATTAATTTGATGGCTTTTTTCGATAAGATTAATTACAGTGCACGAGTGTTGTGAAATAAAATAACGGTGCGAAAATATGTTTTTTTTTTCACCTTGTCTCCAAAATTCCAATGGTCACGTTCTGGTAAAGAAGCCATCGCTTTGACTTTACAACTCGTCCAGTTTCAACAAAAATGTCAAAAAACTGATTCAAAAATTATAATTGACGCTGGCTTAATTTTCTATGCACTGTCCACACTGACACCGACACACACAGACACACTAGTTGTATAACTAGAAGGCACATTGTGCATGGACGTTGGGATGAGGGGTTCGCCCGTAAAGGCCACTCCTCTGACGGGTGTCATACCTTGATACTTCAAGCTCTCAAACTACATCTACAGAGCTAATCAGATGAACCATTCTCATGTCTTAATTAGTAACTTACGAGCGACTTTAATAAATAGATAGGCTTTAGTTTTGTATCATTTTAAATCACTCGTCAGTGCAAAACACCCATCCAGAGTGCAGGATTACCTGGATTCTAGATTCGAACATGACTTTTTTTTATTTCGTTTTACGGCATTACATAAAATCCTTGCAGCCATTCAATATTTTCGTTTCATTTTTTTTTAATATTGGCATCGCAAACTCTGTGCATATTGCCAGTGTCAAGTATATTTTTTTGCATCACTCAGTGAAATGAAATGAAATAAAATATTCTTTATTCACTGTACGGTTCCTTTACAAACTCTTAGTGAACGTTATTTTTTTTGTTCTGTCTGCTCTGGGTGCGCTTAGGCAATGCTGAGCTGAAGAAAAGAGCAGACGGAGAAAAACTTCAGCCCTGTTTTAAAATATGGGGCTAGCTTTCATACAGAGTAGCTATAGGTACTCTGTCACAATTCATGAGATTCAGCCTTATGAAAGACGGACAGACAAACAAAAGGACGAACAGCGGAATTTGTGTAATAGGGTCCTATTTTAGCCTTTGCTTATTCGCTTAATGTTATTATCTAACACGGTTTTGCTTTTAAAAATCATAGTTAGTTTCAAAGTGGGTGTAAGTCACGCACACACTAGGTCGACAAACATATTTAAACTACAATATGATTTTTTTAAATAAATAAACGGAACAGAAAGGCAGACGGGCCGCGTGGTGTTAAGCGATCACCGTCGACTATGGACACGGGCAACCCCAGAGGAGCTTCCCAAACATTGCCGGCTTTGGAGGAGAGCTTTTTTACAGTTTTATTAGAGATGCGCCGAATTTTCTGTAGAATATTCGTATTTGGTACATTCGGCATATTTTTTTCGTATTCGTCCGAATGTTCGGTTGATTTGCCGAATAATTACCGAATATTTAAATTATTTTTAATATTTAAAACAAGAACATTTAATTAAACAGTAAGGTTAACTAATTACTAAATAAGTCTGGTATATTCCGAAGGTTGTATTAACTTTTTTGTACATATAAGAATCACTGCCTACTTCTTGTACCAGTTATTTATTGTAAAATAAAAAAATAACAATGTATGTATTAAAAAAATCAAATAAACTGCTGCTTTTTTACAAACGGTAAGGTAAAATTGTATGAAATTAACAAATTTAATAACTTTTAGTAAGCTACTAAATTACTAAGCTTTGAGTAACAACTACTTCCAGATAACATGAAACGAACACAAGTATTAAAAAATGTACTTACTCAAAATTAAGTTTTTTTAAGGCAAAGAAGGTTGCGCGTGGGGTAGAGAGGGGGCGATATCAAACGTCGCTAAAATAACTTGCGGAGTACCGTATGCTACGTGTAAAAACCTGTTTAAATAGAATCGAATGATTCGGCCGAATATTCGATTCGGTACGTTTTGGACTGAATATTCGGCTGAACTTTCGTATTCGGTTGAACCTACATTTTAGAGTTCTGTATCCAAAGGGTAAAACGGGAGCCTGTTACTGAGGGTCCGGTGTCCATCCGTCAGTCTGTCTGTCTCTCTGTCACCAGACTGTATCTCAAGATGTATATCTGTTGTTGCTATAACAACAAACACTAATATAGAACAAAATCAATATTTGAGCGGGCCTCTCATACAAGAAATGTGTTTTTAGCCGTTTTTATTGATAAATGGGTGCAATCCTTTGTGCCCGAGTGCAACTCGCATTTGGCCGGTGTTTATCGCGCTTATTAGTTTGACTTGTATGTATGTATGAATGTAAGTAACGGAATCTTTTAAATTCATTTTCATTCTACTTCTAAGAGTCGAATTAAGTTGAAAATTTGCACAGAGGTCAAGGTCAAGTCATCGACAATGCAATAATATGAAAAAAAAACGGCAAATTGTTTGTAAAGTAGGTTTACGATCGAGATGTTTACGTGATAACGTCCGCACGAGAAAATCTCCATTCGTTTGTATGCCGCTAGAGTGAGAGAGACGGAAGATCGGTCCACTCACTCGAACGCTATGCCAGCCTCCGCTCGTGAGGATTCCGCGTGACAAGTTTCACGGAATGACTGGCAGCGCTCGAGATGGGACGGGAGATCGGTCCGTCTCTCTCTCGTTATACCTGCGATCGCGCTCGTGAGGTTTTGGTGTGACACAAGTTTCTGAACATGTCACCCGACTAAAATGATTTTAAAGACGTTATCACGTCAAAATCCAACTTAAAAATTAAGAATAAATGCTGGCAGAGATTTCTTTAGAAATAAGCAGTATCTTTGTTCAGACTTTTCCTTTTCTGTTAATTTCTCCTATATTTATTCTGTGTATACATAAATAATAAATAAATAATAGTGTTATTCGCTTTATTTTTCTCCAAGCATATAGCGTATTTCCAGCAATAATATTAAACCACGATTTCATAAAACCGCCATATTGCGGTTCCAATGGAGCAATTTGACAGCCTGTCATAAAATGGCGGTTGGTGGTTTCTCCGCAGTCTGCTCACGTACAAACTGACGTGCGTTTTCTTTTTTATTGAGATATAAATATAAACAATTATATTAAAAAATAAGTAGATATATTATAGTGGCTCAAAAATAGTGAAATGTGGCATATGATATATTTTTCCTCATATTATACACGTCAGCTCCCTCGCCATAGGTTTTGCCGCATACAACATCATTACATGAAATTTTTTGCCACTAGCGGTCACCCATATCACACCCGACCGCGCCAGTTTGGATTAGTTGCATTGATCGTTTGCGGTCTACGCTAACCGCCGGGCCATGCGCGCTTCAAGCGCGATTTAAGCTTACTGTAGTATTATTTACGACGATACGATCTATGCAACTAAGCCGAACGGGCGCGGTCGGGTGTGAGATGGGTGACCGCTAGTGGCAAAAATTTCATGCACGTTTCCGTGCTTCAGAGGGAACGTTAAGCCGTCGGTCCCGGTTGTTGTCGATAGATAACAGTCGTTAAACCTTGTCGGAGGCCTTATGGGCGGTTTGAAAACATCCGACAGCGGGTTGGCCACTAACCCGCATCTCCACCAACCCGCATTGGAGCAGCGTGGTGGAGTAAGCTCCAGGCTTCCCCAATGATGGGGAGAGACCCGTGCCCAGCAGTGGGACGCAATAAGGGTTGCGGCCAAGTATTATTTATTCTGTTTGAGTCAGGGGTTAAAATGTTCTAACGTTGAATCCAGTAATAAAATACAAGTTTTATATGAAAGAACACTCCAATGTTAACATAAAAGGAAGGATACTTTTGTTTTAACAGTTGAGTAGAAAATTCTGTTAGAAAAATACGTTTACCGTCTCGATTCCAAGATAATTCTTTTATTTTCTTATCTTTTTGGTGTGCGTGTACGTCACTGCACTCCTCCAAAACGACTGGACCGATTATGATAAATTTTTTGTGTATATTCAAGGAGATTAAAATGTTTTATTTATTTATCAGTATATAGTTGAGAGCAGCGATGACCGAGAGGTATAAATCCGCGGTCTTCGACGCGATCGATCCCTGGTTCAAATCCTCGGCACGCACCTCTGACAAAGAAATTTGTAATGTGCGCATTTATCGCTGCTCCACGGTGATGGAAAATATCGTGATATTTCATTGATTACGATGTTCTCCATCGCCGTGCATGCCTGAGAGGAATTCATAATTTCTCGAAGGCATGACGTCCACCAATCCGCACTTGGTCAGCGTGGTGGACTAAGGCCTAATTCCCTCTCACTTGTGAGAGGAGACCTGTGCCCAGCTGTGGGACATAAAAAAGGTTGAAAAAAAAATAGTTTACCAATATAATTTGTTCCTATAACCTATTGTTTTTGTATGCATTGGATTGGAATTTATATATTATAATATTTTAATTACTTCTAGGGTTTTTGATATTTTGATTACCATGGGGAAGAAATAGTAGATAAAATTCTTATGAAAGCCGCGGGCAGAAAGCTAGTCTACAATAATAAAGTAAAAATACACTGAATATTTAGTGGATATTTCGCAAATTCCAACGCTAATTACAGCTCCTGTCTCTACTTAAGCAAGTAATTCTCCAAGTTTCCAAAGACACACAGAAAGTTTTTGAACAGTTTTGGTTTCAGCCGCTGCCAGTTTGATCTAGGCTTTAGTCGTTTATGATCCGCAACCCTTTTTGGGTCCCACTGCTGGGCACGGGTCTCTCTCCATTATTGGGGAGGCCTGGAGCTTACTCCACCACGCTGC
The DNA here is from genome assembly GCA_911387765.1 of Pyrgus malvae. Lineage (NCBI taxonomy): Eukaryota > Metazoa > Arthropoda > Insecta > Lepidoptera > Hesperiidae > Pyrgus > Pyrgus malvae. The sequence goes on along the minus strand of OU426976.1, from coordinate 1,759,210 downwards.
TCCAATGCGGGTTGGCGGAGATGCGGGTTAGAGGCCAACCCGCTGTCGGATGTTTTCAAACCGCCCATAAGGCCTCCGACAAGGTTTAACGTCTGTTATTTATCGACAACAACCGGGACCGACGGCTTAGCGTGCCCTCCGAAGCACGGAAACGCGCATGAATTTTTTTGCCACTAACGGTCACCCATCTCACACCCGACCGCGCCCGTTTGGCTCAGCTGCATAGATCGCTTGCGTTCTACGCTAGCCACCAGGCCATGCGCGCTTCACGAACGTTACAAAAATATTGAGACCGCTATATTTACCCTTAAGGGTATTCAATTTTTATTTTGCGAGTTAAAAGTTAAATTTAAATTATAAACTATTTATTTATATTATACAAATACTAAAAAACGTACGCACGCAATGAAATACAGTAAACATAAAAAAAAAAATTTTTTTTACATTATTATCATTTTCATTGGTTCAATTAAATTAAACTCAATTTCGTGCTTTTTAAACAAATTTATTTTATTTTATTTGAACCGTACGTAGCTTACCGTCATCAGCTTTGGGCACCCTCCATGATAGGTTTAGTACACTGAGAGGAAAAAAGCTGGCGAAAAAAAACCTGAGAGTTTTTTTTCGCACGACCTACGTGGCGCAATGGTTACCATGCCGGACTGCCAATCGAAGGGTCCGGGTTCGATTCCCGGCGAAACAGAAATTTGAATGATGAGTTTAAATTTCTGTTCTCGGTCTGGGTGTTTGTGTTTCTGTCTGGGTGTGTCCATGGTACCCACGACACAGCGTATATGTAACCCTACTGTGGGGGCTATGAGTGTGAATCGTTATTTATTTATTTATTTTATTACTTTTTATCCCGTGAAGTATCATTTTATATTTTATTAAAGGTAATTAAATATCACAATGTTTTTCGTTGAGCAGCGATAAATACGCACATAATAAATTTCTTCGTCAGAGATGCCGGGGTTTGAGTTCGATGCCATTACTAAAAGAAAAGGAAAAATATATACTCCTGATTGCCGATTTGAGACTCCCTTGAGTAACTAGTGCTGAATCGTTAGCTGGGAAATGCGTTAGTGGAATAATGATGCCTTCTTTGACCTATTCGAGTTTCGTGCCCTTTCGATTTCGAAGTAATCAATTTAATGATAAAATTTGATCATTTAATGAAATAAACGGCTTACTTAATCCTACTAATATTACAAACGCGAAAGTTTGTAAGTATGGGTGTTTGTTACTCTTTCACGTAAAAACTACTGAATGGATTTTAATGAAACTTTACAATAATATAACACATTAGAATAACACATAGGCTACAATTTATAAAGATATTGTGTGAATTGTCCAAAATATGACGATAAGTGTCAAATGAGTAGGAAAAAAATCTACCATCTACGAGCTATTCTGGCGTGCGCTGCCAAAACCGTTAGAGTTACACATATGTAATGTATGATGGAAATGTTTATCTTAAATAGTCCTAGAAAAAAAAATCTAGCGGCACTTCAGAAGGGACTTCACTGCTAATGATCCCCTCTAACGCGGGTGAAACCGCGGGGCACAGCTAGTATTAATATACTTCTGATTGCCGATTTGAGACTCCCTTGAGTAACTAGTGCTGAATCGTTAGCTGGGAAATGCGTTAGTGGAATAATGATGCCTCCGTTGACCTATTCAGGCTTCCGCCCCTTTTGAGAGGCGATGTGGACAGAAAGATTTAATAACATAATATTTTTTTTAATCCAGCTATTTAATACAAATGTTTTTAATGCATGCTGTTTACAGCTGTAATTGAGGTGACACTCGTTTATCAATGTATTTATGCTAGCCTAAGTGGTGCACTTTGTTGGTGCAACTGTTAATAAATAATTTAAAAAAACTAAAAAGAAAAAAAAACAAGTTTTTTTAAACAATCCAAACATAAATAGAACATAAATACTTTGCAAAAAAGAACCCATTGGAATTTAACTGGGCTCCTTGGGATAATTCGATTGCTTGAAGATAACGGTAACAGGTAGACGCTCGAAATTATGTATCCACAAAATATTCAATTTAAAATTAAATAATTAAATAAAAATAAAATCAATATTAAGGGGGCTTCCATATAAGAAACGTGATTTTTTGCTGAAAGCCGTTTTTATAAGTACGGAACAATTCATGCGCTAGTCCGACAAGCACTTTACCGGTTTTTGTACACTAATATTGGTACGGACTTTTTTTTTCAATTATGGCATCGCAAACTCTGTGCATACTGCCAGCGTCAAGTATAATTTTTGGATCAATTTTTTGCCAGATTCAATGAAACTGGACGAAGTAATAACACTAATAACAAAGTCAGTAAGTAAGTCGTCAGTAATCAGTCAGTCTAGTCAGTCCAAAATTCAAGTAAAGCGATGGCTACTTTACTAGAACGTGTCTGATGGAATTTTGGAGGCAAGCAGAAAAAACATATTTAAGCACTGTTATTCTATTTCACAAACACTCGAGCACTGTAATTAACCTATATCAAACAAAATGCCATCAACATTATCCGATATAATCAAAAATACACCAAGAAAATGAAAATAAAACAAGAGCACAATATGTCTTTTTCGACTTCGCGCCAAAACTCCTGTACGGTCTTTTTTTTTTCAATTATGGCATCGCAAACTCTGTGCATACTGCCAGCGTCAAGTATAATTTTTGCATCAATTTTTTGCCAATTTCAATGAAACTGGACGAAGTAATAACAAAGTCAGTAAGTAAGTCGTCAGTAATCAGTCAGTCCAGTCAGTCCAACATTTAAGTAAAGCGATGGCTACTTTACTAGAAGGTGTCCAATGGAATTTTGGAGGCAAGCAGAAAAAACATATTTTAGCACTTATTCTATTTCACAAACACTCCGATATAACTCAAAAATACACCAAGAAAATGAAAATAAAACAAGAGTACAATATGTCTTTTTCGACTTCCCGCCAAAACTCTGTACGGTCTTTACATCCTAATATTCCTAATAAGATTATGTTGCCAATGTTTAAAAAAAATCTAATAGAGGTTGTAATAAAATTAAAGAACCTGGCTACCATTTGAAATTTTGGAAGAAGCTGTCAAGTTTTTCTGATATTGCGGGAAATATGGAATGAAGTGCGGATTGTAAATAAAAAATAATGGTCTTATAGAATGGTCTTATATATGTTAAAATACAATTATCTGTGTTCTTAAAACTTATCTCTTTATCACACTAGCACTCATACTCTCTCTCACATACACACACATGCGCACACGCACGCGCGCGCTTTCGCTTTTTTTTCTTCAATTATGGCATCGCAAACTCTGCATATTGCCAGCGTCAAGTATAATTTTTGCATCACGTTTTTGCCAATTTCGGTGAAACTGGACGAGTAATAAAAGGTAAAGTCAGTAAGTCGTCAGTAAGTCGTCAGTAATCAGTCAGTCAAATCAGTCAGACATTCAATTAAAGCGATGGCTTCTTTACCAGAACGTGACCAATGGAATTTTGGAGGCAAGCTGAAAAAACATTTTCGCACTGTTATTTTAATTCACAACACTCGTGCACTATAATAAACCTATATGGAACAAAATGCTATCAAATTAATTTATCCGATATAACTCAAAAATAACGAAGAAAGTAAAACCAAAAAAGTAAAAACAAAAAAAAAGCAATGCTTACTAGGTGGTTCCGACATTTTTTTTATTTTGAATATGTAAACTTCTTCTTAATATCTATTCAGTCAACATTGCATAGCTTTAGGTACATAGCAACAACGATAAATAACTCTGACGGAGCTTGTAATAAAATTACGGGCGTCATTTGTAGGAAACGTCAGTGTACGTGAGGAGCATGGCGAGTCGACGAGCAAAGCGCGGAACGCCGCCATTTTGTAACGAGCTGTCAAATTGATACGTTATGGCGGAAAGTGGTTTATGAAACGCAGTACCAAAAATTATTGGAGGCCCGCGTGGCGCAATGGTTACCATGCCGGAATGCCAATTGAAGGGTCCCGAGTTCGATTCGTGGCGAAACAGAAATTTGAATGAGTTTAAATTTCCGTTCTCGGTTGTGTTTCTGTCTTTGTATGTGTCTATGGTACCCACGACACAGGGTATATATATATATATATATATATATACCCTACTGTGGGGCTATAAGTGTGAAGCATTATTTATTTATTGTTGGATATAGCGTTATTGTGCCATAAATACTTGTCTGTACTCTTTTTAGGGTTCCGTACTCAAAGAGTAAACGTGGATCCCGTTTTAGTGGGTACAACAAAACGGTTTTATCAAAACAATGCTTTATGTCTGTCCGGCAGTCACTAGTCTGTATCATATACATATAAACCGTGATAGATAGGTGAAATTTGGCATCGGTGGTACTTCTACGGTCGAACGATTTTAATGTTATGTCTAAAAATTAAGTGGATCACTCAAACTAAATATGTGGTTTTTGTCAATCTTTATTAAATTACAAAATATATATTTATAAAAATTAATCTCTATTATCGTTTGTCATGGCATAACGCCGGCACTTATGCTTACGTATGACACCCGTGAGTCAGTATCTTTGATGCTTTAAGCGCGTGAACGATTGGACCGATTTCGTATTTCGATTTCAAATTCCTTTTTTGTTGTTTGTTATGGTCAGGAGAAGGTTCTTATGAAAGAAAACAAAAATGGAAATTGCGCGGGAAAAATAGAAAATTTAAGAATAATTAACCACCATATTAATTTTCTAATGTAACCTTTTTTTCAATTTTAATAATGGCGTCGCAAACTCTGTGCATTTTACCAGCGTCAAGTAAAATTTTTGCATCACTTTGTAGTCGTAGAAAAAATCAGTTGTTACACGTCAGGTATCAGTCAGTCTAATCAGTCAGATGTTCAAGTAAAACGATGGCTACCTTACCAGAACATGTCCGATGGAGTTTTGGAGGCAAACCGAAAAAACATGTTTTCGCACTGTTATTTTATTTCACAATACTCGTGCACTGTTATTAACCTATATCGAGCAAATTGCCATCAACTTCATCCGATATAACTCAAAAATACACTAAGGAAATAAAACAAGAGCACAACTTGTCCCTTCAGACTTCCCGCCAAAATCCTAATGTAACCTTATGACGTTAGCGCTTTTGAAAATATAAACAAGATATAAACTTTTTTATTGTTACCTTTTTTTCTTCTACTGGCATCACGCGATTTGCGTATCGCTAATGACCATAGACTTAGGATTTTTTTTTCAACCTTTTTTTTATGTCCCACTGCTGGGCACCGGTCTCCTTCTCACATAATTGAGAGGGGTTTAGGCCATAGTCCACCACGCTGGCCAAGTGCGGATTGGTGGACGTCATGCTTTAGAAATTGTGAATTTCTCTCAGGCATGCACGGCGATGGAGAACATCGTAATCAATGAAATATCACGATATTTTCCATCACCGTGGAGCAGCGATAAATTCGCACATTACAAATTTCTTTGTCAGAGGTGCGAACCAAGGATTCGAACCTGGGATCGGTCGCGTCGAAGAGCGCGGTTTTTTACCACTCGGCCATCGCTGCTCTTAAATTAAAATTACTTAAATCCATACTTAATATTATAAATTCGAAAGTCTGTCTGTCTGCTACTCTTTCACGCTTTAACCACTGCACCGATTTTGATGAAATTTGCCATAAACATAGAAAGAACGTTGAGAAAGAACATAGGCTACTTTTTGCCGCGTGATCTTATTCCCACGGTAAGCAAATGGAATGAATGAAATGCGCCGTGTACTGTATACACTACACTACTACCACTACCGATAAATACACTACATGTTATTACTTACTTCATTCACGTCCATTAACATATTTTATAACTTATATTGTTTTGTTTTATTCTTATACTTTACTTTTCCTTTATTATTTTTTTACAAAATTATTTAATTTCTATTTATATTTTGACGCAGCTATTAAAATTGTCATGTCTGTCTTTTATATTTCTTATTTTTTTAATTCATTTTACGGCATTGTATAAAAATCCTTTTAGCCATTCAATATTAAATGAAAAGAAAATTTTTATGTTTCTTATTTCATTTCATAGATTAATAAAGTATAGTATTGTCTTTGGCTTATTCATGTTTTTTATATTATAATTATTATAAATTGTTATTTTTAAATAATAAATGAATATAATGTTCTTCGAATCTTTATATATATTATATAAATGATGAATTGCTGTTCGTTAGTCTCGCTAAAACTCAAGAATGTCTGAACCGATGTGGCTAATTTTGGTATATATAAGGTATAATATTAGTATAAGTCCAGGAAAGGTTTAAAGGTGAGAAAATTTGGGAGCATTGTGAAATTAATAGTAAAATAACCTATTTTATTTTCCTATATAAACAGTTAGTAACAGTAATTGTCAAACATTGGTTCTTCGCGCCATGGTCCAAAAGTTTGACATAGTCTGAATAACAGTTCATCTGTCACTATTCGTTTTTAATTTTTAATTTGACAGTAACATAAAAACCCTTTGAGATGATAAAGAAACTAATCCTCTTATAAACTTTTAAGGCAGGACAATGTCTGCGGGATCCACTAGTCCTGTAATAAATGCTTCGATTGAATTAATAATAAAATTTTAGTCACCATTCCAATTCTAAAATTCAAATTAAAAGTTGAACGCCACTAAAATCTACTCCACGCTCGCCAAATCAAAATGGCAGTCAAAATGCAGGGAATTTATGTAGAAACCATTTTGCATAACTGCACATACTATTTTAGCGACATTGCAATTGAAAAGCTTTAAATTCTAGGGTTATCAAATCTGCTTTTAAAACTCCATTTTGTGATGAGAAATTTTTGAAACGAATTTCAGTGAAAAATTACGAGTGACGTAACGAAGTTCAAATTTAGGGGAAATTTTCAGCCTTTTTTCAGTTTTCATCTGTTTTTTACCAACTTTTGTAACTAGATCAGCTTTTTTACAAAACAAACATAACTCTTCTATAGGCTTAAATTTTTCTTTACTTGATAAGTTATTTATATAGCTTTCAAAAAGGTGTTCAAAATGGACATTTTATTCAGTCTATTATCAATTAATCTAGCTTAGCGAAACAGTCGCGGTCAAGTGTAAGATGGGTGACCGTTAGTTGCAAACTTCATGCGCATTGCCGTGCTTCAGGACAAGCCGTTCGTCACCGTTATCATAGTAGAAAGCAGTTGTTAAGTCTTTTCGGAGGCTATATGAGTAACGTGTCGCACTCATATCTCCACAGTAGGATAGATATAAGTATATACCATAATATGTCGTCGGTACCATTAACATATACAGAGACAGAAACACAAACACCCAGACAGAGAACAGAAATGTTAAACTCATCATTCAAAATTCAGCTTCGCCGGGAATAGAACCAGGGCTCCTCCGACCGGCAGTCTCACAAAAAGCAAACGTTTGCAGACGTCGAGTTTCATTGAGATTTCCCAAAGTTGTAGAATCTTAAAAAAAGTTTATTGGTCCTGGAAACTTACTATAATACATAGGGATTGGCTCTCGGCAGTAATGCCTGTTGTTATGGTACCAGTATGGTATAACATAGCTATATGGTATAAACTTCATGATTTGAGCAGGGAAGTACCACCACTTCTGTCGTTAAACTACAGTTAAGAACGTGGTTATTCGGGGAAACGCACTTTTGACAAAGAAATTTGTTACGTGCATATTTATCGCTGCTCCACGATGATGGAAAATATTGTGATAATTATTTAATTACGATGTTTTCCACCACCATGCATGCCTGAAGTTTCTGTCAGGCAACAAGGCAGATAGGCAATAAATTCTCGAAGGCATGATGTCCACCCATCCGCGCTTGGCCAGCACCACCATAATCCACCAAGATTAAGGCCTAAATCCCTCTCACTTATGAAAGGAGACCTTTTTTGGTATCGGGGGGAAACCTTCAAAAGGTACCCGGGACCTTGGGAGAAGGTACCAGATTATGTGGGATTTGACCGCACTAAAACCCCCTAGGTGGTTGCCTCTGCGCTTGGGGAGGACTCCGGGATCTCCAGCGGAACGCACCGGTGTCCTCCACGCGCGACACCCCAGAACGGGCTCATCTTCGGGAGAGCAGATGTGCTCTCCTGCACCTTCCGATGCTTACGGCGGCATGCGGCCACGCACACACCGCCGCCTTTCCCGGGGCTGCTGGCTGGACGGATCGAGCTCCCACTCTCACCGCCCACAGCCATGAAAGCCCCCTTTTAGTCGCCTCTTACGATCAGGCAGGGGATATCGTAGATCTATTCTTAATCCCGAAGCTACAGTGTCCTGCAATGGATATAAAAAAGTTTAAAAATAAAATCAGCCTTTGATGCAGCCATGCTCGTATATTGGTTTAAAATTGATTAATTGGTGCTGTGGAATAAAATAATCATGCGAAAACAAAGCTTTTCGTGTTACTTCTAAAACAATGTCAAAAGAACAATAAATAATAAAAAAGAAAAGAATAATAAAAAAAGTAAAAGCGCGTTCCAAAAAAACTATCGACACAGATGAGATTTTGACAGATGACTTTGACGTATATTAAAATTGTCTTTTGACCAATTTATAACGTTGGCAAATGAGTTTTAGTGAGAATTTGAAAGAGGCATGTTGTAGTCCTTCATTTTCATTTCATGGTATATTTTTGAGCTGCGTCGAGTTAACTTGGTGGCATTTTTTTCGATAGGTTAATTACTTTAAAACATAAAATAACCAAAGATTTTCTGGTTGCCTCCAAAACTAGATAGTCCTGGTAAAGAAGTCATTGTTTTACTCAGATATCTGACTGACTGATAAAACATCAGAATTATTAAATATTATTATGTGGCTTAACACTGGCTCTATGCGCAGATAATACTAAGTCATTCAAGTCGAATGAAAAAAAGTTGACATCCCTAGCTAATAATCCGCCATTTTGTGACTGACAGCAAATTAATATAAAACGCGAGGCAGCATTTGTTCGACAAAATGAAAAAACTTAATGACTTTTTATTAATCTGTAGAATTCAACGACTGTTTTAAATAAAGTTTTGGTCTATCATTTTATGGTATCAAAAAAGTTTGAGGTTTGAGATAAGTTTCTCTTTATATTTTTGTATCTTGCTTCAAGTTTATCTTAACTTCTGAATGAGATAGGCTTAAAGATTAATTTCTACAATTCTACCAATATCTATTGGTGTTGCTATTGTATTGCAGTGTATTGTATTATAGAAATGACCAAGTTACTGATAAAATATTTGACCAGCAGGTCTATTGCACCAAAATCATTTTCATAAAAAAATATGACGTACACCTAGGGTGCCATCCGTCCGGGTTTCCCCGGATTTGTCCTAGTTTAGAAGGCATCCGGGGAGCGTCCGGGCCGGACTTCATTTAATTTTGTAGTCCGGGTTTAAAAAAATAAAGCCTTGGGCCGCCCGCGACACACGCACTATGCCCGCACGTCGCGATTAACCGACGAACCGACACGCTATATTCACGGTCCCCCCGTTGTTGACATGTCCGGGTTTAGGGCTCTAAAATATAGGGGTCTTGTCCTGGTTGACAAACTTTAGAGATAGCAACCCTAACCGTACACCATACTATACATTATTATTAGAGAATTGTTACAATTTGAAATGTCCTCATAAAAAAGCAACCACACACTTTATGACACTTTGTGTAAGGAAGATCGTGAGATTTCTTAACAAAGAATAAACACCAGTTTTTTTTTCAATTATGGCATCGCAAACCCAGCACACTGCCAGCGTCAAGTATAATTTTTGCATCATGTTTTTGCCAGTTTCGCTGAAACTGGACGAGTAATAATAGGTAAAGTCAGTAAGTCGTCAGTAATCAGTCAGTCAAGTCAGTCAGACATTCAATTAAAGCGATGGCTTCTTTACCAGAACGTGACCAATGGAATTTTGGAGGCAAGCCGAAAAACATATTTTTGCACTGATATTTTAATTCACAACACTCGTGCACTATAATTAGCCTATATCGAATAAAATGCCATCGAATTTATCCGATGTAACTCAAAAATACACCAAGAAAGTAAAAATAAAACAAGAGCAGAATATGTATTTTTCGACTTCCGGTCAAAAAAAAGCCGTAGGTAATGTAGTTCTTATAACGTAAGTGTAATTCAACTGACTGATAAGTGTAACTGGTTCAATCCGTTCTAATCAATGAATAATAAATTAATTAATTAAAGTTCAACTACCTACAAAATGGTCTATGTCAATGGAAAGTCGAAAAAATAGTTGGAACATTAGCTAAAAGCTACAAAAGCATCAAGCTATTTGTGCTATAGAAACTTATCAGGTACACCTGCCGCCATTGGAGAGGTGCCAACGTCTTTCCGTGGATATTATACGAGAACTTTCAGTGTCAGATGTGTACGAAGAAAGGTACTTTGAATAAGAATAAGAATAATTTATTTTCGAAATGCACACATACAAATTTTTGGACAGAAAATGTTATATGGCTGCAACCCTTTTTGCATCCCACTGCTGAGCACGGGTCTCTCCCCCTTATTGGGGAGGCCTGAAGCTTGCTCCACCACGCTGCTCCAATGCGGGTTAGTGGCCAACCCGCTGTCGGATGCTTTCAAACCGCCCATAGCGTCTCCGACAAGGTTTAACGACTGTTATCTATCGACAACAAACGAGACCGACGGCTTAACGTGCCCTCCGAAGCACGGAAACGCGCATGAATTTTTTTGCCACTAGCGGTCACCCATCTCACACCCGACTAAGCCAAACGGGCACGCCGTACGTAAATCGATACATAATTTTTGTGCCAACTCTGGTGCGTGTGCATGCACGGTGGGACGAGGGGTTCGCCCGTAAAAGCCACGACTGGTGTCATATCTGTCAGTACCTGTGGTGCTTTAAGAACCATGAAAATTGGCAAAAAATAGTATCAAATAAAAAATATTAGTATACACTAGATTCTCATCAAAATACACTGCATAATTGAACGGAATTCTCAATACGCAATTCGACACTTTCCTGTACAGTTTATAATGTTAATGACTTGTTCATAATATCATAATCAATTTAACGTTAGACAAGGCATAGATAATACATAAATAATAAACAGTCCCTAAGCAGGATGAATCATCTCCAGCTATTTAGTATTCAGCGGGGATGTTTAATCTAAACAAGGGGGAAAATTGGGAAAAAACTCGGAAAATTTCCGGCGCGGAGGATAATTTTTAAGCATCTACAATTTGTGTCGAAAATATGAATTATGTTGCTCTAGCAGCGTCTTTAGGTTAGGTAATATATAATAGAATATACTAGTTACTATTCGCGCATGGCCCAGCGGTTAGCGTAGAACTAATGCAAATGAGCCAAACGGGCGCGGTCGGTTGTGAGATGGGTGACCGTTAGTGGCAAAAACTTTCAAGCATATTTCCGTGCTTCGGAGAGCGTCGGTTGTTGTCGATAGATAACAGTCGTTAAACATGTCGGAGGCCTTAAAGGCGATTAGAAAACATCCGACAGCGGGTTGGCCACTAACATGCATCTCCATCAACCCGCATTGGAGCAGCGTGGTGGAGTAAGCTCCAGACCTCCCCATTAATTGGGAGAGACCGGTGCCCAGCAGTAGGACCTTTTTGAGGTTAGCATTGGCAAAAGCCAATTATATTTTTTAATCATTGTTCTGATGTCACAAATCCTCACTGGTTTCCCTATTAAAAGCTAGACTAGAAGCCATTTTCATAACCATTCATTTCACTAACAACTTTGTATCGTGTAAAAAGAATGGCCGGTCACCAAGCATTATTCTCAGACTTAAAGCATCAAGGTATGACAGGTATGTCAGAGGAGTGGCCTTTACTGGCGAACCCCTCGTCCCAACGTGCATGCACATTGTGCCTTCTAGTTATACACAACTAGTGTGTGTGTCGGTGTCAGTGTTGACGGTGCATAGAAAATAACGTTGTTAATTGAAATTGACATATTTAGAAATGTATGCGTCAGTAGCGATGAAAGAATATTTGTGAATGTGTGACAAAATTAAAATGTGTGCGTTCTTTCCCTGCACCAGATTTGGCACAAAAATTATGTATCGAAGCGAGGCGCTATGCCGTCTCTCCTGAAGGGTGAGTCAGTAACTTTGATGCTCTAAGTTCTCAGAACACAAAAATTGCCTCACAGTATTTACCTCTATAATGCAAAGACGGAACTTTACTAAAAGCGGTACTGTCATTAAAGCCTCTAAAGTTTTCAGAAGTGTTTAAGAATATCAAAGACGAGTTTTTGAGTTTTATACATCAAAGTAATGTAATGTAAAGTAAAGTAATGAGGTTGACTATCTACTTAACGGTGTCGGTTGCGATCACAGACCATGTTAAAGAGGTTAGAATGTAATTGTGGGCGGGGCAGATGTGCCAAGGATATGAGCAACGCTCATATCTCTACAGAAACACGCGATCGCACTGCGATATGCGTGCTTGTGTGCGTGCTTGGGTGTGTAATCGCGTGATTGTGCGGCGCTAAGATTGGCTAGATTTGCAAATATGTGCATAAGCTTCATATTTATTTAAGTACGCGAAACAGATATTTGAATGATGAGTTTAAATTTCTGTTCTCGTTCTGGGTGTTTGTGTTTTTGTATGTGTCCATGGTACCAACGACATAGGGTATTAATTACGACACAGGGTATTAATTACCAAATCTGCCTGCAACCCATAATCGCATCCTATTACTAGGCATGGCGTTGGATTATTGGAGAGACCTGGAGCTTACTCCACCACGATGTCCCAATGCGGGTTAGGGGCCAACCCGCTGTCGGATATCTTAAGCCGTCCATAAGGCCTCTGGAAAGCTTTGACGAGTGCTGTTTATCGATAAATACCGGGACCGACGGCTTAATGTGCTATTCAAAGTACGGAAAGACGTATAAAATTTATTACTAGCGGTCACCCATCTTAATCCAGACGGCGTCCGTTTCACTTATCGGAGTAGATCACTTATTTACTACGCCAGCTATTGTGCCGTTAGCCACTTCGATTTATTTAAATCTACTTGTAATAAAATGTTATTTTTGTTACTAACAATGAGGAGAACAAGGCAATACAAATAAAAACCAAATCCCCATTAAACAAGAAATACATCCACCAAAACGATTACATGCAAAATAATTGGCCATTTTTAATAAGAAATTGTGTTACGACGCTACGTCGGCGAGATCAAAAGTCCCGACACAAAGGCGGCTTTATCAAAGGAATATGTTTATAGTACTTTATAGCGTTCCAGACAGTTTGTTGGCGCTAGCGATTTAACGGGGTCAGGGGTTCAAATAATCCGATGCTATGTTATAAGGAATAGCGCTACAAATGATAATGGAGGTCGGTTTTTAAGTAATTCGTTTGCTTTTGGAATAATTGATTGGAAAATGATTGTGTTTCGTAGTGTGATACTTTTGTCATCTTGACTACAAACTTTTTTTGCGATCCACTGCTGGGCACGGGTCTTTTATCATTATTGGAAAGTATTTTTTTGGTATCGGGGAGGGGGGGGGGGTTTGGTGGAAATTCAAAAGGTTCCCAGCTCCTTGGGAGAAGAAACCGGGTTCTGTGGGATTTGTACCGCACACAGATGGCTGTGGGACGACATTGACACATGCGGTAGCTGTCACGTATGTTCCTTATCTGCCCATAGCTACACTGTAAGAAAGCTTATTATTGTATACCTCATATTTTAAAACAGGGCTGAAGTTTTTCTCCGTCTGCTCTTTTCTTCAGCTCAGCATTGCCTAAGCGCACCCAGAGCAGACAGAACAAAAAAATAACGTTCACTAAGAGTTTGTAAATGAACCGTACAGTGAATAAAGAATATTTCATTTCATTTCATTTCACTAAAACCTCCCCGGTTGCCTGCCCCTGCGCTTGGGGAGGACTCCGGGTTTCCAGTGGAACGCACAGGTGTACTCCACGCGCGACGCCCCATAACGGGATCATCTTCGGGAGAGCAGATGCGCTCTCCTACACCTCAGGCACTCACGGCGGCATGCGACCACGCACACACCGCCGTCCTTCCCGGGGATGCTGGCTGGACAGGTCGAGCTCCCACTCTCACCGTCTGCAACCCTGGAAGCGCCCTTTTAGTCGCATCTTACGATCAGGCAGGGGATACCGTAGCTCTGTTCTTAATCCCGAAGCTACAAATAGAGAAGGCCTGGATCTTACTGCACGCTGCTCAATTGTGGGTTGGTGGCGAAGCAGGTTAGTGGCCATCCCGCTGTCGGATTTTTTCAAACCGCCCATATGGCCTCCGTTAAGGTTTATTAATTAAATAAACAACGTTTCACACTCACAGCGCCATACTAGGAAAGATATACAGTGTTGTGGGTACCCTGGACACATACCAAGACAGAAACACAAACACACAGACCGAGAACAGGAATTTAAACTTGACGACCCGTGTGGCACAATGGTTACCATGCCGGACTGCCAATCGAGGGGTCCCCGGGTTAGATTACCGGCGAAACAGAAATTTGTTGATGAGTTTAAATTTCTGTTCTCAGTCTGGGTGTTTGTGTTCCTGTCTTTGTATGTGTCATGGTACCCACGACACAGGACATTAATTACCTTACTGTAGGGCTATGAGTGTGTAACGTTTATTTATTTATTTAAACTCATCATTCATATTTCTGCCTCGCCGGGAATCGAACCCGGGACCATTGTGCCCCAGGGGTCGTCAATTTGGGAAGCGTGCATGGCAGCAACTAAGCTAAACGGGTGCGGTCAGTTGTGAAATGGGTGACTGCAGTGGCAAAAAATTTCATGCGCGTTTCCGTGCTTCGGAGAGCACGTTAAGCTGTCGGTCCCGGTTGTTGTCGATAGATAACAGTCGTTAAATCTTGTCGGACGCCTTATGATCGGTTTGAAAACATGCGACAGTTACTTCTATGTCGTAACACTCTTGTCAGAGCGGTCGTGGTCGTCATCTAGTATCATTGCTGCGGGCAGATGTTATACGCCTCACAAGCAATCGCCATTGTTCTCGGTTCTCGGTTCTCGGAGTAAGCTACAGGCCTCCTTGATATTGGGGAGAGACCCGTGTCCCAGCAGTAGGACGCAAAAAGGGTTGCAGCCAAGGCAACTTAGTTTGAATCTGTATAAAAATATATTTAAAATGACGATAGTAAAAAAGTTTTCACTCCGAGGGGTTAATCGGATCTGTTTTACAATTAAAGCTACTAAAATGTACGACTGTAGAACTACATCAAAGGCGGCGTTACAATGGAGCGGCTCGGCGCAAGTTGAGAGATCACGTCCTTGGGGAAGCGCTCTTATTTCAGTTTCTTTGTTTGATTTTGTAATTGGGTATTTCATTAATATTAAATTCGCATAGCCAGGTTTTTTTCCCCAACCTTTTTTATGTCCCACTGCAGGGTACAGGTCTCCTCTCACAAGTGAAACGGATTTAGGTCATAGCCACGCTGGCCAAGTGCGGATTGGTGGACGTCATGCTTTCGAGAAATTTTCTTCACATAGTTTCAATGCACTTTGTATTACAACGTACATAATATTATGTATTAGCTAAGCTGTCCTTCTGTAGATGTATTATTGTACATGCATAAATATTCTATTGGCACTCAAAGTCTACAACACACATGTATATGTTATCATAGATTTAATTGTATCAAATGACTGTCTGTGTCCAGAATAAAATAAATAAAATTATGAATTTCTTTCAGGCATGCACAACGTAGAACACTCTAATCAATTAAATATCGCGATATTTTCCATCGCCATGAGGCACCGATAAATACACACATTAAAAATTTCTTAGTCAGAGGTGCGCGCCCAGGATTTGAACCCGAGATCGGTCGCGTCGAAGACCGCGGTTTTTTACCACTCGGCACAGAACACAAATACTCCTACCGGACCACACGGCCATCGCTGCTCGCCATAGCCATGTGGCAGACGTAAAATGCAAGCAGTCTATGCAGTTATGCGAATCGCGTGCAGTCAGACATAGGATCGGTGACGCCTGTTGTAAATTTCATGCGTTTGGCGAACCAGTTTATGATTTTATATTGTTATTATTTGAATTTGAAATTAAATTTAGTTAATTTTGTTTTAGATATCGTTTAATGATTAAATTAAATAAAAATTTTATATGATGAAAAAGTCATGTATATTTCAGAAACATTAATGTTAGATTGTTATATTAAGATTCCTACTAATATTATAAATGCGAAAGTAAGTTTGTTTGTTACGCTTTCACGCGAAAACTACTTAACCGATCATCATGAAACTTTGTACATATATTCTTGAAGTTATCAGAAGTAAAATAGGATACTTTAAAAAAATTAACGCGGGTGAAACCGCGGGGCACAGCACAGCTAGTACGCAATATTTGGTACGTAATATTTGGTCACTATTGTGTAATTATACTGATTTCAATGTTTCTATGTAATAATAATAAATTATGGACTTTAAATTAAATAAATAAATAGGCTAACTTAGCTAAATCGGCGTTTCGTTTTACCTTGTCGGAGGCTTAATGGGTAATTTGAAAACATCTGATAGCGGGTTCGCCACTAACACGCATCCCCATTAACCCCCCCCCCCCCCCTCATTATTCAGTCTTGTCAGTGAGACCGCTGATAAGCTTTGGAACGCGAAATGGATTGCAGCTATATCCTATTTTAGAATTAAAAATTCCAACAACATTTTCATAATTATCGACAAATAATTATATATGTAATTCTTCTGTACGTATGTTGACAGTGAACTCCTCCTTAACGGCTGGACCAATTTTAATGATTTTTTTATGCGTGTTCAAGTAGATTCGAGGATGGTTTAGATTCACAATTCGGTCCAAATGCTTTTTTAATTATTTTTTATTTATTTAGTTTTCCCATATAAATTGTTCCTACCTGTCAAACGTTTGTATTTCGTTCCGTGTCGTTCTAAACTTTGACACGGTCAGAATAACAGGACAGTTCGTATGTCATTATTTGTTTTATATTTTTGTTTGACAGGACCATTAAATCTCTTTAAGTTAAAAAAAAACTAGGTAACTCGTAGAATCCAACTCGGTTGGTCAGCGTTCGGGAAATTACAAAGTGTCTTCTCGTCCAGAATACCTCAGTGCTTGAAGTCGAAAGTTTTCGAGCAGTGTGTGTTGCCAGTGATGACCTACGGCGCTGAGACGTGGTCTTTTACAGTTAGCCTTTTCCATAAGCTCAGGGTCGCCCAGCGAGCGATGGAGAGGGCTATGCTTGGTATTTCTCTACGCGACAGAATTCGTAATGATGAAATCCGTAGAAGAACTAAGGTTACCGCCATAGCTCTCAAAATCTCCAAGCTGAAGTGGCAATGGGCAGGCCATATAGTTAGGAGGACCGACAACCGATGGGGAAGAAAGGTCCTTGAATGGAGACCACGTCTCGGCAAAAGGAATACAGGCCGCCCGCCAACCAGGTGGACTGACGACCTGAAGAAGACAGCGGGTAGTCGCTGGATTCAGAAGGCCCAGGACCGGGAAGAGTGGCGAACGTTATGTCCAGCAGTGGACAGTAAAAGGCTGATGGATGGATGGACGGAAGTTAAAAAAAATACAAATCCTCTTTCAATACTTTTAAGGCAGGACAACGGCGCAACCGGGCGGAGCTGGGCGGGACCACCAGTTTAAATATAATTTTGGGCAAAACACTCACTTCTTACACCAAACCCCAACAGTGACTTGTATATCAACCCTGTGTTTAGGGTTGTCGCCGCTTTGTCAGGCTTTCGCTAATTACCACCCCTAGCGGATATTAAGGTGTATTGAAAAACTTTCAGCTAGGGGGTTGAAGGGTGGATTAGTGAACATTTTAGGCGATTACGGATAAACAGTTTAATTTTCGGGGTTGTTTTTTGTGTTACTAGGGCTGCTTTTTGTATAGAAAATGCTGGCTGGCTTTGGATGAAATAGTTTTGAAGTTTTGCTTTGGAAAGTAAAGATATCTTGTTGTGAAATGCAAATACTGTTTACTATATAGCTTCGCCCGCGACTCCACCTGCTTGAACTATATTATTGCGGATTGTTGCAATGTAGTTTTTTTTCTACAATGGTGAGTGCTCATCCGAATTAGACGGTCTGATGCCTACGTCACCATTCCACTATCGCACCACCCGCGGAAGAGAAGTATCACCCCCACCACCTGGACATAATAATATGGCAATCGTCAACAGTCCGTTTCTCACGTTCGTTTCTACCACGAACATGCAAACTATGGAATAAACTTCCCTTTGAGGTATTCACGTTGGGCTACTACATGGGGTTCTTCAAAAAAGGTGTTAAAAAAGCCCTTCAATACAAAGCTGGCAGCGCATAGGCGACTCCTCTAGTGTTGCAGATGTCCATAGGCGACGGTGACCACTCACCATCAGGTGGCCCGTATTTTTTTTTATAAATAAACCTAACAATAAGGCAGACGGGCCGCGTGATGTTAAGCGATCACCGTCGCCTATGGACACGGGCAACCCTAGGGGAGCCGCCCGAGCATTGCCGGCTTTGGAGGAGAGCTTTTTTACAGATTTCTTGAAGAACCCCATGTTATAGTCCACTGGGAATGCCTCAGCTGGAAGGTTGTCCCATAACCTACACGTCCGTGGTAAAAAGGAGCGTGCAAAGCGGGCTGTGGAGGACCGCCACGAGTCCAGATGGTGCCGGTGGAACTTTAACCTTTAACTTAACCGTATGCCTGTTTGCTGGTGTTTTTATAAAAAAAAACCTAACTTTGTAAACTTTTCTGTCTGCACAGCTAAGCAAAAGGGAAATGGTCGAGTATTATTAGGTGGGAGACCACTACATAAATAAATAAAGGAACGCGTCACACTCAGTATTACAGTAGGATAGATATACCCTGTGTCGTGGGTGCCGTGGACACACACAAAGACAGAAACACAAACACCCAGACCGATAACAGAAATTTCAAACTAATCATTCAAATTTCTGCTTCGCCGGGAATCGAACCCGGGACCCCCCGATTGGCAGCATGGTTACCACACCACGCGAGGTGTCAGAATGCGCGTGTCTTTTAAGGCAAATTAAATCATACAGGTATTTTTCAGCTAATAACAGTCGGTGTACCTGGTTCGAAGCCTTATGAATGATTTGGAGAAAGTTGAAGCGGTGGTTATTCCCTGGTTGAACTAAAGTTCTACTAAGTCTACCCTTATGGTGTCGTTAAAATACAACCTTTTTTGAGTCGAACAGCTGGGCACGAGTTTCTTTCCATTATTGGAGAGGCCTGGAGCTTACTTCTGAAATGAAATGAAATAGTTGAAATGAAATGAAATAGTTTATTAACATCCTGGGTAATAATATACACTTGATGTTTGTCATTGTTGTACGGCCATCGGCTGACGTCATCCGCTTTGGGTGCGCTAAGGCTTGTATGGGCTAGGAGAAAAAAGCGGGCGGAAAAAAACTCCAGCCCTGTTTTAAATAAATTTTCAGGTACAATGGGTATTTATTATGCAGCATGACTGTGGGGCGACAAGGAGCACACGAGACAGCTATCGTGTGTGTCAATGCTTCAGCACGCTACTACAATGCAGGCGGAGAATCCATACTAATATTATTAATTCGAAAGTAACTCTGTCTGTCTATCTGTCCGTCTGTCTGCTACGCTTTCCCGCTTAAATTACTGAACCAATTTTAATGAAATTTGGAACATAGATAGAGTGGACATTGGGAAACGACAGGATGGTTTTTATCTTACGGGAACCAATAAAACGGAAACACGCGGGCGAAGACGCTGGCGGAAGGCTTGTTACAATATAAAAAGCACAACACAGCAAAACTTACTTAGCAGGTGTTATGTCAGCCAATGCCTTAAGCAAATCGTTCGAAAAACGAAACGTATAAATCATTTAAACAGACCTGTTGCGGTAAGATGGCCGCCTGTCAAGTTGACATTTGACAAATGGATCTTGGCGCCAACTCGCGTGAACCTTACCGTAATGACTTAAGGATCATTTTCAATATTTCCGCTGCCGTTTAAAATGTTCCCGGTTAATTTACATTCAACGCTCGATTTTCTTTAAGGGTTGATTTCGTTGAATATTGATAGATGGCCGACTGAAATTGTTTTTGGCAGTCTGTATTTCACGACAGTTTTTTTAGAACGGGGCTATTTTCTTTGTGATGTTGAGACAAGCTTAAATAATTTTTTGGAGTTATATTCTTTTGGGTAACCGAAAAGTAAAAATGACAGAATCAAAAGGAAGAATCATGGAGCAACTGAAAGGTCATTTAAATGCCTAAAGGAAATTGAAACTTAAGAAATTTTGGCACAATATTAGTTTTAATTTTCTTTGGCCCTGCTTAAATAATGTTCTGACAACTTTTAAAAACGAAAAAAAACCCTGTGCATACTGTGTAATAAGGTACTTAATACCCTGTGTCGTGGGTACCATGGACACATACAAAGACAGGAACACAAACACCCAGACCGAGAACAGAAATTAACTCATCATTCATATTTCTCTTTCGCCGGGAATCGAACCCGGGAACCCTCGATTGGCAGTCCGGTATGGTAACCATTACGCCACGCAGGTCGTCTTTAATTATTCATGATCATTTATTCACAGAACATGGTATGTTACACGATAGAACTGTCACATCTCGACTCACCGCAGATAGAGGGCATTCAAGGCGCTTATAAGCGAAGATTACTCAAGCATGGATAGAACATATCGTCCTCCGGTGTGAGCAGAGGGTGATGTAGCGACCTTCCACTACTCATCAAGAAATGGCGCCACGGATATTCCTGAATCACGCGTATATATGCGCGTATATGTAGTAAATTAACGAATAAATTTTATGTCAATTACATAAGTTGCACTGCTAATGGTCGTCTGGCCTGCTTTTCCCATATGTTGTTCAACTTTTTTATGTCCCACTGCTGGGCACAGGTCTCCCCTTAAATGTAATTTAAAATAATAAAATTAATAATGTGAATTTCTCTCAGGCATGGATGGCGATTGAGAACATTGTAATCAATTAAATATCACGATATTCTCCATCACTGTGGAGCAGCAATAAGTGCGTACATTACAAATTTCTTTATCAGAGGTGCGCGTTGGTTGGTTTCACCACTCGGCCATCGCTGCTCCTACAAAACTCGTACAAAACTCTCAAACTCTGCTACTGCAGTAAAATTCTACGTAAGCAAACATTTACACAAAATATAAAAATAAATCATTAAAAAAACATTTCTCACGGAAAAACGCCAAAACTCTTTGGAGAGTAACCATTTCCAAAATCATTGATTGGAAGAGTGTATAATTGGCGCGGTCGGAAACCGACTTCAAAATTCGCGAAATTTGAACACGGGCCAAAATTTACAGTGGCTTACTTCTACGTTTTAAATTTTAACATCACTACGTTTGGGTCCTGCGTGGCTATTATTTTACCCACTGTAAAAAAAAGGATTGAAAAGATGAAGCGAGCATGGCCCGGCGGCTAGTGTAGAACGCAAGCGATCTATGCAACTAAGCCAAACGGGCGCAGTCGGGTGTGAGATGGGTGACCGCTAGGGGCAAAAAATTTAATGCGTTTCTGTGCTAGTTAAGCACGTTAAGCCGTCGGTCCCGGTGGTTGTCGATAGATAACAGTCGTTTAACCTTGTCGGAGGCCTTATGGGCGGTTTGAAAACATCCGACAGCGGGTTGGCCACTATCCCGCATTTCAACCAACTCGCATTGGAGCAGCGTGGTGGAGTAAACTCCAGGCCTTCCCAGTAATGGGTAGAGACTCTTGCCCAGCAGTGGGACGTAAAAGAGTTATAAGTTTTAATTTTAAATATTAATATTTATTTAGAAAAAAAATTTATATATTAAATAAAATTGCCTACTGGCAGCAAATTTCGAAATCCGCCCCTGAATCGATTACAGTATACAATCTTGGCTTGCATCTTAATTCTTAAATTTACAGACTTGGAATGAACCATTGGCAGCAAAGTAGATTAAGCGAATTAAACCTTTTGTTTGAATTTTACTGTATTAAGTACCTACATGTAGTTTTACAAAAATAAAACTGACCTCGCGAATCATATTGAAATGTTTGTGTTGCACCACCCTTATAACTTAAGGGTTTGAAATAGTATATTTCATTATAAGTGCGGAAAGGCTGTCATTGCAAGGAGTTCCGACAAATGTCTACCCGAGCCGAGGCGCAGCCGAACTTTATCACAATTCTTTTCTACTTCTCTTTCCACGTGTATTTTTCTAACTTTTCTCGTCAGCGTGAATGAAAAAATGTATCTGTTCCCGTGGATTCAGCGTTCGACATGTATAGAATTACCTAGCAAAATACACCCAAGAACGTGTCACGACAAAAAAGGGTCACCCTCAGGTTCTTTCACAGAGCAAGCGTTCGGATAGAGACGGCAATCGTTATAACATGCTTAGGCACAAAACTTGTTGCACCAGTGTAGAGGGAATGGGGAGATTTTCCGCCAGTCAGTATGCCTAGGGACCGCAATCTGAATACTAACTTTGGCCCATTTGTATATGACTTTGATAGCGTGATCGAGGATACGTCTTCATTACGAAAAGTATGACGTATTCTGTTGTATACTATAAATATTATATACTAGCGGCCGCCCGCGATTTCGTCCGCGTGGACGTTTGTTTGTTTGATCACGCTAATCTCAGGAACTACAAGTGTTTTATTTTTACAAAATCTGTTCACAGCGGATGTCTGGAACTATAAACTACCTCTCTGCCTAATTTCATATTTATACGTCAAGTGGTTTTCAAGATTGTGATGAGTGAGTGAGACACCCTTTGGTTTTATATTATTTAGATAACTTTTTTTTTACATTCTTATGATAATTGATTTTTTATAGTATCTTAATTTACATTGGGATCTCTAGTAAAGGTACGCGATTCTTTGCTCTGTGGCTTTTTCGTTTAGTCGATTTCATATCTCAGCATCGTTGGGAAGTGCGATATTCTGTTTTTATTCAACTCTGTATATGGGTTCTTTCTTAGAAAAAGGCAGGGGACATAACATAAGATAAAACAGATGTAATTAAAATTTAGGTATAAAAGACTTTCTTTATTTCAGTCTTTATTTTATTAGAGAAATAGTGTTCGCCTTAAAAACCTTTGTAAAAGAAAAGGAAAGTCAAAGAGAACTTAAAACGGAAGTAGAAAAATATAATAAAAAATATAAATTGGATTTAAACTTTTTTACCTTTCTTTGTTTTCGGAGGAAAACCTTTAAAAGGTACCCAGCACCTTGGGAGAGGGTACCGGGTTATGTGGGATTTGACCGCACTAAAACCCCTCGGTGGCTGCCACTGCGCTTGGGGAGGACTCCGAGATCTCCGGCGGAATGCACCGGTGTCCTCCACGCGCGACGCCCCAGAACGAGCCCATCTTCGGGAGAGCAGATGTGCTCTCCTGCACCTTCCGATGCTCACAGCGACATGCGGCCACGCACACATCGTCGCCCTTCCCGGGGCTGCTGGTTGGACGGATCGAGCTCCCACTCACTCCGTCCACAACCCCGGAAGCCCCCTTTTAATCACCTCTTACGATCAGGCAGGGGATACCGTAGCTCTATTCTTAATCCCGAAGCTACAGGGACTGATATTCACATTATGTATACATATCGTCAGAAGCCATTACTAAAGCAAAAATTAAGATATACTGCTATTAAATTTATTTATAAATACTTATACATAAGACTATAAAAAAATCGAAACTAAAAATTTGAATTATCCTCATGATCGAGAGCTCCAATAATAAAATTCATCTTTCATGATAAAAATATATTTTGACACAATCAAGGGGTGTGTGAAAATATATTTAAGGTATAATTTTATAAATATAATAACGCCAAAGTGTAGATATTTTTATCTTTTTAAATGAAGCAACTTTTGCAATTAAGTTTTTCTAAGACTACGCAGTTATAGCTACGCCGTAACTGACTACGGCGCTACGACGTAGCATAATACTTTATAACCACACCGAAATGAGACCGTTATAGCCTATAGTGAGGTTTTTAATATTTTGCCGTCAGATAATGGTGGTGTAGCCTACTCACTACTACTTAACTACCTTACATACTATTTACTATATCTATAAAACTATTAAATAAAACGAAATTAAATCAAAATATAATATTTACAATATTTATCAAATATATAATTATTTATTATATTATTATTTATATATACACTACATACGTACATAAATAAACATTTACATTATAAACATATAGTTACAAACTATTAGTTAATTTTAATCATAACATTACTACACTGCATCATCTGTATTAAATATTGCGCATTGGAAACGCGCCGGTCACCGGCCGGCGAACCTATCTATTGTTCATCGTATGATGCGCATGCGCAGGCTGCGTGCCGGCCGACCGGGCGATCGCACCCAGTCGTTTTTCGATCTCTGTCGCGAAGCCCGTGTCACCTACGCTAACCGTATCGCTTGAGCATTCATACTCGCGAACGCGCTTGCATTGTAGTTAATGTTAAGTTTATGTTGTTCGTTATTCTTTCGCTATCGGTATCTCGCTTCTACTATTGTTTCTATTCTAATTCTATGGTTTCTGACTATTCTACTGTGTGTTAACTGTTTTTTCCTGTGTTCTGTGCGTAATAAACTTTTCTTCTCTTTCTGCCTACTGTCTAAGACTTTCTTTCAACTCAACCTTCACACCGTACACCGAGACCACCTATAAGTGGTGACCACCCGACGTGAGAAAGAAGATTCAGATAAGTACCAAAATGAGCGACAGCAGTGATTCCGTAAAAACTGTCGGTTCGCAACGGAATGTTACTACGCGGCGGGCACGTCGAGTGCGCGTTTCCACTGAACGCGATGACGACGTACGAAAATTAAAAATTAAAGTTCCACCATTTTCACCCGATGACCCCGAACTTTGGTTTGCTTTATTGGAAGGTCAGTTTGACAGCAATGACATCACTGATGACGCAATTAAATTTAATAATGTCACCAATAACCTTGACATTCAATATGCGAAAGCCGTCAAGGATATTATTATTAATCCTCCGGAAAAGAATCGTTATGACAAAATTAAGATGGAGTTGATTAAACGACTTTCTGCATCACACGAAAAAAAAGTCAAGCAATTATTAACTCACGAAGAACTTGGTGATAGGAAGCCCTCCCAGTTCTTACGTCACTTGCAAGACCTAGCTGGACCATCGGTGCCTGACGATTTTTTGCGATCGATATGGAGTAATCGTCTTCCCCACAATATCCAGACGGTGCTAGCATCACAGCCTTCACATTCGTTAGAGCAGCTGGCGGATCTGGCAGACCGCATACAGGAGCTGACGTCGCCGTATAATGTCGCCGCTGCCGCTACGAGTAAGGCACATACAACACACCAGTCTGAGGAGATTGCAGAGCTGAAGAGGATGGTGCAACATCTCACCTTAAAGCTGGAAGAGCATACGCGTGCTGGCTGCTTCTCTGCCGAACGTTCCAGATCTCGGAATCGTCAGCGTTCATCTTCGCGACGCAGGAGCCGTTCTCGATCCAGCTATAAGAAGTACCCTCTATGCTGGTACCATGCTAAGTTTGGGGCACGAGCAGATAGGTGCATAAAACCATGCAACTATGGGAAGTCGGGAAACTCCGCGGGCGATCAGTAGCGGCGACAAGTGATTGCCCACCTCATGCGAGTCGCCTCTTCGTGACAGATCGCAGCTCTAACATCCAATTCTTGGTGGATACGGGCAGCGACCTGTGCGTCTACCCTCGCTCCGCTGTTCGAGATCGTCGTGTCAAAACGGACTTTGAACTTAGTGCAGCTAACGGGTCTATTATTGAAACCTTCGGATTTATAGAGCTTAATTTAAATTTAGGTTTAAGGCGTAACTTTTCATGGCGCTTCATTGTTGCTAATGTTACAAAGCCAATAATAGGCGTTGACTTTTTAAGCTTTTATAACCTTATTGTAGATTGCCGCAATCAGCGCTTAATTGATAATACTACAACCTTAACTTCTAATGCCTCTATTGCTGATACAAATGTATGTTCTATTAAGGTTTCTACAGGTGACACGCGTTTCCATAAAATTTTATTAAATTACCCGGAAATTACCCACCCTTCAGGTATGCCGGTGTTTCCAAAGCACGGTACGGTACATCACATCAGGACCACCCCCGGCCCTCCTATATCGTGTACACCCCGTAGACTGGCACCGGACAAACTTAAAATCGCCAAACACGAATTTGAGCTCATGCTCAAAAACGGTACTGCGCGTCCTTCTGAAAGTCCCTGGGCATCGCCT
The DNA here is from genome assembly GCA_911387765.1 of Pyrgus malvae. Classification (NCBI taxonomy): domain Eukaryota; kingdom Metazoa; phylum Arthropoda; class Insecta; order Lepidoptera; family Hesperiidae; genus Pyrgus; species Pyrgus malvae. Next base: position 1,732,900 of record OU426976.1, on the reverse strand, counting down.
TTGCACTTAGCGCCTAAAAAGGATAACGGCTGGCGACCCTGTGGCGATTATCGCATGCTTAATGCACGGACGGTCCCAGACCGTTATCCCATTAGGCATATTCACGATTTCGCCCACGCCATTTCCGGTTGTACTGTCTTCAGCACAATAGACCTGACGAAGGCATATAATCAGATCCCTGTCTTTGAGGAGGACATTCAGAAGACCGCGATTACTACTCCCTTTGGCCTGTATGAATTTCCGTTTATGACTTTTGGTCTTAGGAACGCTGGCCAAACATTCCAAAGGTTTGTTGACGAAATGACCAGAGGACTTGACTTCGTTTATTGCTTCCTGGACGATTTTTTAGTTTTCAGCAGGACGGAAGCTGACCACGAAGCTCACCTGAATCAGCTCTTCAGTCGCATGAAGCAATATGGTGTCCTGGTAAACACTTCTAAATGCGTTTTCGGCGCATCGGAAGTTAAGTTTTTAGGTTACCAAATCTCCGCATCCGGCACCAAACCTTTGGAATCTAAGGTCCAAGCTATACAGGATTTCCCCGTACCCAAAACCGTAAGACAGCTAAGACGTTTCTTGGGGATGATTAATTTTTACAGGAGATTTCTACCTCACTTCGCGTCTATTCAAGCCCCATTAAACGCCTTACTTTCTGGCAACTTGAAAGCTTCCCACCCAGTAGATCTTTTGGGTGATACTCTGCTGGCTTTCAACGAATGCAAGAAGAGCCTTGCTAATGCTGCATTACTAGCACACCCAGATTGTCATGCCGAACTCGCTCTGGTAACAGACGCTTCCGACCAGGCTATGGGTGCAGTTCTGCAGCAACGAAAGCACGGCGTTTGGGAGCCTTTAGCTTTCTTCTCGCGGAAGTTGAGTCCCTCCCAACGAAAGTATTCGCCATATGACCGTGAACTCTTAGCCGTATATGAGGCTATAAAATACTTTCGTCATATGGTTGAGGCAAGGCATTTCGTGGTATTTACCGACCACAAGCCACTCACTTATGCCTTCAGCGAAAGGAAATCAACTTGTTCGCCGCGGCAGTTCCGCTATCTCGACTACGTATCGCAGTTTACATCTGACATCAGGCACGTCTCGGGCAAGGATAACGTCGTTGCTGATCCTCTGTCACGTGTCGATGAGCTGCAGATGCCAGTCGATTTAGACGTGCTTGCTTCATCTCAGGCTGCGGACACAGAGTTGGCTCAACTTCTGGGAGGAGAATCTTCGCTGCGCTTAGTCAAGTTGAAAATACCTGACTCTTCAACAGAACTTTATTGTGACGTCAGCACCTCATCGCCCAGACCTTTTGTCACAAAACCATTGAGGAGACAACTCTTTGACAGTCTCCACAGTCTAAGTCACCCAGGCATCAATACAACGGCTAAACTTGTTGCCGAAAGATTTGTTTGGCCAGGAGTGCGAAGAGACTGCCGAGAGTGGTGTCGTCAATGTTTGGCATGTCAACGTGCCAAAGTTTATCGTCACGTGTCATCTCCTTTGGGCAATTTTAGTCTTCCACGTGCTCGATTTAACTTTGTCCATGTGGACATAATTGGTCCTTTACCAGTTTCGCAGGGCTACCGTTATTGCCTTACTGCGGTGGATCGTTTCACTCGCTGGCCCGAAGTCACACCCATGGTGGATATAACTGCCGAAACGGTTGGGAAGGCGTTGATATCGTGGATATCTAGGTTCGGATGTCCAACAGATATCGTCACTGATCGCGGTCGACAGTTTGAATCATCACTCTTCCAATACTTAGGAAGAATGATTGGATTCAAACATCGCCGGACAACCGCGTATCACCCAGCCAGTAACGGGATAGTGGAACGATTCCACCGCCAATTAAAGGCAGCTATAATGTGCCATGCTGACTGTAATTGGGTGGACACATTACCTTTAGTGCTGCTAGGGATAAGGAGTGCTTTTAAAGACGACCTACAGTCGTCTTCTGCCGAATTAGTGTATGGCGAGCCATTGCGTTTACCTGGAGAATTTTTCCAAGTTACGGACGCTCACTCCACCGACATATCGGACTTCACCACTCGCCTGCGCCAATTTGCGGCAAAGCTCCAACCGTCACCAGCTGCACGTCACAATAAAGACAAAATCTTTGTTTATAAAGATCTTACTTCGTCATCCCATGTCTTTTTAAGGGACGACTCAGTACGTGGTGCTTTACAGCCACCCTACACTGGGCCTTACGAAGTTTTGGAACGTGGTGATAAGACCTTTAAAATACAGGTCAAAGGGAGAAGTGTCACGGTATCCATAGACCGCCTCAAACCGGCCTATATGCTGACTGACCCATCGCCCAATCCTACGTCTAACAACACTCACTCATCTAATCCCAATCCCATACCTATCACTACTCATTTGCCTAATCCCAATCCGGAATCTGATCGTGTACCTTTTAGTCAGGATCCAGCCCAGGAGGACGTCAGAAGAACACGTTCAGGTCGTAGAGTTAGATTTCCAGATTTTTATCGCCCGTAGTGACGGTCTCTGGGGGGGAGTGATGTAGCCTACTCACTACTACTTAACTACCTTACATACTATTTACTATATCTATAAAACTATTAAATAAAACGAAATTAAATCAAAATATAATATTTACAATATTTATCAAATATATAATTATTTATTATATTATTATTTATATATACACTACATACGTACATAAATAAACATTTACATTATAAACATATAGTTACAAACTATTAGTTAATTTTAATCATAACATTACTACACTGCATCATCTGTATTAAATATTGCGCATTGGAAACGCGCCGGTCACCGGCCGGCGAACCTATCTATTGTTCATCGTATGATGCGCATGCGCAGGCTGCGTGCCGGCCGACCGGGCGATCGCACCCAGTCGTTTTTCGATCTCTGTCGCGAAGCCCGTGTCACCTACGCTAACCGTATCGCTTGAGCATTCATACTCGCGAACGCGCTTGCATTGTAGTTAATGTTAAGTTTATGTTGTTCGTTATTCTTTCGCTATCGGTATCTCGCTTCTACTATTGTTTCTATTCTAATTCTATGGTTTCTGACTATTCTACTGTGTGTTAACTGTTTCTTCCTGTGTTCTGTGCGTAATAAACTTTTCTTCTCTTTCTGCCTACTGTCTAAGACTTTCTTTCAACTCAACCTTCACACCGTACACCGAGACCACCTATAGTGGCAATATTACTATGTGTTTGACTGATGTTTATATCAAATATTAGACATACCTATAAAATGAAAACTATGAGGTATACTTTATATCATTCAATACTTAGAATAAATACGTATAGAATGAGTCTCTTCATACAAGCGCGCTGTCAAAATTGAATCACTAAATAGATTCCTACAGCGGTCACATGTGACAAACAAAATATTTTTATTTTGACCAAATTAACTATAAAATACTACAAAATATTGAAATACACTGATATTTTATTAGATTTCTTTTGTTTTTAAATAGAGTTGTGATAAAATTTAACCTTAAGTCTTACGGAGCGGCCCGGTGTTGACATACCGATAAAAGAGTGGCTCTTTTGGTGGACCCCGAATTCATATTACTTGAAAATCTATGCCTTGTAACTAATTTACTATCTAAAATGCTGAAACAATGTGCAATGCAACGTCTTATAGCTGAAAAAGAATCTAACTTCTGAAACGGTTTCAAAAGATACGGCAGTTTGCGCTGCAAATTTCATTCAATTCGTAAGGGAATAAAAACCTTGAGGGCGGTTTCAGCTGACCTACAATCATGAAATTGGCAAGCAAAAATACATCTTGAGAGAATATCACACAAAAATGTTGATACAATTGAGAAGTTGACTGATATTATGAATTAATATAGATGTGCAATTTTAGAAAGAAGAAAGAAAGAAAGAAACATTTAATTTCATCTTGTAAGTTCTACAATAATACATTTATGCTTTTCTATATTTAACAAAAACAATAAAAAGAATACATAGAAGGTAGGTGATTAAAATGTAAGTATATAAAACAAAGAAGAGAACAAAAAAAAAGGTGAAAAAAGGTGAAACGCCGCAGAACCACAAGATGGAATAGGACCGCACTCAGCCTGTGTCCCGATATAAACCACGTCTGCTGGTTTTCAGTGCGGCCTTCCATTTCCGCGCAGTTCGCTCCAGTGGTGCAGTAAAACAACTCAATAAAGTGTAGCGACCTTACGCTACTTATCAAGAGATGGCACCAGGGGTATTCTTGAATCACGCTATCGAAGTTTTCGGAATATCCTACTATATATACAAGCTCCGAATTGAGTCAGTTGGAGCGCGGCCGCTCCCCGGGCATGACCACCTCGCCCGGCGGGAGATCTCCCTTTACCAAACTGGTGACCCCGGACAAGAATACGTCCCTTCTGACCTTCATCAGTCGCACCTTCACACCCTGGATGGACTGCAGCATCACTTCACCAGCTCGTCAGGTTCATCGCAGCGCACCATGTACACGTTTCCTGTTCCTGATCAAGCTGCCTTGCGACGTCGTGGACGGCTCGAGTACCGTACTTAAAATACTTAAAAACACAAACATACTTAAAAATACAAACTACAAGACTAAGTGATATTATTTTACCCGCGTTAAAGAGTGTTTTCTTTATAACTAGCCTTCTGCCAGCGGCTTCGCCCGCGTAAACCCATTTAATGGGTCCCCAGAGGATAAAAATAGCCTATGTGCTATTCCGGGCTATTACACTGCTATATTAAAATCATAGGCGTTGTGCCAGTTGCTTCAACCGCGTTGATCCTATTACCCGTTTTCACGTAGGATGGAAGCATTTTCCCGCGGTAAAAAGTAGCCTATGTTACTCAGGGTGAACGTAGCTTTCTAATGGAATTTTTAAAATCAGAACAGTTGTTTTTGAGTTTATTCATTACAAACATACAAAAAAACAAATCTTTCCTCTTTATAATATTAGTAATGACTAGCGGCCGCCCGCGACTTCGTCCGCGTGGACTTTGGTATTAGTCATAGCGTAATGTTATATAGCCTAAAGCCTTGCCCGATAAATGGACTATCAAACACAAAAATAATTTTTCAATTAGAACTAGTAGTTCCTGAGATTAGCGTGTTCAAGCAAACAAACTCTTCAGCTTATATTACTATGGATTTTCCCATTTTTTGCAACATTTTTCAGTTATGCTTCGCTCCTATTAGTCACAGCGTAATATTATATAATCAAAAGCCTTCCCTGATAAATGAACTATCCAACGCAAAATAGTATATTTCATTACAAGTGCGGAAAGGCTGTCATTGCAAGGAGTTTCGACAAATGTCTACCCGAGCCGAGGCGCAGCTGAAGGTGAACAAAGAAACAAACAAACTATCAAAGTTCATGAGGTAAAGCCTGGTGACAGACAGACAGGGTTTCGTATATACGCTTTGGGTACGGAACCCTAAAAAGATAAATATGCGTAAAACAGCATTTTTTATTTGAATGGAGTAGCAGACAAGCATGCAGGCCACGTGGTGTTAAGTAGTCGCTGCAGCCCATGGACATCTACATACAACCTCAAGCAAGCATAGGTAAGTCTTGTCTGAGGTCGTATGCAGTTGCGCTGCTACTCCGGAGGCTGGTGGTCGTCTCATGTAAGTGTGGCCGGCAATGCACCTTTCCACCGAAACACAATAGAATTGGTTCACGGCAGAAGTGGGTGCAGCGGTGGTACTTTCCCGGGCGAACCATAATAGTTCTACCGCCTACAAATTTTACCACATTAATTCAAACTGCGACCCTTAAAATATTATAGTAAACTTAATTTCATTATTCCGTAACCCAAACGACGGTTGTTATGTGAAAAAAATACACTTTTTGATAAAAACTTTGTATTCGTGACTTTGTCGCGTGACTCTAATAGTTGGGTCCGTTGACCAGTCAAAGATGTACTATTGCTAGCTATGCGAGAGATATGTCTGTTACGTTTTTACGCCTAAACTAATGAACCAGTTTTAATGAAAGGTACACTAATAGATTGGAACTTAGAAAAGGACATAAGAGTAGATTAGTACTATTGCTAGCTATGCGAGAGATACGTCTGTTACGTTTTTACGAAGGATTTAACCCATAGTCCACCACGCTGGCCAAGTGTGGATTGGTGGACATAATACTTTCAAGAAGTTATGAGTTTCTCGCAGGCACGCACTATGGTAAAAAATATCGAAATTAATCAAATATTGCAATATTTGCCATCACCATGGAGCGATAAATAGGCAAATTACAAATTTATTTGTCAAAGGTGCGTGCCGAGGATCTGAACCCGATATCTCTGTGTCGGAGACCGCAATCTTTATCGCTCGGCAATTAATTCATTGCACATTGACGACCACTGTGGCGCAATGGTTATCATGCCGGACTGCCGAGGGTCCCGGGTTCGATTCCCGGCGAAGCAGAAATTTGAATGATGAGTTTAAAATTTCTGTTCTCGGTCTGGGTGTTTGTGTTTCTGTCTTATGTGTATCATGATACCCACGACACAGGGTATATCTACCTCATTGTGGGGCTATGGGTGTGAAACGTTTGTTTATTGTACATGCCTACATACAAACAAACATATACCCGAACGACATAACCCTTCTTTTCGTTTAAAATATATAGCAAAGAGTGGTCGCTGACCCTACCCTGTGCGTGCTACGTAACTGCAGGCGGGAAATATGAAAACTACCCTCTTATTGCCGGATATGTCTATTTTGTGTGCCGACGGTACAGTAATGGAGTGACAAACGGTCACCGAATATCACCATCATACTAAATAGCCGTAGACCATGAATACATTCTAATACATTCTAATTAGAATGTGAATGAATTTATATTTTAGGAAATGAATTTAAATTTGACATGACAATTTATTTTTGAATTAAGGTAATTAAATAAAATGTCATATTATTTTGTATTTATGTATATATATATATATATCGTAAATATATGTATTTTTTTATTTATTTATTTATATTTATGTGAAAAACCTAAAACTAAGGTTCACAAAGGGTTAAACCTAATGCCTATTGGCATTGTCTACCAGTCGACCCTGTATGTATTTATTGTATATATATTGTTTAATAATATTTAGTATATTACAAAATATATGTTTTGCGTACACACACTGAACCACTGAGATCCAGTTTTCCAGTCACAGGTCTGCTGGAAGAAATTTCTGTAAGGAATAAGCAGTACCTTTGTACTACATTTCTTTTACTTTAAACACTGTAATTATTGTATCTGTGTACATAAACGGTTAAATAAATAAATAAATAAATTAAATTAAATTAAATGTGACTAAACGATGAACTTACATATGTATATGTTATTTTATTATTTTAATTTTAATTTTGTATGTTCTAAGTATTGGTTGCAACCCTTTTTACGTCCCACTGCTGGGCACGGGTCTCTCCCCATTATTGGGAAGGCTTGGAGCTTACTCCACCACGCTCCAATGCGGGTTGGTGGAGATGCGGCCAACACGCTGTCGGATGTTTTCAAACCGCCCATAAGGCCTCCGACAAGGTTTAGCGACTGTTATCTATCGACAACAACCGGGACAGACGACTTAACGTGCCCTCCGAAACACGGAAACGCGCATGAAATTTTTGCCACTAGCGGTCATTCATCTCACACATGACCGCCCCCGTTTGGCTCAGTCGCATAGATCGCTTGCGTTCTACGCTGACCGCCGGGCCATGCGCGCTTAGTGCAAGTATTACAGATATAAATTTTGTTAAAAAATATACACATATATAATGACTAGTGACTAGTGACTAGTGACGACCCGCGTGGCGCAATGGTTACCATGCCGGACTGCCAATCAAGGGGCCCCGGGTTCGATTCCCTCAATCCCAAAGGTGTCCTCAATAGGGCGAGGCAGTATTTCACTTCGGGGCAACTCCTGACGCTGTACAAAGCCCAGGTCAGACCCCATATGGAGTACTGCTCTCATCTCTGGGCAGGAGCACCAAAATACCAGCTACACCCATTTGACTCCGTTGAAAAGCGCGCAGTCCGAATCGTCAACGACCCAAGATTGACTGACAGGCTAGACCGCTCAGCTTGCGAAGAGACATAGGCTCGCTCTGCGTGTTCTACCGACTTTACTATGGTGAGTGCTCCGAGGAACTTTTCAAACTAATGCCTACATCACCATTCCATGATTTAACCACCAGACGAAGGTTAAAGTTCGTGTAGGTTATGGGACAACCTTCCAGCTAAGGCATTCCCAGTGGACTATAACATGGGGTTCTTCAAGAAAGCTGTAAAAAAAGCTCTCCTCCAAAGCCGGCAATGCTCGGGCGGCTCCCCTGGGGTTGCCCGTGTCCATAGGTGACGGTGATCGCTTAACACCACGCGGCCCGTCTGCCTTTTTGTGCGCGCACCTCTGACAAAATTTGTAATGTGCATATTCATCGCCACTCCATGGTAGAAAATATTGTGATATTTATTTAATTACGATGATGTGATGTAACAAAAAATTTACGGTTTTCGCAATTGCAAGTTGCTTCGTACCAAATTTCAAGATTCTAAGTTCACGGACGTTTACGTTTTGATTCCTTTGCAAGTGTCAATGCGAAGCATCGTTGCGATGGTAAAGATGGACAGACAAACAAATAAAATTTCACATTTATAATATTAGTATGGACATATTAATACTAGCATACTAACATACTAGAAAGCTAGCTATTGTATACCCCATATTTTAAAACAGGGCTGAAGTTTTTCTCCGTCTGCTCTTTTCTTCAGCTCAGCATTGCCTAAGCGCACCCAGAGCAGACAGAACAAAAAAATAACGTTCAATAAGAGTTTGTAAAGGAACCGTACAGTGAATAAAGAATATTTCATTTCACTTCATTTCATTTCATTTCATTTCTTAGTACGAGATTAATAAAGCAACATCCTTATCTCGTAAAATTTATAAATGAATGTCATATGTTCGTCACTCTACTACTGTACCTACAGGTTCAAATATTCACATAAAAATACAAAGAGATAGTGAGCCCTTTGTTGCGTCACCCGTGAAATTGACCATCAGTAACGAATTTATCAACTTTTTTTGAATTTATCACAAAGGACTAAGGAAAAGGGCATGGCTAGATCCATTTTTTTATTAACGCGCTTTAATTAACTTGACCTGTATGTATGTATGTATATAACGGAATCTTTTAACTTCATTTTCACTTACTTCTAGGAGTCTGATTAACTTGAAAATTTGTACAGGGGTCAAGGGCCGATGACAATACAATAATCTCATAACTTTATATTAAAGTCCTAACTAGGATCATCAGGATAAAAAAATATACGATGGACGGCTGATAAGTTCGTGGCCTAAGATACATACTTAATGAAACAAATATAAAATTTTATATTTTTAACACGTCTAAGCGTCGGATTAACTTGAAAATTTGCACAGGGGTCGTATTTATAGTTCGTATTTTCACAAAAGCGTGTTTTTTTAGTTTTTTAAACTACATTATTTTTAGAATTGAGATCCGGTACCGCTTCGTTCGTATTATATTAGTTCATATTATATTTTAAAGTAGGTATCCTTAGTACATTTTCCGGGATAATAACTATCCTATGTCCTTCCTCAAGGCTTACTATAGAGTAAGAGAGAGTAGAATAGGTAAACAGATAGCTGTTTACCGACCGAATTACCCTAACATTAGTTAAGTAGTTTATGCGTGTAATCGTAACAGGTACACACAGCCAGAGTTCATTTCGAATTTATAATATTAAGTGTTAGCACAGAATACTATGGTGTGAATACTATGAATACTTAATCGCGGGAAACCGCTGGATTCAGAGGGCGCAGGACCGGACGGAGTGGCGAACATTAGGGGAGGCCTATGTCCAGCAGTGGACTTTAAAAGGCTGATGGATGGATAGATGACTATGGTGTTAGTACGAATAAGACTTTCACTCACCTGCCGCTGTGCTTGGGGAGGACTCCGGGATCTCCAGTGGAACGCACCGGTGTCCGGCAGCGCTCAGAATGAGCCCATCTTCGGGAGAGCAGGTGTACTCTACTTCACCTTCCGATGCTTACGGTCTGCGCCCATGAACACACCGCCGTCATTCTCGGGGTTGCTGGCTGGGTGGATCGAGCACCCACTCTCACAGCCCAAAACCACGGTAGCCCCCTTTTAGTCGCCTCTGACGATCAGGCAGGGGATACCGTAGCTCTATTCTTAATCGCGAAGCTACAGGGACTATAGTAATGGTTAATTAGTGCTGAGATGGGATAAGATTAAAGCCTGCTGATCCTTTTGAGATTCAAATAGGAGACAGCTGGACAAGTAACAGATACCTGAATGTTAGAACTAAACCAAAGCACAGAATAGTATGACTAAAGTGAAAACTAGACAGAGCGTAGTGAAAGATGAGGTCTGTGAAAAACAACCTTTTCTTAAACTTTTAAACAGATATTATTGAAATTAAATGAAATTAAATAATTTATTAATATCCTGGATAATATACACTTGATGTTTGTCATTGTTGTACGGCCATCGGCTGACCGTCATCCGCTTTGGGTGCGCTAAGGCTTATATGGGCTAGGAGAAAAAAGCGGGCGGAAAAAAACTCCAGCCCTTTTTTATTCACTAGATGTGCTCCGGAGTTTTACGCGCAGTATACAGGATGATTTATAATAGGTGTTACTCATTTACAGGGTGAAAAAAAAAGTAAAAAAAAAAGGAAAAAAAGTGTCCATACTTTTTTGCTGTATAATAAGACTAAGTGTAAATAAAAATAAGGAGAAAGATACAGTGATTTTTAAAAAATATTCAACAGTTTGCTTATTTTAGCTAAGCTAAGCTAAGGAAGCTCCACCAACCCGCATTGGAGCAGCGTGGTGGAGTAAGCTCCAGGCCTCTCCAATAATGGGGAGAGACCCGTGCCCAGCAGTGGGACGCAAAAAGGGTTGCAGCCAAGCATTTACCAGTATTTATAGCACCAGTCGGTAAAAGCGGCTTATAGCAGTCTATTATATGATGTATCAATTTAGTAAATGATGAGTGAATATGCTCATGATCTCTGGGGAAATTTTCGTAAAATTCCACCCAATATTGGGCCTCGATGTTAACATATAAAGGTGTATTCAAAATAATGTGCTTTTATGCTGACGGCACTTACTTATCTTTCATAATTGTATTACACTTTGGTTTTAAAATAAAGTTTTGATACAAAAATATAATAATATAGATAAATTAGCGAAAAGACAACATTTCTTAAATGGCCTCTTAAAACTAAGTCACCGGTGCGTTCCACTGGAAATCCCGGAGTCCTCCCCAAGCGCAGAGGCAGGCCACCGAGGGGGTGTTAGTGCGGTCAAATCCCACATAACCCGGTATCCTCTCCCAAGGTGCCGGGTACCTTTTGAAGGTTTCTCCCCGATACCAAAAAAGGCCTACTGAATATTAGATGAGACTCGTGCTGAGCAGTGGAACGCAAAAAGGGTTACAGCCAGCCAAATACATTCCATCCATCCAACAGCCTTTTAAAGTCCACTGCTGGACACAGGCCTCCCCTAGTGTTCGCCACTCCGTCCGGTCCTGCGCCCTCTGAAATCTGAACCCAGCGGTTTCCCACTATCTTCTTCAGGTCGTCAGTCCACCTGGTTAGAGGGCGGTTTGTGCTCCTTTTGCCGAGACGTGGTCGCCATTCAAGGACCTTTTTCCCCATCGGTTGTCAGTCCTACTAGCTATATGGCCTGCCCATTGCCACTTTAGCCAAATACACTTTATATATATTCTCAGAAGCGCACGCACACACACGGAACACGGAAGCGCGCATGGCCCGGCGGTTAGCGTAGAATGCAAACGATCTATGCAACTAAGCAAAACGGGCGCGGTCGGGTGTGAGATGGGTGACCGTTTGGGGCAAAAAAAAATCATGCGCATTTCCGTGCTTCGGAGGTCACGTTAAGCTGTCGTTCCCGGTTGTTGTCGATAAATAAAAGTCATTAAACCTTGTCGGAGGCCTTATAGGCGGTTTGAAAACATCCGACAGCGGGTTGGCCACTAACCCGCATCTCCACCAACCCGCATTGGAGCAGCGTGGTGGACTAAGCTCCAGGCCTTCCCAATAATGGGGAGAGACCCGTGCCCAGCAGTGGGACGCAAAAAGGGTTGCGGCCATATTCACAGATGCCTTAATTGTATGCTCGAATACAGTATGAAACATTAATTATAACATTAGCACCTTATTGTAAAATATGAACAGTCAACAATGAGTAATATTCATTCCATTTAAATTTTTACTTGTCAATTCCCTATTCATAACCAGTTCAAAGTGCGTTTCACCCCCGAAAATTATAACTCAAAAATATCTTTGTATCGTACTATGCCGTTGAGTAAACATATACATAGATGTACAATACAGCAACGAACAAAGAAATCTTTACCGCGCATGCGTCGTCCGAGCGAGATGGAAAACCGGTCGAAGTCCATTCAAACGTACGGGAGTGAAAGAGACGGGTATGGCCATAAATTTTCAATGTTCAGCATCTCCTCTACCTTTAATAATTATGAGAGATGCCTGCTTTTTTAAATGCATGTCGAACCCGTTTGATCTGGTTAAAAGTGGTTTTGTTAATGGATACAGAGTGTTCTGAATTGATGCATTGTTTGGGTACAGCGTGTTCTGGTTTTGTTTGACTTTTGTTGACAGAATGTTAGAAAGATAGGAATTTAGGTCATAAACTATCGTATTATGTTATGGAGTAATAATTATTATGACGACCCGCTTGGCGTAATGGTACCATGCTGGACGGCCGATCGGAGGGTCCCGGGTTCGATTCCCGGCGAAGCAAAAATTTGAATGATTAGTTTAAAATTTCTGTTCTCGGTCTGCTTGTTTGAGTTTCTGTCTTTGTGTGAGTCTATTGCACCCACGACACAGCACAGGGTATAACTACCCTACTGTGTGAAACTTTATTTATTAATTGGTCATTGCCCACCCATTTTATGTTGTTCTATTTTTATTTATTTACAGACTAAAAAAAGAGCTGCCTTACTAAACAAGTGTATTCTTAAGAAAAAAATGGACATAATTATTACATGTGTTTCTAAAGCATACTAAGATAAGCAATATTTAAACATACAAAATTTAAAAAAAAGCTCTTAATAGGTAATGAATATAATGCGAATGTTACTAAGAACTAAGGTTGCTCAGATACATAGACAATTTTTTCTTATGTATATAGAAAATGTATATAGATATATCATGAAAGAGTAATATTTTTAGCGCATTTAAATAAAAGCTTGTATTTATAAACTTTTTAACTTATAATCTATAATAATAATATAAAAAGAAAATATTTGTATTTTTGTATGTTTGTAATGAATAAACTAAAAAACTACTGTTCCGATTTCAAAAATTCTTTCACCATTAGAAAGCTACATTCACCCTGAGTAACATAGGCATACTTTTTACCGCGGTAAAATGCTTCATTCCTACGTGAAAACGGGTAATAGGGTCAACGCGGTTGAAGCAACTGGCTAAACGCCTATGATTTTAATATAGCAATGAAGCCTGGAATAGCACATAGGCTATTTTTATCCTACGGGGACCCATTATACGGGTCCATGCGAGGAGGGCCGCTAGCCAAGTGCGGCCGGTGGATGACAGTCGTAGTTTTGACCAAACCTTGGCAAAAATGTCTACCACCTAACGGCGGAGTGAAATCACCATGAGGCAGTGATCCTCATGAGTCTGCCCGGGTAAAGAGTTTGTTCCTCGCTCCCGTAGTCCCTTACGTTTGAGTGCTCAATGTCTCGCGTAGGAAGTCCCTGTTATTGTAAGCGAAGGCTAGTCTTAATATATATAATTCTTCTGTGAGTGTGTATGTCACTGAACTCCTCCTTAACGGCTGGGCAGATTTTAATGAATTTTTTTGTGTGTATTCAAATGGATCCGAGGATGGTTTAGATTCTCAATTTGGGCCACTGGAAATGTTTTTTAATTATTTTTTTTATTTATAAGTAGTTTTCCCATATAAATTGTTCCTATCTGTCAAACGTTTGTATTTCATGCCGTGCCGTTCTAAACTTTGACACATTCAGAATAACAGGACAGTTCGTGTGTCATTATTTGTTTTATATTTTTGTTTGATAGTAACATGAAGTCTCTTTAAGATAATAAGAAAACAAATCCTCTTTTATTACTTTTAAGGCAGGACAACGTCTGCGGGGTCCACTAGTTTATTATATAAATGTTCTGACACTCTTGTCTATGTACTATTTGAAACTGATTTTATGTGTTAACACTAACAGGTATATTTTTCTATTGTTTCAGATTGCCCGATGAGTGCTAAGAGCAACAAAGAATCAGGTGTTTAGCTTATTAATTTTTGCCTTTTAAGACTCAATTTGACCAATAATAGGACCTAAAATTACGTATTTATTCATGGTGGTGTAAAATTAAGATGATATATCCTACCTATCACAAGGCCCTTGCGACTTGCTGTATTCGAATGTGTTTAAATCAATAAATCATTTTTATTTTTTTAAATTTAAAAATATATTATATAAGAAGATCACTTTTATCTATGCTTTTCGTCTTACATTATTGGTTGAGATGGGTTTCGTAAGCAGCGGTCTAAATAAACAGTATGAATATGGTTTAGTAGCTATAAAAGAATTAATAAAATAAATTATTTAAAACAAAAAATGAATAATCAAACTATTTTGCGATCTTTACAATAACCGCCTGGCTTTATTATTAGATTTAAACACAGTATATTTAGACAATCAAACTTTTGTCAAAATAACAAAAGTCTAAACTTTGTACCCATTCATAACTTTATAGCGGGTTTTCTCATGGATCCCATTATCAGAACTCCACCATTTCCCAATCTCTCTCCACATTGTGAGAGGAGACCATACCCGACAGTAGGACATAAAAATGTTAAAAAAATATATCAATTTAGGATAAAAATATATTATTCTAGTATTAAACGAAAGAGTTGCGTACAAAAAGGCCGTCTACATTCACTTTCCTTACTTAACACAGCCCGCGATAAATAATGCTACGCCGTAGCATTTCTACGACATCGTAGCATCGCAGAGTCTACGACCTACTCGTATAACGCTACGAATTCTCCGCTACGAAACTTCAGTCACAATTTAACTAATACAACACTCTCTTTATGCTCAGAGCCTTACAGTATTTTATTTTATTTTATTTTATTTTATTTATTACAAAATCCACAGCTCTTAAAACTTAAAATACATACAGATCTTATGTAATTAATCATACAGCCAATTAAGGATTTTCATTTTTTAAACAAATATTACAATATTACATGTCTGTCACTGAGGTATCATATTATATAAATTTATTATATCACTCACGTTAGTAAGTGCAACTGCAAGTGTGTGTATGTGTTCATGTGTGTGTGTGTGTGTGTGTGTGTGTGTGTGTGTATGTATGTATTTATGTGTGTTAATGTGTGTATTGATTTGCGTGTTAGAGGATTTTTAATTAAATCGAGTCTTGTAGATAACCTTGCATACTTCACTTTTAAAAACGTTTTTATTATTATGAAATATATCAATACCATTAAATTTGTTGTTATAATTTCTGTGTAATCTATTTATCAAGGAGTTCTTAGCATAATTACTTTTTGTCTCAGAAACTGCAAATAAAGTTGACTTGGCATGTCTAGTACGTTTTTTAGGTACATAAAAATTTAAAGTTTTTTGCACTAACGCTGTACAGTCTATGTAACTATTACAGATACCATGTAGGAATGTCATGTCAGTTAAGCAACGTCTATCTTCAAGAAACATAAGACGATGCTGCAAACAAGAATCCTGATAATCTAGGAAATTTTGAGAAATTCGATAATTTAGATGTTTCAAAAACTTTCTCTGTATGTTTTCTAATTTTTGAATATAGGTTATATAGTGAGGGGTCCATATAGGGCTACAATATTCAAGCACACTTCGTACATAAGAATAATAAAGAATTTTTAAGCAGCTTTTATCAGTAAATGGCTTACTAACCCGAAGTATAAAGCCTAGATTTTTGAATGTTTTATTTACTATATTTTCTATATGTTCTGAAAAAGTTAATTTTGAATCTATCAGTACTCCCAGGTCCCTTATAGTGGTAACTTTATTTAATACTACGCTATTAATTATGTAATCGTAAATATTAAATTCTACTGTACTTATATATTATATAAGTACAGTAGAATTTATTATCTTCTTTTAGTGCTATAGACATACATAAAAACACAAACATTGTTGGCGATTGACCTTTAATGTAATGAAGTACCACCGCTGCACCCACTGCTACCATGAAGAAATTCTATTGTATTTCAGCGAAAACTACAACTGGAGGAACTGAACCTCGGGCAATTCGCATTTGTGAGCAGGTGGGTTGATAATGTCTCACACTATCAGTGTGCCCATAATCGACCTATAGCCATTCTGTCATCTCAAATTTAGTATGAACGGTATGACGGTATTATTACAAATATAAATTTTAAATTCAGTTTTAACTAAACTTCTTAGACGGTAATTAAATTCAGTACCATGTTTTAAGTCAGACTTTCTTAGAAAATAGTGCTAGGTTTGTATTTATAATATGGCGTTTTGTGTGATACGGAATTATGTTTGTGAGTTAAATGTTGGTGGATTATTGCTGCAACTTGATCGTGTCTGTGGTTAAAATCTATTATTTTTATCAATAAATTTAAAATTTCAACTCAATCTACCTAACATGACTTGCCTAGTTGTGGTTTAGCTACTGAGCTACTGGGAGTTCCGTATTGGTTCCTATATACTACAAAGCTAACAAAGAAAAATAAAATATTTTCTTAGCGACAGAATTTCTAACTTATCGTAAGCACAAAATAATATCGATATAAAAATCACAAGTTAAATATTGAAACAGAACCAATATTTTTCTTACCTTAGTAAATAAATTCTTATCAAATAAATACAGTGGTACAAAACCTATGAAAACATCTAACGTAAGAAAAGTAATTTATTCAGAATCACAACCACAAGCCCGCAAAGTAATCTAAACTGTACATTCATAAACATAAGGTTGAATTTCTTTTAACCGTCGCTGAAAGAGGTAAAGATTTCTTCAGCTTGATTTTTTAAGTGTTTTTTCAGCTATTGTTTCGTGAATCTTCGATGCTATTGAGCTGTAAGTATACTACATTGAAGTAGGTAAGCGGTTGAAAACCTGTCTTTTATCGCGCGGTCGGGAAATAGGTGATAGGCGGGGTATTCTTTTTTTACTGAACAGAATGATAAGAGCTGTACGTATTCTATTATAACAGTAATGTTAGCAAGTATATCTGGATAGTATATCTGAAATATTAATTAATTAAATTATTTACATAAATATTGATACATATGCATTAAGATTATTATAATTTATTCTATTTAATTTTTTGACATTTTATTACAAATTGACATGAATGCTTGTTACGCTGGGATAATTCTTGGCATCTTATGTTATTAATGGAAATAATAGCAGTAGAATTCTTTTTATCTTATAATTGCATGCCAAATAGGTAAAATATGATTGAACTGACATACTTATAATGTACATCTCATGTAATACCATATTTATGCAATAAATTATGATTATGATTATGATTATGAGCAGTAAGAGTAAGAACGACCGATCCCGGGTTCAAATGCTCGGCGCGCACCTCTGAAAAAGAAATTTGTAATGTGAGCATTTATCGCTGCTCCACGGTGATGGAAAATATCGTGATATTTAATTAATTACGATGTTCTCCATCGCCGTGCATGCCTGAGAGAAATTCATAATTTCTCGAAAGCATGACGTCCACCAATCCGCACTTGACCAGCGTGGTGGACTATGGCCTAAATCCCTCTCACTTGTGAGAAGGAGACCTGTGCCCAGCAGTGGGATATAAAAAAAGGTTGAAATATAATATCTGAATAGTTACAAGTATTTAAAAATACTTTACTAACTACCTCAAAACAAAGAGCTCCACAAAGAGCTCTTCTTAGAGAGTAGGGTAACTCTATGCAACTAAGCCAAACGGGCGCAGTCGGGTGTGAGATGGGTGACCGCTAGTGGCAAATAATTTCAAGCGCGTTTCCGTGCTTTGGAGGGCACGTTATAGCGTCGGTCCCGGTTGTTGTCGATAGATAACAGTCGTTAAACCTTGTCGGAGGCCTTATGGGCGGTTTGAAAACATCCGACAGCGGGTTGGCCACTAACCCGCATCTCCACCAACCCGCATTGGAGCAGCGTGGTGGAGTAAGCTCCAGGCCTCCCCAATAAGGGGGAGAGACCCGTGCCCAGCAGTGGGACGCAAAAAGGGTTGCAGCCAAACCTTATCGGAGGCCTTATAACTAGTTACATATAAATCATAGATTAAAAAATTCGCGTATAAAAGCAAAATTGCCATCTTAGACTAAAAATAATGTACTTACGTACTAATTACCATTGATTTATTATGACTTTCACATGAAATTTTTTTTTTCTTCAATTTTGGCATCGCAAATTTTGCATATTGCCAGCGTCAAGTTTAAATTTTTGCATCACGTTTTTGCCACTTTCGGTGAAACTGGACGAGTAACGAGCAATAATAGGTAGTCAGTAAGTCGTTACTAATCAGTCAGTCAAGTCAGTCAGACATTCAAGTAAAGTGATGGATTCTTTACAAGAACGTGACCAATAGAATTTTGGAAGCAATCCGAAAAAACATGTTTTCTCACTGTTATTTTAATTCACAACACTCGTGCACTTTAACTAACCTATAACGAACAAAATGCCATCAAATTTATCCGATATAAGTAACTCAAAAATACACCAAGAAAGTAAACATAAAACAAGTGTACAATAATAATATGTCTTTTTCGACTTCCCGCCAAAACTCCCGTCCAACATGAAAATTACAAGTCACAACTTCGAATTGACACAAAAACAAAAAAACCAAAAGAAGGGATGTTCTACTTGCCGTTTGCCCTTTATACGACCTTTGTATCGTTTTGTATGTCATTGTACTGTTTTGTATGTCATTGTATTTCTTTGTTTTTTTTTTGTGCCGTATACGAAACATGATTTTAGTTTCTATATCTTTGATTGAAAATAATATGTCTAAATTCATTAAATAAATAATAACATAAACATAAATAAATAAAAATGTTTTTTAACGCTACACATTCACTCCGGTGTAGTGGGTACCATGGACACGCACAAAGACAAAAACACAAATATACAGACCGAGAACAGAAATTCAAACTCATCATTCAAATTTTTGCTACGCCGGGAATCGAACCCAGGTGACCTTTGCCTAGCAATGGGGCGCAAAAATATCACATAGGAAATACTAATGTCATCGTTTTTTTAAACCTCGTCTTATTATCTTTTTGGAATCGGTTCAAAATTACGAAAAGACAAAAATAAAGATACAAAAGAAACAAAAACATGTTCCACTTATTCCTTGCCTTTTGTTCTCATATTCTGCCTTTTGTATTGTTTTTTGTGTCATTCTAGTACTTTTCTTACTTCGTACGTGTCCTTTTCTTTTTTGAATGTATCAGTGATGGCGCTTGGATGTCGAATAAAAGCGACTATACTGTTTCAAATTTTTTACTTTTAGGTTCGATTACAAGTTACAACGAGTGACATGGATGCAATTCTAATGATGTGTAATACAAAATTCAAATTTGATTTTAAAATACTCGTTATACGTTTATGTGACGTTGAAGTTTACGTGGACCAATAAAGATCCGCGACGTAATTTTGCGTTCCG
Source organism: Pyrgus malvae (assembly GCA_911387765.1). Classification (NCBI taxonomy): domain Eukaryota; kingdom Metazoa; phylum Arthropoda; class Insecta; order Lepidoptera; family Hesperiidae; genus Pyrgus; species Pyrgus malvae. The sequence continues at coordinate 1,713,134 of OU426976.1, read as the reverse complement.
TTCTATGCTCAAACATGCCCCCGGCCTTGGAACCCTTGGCTTCCAACATCAGTCTCGTCAGGGTCAACTAATGGGCAAATCTTCGTATAGGCTCGCCTCACAAGCCCGGATGCAGTTTGTAGCTCGGCTACTCTTGCTATGCCGTCCTTCCCCGGTATGTTTCTGACGACTCGTCCAAGGTGCCAGCGTAGCGGAGGGAAGTTGTCTTCCTTGATGACAACCAACGTATTGGGTTTAAGCTCTTGCGTGTTCTGCCTCCACTTTGTCCGTGTCTGCAGCTCGGATACGTATTCTTTTGACCAACGTCGCCAAAAGTGCTGCCGAAGTTGTTCCACTCGCTGGTATCGATCGAGTCTAGGCGTGGGCACATCCACCAGGTCGTCGCAGACGGGCGCAGTGAGCGTACGGCCAACCAGGAAGTGGGCAGGACTAAGTGGAAGGAAGTCGTTCGGGTCGGATGACATAGGAGTCAGAGGTCGTGAGTTCAGGACAGCTTCGACTTGGGCTAACACTGTGCTGAACTCTTCGTATGTTAGGTGAGCATTACCCACCACGCGGCGTAGGTGGTACTTGCAAGAGCGTACTCCTGCCTCCCACAATCCTCCAAAATGAGCAGCGTATGGTACAATGAATTTAAATTTTATATTTTGTTCATTAGCGTAATCAATAATTTCAGAACTACAACGTTCTAAAAATTGTGCGAATTCGTTTTTAAGTCCGACCAAATTCCGGCCGTTGTCAGACCAAATTTCGGCCGGTTTCGCCCTTCGTGAAATAAACCTATTTAGCGTGAGACAGTAAGCTCTGGTGGAAAGGTCACCAACTAGTTCTAAATGAACAGCGCGTGTAACTAAACAAATAAATATGCATATATAAGCTTTCGAAGTTTTAGCACCCCTTCCCTTACTGTTTAATACGAGCACTGGGCCAGCATAGTCCACCCCGCATCGATAAAATGGAAAAGTAGGCGTAATCCTCTCGCTGGGAAGGTTTCCCATAAGAGGAGTAAGCGATTTACCTCGCAATCGCTTACACACAACACAATCGTGGACTACTTTTCGAGCGAGATTCCTGCCAGCAACCGGCCACCAAGTTTCACGAAGGTGAAAGAGAAGCGCCTGCGGAGCAGCATGTAGCAATGTTTTATGTTCGTGGCGAAATAGAAGCTGCGTGAAATAATGTTTACTCGACAATAAAATCGGATGCTTCTTGTCGTAGTCGAATATAGATGAATTGTCAAGCCTACCACCGACACGCAAAAGTTTATCACCATCAATAAATAAATTTAATTTACTTAAATTATATTTATTACTTAACGCGCGATTTTTGAATATTAAATCGTACTCAGCCGGAAAGGATTCAAGCTGAGACAGCCGGATCAACAATTTGTCGGCGTCTCTCAGTTCATCGACAGTAAGAACACCCACACGCTTATTTAATTTATTTCGTGTATTATGTACGAATCGTAACATATATGCAGTTGAGCGTCTTAACCGGCTGAACTGAGAGAATCGTTCAAACCTGACAATTGACGACAAATCCTCACCATTGGACGTATCGTGTGCTACTAGCGCAGTGACGTCACTACCCTTGGTTTCCGGCAAGTCGGTCGACGGACTATCGTTTGAATAAAACGGTGCTACGCTTTGACAGTGAAATTCAATGTCGCGGAGGAAATCTGGCCCCTCCCACCATAATTTCGAAGAAGAGAGTTCCTCCAGATTCAAAACCCGGCGCGAAACCAGGTCAGCTGGATTTTCCTTCCCGCTTACGTGACGCCATGGGAGCTCCTTAGCTAACTCGTGAATTTCTATCGTCCTATTTTGAACGAAGGTTTTTAGTAACCTTGGCGGCATACGCAGCCAACCCAAAACAATAGTCGAGTCCGTCCAAAACATTACGTGATCAAAGGTGCAATGGAGCGAATTTCGAATTTTATTATATAACCGCGCACCAACAAGGGCACCAAGAAGTTCTAAACGTGGTATACTGATAGTTTTCAGCGGCGCAACCTTCCCTTTGGAACAAAGTAAACGCACTTTAACGGTGTGATTAATAGTGTTTGCCGTTCTTATATAGGCGCACGCACCATATGCGGTTTGCGAGGCATCAGTGAATACATGCAACTCTGTATAACTAGATTTAGTATCCATAACATAGCGCGGTACTCTAATTGTTTTTAAGAACGACAGTGACGCGAGAAACCGGTTCCAATGACATGCGATGTCATTAGGTACGGCATCGTCCCAATCTAACTTTAATAACCACAGTTTCTGTAGTAGCATTTTTGCAGTTAAAATAAATGGACTTAAAATTCCCAAAGGGTCGAAAATTTGAGATGCGTATGAAAGAATTATGCGTTTAGTTATAGGTTGATTACTATTGGAATCAAACTGCGTTTTAAAATAAAACTCGTCGCTATCATTAAGCCAACATATACCTAATGTTTTATGATTTGCGCTCTCATCGAGTATTAATTGATTAGAAGCGCACGTCGGCGACGTGGTCGCGGGTTCACATGTAAAATTAAACATCCACTTGCGCAGTTGAAAACAACCAGCTTGTAAAACCTTAGTTGTTGCTTTGCATAATTTAATTAACGTCTCTTTGTCATCAGAACCCGTGATCATGTCGTCCACGTAAAAATCTTCATTAATTATTCTAGCCACCTCGGCATCAGTGCATTCGATTGCGAGTTGTTTAAGACAACGACAGCTTAAGAACGGTGCGGAAGCAGTACCGTAGGTGACGGTGTTAAGGCGATAGATGCTAAGCGGTTGCGTGGGCTCGTCGCGCCACAGGATCAGCTGGAGATCGCGTTGTTGTTCGTTAACCAGGCACTGCCGATACATCTTCTCGATGTCTGCGCATGCGACGTAACGATGTTGCCTGAAGCGTAAAATAATTGACATTAAATCACCTTGTATAGGTGGCCCTACCAACTGAAGGTCGTTATAGCTGATACCTGTGCTTGACACGGCTCCAGCATCGAAGACAACCCTAAGTTTAGTCGTCGAGCTGTGTTCGCGGAATACACCATGATGCGGCATAAAATAATGGTGGGTTCCGTAGGTCGATACGCGAGTCATATGCCCTAGGTTCTCGTATTCATGGAGAAAGTCGGTATAAAGCTTCTTGTAGGCTGGCGTGCGTTGTAATCGCTTTTCTAGTGCTAGAAAGCGACGTTCAGCCTGCAAAAACGTTTCGCCTAAAAGGTCGGGTGACGACTTAAGAGGTATACTAACTATGAACCGTCCCTCGGCATTGCGCGTCGTGGTCCGAGTAAACAATTCTTCGCAAGCACGCTCAGCGTCTGTGCGCGTATCCCGCTCCTGAGGCAGCTCTTCGACTTCCCAGAACTTACGTAATTGTGCGTCTATTGATTGTGAAAAATTACACTGAATAATGCTATCGTTGCGCGAGTTAAATACGATAGGTCCCGATATTATCCAGCCTAAGTAGGTATTTTGTAAATAAGGTCCATTATGTAACCTTATATTACCATCAGTTAATAATTCCCAAAACTTGTCTGCGCCGATCAAGATATCGATTTTTCGGGAATCAAGGAACTGCGGATCTGCCAGCTGTATACTATAGGGTATACTAAACTTAGCGCGTTCATAATGTACAGCGGGCAGTGTAGACGATATCTCAGACAAAACAAAGCAGTGTAGACTAGTAGTGTAGGAAGAAATGCGCGATTTTATTTGAATGTTACATGATTTACTACATTGTGTCACAGAGTTACCTACACCTCTAATCTCGTGAGTGGACTGTAATAAATCTAAACCTAATTTCTTACTAAAGGATTCGCTTATAAAACTACGTTCACTCCCGTTATCTAACAACGCTAATGCCAGTAAATAATAATCATGTTTATTCCGTACTTCAATAAGTGCAGTTGATAGCAAGACAGGTAGTAGTGAACGATGTGTGCGTTTATCTAAGTGTGTATTTTTTGCATGACATACTGCAGTTACGGGGGCGACGTGTGGTGCGGGGTTAGATGTCGCCGCTAGGCCAGCGCACGCGTCATTCATCAGTACCTGCCGATCCTTATCGAATGACGAGTGCAACGTAAGGGAACCGCTAGTGTTCGGTGTTGATTGTGTACTATGCTTGGAATGATTTACATAGTCTGAGGAGTGAATTAAGGAATTGTGCTTTCTTGAACACCTGCGGCAGCCTCCAAACTTGCATGATTCAGCTGTGTGGTTGCTTGTTCTCATGCAGTTTTCACACAGTTTATTATCGCGTAGAAATTTCAATTTTGATTCCAAGTCAAAGTCAATGAATTTCGAACAAGCGTACAGTTGATGGTCTCCCTTACATAAAATACATAACTTAGGCGCGGAGTGACGTTCGTGCGGTCGAGTAGTGGAAACATTGCATTTAGTGGATGACTTCATGTTGTTTTTCGAGTATTTTACATCCTTCGTGTTACTATTTAGTGAAATATGTGAACTTTGCAATGTTTCTAGTACGTCTGCCCGATTCTTAAGGAAGTTAATCAAATCATCAACCTTTAACCTTGATTTAGGATCGTTATTGTTAATTAAAGTGCACCTATACTGCTCCCATTCTCGTTCAGTGGTTTTATCGAGCTTAGATACCATTATGTAAATAATTAACGTATCCCAGGAGTCAACCGGCTCCCCTAGGATTTTTAGTGCACGTAGATTTTTGAGAATGGTGTCACTTAGTGTTCGAATAGAAACATAAGATTCTTTAGTCAATGCGGGAATGTTAAAAATAGTTTTAATATGATTATGTACTAATAATCGACTATTATTATAACGGTTTAGTAGGAGCTCCCATGCGATGGAATAATTATCTGATGTGAACTCCAAGGCATCAATCACTAGCTCTGCGCTACCCTTTAGCGAAGATTTAAGGTAGTGGAACTTCTGGATACTTGTAATTTCGTTTGAATCGTGTACTAGTGATTGGAACGTATCCCGAAATTCCAACCAGTGCTCGTATGACCCGTCAAAGGATGGCAATGTAATGGTAGGTAATTTAATAGCTCGTAATTGACTATTAGCGCATATTTTTGAACAATTAGTGACCTCACCACCACAACTACCACTCTCACTCAATAATAATTCAGCCTGCGACACTGTACTGTAATAACAGTCCTCGAACTGTTCTCTTTGCGTTAATTGATCATCGAGATCCGATTCCTTAACACATTCTTCTATTCTAGACTGAATACTATTGAATTCGCGATAAAGATTCGTGGCACCTTCAATGCGTAGTTTTAAATCTAATTTATTTTGTGGTGTTGCGGTTTTTATATCGAAATTATTAACGTAAGTGCCGAATTTAGTTAATCTACCTTTTAGTGTGCCACGTTTCTTAGCTAATTCGCGCAACACTAATTCCAACTTCTCATCGGTTGGCGCTAATTGTGGAGACTTATCACGATTCATTGCCATTTTGGAGGAATGTAAGAATAAGGAGTACTTACGTTAGATAGCACGTCTCGTCACACGTTGCAGTGGATTCTTGCGCGGTAGAATCTCACAAGCGAACACTGAAATATTTGAACAGCACAGTATTAGACAAGTGAAATAAGGGTGGATGGTTCGTGGATAGGTTGACCGTACCGTAATGCGCGTCTTGTCGTCGGCTGCCTTCCAAGTCCAGACCAGGTCCTCGAGCCCTCGTTTCGGTTGTCCTTGCAATAATCCACAGGTCGTAGTTTGCGTGCTTCTATCGTGTATTCGGTTCAGAAGGATCACTTCTTTATGATGGCGCTTGGATGTCGAATAAAAGCGACTATACTGTTTCAAATTTTTTACTTTTAGGTTCGATTACAAGTTACAACGAGTGACATGGATGCAATTCTAATGATGTGTAATACAAAATTCAAATTTGATTTTAAAATACTCGTTATACGTTTATGTGACGTTGAAGTTTACGTGGACCAATAAAGATCCGCGACGTAATTTTGCGTTCCGTTCTATGCTCAAACAATCAGCGTTATTTTTTTATAATTGATAATTAATAGAATCAGGCGTTACTTTGCGGAACTTTGTTATAAAGTTAGGTAAAAATTACTTTGCAACAATCCGCATTCAGAACGTATGATGGTGTGTACTTTTTTCAAGCAATAATAAACCCCTCACTCGGAGTTTTGGCGGGAAGTCGAAAAAGACATATTGTGCTCTTGTTTTATTTTCATTTTCTTGGTGTATTTTTGAGTTATATCGGATAAAGTTGATGGCATTTTGTTTGATATAGGTTAATTACAGTGCACGAGTGTTTGTGAAATAGAACAACAGTGCTAAAATATGTTTTTTCTGCTTGCCTCCAAACTTCCATCGGACACGTTCTAGTAAAGTAGCCATCGCTTTACTTGAATGTTGGACTGACTAGACTGACTGATTACTGACGTGACGACTTACTGACTGTTATTATTTCATCCAGTTTCATTGAAACAGGCAAAAAATTGATGCAAAAATTATAATTGAGGCTGGCAGTATGCACAGAAATTGCGATGCCATAATTGAAAAAAAAACCCTCACTCTCACATAGTATACATGCATATGCAACAATAAAAAATAAGCACCAACATACGTACCACCACCAACACGGGTTTCGTCCCAAAACAGAGCATCATCAGGTTTAATACATTTATTCTTGTAATGTTATTACAATTATTTAGTATTGTACATATATTATTGGGGTTATCAGTAGTAAAACTTTAAAAAAATAACGTGGGTGAAACTGCGGGGCACAGCTAGTCCCTAATAAAAGTAGTTTGAAGAAAATAAAATGCAGCTATTCAATGTAGCTCAAACAATATAATAAGTTTGTACTGTACATACATAAAAACATATATATACACACAAGTTTGTCCGTCCGTTGTTTGTTGATGTTGGGTGAAAATTTGATTACATGGGCGGTCGCCGTGGAGTCACTAATTTGTGGGTTAGGGTTGTGCTGACGATGTCGATAAAATATTAATTTGTGTTTATTGAAGGCAGAATAGGCCGTTGCTTTGTAAATATTTTACCTATAGGAATTAAGTTGAGTTATATTTTTTTTTATTTTTAGGGTGTTTTTTTTTCAATTACGGCATCGCAAACTCTGTTCATATTGCCAGCGTAAAGTATAATTTTTGAGTCAATTCTTTGCTTCAACCTCTGCCGAGATGGCCGAGCGGGAAAGACCGAACTCTCCAGCAGGAAGATACCGAGTTCATACCCCGGCGCGCATCTCTGACAAAGAAATTTGCTCTGTGCGTATTTATCGCTGCTCCACTATGAAGGAAAACATTTAACGGTACGGACGCACGGAACGCTTTAGAATACAGGCGAAACATTCTTAATTGAGATATTCGTTCAGCTGCTTAGAGGATCGACTTTCAACCCATCAGTTCTAGAACTTATTTTACTAAACGTCCCGGAAAACTAAGTCCAAGCTCGACGGCGGCGTCATGAGCTGTTTGCGGTGCCAAGATGTCGACTCCTGCTCGTAAAAGAGTCTCCTCTGAGGGGCCACTCTGTAAGCATCCGTCCGTAAGTTCTAACATTTTCGGAATCATTTTTAGCATACTCAGATCGCTTCTTTTTCATGAATTAATAAGATAAGCGTTGTCATTGATGACATTAAGCTATTGAATGAATAATATTGCTAGAATTTCTTCAATCTAATCCAAAAATAAGGCCCGAAAATTCACTTAGTTTCGGATACGGGCTTACAGAGTGGGCCCTCTGATACGAGCGCTCACCTTGCTCAATGGCTTGGTGGCATGGGATCAGAGCGTCGACATATTTTACACACCACTTGCCGAACTCCGCAGCACGGTAGGCAAATATCTTACATTCCTTTAAAAACGATATGGACCTGTCTGTAATGTTTTTAAAGTGTATAATGAAATAAATAAATAAATAAATTTTGATTTAATTAATTACGATGTTAGCATCACCGTGCATGCCTGAGAGAGGCTCATAATTTCTCGAAGACATGATGTCTTGCAATCCGCACTTGGCTAGCTTAGTCGACTATAGCCTAAATCCCACTGACTTCCGAGGAGACCTGTACCCAGCAGTAGGACGCAAAAAAATAAATAAATAAATAACGTTTCACACATAGCCCCACAGTAGGGTAGATATCACAGGATATATCTGGGTGGGTACCATGAACACACACACAGACAGAAACAAAAACACCCAGCCCGAGAACAGAAATTTAAACTCATCATTGAAGTTTCTGCTTCGCCGGGAATCGAACCCGATACCCTTCGATTGGCAGTCCGGCATGGTAACCATTGCGCCACGCGGGTCGTCATAAGTTGCAGCTTGTAGGTATAGTACGGATTTATTCCATTAAACTGTCGATAACAAGCGGTACATCACTAATCGTCCAGCATCTGATTGGCCAGTGAACGTTGTCGGTCACGCGATGGTCAAATAAACAGGATTTGAGGGCTGATTGAGATATCAAACAATAACTCGCTAAAGTTTCTACAATTCGTTAATATAACATACGAGCACATAGGTTTATTTGTATCACCGTATCACCTTAAACGCTTTTGAAGCGCGCATTGCTCGGCGGCTAGCGTAGAACGCAAACGTTCTACGCAGCTAAGCCAAACGGGCGCGGTCGGTTGTGAGATGGGTGACCGCTAGTGACAAAAAATTTCATGCGCGTTTTCCGTGCTTCGGAGGGCACGTTAAGCCGTCGGTCCCTGTTGTTGTCGACAGATAACAGTCGTTAAACCTTGTCGGAGGCCTTATGGGCGGTTTGAAAACATCCGACAGCGGGTTGGCTACTAACCCGCATCTCCACCAACCCGCATTGGAGCAGCGTGGTGGAGTAAACTCCAGGCCTCCCCAATAAGGGGGAGAGACCCGTGCCCAGCAGTGGGACGCAAAAGGGTTGCAGCCAAGATAAAACTATTTAAGAAGAAGCGGTTAAAATCACATGAGAAAGTAATTTCAAGTTGTACTTGACTTAATAAGATCGTGTAGACTTATACTCCAGGGCCGTATTTATCACAAGAACTCAGAATTATTGATCAAAACTTGGAGGCACTCCAAGCTATGAAATGTTTACTAATCAACTTGGTATGTAGCAAAGCGAACTATGAAAAAATAAATTGTTCAAATTATGAAAATATTCGCGTGTCTTGACTATTGACAAGGCTGGCTTCTTTGGAGTTGTGTGTAGATTTAATATACTAACACTAACAAACATGTACATTATAGAAGCATGTTATTTTGTAAGACATCACAAAAAATCTTTAAAACGGCTGAACAAGTTTACGCTCGCAATACTAGACGTCCTCAGCGACTCGTCTATGAAGAACCGCCGCGTACATCCCTGTTCCATAAAAATTCATATAGTATGTCTGTACAAATTTATAACAAATTTATAAGATGAAAGATGTTGATGAAATTTTTTACTTGAATTTAATTTTTATAATATTAAGGAATACTTTAATTATAATTTTAATTAAAATTTTATGTTTAGTAATAATTATTTGCATGCTATTTGACTGTAGCTGAATATGAAACCTGTCACTTGACATAACATCTAATTTAAATATATTCAAAGCAAATAAATGATTATGATTATGATGTGACGAACCATGTGGCGCAATGGTTACCACGCCGGACTGACGATCGGAGAGTTCCGGGTTCGATTCCCGGCGCAGAAATTTTAATGATGTGTTTGAAATTTCTATTCTCGGTCTGGGTGTTTGTGTTTATGTCCTTGTCCATGGCACCCACGACACAGGGGTATACATTACTGGACTATGAGAGTGGCCTGCATGCCTGTCTGCTACTCTAGAGCTAGTTTGGCTGTTGGTCACTGGCGTAGGCTTCTTTTTACCACCTTTTTTATGTCCCACTGCTGGGCACAGGTCTCCTCTCACAAGCGAGAGGGATTTAGGCCATAGTCCACCACGCTGGTCAAGTGTGGATTGGTGGACGTCATACTTTCGAGAAATTATAAATTTCTTTCAGGCATGCACGGCGATGGAAAACATCGTAATCAGTGAAATATCACGATATTTTCCATCACCGTGGAGCAGCGATAAATGCGAACATAATATTTTTTTTGTCAGAGGTGCCGTTGATGATTTGAACCCGGTATCGGTCGCGTCGGAGACCGCGGCTTATTACCACTCAGCCATCGCTACTCTCAGGCTTCTTTTAACCTCATAAAAATCTCATTCCTTTGAGAAAATTCCTCTCAGTGGTGCAGAAGATGCAGGAAAAAGCTGATAACAAAAAACCAGCCAAGTGCGAGTCGGACTCGCGCACCGAGGGTTCCGTAAAATATTTTTGATATATGATGTAACCAAAAATTTACGGTTTCCGCAATTTTTCCTTTATGTGTGCTATAAGACGTTGCTTCGTACCAAATTTCAAGATTCTGAGTTCACGGGAAGTACCCTGTAGGTTTGGATTCCCTTGCGACTGTCGAAAATTTGCGGTGATTTGCGGCATAAACGGCTGTATCTTTTGATTGCGCTGACTTACAAGTCTGATTTTTTCACAGCTCCAAGGAACAGTAGACCTGAGTATTTGATATATATTCCAGCTTGATACTTCCACGCGTTCCCGAGGAAAAGGGTCTTGACAGACAGACGGATGGACAACAAAGTAATCTTATAAGGGTTCCGTTTTTTCCTTTCGAGGTACGGAACCCTAAAAAGTCTGATAAATTCATTACCCTCTTTTGAGGCAGTTAAAAAGGGGTACCGACATTCAAAGCTGCACAATATTATTATGGATATATTTATTAGTGTACACACAGACATCTTGACTCCAACGTCCCATTTATCATAAGAAGCTGCTTAAAATGAAAACTTGGAAACACTCCAAGAAGTTTTTCGTTCGTGTCTTAAAACTTTATTTGTTGGCCGCCACGTAAAGGGAGAGCTTCACTTTAAATTTTGAGTTTGACTTTAATATTCCGCAGAAATGTTAATGTAACAACAGAACCTTTGCCTATTGCTACTACTTTTGACGTGACAACGTCTGATAATTCGATGGAGCATGCTGCATGCACGAAAAAACATGACTCATGCGGCGTTACCTCGCTCTGAGGCGTTCCATTTAAGGCTTGAAGTGCAAGCGAGAGCGCGGAACGAGCGACAAAGAGGCACAATTGGCCTCCGCGTTCGGCAGCGTTTGACATCTGTCTCTCTCCTACTTGAGTGAGCGATGCGTCCGCGTGGACAGCTGCTATACAATAATACATTTACATGTATTTGTCATATGAAGTGCAGTGAAAAGTGAATGTGGTCTCAATTGTTTATAGCAACAAGTATTTTCTTATGACGTTGTCACGTTCAACTATCGTCAGTAAACCGACTTTGCAGACAACCGATTTTTTGAAATATTTTTAGAGTCTTACCCGGGTATAGGGATAAAACGGAACCCTTTTACTTGGATCTATCTGTGACCCTTTTTGTATCCCCTGGGTCGCCGTTAGCATCGGAATGTGCAGGGGAGCACATCTGCTCACCCGAAGATGGGCCCGTTCTGGGGCGTCGCGAGTGGAGGACACCGGTGCGTTCCACTGGAGATCCCGGAGTCCTTCCCAAGCGCAGAGGCAGCTACCGAGGGATTTTAGTGCGGTCAAATCCCACATAACCCGGTATCCTCTCCCAAAGTGCCGGGTACCTTTAAAAGGTTTTCCCCCCGATACCAAAAAAAAGTATTGGTGAGGTCTTGAGCATATTGCACCACATTGCACCTAGAATGCGGGTTAATTGGCCAACCCTCCGGGCTGTCGGATGTTTTCAAACCACCATAAGCCCTCCGATAATGTTTGGCCGCAACCCTTTTTGCGTCCCACTGCTGGGCACGGGTCTCTCCTCATTATTGGGAAGGCCTGGAGCTTACTCCACCACGCTGCTCCAATGCGGGTTGGTGGAGATGTGGGTTGGTGGCCAACCCGCTGTCGGATATTTTCAAACCTCCGACAAGGTTTAACGACTGTTATCTATCGACAACAAGACCGACTGCTTAACGTGCCCTCCGAAGCACGGAATCGCGCATGATTTTTTTTTGCCACTAGCGGTCACCCATCTCACACCTGACCGCGCCCGTTTGGCTTAGTTGCATAGATCGTTTGCGTTCTACGCTAACCGCCGGGCCATGCGCGCTTCCGACAAAGTTTAACGACTGTTATCCACTATAACACCCGGGATAGACGGCTCAACGTGCCCTCCCAAGCACGGAATCGCACATAAAATGATTCCCACTAGCGATCTCACATCTCACACTTACCTGCGTGGATCACTTGCGTTCTATTATTAGTTAAGTTTTAATTATTGTAATATTTGCATACCTCATGAAGGTAAATATGGCGAACCAAAAATATAAAAACACCTTTTGTAAACACCCGTATTTGTGCAAATAAAAGGTATTTGTCTTTGTCTTTGTCTCTGTCTCTGTCTTTGTCTCTGTCTCTGTCTCTGTCTCTGTCTCTGTCTCTGTCTCTGTGTCTGTTATTGTATCTGTCTCTGTCTTTGTCTTTGTCTACGCAAGCCGCCGGGCTATGTGCGCTTCATCTATCTATCTTTCGATCTAGGTATATCACTATGTTTACATGCACTATGACTCTTGAGACATATCGGCAGAAGACGTTGGATCGCTGCCAACTTCTGATGCACGCCGACCTATCTTGGAGTACATAAAAATGTTGTGTTATGAGGACTTGTGTCATATTCTGTAGATTGAAGACTTAATAGATGAAAAAAAAAACATACATTTCATAGTTTATTCATAGTACAATTATTTATATTTCATAGTAAAAATAACGCTTCATACTCATAGCCCCACAGTAAGAAAGAAAGAAAAAATATTTATTTCATATTAGGAATACAAAATATTCGCTTAATGAATGTCATTTTTTCCCGGTCATCGCCTTTAATACATACATACATACATAATGATATATTTGAGATAACAGAATGGCTATGGGTTGATAATGGTCACACGTGACAGCGGATCGTGTGAGACACCATCAACCCTCTTCCACCTGCTCACAGATGCGAGTAATTACTAAAACTAATACAATCTATGAAGAAAATAGCCTTGTGTGAGCGAGATTCATTCCCACGCTCCTTTAAGGTAGACATACCCTGTGTCGCGGGTACCATTGACACACACAAAGACAGAAACACAAACACCCAGACCGAGAACAGAAATTTAAACTCATCATTCAAATTTCTGTTTCGCCGGGAATCGAACCCGGGACCCCTCAGTTGGTAGTCCGGCATGATAACCATTGGGGAGGCCTGGAGGTTACTCCACCACGCTGCTCCAATGCGGGTTGGTGGAGATGCGAGTTAGTGGCCAACCCGCTGTCGGATGTTTTCAAACCGCCCATAAGGCCTCCGACAAGGTTTCTATCGATAACAACCGGGACTGACGCCTTAACGTGCCCTCCGAAACACGGCAACGCACATGAAATTTTTGCCACAAGCGGTCACCAATCTCACACCTGACCGCGCCCGTTTGGCTTAACTGCGTAGATCGCTTGCCATCTAAGCAATGTTTTAAATACTTGATATAAACCAATTTTACAAGTATAGACAGTCAAGCCGTCATTAGCTGTCACCCCTCCGTCTTACGAATTTTCGATCAGGCCACGTGTCCTGACGCGAGTTTAACATTTTTACCCATCCCAAAAAAAGTGCACAATGCCGCTAAAGAAGTTTTCACTTCAATAAAAATATATTATACTTTTTATATACACCGTGTCCCTTAAGACCTATTGGCAGAGTAAGATTCTGGAGCGAATGGAGCGATGCCAACTTTTGATGTTAACCAATCTTGGAGTGCGCATGTTGTGATGAGTTGAGATGAGGTCAGTAAAAAGCAGCTTATTATCTACAACTAGCGGCCGGCCGAAACTTTGTCCGCGTGGACTTCGACATTAGTCATAGCATGATGTTATATAGCCTAGAGCCTTCCCCGATAAATGGACTATCCAACACAAAATAGTATATTTCATTACAAGTGCGGAAAGGCTGTCATTGCAAGGAGTTCCGACAAATGTCTACCCGAGCCGAGGCGTAGGAAATCGATAGCTTCGATTTCAGAGGATAAAAGTCAAACACGTTCACTGGTTTTCTCATGGTTTTTTATACTTAAAAAAATTCCTATAGAAACTCATTCCTATCAAAAACCTTTAATATCGTGTGAGTGATAGATGAGAGCAGCAAGGCGGGCCGACGGCAGTGGCAACGTAGCAACCCCCGCTTTCCTTAGGTATGTACATGGGGCGGCGGAAATAAAGTGGCCTACATTCATAAAAAATATAAATCCGGCACTGGGTAGGTGGTAGAACTATTATCGTTCGCCAGGGGAAGTACCACCACTGCACCCACTTCTGCCGTGAACCAATTCTATTGTGTTTTGGTGGAAAGGTGCAGTTGCCGGCCACACTTACATGAAGCGACCACTAGTCTCCGGAGTAGCAGCGCAACTGCATCCGACCTCAGACAAGACTTACCTATGCTTGCTTGAGGTTGTATGTAGATGTCCATGGGCTGCAGCGACCACTTAACACCACATGGTCTGCATGCTCGTCTGCTACTCCATTCAAATATATGTTTTTTATTACAAGTACATAATATTTTTAACATGCTCTGTGACCCTTAAGAACTATTGGCAGATGAAGATTCTGGAGCGATGCCAACTTTTGATGTCAACCAATCTTACAGTATGTATGTTGTGATGGAACGAGGAGTTGGCGTAGTAAAGTTGCTTATATGACTTAATGCATTATAAAGAAATGGAATGATTGTCGTTTTGTCCTAGAAATCTTAGTGGATATTGGACATAGTTTCGTCTGTTCATTATCTATACTAATTATAAAGAGGAAAGATTTGTATGTTTGTATGTTTGTAATGAATAAACTCAAAAACTACTGTTCCGATTTCAAAAATTATTTCACCATTAGAAAGCTACATTCACCCTGAGTAACATAGGCTACTTTTTACCGCGGGAAAATGATTCATTCCTACGTGAAAACGGGTAATAGGGTCAACGCGGGTGAAACAACTGGCTAAACGCCTATGATTTTAATATAGCAATGAAGCCTGGAATAGCACATAGGCTATTTTTATCCTACGGAGGCCCATTAAACGGATCAACGCGGGCGAAGCCGCTGGCGGTAGTTTAGTTTATTTATAACTATAGAATTGTAGAATATTAAAAAATTACGTTTCAATTTCAAAATACATATTTTTGTATAAAGCTTTAAATTTTCTTGAAGAATCCCATGTTATAGCAATTCAAAAATATACCACATTTCTAACAAATTTTTCTCGGTACAAAAGTAACATCAGAAAACAAAACATATCCACAAAATGGAACAAATCAGCAAAACGTTTCTGCTGACGCTACCCGGCAACCGTCATGTCAGAAACACGCCCATTACTCGCGTCATTCCGGTCATTGGTGAAATGTTAACGTCAACATCGTTCGGGTTGGGCTGTTTTAGCCCGAAACTGTTATTGGGAGTTTTGATACTGTTGTTAGTACTCGTATGCTAAATAAATAAATAAATAACGCTTCACACTCATAGCCCCACAGTATGGTAGATATACCCTGTGTCGTGGGTACCATGGACACACACAAAGACAGAAACACAAACACCCAGACTGAGAACAGAAAAAACTCATTCAAATTTCTGTTTCGTCGGGAATCAAAACTAGAACCCTTCGATTGGCAGTCCGGCATGGTAACCATTGCGCCACGCAGTTCGTTACTTATGAAAGCAGTTGGAATAGTTTTATTGTATACAAAATACAAAAATCATTTGTCTTATAAATAACAATACAAGTAATCCGTGGCAGAGTCCACCTATTAAGCAAATGCTTGTAACAGGCGGCCCCGCTCATTCGTTTCTTAAAAATAAAATACTGCTGTATCAATACATTCCATGCGTTTTCTTAGTGTACGAGTATGTATTTGTATGTGTATTTGTGAGTCTACGTTTTATTTTAATATTTTATGTCGTTATAGCTTTGGAATTTTCGTCGTTATAAAACCAACTGAGTGTGGTTTTCTTGCCATATAAATCTTTTATTATTTAAAATTTTAAAAGATTCTTCAAACGTAACTTATCCTAACTTCGCTTTTTTATATGATAAGCTACCATCAAAATATATACAAATAAATAAAATTGAAGTGACGGTTTGTAATATTAAAATCATCTCTTTTTACTAGATGCATATGAATCATTGTACTGTACATATACTAAAATATCATTTTTGTATAGTTTTTCATTACAATTATTGTCTGTCTGTCAGTTTGTTCTGGCTAATCTCTGAAACGGCTGGATCGATTTTGACGGGACTTTCACTGGCAGGTAGCTGATGTAATAAAAAGTAACTTAGGCTTCTTTTATTTTAGAAATATTCTAAAACTAAATTACACGCGGATGAAGTCGCGGGCGGCTGCTAGTACAAAATAAAAATATGACTAACAAAATGGAACAAATCAACAAAACGTTTATGCTGACGCTACCCGGCAACCGTCATGTCAGAAACACGCCCATTACTCGCGTCACGCCGGTCATTCGTGCGATGTTGACGAGAACATTTCACGTCAAAATTGCTTGGGTTGGGCTATTTTAACCCCAAACTGTAATTAGGAACTAGGTTCTGTTCAGAAAGAGCAAAGGCATAGCCGTTTTGTAAACGAATTACGACCGTAATAAAATAAAAATTTGCGCAGATAATATATAAGATGTGTAAGTACATGAAAAGAGTATTGTCATAAAATTGAATTTTTGAAGCGGAATGATTTGGGATAGATGGGATAGATGAAGGGTTCGCCCGTGAAGGCCACTCCTCTGACGGGTGTCATACTTGTCAGTACCTGTGATGCTCTAAGTCAAACATACATTACGCATTTATAATTTTAGTATAGATACCATTCCCAGTCTGAACCAGACCTTATTGCCATCAAATAGCGCATAGCTATAACGGGACAACAGACAGTGCGTGTGTACTCTAATTGTGTGACATATTTAGGATACACTGTCACATTTTACTAATAAGGTGAACAAACGTGGTTCCGACTACGGGTCGAGTAGCGTCAGCAAAAAAATGTTTTACGTAAATCACAAAAAAAAATCTTGTGTTACAGAATATATGTGAGATGCATAACATATTACTTGCGATAAAACATGATCCCTTTAATCAGGTAGCGATAGCAAAAAAGTAACAGTATAGACAGCAATAAAGTTCGGTACATAATAATAATAATACTCATAAATATGTAGTCTGGAAAGTCCCTGTTAATATGAAGTACGCCATCCATTCAGTCATGTAGCGATATTTTAGGCTATCTTTAGCAAATTAAAACTATATCTTTATTCTATCTTAATATATATAAACCTCGTGTCACAATGTTTGTCCTCGATGGACTCCTAAACCACTTAACCGATTATAATAAAATTCGCACACCATGTGCAGTTCGATCCAACTTGAGAGATAGGATAGCTTACATCTCAATTAATAGTCGCAATATTATTTTATTTCTGATATTTTAAGGCCGAACAACGTCTGCCGGATTCGCTCTGTTAGTAACTGTCAAACATTGATTTTGCGTCCAGAAGTTTGACATTGTCTGAATAACAAAACATCTGTCACTATTTGTTTTATATTTTTTATTTGGCAGTAACATAAAAACTCTTTGAGATGATAAAGAAACTAATCCTCTTTCAATATATTTAAGGCAGGACAACGTCTGCCTGGTTCACTAGTCTATTATAAATTAAAATTTGATAACTTTGACATATTATATTATTATTATTTGTACAGTCATTTGTTCTGTTAATTATGTCGAAAAACTTTTGTAATATTATACTATAATATTATAAATTCGAAAGTAACTCTGTCTGCCTATCTGTCTGTCTGTCTGCTACGCTTAAACTATTGAATTAATTTTAACGAAATTTGGAACACAGATGGAGTGGACCTTAGGAAAGGACATAGGATAGTTTTTTATCCTACGGGAACCTTTAAAACAGGTCCACGTGGGCGAAACCGCTGGCGGAAGGCTAGTATTGTATTTCTCAACCTTTTTTTATGTCCCACTGCTGGGCACAGGTCTCCTCTCACAAGTGAGAGGGATTTAGGCCATAGTCCACCACGCTAGCCAAGTGCGGATTGGTGGACGTCATGCTTTCGAGAAATTATGAATTTCTCTCAGGCATGCACGGCGATGGAGAACATCGTAATCAATTAAATCAAAACGATATTTTCCATCACCGTGGAGCAGCGATAAATGCGCACATTGCAAATTTCTTTGTCAGAGGTGCGCGCCGAGGATTTGAACCTGGGATCGGTCGATAGTATTGTATAACACAAATATTATGTACGCATGCTTACACAAATAAATAAATTCATTCATAACACAACGGGCCATATAGCGACAGCCAAATAAAACAGGTACACATAGAACGACATGACATGTGTATTTTGGACAGTCCCAGTCAAGCCATTTGCAGAAATTGTGATCCCTTTAGACATGTAGCGATAGCAAAAAAGAAACAACTATTCATGTAGCGCTAACAAAATAGAACAGTTTTGTCCGTATAGACCGTCATGTTTTTGATGGTCCCACTTACGTTATTTAAAAAATGCGATCCCGTTATTCATGTAGCGATAGCAAAAAAAATACATAGGTATAGACGCGCGTGTGTATTTTGGAAAGTCCCAGTTATGTCGTTTGCAAAACACGCGATCATTTTATTCAAGTAACGATGGCAAAAAAATATTTGTACGAAATCGTCAGCATCATAAAAGCCAAGTTCAAGTGTAACATAAATAAAAGTAAACTTATAATATTTTAAATGTGAAATTTTATTAGTTTGTTCGTTTGTTTGTTCTGTTTTTACATCGCAATGGTACCACAGTTTGGCCTGATTTTTATATGGAAATAGTTGGGGTGTCACATAGGCTTTTTACCCGGGGGAACGTCAAATCAAATCAAAATCAAATCAAAAATATTGAATTCATATTAGGAATACAAAATATTCGCTTAATGAATGTCATTATTTCCCGGTCATCGCCTTTAGGTGCCCGTTTGGGCTAGATGTTGAGCTGAGAGAAAAATAGCGGCGGAAAAAACTCCCAGCAGCACTCTTTTTAAAAAAAAGTACATTTATAATTGAAATAACAGAATGGCTATGGGTCCATAGTGGGCACACGTGACAGCTGATCGTATGAGACAATATAAACCCACTTCATTTGTATCATTCGAATAGCAGGCCTTATGACACTCCATACAAACCGCCCGCGCGGAATGTCTATTTCTTCTACATAAAAACGCAACGTGCTTACACGCACGGGCACCTCGGGATCCTCTCCACGCGCGGCGCCCAGAATGGGCCCATCTTCGGGACAGCAGATGTGCTCTCCCGCACCTTCCGATGCTTACGACGGCATGCGGCCACACACACACCATCGTTCATCCCACGGCTGCTGGCTGGACGGATTTAGCTCCCACTCTCACCACCCGCAGCCCCGGAAGCCCCCTTTTATTCGCCTCTTATGATCGGGCAAGGGATACCGTAGCTCTATTCTTAATCCCGAAGCTACAGAGACTTAGTACTCTGTGCCTATAGTAAAAATATGTCCACCCAATATGCATGTTATTCAGATAAAAACTATGTCGATATCGTAATTATGACAGTATAAGTTGAATTCTTCACTAAATTCAGTAAATTTCTGGATTGTTGGTTAATTTGTATTCCGAAATAAGTAATTAATAGAATCAGGCGTTACTTTGCGGAACTCCATTGTTATAAAGTTAGGTAAAAACTACTTTGTAACAATCCGCAACCAACGGATACACCACCATACGTTTTGATTGCAGATTGTTGCAAAATAGTTTTTACCTAAGTTTATATACGAAATATGTCACATATTTAGGAAACATACTACATTCCACTAATAAGGTAAATAAGCGTGATCCTAACAACGAGTCGTGTAACGACAGCAAAAATACAATCCTGTACTCATGTAGCGATAGCAAAAATTATAGTATCACACCAAAATTTCCTTGTAGAAGTGTATTTTGAGTGAAGTGAAGTGTATTTTGTTTTGCACTGTATTTTATGTTAATTTCTATTTTTCATTATCTTAATATATATAAACTACATGTCACGTGTTTGTCCGCGGTGGACTCCTAAACTACTTAACCGATTTTAATAAAATTTGCACACCGTGTGCAGTTTGATCCGACTTGAAAGATAGGATAGCTTACATCTCAATTTATAGTCGCAATATTAGGTATTTTATTTCTGATACTTTAAGGCAGGGCAACGTCTGCCGGGTAAGATAGTAATAAATATAAAATCCCGGGTTCAAATCCTCGGCGCGCACCTCTGACAAAGAAATTTGTAATGTGCGCATTTATCGCTGCTCCACGGCGATGGAAAATATCGTGATATTTAATTGATTACGATGTTCTCCATCGCCGTGCATGCCTGAGAGGAATTCATAATTTCTCGAAAGCATGACGTCCACCAATCCGCACTTGGCCAGCGTGGTGGACTATGGCCTGAATCCCTCTCACTTGTGAGAGGAGACCTGTGCCCAGCAGTGGGACATAAAAAAAGGTTGAAAAAAAATATATAATATACTGATAAATGTGGATTAATATAATTAACGACCCATGTGGCGCAATGGTTACTGGCGTACTGGGTTCGATTCCCGTCGAAGTCGACATTGAAACGATGAGTTTCAGTTTCTGTTCTTGGTCTAAGTGTTCATGTCTGTCTGTGTGTCCATGGTACCCACGACACAGGGTATCTACCCTACTGTAGGTCTATGAGTGTAAACCGTTGTTATTTATTTCATAAATGTCATTTATCTCGCCATTTTCTACTGACGCTATCAACCGCACCCGTAACATTACGCATTAAAAAGTACGTGTATACAGGGTGCTCCACATTAAGTTAAATTACTGAATACTTGCGGCCCTTAGGCGGCTTACTCGCGGGTAATTAAACTGAATATATGAAGTAAAAGCCCATTTTGTTCGGAAACGTGTAATAACATTTCAAACCAAAACATAAAATCCATATTCATACTTACATAGTAATTACTACAAACGCGAAAGAAACCTGTCTGTGTGTTGCTACTGAACCAATTTAAATGAAATTTAGTACACAAATAACCTCTCTATTTGTGTACTAAATTTCATTTAAATTGGTTCAGGGTTTTGGGCTGACAAGGATAGTTTTTATCGCGAAAAATAGGCTTAACGGGGTTGAAAAAAGGGATGAATATTTTTATGAAGTGTCGTTTTCGTGGGTCTTCAATATATCGTATATGTATAGTAATATGTTGTAACGGTGATTCGGAAAACTCTATGACGCTATCGAATAATCTGTAAGCAGACAACTAAGCAGCGACGGCCGAGCGGGAAAGGCCGCGGTCTCTTACACGTAGATATCGAGTTCAAACCCCGGCGCGAAAATATTGCTTTTAATTAATTACTGTAACACCATAAACATATACAAGTCCTACAAAACTGAATACTATGGTAATGCAGTAGTTACTAATCCACTCCAGAGATGGCGCTGTACTCAAACCTGAATGACGCTGACGAGAGTACGCTTTCATTTGCTTAAGTAGGCTTCTAGGGCCTGATACAACTCCCTGTAGCTTCGAGACTAAGAATAGAGCTACGGTATCCCCTGCCTGATCGTAAGAAGCGACTAAAAGGAGGCTTAATCCATCCAGCCAGCAGCTCCGGGAAGGACGGCGGTGTGTGCGTGGCCGCATGCCGCCGTAAGCATCGGAAGGTACAGGAGAGCACATCTGCTCTCCAGAAGGTGGGCCCAATCCGGGCGCCACGCGTGGAGGACACCGGTGCATTCCATTGGAGATCCCGGAGTCCTCCCCAAGCGCAGAGGCAGGCCACTGAGGGGGTTTTAGTGCGGTCAAATCCCGCATAACCGGTATCCTCTTCCAAGGTGTCGGGTACCTTTTGAAGGTTCCCACCCCGTCACAAAAAAAAACGCCTGATACAACGCATGCTATATATACGCGTTCACCCTTGTATGTTCTAGTATCGTTGATATTACCTATCTACCTCTCGTTGGGATATATTGGTTTAGTAGTGCCTCATACAAGTCATTGTATTGAGTTGAGGTTGCTTTCAATTAATCCTTCAGTGTACCGGCCGTTTACTTTCCGAACAGCACCCCCTTCTCCACCTCCACGTTATTACGATGTTTTCCATCACCTAGCCTGATAGAAACTCATCATTTTTAAAGGCATGATGTCCACCAATCCGCATTTTGCCAGTGTAGCATAGTGGCTGCAACCCTTTTTGCGTCCCACTGCTGGGCACGGGTCTCTTCCCCTTAGTCGGGAGGCCTGGAGCTTACTCCACCACGCTGCTCCAATGCAGGTTGGTGGAGATGCGGGTTAGTGGCCAACACGCTGTCGGATGTTTTAAACTGCTCATAAGGCCTGCGACAAGGTTTAACGACTGTTATCTATCGAAAACAAACGGGACCGACGGCTTTACGTGCCCTCCGAAGCACGGAAACGCGCATGAATATTTTTGCCACTAGCGGTCACCCATCTCACACCTGACCGCGCGCGTTTGGCTTAGTTGCATAGATCGTTTGCGTTCTATGCTAACCGCCGAGCCATACGCGCTTCATAGCATAGAGGACTATGGCCTATCTATCAGCCTTTTAAAGTCCACTGCTGGACAAGGCCTCCCCTAATGTTCGCCACTCCGTCCGGTCCCGCGCCCTCAGAATCCAGCGGTTTCCCGCTATCTCCTTCCAATTTTGGACTTTGGCCTAAATCCCTCTAACTTACTTTACTTTACTATGGTGAGTGCTCCGAGGAACTCTTCAAATTGATGCCTACATCACCATTCCATGATTATACCACCAGACGAAGGTTAAAGTTCCACCGGCACCAACTGGACTCGTGGCGGTCCTCCACAGGCCGCTTTGCACTCTCCTTTTTACCACGGACGTGTAGGTTATGGGACAACCTTCCAGCTGAGGACTATAACATGGGGTTCTTCAAGAAAGCTGTAAAAAAAGCTCTCCAAAGCCGACAATGCTCGGGAGGCTCCCCTGGGGTTGCCCGTGTCCATAGGCGACGGTGATCGCTTAACACCACGCGGCCGGCAGACGGGACGGCAGACGGATTGTTAAGTTTATTTATAAAAATAAAATAAAAAACTTCTGAGTGAAGACCGGTATTAATTTAACCTTTTGCTGCTGTCGCAACTAAGCGCACCCCGAACGTGTATACAGGGTGCTCCACATTAAGTTAAATTACTGAATTCTTGTGCCCCTTAGGCGGCTTACTCGCGGGTAATTAAACTCAAGATATGAAGTAAGCGCTTTTATTACATTTTGGTTTGAAACATGTATTAAGGTGCGTACACATTATATAACATAACATGTTTTAAAACTATGTTATAATACATGTTTCAATAATGTGGAGACAGAATGTTATTAAACATGGTTATTTAACATGTTATATTTGTGGTGCGCAGGGCATTGTGTATAGGAACGACTAACGAAAATGTTATACAACATTGTTATTCTAATGTGTACAGTATTGTTATATGTTGCAAAGTTGAAAAACAATGTCAGATAATGTGGACGTGTTATAAAACACAAGTTACAACATGTTATTTAATCTGTACGCACCTTTATCCTACTAATGTAATAAACGCGAAAGTTTGTAAGTATGGATGTTTGTAACTCTTTCACGTAAAAACTACTGCATGGATTTTAATGAAACTTTACAATAATATAGCTTATACATCAGAATAACACAGAGGCTACAATTTATAAAGATATTGTGTGAAATTGTCCAAAATATGACGGCAAGTGTTATGTAAGTAGGAATAAATCTACCATCTGCGAGCTATTATGGCGTGCATTTCATTTCATTCATTTCGTTCATTTCATTCATTTCATTCATTCATTCTCGTAGATATAACTCAAAAATACACTGAGAAAATGAAAATAAAACAAGAGCACAACTTGTCCTTTCAGACTTCCCGCCAAAACTCCATGTGGTTAGTTATATACACCATATTTTATGTTATTATGACAATCACCAAGGATAACAGAGCAGTGCTTACTTTCATTACAGTATACATTAGTATAAATACACTATAAAATAGGCACTACAAATTAGTATAGCCACTAACTCAATTCACCCGAGCGAAACCGGGCCAGATGATTAATTGTTAAAAATGATGTAAAAGTAACACAAGCAATAAAGAAACTGGCTTTGGAATAAGATATCATTAACACAAAGTAAAGAGTACTTAACCCTCACGCTGCGAACGAGAAAAGCCTCTTACAATTAATTGATACCCCACGGTGACACTCCTCGTAGAGTTAGCACTCTGGTAAGACTTTGTGGAGAATCAAGTTTTATTTTTTAGTGGCTGCAAACCTTATTGCGTCCCACTGCTGGTCACGGGTCTCTCCCCATTAAAGTGGAGGCATGGAGCTTACTCCACCACGCTGCTCCAATGCGGGTTGGTGGAGATGCGGGTTAGTGGCCAACCCGCTGTCGGATGTTTTCAAACCGCCCATAAGGCCTAAGACAAGGTTTAAGACCGCGCTCGTTCGGCTTAGCTGCATAGAGTGGCATAGACCGCTTGTGTTCTACGCTAACCGCCGAGCCATGCGCGCTTCTTATTCTTTAGTAAGTATCAATAACTTCTAATGATTATGAATATCAAGTTACATAGATTTGCTCAAAATTGATGGATATCCGGTTATTTTAGTGAAAATCTGTTACTGAACAAAACTTATTAGATGGTGTTTTTATCGGAGTTTATGTAGCACGTATTTTTTTAATCCGACATAAACATATAACATAAAACATTTAAACTCGCAATATTTGTCTATCTATATATTAATATTTCTTTATCTACATATTAATATTTCTTTTTTTCTAATTAATAATCCTTTAAATTAAGTAAATATTTTCTGGCCTACCGTAACTTCTAGGCATCACCCAGGGTTGACGGGCAGAGAATGCCATTAGGCATTAAGTCTTACCCTGTAACCCTTATACTTTAAGGAGCTACAAATAATAAATAAATAAATAAATAAAATTTGTTTCGTTATCTACTCATATACAAACTTTGGAGTAATATATCATTAACAGCAAAGCAACGGATACTTAACCCTCACGCTACGAACGAGAAAAGCCTCTTACAATTATTTGATACCCCACGGTGACACTTCTTCAATACAAAAGAGAGTTAATGAGATTGTGTTAATGTTGAGAGTTAGTACATTTTTTGACAGAAACACAAACACCCAGACCGAGATCAGAAATTTAACTCGTCATTCAAATTTCTGCTTCGCCGGGAATCGAACTCAGGACCATCCGATCGGCAGTCCGGCATGGTAACCATTGCGCAACATGGGTCGTCTTTGTAGTTAGACTATTTGGAAGCTTAGGCTCTTACCGTAAAAAAATCTGCTAGACCGTCCACCAGACCTGTCAGTGTGGACATCCATGGCCTAAATTCCTTCCAATTCCGAGAGAAAGAAAGAAAAAATATTTATTTCATATTAGGAATACAAAATATTCGCTTAATGAATGTCATTTTTTCCTGGTCATCGCCTTTAAGTGCCCGTTTGGGCTAGATGTTGAGCTGAGAGAAAAAAGGCGGCGGAAAAAAACTCCCAGCAGTCTTTTAAAAAAAAGTACATAATAGTATATTTGAGATAACAGAATGGCTATGGGTTGATAATGGTCACACGTGACAGCTGATCGTGTGAGTGTCTAACCTGTGCTCTTGAAGCACGCATGGCCCGGCGGCGAGCGTAAAACGCAAGCAATCTATTTAATATCTAATCTAATAATCTAACTAAGCCAAACGGGCGCGATTGTTGAAGTGAAAACTTCTATCGGCGTTGTGCACTTTTTTTAGGATGGGTAAAAAAATTTAAACTCGCGTCAGGACACGTGGCCTGATCGAATATTCGTAAGACGGAGGGGTGACAGTTGATGGCTCGACTGTTTATACTTGTAAAATTCGTTTATATCAAGTATTTAAAATATGGACATTGAACAAAGTGCATCTATCTATTAATAAAAAAAGTAACGAAGAAATAGTGAAAGAAAATGAGTGAGTACTATATAAAAATACTAAATGAAACCCTACTGAAAATTCTAGATGAAAAATAATACTGATAATAAAAGCAATTCGTGCGAAATTATTCCCTAACTATTCCTAAGTCTCAAAAATGCACAACGTTAATGTTCAAGTTTTCACTTCTGCCGGCACTAACCTCATTATTGGGGAGGCCTAGAGCTTACTTCACCTACTGTGGTGCTATGCTATGAGTGTGAAGATATGTGATTCTGATTAGTCGTGTAGAATTCATAAAAATGCATAAAGCACTCGACGACATTTTCATTCGCTTTTTTAATTTCAAATGTGCCACTCTGCCATATTTAGGTACTTATTTATTCAGTCGTATATATGATTTAAGTTATATTTTAAGCACAGGCACGCATTTATGCATAGGCCTGGGTTCTCATACCTTATGAGAATTATACTTAATAGCTTTTAAAATTCAATAAAATATATGAAATGAAAGGAATTTTACTTACTACTCATTTTTTTAAATTTATTTGAGCACAATATATTTACAACACTTACAATGAACTGTATAAAAAACCACAATTTTCCGATATTCGTTGATCAAATTTCTCGAAATCTTTACAACATATGCCACAATTTTTCGATTGAAATCGTATATTCGTGTATAAAAATAAAATCAGTGTTTTTCAGGCGCCTACATAGTTTAGTGTGCACATCCGAACGCTAGTAGTAACCAAATTTACCCAATTATATATATAGATATATAAACCAAAACCCAATGCCAGGTAAAATTATGTGATTAGTAGTTGCAACAAAAGTGTAGTGAAGCTTAGTTAAAATTACCCTTGAACGGAATTTACCCTAGCGAGTGACATATTTTTGCCTTACCCTTTCGTTGTTTTGGGGTAGTTTGAGAAAAATGGCGGCTTAAAAAGTGCGGGTAGGAGAGTCAAAATGTTAACCATGTCGACGCTAATGATGCCAGCTGCAACCATGACCACGATGACCAACGCTGGGCCAATCCCGGTCGCAGCTGCTACAAAGTTGGAGCCGAAGCTACTCCAGCTGCCGCATCCAGCTCTTATGCCCCAGATCCAGCAGCAAGCACCTATCCATCATCACCAGCATCCACATAGCAAGCTTGGTAAGTCCAATTTTTATTATACTAGTTGACGGTCCGTGACTCCGTTTACTCTAATTTATAGATTCACTAAATAGATCCTGCTGAGGATCAAATTTACTATGACCAATTGAGAATGTTGTTTTCTGACATGAAGAATTTGTAACACCGTATTTTACACCACTGTTAACACTTACTTTTTGCTTTGGATTTCCAGATATAATAACATACTTGTATTACATTTAAATAATTGTAAATCACCATTGTTTGTCTTTAGTTTTTTTGTACTTGACGGACTGACTGACATTATAGTGACATCTGGCTTTGACGTTTGGCAAGTACAGGTAGTTGTTTTTTTTTTTTTTTGAAAAGGGTATCGGTACAGCAGTTATTTGGCCAACATTACTGGTAGTAAATTATTTTAGAATTAAAATTGAGATATCCTAGATTTTATGATAAATACTAACTGCTGTGTCAAATTAGGCCCATGTCCGTCACGAGAGTTGTTTTTCTTGAATGTCGGTAAAGTATTTTTTTTCAAATCATAGTTGCAATTGGACTTATGCGATACAGTGTTGCTTTATTATTTTTTTTGTTTTGTCTGTGAGCATGGTGCATTACGGTGCAAGAAGTGGGTTTCTCGAACTTTCGGCGTTCGCAAACGTATATAAGGACTGGAGGGGTAGGCCTCCGCCTTTTCTTTCTCCGGAGCCGGCGTCAAATAGAAGCAGAGTCGTCGCGTGTAGCCCGTGTTCTTAGACCACGTGCGCCCAATAGGCCCACCAAATAAACCTAACCTTTTTAAAAAAAAATGGTTCAAAACTTACCAACAAAGGTTGGGTTCTTCCAAAATAAATAAGGTGAGGGAGTTCGGCGAGGGTCAGGCGCTCGAACTCAACCCCAGGAAATGGCAGCTAAAAACAAAAGGAACGCACTTCTTAGCACCAAAAATACTGTGCACAGCACTAGGAAACACTTTTTAAAGAAAGAAGAACTACAACAAAAATCCATCAGATTCTCACCAGCTATACTGAAGAATAGCGCACGTGGTCTAAGAACACGGGCTACACGCGACGACTCTGCTTCTATTTGACGCCGGCTCCGGAGAAAGAAAAGGCGGAGGCCTACACACCCACACACCCTCACACACACCGGTGCACCCTAACATCTGGTGCACCCTGCTCACCGCTTATAGAGCCTAGCCGAGGTGGACTGTCACAGTGGCGTTCCCAACGTGTGGCCTGGAAAACAGTTGGTTCACTTGTACAACTTTGTTTGTTATTTTAAGTAAATTGTACTTGTTAACTTTTCAGGTTAATATTTCAATCAATATTGTAAATTGTAACTTTAACTTAATTTTTTGGTTTCCACATTGAATCTACTTTTTGTCAATTTGAATTTCAAATGTTATTTTAATTGTTAATTTTAAATTGTACTTTTGTCTTTTTGACACTCTGATTATTTAAATCTGTGAAGTATTCCTTTTAGAACGGAAACTTAATTTAATTAACAATTATTTTATATCTTTATTTTAAATATGGCAGGTTTAGGTTGCAACATTAAATTCCTAACTAAAGATGAAATTATTTATGAGCTGTCTATCCGGAAAATTTCAGTTTCTTCGGAGAGTCGTCTGGAGGAGCTCCGAAGGAAGCTTCGCTCAACTCTGAAGCTCACCCATGGAGGTACCCTTAACGTGTCTGGTGAGGAGGCCGACGGTGATGCAGGTGAAGAGTTGAAGGTAATTTCCGCAAAGGTTAGTGATTTAGCTTCGGTTTTGGCTTCGGACGAGACCCTAACGGAATCCACTCGTATGCGTTTGTTAGGGCGGTGCCGTTATTTGTTAAGAAGGTTGAACCGAATCTCAGACTCAAAGTATGAGGGGGAGACGAGTAAACTTAGGGATTCGTTGGTCAAAAGTGTTTCCATCTTAGATCCAGATAGCTCTAGTTCCGAATCAGAGGGGAGCTGTGGTAGTAAGAGAGAGGTAGTGCGCAGTATCCTCCATAAAATAGAACACAAGGTGAATTTAAATAGTTTAAACTTAAAATTTGATGGGCAAACTTGTGTTCGATCATTCATTAATAGATTAGAAGAGCTCAGAGTGGCTAGGGGCATTAAAGAAGAGGAGGCCCTTCATGGTTTTCCTGACTTACTGTCCGGTCCGGCTTTGTGCTGGTTCCGTGCCAATAAATCTAACTTTTCTAGTTTATCAAGCCTTTTGTCCGCTTTACGGAATGATTTTGATCTGCCTGACTATGACCATAGGTTATTGCAAGAGATACATTCTCGCACGCAAGCAAAGGGGGAATCCATTGCTGTCTATACCTCTATAATGTTAGGAATGATGTCCCAGCTCTCGGTTCCTTTGTCTGAGGAGGATAAACTCAGAATTATTCTGAGGAATGTCCGCCCCGAATATAGTAGAGAATTTATATTATTCGATGTAAAATCTATATCTCAGTTATTAGAACTTGGGAAAAAATGTGAATTAATAAGATACAGAATGGAAAGTTTTGTTGAACCTCCACCTGTAAAGAAATCTTTGGCTCCAGATTTTAATTTACCTTTTAAGGCTGAAACCACATCTAAGCCACCTAGACTCTCTCAGGTATCCTCTGTATCACGATCGGCAAACCATAAGTGTTTCCGTTGTGGGGAGACTGGGCACCCTACTAAGGAATGCACTCTTACTGGGGATATACTTTGTTATAAATGTGGAGAAAAAGGTGTGAGAGTTGTTAACTGCCCTAAGTGCTCCCATTCAAAAAACCTGAATAGGCCTGTCTCCGTGAATGCCATGGTTCCGGAGACACATTTAGCTCCTGATATTAATGTTAAATTATCTAAAGGGCATTCCACTAAGTCCGGCACACCAGTCTCTGCTTCCCCTGCTCGGCCTGAGTTGAAGCGAGCCAAGCCTAAGAGGCGCTCGACTCTGCCATGTAAGGTGTCGCAGCAACCGGAAGGGTCAGTAGTTGAACACAACCACTCAATAGAACCCTTATTCTCACCACCAGCTGAGGACTGTAGGCCATATTTGTCAGTTACCATCTTAGGACAAAAGGTGTGTGGTTTATTGGACTGTGGTGCTTCATGTTCTATTTTGGGTGACAATGTTCACAAGTTGTTTTTAAAATTAAAGGTTCCACTTTTAAACTTTGACCAGCCCAGAGTGCTGAGAGTAGCTAGTGGAAATGAACTAGTTTGTACATCTTATATGAACCTTCCGGTAGAATGCAATGGAATGGTGCAAGTAGTTACTTTCTATGTTCAGCCACAAATTAAATTGCCTATTCATTTTGGTATCAATTTTTGGAAAGCTTTTAATTTAGGTCCTGATATTTTATCCTGTTTACCTACATCCGATATTAATAGTTTTAATCTTAGTAATATTAAGGAAGATGGCTTAAGGAGCCTGGACTCCTTAACCGCTTCTCAAAAGGTTCAGTTAGAGCGAATCAGGACTTTGTTCAATAACATTAATACTGATGTTGTTGGTTTGGGTCTTACAAATTTAATTGAACATAATATTGATACTGGGTCAGCCCAACCAATTAAACAGAAGTACTATCGCCTTAGTCCGGAGAAACTTAAGCATTTAAACAGTGAGTTAGACCGAATGTTAAAACTCAAAATTGTTGAGCCTTCATCTTCGCCTTGGAATTCACCCGTTACTATGGTGCCTAAGTCCAATGGTGAGGTGAGACTTTGCCTTGATAGCAGGAAGGTCAACTCCGTTTCTAAATCTGATGCCTATCCATTACCTTATATTAATTACATATTGGACAACCTTCGGGACGCCAAATATTTGACGTCCCTGGACCTGAGTGCGGCATATCACCAGGTGCCTCTCTCTCCGTCTTCGAGGGAGAAGACGGCTTTTACAGTGCCAGGACGAGGGTTATACCAATATAAGGTGATGTGCTTTGGTCTCATGGGAGCCTCTGCAACCATGCAAAGGTTGATGGATAGCCTTTTTAGTGCAGAATTTGACAATAAAGTATTTTGTTATATTGATGACATAATTATTTGTACTAGTACCTTTGAGGAACATATAAATATTTTAAAACGGGTTTATGACAAACTTAAGTTTGCTAACCTCACCATCAACATGGAGAAATCTATGTTCTGTAGGAGTGAATTAAAATATTTGGGGTATGTTGTAGATTGCTTTGGTCTTAGGACTGATCCATCAAAAGTCGATGTGATCATGAATTTTCCCACTCCTACAGATGGGAAAGAGGTTAAGCGATTTTTAGGTATGGCAGGTTGGTATCGTAGATTTATAAAGGATTTTTCCAAAGTGGCTAGGCCCCTTTCCCGGCTTACTAGTAAGAAGGTGAAATTTGTCGCTGTTACAAGCCTGTTAATACAGCACGCCCCGGACTCATGGGAAATCCCAAGTTAGTTTCACAACCATGGGAAGCTATTTCTTGTGATATACTTGGACCTTTTCCTCCATCTTATTCTAGGAACCAATATTTATTTGTAGTTTCTGATTATTTTTCAAAATATGTTTTAATATTTCCTATGCGTACTGCTACTGCTAAAAATATTGTAAATATTCTTCATAAAAAGGTTTTCTTAGTGCATGGAGTTTGCAAATTTTTATACACTGATAACGGACCTCAATTCACTTCTAAGGAGTTTAGGGATCTTATCACTCAATTTGGAGTGCCTAATTTGTTTTATAATCCTCGCTATCACCCTCAGACAAACCAAACAGAGAGAGTGAACAGAGATATTGTTAGGGCTATTGCATCTTATGTGCGTTCTGATCATCGCAACTGGGACCAGAACATTCCTGAGATCCAGTGTGCCTTGAACACCTCTGTTCACGATAGCACCAAATTCTCAGCTTATTTTTTGAACCATGGTAGGGAGATAGTCTTGGATGGAGCTTTATATAATTTGAACACCCCGATAGATAGGCAAGCCGTACAAGTGGATTCCGACACCTTTCCGAAGGGATTGCCGAAGTTAAAGGAAATATTTGGCAAAGTTCATTCCCATCTTAAAAAGGCTCATGAACATAACGCCAAATACTATAACCTGCGGAAGCGACCAGTGGAGTTTCAGGAGGGGCAAATAATTTATAAAAGATGTTTTCCCCTATCCAGTGCTCCCAAGTACTTTTCTTCCAAATTGTCTCCGAAATTTGAAAAGTGTATAATTAGCAAGAAACTTTCTCCATTAGTTTATTCATTGAAGTCTTTGGATGGGAAATCTTTGGGTCAATTTCACATCAAAGATCTTGTGGACAGGAATAGGGAAGAGGAATCGGCGTAGAAGGTGGTAGCAGCTGTACTGAAGAGCATTGGGTCACTAGGTTAGGTTTTTGTGTCTGTGTTTGTCCTTCGCATAGTAAGTTCCCGTAGGCCTAGATGCATTGGTGGGCCTTCTGTCCACCAATGATGCTAAGGGACTTACTCATAGTTAGGTAGGGGTCAAGTTTTTTTTTTTTTTTTTCTTTTTTTTTAACAATGGATTAAATTTTCATTCATTTGGGCTTAACCTTGTCTTTGTATTTTGTCGGGTCGAAGTTTGTCGAAAAATTTTATTTCTTCAAAATAAAATTTTTCTTTCCAACGGGAGATGTACTGTAACACCGTATTTTACACCACTGTTAACACTTACTTTTTGCTTTGGATTTCCAGATATAATAACATACTTGTATTACATTTAAATAATTGTAAATCACCATTGTTTGTCTTTAGTTTTTTTGTACTTGACGGACTGACTGACATTATAGTGACATCTGGCTTTGACGTTTGGCAAGTACAGGTAGTTGTTTTTTTTTTTTTTTGAAAAGGGTATCGGTACAGCAGTTATTTGGCCAACATTACTGGTAGTAAATTATTTTAGAATTAAAATTGAGATATCCTAGATTTTATGATAAATACTAACTGCTGTGTCAAATTAGGCCCATGTCCGTCACGAGAGTTGTTTTTCTTGAATGTCGGTAAAGTATTTTTTTTCAAATCATAGTTGCAATTGGACTTATGCGATACAGTGTTGCTTTATTATTTTTTTTGTTTTGTCTGTGAGCATGGTGCATTACGGTGCAAGAAGTGGGTTTCTCGAACTTTCGGCGTTCGCAAACGTATATAAGGACTGGAGGGGTAGGCCTCCGCCTTTTCTTTCTCCGGAGCCGGCGTCAAATAGAAGCAGAGTCGTCGCGTGTAGCCCGTGTTCTTAGACCACGTGCGCTATTCTTCAGTATAGCTGGTGAGAATCTGATGGATTTTTGTTGTAGTTCTTCTTTCTTTAAAAAGTGTTTCCTAGTGCTGTGCACAGTATTTTTGGTGCTAAGAAGTGCGTTCCTTTTGTTTTTAGCTGCCATTTCCTGGGGTTGAGTTCGAGCGCCTGACCCTCGCCGAACTCCCTCACCTTATTTATTTTGGAAGAACCCAACCTTTGTTGGTAAGTTTTGAACCATTTTTTTTTAAAAAGGTTAGGTTTATTTGGTGGGCCTATTGTCAAACACAAAGGTTAACCACGTGTTCCTTTGTGTTCCAGGGTTCTTCGTTTCTTGGTTCTTCTTCTTCTCTTTTACTTCACGAGACGTCCACTCCATCAACCCCATTCTACATCCACGTGGTAGTAATCATCGCGTTGGAATCTTCCTGAGGGTTGAATTGGTTGAACCGTCTTGGAGACCTCAACCCCATCCGGAGCGTGACGCCCTGTGGGTGTTGGTATCTGCGGTCTCCATTTAGAAAACTTATGCTGCCTCTCCAAGGATTGTTCCGGGTTCCTTGAAGGAGGGAAGTAGGAGTATATTTTTTTTAACTTCAGTTTCCTTTTATCTTAAATTATTTCACCTTTTATCTATATAAAGGGAACAACAAATAAGGAGAAAACTGTTAAACTTAAGACTTATTTCTTAGGTATTTTACCTGTATTAGGTAATAAGAACCTCTTATGTACTTTTATTTAAGTGAAATTAGATATAATAATTTGAACCAACTGTTTGATTGTGATAGTGTGGTAAGGCGCCCAACAATTTAATTACCCTTTGAAGAATTGATAATAAATAGTCCATTTTTTTATTGTTCTGTGTAGTTTTTTTTTAACCACACCGTCCTCCAGGCCTACACACCCACACACCCTCACACACACCGGTGCACCCTAACATCTGGTGCACCCTGCTCACCGCTTATAGAGCCTAGCCGAGGTGGACTGTCACAAATTTAATTGAATATCAGAAATGTTGACCAGAGTTGTTTTTTACCCGACTGCGTCAGAAGGATGGTAATGTTTTTCAAGAGTATGTATGTATAATTGTTTGGCACGTTCTGCAGCCTGAACGGCTTGATGGATTTAAGCTTGATAGGTGTCGTTAGATTCGTATGTACTGTGAAAGTGACACTG
This sequence comes from Pyrgus malvae, assembly GCA_911387765.1. NCBI lineage: Eukaryota > Metazoa > Arthropoda > Insecta > Lepidoptera > Hesperiidae > Pyrgus > Pyrgus malvae. The sequence continues at coordinate 1,678,511 of OU426976.1, read as the reverse complement.
AGTATATCAAAATAAATAAAGCGGAATCGGGTCCTTAGCAAAATGATGTACCTTTCGTTCAGAATCAATGTGCACCGACTCCAAAATAGTTTTAAGAGTCATTACCACTAGCAAGTAAATGTGTCATAAGTGCCATCGGGTATAACGACTTCTTTAAGGGTTTTTACATTTCCAAATTATACAGAACAGACGGGCTGAGTTAATCGATCACCTTCGACTATGGACACCCAACTATGGCAACCCCAGAAGAGCCACCGAGCATTGCCGGCTTTGAAGGAGACTTTTTTTGGAAGCTTTTTTACAGTTTTCTTGAAGAACTCTATGTCATAATCCACTGGACATTTTTGGCCACCTGCTTTATATGTATATAATGGTCAAGCCCCACTATGTATTTTAGCATCAGCGATCTGCGATTTTGTGTGTGCACATATGCTGTATCGCGCTTTGGCAACTTGGTCGCGACATCAGAATTACGTTTAAGGAACTTTAAGTGAAGACGTGAAGTGCTACGAAGTGTTATTTATAATGTATGTATGGGTACCACGTTTGTGTTTCTATACACGATCATATTGTCACTGTATTTATCACCGCACAGTAAATAAATAAATATCTTTGGACAATTCACACAACACCATCTGATTCCAAACTAAGCAGAGCTTGTACTAAGGTAATCAGAAAGCTAAATATAAACATACTTATATAATTCTGAATTCGTACTTAAATAGACGAATGAACACCCAGACGCAGAACAAATAGTCATGTATGACACAAATATTTGTCCTGGGTGGGAATCGAAACTACGACCTGACGCCACGCAGGCTGTCATTCGTTCAACAGTGAGTCCAACAAGTTCATCGATTGTCATGATACATAATATATTTACGAACATTTTCTTTAATCCTATAAAACCTCGCAAGCAATCAGAAAGCTTAACACGACTAAACTTAAAAAGTAACCAACTGTGAGTCGAACTTGCCCATGAAGGGTTCCGTAGTGAGTATTGATTAATGAAATATGAATGACAAAAATATATTTAGGGTTTATGAAAATGTGCTATAATATATCTCAAAATTAACGAACTATATCTCATCCAAACTAACAGACATTAAAATTTTACACGTATAAATTTAGCATAAAAAATTTGCTGTATGTGCCGCTGTAATCTCCTTAAACTTTTTCTTTTATTTTGATATAAAAATTGTATAGTGGTTCACCTATCATGTTTCAACTGTGTAGTCCCAATAGTTTCGAAATAAACTGGATGTGAGGAACGGACAGACAGAAAAACAATTCAATTCAATTCAATTCGTTTATTTGTGAAATAAGGTAAAAAGTTGGACATATTATTGCATATACAGTTCGCTTATTTTGCCACATTGGGCGTACAAATATTATTTTATAACATCTAAGAAATATGTACAATAAGTAAATAAAAATAACATTCTTAACATCTATTAAAAATAATAATCATATATTAATCTATTTAAATAAACAATCTAATGGTTCAAACATAAATAATCTAAAGGTTTCCGTTCTACCATTTGGCTACGGAATCCTAAATATGTTGTGAAAATAAAGACAACCCTAAAACAACCCCACCTCTTTAGCCTCGTGCCCCATAAAGCAGATTACGAGTAACATAAAAAGGTAATAAAATATATATATATCATACAAAATAAATTATGGCGTCGTAAAATGCTCACGGAACGCGTTTTAAAAAGACATACTTTTAAAGTCGGCTAGCGTGTAGGGTAAATTTTAATACCCTATATTTTATTTTAATCTACCCTTAATTGTTAACATTTTGCTCGTGGTCCATACATCCATCCATTCGTCCATCCATCCATCAGCTTTTACAAGTCCACTGTAGGACATAGCTCTCACAATTTGCAGACTGACGTGGCAATGGACAGGCGATATATGCCATTCGTCATTCTGTCTGATTTTGCTGCCTCTGAATCTAACGGTCGGTCGTCACTCCTCATTGTTGGCAGCCTGTGCTCCTTTTCCGAGACGTGGTCACCAATCGAGGGTATTTCTATCCCATCGGTTATCATAATAAATAAATAAATAACGCTTGACACTCATAGCCCCAAAGTAGGCTAGATATACCCTGTGTCGTGGGTACCATGGACACACACAAAGACAGAAACACAAACACCCAGACCGAGAACAGAAATTTAAACTCATTCAAATTTCTATTTCGCCGGGAATCGAACCCGGGACCCTTCGATTGGCAGTCCGGCATGGTAACCATTGCGCCACGCAGGTCGTCATACTTACTTTCATTTAACCATGCTAATTAAGAGAGCTACTTCGGTGACTTTCATTTGTCTATGGATTTCTTCGTTTAACGATTCTGTTACATAGAAGAATACCAAGCATAGCTCCCTAGATTGCTCCCTGATCGAGCAGGTCTCGTGGTCTCACCCTTAACTGGTAGCTTTGCAGCTACCAGTTGCACATGGTCTTATCCAGTTGCACATGGTCTTATCCAGTTGCACATGGTCTTATCCAGTTGCACTCTATCCTTTACGTTATAAATTCTGCTGCTGATGGTCGACTCACTTCGTTCTATCCGGCAACTGAAATCGAACCTTACAACCGAAATACAACATGATTGGGATGTTGACTAGTTTTTTTGTGGTTCAATCGAAACATTTTTGTTAGAGAATTAGCACAAAAAATATGAAAGTTTAAAATTTAACATTTAAACAGAGAGAGCACTACCGGATCGCGACGTCGCTTACCAGTCAGTAGAAAAGACTATTAGCTTGGTTTTGTAAGAAAGGGATAGATAATGGTTTTTAAAAGCTTAAAGCTCTGCTGTGTTTCAACCAATATTAATTTTGATTTGAATTTATGCGGTAGGGAAACTATATTTATATTTTATTGACAATAGCCCGCCCGCGACTTCGTCCGCGTGGACTTTAGTTTAAGATTTTTTCTAAAATAATAGTAACCTTAGTAACTTCTTATTACATCAGCTACCTGCCAGTGAAAGTCCCGTCAAAATCGGTTCAGCCGTTTTAGAGATTAGCCGGAACAAACAGACAAGCGACAGACAGACAGATAAAAATTGTAAAAAAAAATATTTTGGGACATTTGGAAAAAGAAAATATTTTGGGGCTTTTTACTACATTCATATGTAGTAAAAAGCGGTTATTTTAACATTACAAACAGACACTGCAATTTTATTTATTTGTATAGAGTTACCACTTTTAGTCATTATTAGACTAACCAATGGCTTCACATTAGAAATGGGTGGTAGTTCCCCGGTTTAACCATAAAAGTTCCACCGCCTATAAATTATGTCGTCGTAAAAATTTCACAAAACAACGAAACATACTTTTAGAAAAACTTGCATGTAGGGTAAATTCAATTTGTATTTTAAGGGTAAATACCGTTTGTATTTTAAGGATATTGTTTATTTATTTTCAAAGCAGATTAACCTTACTTGAAGTTATAATGAACTAGGTTTACGCCTGTAGCCCCACCCACATAAACTACCTTCTTAGGGTTCCGTAGCCGAAGGGTGCCGACTGTCTGAAGGTCTGTCTGTCATCAGGCTGTATCTCATGAACCGTTATGGCTAGACATTAGAAAATTAATAAGATTTTCAATAAAATAAAAGTATTAAATACAGCAATCGGCCATGTTATCTGAAACGCCAATCAAAAGGAATGACATCACGTCTCAGTTAATGTCATCCTGTTGCTTGAAGTTTGACGAGCAAGCCAACGCCATGACACCTACGAGCGTTTTCGCGCTTAATTCAAATTACATAGCAGAAAATACATTAATTTACGTTAAAAGTTGAGTTTATTGCTGAAATAAACTTTTTTTCGAAACTAGGAGACGTGTACCTACAATAAGGAAAGGTATTTAAAAATCTGTCATCATGCCTATTGCTTTTACTTTCAATAGAAAAAAATTAAAAGCTAATTAAATTCCAATTGATATAACATAAAAATGAAAATAAAATGACATTCCTTTTAAAAAATCTTGCTGAAATTAAGTGCGAAATTCCTTCAAAACCCCCTAAGATAAAACCGGAAATCTACGTTTTATCCACTAAGCTATTACTGGTTTACCGTCTACCAACCTATAATTTTTGATCTTATGAGTAAACATACTTTATTACAACTTGTTACATGATATAATAAGCTATCAAATATACTATGGTTTTACGACTTATGAAATGTATCTTGATTTATAACTCCGAAAATGAGGTCTATATCATAAGGATACCGCGATGCAAAATGTAGTTATACTAGAGCGTTCTATTCTATTATACATAATTATAGTGTCTCATACGATCAGCTGTCACGCGTTTTTTTTTATTTGAACGGATTAGCAGACGAGCATGCAGGCCACCAATTATAGATAAATTAAAAAAACGTGTTACGAGTACAATCTATTTCATTGAAAGTCCCTCGAATTTCTTGATGTAGTGTGCGACGCACGTCAAGCTAGCAAGGAAGCTGACACGTTTCATATGAGAGACAATGTGTCATGTGCCAGATAAGCCAGATTCCAATAGGCCTGTAACATATCTACACTTTTTAACACGCTTTTATTAACTTGACCTGTATGTATGTATGTAACGGAATCTTTTAATTTCATTTTCACTTACTTCTAGGAGTCTGATTAACTTGAAAATTTGCACAGGGGTCAAGGGCCGATGAAAATACAATAATCTCATAACTTTTTATTAAAGTCCTAACTACGATCATCAGGATAAAAGAAAACATACGAGGGGCGGCTGATAAGTTCGTGGCCTAAGGTACTTAATGAAACAAATATAAAGTTGTATATTTTTAACACGTCTAAGCGTCTGATTAATTTGAAAATTTGCACAGGGGTCAAGGGCCGATGACAATGCAATAATATGAGAATAAAAATCCACCTAAAAAATTTAAAATTAATAATGTAGTTTAAAAAACTAAAAAACACGCTTATATTATTTATTTAATAATAATATCGTTGTCTACTAGATTGTTTTTAATTGTGTATATTTAATTAAATCAGATTTAAAGGGTCATTTTTTTAAATTATAACATACATATCTACGAATGCCCGAGTGCGTTAGTAAACACAATTAGAGAGTAAAATATTAGGCGTATAAAAATTATTATAAAATACGTCGCTACAGTCATATAAGGCTGATTATTACGGACAGACACGCAGGCCCACCCTGTATTGGCTTGGTAGGGTTAGTCTGCTTTGTTTATTTATATTAAAACTTTACGGTTAACCAGGGCCGGATTTAGAGGTCTGGATGCCTCGGGGCAGCAATGGAGTGGAGGCCCCTTGAGGCCTTGGCCCATTGCCTGATTGGAATAAAAAAACTTCTGTTAATATTTAATGTAATCATGTTTGTACAAAGTACCTACTTTAAATCGCGAAAAAAATATGTAAAGAAAAGTTGTTTACTAGTGTGTTCTAGTCTGATTTTTGATTTCTCTATTGTGGGGGCCCCTCTTTTGTGGAGGCCCCGGGGCTGTATCCCCGGTTGCCCTCCCCTAAATACGGCCCTGCGGTTAACACTATACATTTTTAAATTACGTTTATTAATAAACGTATAAAGAGTAGGAAAATTTTTTGCAGAAAAAAAAAACAATAAAACATGCTGTAATTGTTATATTTAAACTAAAATTATTTTTTTATCTCAACTATAAAAATATATTTTGTTATTTCAAGTAAAAGGGTTTTTTATGGTTAAATAAAAGCATTACAAAAATCATAAAAAATACAGTGTGTTTTTTTAATATAAATTATTTATTCAGTTTTTGTTTTAAAGAAGCATTAGGATGATATCGATAAACCACATTTTTTTGGACGACTTTATGTCAGTCAATCTTTAAAAATCTCATTTTTATGCCGCGGTTTTTCATACATTTGTAACTAGTGAAAGTGTTAAATAAATTTTAAGTTTAAGAGATGTACTCAAATAAAAACAACATTTACAATCCAATCGCTACTTCCCTTCAAAAGGTACCCGGCACCTTGGGAGAGGGTACTGGGTTATGTGGGATTTGACCGCACTAAAACCCCCTCGGTGGCTGCCTCCGCGCTTGGAGAGGACTCCGGGATCTCCAGCGGAACGCACCGGTGTCCTCCACGCGCGACGCCGCAAAACGGGCCCATCCTCGGGAGAGCAGATGTGCTCTCCTGCACCTTCCGATGCTTACGGCGACATGCGGTCACGCACACACCGCCGTCCTTCCCGGGGCTGCTGGCTGGACGGATCGAGCTCCCACTCACACCGTCCACAATCCCGGAAGCCCCCTTTTAGTCGCCTCTTACGATCAGGCAGGAGATACCGTAGCTCTATTCTTAATCCCGAAGCTACAGGGACTAAAGTACTGTAAGATTTTAAGGTGTAGGAGAGGTATGTCACAACATCCCGTTACAAGTGCTCTTCCTCTAGAATTTGAACCGACGAGTAGTATGACTACTTGGCTGCAACCCTTTTTGCGTCCCACTGCTGGGCACGGGTCTCTCCCCATTATTGGGGAGGCCTGGAGCTTACTCCACCGCGCTACTCCAATGCGGGTTGGTGGAGATGCGGGTTAGTGGCCAACCCGCTGTCGGAGGTTTTCAAACCGCCCATAAGGCTTCCGACAAGGTTTAACGATTGTAATCTATCGACAACAACCGGGACCGACGGCTTAACGTGCCCTCCGAAGCACGGAAACGCGCATGAAATTTTTGCCACTAGTGGTCACCCATCCCACACCTGACCGCGCCCGTTTGGCTTAGCTGCATAGATCGCTTGCGTTCTACGCTCGCCGCCGAGCCATGCGCGCTCAATGACTTCTTACAGTCCTATATTCTGCTCTCATCTCTGTGAGGCTTAAATACCATTTCCGGAACATATCTCTTATTCGCCATCCTCGACCTTCTGAAACGCCAACAAAACCACTAGAACCACACATACTTACATCGCCCATACTTATAAAGGCACAGCCTTTATATCAGAAAAATAAACGTATTTATTACCAGCGGCCGCCCGCGACTTTCGCGTGGACTTTGGTATTAGTCGTAGCATGATGTTATAATTATAGCCTACTGGCTTTCCGCTTTGCTTTGCCCGCGTGGACCCGTTTTATAGGTTCCCGTAGAATAAAAACTATCCTATGTCCTTTCCCAAGGTCTACTCTATCTGTGTTCTAAATTTCATTAAAATTGGTTCAGTAGTTTAAGCGAGAAAGCGTAGCAGACAGACAGACAGACAGAGTTACTTTAGAATTTATAATATTAAGTAGGGATAGTAGGGATAGCTTTCCCCAATAAATGGACTATTCAACACAAAAATAATTTTCCAATTCGAACCAGTAGTTCCTGAGATTAGCGCGTTCAAACAAACAAACTCGTCAGCTTTTTAAATTAGTATAGATCATACCTTTCATTCATTCCTTCCTTTGGCACGGCTGTTAGCGTAGAACGCAAAACGATCTATGCAACTAAGCCAAACGGGCGCGGTCGGGTGTGAGATGGGTGACCGCTAGTGGTAAAAAAATTCATGCGCGTTTCCGTGCTTAGGAGGGCACGTTAAGCCGTCGGTCCTGATTGTTGTCGATAGATAACAGTCGTTAAACGTAGTCGGAGGCCTTAGGAGGAGGAACCTAGGAGGAAGGCGGTTTGAAAACATCCTACAGCGGGTTGGCCACTAACCCGCATTGGAGCAGCGTGGTGGAGTAAGCTCCAGGCCTCCCCAATAACGTGGAGAGACCCGTGCCCAGCAGTGGGACGCAAAAAGGGTTGCAGCCATACCTTTCATACTAGAATCACCCTGAAATAATATAGGTCACAACGTAATAATTATTAGTGAAATTTATTGCACGACCATCCCCTAGGGAGAGGAAGGGGGTGGAAGGGTGGTTCTCGATTCATAATTGACTGACTTTTCCTAGCACTCGTTTTTATTTTTAATTTCGAAACGTTAATGCAGAAGCCTGCAAAATGTTTTTTAAATATTTCTGAGATTCCGATGCTTTTTGCTCGCTCGGCTTAGCCTTGGCTGTCGTTCTGAAATTCAAATTACACGATGATGTCATATGCAAATATTCATCGTGTTAAATAAATAATAGTTGGTGTGAACGCTTAGAGCATCAAGATATTGACAGGTATGACCCGTCAGAGGAGTGGGATTTACAGGCGACACCTCGTCCCAACGTCCATGCACAATGTGCCTTCTAGTTATACAACTAGTGTGGCTGTGTCAGTGTTGTCGGTGCATAGAAAATGACGTTGTTAATTGACATATTTAGAAATGTATGCGTCTGTAGCGATGAAAGAATATTTGTGAATGTGTGAAAAAATAAAATGTGTGCGTTCTTCCTTCCGCACCAGATTTGGCACAAAAATTATGTATCGAAGCGAGGCGCTATGCCGTCTCTACTGAAGGGTGAGTTTGATGCTCCTTTGATGCTCTAAGTGTGAAAGTTGTGTTTCGACCGGTTTCCACAGCCGCGCCCATTTCTTTCGTGGGCTATTCATGTTTCGTGGAAAGTGGTGTTTGCCAGCCAGTATGATTTCATTTTTTCAATGGCATCGCAAACTCTGTGCAAATTGCCAGCGTCAAGTATAATTTTTGCATCACTTAGTAGTCATAGAAAAACCAGTAAGTCGTTAGTAATCAGTCAGTCAGATGTTCAAGTAAAGCGGTGGCTACTTTACCAGAACGGTGCCGAAGGAGTTTTGGAGGCAAGCCGAAAAAACAAGTTTTCGCACTGTTATTTTATGCCATCAACTTTATCCGATATAACTCAACAAATACACCAAGAAAATGAATATAAACAAGAGTACAACATGTCTCTTCAGACTTCCCGCCTAAACTCTTGAAATATGTTAAGATATTAAATTGACAAATGACAACTTTGACGACCCGTGTGGCGCATTGGTTAGCATGCCGGACTGCCGATAGGACCCGATTTCAGGCGGAGCAGAAATTTGAATGTTTAAATTTCTGTTCTCGGTCTGCGTGTTTGTGTATCTGTCTTTGTTGTGTCCATGGTACCCACGACACAGGGTGTATCTCTCTACGGTGAGCCTATTTTTTTTAATAAAGGGGCTCGGGCTGTATCAGCCCAGGGTACTTCAACCTATGAAGATTGTTTTACCCGTAGCCAGATTACAGATCAGCGTCCAACCCGATAGCCTTGATAAAGGCTAGGATTTTATGGACGGTGATTTGTTTGGCTTCATCTGGCAGCAGCACGTGCCTCCCAAGATGAATGCTACGCTTGTGGTTTAGCGCACCACAATTTAAAAGGAGGTGGCGTGGTGTCTCGCTCTCCTCCCCACAGTATCTGCACGTGTCGGTTGGACTTAGTCCTAAAAGCGACATGTCTTCCGAGCTTACAGTGTCCAGTAAGGACTCTGGTAACCCTGCGGATATTTGTTCTTAACGTGACGCTCGTAACGTGAGCTTTAATAGCTCTTCAGCATAACTCCGATCATATCCTCGTATCAGAGCTTTGGAGTGGTTGTGCCCTGGTCCTTCAGTCTAGTCCCTCATCGCCTCCTCCCTGCATTGAGTGAGAATTTTTGTCGGATTGTCGTTTTGGAAATACCACAGAATGGTTCAGGTCCGAGCTGAGTCTCTTTTGCACCCTCACGTGCCAGGACGTCAGCTTCCTCGTTTCCTTGTATGGATGAGTGTCTTGGAACCCATATCACAAAGACTCTGTTTCTCGCAGCCAGTGCGTTGATTCGCTCTATGCAGTTCTTGAGGCGGTTCTTGACGGTGAGCCTATGAGGAAACGTTTAATAAAATTGTTAGTGGACATTTCATTTCGTCGGTTTGTATGGTCGTCCACCACCATGTATGGTGGCCTACCTCGGTGTGAGAGGAGTAAGAGATGTGGGAGGTCACCATCCAAACATTCACAACGCCAAAATAGACAAAAACCTTTTTTTATTTTTGTGGACTGCTATAATTAAAAACAAAGAAAACATTATATCATGCGTATTTTTTAAGTAATTATAAACCTAATTTCGGTGTTCTCATCATCTAATATTTTTGTCAAATTCTCAATTACGAAAACATATTGGTACCATGGTTCCGCATAAAATCGTACGCAAGATGATTTTCAAAATTTTGCAAAGCTCAGCTGACTGCGCTCTCTTGTTCAGTCCCCTGCCCGATATAGAAACCACGCCCGTTTTTTTCGCTCCATTAGATAATCAGGGTAACGGAGTCTTTACATAGGCAGACTGAAGTGTTAACTAATCATATTGATTTTTAGAGTTTAAAAGAAAAAACCGGCCAAGTGCCGCGGACTCGCGCATCGAGTGATCCGTAAAATATTTTAACTAGCCTTCCGCCAGCGGCTTCGCCCGCATGGATCACTTTTTAAAGGTTCCCGTAGGATAAAACCATCCTATATCCTTTCCCTAGGTCCACTCTATCTGTGTTCCAAATTTAATTACATTTGGTTCAGCAGTTTAAGCGAGAAAGCGTAGCAGACAGATAAACAGACAGACAGAGTTACTTTCGAATTAATAATATGTATGTATGTATGGAGGATATGATGTAACTAAAATATTACGGTTTTGATTCCCTTGCGAGTGTTGAAAATGTGCGAAAATTTGCGACATAAACGGCTGTATCTTTTAATTGCGCTGGCTTAGAAGTTTGATATTTTTACAGCTGTAAGGAACAGTAGACCTGAGTATTTGATATAAATTCCAGGTTGATACCTCCACGCATACCTGAGAAAAAGGGTCTTTACAGACGGACGGACGGACAACAAAGTTATCCTATAAGGGTTCCGTTTTCTCCTTTCAAGGTACGAGGATTCCAACCGAGCGAACGAATAATCTCATCTGTGAGTCCATTCAAACAAAACAAAAAAAAAACAACGGGTTGCACTCCGGTAGTGCCGGCAGAAGTGAAATCTTGAACATTAATGTTGTGCATTTTTGATATTTTGGAACGGTTAGAGAATAATTTCGCACGAATTGCTTTTATTATCAGTATTATTTTTCATCGAGTATTTTCAGTAGGTTTTCATCTAGTACTTTTATAAAGTAGGTACTCACTCATTTTCTTTCACTATTTCTTCGTCACTTTTTTCATTAATAGATGGACTTTGTTCAATGTCCATATTTTAAATACTTGATATATAAACGAATTTTACAAGTATAGACAGTCGAGTCATCAGCTGTCACCCCTCCGTCTTACGAATATTCGATCAGGCCACGTGTCCTGACGCCAGTTTAACATTTTTTACCCATCCCAAAAAAGTGATCAACGCCGCTAAAGAAGTTTTCACTTCAAAAAATCTTTTTTTGTTTAGCAACCGGGACCGACGGCTTAACGTGCCCACCGAATCACAGAAACGCACACGAAATTTTTGACACTAGCGGTCACCGATCTCACACCCGACCACGCCTAGCTTAGCTGCTTAGATCACATGCGAGCTCTCAAGGTTACACACACTACAGCAGTGTGCATGTGCACGTCTCGCAACATTCATAACCAAATGGACTTCGTGACATAGAACATCAATACTTTTTTTTTGGTATCGAAACCTTCAAAAGGTACCCGACACCTTGGGAGAGGATACCGGGTTATGTGGGATTTGACCGCACTAAAACCCCCTCGGTGGCCTGCCTCTGCGCTTGTGAGGACTCCGGGATCTCCAGAGGAACGCACCGGTAGTCATAATAATGACAAAATTACACGTATGGTAAAAAATTATCGTCAGTTTTTGTCACTGTCCCAGTACTCGTCATACATAGAATAAATGCCCACGCTTTTTTTTACAATAAAGTAGGTACATTTTCTTTTTATTTTTCACTCTTTACTTCGTTGTTTCACGAAAGCGTGTTTTTTAGTTTTTTAAACTACATTTTTTTATTTTTTAGTTGGATTTTGTTTCATAAGTATTATTGTATTGTCATCGGCCCTTGACTCCTGTTCAAATTTTCAAGTTAATACTCCTAGAAGTTGGTGAAAATGAAGTTAAAAGATTCCGTTACATACAGACATACATACAGGTCAAGCTAATAAAAGCGTGTTAAAAACTGTAACTTTTGGCTCTTTTTCTATGGAATGACGATTACTAGTACACTGACGATATTGTGGAAGTTTACTTTACCTGTATAGGTCCACAATATTCTGCAGAGCGTCATTATTTTTAATGATCATAATGGTTTCATTATTATTGAGTGGTTCCGTCTTGCTTTGTTTGTATATTTAAGACTTTATTTTTATAAGTTTTCTATTTTGCTTCGAGTATTGGATCTGTTTTCATTAAAGTTTTTGTGGTTTGTTTAAAACAGCAAACGAGGTATATAAAAAAATCAATTTAAAGTAAGTAATCAAATAGAAAAAAAAAACTGAGGTGTCAAGCCCGGATGAAACGAAGTTGTATTTTTTTTACTTTCTTGTTTCTTTAATTTCTGCGCTTCAAAATGTTTTTTCTTCTTTCTGCATTAGTTTTAGGATGGGTGTCAACAAAGCTAAGCAATGTCGAGTGCGGTCAAAAGTAGGATGGGTGGCCAATAGTGAACACTAAGCAACATCAAGTGAAGAAAATTAAATAAATAAACTGTCAATGCCATGTTTCTGAAATTCCCGACTTTTCCGTGGTGAAGTTGCTGGAAGTTATTGAGCTCTGATTTGGAATCGTAAACTAGTCCACTTTGATTCATATGGCAAAACCAAGCTATTTGTTACTTTTGTACGTCAGTGTAGATGTCATTTTTATAGATTAGGTATTTAAATTTAATAATACCCTCGTTTTGTTTTACCTAAACCTTAAACTATTCGGTTTTTACATTCTAAAAAAATTATTGAAAGTTACCCAAAACTCATGATAACTTTGAGTTCGAGTTTTAGGGGAAATTATGGGCTGTTGTTTCTTCCGTAAATTTATTTTGTTAGAAAAAAACCAACTTAAAAGGACATTATTCATTCAATAAAATAAAGGTCACAAATAGAAATCAGATAGTAATAATACAAAATATAAAGTAATTTAAAATGTTCAAAGTTACCTGAATTGTACGTAGTCGAAGGCAAGGCGAGCTGAGTGATATTGAAGAAAATTTATCCGAGTCCTCACTAAAACTCTAAATTGTTCTCCATTAAGTATATATAGATTTTGTATTTCTGTCCGTGTACGCTACCCGGGACTCGAACCCGGTTAACGAACCGAGAGAGGCGAATATAGCGTGCAATTTACATGTACATATAAGGGGTGTTGTTATTTGAATAGCTTTTGTCGCACTTATAAAGTGTCTTTTTTAACTAAAGGAAGGTAAAAAACACAAAGATGTATAGAGCTGAAGGCTGCAACCCTTTTTGCATCCTACTGCTGAGCACGGGTCTCTCCCCATTATTGGGAAGCCTGGAGCTTACTCCACCACGCTGCTCCAATGCGGGTTGGTGAAGATGCGGGTTAGTGGCCAACCCTCTGTCGGATGTTTTCAAACCGCCCATAAGGCCTCCGACAAGGTTATCTACTATCTATAACTCTTACAATAAATACGTATAGACTTAGTGTCTTCATTCAAGCGCGCTGTCAAAATTGAGGCACTAAATAGATTCCTCCGGCTGTCACATCTGACAAACAAAATATTTTTATTTTGACCAAATTAACTATAAAATACTAAAAAATATTGAAAACACTGTGAAAAGTTATTTATTAGACTTTTTTTTTTAAAGTGTTGTGATAAAATTTAACCTTAAGTCTTAAGGAGAGGTCCGGCGTTTGGTGCCATTAATGGCACCAATCAAAATGCTTCGATTTGGGCGCGCGAACTTGGTTTCTATAATGTTATTGTAATTATTCTAAGCTATAAATATAACCTGTTAATTAACTGTTCTATGGACAACAACCGGGACCGAACAGAGAGACGAACATCAAATTTATCCCAAAAGGGTTGCGTTATATCTTTAACGCACGGCGAAAAAGGGAAAAAGCGAAATAAACTGCCTTTGAACACTACACAAAACTCGGTAAAACTTCAGCATCAAATATAAGATAGATAAATATACAAGTACGTTGGCGATCAAAACGCAAAATTTTAATTCAAAACAAACAAAAAATTAAACTCAAACCACCCTGTAGAGTCGTTCAAAATCGTTGACTACGAATCCCGTGCACATTCCACTCAAAACTACATCTTACACAAAGGGCTTAAAGTCTAAATTCCTTTAAAACCTATTACATAGTCAAAGCGTTTTAATATAAGCTTTAGTTTGCAGTGTTACGGTGGAATTTCGTTTGAGGATTCCTATCAGGCGGGTTTATTGAAATTCAAACCTTATTCTGTTTGTATAAGGTCGCTTTTGGGTTTGATATGTAGATTTTTACTGTATTATGGCAGCGATGTATGGATGGAGACTTGGGTTACCGATTTGCAGGATATAGAGAGAAAATCGATATAAGGCGTCGTTCAAAGCGAGGCTTAGGGAAATCGCTTTCCGCTTATTTTTGCATTGCTTGAAACTCATGCCAAGAATTTAAATTGATTGAAAAGATGTATAATAATGAAAAGGCTTTATCGATTTCCATTTGGTGATAAATTTTTTAACAATTATTTTAGAAGTTATATCTTTCAGGTAACAGTTGTGGCCATTTTAAATGTTTCGTCTGTCATTTAACGACCCGCGTGGCGCAACGGTTACCATGCCGGACTGCCCATTGAGGGGTCCCGGGTTCGATTCCCGGCGAAACAGAAATTTGAATGATGAGTTTAAATTTCTGTTCTGGTTCTGGGTGTTTGTGTTCCTGTCTTTATATGTGTCCATGGTACCCACGACACAGGGTATTAATTACCTTGCTGTGGGGCTATGAGTGTGTTACGTTTATTTATTAATTTAGTCTTGAGGGATTTCCAAATCTATACAAATAAATAAAATTAGAGTGTCTGTTTGTAATGTTAAAATAATCGCTTTTTACTACATGCATATGAATATTATGAATGTTTATACGATACATATACCAAAATAAATAAACAAATTTTGTCTGTCTATCTGTCTGTCTCTTTGTTACGGCTAATCTCTGAAACGGCTGGACCGAGTTTGACGGGACTTTCACTGTCAGGTAGCTTATGTAATAAGGAGTAACTTAATCTACTTTTATTTTAGAAATATTCTAAAACTGAAGTCCACGTGGACAAAGTCGCGGGCGGCCGCTAGTGGAAATAAAACACAACAGGATCATTGGATCAGCGTGTTAGATTATCCTCAATGGCTCCTCAATAATACTCGTATTATATAAAGGTACCCGTGCCCAGCAGTGAGACACTGACGTGAGTGTAGCCAATACTAAAACTAATAGGGTCTTGGACACTATGCACAAAAAATACAAAATCCTTATCATAAAAAGATTGCACTAAATCACGCTTGGAAAGCAATATAATTGTTAATTCTTTTTTATACATGATTTTTATAACCGATTAAATCAATAATAATGAAGTCCATTGATATATATGATAAGTGACGTCACTAATCATTTTCTCATACAAAATGTATGGTGGTATGGGGGTGTCACGTTTTGACAGCTCATTAAAAGTATCTCAATTGACTTGGTAGTCCAAGACCGGATTGCCAATACAAAAATATAACTTACTGCATCCTCTTAGTATCCCACTACTGGGTACGGGTCTCTCCCCAGTATTGGGGAGACCTGGAGATTACTCCACCACGCTGTTCCAATTAACCTGTTGTGTTTCTATTCACATTTGAAGAAACCTTAAAATTAAATCCATACTAATATATAAATCCGAAGAGTTTGTTTGTTTGAACGCGCTAATCTCAGGAACTGCTGGTTCGAATTGAAAATTTATTTTTGTGTCGGATAGTCAATTTATCGGAGAAGGCTTTAGGCTATGTAACATCACTAGCGGCTACCCGTGACTACGTCCGCGTGGACTTTAGTTTAAAAAAATGTAAAATGAAAGTAGCCTAAGTTACTCCTTGTTAAATCAGCTACCTGTCGGTAAAAATCCCGTCAAAATCGTTCCAGCCGTTTCAGAGATTATCTGGAACAAATAGACAGACAGAGAGACAGACAGACAAAAATTGTAAAAAATGTTATTTTGGTATATGTACCGTTTATACTTTCACATGCATGTAGTAATAAGCGGTTTTTTTAATATTAAAAACAGATACTCCAATTTTATTTATTTGTATAGATGCTATGACTAATACCAAAGTCCACGCAGACAAAGTCGCGGGCGGCCGCTAGTATTTAAAACACATACAGATAATCACATCTGTTTCCTACAGGTCATAATAAAAAGGCCTCTGCCGATAAATTGGGGAGGTCTGGGGCTCTATCTAATTGATGGAAGTCACCACAACCATCTCCTAAAAACGGAGTATACATAAAATCGCTACCTCCTATTTCGCACTAGTTTGGACGATGTCTCCACTCTGTCAGCACTCAACGCGGCTTAAATATATCACGATGGCATCAGAATTATAAACAAGTAATCGCTGTGATTAAATCTTGACTAGTGAGTCTTTAACCAGGTCCAGGTCTAAGAGAGAGAGAGTAAACCGGAGTGGAGGAGAGGATTTCTTTATTTGAATGGAGTAGCAGACGAGCATGCAGGCCACGTGGTGTTAAGCGGTCGCTGCAGCCCATGGACATCTACATACAACCTCAAGCAAGCATGGGTAAGTCTTGTCTAGGGCTGCCATCACCTTAATTGCCGACGCCGGACAAACACGACAAAAATCCCGGACATTTGGGCAAAATATGGTTTTTTCCCCGGACATCTCTGGAAAATTATTTTTTGCAACAAAACTAAACTAAAAACATAATTATAATTTTTTAATTCCATTCGATCGTTGACTATTTTGCCGAGCCTTCTTGAATGCGGGTTATTGTGGATGAATTTTTAAATAAGATTTATTTCAATTTATCGCTTATCTATTAAAAAAATGGATTTCCTCTGACAACAAAAGTGACACTTTTCAAAACCCCTGCCGGATGGCCCCCGGACGCCCTTCAAACTAGGACAAATCCGGGGAAATCCGGACGGATGGCAGCCCTAGCCTTGTCTGAGGTCGTATACAGTTGCGCTGCTACTCCGGAGGCTGGCTGGTGGTCGCCTCATGTAAGTGTGGCCGGCAACTGCACCTTTCCACCGAAACACAATAGAATTGGTTCACGGCAGAAGTTGGTGCAGCGGTGGTACTTCCTCGGGCGAACGATAATAGTTCTACCACCTACAAAACCATACTATCCATACTTTATATTGCTTGCTTCGATTGGCAACCGTCTTTACGTCCCACTGCTGGGCAGGGGTCTCTCCCCATTATAGGGGAGGCCTTGAGCTTACTCCACCACGCTGTTCCAAGCGGGTTGGTGGTTGGTGACTTAATATTCGAAAGTAACTTTGTCTCTGTGTGTCTGTGCGTGTGTTTGGTTTTCATGCCTAAAACTAAACCAATTTTAATGAAATTTGTTACACAGATAATAATAAATAATAATCGTTTCACACTCATAGCCCCACAGTAGGGTTAACTCTGTGTCGTGGGTACCATGGACACACACAAAAACAGAAACACCGACCAGAACGAGTACAGAAATTTTAAACTCATCATTCAAATTTCTGCTTCGCCGGGAATCGAGCCCAGACCCTCCGATCAGCAGTCCGCCATCGTAACCATTACGCCACACGGGTCGTCTTAGGATAGACTAGACCTTGGAAAAGGTCATAACTTGAAAGGACATATACGACAACTATTTCATTTCGTTTGTTTCGTTTCGTCTCGTCTGGTCTCGTCTCATCTCGTCTCATCTCATCCCATCTCATCTCATCTCGTAAGATTCCTTTAAACAAATACATATCAAATAACAACTAAGTCATAAAAACATGTTAAAAGCCTTTTAAACATAAGAAATTTTTAATATTATTCAGGTCTTAAATAAAGGGTGAAAACATCCCCTAGGAGTTGCGAGGCTCTTTAACTTCATGAAATATGGATACTAAATTATTTGGAAAATTTATGAGTTTTTACCCTCGGGTTCAGCTATTTGCTCTTATTATAAATACATCCTCGTGGCGTAGTGGGTGATGAGCCGACTGCGAAGCGTGAGGTCATGGGTTCGATTCCCACCCAGGACAAACATTTGTGTGATGAACATGACTATTTGTTCTGTGTCTGGGTGTTAATTTATCTATTTATGTATTTAGAATTATATAAGTATGTTTATCAGCTTTCTTATTACCATAGCACAAGCTCTGCTTAGTTTGGAATCAGATGGTATTGTATGAATTGTCCAAAGATATTTATTATTATTATCATTATCGCTTTTTATTAAATATTAGTTTAAATAGTAGAGCAGAGCATACAGGCCCTGTGGTGTTAAGTTTTGTAGATTAACTTTAACTGTACCTTCGGGATTAAGAATAGAGCTACGGTATCCCCTGCCTGATCGTAAGAGGCGACTAAAAGGAGGTTTCCGGGGTTGCGGGCGGTGAGAGTGGAAGCTCGGTCCGATCAGCCAGTGGCCCCGGGAAGGACGGCAGTGTGTGCGTGGCCGTATGCCGCCGTAAGCATCGGAGGGTGCAAGCACATCTGCTCTCCAGAGGATCGGCTCTTTCTCGTTCTGGGGCGCCGCGCGTGGAGGACACCGGTGAGTTACACGGGAGATCCCGGAGTCCTCCCCAATTCAAACAAATCCCACATAACCTGTTAACGGTATATTGTATATTCTGGCATACAAAATTATTAATTGAAATTAACTAAAAATGTTTTGTTTTAAGATCCGTTAAGAATAATCTTATCTGATAAGGATTGAAAAATATAAACTTGCAAGAACATAATGTACTTAAAGACTACATAAAGTACCTTATAATATCTAGCTAATTATTGTATACCCCATATTTTAAAACAGGGCTGAAGTTTTTCTCCGTCTGCTCTTTTCTTCAGCTCAGCATTGCCTAAGCGCACCCAGAGCAGACAGAACAAAAAAAACGTTCGCTTAGAGTTTGTAAAGGAACCGTACAGTGAATAAAGAAATGTTTCATTTCATTTAAGATTTCATCCTATCGGGGACATTAAAATATGCCCTTAACACCCAACCTCTATTAAGGACAGAGAGAGACCCGACCGAAAAGGAAAAAACAAAAGAAATTCCTTTATAATCTGCCTAATTTTCTTCTTGTTCTAAGCGTTTCAATTTTAATGTTTCCGTTTTAATCTTGCTAAGGCCGTTTCACGCTTGACAGAGCTCGAAAGAAACTTTTCTTTGTATTATTAGAGGATAAAAATACGGGGAAATAAGTATATAAATTGTCGTTTTCAAGGTACCGTATTGAAGTGACCAACTGAACCCTACTTAATATTTTTTTGAACCGTAATAAATATTGACAATTCACACAACGCCATCTGATTCCATACTAAGCGGAGCTTGTACTATGGTAATCGTAAAGCCGATAAACATACTTATATAATCATAAATACATACTTAAATGGATAAATTAACACCCAGACACAGAACAAATACTTAGTCATGTTCAGCACACAAATATTTGTCCTGGGTGGGAATCAAACCACGACCTCACGCTTCGCAGTAGGCTCATCAGTTACTACGCCATGGAGGCTGTCATTGTCTATAAATGGAAGAATAAAATCAAGAATTCAAAATTCAAAACATTTTCCACATTTTTGATGAACGCATTATGATGAAATTTACTGTATTCCCAAAGAGAAAATCATTGTTTTTAAAAGATAATAACAAAATCATATCACTAGGTTTGGGGTGATTCGTGATCAAACAAGCATACATACAAACGTTTATAAAATGTTGGCTGCCTTGCTGACTTTTTGCGTCTCACTGCTGGGCAAGGATATATCTCCATTATTGGGGAGGCCTGGAGCTTACTCCACCACGCTGCTCCAATGCGGGTTGGTATATAAAATACGATAATGGACGTGAATGAAGTAAGTAATAACATGTAGTGTATTCATAACACTACACGGCGCATTTCATTAATTTCATTTGCTTCCCGTGGGAATGAGATATTTTCCCGCGGTAAAAAGTAGCCTATGTCCTTTCTCAACGTTCTTTCTATGTATGCCAAATTTCATCAAAATCGGTTCGGTGGTTTAAGCGTAAAAGAGCAGACAGACAGACAGACAGAGTTACTTTCAAATTTATAATATTAGTATAATATAAATATAATATTAGTATGGATTAAAAAACTATCCTATAACTCAAAACTGACAGATTTTTTTAATAACATTTTTTCTCTAGTTATACATAAGTTTCTTTTTTATCAACAGTAACTAATTATCAGGATGCCGCAGAACCCACCAATTTCTTCTCGCAACTGACAATATTTTCTCTCTACGCTTACAACGTAGTGTTTTTGTAATTATAGCTTTCGTAATCAGAAAACAACAATGTTATATGAGTGACCATGCCCTGCGGCTGTACGGTCGTATCATAAAATAATAATGGCTTCCTTGAGAAATATAGTCCTATCCAAGAGGAAAAAATGTATGCTATTAGCAGTACGTTTGGTAGATATAAAATGTCATAATAATTTAGCGATGGCCGAGTGGTAAATAACCGCGGTCTTTGACGCGACCGACCCCAGATTCAAACCAACGCGCACCTCTGACAAAGAAATTTGTAATGTGCGCATTTATCGCTGCTCCACGGTGATGGAAAATATCGTGATATTTCATTGATTACGATGTTCTCCATCGCCGTGCATGCTTGAGAGAAATTCATATTTTCTCGAAATTATGACGTCCACCAATCCGCACTTGGCTAGCGTGGTGGACTATGGCCTAAATCCCTCTCACTTGTGAGAGGAGACCTGTGCCCAGTAGTGGGACATAAAAAGGTTGAAAACAAATCGATCGATGATCCGTGGCGCAGTGGTGACCAAACCGGACTGCCGATGTGAGGATCCCGGGTTCGATTCCCGGCGAGGCAGAAATTTGGATGATGAGTTTAAATTTCTGTTCTCGGTCTGGGTGTTTGTGTTTCTGTCTTTGTGTGTGTTCATGGCACCTACGACACAGGGTATGTCTATCCTACTGTGGGGCTATGAGTGTGAAACGTTATTTATTTATTTATTTTACAAATATTTTTCATGGAGGAATTTCATAGTCTATAGTATCAATTTTTAGGTGGTAGAACTATTATGGTTCGCCCGGGGAAGTACCACCACTGCACTCACTTCTGCCGTGAACCAACTCTATTGTGTTTCGGTGGAAAAGTGCAGTTGCCGGCCACACTTACATGAGGCGACCACCAGCCTCCGGAGTAGCAGCGCAACTGCATACGACCTCAGACAAAGACTTACCTATGCTTGCTTGAGGTGGTATGTAGATGTCCATGGGCTGCAGCGACCACTTAACACCACGTGGCCAGCATGCTCGTCTGCTACTCCATTCAAATAAAAAAAGCCATACTAATATTATAAGGGTTCCGTACCGTAGATGTCGCAGAAGGAAACTGCGGAGCGGGAGAGAAATAACAACGGGCCTTCCCATCCGCAACAGGAGAGCAGGGCGTAGGAGAAGGACCTACCACGCCCTCTTCCAACCCCCATGATTGAGGTCACGGCGGTGGACGCGAGGGCGTCCATCGTCTCACCTCGAGGTGATGCGTGTGCTTTCCTTTCTTGGGCCCCCTAAAAGTTGACGGATGGCTCAATCCGGTCTTGGACTACCAAGTCAATTGAGATACTTTTAATGAGCTGTCAAAACGTGACATCCCCATACATTTTGTATGAGAAAATGATAAGTGACGTCACTTATCATATATAGTCAATTGACTTCATTATTCAGTGGTAATAAAAATCATGTATAAAAAAGAATAAACAATTATATTGCTTTCCAAGCGTGATTTAGTGCAACCTTTTTAAGGTAAGGATTTTGAATTATTTTGTGCATAGTGTCCGAGACCCTATTCCACAAGATCGAGGAGTCTTAAGAGACTTACGATGATGAGGCCATAATGCGAGAGCATACCCGTAAGCCTTACAAAAAGTGTGCTGAGGATCACCGTGGAGTCGTGGTTAAAGTCCGGCATAACCAGGGCAACACCCTGGTAACAGAGGGGTATCCATGATGGATTTTCCAGGTAGCTCGAAAAAATATGTTATCGCACTATTATTTTATTTCAAAACACTCAAGCACTGTAATTAACTTACATGGCTGACAAAATGACTTCAACCTAATCCCTACTAATATTATAAATTCGAAAGTAACTCTGTCTGTCTGTCTGCGACGCTTTCCCGCTGAAAACACTGAACCAAATTTAATGAAATTTGGAACACACATAGAGTGGACCTTCGGAAAGGACATAGGATGGTTTTTATCCTACGGGAACCTATAAAACGGGTCCACGCGGGCGAAGTCGCTGGCGAAAGGTTAGTCATATATAACTCAAAATTACACCAATTAAATGAAAAAAAAAAACGGGTTGCACTCCGTGAAGTGAAAAGTTGTGCATTCTTGATATTTTGGAACGGTTAGGGAATAATTTCGCACGAATTGCTTTTATTATCAGTAATATTTTTCATGTAGTGTTTTCAGTATTTTTATAAAGTACTCACTCATTTTCTTCGTCACTTTTTTCATTAATAGATGCATTTAATTAATAATAAAGAAAAGATAAACGAATTTTACAAGTGTAGACAGTCGAGCCATCAGCTGTCACCTCTCAGTCTTACGAATTTTCGATCAGGCTACGTGTCCTAACGCGAGTTTCACATTTTTTACCCATCCCAAAAAAAAGTGCATAACGCCGCTAAAGAAGTTTTCACTTCAAAAACAGAGTAGGTACCTACAACATGCTTTTCTGAAATTCTCGCCAAAACTCAGTTATTGCCTCTTAAAGCCACTTATATCTAAGCGGATATCGTTACACAAGTGAAGTCACACATGAAATACGTCATAAAAGGGATACAAAACGAAAGAAGCGGAACAAAAATAGTAACATCGAATTGAAAGAAAAGAATACGGTAATAAAAGAAAAAGGGACTTTATTCTGTGAAAGTTATGGAACGAAAGTTTATTCACAGAAGTTGAATTGAAGATTCCGTGGCGTAGTGGGTGATGAGCCTGCGAAGCGTGAGGTCGTGGGTTCGATTCCCACCCAGGACAAATATTTGTGTGATGAACATGACTATTTGTTCTGTGTCTGGGTGTTAATTTATCTATTTAAGTATGTATTTAGAATTATATAAGTATGTTTATCAGCTTTCTGATTACCATATTACAAGCTCTGCTTAGTTTGGAATCAGATGGTGTTGTGTGAATTGTTCAAAAAGATATTTATTTATTGATTTTGAATTTGAATTTTGGTAAATGAGTGTCAGTTTTTTTTTTCAACCTTTTTATGTCCCACTGCTGAGCACAAATCTCCTCTAACAAGTCAGATAGGTTTAGGCCATAGTCCACCACGCTGGCCCGTGTTCCAGGACTCATCATTCATTCAAAAAGCATAACTTCTTGCTCCTTTTCTATGAAATGACGAGTACCAGTTCACGGACCATACCATAGTTTGTTTTCGAAAGTGACCCAGTACTCGTCATTTATTCAAAAAGCATAACTTCTTGCTCCTTTTCTGTGAAATGACGAGTACCAGTTCACGGACCGTACCATAGTTTGTTTTCGAAAGTGACCCAGTACTCGTCATTCATTCAAAAAGCATAACTTTTTGCTCCTTTTCTGTGAAATGACCAGTACCAGTTCACGGACCGTACCATAGTTTGTTTTCGAAAATGACCCAGTACTCGTCATTCATTCAAAAAGCATAACTTCTTGTCCCTTATATAAAACGTCGAGTACTAGTACACTGACATTGTGGTAACTATCTATAACCAAAAGTCAGAAACACAAAAGGCGAATATTCACTTATATCTAAGCGGATCGTTATAAAAGTGAACTCACATATAAAATCCGAACAAAAACGTACAAAAGAAAGTAATATCGGAACGAAAGAAAAGAATTGTAGAGTTTATTCCAACAGAGTAAAGGAACGGTCCCAAGTTATTTCACGGCAAAGTTGACTCAAAGATTGATTTTGTATTACAAATTGAAGTTTGATGAGTTTACTGACGCTCAAAACGCTCATAGAATGCAAGCGATGCAGATAAGCAAATGGAACGCGGTCGGGTGAGAGATGGGTGACCATTCTAGTAGCGAATTTCATGCGAGTTTCCGTGTTCCGGAGAGCACGTTCAGCCGTCAGTCCTGATTGTTATCTATAGATAATAGTCGTTAAACCTTGCAGGAGGCCTTATAGGTGGTTTAAAAACAATAGACGGTGGGTTGGCCACTAACCTGCATCTCGGCCATATTTCATTGGAGCCGCGTGTTGGAGTAAGCTTTCTATCCAATAATGGATAGCCACTAGACGGTTGGAGCTCCCACTCTCGCCGCCTGCAATCCAAGAAGCTCCCTTATAGTCGCCTCTTAAGATCAGGCAGGGGATACCGTAGCTCTATCCTTAATCCCGAAACTACAGGGACTAGCCCGGGTAGACGTTTCCGAGTTATACATCCTGCTGTCACTTCCAGTAGGTATCTATATATCCAAAAAAAAAACACAAAAGGGTTAAATCCACTTATGTCTAAGCGGATCGTTATAAAAGTGAACTCACATATGAAATCCGAACAATAACGGACAAAAGAAAGTAATATCGGAACGAAAGAAAAGAATTGTAGAGTTTATTCCAACAGAGTAAAGGAACGGTCCCAAGTTATTTCACGGCAAAGTTGACTCAAAGATTGATTTTGTATTACAAATTGAAGTTTGATGAGTTTACTGACGCTCAAAACGCTCATAGAATGCAAGCGATGCAGATAAGCAAATGGAACGCGGTCGGGTGAGAGATGGGTGACCATTCTAGTAGCGAATTTCATGCGAGTTTCCGTGTTCCGGAGAGCACGTTCAGCCGTCAGTCCTGATTGTTATCTATAGATAATAGTCGTTAAACCTTGCAGGAGGCCTTATAGGTGGTTTAAAAACAATAGACGGTGGGTTGGCCACTAACCTGCATCTCGGCCATATTTCATTGGAGCCGCGTGTTGGAGTAAGCTTTCTATCCAATAATGGATAGCCACTAGACGGTTGGAGCTCCCACTCTCGCCGCCTGAAATCCAAGAAGCTCCCTTATAGTCGCCTCTTAAGATCAGGCAGGGGATACCGTAGCTCTATCCTTAATCCCGAAACTACAGGGACTAGCCCGGGTAGACGTTTCCGAGTTATACATCCTGCTGTCACTTCCAGTAGGTATCTATATATCCAAAAAAAAAACACAAAAGGGTTAAATCCACTTATGTCTAAGCGGATCGTTATAAAAGTGAACTCACATATGAAATCCGAACAATAACGGACAAAAGAAAGTTATATCGGAACGAAAGAAAAGAAGTGTGGAGTTTATTCCAACAGAGTAAAGGAACGGTCTCGAGTTATTTCACGGCAAAGTTGACTCGCAGATTGATTTTGTATTACAAATTGAAGTTGGATGAGTTTACCCACGCTCAAAACGCTCACAGATGCAAGCGATCTATGCAGATAAGCAATACGAACGCCGTCGGGTGAGACATGGGTGATCAGTCTTTTTTTGTATCGGGGGGAAAACCCTCAAAAGGTACCCGGCACCTTGGGAGACGGTACCAGGTTATGTGGGATTTGACCGCACTAACACCACCTCGGTGGCTGCCTCTTGGGGAGGACTCCTGGATCTCCAGTGGAACGCACCAGTGTCCTCCACGCGAGGCGCCCCAAAACGGGCTTATCCTCGGGAGAAACCGAAGGGGTTGTAGTGTGGTACAAATCCCACATAACCCTGTATCCTCGCCCAAGGTACCTATCTTTTGAAGGTTTCCTCGCCGATTACAAAAAAAGGTGATGAATCTCCGATCTATTCCGTATGACCCGGAAACGAAACAACAATCGACGGTGTGGGACTGTAAGTGTTCAAAGATGAACCTGACCAAGCAAAAGTAGTTCGCGAAAAGAGCACTTTGAAGGGAAAGAGCGCCAGTTTTTTGGTTTAAATGGATATGGTTACAGTATCACTAGAGAATAGTAATATGATATACAGCAATTTATTTGCCAAAAGTCTTTAAAAAAATACAAAAGTAAATCCAGCAAGGCAGAATCATGACATGGTGGTCACACCACCAGAATCATTAACCACGCATGCTAGCCGTCATACGTCGCCTTAAAGAACATAGTATTTGAATGGTTAAAAGATTGAATTCACGGGTCATCCGCCGTACAGTCCTTACCTGACACCCAACCACTCCTATTTATTTCTAAGCGTGAAAAAGAAAATACTTGGTCAACGATTTTTGACCCGCGAACAAGCCATTGATGCATTAAAATGCATTTTTTGGAGATGCAATCAGAGCAGCAAAAGTAAAATATATAGTATATTTCATTACAAGTGCGGAAAGGCTGTCATTGCAAGGAGTTCCGACATATGTCTACCCGAGCCGAGGCGCAGCTGAAGGTGATGGTTGACAGTCGGAACTCCTTCCAATGACGGTTCCGCACGTGTATTGAACAACTATTTTTAATACAGTTGCGAAAAAATGAAGCAATTTAATAAAATAATAAAAACTCGCAAAGAACATTTTTGAAAAATGGCAGAGATTTTTTTTTTGTTTTCTTCACATATTCTGGGTAGGCAAAGGGAACTATGCCCATATAGCCAAGTCTTTAGAAGAATTTTTTTTTTGATATGAAATGAAAATGTTAATGAGATGAAATGAAATGAAACCTAACCTAACTCATTGAATCAAATCATTAAATCTGATATTGAAACAAATTAGTAGGTAGCTTCTTTTTAGAAATATTTGCATGAATCATAAAAACTTCTAAAACTTCGTGGTTGGTTTTTTTAATAGACATTATTTTGACAGTTGGGAAAGAGAACGCACGAGTTCGGAAAAGGTAAAGAAAAAGCACGAGTGTGTAATAGCCCACTTCCCGCACGCTACGTCCCTGCAATATGTCACTTTTTGAGCAACTGTATTAAAAAAATATTTTCAACGTATGAAATATTGCATCGATCGTCATGGCGAATAGTTTTAAAAGGAATAGAACTACACGTTATAATACATATTGGTTCCTTTTTGTTATTTTGTTTCGCATTTGTAAAAATGAAGCAGTTTCGATAACTTTATATACCATAGTGGAATTGATAACCTCAGTTTTTAAAGGTTAGTTAAAAAAGTATTGAAAACGCAAAATGAATGGCGCGATTTAGGCAGTTACAAGCGAACATTCCACACGGAATCCAAAGAGTTAGGTGGGACCGATTTGCATAACGACTTCCTGCACTGAACCCAAAATTTTATGCCTTCCTGGTACCTACATTTTCTTTGCAGTTGAATTTCCCTTGGCGTAAAGCGCAATTTTGGTGGAATTTATTACGTCTAAATTTTGTTTGTGCTCTTAAAGTGAATTCGACAAGCGTTTCGGAGTAGCTAAAAAGGAGAAGCGCGCATGACCGAGCGGCAGGTGTGAAACACAAGCGATCTACGTACAAGCGATATGGGCGCGGTCGGTGTGCGGCTGTGAGGTGTGACCGCTAGTGCCAAAGAGCATCGAACATATTTGTATGAAGCCTGGCATACCTAAACAGGCGCCCTTTGTATTGTGCCTAAACCTTAGAGCATCAAAGTTACTGACT
This sequence comes from Pyrgus malvae, assembly GCA_911387765.1. Taxonomy (NCBI): domain Eukaryota; kingdom Metazoa; phylum Arthropoda; class Insecta; order Lepidoptera; family Hesperiidae; genus Pyrgus; species Pyrgus malvae. Next base: position 1,650,858 of record OU426976.1, on the reverse strand, counting down.
CACCCTTCAGGAGAGACGGCATAGCGCCTCGCTTCGATACATAATTTTTGTGCCAAATCTGGGGCGGGGAAAGAACGCACACATTTTAATTTTGTCACACATTCACAAATATTCTTTCATCGCTACAGACGCATACATTTCTAAATATGTCAATTTCAATTAACGACCTCATTTTCTATGCACCGGCACATACTGACACAATAGTTGTATAACTAGAAGGCACATTGTGCATGGACGTTGGGACGAGGGGTTCGCCCGTAAAGGCCACTCCTCTGACGTGTGTCTGTGTGTGTCGGTGTCAGTGTTGACGGTGCATAGAAAATGACGTTTGCTAATTGAAATTGACATATTTAGAAATGTATGCGTCTGTAGCGATGAATGAATATTTGTGAATGTGTTCTTTCCCCGCACCAGATTTGGCACAAAAATTATGTATCGAAGCGAGGGGCTATACCGTCTCTCCTGAAGGGTGAGTAACTTTGATGCTCTAAGGTCGGTGAGCATGTTAAGCCGTCGTACTCGACTGTTATTGATAGGAAGTTGTCGTTAACCCTTGTCGGAAGCCTTATGCGTGATTTGAAAACATCCGACAGTGGGATAGACACTAATCCATATTGGATGAGCGTGGTGGAGTAAGCTCACACAGTTTCCACGCCTCCGTGATATTGAAGAGAGACCCGTGCCCAGAAGTGGGTCGTAAATATATTTACCAACCAACTAAATAGCATCTGAAGTATTGGACCTCATTGAAAATTCACTTCGATTTCCCTGTAATCAAGTTTTTCAACAGACGTAATAAAATTCAATAGTATCAAGCAATCAGCTGATTGCGGTCCGCCATCTTGTATTTTTCAATAGACTGACGCGGTTCATTTAAACATTTTACTATTGGCATAGTTGAACCAAATTTAAACTATGGTAATGGGAGTTTTGGCGGGAAGTCGAAAAAGACATATTGTGCTCTTGTTTTATTTTCATTTTCTTGGTGTATTTTTGAGTTATATCGGATAAAGTTGATGGCATTTTGTTTGATATAGGTTAATTACAGTGCAAGAGTGTTTGTGAAATAGAATAACAGTGCCATATGTTTTTTCTGCTTGCCTCCAAAATTCCATCGGACATGTTCTAGTAAAGTAGCCAATAGCCATAGCTTTACTTTAATGTTGGACTGACTAGACTGACTGATTATTGACGACTTTCTTACTGAATTTGTTATTATTTCGTCCAGTTTCATTGAAACTGGCAAAAAATTGATGCAAAGGTTATACTTGATGCTGGCAGTATGCACAGAGTTTGCGATGCCATAATTGAAAAAAAAAACTATGGTAATATTTTTAAAATAATTATTTTGTATTGTATTGTATTTGGACTACAACTCTTTAAAATAGAATAACTTTTACAAAATTATGTTTTTTTTTAAATTTCAAACAAAACAACAAGGTAGTTTTTCGGCAAATGTATGGTGTTTATAATTTTATTTATTTATTTACATTTTATTGTATTTTTTACAATAGGCGGACTTAATGCCTTAGTAATTGTAGTAGGCCTCATAAATAAATTTATTTGCGTGTTACTCCGAATCGTTTTGTACTCATTATAACTTACTAGCCTTCCGCCATCGGCTTCGCCCGCGTGGACACGTTTTATAGGTTCCCGTAGGATAAAATCCATTATGTGCTTTCCCTAGGTCGACTTTATCTGTGCCCTTTCATTAAAATTGTTTCAGCCGTTTAAACGAGAATGCTTTACAGACAGACAGACAGACAGAGTAACTTTCAAATGTATATTATTAGTATGGATATCCATTTTTTACGGATATATGTGTTGACTCACAGCTCAGAATGCGGGTTTTCATTATATAAAAGATAAAACACTACAAATTGCACGTTTATTTCGTAGTTATGCAGTATACAAATGAAATGAAAATACTTTATTGTTGACTCATTACACACATAAAATAAGATGTTTAAAATTATAATTGGAGTTTTAAACAGTCTACCATGTTCTGGCATACAATATTATTAATTAAAATTAACTAAAAAATATTTTGTTTTAAGATCCGATAAGAATAATCTTAACGGATCATCGGCTTTTGATGCCTACCCACCGCTGGGTCAATGAGAGAAAAAAAGCCGGCGGAAAAAAAACTCTCAGCATCAAAAATCACATACCTAAATCTTTCAAGAACTAATTAACGACCACCGGAACAAAAAGGACTCTTATTATTATTCCTTTAATCCTGTACTTGTTTCACTCACACTACGCTTTTACACTTTCTAATACTTTTCCTTAGCCACGTCTCGATCCCTCAGTGTTTCCGATCCGAATGCTTGCCGCTTACGTAAATAACGACCATTCATGCGACCGGAAGTCCATCCATCCATCCATCCATCAGCCTTTTATAGTCCACTGCTGGACATAGGCCTCCCCTAACGTTCGCCACTCCTCCCGGTCCTGGGCCTTCTGAATCCAGCGGCTACCCGCTGTCTTCTTCAGGTCATCAGTCCACCTGGTTGGAGGGCGGCCTGTACTCCTTTTGCCGATACGTGGTCGCCATTCGAGAACCTTTCTTCCCCATCGGTTGTCGGTTCTTCTAACTATATGGCCTGCCCATTGCCACTTCAGCTTGCAAATTTTGAGAGCTATGTCGGTAACTTTCGTTCGTCTACGGATTTCATCGTTACGAATTCTGTCGCGTAGAGAAATACCAAGCATAGCCCTCTCCATCGCGCGCTGAGCGACCTTGAGCTTATGGAAAAGGCCAACTGTAAAAGACCACGTCTCAGCGCCGTAGGTCATCACTGGCAACACACACTGCTCGAAAACTTTCGACTTCAGGCACTGAGGTATTCTGGACGAGAAGACACTTTGTAATTTCCCGAACGCTGCCCAACCGAGTTGGATTCTACGAGTTACCTCTCTCTCGAAGCTGGACTTACCCATACGGATCGCTTGTCCCAGGTAAATGTACTCGTCGACAACTTCGAGAGTAGCGCCATCAACAACGACCGGTATAGGTGTGACATGGACGTTAGACATGATCTTCGTCTTGTCCATGTTCATCTTAAGACCCACCCTTTGTGAGGCGCTATGGAGGTCACCTAGCATAGTGCTGAGCTCTTCCAGGTTCTCCGCCAAGATTACTATATCATCGGCAAATCGAAGGTGTGTGAGGTGTTCGCCATTGATGTTAATACCCAGCCCGTTCCACTCCATCAGCTTGAACACGTCTTCCAAAGCAGCGGTAAACAGCTTCGGGGATATAACATCCCCTTGTCGTACTCCGCGCTGCAGTGGAATAGGTCCAGTGCTTCCGTCGTGAACTCGGACTGTCATAGTTGCGGCTTTGTACAAACACTTCAACACCTCGATGTACCGATAGTCAATCTGGCATCGCTGGAGAGACTCTAGCACCGCCCAGGTCTCGATAGAATCAAAGGCTTTCTCATAGTCCACATACGCAATACATAGCGGCAGGTTATACTCCTCGGTCTTTTGTATAACCTGTCGCAGCGTGTGTATGTGGTCCATGGTACTATAGCCTTTTCGGAATCCGGCTTGTTCGGGAGGCTGGAAGTCGTCTAGCCTGCGCGCAATACGATTAGTAAGAACCCTTGAAAACAGCTTATAGACGTGGCTCAGAAGCGCGATGGGTCTATAGTTCTTCAAAAGGGCTCTGTCACCCTTTTTGAAGAACAAAACTACCACGCTTCTGCTCCACGCCTCCGGGACAGTTCCGCTACTGATGACGGTATCGAACAATTTTTGGAGCGCCACTAGGAGGGGTTTCCCTCCAGCCTTCAGCAGCTCTGATGTGATACCGTCATCTCCCGGTGCTTTGTTGTTTTTAAGCTGATTAAGGGCCCTTCTAATTTCGTACAGGCTGACGTCCGGGATATCTTCGGTATAGTGTCGGGTCAATTTGGCTCTCTTATCGTTTACCACATCGGTAACGGGAGCTTTTGAGGAGCTGTACAACCGTCCGTAGTACCTCTCAATTTCTCTCTGAACTTCAGGCTTAGACGAAACTACAGCGCCAGACTCAGTCCTCAACCTCGTTAACTGGCTTTGCCCTACACTCAGATCTCTTGTGAACACTTTTGTGCCTTGGTTGCGCTCAATAGTGTTTTTGACGCGCTGTGTGTTGTGAGCACGCAGATCGCGTCGTCTGCAGCAAGAGATCTGTTTGTTGAGCTGCCTGTATTTCGACATTGAAGACGGGGACCGAACGCATAGTTCACGCCTTTCCTTTATAAGACCGAGGGTTTGTTCAGAGAGCACTTGGGGTCTACTACTGGAGGGGGTCTTAAATTGCTAGCGTTTCTGCAGCACGCCATCGACAGCATGGACGAGGTCAGCATCATCCAGATCTGCTCGTCCAACTTTTCGTGTGAGGAGATAGCCAATTCAAAGGCGCTCCTGTATGAGTCGCTCGGGAAGATCGACGAGATGCCGTCCCGTAGGAGGGATGAAAAGGGTGAAAGAAGCCTTCAGGATATCATCTACTTATTGAAGATGACGGATCCTGATGACGTGCCGTCCTTTGTGGCGAGGAACTTGAAAAAGTTGCCACCCGTCACGTTCGACCACGTCGATGTCACCAGGTTGCTGAAGGACATAACTACTCTGAAAGCGAGCCTGGCGGAAGTGGTGTTGAGGTTGGAGGCCTCTCAAAACACCATCTGTGACCTACGAGCTGAAGTTGAGTCATTGAGAAATACTTTGGCTCTAAGTGGGTCACCAGAGGCCATTAACATCAACACGCGTCGCGGGGCATGCATCGCTTCGCCGTCAAGCGTCGACTCAGCGAAACTTGACGCGTCACCGGCCGCTGTTCCCGCACGTGATAGCGGTGTCGTAGCCGCTACCCGCCCGCTGCCTCCCCCCGCGGAGGTGTCGCCTATGAAAGTCACGTTGACTCCTCAACGTGACTACGCCGCAGCTGCCGCCCGCCAGCAACCCGAAAAGCGGACGAAATCAAGTACAGAGAGTGGGAGCCGAAAGAGTCGCAACGAACCCGCTCGAAGTGCAGTGCCTAAGGGGCAGGCCGACAAGGATGGCTTCATCAAGGTGGAGCGGAAGAAGAGGAAGCCTCCCTGTCGCAACCAATGCGGCACTGCACCGTCTGGACACAACAGTCTGCTGCGTCCCGCCATCCCAGCGACGTACATCTACGTCTCTCGTCTTCATTTCACCACGAAGGCCTCCGATATCGTGGAGTACCTGAAGGTGAAAACGAAATTCGCACTAAGCGTTGAGAAGTTGGAGTCACGCAACGCAGTGAACTTTAGTTCATTTGTGGTGCGCGTCCCAACGGAATTTCTCGGTACCTTCCTGGACGAGAAGTTGTGGCCAAAGGGGGTCGTGTTCAGAAAATATTATGGACGCCGGCGACCGCCAGAAGTCACCGGACCCGCGCTCACATCGCCGCAAAAAGTGTGACGTAGTTTTAAGTTATAATTAGTATGTATGTTAGTCTGTAAGGTATTTATTGTATGGGCCTCGATGCCTGAAATAAAGGAATTATTATTATTATTATTATTATTAAAGAACTTGGACCCTACCTCGTGGACGGTTTGTACCATCCTGGTGTTGTATTCGTCCACAGACTCGCATTTTTCTAGGCCCGCGAAACGATTTCGCAACTCAAGCTGAAAGTTCTCGGAGCCCTGGATCTGGACAGGTGTTGGTCGAAGCGTAGACTTCATTAGGCGTGACCGTTCCAGCTTGATGTTGATATTTAATGTGCCTCGTACCATTCGGTGATCACTTCCGGTTTTAAACCTGTTGATCACGGAGACATCATTAAATATGTGCCGTTTGTCTGCCAAAATGAAGTCTATCTCGCTTTTCGTGGAACCGTTGGGACTTATCCAAGTCCACTTGCGATGAGGCTTCTTCTTGAAGAAGGAGTTCATCATAAAGAGGTTCTCCTTCTCCAAGAAGTTAGCAAGCAAGTGGCCTCGGTGGTTCCGTTGACCAAATCCAAAGGGCCCTACCTTCTGCTCGTCGCCGTCTCGCGTGCCCAGTCTTGCATTGAAATCCCCCATCACCACCGTGAAATGAGTCTTAGAGGCATGTATGGCTCTACTGACGTCCTCATACATAGCCTCAACCTCATCGTCTGGGTGTGTCGCGGTCGGTGCGTATACCTGTATGACCTTCAACGAATACCGTTTTGATATTCTGAGTATAAGGTACGCTACCCTTGCTGACACACTTTCGACTTTCGTCACGTTGTTGACGAGGGACCTGTGGACGAGAAACCCGACACCACCTTGGGACAGATGTTCGCCCTCCCGGTGATAGAATAAGTTACCGGATTTAAGGATTACCGTGTCCTCCCCCTCTCTTCGGACTTCGGATAATCCTATGATACTCCAGCGTAACTTATCTATCTCTGCTTCCAGCTCATGTATCTTCTCGTCGGTTCTCAGTGTCCTGGTGTTGTATGTTGCCAGGTGCAGAGGTCGTTTTCTTTTGTGACAGCCGAATCTCTGCCGGAGATTCTTAGCACCCCCTGCCCCGCCGTTACCATGGCCGCTGTCGTAACCAGGGATAGCGGGGCCGCCGGGGACTGGGGGCCGAGGTTTAATTGTGACTGCCATAGGGGGTTTTTGCCATAGTCACCACGCTTGGCATTGCGGGTTGGTGACCGCAGTAGATGATACGTTACACAGGAAGACGCTGCTGCCCATCTCCTGGAATGTGTCCCTTGGTCGCCTCCTACGACCTCCTGGGAAGAATCGGAGTGGTGCTATTCTAACGCCGGACACCACACGGCACTGTCTCTGACTCTGACCGGAAGTCGGCTATGATTAAATAAAACTGACGGAACCAAGATGGCGAAGGTGCCGGAAACAGAACAATCAAATACCGCTACCAAAAAATCATAATAATACGGGATGAATTAATACAATATTCTTCATAAATAAATAAAAGCTAACATATGTAAGTTATAAGTAAGAATACAAAACTATTAACAGTGATTTCCCTATTTATTGATGACCCGTGTGGCGCAATGGTTACCATGCCGGACTGCCTAAACAGAAATTTCAATGATGAATTTAAATTTCTGTTCTCGGTCTGGGTGTTTGTGTTTCTTCTTCGTCTTTGTATGTGCCCATGGTACCAACGACACAGGTATATACACCCTACTGTGGGGCTGAGTGTGAAACGTTGCGTACATGTATACATTTTCATTGACTAATGCAGATGTTTCTATTTTGTATACAAAAATGCCAAAGCAATCTTGTAACAGTCAAATTAGAATTAAAAAAAAATACTTTTTTTTTCAATTATGGCATCGCAAACTCTGTGCATACTGCCAGCGTCAAGTATAATTTTTGCATCAATTTTTTGCCAGTTTCAATGAAACTGGACGAAGTAATAAAGTCAGTAAGTAAGTCGTCAGTAATCAGTCAGTCTAGTCAGTCCAACATTCAAGTAAAGCGATGGCTACTTTACTAGAACGTGTCCGATGGAATTTTGGAGGCAAGCAGAAAAAAAACATATTTTAGCACTGTTATTCTATTTCACAAACACTCGTGCACTGTAATTAACCTATATCAAACAAAATGTCATCAACTTTATCCGATATAACTCAAAAATACACCAAGAAAATGAAAATAAAACAAGAGCACATGTCTTTTTCGACTTCCCGCCAAAACTCTCAACAAAAATACTTTTTTGATAAAATTATCTGTTTATAAACACCCACATTTGTGCAAATAAAAGTTTTGTCTTTGTTTAATACTAAAACGTCCTTTGTCTTGCATTCCTTCCGCTTGGGTTCCTAAAAGATATTTCAATAGGTTCGAATAGGCTTCGAAGAGGGCCTTGTTGTCTCAATTTCTTAGTAAAAAAGTTAGATTAAATAAACTTTTAGTTTTTAACACGCTTTTATTAGCTTGACCTGTATGTGTGTATGTATGTATGTATATATGTATGTAACGGAATCTTTTAACTTAATTTTCACTTACTTCTAGGAGTCTGATTAACTTGAAAATTTGCACAGGGGTCAAGGGCCGATGAAAATACAATAATCTCATAACTTTATATTTAAGTCCCAACTAGGATCATCAGATTATAAAAATATATACGAGGGCTGCTGATAAGTCTGCGGCCTAAGGTACTTAATGAAACAAATATAAAGTTTTATAAATGTAACGGAATATTTAACTTCATTTTCACTTACTTCTAGGAGTCTGATTAACTTGAAAATTTGCACAGGGGTCAAGAGCCGATGACAATGTAATAATAAAAAAAAACAACTAAAAACTTAAAATAAATACTGTAGTTTAAAAAACTAAAACACACGCTTTTCACACACTGTAAAAAAAGCGTGGGGTGGTTTTTAAGATACTATTGACACCATGCACCCCCGCTTTTTTTACAGTAAAATACATTTTCTTTTTATTTTTTACTTTTTAGTTCGTATTTTCACAAAAACGTGTTTTTTAGTTTTTTAAACTACATTATTTTACTAATATAATATGCAGTGATTTTCGATTCGTTCATCAAATCCCAGACCTCTATAATGGATAGGGAACAGATTAGTATAATTTGTAAGTAAATAACAAGCCTACGTCAGTCGCAGATATTTTTACGAAAATGACGTCATTATTGAAATTAAGGGATAATAAAATTTCAAGATGCGTTTAGATGCTCCCTTTTTTTAGGAATCCTTTTTGAAATTAAAAAGGATTGTAGGTGGTAGAACTATTATGGTTCGCCCGGGGAAGTACCACAGATGCACCCACTTCTGCCGTGAACCAATTCTGTTGTGTTTCGGTGGAAAGGTACAGTTGCCGGCCACACTTACATGAGGCGACCACCAGCCTCCGGAGTAGCAGCGCAACTGCATACGACCTCAGACATGACTTATCTATGCTTGCTTGAGGTTGTATGTAGATGTTCATGGGCTGCAGCGACCACTTAACACCGCGTGGCCTGCATGCTCGTCTGCTACTCCATTCAAATAAAAAATAAATAAAGTGCGCATGAGGCTGAGGCTAGCGTAGAACGTAAGAAGTCTACGCAGCTTAGCAGCGAGAATATGGTCCCTGTATGGTTGGTGACCGCCGTTGACACATTTCTTGCACTTTTCCATTACGGAAGGAAGAAGAAGAAAGAAGGGCACGTTAGTGCCCACTGATTTTTAAATTAGTTCTACGGAAACTAAAACAATCAGGATATTTAAAACGGTATTGTTTCACATTAATAACGTTTCACACGCATAACCCCACAGTAAGGTAGATAATACTCTGTGTCGTGGGTACCATGGACACACACAAAGACAGAAACGCAAATACCCAGACCGAGAACAGAAATTTAAACTCATCATTTAAATTTCTGCTTCGCCGGGAATCGTACCCGGGAACCTCCGATTGGCAGTTTCGCATGGTAACAATTGCGACACGCGGGTCGTCATAAAAAAGTTTTTTTTTTTATTTGATATTTGCACTAACCAATAAAAAAATAAACTGTCAAAAACAATACCGATTTAAATATCCTAATTGATATTGCGCAGGGGCCATGCTAAATTTCTTTGTATCTTTCCATAACGACGTAACCACAGAACATATTAAAAGAGGTTAGAATGGAAATGTGGGTGGGGCAGACGCGCCAAGGTTGTGAGCAAACGCTCGTATTTCTACAGAAACACGCGATCGTGCTACGATATGCGCGCTTGTGTGCATGCTTGAGTGTGATTCGTTCATTTGAAATCGCGTGATTGTGCGGCGCTAAGATTGGCTAGATTTGAAATTGCAAATATGTGCGTAAGCTTCATATTTATTTAAGTACAGATGTAATGGAGGTGAAAGGTGGAGCTTGATCGGCGACACCAGTTTTCATGCGAACGGCGCATTATTGCCGTTCTACCTCTTTTAATATGTTCTGTAGACGTAACCCTTAAAATAAAAAGACAAAAATTGAAGTGGGAGGGACACATGATTACGGGAAAAGACAAGTGGAGCAAAATAGTGACATAATGGGTTCCAAGGGAAGGTAAAAGAAAAAGAGGGCGACAACAAAAAAAGGTGGGACGCTGACATCAGGTAGATTGCAGGCATAACATGAAGTAGAGTGGCTAGAGAGAGACATGAATGGAATAGGTTGGAAGAGGCCTTTGCCAACTGGCAAACGGACCTACAGAAAATAAAAAAAACATCAAATAAGAAATATATAAGATTTAAAAAATAATGGAAAAAGTTTATTAAAATATTTAAAATAGTGTCGTAGTGTAAGGAAATGTCACTGTAATTGTTGCCTCGCTCTGAGGCGTTCCATTTAAGGCTTGAAGTGCAAGCCAGAGCGCGGATCAAGCGACAAAGAGGCACAATCGGCCTCCGCGTTCGGCAGCGTTCGACATCTGTATCTCTCCTACTTGAGTGAGCGATGCGTCCGCGTGGACAGCTGCTATACAATAATACATTTACATGTTTTCGTCAAGTATGAAGTGCAGTTAAAAATGAATGTGGTGTCAATTGTTTATAGCAACAAGTATTTTCTTATGACGCTGTCACGTTCAACTATCGTCAGTAAACCGACTTTACAGACAACCGTTTATTATTAATGGATATTGCACTATCATATAAAATAATAAACTTTAAAAAACAATGCCAATTTAAATATCCTAATAGGCTAACGGCGGCTTAATTCCCAAAAAGCCTTCTCCGACTCCACAATTCCGCTGAGCTCCCGAAGGACGTCTCTAAAAGCATCTTAAAATGTTATTATCCCCTAATTTCAATAATGACGTCACTTAAGGAAAAAATATCGGTCTTCGTCTTTTTTTTGAAGTGAAAACTTATTTAGCAGCATTGTGTACTTTTTTTGGGATGGGTAAAAAATGTCAGGACACGTGGCCTGATCGAATATTCGTAAGACGGAGGGGTGACAGCTGATACAGTCAGATATGACAGTGTATATCAAGTGTTAAAAATATAGAAATGTAACAAAGTGAATCTATTAATGAAAAAAGCGACGAAGAAACAGTCAAAGAAAGTGAGTGAGTACTTTATAAAAATACTAGATTGAAAACCTACTGGAAATACTACATGAAAAATAATAGGTACTGATAATTAAAGCAATTCGTGCGAAATTATTGCCTATCCATTCCAAAATATGAAAAATCCACAACGTTAAAGTTTCTCGCTTCTGCCGGCACTCCCGGAGGGCAACTGTTTTTTTTTTATCGGCTTTTATCGAAAGTAAAAGCCGGCGGGAAAAAACTTTTGTCTTGCTAGCGCGCTGGGCCATGCGCGCATCCATAGATATTAGTATAATCTTAATCTTAATATATATATAAAAAGTAAAGGGTTTTCTTTGTACGTAAAGACACGGTTTTCTCTATTATCATTAACTCTAATCAACTTCCCGTTGGGGTGGTAAGTACCTGAAAAATCTGAAAAAAAAAATCTATACTTTTCTAACCAATAGGGACTTCTAGGTGGATCTCAAAATTTCTGGGATGATCTAGCAAACTATTTTTATTTTATTTTATTGTTCGAGAAAGTTCCAGAATCTTATCTTATCTTAAATAGTCCTACAAAAAAGCCGGTCCACCGCACTTCAGAAGGGACTTCACTTTAGGCTAATGATACTCTCTAACGCGGGTGAAACCGCGGGTCACAGCTAGTTTTTAAATAAAAAAAGAAGTCTGCGTCAGACGCGTCGATATTTTCAATAAAGTGAAGTCATTATTGAAATTAAGGGATAATAACATTTTATCCAGAGCTCTTTCGGAATTATGTAACTTTGGATTGAGTTTTTTTTTTGGAAACTAAACCGCTATAGCCTTCTAAGACGTATAAATCGGTTTTACTTTCCAATTTTTTTTTTCAACCTTTTTATGTCATACTGGGCACAGGTGTCCTTTCACATGTATAGCAATGATACTAATAACAGTGAGTGAATGTGTCACATCTCTTAAACGATCTGTCAAAATCATGGAGCTAAGTAGTACAGGTTATATCACATTTCACAAGTTTTACAACATCATTTTGTGTTTTTCTTGCGAATCCAGATATTTTTGTCAACCTTTTGCTGGATGTGGCCGCGTTGTTTTATTGAAAGCAATATTATGCAGGTTTCTTGTAAGTGAGTGCTCGTAATCTGTATGTATACGGTGAGGTGCAGTTTTAACCGGCCCCACTTTTTTGTTCGTAGTATTCTATCTTTCCTTTTTATTTGATTTGAGTGTAAGACAAAATAGAATTTTCTCCCCCTCCCCTTTTCCTAATACAATCTCCGTTACGAAACTCTGCCATACTGTATCTTTATTATTTTATTGCCCTCTCGGCGTACAATTGGGTAGCTTTTATAAGCCACTTTTTTCACTGCGGATACAAGAGCTGTGAGTTATTTATATAGCTGCAACCCACGTGGTGTAATTGTTACCATGTCGGACTGCCGATCGCAGGATCCTGGGTTCGATTCCCGGCAAAGTAGAAATTTGAATAATTCAAATTTAAAATTCAAAAATCTTTATTCAGTCCACAACTTATGTTAGAATGCTAAACAATAGTAGAAACTACCTAATAAGCATATAAATAGTTTTATACTTGTGAGAGGCAGTCCCGCTCTTCCATTTAAGATAATGTGTACTACAATAAAGTATAGCTTACAATAACTAAGTTTAACAAACATATCTTATATATAAAATTCTCGTGTCACAATGTTCGTTCCCGTGCTCCTCCGAAACGGCTTGACCGATTCTCATTAAATGTTGTGAGCATATCGAGTAGGTCTGAGAATCGGCCAACATCTATTTTTCATCCCCCTAAGTGATAAGGGTGGCCCATCCCAAACATTTTAACGCGGTATGGAGTTCGCGGGGTCAGCTAGTATTATCTTCTTAATATATAATTCTTCTGTGAGTGTGTATGTCACTGAACTCCTTAACGGCTGGACAGATTTTAATGAATTTTTTTGTGTGTATTCAAATGGATTCGAGGATGGTTTAGATTCACAATTTGGGCCACTGGAAATGTTTTTTTTTTTAATTATTTTATTTATTTATAAGTAGTTTTCCCATATAAATTGTTCCTATCTGTCAAACGTTTGTATTTCGTGCCGTGCCGTTCTAAACTTTGACACATTCAGAATAACAGGACAGTTCGTATGTCATTATTTGTTTTATATTTTTGTTTGATAGTAACATGAAGTCTCTTTAAGATAATAAGAAAACAAATCCTCTTTTATTACTTTAAGGCAGGACAACGTCTGCGGGGTCCACTAGTTATATAATATAAATATAAAAATAAATATAAAAGCGCCAGCTTAGATACATAAAAATATGAAAATAAAATGTGTGTGTGTGTGTTAGAAGTTTTATGTGCATTAATAGTTTTTCCGTGTCTGTGTAACAATTGAAGCCAATCAACAATTGTTTTTTGCATTCAAATATCATGTTTTGAATGCCAAGTTCTTTATTAAGCGGACTGTAATCGTATATATGACCCGATTGCACCATATATTGCCTTTTGGCGAATTTCGTTTTTGTGTGAATAGTGAGTAATAATAATGATAATAATGAGTTTAAAATGTCCGTTTCCGGTCTGGATGTTTGCATTTTATTTTAATAGTTTGTAAATAAATAATGTTATTTACACTCATAACCCCACAGTAGGGTATATACCTTGTGTCGTGGGTACCATGGACACATACACAGACAGAGACAGAAACACCCAGACCAAGAAAGAAATTTAAACTGATCATTCAAATGTCTGTATCGCCGGGAATCGAAGCCGGGACCCCTCGAGTGACCCCGCAGTCCGGCATGGTAACCTTTACGCCACGCGGGTCGTCAAAATGTGGACTTCTGAAATTCCCTAATCGTTATGTTCCTAGCCGCTCATCGCTTATTAATTCTAGTACAGCACGAACTTTACCCAGTTCATTCCGTCCCCCGAAGTTTCCCCATAAAACCTTGTAGGATTTTACTGCCGGAATATGGTTGCAAGTTGGGGTCCCGGGTTCTAATCCTGATTGTTTAATGTTTAACGCGTCTTGTATGTGTTTAGTTGATGAGTTAAAGTCAGTTGACAACTGACTTGAACGGCTTTATGTTCGTTGAGTCCAGTCCATACTAATAATATAAATTCGAAACTAACTCTGTCTGTCGGTCTGTCTGTCTGCTATCTGCTACTGCTACTGCCGCTTAAACTACTGAACGATTTAATGAAATTGGAACACAGTACAGTACAGTGTACCTTGGGAAAAGACATAGGATCGAAGAAGGAATCTTTCATTCAATGAATAAAAAAATTTATAGAACTCATTAAAATCATTCACATTGTCATCTCTTTGAACGTCGGATTGACGGATGGCGTTTGACGGCGTTCTACGCCACAATTTTATTAATACTCTCCAATAGATGTCAGGTAGAGTCGTATTTTTACCGACTTCCAAAAGGAGGAGGTACTGTATTCGGCTGTATGTATATTTTTTATATATATGTTTATTTACTTATTTAAAGTTTTCTACGGTACAAAAGCATCGGACAGAAGGCGGACTTAATGCTTAGAGCATTCTCTACCAGTCAACCGTGTGGTAGTGGGAGATCAATGAAGGCGGTAACAAAGAAACAGTAACGAAATGTTACAAGGAGGAAAAAGAAAGCAGAAAAAAAAATTGCGACACAGAAGGTAAAAAATACGAACTGTATAAAATATGTAACGAGGATTATAAAACATATAACAAAGATGCATAATTCAGTTTATATTTAAGTTCATTATTGCTGAAAATATTTTTTTTATATTTTAAAATTTCTAAAAATAAAACCTAGCTGAATCGATTTTTCACCCCCGAAACCAGGGCACTAAATTTCATCAAAATCGTTGGAGCCGGTTAGATCCAAAAAATATATTTAGGTATTTAAAAGAATTGTTCGTTTAAAGGTCGTTGTCAGGGATGATATTTTCTTTGGAGTATCTATTGCTATCGCGCTGCCCCCAGCCTTCCCCCGTAGAGTGCGATAGGGACAGATGCAGCTCAGACAGATATGATATTACACTACTGAATGAATAATATAGTTCGAATTTCAAGTTTTATCTAAAAATAATATATTTGAGTTTTTGGCGGGAAGACGAAATAGACATATTGTGCTCTTATTTTATTTTTACTTTCTTGGTGTATTTTTGAGTTATATCGGATAAATTTGATGGCATTTTGTTCGATATAGATTAATTATAGTGCACGAGTGTTGTGAATTAAAATAACAGTGCTAAAATATGTTTTTTCTGCTTGCCTCCAAAATTCCATCGCACACGTTCTAGTAAAGTAGCCATCGCTTTACTTGAATGTTGGACTGACTAGACTGACTTACTGACTTTACCTATTATTACTCGTCCAGTTTCACTGAAACTGGCAAAAAATTGATGCAAAAATTATACTTGACGCTGGCAGTATGCAGTGTTTGCGATGCCATTTTAATTGAAAAAAAAATCTAATTTAAAAAAGTATTCAAAGCAAATTATAATCCAAAGCTTAAAGAACGGACATATTTTACAAAAATCACATCTACGAATTTTTCAACACAAAAACGGCATTAAAACCTGAGTGAGTTTTGATTATAACAGAAACGCGATGCTCTTTATGCATTTAGGTCAAAATTTCGCTGAAAAATTACTGTTAAATTTGTTTTGTAAAGCTACCTTCTGAATTAAAACTGTCTTTAGTGAGAGAATTTTTTAGTGACCAAAAATTATGTCCAAGAAATCGGAAACCCCGAATGGCATATTAATCTAATACCATAAAATTAATAGAATCAGGCGTTATTTTGCGGAATTCCATTGTTATATAGTTAGGTAAAAACTACTTTGCAACAATCCGCAACCGGAACGTATGATGGTGTATACCTTTTTCATGCAATAGCACCTCCCTCCCACATAGGACACATGCACATGCAACAACAAAAAGTATACACCAACATACGTACCACCACCAACACGTGTTTCGCCCCAAAACAGAGCATCATCAGGGTTATTGACTCTACGACGGTCACCCGCAAAGTCAAGACTTTGCGGGTTATAATCTTTTTATATATTGTTATACCTTTAAACGAGCAATTCTTGTATTACCTAATATTTTTTGAATCTCGGAAACGGCTCCAAAAATTTTGATGAAATTTAGTATCCTGGTTTCGGGGGTGATAAATCGATCGAACTAGCTTATATTTATACGACGAATAATTTTATCTGCGATTACAAAAACAGCCCTAGGTAGTAGAAATTTCATGGTTCAGCTGGTGAAGTACCACCACTGCCCATATTCCTGCCGTGAAGGAATCCGGTCTTGGACTAACAAGTCAATTGAGATACTTTTAATGAGCTGTCAAAACGTGACACCCCCATACATTTTGTATGAGAAAATGATAAGTGACGTCACTTATCATATATAGTCAATTGACTTCATTATTATTGATTTAAGCGGTAATAAAAATCATGTATAAAAAAGAATTAACAATTATATTGCTCTCCAAGCGTGATTTAGTGCAACCTTTTTAAGGTAAGGATTTTGATTTTTTTTGCATAGTGTCCAAGACCCTATTCTAATATAATGTTGGAGAGGTGGAATAAAACGAAGCTGTAGTTTTTTTCCGCCCGCTTTTTTCTCCTAGCCCATATAAGCCTTAGCGCACCCAAAGCGGATGACGGTCAGCTGATGGCCGTACAACAATGACAAACATCAAGTGTATATTATTACCCAGGATGTTAATAAACTATTTCATTTATTACGACGACCTGCGTGGCGCAATGGTTACCATGCCGGACTGCCAATCGAAGGGTCCCGGGTTCGATTCCCGGGGAAACAGAAATTTGAATGATGAGTTTACATTTCTGTTCTCGGTCTGGGTGTTTGTGTTTCTGTCTTTGTGTGTGTCCATGGTACCCACGACACAGGGTATATTTACCCTGCTGTGGGGCTATGAGTGTGAAGCGTTATTTATTTATTCATTTCATTTCAATTACCAGATTTATATTATGATGTGGCGACCATCAGCCTCCGGAGTATCAGGACAACTACATCATACAGGTCTAAAAAAAACCTTTGGTGGCCTACCTCTGCGTTTGGGGAGGACTCCGGGATCTCCAGCGGAATTCACCGGTGTCCTCCGCGCGTAGCGCCCAGTACGGGCCCATCTTCGGGAGAGCAGATGAGCACCTGCACCTTCAGATGCTTACGGTGGCATGCGGCCACGCACACACCGGCGTCCTTCCTGGGGCCGCTAGTTGGACGGATCGAGCTCCCACTGTCACCACCCGCAACCCCGGAAGCCCTCTTTTAGTCGCCTCTTACGATCAGGCAGGGGATACCATAGCTCTATTCTTAATCCCGAAGCTACAGGGACTACGACAGGTAGGCAGGCTTAGGTCGTATCTAGAATATGGTCTGCAGCGACCACTTAACACCACGGGGCATGCATGTTCACCTGCCACTCAGTTTTAAGAAAATTTTTTCGTTCAAAAACATTTTGTAAATAATTTTATCTTACTTTTAAAAGCGTTCGCTGTCTACGTCTGTCTGATCCTCTAATCCTTGACTTGTGTCGTATTAATGCCGGCTTCCCGATGTTTCTTGGAAAATACCAGGAATACTGGAAAACTAGCGCGCGGATTTTCTATTGCAAGAGTGTTGCCAATGTATTTGAATTTGGAAATGGAATTTGAAAGTGACTTTACCAGCAGTACATGGTTTCATTATGATTCGCAGTGGCGGGTCTAGGATATAACTTCTTGAGGGGTTCAAAGGGGGGGGGGTGACTTAACCAAGCGGTATTTTTACCAACTTGAAACATTGTTTAGCACATGTTTTATTAATTTAAATAAACCTTTGATATTAGTTTCATCGTTAGAATAATTACAATTAAGTTCATTATAGAAACCAAGTTCGCGCGCCCAAATTGAAGCATGTTGATTGGTGCCGTGGCACCAAACGCAGGGCCACTCCGACTTAAGGTTAAATTTTATCACAAAACTTTTTAAAAACAAAAGAAATCTAATAAAATAAATTTTCACAATGTTTTCAATATTTTGTAGTATTTTATAGTTAATTTGGTCAAAATAAAAATATTTTGTTTGTCAGATGTGACAGCTGTATCTATTTAGTGCTTCAATTTTGATAGCGCGCTTGTATGAAGACACTCATTCTATACGTATTTATTCTAAGGTTTCATCTTATTTAATTCACTGTAACATTCCACTTTTCAATTCGCTAACCAATCTAAGTTGGACAGGATTTTTCTGTCAAACTTTCAGCGTCTATTCCGCCATTTGTTTTCAATTTAACTTCTGAAGTCAATTATAGTAATAGTGGTTGGATATTTCTAGGGGATTGCATAAAATAAAGAAGGAAACTGATTTTCCCTATTAAGGAGAGAAGGGAAAATATTTTTTTTAAGATTTTTTTAATAATAAATAAGTAAAAAACATTTCACACTTATAGCCCCACAGTGGGGTAGATATACCCTGTGTCGTGGGTGCCATGGACGCACACAGAGACAGAAACACAAACACCAAGACCGAGAACAGAAATTTAAACTCATTTAAATTTCTCCTTCACAGGGAATCGAACCCGGCCTTCGATTGGCAGTCCGGCATGCGCCATGTGATCGTCAGTTATCTATATCTGTTTCTAAAAATTATCATTGTTTACATCTACTTATTGTACAATCAGATTCTACCTGGAAAATTGTCAATATTGATCCAATCATATTGAATAGAAACGCAATACCAATTCCTCGCTCTAACTCGTCCAATCATTCAGACTCGGGGGAAATTTGACGCCACGATTGTTCGAGCAAAGTTAGAACAAATTGAATTTATGTTTCATATTTTTTATTCTAGTGTCATTATCGGGTGTCAAAATTTAATTAAATTGAATTTTTGGGTCATGAGATCTATCACTTGTTATCTGTATGTAGGTCTGCCTGTCCTGTGTTTGTGTAAAGTCAAAATTGAAACTAAATACTCACTTGTAACATGAAGTTTTTAGGGTTTCGTAGCCAAATGGCAAAAATCAAAACCCTTATAGATTCGTCATGTCTGTCTGTCTGCGTATCCCTCCGTATGCCACTGCCACTTTTTTCCGTAGTACATATATTCTGTGCATTAAAAAAACCACAAAAATTTTGTGGGGTCCCCATACTTAGAACTGAAAATCAATTTTTTTTTCATCAGACCCATACGTGTTCCTTCGTGGGGTCCTTCCAAAATAAGACAATGATAAAACTAATAGAAATATATGATGTACATTACCATGCAAACTTCCACCGAATTTGTTTGAACGAGATCTAGTAAGTAGTTTTTGTTAATAAGTCATTAATTTCCAATAATGTCCGCAATTTACCGTTCATTCAATCAAATCAAATATATAAAAAAAACATTTCATTTATATTATGTTAATTGCTGCTACAGAATCCGTCATGGGAGAGTTCGACTCGCACTTGGCCGCTTTTTAAGCAAAGTATCTCAATATTTTGGAGTAAGCTCCATCAATTAGTTCACATATTTAATAACACCATCAGAACCAAAACACGTAAAAAAACTAGTGACGCGATCCTATAGCGTCCTCGTGTAGTGTTGTGTCTTACGCCTAACAGCTCAGCCATCCTGCTAACAGAATGGCTACATAAAATGAGCTATGCAGAAATTGAAACACTGTTGGGTCGCTAATCTAAAAAAAAGTTATAAACGTATAATTACATTATATTATATTATTTTTATATACCTACATAATTTATAAATACACATAGTTATTTTCTCAGTAGGCACACAGTTACATTCTCCTCTCTCTCACACACACACACATACACAAACACAAGCAACCACACACCCACACACACACACCCACACACACACACACACATATACACACACACACACACACATATACACACACACACACACACACACACACACATACACGCGCGCGCGCGCGCGCACCGAAACTGTCATAAACATTAAATATGTATAAAAATTATGTTTGAATTTATTTTAATAAATAAAATGTAAGTAACTTAGAAAGAGCGGGGCATCCTGACACAGGTATGACTTTACTTAAAAGGATGCCTCCACTGTGTAAACAAAATTGTAATCGTATTTTGAGAAATAAACAAATTTTTCATTTTTTTCATCCTGCAACCCGCCTTCCCAATATTGGGGAGAGACCCGTGCCCAGCAGCTCCACGCTCATAGCCCTACATTAGGGTAGATATACACTGTGTCGTGGGTGCCATGGACACACACACGAACACAAACACGGACACTGAGAATAGAAATAAAAACTCATCATTTCAATTTCTGCATCACCGGGAATCGAACCTGTGACCCTCGATTGGCGTTCCGGCATGGGAACCATTGTGCCAAATAGGTCTCGCTAAATAAAAGAAGCGCGCATGGCCTGGCGGCTAGCGTAGAACGCAAGCGATCTATGCAGCTGAGCCAAACGGGCGGGGTCGGGTGTGAGATGGGTGACCGCTAGTGGCAAAAAATTCATGCGCGTTTCCGTGCTTCGGAGGGCACGTTAAGCCGTCGGTCCCGGTTGTTGTCGATAGATAACAGTCGTTAAACCTTGTCGGAGGCCTTATGAGCGGTTTGAAAACATCCGACAGCGGGTTGGCCACTAACCCGCATCTCCACCAACCGGCATTGGAGCAGCGTGGTGGAGTAAGCTCCAGGCCTCCCCAATAATGGGGAGAGACCCGTGCCCAGCAGTGGGACGCAAAAAGGGTTGCAGCCTAAATAAAAGAAAATATCCATTGTTAACACCGACTTCTAAACACCATAATATACCTACAGTGAGGTTTTGTTACTTTCGTTTTACAAAAAAAATATGGAACAAAAGTTTCAATTGGCAAACCTCTGACAGTTGTGGCGTCAAATTTCCCTAGAGTCTGAATGATTGGACGAGTTAGAGCAAAAAGTTACGCTTCTATTCAATTTGATTGAATCAATATTACCGCTTCACTTCTATTTTTATTTTTTATTAAATGGACTATTAGACGAGCAAGTCCACATGTTACGTTACGAAATTCAAACTCATAATATAGACGACCAGTGTGTACTGGTTACCATGCTGGACTGGCGATCGGAGGGTCCCGGGATCGATTCCCGGCGAAACAGAAATTTGTACCTTTTGCAGGTTCAATACCAAAAAAAGGCAGTACCATGCGATCCTTCTGGCTGCAGCCCTTTCTGCGTCCCACTGTTGGACACGGGTCTCCCACCTTATTGGGGAGGCCTTGAGCTTACTCCACCACGCTGCTCCAATGCGGGTTGGTGGAGATGCGGGTTGGTGGAGATGCGGGTTAGTGGCCAACCCGCTGTCGGATGTCTTCAAACCGCCAATAAGGCCTCCGACAAGGTTTAACGACTGTTATCTATCGACAAAAACCGGAACCGATGGCTTAACGTGCCCTCCGAAGCACGGAAACGCGCATGTAATTTTTTGCCACTAGCGGTCATCCATCTCAGGCCCGAGCGCACCCGTTTATGCCGAGCTATGCGCGCTTACCTGTTCCTTCTACCGCGAGCGAAACCACGGGGCAGAACTAGAATAAACAGATGCTTTAACTTTATACAGGTAACTAAAGTGACCCATAAACGACAGTAAATAATATTCCTGAAGTAATAAATTTAAGGGATCACGCAATAAATTTGTACCTTCATAAATTTATATAAGGGTTAGTTAATTTTGACAATATCTTAACGAAGCACGTACGTTTCAAGACAATTAATATTATGTTTGTGTAATTAGTGTGTTACCAAGGAGGCTTTGGGTTTCATGTTTGGTGTAATATTATTATAATTTTGTTGAACTTTAAGCAGAACATTATTATTATTATTTGTGTTGGTGGGGAAGGGTACAACCCTAAGGCCACAGTGACCAGTAAATTATTTATTGTAGCCTAGTCCCGCACTTATATCTGATTCCCAAGGCCGACGGTTGTTAGGAACCGTACGATGCGCTTGCTCTAGAAGTTTGACATTTTCCGATGCGACTAGGCTGCCGCCCAGTATCCGACTTCTGCTATGTGTGAGTGCTACACAGTCGCAGAGGATGTGTATACCCGATTCCTCATCGCCATTGCAGAATCTGCAAATAGCAGTGGAACTTAACTTAACTTAAAACTATAGTTTGAACATGTGCCTGTTTAGTTTGCAGTGACCAGTAAGAATTCCTACAATAAGACGTATTTCATTGCGTTCTAGATTCATCAAGCAGAGCAGAATATGGTTCGCCTGGGGACGTACCGCTGCGCCCACTTTTTTTCCAACCTTTTTTTATGTCCCACTGCGGGGCACAGGTCTCCTACTCACAAGTGAGAGGGATTAGGTCATAGTCCACCACGCTGGCCAAGTGCGGATTGGTGGACGTCATGCTTTCGAGAAACTATGAATTTCTCTCAGGCATGCACGGCGATGGGGAACTCAATCAATTAAATATCACGATATTTTCCATCACCGTGGAGCAGCGATAAATTCGCACATTACAAATTTCTTTGTCAGAGGTGCGCGCCGAGGATTAGAACCCGGGATCGGTCGCGTTGATAACCGCGGTTTCTTACCAATCGGCCATCGCTGCTCATTACTACACGGTTAACTACATGGGCCCACTTATGACGTGAATCAATTTTATTGTTTTTCAGTGTAAAGGATCAGTTGCTGGCCAGACTTACATGAGACGACCGTCAGCCTCCTGATTATTGATAAACCTCCAATTCCTCCAAACAGTTCTTAAACTTAAGAAGACACAGTTACTCAACTTAAACTTAAGACACAATTACTAAACTTAAATAATACGACCCGCGTGGCGCAATGTTTACCATGCCGGACTGCCAATCGAAGGGTTCGATTCCAAGTGAAACATAAATTGGAATGATGAGTTTAAATTTCTGTTCTCGGTCTGGGTGTTTGGGTTAAAATCAATATTACTAAATTATCTTACCAATTAATTGATTTTTATTCATCTCATACTTGTAATATGTGCCGAGTGGTAAAAACCGCGGTCTTCGACGCGACCGATCCCGGGTTCAAATCCTCGGCGCGCACCACTGACAAAGAAATTTGTAATGTGCGCAATTATCGCTGCTCCACGGTGATGTAAAATATCGTGATATTTCATTGATTACGATGTTCCCCATCGCCGTGCATGCCTGAGAGAAATTCATAATTTCTCGAAAGCATGACGTCCACCAATCCGCACTTGGCCAGCGTGGTGGGCTATGGCCTAAATCCCTCTCACTTGTGAGAAGGAGACCTGTGCCCAGCAATGGGACATTAAAAAAAGGTTGAAAAAAAATGTGTGTATGTATTTCTCCTCCACAGTGATTGAAACTATTGTGATTTTTTTAAATTGATTACGATGTTTTCCAACGACGTACATGCCTGAGAGAAACTCATAATAGCTCGAAAGCATGATGTCCACCAATCCGCACTTGTGAGGGGAGACCAGTGCCCAGAGTGATACGCCTCAAATAAATAAATAATTCTTCACACTCATAGCTCTACAGTAGGGTATATATACCCTGTGTCGTGGGTACCATGGACACACACAAAGACAGAAACACAAACACCCAGACCGATAACAGAAATTTAAACTCATCATTCAATTTTCTGTTTCGTCGGGAATCGATCTCGGGACCCCTCAATTGGCAGTCCGGCATGGTAACCATCACAGAACATATTAAAAGAGGTAGAACGGCAATAATGCGCCGTTCGTATGAAGACTGGTGTCGCCGATCTAACCCCGCCTTTCACCTCCATTACATCTGTACTTAAATAAATACGAAGCTTACGCACATATTTGCAATTTCAAATCTAGCCAATCTTAGCGCCGCACAATCACGCGATTTCAAATGAACGAATCACACCCAAGCACGCACACAAGCACGCGTACCGTAGCACGATCGCGTGTTTCTGTAGAGATTTTGGAATTTTGAGCGTTTGCTCAAAATTCCTTGGCGCGTCTTCCCCGCCCACATTTCCATTCTACTCTTTTAATATGTTATGTGGTAACCATTGTGCCACGCGGGTCGTCGTATATATAAAAATAGGTTGAAAAACAAGTTTCAAATGGAATGAAGACATAGCAGCTTTTCGCACTGATACGATACTACACAGTCAATTTTATAGCGATACAATCTGACCACGCGACCTCCGTAACGCCTTTTCATTTTGACTATTAAAACACGGTTGGTGACAGAAGGGTGAGAAGGGTCGTATGTCTTTTAATGCCTACATAATAAATAAAAATAATCCGTGTGTCCGTGGTGACCACTTCCCAGTATGACCACTTTCCGACATGACTACTTCCCATTATGACCACTTTCGGATAATCTTATCCAAAAATTCAAAACCACTAAGTGATAACTTAGGGGTATAAAAATAGATATCCTATTTTCAGACCTACTGAATATACATATAAAATTTCATCAAAATCGGTCAAGCCGTTTCGCAGGATTGAAACTATGACACGAGATTTTAATATACGAAACCTTTCATGCGCCCACATTAGACTCGCTTTGGCAGTATTTTTAATATTCTCATCAACATAACATTACTTGTGAATACCTTATTCAAGAAACTTTTATATTTACTCCCGTAAACATTTCCATTACCGTATCATTATAATTTACGTGAAGCGTGTGACTTGCCTAAGTAGCTACATAATATTATTATAAATGCATCGCCACAAGCGACCTACTTGCATTAATTACTCACCTCGCCGCTAGGGGCGCCACTGTGCCACTGTTAACTTTAAACATTGTACTATTGTTTAGTATAAGATAAAGACGACTGCGTGGCGCAATGGTTACCATACCGGAGTGCCGATCGAGGGATCCCGGGTTCGATTCCCGGTGAAACAGAATTTGAACGATGAGTTTAAATTTCTGTTCTCGGTCTGGGTGTTTGTGTTCCTGTCGTTGTATGTGTCCATGGTACCCACGACACAGGGTATTAATTACCTTACTGTGGGGCTATGAGTGTATAACGTTTATTTTATTTATTTCTGTCATTGGTCAATTGTAGGATATGTTCAGAAAGAGAATGGGCATAAAAGTGAATGCTATTTGACGATTCATATAGTTTCCACCTTTGTTTTAGGTAGATGGCTGTTTTAGTTTCTGATGACCCCTGTGGCGCAATGGCTACCATGCCACTGCCGATCGAAGGGTCCCGGGGTCGATTCCCGGCGAAGCAGAAATTTGAATGATGAGTAAAAAAATTCTGTTCTCGGTCTGGGTGTTTGTGTTTCTGTCTTGTGTGTGTCCATGGCACCCACGACACAGGGTCGTGGACAGGACCATACTATGAGTGTGAAACGTTTGTTATTATTTTATTATGGATTTTTTAAATTTATTTAAAATAACGACACCTATACTAATTTATCGCTACTTTTTGTTTAGCTTGTACCTTTAATAGTAGAACTAATTGTATGTATACATACATAGTTGAACAATTGTCTATGTGTTTTGGGGCGGGCGTAAACTGCTGCAGCACAGTTAATTAATTAACTATTGTAGTTGTTTACGATCATTATGCTTTTGTATTACTATTTTTGTGTTCAATAAAATCTTTGAATCTTTGAATCTTTTAACATTAACAGACTGTAATCCGAAATATAATACTATAAGTATGATTTTTTTAAATAGATGGAGAGCCAAATAAGAGTTGATAGTTTGTTTTGAAAATTGATTTATCATAATTTGATTTAGCTTTATCCTTTAAAACATTGAATCAAGCATTTCAGAGTTATGTCCCACTGCAGGGCACAGGTCTCCTCCAACAAGTGAGAGGGATTTAGGCCATAGTCCACCACGCTGGCTTAGTGCGGATTGGTGGACGTCATACCTCAAAGAAATTATAAATTTCTCTCAGGCATACACGACGATGGAAAACATCGTAATCAATTATATCACGATATTTTCGATGAAATGCGCACATTACAAATTTCTTTTTGTCAGAGGTGCGCGCCTTGAATTTGAACCCGGCAACTCACGCGTCGGAGACCACAGTCCTTACCACTCCATTGTCTCTCGATGCTATTTTAATTCAGGTAAAACCGCGTGCCATATCTAGTAGCTACATAAATGTATCGCCACACGCGATCTACTTGCATTAATTACTCCGCTCGCCGCTAGGGGCGCTGTACAGCTCTTAGGTTAACCTCGATAAAGGAATAAAAACATTGTTGAATTGTTTAGTGTAAAGTTTTCTTTTATTGGTTGATTGTAAAGTTTGTTCAAAAAGAGTTCAAACATGGAGCTGGGTACTTAGAGCATCAAAGTTACTAACTCACCCTTCAGTAGAGACGGCATAGCGCCTCGCTTCGATACATAACTTTTGTGCCAAATCTGGTGCGGGGAAAGAACGCACACGTTTTAATTTTGTCACACATTCACAAATATTCTTTCATCGCTACAGACGCATACATTTCTAAATATGTCAATTTCAATTAACAACGCCATTTTTTATGCACCGTCAACACTGACACCGACACACACAGACACACTAGTTGTATAACTAGAAGGCACATTGTACATGGACGTTGGGACGAGGGGTTCGCCCGTAAAGGCCACTCCTCTCTGACGGGTGTCATACCTTGATGCTCTAAGGCTGGGGATGGTGCTTGAAATTTTTCATAGCAACGATTTTACTTTGGTGTATTTTCTTTGTAATCTCTAAACTTGGTAATAGAATTTACTTAAAAAAATTGATCGAAAGTACGATAAGCTAAATTTCGCAAGACTATGTTTGTTTGTCCACAATTAACACCGAAACTAAGTCATTTTGAGATGATTGGACTTTTTTTTAATGGAGTAGCAGACGAGCATGCAGGCCACGTGGTGTTAAGTGGTTGCTGCAGCCCATGGACATCTACATACAACCTCAAGCAAGCATAGGTAAGTCTTGTCTGAGGTCGTACGCAGTTGTGCTGCTACTCCGGAGGCTGGTGGTCGCCTGCACCTTTCCACCGAAACACAATAGAATTCGTTCACGGCAGAAGTGGGTGCAGCGGTGGTACTTTCCCGGGCGAACCATAATAGTTCTACCACCTGCAAAATTGATGGGCTTGATTTAAATCAGGTATATTTTAACGTAGAATGGTCCAAGTTTCATCATAATCGGTTCAGTAGTACACTAATGATCTACTCTTACACTCTTACTAGGATTTCTTGTCTCGTAAGTACCATTGATACCCAGACCGTGTCCAGAAATTCATGTCATCATTCAAATTTTTGTCTCGATGGGAATTAAACCCAATACTCTCTATTGATATACTTTTATTTTATACACACCTGCTGACTACTCAATATCTCAAATCTGTTAGGTAATAACGTTTCACACTTATAGCCCCACAGTAGCGTAGATATACCCTGTGTCGTGGGTACCATGGACACACACAGAGAGAGAAACACAGACAACCAGACCGAGAACAAAAATTTAAATTCATCATTCAAATTTCTGCTTCGCCGGGAATCGAACCCGGGACTCTTCGATTGGCAGTCCGGTATGGTAACCATTGCGCCACGCGGGTCGTCATAACACACAACTTCGTTCCACCTAACCAGGCCAGAAACATCCCAATGTTTCTCATAGTTTCGTTTTTGCAACACTTACTAATATTATAAATGTGAAAGAAAGTATGTATGTTTGTTTGTAATTTAACGTCGCAACGGTGCTACAGATTGACCAGTTTCTTTGGCCGAAGGTAGTTTGGGGGTTGGTGAGTGACATATGCTTTTTACTCAAGAAAAATATCTGACCAATATGAGAAAAACGTGGCTCTAAATTAGTAGCGAAACAGCATACTACCAAAGAAAAGATTACACCCGTATTCATAAACAATACTATGAGGTCTCACAGTGCTCGCCAACACATAGGGTCATCTAAACGAATTCATAGATGATACTTGAGTGAAGCCTGCCACTATGCGTTTGTCAAAATTTACTTGAATCGTTTGACACAACGAACGCACGTCAAATAGCGCTCTTTGCATAGCGTTGCCTGCTTACTTAAGCAAGTATGCTTCTTGAATAACCCTATTAGGGTCTTGAACACTATGCACAAAAAAATTCAAAAACCTTACCTTAAAAAGGTTGCACTAAATCACGCTTGGAAAGCAATATAATTGTTAATTATTTTTTATACATGATTTTTTGTACGGTACTTGCTGGTTTTATTAGGAATCATGAGGGTAGTTGTACATACGTGCTCCGCTGGCCGACGACACAAGCCGTGCTTAGGTTGATCGGGACAGAGACGTTTGAGCGTTCGTCGGGTGTAGTCGCTACTGCTACATTGTAAACCGTGTTTGCCCCGAGCGATATCCTGTGGTCATCAAGTCTACCACAAGCCTTGTGACTCTCCACTAGTGTTGACGTTCAGTGCTAGTGTCTTTACGTTACTATCCAAACTTTGTAAGCTTGCAATTGCCAGTGTGACGTTCACCTTGGAATACCAGGAGTCCTGCCGTTGGAGCTGCTGCGCCGCCGTCATCTGAGCAGCGTGGGAGTGTTCAAAGGTTGGTGGAGTGCATTTTACTTCTCTCCTCATGATTCTTGGTGTATTGCAAGTGCCTACATAAATTAATTCTTTTTA
Source organism: Pyrgus malvae (assembly GCA_911387765.1). Taxonomy (NCBI): domain Eukaryota; kingdom Metazoa; phylum Arthropoda; class Insecta; order Lepidoptera; family Hesperiidae; genus Pyrgus; species Pyrgus malvae. Next base: position 1,622,245 of record OU426976.1, on the reverse strand, counting down.
AACGAACCAAAACCGGCGAACCTATAGGAAACCTTAATACAGTCCCACACATTGGCCTTCCGAGTCGGATTTTGGTCATATCATACCTATTGGTCCTTCATATACTCATTTCATCTTAAATAAGTTAATATTATCTACCATTTAATCGGTTTATTCGCCGATAAAGTCCTAATTCCTTTGCTCGTAACAGATATTTTAATCTACCGACATTATTGAAATTTATTAATGCGTACTTCTTATATTTACATTTAAATCGTCATACTTAAATCATTTCATTAATAGACTTACTTATTTGTAACAAAGATATTTAGTAAAATCCTTAATAATTAAGTTTTGCACTGAACAACATTAACTTGGTAGGTACATAATTTTATAACTGCGTCGCTTCAAGATGGCTACCCGTAGTAAGGTTGAAGACAAAGAAAACGGAGATATTCTTCACAAAATTTGCACTCATAATGCAGTCAAACAGAGATTATTCTCTCAGGTTCAACAACTTTACGATACTTCTTTGAAAATACGTTCGAATCCTGAATCTGTAGATATGGATATGTTTTTACTTCGAGCCTCTGAAATTGATTCTATTCGCGAAAAATATGAAAAGGTTACAATGAATATATTTGAATTAGAAGTCTTGTTAAATCCTAAAATACAGTTTAAATCCAGTGAATTAGATAGTTTTGATGATTTATTCTTCCAAATCAAAAGTTGTGTTAAGACAATTGACGTAAAAACAGAAAACAACTTAACTAAAACTGAAGTAAATAGTTGTCCTAGTCCTAGGTTACCTAAACTTGAATTAATATCCTTTGATGGCAACATAGAAAACTTCACAACCTTTTATGAGACATTTTGCTCCTTAGTTCATAACCAAAAGAACATTTCAAACATTGATAAATTTCACTATTTGTTGTCATGTGTTAAGGGTTCCGCCTTAAGCATTATTAAAAGTGTACCTATTACGTCAACTAACTATGATGTAGTATGGAAAGCCTTACTTGACAAGTACCAAGATCAACGTATGTTGGCTAGTAAATACCTTGATAAAATGTTAACATTTCCACCCATTCTAAAAGAATCTCCTATAAGCCTAAATAATTTTATTGAAATCTTTGAAAATTCCTACAAGGCAATTTGTTCACTTAACATACCTAACCTACATAGTTACGTTATCTGTCATATTGCGTTAAAGTCACTTGATCAAAATACGCGTAAATTATTTGAGCAAAGCATTGACCAAAAAACAATTCCTTGTTATGAAAATTTAATATCTTTTGTGCAAAATCACGTTAAAGTATTAGAACATTCACAATCATATACATCGAATACTACACAAAATAATGGCACACAACGTTACAAGCAACCTTTAAATGTCAACACTCATAATAATAAAAACTTAACTTTACGTAAAAATTACTCTCAAACAACAAATAACAAAAGTAAATTGAATAATTATGCATGTCTTCACTGTAACGAAAATCATATGATATTTAGGTGTACTAAGTTTCGTAAACTGACACCAACACAACGTATTAGCCGTGCTAATACATTGGGGATTTGTCATAATTGTTTAAAGCCAAATCATACAGCTGATGAGTGCCGTAGCGAGTTTAGATGTTTTGCATGCGGACAAGCGCACCATGCACTGCTGCACGTCGACAGTGGCGCGCACGCAGCCGCCGCCGGCCGGGAGCCTCTCCCTGCGCCACCCGCGCCCGCACCCTCACTCGCACACTCGCGAAATAATAACTGTCATTCATCCTTATCAGATAGTAAAAAATATTCCGTTCTATTAGGTACTGCAATAGTTAACGTTGTTGATGTTTTCGGTAATGAACAACCGTGTCGTGTGTTGATCGACTCAGGCGCTCAATCAAACTTTATTACTATTAATTGCTTAGAGCGGTTAGGGTTAAAACGTTATAAGTGTCCCTACAATATTTATGGCTTATCGGGTGAAAGTGTAAAAACTTATGGTATGACGACATGTACATTAAAACCTAGGTATAACTGTGATCCGGTATTCACAATAGATGCCGTAATTCTTTCCAAAATAACTTCTGATTTACCCACTTCTGATATTTCAGAAAATATAATTAAAAAATATAATAATTTAGTTTTAGCGGATCCTTTCTTTTACAGACGTTCTGTTATTGATATTATATTATCGGGAGACGTTTTTCCATACATTTATGATGGAAATCGAATCGTATTCGGTCCCTCTCTTCCGTGTGCGTTAAGTAGCGTATTCGGATACGTAATTACGGGGAGACTTGAAGTACCGTGTGCTTCAAATAATTTAAGCGTTTCTATGACGTCAAACTTAGTGTCGTACACCAAGGACGATGACATCATCGATACTTGTCTTCGGCGATTCTGGGAGATTGAAGCCCCACCGTGTGAGGTACCGCCAGATCCCCTAGAACAAGAAGCAGAAAATATGTATTCATCGCGTACATATCGCGACGCAACTGGTAGGTACGTGTGCCCGCTGTTGTTGCGCGAGCGCCGCACGTCGCTGGGAGACTCCCGCGCCGCTGCCGAGCGCCGCTTACTGCAGCTGGAGCGCCGCCTCGCCCGGGAACTTGGCCTCCGCGACCAGTACGTAGCTTTCATGCGCGAGTACCAGCAGCTGGGTCACATGGAGCCGTACACGGGGGACGAGCCCAGCCAATATCTTATTCCGCATCATCCAATAGTTCGAACCGCCAGCACAACCACACCGGTTCGAGTCGTTTTCGATGGCTCAGCCCAAACTTCGAATGGAGTTTCGTTAAATGACAACCTTTTAATTGGTAAAAAGCTACAGCAAGATATATTAAAAATAATAATAAATTTTAGACTTTATGACATTTGTTTTACGGCTGACATTACAAAAATGTACAGATGCGTTTTAATAGATCCTGCTGACCGCAAATACCAACACATTTTATGGAGGGAGTCACCAAATGAGCCCATACAAGTATTTGAATTAAAAACAAATACCTACGGTTTGCGTAGTGCGCCATTCATAGCTGTGCGTACGTTACGTCAGCTAGCACATGATGAGGCGGAGCGACACCCACAAGCAGCGAACCTACTGCTGCACGGGTTTTACGTAGATGACTTCCTGTGGTCCACGACCACGCTGAAGGACGCTTCCACGTTGCAAGATGACGTCATCGACATATTGCATCGCGGCGGGTTCGAACTCAGGAAATGGGCGAGTAACTCACCTGAGCTTCTCGCTCGGGTTGGTGCTGACCAGTGCGCATCTTTAAACTTTGATGAGGACTCGGCGTCTTCTTTAAAAATCCTTGGGTTAAAGTGGGAACCAAAGGATGATTGTTTCTCGTTTCAATATAATTTAAAAGATAATATTTTCACTAAACGTTCAGTATTAAAATTATTAGCAAGCATTTTTGACCCTGTAGGTTTTCTAGCACCGTGTGTTTTCTTGGCTAAATGCCTCCTGCAGGATATATGGAAACTTAGCAAAGGCTGGGATGAACCCCTGCCGTCTCATCTTCGTGAAAGATGGGAAACATTTGTTTCATCGTTGTCAACTTTGTCTGAACTCCGCATTGAGCGTCATTTATTAATAACGGACTTTTCTGACGTTCAGATAGTTGCGTTTTGTGATGCTTCGACGCGTGGGTATGCGGCTTGTCTGTATGCTCGTAGCGTAGACAAGAATAATATTGTTAAAACTAGGCTGCTCATTTGTAAAACTAAGGTAGCCCCAATTAAACCTCTTTCAATCCCATGACTTGAGCTGATGGGATGTGTTTTATTGTCAAAACTAATATTATTTTTAAAACAGAACCTTAACGACTTTAACTACAAGGTCATAGCTCTTACAGATTCTAGTGTCGCACTTGCATGGTTACAAACGCCACCATACAAATTAAAAACGTTTGTTAGTAATCGTGTTGCTCAAATAATCGAAGTGGTGCCATCAAACTGTTGGTATCACGTGAGCAGCGACGAGAACGTGGCGGACGTGTGCTCGCGTGGCGCGGCGCCCGCGGCCCTCCTCGCTGACCAGCAGCGCTGGCTGCACGGACCGGAGTGGCTCACGCTAGACTTTCAACAGTGGCCGATTACCACATTTTATGCTAGGGACGACACTAATATCTTAGAATTAAAATCAAATACTGAGAGTTTTAATTTGTTGACTAATAATGCACCGTCAGATAATGAATTGTTTTTAAAATTTTCAACTTTTAATAGATTACAGCGCGTCACCGCTTGGTGTTTGCGATTCATTAACAACTGTCGTAAGAAAAAATGTAATAGATATTTAAAAACTTTGACAACTATTGAATTAAATTCTGCACATAACCTTATAATTAAAGTAACTCAAAATAAATTTTATTTTAATGAAATTAACTTGCTTAAAAATAATACAAAATTTATTCCAACTTTGAAAAAACTATCACCATTCTTAGATGAAGCAGGGTTCCTCAGGGTGGGGGGCAGAATCTCGCAGGCGAGTCTGCCTTTTAGTCAGAAACATCCCTTGCTTTTACCTAAGCGTAGTCATATTACAACTTTAATTATTGAGCATTTTCATCGTAATTATTTACATGTAGGGCCTCGTACCCTACAAGGTATCATCAGCCAGAGGTACTGGATCGTATCCGCTCGTAGTGTCATACGTTCAGTTCTCTCGCGTTGCGTCACTTGCTTCAAGTGTAGTCCACGGTTGGCTCAGCCGAGCATGGGTACGTTACCTAAGCCTCGGTTAGAACCCAATAAGGTTTTTCATCACGTTGGTGTTGACCTTGGTGGACCCTTCTACGTAAAGGAGAACAACAGACGTAACGCTAAGTTTTATACAAGGCATACCTTTGTTTGTTCGTCTGCTTTTCCACAAAAGCAGTACACCTTGAGGTCCTCACTGATCTGTCATCGGATTGCTTCTTAGCCTGCCTGGATAGGTTTACCGCACGGCGTGGCTTGTGCTCGAGTTTGTACTCAGATTGCGGTACAAACTTTGTAGCGGCTAACAAGCACTTACAAGACGTCGTTAAATTTCTTAATAATAACGGAGTTAGAACCTCTATTTCTGATGGCTGTTCAGCTCGAGGTATCATTTGGAAGTTCAACCCTCCAAGTGCCCCCAGTATGGGAGGTCTTTGGGAAGCCGGCATAAAGTCGGCGAAATATCATTTATTGCGTGTAATAGGTGACAAGTCGCTTACGTTTGAGGAGTTGTCAACATTGTTTTGTAAAGTTGAAGCCGTGATGAATTCACGACCGCTTTGCCCTCTTTCAAATAACCCAAACGAGTTTGAGGTTTTAACTGCTGGACATTTTTTGATTGGCCAGAGCCTGCTTGCAGTGCCTGAGCACAATTTAGAAGTTGTTCCTATTAATTTATTGTCTAGGTGGCAATATATTCAGAAATGTTCACAATTATTTTGGAAACATTGGTCACATGATTACTTACACACTTTACAACAAAGGTCAAAATGGCATGTATCCCCACCTAATTTGAAGGTTGGTGACCTTGTTTTAATTAAATCTGACTTAACTCGGCCCTTGCAATGGCCATTAGGTAGAGTCATTGAAACGTTTCCTGGGCCTGACGGCGACGTTCGCGTAGTCAGTGTCCGGACAGCTAGTCGTTGTTTGAAGCGTCCAGTTAATAAATTGTGTCCGTTACCATTTTCTCATTAAATACTTAGAACCAAACATTAAAAATTTTGTTACATAAATAAGTTAAGTTTATTAATAGCTTCATTGTCATAGCGCAATTAAGTTTTAAACACTTCCTAGAGTCATCTAACTCCATATTTCTTTAATTTTATTATATCCTTTAATAAATACTTAATTCTTCTTTTACCTAGAAATCATCATAATGATTTCGGTGGGGGGTATGTACGGTACTTGCTGGTTTTATTAGGAATCATGAGGGTAGTTGTACATACGTGCTCCGCTGGCCGACGACACAAGCCGTGCTTAGGTTGATCGGGACAGAGACGTTTGAGCGTTCGTCGGGTGTAGTCGCTACTGCTACATTGTAAACCGTGTTTGCCCCGAGCGATATCCTGTGGTCATCAAGTCTACCACAAGCCTTGTGACTCTCCACTAGTGTTGACGTTCAGTGCTAGTGTCTTTACGTTACTATCCAAACTTTGTAAGCTTGCAATTGCCAGTGTGACGTTCACCTTGGAATACCAGGAGTCCTGCCGTTGGAGCTGCTGCGCCGCCGTCATCTGAGCAGCGTGGGAGTGTTCAAAGGTTGGTGGAGTGCATTTTACTTCTCTCCTCATGATTCTTGGTGTATTGCAAGTGCCTACATAAATTAATTCTTTTTAAACGAACCAAAACCGGCGAACCTATAGGAAACCTTAATACAGTCCCACACATTTTTATTACCGATTAAATCAATAATAATGAAGTCAATTGACTATATATGATAAGTGACGTCACTTATCATTTTCTCATACAAAATGTATGGGGATGTCACGTTTTGACAGCTCATTTAAAGTATCTCAATTGACTTGGTAGTCCAAGACCGGATTGCTTTAGGTTGTGAGTTGAAGACATGGGCCGCAGAGACTTAAAATTACGTGGTCTGCATGCTTCCCTGCTATCCATTGAAATAAAAGATTTAAAGAAATTAATTTGCTGTCATTACTTTTGTTAAAGTATGTAAAATCGTTAAATATTTGGAATCTAAATTTCGTATTTAATTCCGCCTGTATATATATATATATATATATATACCGCAAGGTGCTTAATATGCACAAAGCGAAGCCGCCACTCAAAATTCTGCTGCGGTTGCAAAATATACGTACATTTGGCTAAGGCTGGTAGCAGAGTTGCGACTTCTTGTTGCGGCGGCTTATCTAATACCTTTAAACGAGCAATTCTTGTATATACTTAATTAAATATATTGTTTAAATCTCGGAAACGGCTCCTACGATTTTCATGAAATTTGGAGTGTAGGGGTTTTCGGGTGAAATAAATCGATATAGCTAAAATATGCTGAGCTATACTGACTTCGTTCGCGTGGACTTTGATATTAGTCCTAGCATGATGCTATATAGCCTCGCCACCGCCAGCGGCGCCGTGTCGCTGGACCGCACCGTAGTATGATGTACCTAGCGTGAAAGAGATATTTTATATACTTTAAATACCAAAAGCGATAAAAGTATCTATTTTAATTAAGAATCAATGTATTACTACCAAATGGGCATTTGAAATAAAGTATAATTATTTATTGTAGTTATGGTTCACTGTTTTGGCTATAATGGCTTACACATTTTGGTTATAATGGCTTACACATGAGATATAGATGTATACTGTGGCGGGCTTTTTGTAGGACTATTTAAGATAAACATTTTCATCATACATTACATATGTGTAACTCTAGCGGTTTTGGCAGCGCACGCCAGGATAGCTCGCAGATGGTAGATTTTTTCCTACTTACTTGACACTTATCGTCATATTTTGAACAATTCACACAATATCTTTATAAATTGTAGCCTATGTGTTATTCTGAAGTGTAAGCTATATTATTGTAAAGTTTCATTAAAATCCATTCAGTAGTTTTTACTTGAAAGAGTAACGAACATCCATCCAGCCATACTTACAAAATTTCGCGTTTATAATATTAGTATGATATATACCACTATAGATTGTTTTCATATTTCATATTCTTAGAAATGGTGCATAAAATTTGTTCTCTCTTCTCAAAAGTCCCGAAGTTACTTTGTCATACTTTTATTGAATAGATAATTTATAAATTATTTGCGTTTCTTTAACCAGTATACAACGTAAGGTGCTTAATATGCACGAAGCGAAGCCGCCACTCTAAATTCTGCTGCGGTTGCAAAATATACGTACAATTGGCTAAGGCTGGTTGCAGAGTAGCGACTGATTGTTTATTGATTTATTTCTCACAGACAGACAGACAGACAAAAATTTAATAGAAATAAAATAATGAATAGAATAAAAAAAAATTTATTTTAGTATATGTACCGTGTTTTGACGACCCGCGTGGCACAATGGTTAATGCTGGACTGTCAATCGAGGGGTCCCGGGTTCGATTCCCGGCGAAACAGAAATTTTAATGATGAGCTTAAATTTCTGTTTTCGGTCTAGGTGTCTGTGTTCCTGTCTTTGTATGTGTCCATGGTACCCACGACACAGGGTATTAATTACCTTAGTTTGGCTATGAGTTTGTAACGTTTTATTTATTAACATTCATACTACATGCATAGTAAAAAGCGGTTATTTCAATATTACAAACAGACACTCCAATTTTGTTTATTCGTATAGATAGATACATATGCTGTCTACGTATTTATCGCTTCTAATGTCACAGAGTGAGTAGGGCCCTGTTTTGAATACACAACTTTTACAATTAAACGGTTGCAGCCCATTTTGCGACCCACTGGTGGGTCCGTTTCGTCGACGTTAATTAAAATTTCTTTAAATTACTACCAACCCATATCAGTTTCGTTTGGATAACAAAATATACATATATTTATTTTTTTATTCATATTTAATTGCTTTTACAGGTAAATTTACAGGTGGTGTTACATAATCATTATTTTAGTGCCTCTGCAAATACCCATTGGGCATGCAATTTTTGTTAATTAATACACTTACAATACAATACAAAATACCCGAAATTTAAAAATCATGTCAATTACATAATACACACATTAAAATAAAAAATCATATTTAAATTATCTATCAATAGTCAAATTAAAATGTCAAATTATACTAGGATGTCATTTAAAAAATACTCAAATCTAAATATTACAATGTCAGCATTATTATTTCAAGAATGTCAAATTAATAAGATATAACAATGAATAAATAGTATGTCGAAATGATTATCTAATTTACGTGCACATCATCGTTAAAATAATCATCAACGCTATAATAACATTTTTGTATTAAAATATATTTTAGTTTAGTTTTAAATTTGGATATATCAAAACTCTTTAAATCATCTGGTAAGTGATTGTATATTTTGGTGGCCATCCCATATATACTTTTTTTATAGAATTTACATATAAAGGATCCATTGGATCTAAATTCGACGCATTATCCAAAATGCTTTTATTTTTGGTATCGGATGGAAACCTTCAACGACCTGAAGACGACCGGAAGACGACCCGCGTGGCACAATGGTTACCATGCCGGACTGCCAATCGAGGGGTCCCGGGTTCGATTCCCGGCGAAACAGGAATTTGAATGATGAGTTTAAATTTCTGTTCTCGGTCTGGGTGTTTGTGTTCCTGTCTTTGTATGTGTCCATGGTACCCACGACACAGGGTATTAATTACCTTACTGTGGGGCTATGAGTGTGTAACGCTTATTTATTATTTATTTATTTATTTATTCAAAAGGTACCTGGCACCTAAGGAGAGGATACCAGGTTATGTAGGATTTTTACCGCACTAAAAACCCTCGGTGGCCTTTTTTGGTATCGGGGGGGAAACCTTCAAAAGGTACCCGACAACTTGGGAGAGGGTACCGGATTATGTTAGATTTGACCGCATTAAAACCCCCTCGGCGGCCTGCCTCTGCGCTTGGGAGGACTCCGGGATCTCCATTGGAACGCACCGGTGTCCTCCACGCGCGGTGCCCCAGAACGAGCCCATCTTCGGGAGAGCAGTTGTGCTCTCTTACACATTCAGGAGTTCACAGCGGTATGCGGCCACGCACACACCGCCTTCCTTCTCGGGGCTGCTAGCTGGACGGATCAAGCTCCCACTCTCACCGTCCGCAACCCCGGAAGCCCCCTTTTAGTCGCCTCCTACGATCAGGCAGGGGATACCGTAGGTCTATTCTTAATCCCGAAGCTACAGGCACTCCCCTCGGTGGCTGCCTCTGCGCTTGGGGAGAACTCCGGGATCTCCAGTGGAACGCATCGGTGTCCTCCACGCGCAGCGCCCCAGAACGGGCCCATCGAGCTGATATTTGCATTATTTATAGTTCTGATTACAATGCAATTTCATATTTTTTAAGACTTCAATAAATGAAATTATCATCAATACGGTGTGTATGTATATAATAATAATATATTAACCTATGTTAGCCTCTAACCACGTGTACCAAATTTCATAAGTGTATGTATGTTTGTCCACATATAGCTCAAAAAGTAAGTCGGATTGAAAATATTCCTTTTTAATTGTGTTGGGTATGCTCCAATTTAGGAATAATATAAATAACGTTTAACACTCATGGCCCCACGGTAGGGTGGATAAACCCTGTGTTGTGGGTACCATGGACACACACAGAGACAGAAACACAAACACCCAGACCAAGAACAGAAATTTAAACTCATCATTCAAATATCTGTTTCGCCGGGAATCGAACCCGAGACCCCTCGATTGGCAGTCCGTCATGGTAACCATTGCGCCACGCGGGTCGTCACTTTATTATAAACTTATCAGCGCTCTCGCTGACTGTAGCTGCCATATCCATGCGTTCGAGGAACAGTAATCAAACTGAAGTATCATACTGGTGATATGTCTACGTATTTTTTAATGTATATCATATCACAGAATACCTCTTAGGATTGATATAACGGAAAGACTGCTTAAAACCTTAAAGCATCAAGGTATGACAGGTATGACACCCGTCAGAGGAGTGGCCTTTATGGGCGAACCCCTCGTCCCAACGTCCATGCACAATGTGCCTTCTAGTTACACAACTAGTCTGTGTGTGTCGGTGTCAGTGTTGACTTGCATAGAAAATGACGTTAATTGGAATTGACATATTTAGAAATGTATGAGTCTGTAGCGATAAAATAATATTTATGTATGTGTGACAAAATTAAAATGTGTGCGTTCTTCCCCCGCACCAAATTTGGCACAAATTTTTTGTATCGAATAATAATAATAATCATATATTTGCATAGAATAGTGTTACAATAGATGTTACAATTTTATCTTATCATTAGTGTCACATATTCTGCTATCATAAGCTAGCATGCAAATTTTACAGAATTTATTTGTTGGTGAGATGAAAATTAATTTTTATTTCTATTTTTTTACAATGTCAAATTATATTTCATTTACAATAAATAGGTATTCTTTAATGTCATAAAAAAAATTATTCACTAAATATGTCCTTAGTTTGTTGTTAAAGTTATTATTTGTTAACTTAAAATGTTAACATTCGGTAATATCATTCGGTAAATTTCAACACACATTCCATATGCGTTTCTTTGGAGCAAAGAAATACGCGATGGTTTATCCAGTACCAAACGTTCTGGTTACCTAGTTGCCTATAGTCGAAGCGAGGCGCTATGCCGTCTCTCCTGAAAGGTGAGTCAGTAACTTTGATGCCCTAGACTTAAAACGCAATATAGGTGCTACACAAAACCGACTACAAACGTGTCGTTTCCAAAGCTTTGCTTTGAGCAGTTGAGTGACGTACTCGCTTTGTGTTTCATGGCTGTTAGGAAGGCCGTAGGTGAGCATATGTTTTGAATTTACCAAAATCCATTCGTTTAATTTTTGGACACGTGATATGAAGAATTTTAAGATATCATCTGTTCAGAACTAGAATAGGCATGTAACTTAAGGTGTCATTTGACCTGTCTCGAGTTTGTTTTCAATTGACTTTCATTAATCAACATAATGGCCACACAGTTCGTTTTTATTTTATCTATACTAATATATAGCTGAAGTTTTTTTTTTGTTTGTTTATTTGTTTGTTCGAACGCGCTAGTCTCAGGAACTACTGGTTCGAATTCAAAAATTATTTTTGTGTTGTATAGTCCATTTATTGAGGAAGGCTATAGGCTATATAACATCATGCTATGACTAATACCAAAGTCCGCACGGACGAAGTTGCGGAGAAGAACGCACACATTTTATCTTATCTATATTTTGTCACAAATATCCTTTCATCGCTACAGACACATAAATTTCTAAATATGCCAATTTCAATTAATAACGTCATTTTCTATGCACTGACTACACTGACACCGACACACACTCACACACACTAGTTGTATATAACTAGAAGGCACATTATGCGTGCACGTTGGGACGAGGGATTCGTCCGTAAAGACGACCTCTGACGGGTGTTCTAGCTGTCAGTACCTGTGCTGTGATGCTCTAAGGTTAAAGTGCTGCCATTGGCGCCATCTGATGCCGTTGCAGGTATCGCGCATCGTTCCCACAAACATGCATTCCCGTACCTAACTTTGAACGGATCTCACCCACTCTAGAATTAGGCTAGATTAAATAATTAATAATAAAAGTATGGTAAGATAGGATATATTTTATAACATTGAGTTAAGTGTCTAGCCTTCCGCCAGCGACTTCACCCGCGTGGGTTCGTTTTATGGGTTTCAGTAGGATAAAAAAAAACCTAAAATGTGCTATTCCAGGCAGTATCTCCAACTTTCTCCCATCCCTTTGAAATACGATGTAAGACGATATACTGCTAAGTATATTAAAATCATAGACGTTTAGCCAGTTGCTTCAACCGCGTGGGCCCTATTACCCGTTTTCACGTAGGAATGGAAAGGATGCTCTAATGCCCTTTGAACATCATAAACTGCATTACCTATCCAAACCGCTTTTAACATGTAGACATACAGCTTTGTAGATAGATAGCTTTCGTCCCACATCAGCCGCAGGGCTAAGCACGCTTCATGTCTAGCGATGACACAATTTAGTTACCAGGGCAGCAGAAACACAAAGCAAAGGCCCACGCCATGTTTGTCTGTCAACGTGATGGAGATACACTTTTGTATTCACTTTACCGATAGACATTTTTGTTTTTTGAGCTACGGCATAGCACGAACTGTGAATGTAGCCAGTGTCAAAACATTAAGTTGAAATATACCTTTCTTGAATAATCTATAAAGAGTATTATCATTTCTACATACTTACTATATATACATTACTTATATAAAATTATAATTTTTAGGAATAAAAAACAGAAGCCGAATATTTAAATCACAATTTAATTCACAAAGCCTTCAAGGAGTTTTGGCGGGAAGTCGAAAAAGACATATTGTGCTCTTGTTTTATTTTTACTTTCTTAGTGTATTTTTGAGTTATATCGGATAAATTTGACGGCATTTCGTTCGATATAGGTTAATTATAGTGCACGAGTGTTGTGAATTAAAATATCAGTGCGAAAATAGGTTTATCGGCTTGCATACAAAATTCCATTGGTCACGTTATGGTAAAGAAGCCATCGCTTTACTTGAATGTCTGACTGACTTGACTGACTGATTACTGACGACTTACTGACTTTACCTATTATTACTCTTCCAGTTTCACCGAAACTGGCAAAAACGTGATGCAAAAATTATACTTGACGCTGGCAATATGCAGAGTTTGCGATGCCATATTTGAATACAAAAAAAAATATTATTATCATTATTACATACTTTTATATACATACCTACATTACTTATATAAAATTATACTTTTTAGGAATAAAAAACAGAAGCGGAATATTTAAATCACAATTTAATTCACAAAGCCTTTTTACAATCCAAAAAATACAATTTAAGTTTTCCAATTAACATATCCTTATACAACTACAATTAAATTATACTATAGGTAAGCACAAATACAGAATTTCAAAGACAAAGACAAAGACAAAGACATTTATTTGCACAAATATGGGTGTTTACAAAGTTGTTTATATATATTTAGTTCGCCATATTTACCTTCATGAGGTATGCAAATATACAATGATAAAAATATAAAAGGAAAAAAACTAAACTATAATACAATTACGAAATGTACATTTACATCTATTTTAATATTATTTTATTTGTCCCATATTGCGCCTTTTATAAATAAAAATAAAAATATTTATTTATTTATATTTCGGATCGGTTCCGATCGTCAGCTTTGGGTACCCATATCACAGGGTGTTCAGTACGCAAACAGGCAGAGTTACTGCCCCTACCAGTTTCACAGTAATAGTCGTCGCTCCTTAGAGGAGGGCTCGCTTTTATAGGCGTTTTCCCCTACATCTTGGAGTACAAAGCCAAATTGGCATCAAAAAAGCTTGGTGTCCTCAACAGAGCGAGGCAGTACTTCACTGCGGGGCAACTCCTGACGCTGTATAAGGCCCAGGTCAGACTCCACATGGAGTACTGCTCCCATCTCTGGGCAGGAGCAAAGTTCCACCGGCACCATCTGGACTCGTGGCGGTCCTCCATAGTCCGCTTTGCACGCTCCTTTTTACCAAGGACCTGTAGGTTATGGGACAACCTTCCAGCTGAGGCATTCCCAGTGGACTATAACATGGGGTTCTTCAAGAAAGCTGTAAAAAAAGCTCTCCTTCAAAGCCGGCAATGCTCGGGCGGCTGCCCTAGGGTTGCCCGTGTCCATAGGCGACGGTGATCGCTTAACATCACGCGGCCCGTCTGCCTTATTGTTAGGTTTATTTATAAAAAAAAAAAACATCTGTAAGTGGTAGAACTATTATGGTTCACCCGGGGAAGTACCACCGCTGCACCCACTTCTGCCGTGAACCAATTCTATTGTGTTTCGGTGGAAAGGTGCAGTTGCCGGCCACACTTACACGAGGCGACCACCAGCCTCCGGAGTAGCAGTGCAACTGCATACGACCTCAGACAAGACTTACCTATGCTTGCTTGTATGTAGATGTCGATAGGCTGCAGCGATCACTTAACACCACGTGGCATGCTCGTCTGCCACTCCATTCAAATAAAAAAAATCGTCACATTTTTCGTCACCGACGTTGATTCCTAACACTTTGTTATATTAATTCTTATGCACCTTATTATAAGTTTTTTGTACTTTTAGTGTTAAATTAAAATTTTACCTGAAACGCGCAATATCCTGAACTTTACAGCACGAAAACCACTGAAATTTTCCAATTAGTTTGAAATGCAGCGATGCGTCTCGCCCGCATGGAGGCCTTTACATAATAATTATACACATCGTATATTACTTTGTGCATTTCATAGCATACTGCATGAACACTCGTTTACTGTCAATAACCTATATCGATCATACTCGTAACTCAAAAATACATATACGCTTTCTGAAACGTATTTTTTGAAGTTTTTGAAGTAGCTTTAATATAACTTTTTATATTTAAAGAAGTGTATTATAGTCAAATAAAGAGTATTAATTGAACAACGTGTAAGTCAGAGAGATGTATATTTAATAAACAATTTTCTTACTAGTGCACAATCTGTATCGATCGGTTTCAACAAGTTAGGGTTGTGCGTCATAAAGTATGTAGTATATACCTATAGTAAAAAGATTTTTTCAATTCTAACCAGTTATACCCGAGATTGGCTGCAACCCTTTTTGTGTCTCACTGCTGGGCGGTCGGACACGGAGATAAAAAAAAGACAAAAAAAAACATTGTGTTATTTATAGAAGTTTTCCTTCATGCCTGAGAGCTACTTATAATTTCTTGAAGGCATGATGTCCACCAATCCGCACTTTGCCAGCGTGGTTGACTATGGCCTACATCCGTCTCATTACGGGGACCCAGCAGTGAATATAAAAAGCATTGAAAAAAATAGTTTCAATACACCTTTTATTAAATAATAACGATTCATACTCAAAGCCCCACAGTAGGGTACATATACCCCGTGTCGTGGGTACCATGGACACACACAAAGACAGAAACACAAACACCCAGACCGAGAACAGAAATTTAAACTCATCATTCAAAGTTCTGTTTCGCCGGGAATCGAACCCGGGATCCTTCGATTGGCAGTCCGGCATGGTAACCATTACGCCACGTAGGTCGTCAATTCGATTGTATATTGTATATAGTAAGAATATTTCAAGTAGATAGTTATAACTGACAACCCTACAAAACCCTCACAGGCTTTGCATTTGCAAATGAAATTCAATTTACTCCGAGTTGGATACGAGGGAAGCAAAGTGCTACGATTTGCGTAGATGGCGAATTGTGCTACGAAATATGCTACGTGTGCTACGATTGCTACGATTTAGTTTGCGAGTTGACAAGAGTTTTCGCTATTATAAGAATATGATATGATATCTATTCGACGACCCGTGTGGCTAAATGGTTACTATGCCGGACTGCCTATCGGAGGGTCCCGGGTTTGATTCCTGGCGATGCAGAAATTTTAATGATGAGTTTAAATTTCAATTCTCGGTCTGGGTGTTTGTGATACTATCTTTATGTGTGTCCATGGTACCCATGACACAGAGTATATCTACTTTACTGTGGGGCTATGAGGTAACGTTTATACGTAACCAACCCGGGCATTCATTGGCAATGGCATGGTAACCATTGCGCCACGCGGGTCTACAATATAATTTTTTATATAAATTACAATAAGCCTTGTATTATTAAAATATATTTTATACTTTTTAGTTCGATTAGCTATAAAAAGGTGTTTTTTAAGTTTTATAAACTATTATTTACGATATTTTCCATCACCGTGCATGCCTGAGAGTTCTCTCAGTGTATAAAAACCCAGGTAATTGGGTGCCCAAAGCCGATGACGCTGATAATATACCGTATAAATAATTACCAAAAATAATTAAAAATAATCGCAAATATGGGATAAATTTAAATCAATAATATGATTAGTTAATTTAATACTTAAATAAATTAAAATTTCTAAGTTAGATTTTAGTCAGTACTTTTATTTATTAACTAGCTGTGCCCGCGACGTCGTCCGCGTAGATAAAGACTTGTAGAAAAGGCTTGATTAGACTTGGATTATTTGTTCCTCCTCCTCCTTAGTCGTTCACTCTTGTCAGAGTGGTCGTTGCTGATGAGGTTGCAATTTCGTTCGTGACCGCTTGCCCTCCACTGTCCCTTGGATTATTGTTACCTTTTATGAAAGTACTTATGATACAAAAGTTCATATTATTATGTTGAGTAGATACATTCTTCCTGAGTCCTTACAATTCTTACTGTACTCCTCTTATAATATCGACTTTTCAGTCGTTATCATCAGTTTCTCTTTACAAATTAAACGTATCTATTATAATAGCCTGTTTTTAAAGTGTTTGGATGGTACTGCTGTGGAAAGGATCATTATAATTAAATAATTTGTGCTGCAAATAAAGCATAGATTCATTATCATTATGTAACTTAAATATATTGCAGAAAGGTGGTGAAATGTCTACGCTATGTCAGGCGTGGTTAGTAGTTGGGAGTCAAATTCTTGGTTGCTTACACGTTGGTTGCAATTGTCGTTAACATACTGTCGTTCATACTTAATGGAGGTATTTTGAGCGATTTAAAACTTGCGACAGCAGTTAGGCCACTAACAATGAAGACGTCATCAACCTGAATTGGACCAGCGTGAAAGGATCAGGCCCTACGCGATTAAGAGTCAATTGGTCCTATTAACAACCCTTCACACAGCATCAGAAATAAATATATCGATTACTAATATTATTCTGGGCGTGACCACCATGCCGTGCTGCTGCCGTGACGCTTTAGCATATTAGTGTAACACCAGTGCCAGTACTGCGTATGTATGTAATAGCTCTTATTAAATTAACCACTGAAAACGTCTGCTCATTTCAATAACATTTTTTTATTAGACCCTCGGCAATTGCTTATCGTTTATTCGAAATCACTTTTTTTATACATAAACCGAACAAAGAGGCAGAAAGGCCGCGTGGTTAAGCGATCACTGTCGCCTATGGAAACGGGCAACCCCAGCGGAGCCACCCGAGCACTGCCGGCTTTCAAGAAGACCTTTCTTTACAGCTTTCTTGAAGAACCCTATGTCAAAGTCCACTGGAAATGCCTCAGCTGGAAGGTTGTCCCATAACTTTCACATCCGTTCAAACATCAAAAGGAGCGTGCAAAGCGGCCTGTGGAACTTTAACCTTCGACTGGTGGTGTAATCATGATTTGGTGACGTAGCTATCATTTTGAAAAGATCACTCAGCATAGTAAAGTCGGTAGAACAGTTTGATTTTTTTTACGTTTCACACTGTTAGCGCCAGAGTAGGGTAAATATACACTGAGTAATGGGTACCATGAGACACACAGAGACAGAAATACAAACACTTAAACCGAGAACAGAAAATTAAACTCATCATTCAAATTTCTGCTTCGCCGGGAATCAAACTCGAGACCCTTCGATTGGCAGTCCGGCATGGTAACCATTGCGCCACGCGAGTCTAGGCGCGGTCGCAGCCTTCAATTTTGGAGGGGGGAGGTCGCCAAGAAATTTTGGTGGGGGGTCACTAAGAAATTTGGGGGAAGAGGTATCTCAAATTGGCTTGATTCGCCTTCCATCTACGCATGAGTGAGGGATTTTGGGGGGGGGGGGTCATGTCCCCTGCGACTGCCCCTGCTCCTGGGACCGCGCCTGCGCGAGTCGATAATTATTATTGTCTATTAAATAAGGTCGATAGCAATAATATGTGGATATAATCACCGCCCCGCGCCTCCATAATGCTCTACCACAATGAGTACAATATCAGTGCCACTTCCAAAGCTCTCTAAGTTGTTAATTTTTTATTAGATACTTTATTAAGTAAATATATCCGTAATTAATTATTTGAAATAATCTCCACCTATCCACTTTGTAATAGCGTTATTGGGTAAAATTATGATTATGTAACACCACCTGTAAATCTACCTGTAAAAAGCAATTAAATATGAATAAATGAATAACAACGACATCTATCGTATAGCGTGTAAACTAAATTGTCGATATACCGAATTTGCAACAGATCACTAAATAGTTCTGAATGTGAACATAGATGTCAGCAGTAGCCTCGTTTTGTTAAGGTTTTGTACATTTTGTATTGAGGATTTCTTTGAATATGTGGTGATATGTATGGTTTTTTTAAATATTTAGAGATGAAATCTAGCATAAGTGATTGAAAACTTGCTATCAGAATATTAAGATATGTTAGTAGTTATCGAAACTTGTGGTGTGACCGCTCGCATTAACTTTATTATAGCGTGCAGGGGTTCATCCATTTCATCATTCTTGAAATTGACGTAACTTTTTTGTTTGTGAACCGATTTAAATAAAACAAACCCTAAATGTTAATCCAAAAAAATACGAATACTTCAGTGAAAACCGCGTCCTTCTACGTTAAGCCGTTCCTGAGATTAGCGCGCACAAACGAACAGATAAACAGACAAACAGACAAACAGACAATAATTCTAAAAATCATTGTTTTGGGTTCTATTACGCTAATAAATAGCCCTAGTGACAGTTTTTTTCAAATATCTTCAATGTACAGAAACGGACTTGTTACAGATTTATTATATGTAAGATAAGATAAGATAATATAATATAATATTTGCATACCTTACTGAGGTAAATATGGCGGATTATTAAATGTATAAAACAACTTTTGTAATACCCATATTTGTGCAAATAAATCATTTGTCTTTGTCTTTGTCAAAATTTCTTGCAGGCATGATCAATCAACCAATCCGCAATTGGTCAGCATTGTGGACTATTTATGGACTATGGAAGAAGGATATAGTCCTCGCACTTCCGTTAAGAGACATTTTTTGTATTGGAAGGAAACCTTCTTAGGGTACCCGAACCTTGGAAGAGGGTACCGTATTATGTGGGATTTGATCGCACTAAAACCCCCTCGGTGGCTTGCCTCTGCGCTTGGGGAGGACTCCGGGATCTCCAGTGGAATGCACCGGTGTCAGCCACGCGCGACGCCCAGTGCGGGCCCATCTTCGGGAGAACAGATGTGCTCTCCTGCAACTTCCGATGCTTACTACGACATGCGGCCACGCACACGCCGCCGTCCTTCCCGGGGGCTAGCTGGACGGATCGAGCTCCCACTCTCACCGCCCGCAACCCCAATGCACCGTTATAGTCGCCTCTTACGATCAGGCAGGGGATATCGTAGCTTTATTTTTAATCCCGAAGCAACAGGGAATTCCGTAAGACCTGTGGGATATAAAAAGGGCTGAAAATAAAAATATATAGACTCCTCACTCACTCAAGTCACTGACTCAAGTGTTAACGCTAAGTTTTCTTGTTACAGAGCACTACCACATCTTTGTCGGCGACCTCAGTCCTGAGATCGAAACGCAAAGCCTTCGGGATGCCTTCTCGGCTTTTGGAGAGATATCGTAAGTACCTTAAATTACAATCATATTATTTTTTTATTTGAATGGAGTAGCAGACGAGCATGCAGGCCACGTGGTGTTAAGTGGTCGCTGCAGCCCATGGACATCTACATACAACCTCAAGCAAGCATAGTTAAGTCTTGTTTGAGGTCGTATGCAGTTGCGCTGCTACTCCGGAGGCTGGTGGTCGCCTCATGTAAGTGTGGCCTGCACACAACACAACACAACATAATTGGTTCACGGCAGAAGTGGGTGCAGCGGTGGTACTTCCCCGGGCGAACCATAATAGTTCTACCACCTACAAAATTATATATGAATGGAACAAAGAGGCAGACGACGTATGGTTCAAAATTAAATGAAATGAAATATTCTTTATTCACTGTACGGTTACTTTACAAACTCTTAGTGAACGTTATTTTTTTGTTCTGTCTGCTCTGTGTGCGCTTAGGCAACGCTGAGCTGAAGAAAAGAGCAGACGGAGAAAAACTTCAGCCCTGTTTTAAAATATGGGGTATACAATAGCTAGCTTTCTTACAGAGTAGCTATGGGCCGATAAGGAACATACGTGATAGCTACCGCATGTGTCAAATAAAATAAACTATTATAAAAAGCACAGTATTGGGTTTAAGTCTAATTAATTAAAACTGCAAAAATGTAAAACTACTTTAATGTTTTATATGTACCCTTCTTTAATAGTCATTTTAAGAATTTTAGTTTAAATGAAGTAATTAAAATTAAAAATTAAATTAAAATTTGTACACCGTTTGTTAAATATGGAGTAGGTACTAAATATTGTGTAAAACCTTTTTTTCGCCCATATTTGTGCAAATATAGTATATTGTGTGGCAAGAGGTGAAACAAGACGATTTCTGACGAGGGCGAGAGGTGACTGCGCGAGCGAAGCGAGGGTTGTCATCGCCCTGATCTGAAATCGTGTTTCATCCCGTGCCACACATTGTATTTTTCATATCACATGTAATGAAACAACGAGTTTTGATTTCTGTAGTCAGTCGAAGTAAGACTATTTCAGACAAATAGCGCAGTAATATCTTTTGACAACGATTTGACGACAGTTGTCGTGCGATTCTAACAGACTTGAAATAAAGACGTAAATAATAAATAAATGAATGTGCCGGGTAGAAACAACGTTGTTTCTGACTGACACATTCGCATTGGTTTGAAATTGTCTTGTTTCGACTGGCAAAACAGAAATCAAAGCTCGTTGTTTCATTACATGTGATATGAAAAAATATTTTCATTTCATTAAATTCCAGATTATTATGCTTTAAACAGAGTAGGACTACAGAGCAGCGTTCAGCAGTTGGAATATAGGACGAAGAGTTGGCTGATGAACAGCTTATATGTATGCATGGTGCCATTACAGGCGGAAGCGTAATGGAGCTTTATGGAAGATTAGCTCCTAGGCTATTTTTTTACATAAGTCGTCTTTGTATACTTAAAAAAATAACCAAAAACAAAAACCGACTTCAAAATAAAACTATTCCAAAACAAATTAATATGCACTAAAAAGTAAAAAAATGCGTATTTTTCTACAATTTAATAGTCGACTTACATTTTCTACTCATTAATATGTAGGTACAATCAGTGTTTACTTAGTGTAGGCACAAATATAGTTATTTTTGGAATTGATGTCAGCGTGTCTACTTGACCGCCGCGGCCGTGCTCGTGCGCGTGCGACGCAAGCACATCTCACCTATAACTATGTATGTAGTTACATACCTACCTTGGCTGACATCGACTTCATGGGCGTACCCAGGTTTTTGGTCTGGGGGGCAAGTACTTGGGTCGGGGGGGGGGGGGCGAGTTCTTGATCGGGGCGGGGAGGAGGACAAATTTTTATGTTCTTGGTCGGGAAGGGGGGGAGGGGTAAATTTTTGAAACAAAACATTTAAACTTAAATTTATAATTATTAAGTTTTAAGTACCCATTTTAATATTTGCATACCTCATGAAGGTAAATATGATGAACCAAATGTATAAAAACACCTTTTGTAAACACCCATATTTGTGCAAATAAAAGTCTTTGTCTTTATCTTTTGTCTTTGTGTGTACCTACATGGTATCTACGACACAGAGAATCCTAGAGAGAGTTTTGGCGGGAAGTCTGAAGGGACAAGTTGTGCTCTTGTTTTATTTTCATTTTCTTGGTGTATTTTTGAGTTATATCGGATAAAGTTGATGGCGTTTTTTTTTTCGATATAGGTTAATGACAGTGCACGAGTGTTGTGAAATAGAATAACAGTGCGAAAACATGTTTTTTCGGCTTGCCTCCAGAACTCCTTCGGACATGTTCTCGTAAAGTAGCCATCGCTTTACTTGAACATCTGACTGACTAGACTGACTGATACATGACGACTGATTTATTCTACGATGCAGAAAACTTGACACTGGCAATATGCACAGAGTGCGATGCCACATTATTTAATAATGAATGAGAATCCTAGGGCTCCTGTAGGAATCCTGTAGGGCTATGAGTGTGTAGCGCGAATCGTAGTATTTTCTTAAAATTCCATCCGCTATCACTAAGACCACGCGTCTCCCCGTCGCCACGTGCCTGGCGGACTTCCAAGAGACGGCTCACATATAGTTTATAGCGCGTATTCCATTATTTCATGAGCACCGTCCATCTCCAAATTAGGGCGAAGGGATGAAGGGAAAACATTCGGAAATTGGCTGCTTTTCTGAGTTGGACTGAAATGTGTCACATTTTTTAAGCTTTTTTTGCGTCCCGCGAAAGTAAAGATTATTTTGTGAAAAATGAATATATAAATAAATAAATGTTACACACTCATAGCCCCACAGTAAGGTAATTAATACCCTGTGTCCTGGGTACCATGGTCACATACAACAATTACAAAAAAATGGAACACCATGATTTTTAGGGTTCCGTTCACATCACAGCCACTTTATTCCGAAACTATAAGAACTATACTGTTGAAACTTGGTAAGTAGATGTATTCTGTAAACCGCATTTAGATATACACACAAAAATAGAAAAAAAATTTTTTGGGGGGTTCCCCATACTTAGAACTGAAACTCAAATTTTTTTTCAATCAAACCTGTTATATACGTGTGGGGTATCGATGGATAGGTCTTCAAAAATGATATTGAGGTTTTTAATATCATTTTTTTCTAAACTGAATAGTTTGTGCGAGGGACACTTCCAAAGTATGTGTATTGTTTTTGTGTGTGTTTGTGTATTCCTTAATGTGTGTCGCCCCCTTGAAACTTCTAAAATAATAAACACAAAAAAATATATGATGTAGGTACATTACCATGCAAACTTCCACCAAAAATTGGTTGGAACGAGATCTAGTAATTAGTTTATTTTAATACGTCATAAATCGTAAACCGCAATTTACCAACACAAATTTAAAACATTTTACTATATGTATATACCTTAGAGCAGCGATGGTCAAGAGAGCAGCGATGGCCGAGTAGTAAAAGCCGCGGTCTTCTACGCGACCGATCCCGGGTTCAAATCCTCGGCGCGCACCTCTGACAAAGAAATTTGTAAAGTGCGCATTTATCGCTGCTCTACGGTGATGGAAAACATCGTGATATTTAATTGATTACGATGTTCTCCATCGCCGTGCATGCCTGAGAGAAATTCATAATTTCTCGAAAACATGACGTCCACCAATCCGCACTTGGCCAGCGTGGTGGACTATGGCCTAATCCCTCTCACTGGTGAGTAGGAGACCTATGCCCAGCAGTGGGACATAAAAAAAAAGGTTGAAAAAAATATATACCTTTGGTAATTATAATAAAAAATAATAATGAAAACAAAAATAAACTTCAATTCTAACTAAACTTACATTATGCTATTAACATTTTATTTATATTATGTTACTTGCTGCTACGGAACCCTTCATGGGCGAGTCCGACTCGCACTTGGCCGCTTTTTATTTTATAATTTTCAGCGCATTTCAATAATAGCTTGTTTTTAAAACGTTTCTAATCAAATTACGAGTATGATAGTTGCCATTATACTTGAAAATGAAATGAAAATATTTTATTTGCACAAATATGGGTGGCAAAAAAGTTTTACAAAAATGTTTAGATCGCCATATTTACCCTTCAGGGTGTACAAATTTTATTGTAAAAGTTATATAATTATAAGTAAAATTATAAACTACTATACATACTTATACTTCAATAATTTTACATCATTATCACTTTAGCTACCTACTTAAATTAAATTTAACCCAAGTTTGTGCTTTTTATACAAATTTATTTTATTTTATTTGAACCATACGTGGTTGACCATTATCAGCTTTGGGCACCCACCATGATGGGTTTTTGTACGCTGAGAGGAAAAAAAGCTGGCGGAAAAAAACCTCCCAGGTTTTATCCCGCGAAATATCTTATTTATGTTATTTATTTTAATTATATTTTACTAAACGAAAATAGAATTTCGGCACTTCTCCGGTCCTATATTCAGATTTACCACCTACAGAATTATGGAGAACGCTCTTCAAGAGAGCTGAGTTAACTCCTTAAAAAGTGCTTTCCATCGATTTTACAATTTTAGGGTAAGCGCCCAATCACCGTACCACAGCCACTCCAAATCGAAGCGGCAAATTAGGGTAACTGTGTAAATGTCTTTCAGCTTTAGTAACTTGACTTACGTGGTCACTATCGACATTTTTTTGCAATGAAAGTTGAAAATTTTTAATTGTGAATAGTATAAGTGCGGAAAGGAGGCCGTTGCAAGCAAGGCATTGCAAGAAGTTCCGACAAATGTCTACCCGAGCCGAGGCGCCCATACAGCCAAGTCTTCAGTAGAATTTTTTTATTGATATGAAATGAAAATGTTGAAAGAGATGAAATGAAATGAAACCTAACCTAACTCATTGATTCAAATCATTAAATCTGATATTGAAACAAATTAGTAGCTTCTTTTTAGAAATATTTGCATGAATCATAAAAACTTCTAAAACTCCGTGGTTGGTTTTTTTCTTTTTAATAGACATTATTTTTACAGTTGGGAAAGAAAAAGCACGAGTGTGTAATAGCCCACTTCCCGCACGCTATACGTCCCTGCAATACGTCACTTTTTGAGCAACTGTATTAAAAAAGAATTTACGTTAAGAAATGATTTTGATTTTTTTAGATACTCTAGGGGCCTCTTTCACTACCTTCAAGTAAAGTGACGTACGCTAATTGACGGTTAAAGGCACCCGTAACTTCAATTTCAATTTCACGATGTTCGAGTAGCACTAATCATATGATAAACTGACCCGTACTCATAGCTTTTACTTGCCAATTAACTTTACTTGAGACGTAACTAATGAACACTTTACTTGGAGATGGTGAACGAGGCCCTAAATCTACAAAGATAAACAATGCTTGAAATTCTTTTTTCTTTCTACCGCTGGGTCTATGCCCATTAGTCCCTGTAGCTTCGGGATTAAAGAGCTACGGTATCCCCTGCCTGATCGTCAAAGGCGACTAAAAGGGGGCTTCCGGGGCTGCGGGCGGTGAGAGTGGGAGCTCGACCCGTCCAGCCAGCAGCCCCGGGAAGGATCGGAAGGTGCAGGAGAGCTCATCTACTCTCCCAAAGATGGGCCCGTTCCAGTGCGTCGCGTATGGAGGACACCGGTGCGTTCCATGGGAGATCCCGAAGTCTTCCCCAAACGAAGAGGAAGGCCACCGAGGGGGATTTAGTGAGGTTCAAATCCCACATAACCCGGTGTCCTCTCCCAAGGTGATGGGTACCTTTTGAAGGTTCCCCCCCGAAACCAAATAAAAAAATGAATGAAATTTACCTGAAATTTGCCAATAGCGGTCACCCTGAAATTTGCCTATAGCGGTCACCCATCTCACACCCGACCGCGCCCGTTTTCGCTTAGCTGTGTAGATCGCTTGCGTTCTACGCCAGCTGCCGGACCATTCGCACTGTAATTTACATATTTTTACCTACTTTGTCTTTGTTTCTAGATTTAAATCTATACAAATAAATAAAATTGGATTGTCTGTTTGTAATATTAAAATAACTACTTTTTACTATGTGCATATGAATTTTTATACGGTACATATACCAAAAACAAACTTTTTACAATTTTTGTCTGTCTGTCTGTCTGTCTAACTGTCTACCTGTCTCTATCTCTGAAACGGCTGGACCGATTTTGACGGGACTTTCACTGGAAGGTAGCTAATGTAATAAAGAGTAACTTAGGTTACGTTTATTTGAGAAAAATCTAAATAAAACTAAACTTTACGCAGCGAAGTCGCGGGCGGCGGCTATCATTTTTTTTTCAAACCTTTTTTTTATGTCCCACTGCTGGGCACAGGTCTCCTCACAAGTGAGAGGGATTTAGGCCATAGTCCACCACGCTGGCCAAGTGCGGATTGGTGGACGTCATGCTTTCGAGAAATTATGAATTTCTGACGGGCATGCACGGCGATGAAGAACATCGTTATCAATTAAATATCACGATATTTTCCATCACCGTGGAGCAGCGATAAATGCGCACATTACAAATTTCTTTGTCAGAGGTGCACGCCGAGGATATGAACCCGAGATCGGTCGCGTCAGAGACCTCGATTTTTTACCACTCGGCCATCGCTGCTCGCCGCTATCATACCTATAGAAAATTAAACCTCTGAAATCATTCAGTCTGTGGTACAAGCCGTCTTGAACGTTTAAAATTATGGAGAAAGTTGGAAAGTGACTGAATTTCCTCTTATCAGGCAAATTTCGCTTTGAAAAGCTCGTAACTTTTTATGTATCTCATTAAAAATGTACCCCGAGCTTCCAGGGCTAGAGAGGGACGCGAACAGGTACTTGGAATTGGTGTGAGCGAGATAGGAATAAACTAGTTGGTTATTTAGTATTTTTGTTTCCTAAACGAGGTTCTTTTGTTTCTTGTTTCGAAGGAGATGTGGTTTTAAGGTCGTTTAAGAAAGAATTATGGGTCTGGTTAGATACATACTTTAGAATGAAAAATATTGGCTGATCGCTTAGTCCCTGTAGCTTCGGGATTAAGAATAGAGCTATGGAATCCCGAATCGATTGAATTTACGAATCGATTAACGATAATAACGAAGCGATTGCGAGTGATCCCGGAGTCCTCCCCAAGCGCAGTGGCAGGCCTTAGAGGGAAGTCCCTGTAGCTTCGGGAGTAAGAATAGAGCTACGGTATCCCCTGCCTGATCGTAAGAGGCGACTAAAAGGGGGCTTCCGGGGCTGCGGGCGGTGAGAGTGGGAGCTCGACCCGTCCAGCCAGCAGCTCCGGGAAGGACGGCGGTGTGTGCGTGGCCGCATGCCGCCGTAAGCATCGGAAGGTACAGGAGATCACATCTGCTCTCCCAAAGATGGGCCCGTTCCAGGGCGTCGCGTATGGAGGACACCGGTGCGTTCCATGGGAGATCCCGGAGTCCTCCCCAAACGCAGAGGAAGGCCACCGAGGGGGTTTTAGTGAGGTATAAATCCCACATAACCCGGTGTCCTCTCCCAAGGTGCTGGGTACCTTTTGAAGGTTTCCCCCCGATACCAAAAAAAAAGGCCTTAGAGGGAGCTTTAGTGCTGTCAAATCCCACTTAACCGGATATCATCTCCCAAGGTACCGGGTACCTTTGAAAGTCCCCCCCCCCTCACCGCTACAAATAAGGTTGTTCATCACGCCAGATAACTGGGCCTTGTGACTAAACTAGATGTATTCGTATATGTTTTTTTTAATAATAATGATAAAGGAAGAAAATGAAAAAAAAAAAGTACGTTAATCCTGTTAGACAATTTTTTTTGTGTTTTTGATGTTAACATCTTCCAACAAATTATAGTGTTTTTTCTTGTTAATATACTTAATAATCATACTTTCTGTTTGTTACAGGGACTGCCGGGTAGTAAGAGATCCACAGACGCTGAAATCAAAAGGATATGGTTTTGTCTCCTTTTTGAAAAAATCCGTAAGTGTTAAATACATTTTACTATTTATAAGCATTCGAGTTATATGGCGTTAGTTAAATGGTCATGAAGCGCGCATGGCCCGGCGGCTAGCGTAGAACGCAAACGATCTATGCAACTAAGCCAAACGAGCGCGGTCGGCTGTGAGATGGGTGACCGCTAGTGGCAAAAAATTTCATGCTCGTTTCCGTGCTTCGGAGGGCTCGTTAAGCCGTTGGTCCCGGCGATTGTTGATAGATAACAGTCGTTAAATCTTGTCGGAGGCCTTATGGGCGGTTTGAAAACATCCGACAGCGGGTTGGCCACTAACCCGCATCTCCACCAACCCGCATTGGAGCAGCGTGGTGGTACTTACTAGAAGTGACCATTATACTCTGGAGTAACAGTTGTACATCCTCAGACAAGCCTCAAACCCAAGGTTGTCAATGGGGTGCAGTGATCATTTAACTGGCTGCAAACCTTTCTACGTTGGGACGCAAAATGCTGTGATGTATTCAAACCGCCCATAAGGCCTCCAACAAGGTTTGATGACTTTCGATAAAAAGTTAACGTGTTCGAATGAAGGACGGTAACTCGCATGAAATTTTTTCCACCCATCTCCACCCAGTGATCACTCATCTTACACCCGACCGCGCCTCGGCTTAGCTGTGAAGAACGCTTGAATTTGTTGCCAGCCGCTGGGCCATGTGCATGTTTGAGAATGGCTGCAACCCTTTTTGCGTCCCACTGCTGGGCACGGGTCTCTCCCCATTGTTGGGAAGGCCTGGAGCTTACTCCACCACGCTGCTCCAATGCGGGTAGGTGGAGTTGCAGGTTAGTGTTAGCGCTGTCGGATGTTTTCATATTAGAGAATACCAGTGAGAAATTACCATACATCATATACATATAATAAAACTAAGTTGATAAAATGTGTGTGCCGATAAAACTTGAAAAGGAGTCCCGGCACGATAAAGGGACTTATATATTGTGATAACCCTTTACCCCCCCTCGAACAAGAAAGTTCCAGTTTTAACCTAAAGGGCGTGTTTTTAAAGATATAAGGGCTTTTCCAACCCTTCAACTTGGAAATTAAATGTAGTGGCTCCATCTGTTGTCGAGTATTTGAACTTCATTCAGAACAACGATCATTCATGGGCGTACCCAGGTTCTTGGCCGGGGTGAGGGGGGGGGGCAATTCTTGACCAGGGGGGCAAGTTATTGGTCACGGGGGGAAGGGGTGTAAATATTAAGGTTCTTATATTAGGGGTCAAGCTGATTACCGCAAAAACGTAGGTACCGCAGTTTTTCTTTCCACGTTACGCGATGACACGCATACAAAATCCAAAGTCCACGCGGACGAAGTCGCGGTCAGCCGCTAGTCCATAGATAAATAAAAGATATTAATATCCCTCATTAGTCTCATTACAGAGCAGACAGATAAACCGCAATGCGAAAATTACTATCGATTCGCACACGTTCTTACAGTCACACTTGTCAATTCCTCTGATGAATATTTAATGACGACGCTCAAGCACTTTGCTGAATTAAGTTGGAGCCATAGATATAGGATGTATGAGATACGCAAAGCGAATTAAAAAACGTTCCCAAAAATGAAATGCGTATGTGTGGGTGAAGTGATGATGTCTAAACGCTATCCTATATATACGCTATAACGAAGCGCGCATGGCCCGGCGGTGAAGCGCGCATGGCCCGGCGGTTAGCGTAGAACGAAAGCGATTTATGCAACTAAGCCAAACGGGCGCGGTCGGGTGTGAGATGGGTGACCGCTAGTGGCAAAAAATTTCATGCGCGTTTCCGTGCTTCGGAGGGCACGTTAAGCTGTCGGTCCCGGTTGTTGTCGATCGATAACAGTCGTTAAACCTTGTCGGAGGCCTTATGGACGGTTTGAGAACATCCGACAGCTGGTTGGCTACTAACCCGCATCTCCACCTACCCGCAATGGAGCAGCGTGGTGGAGTAAGCTCCAGGCCTCCCCAATAATGGGGGGAGAACCGTGCCCAGCAGTGGGACGTAAAAAGGGTTGCAGCCAAACGCTATCCACTTTATCGATAACCATATATCGATAAACGAATGCTTCATTGTAGTTTAAAATTATAATTTTATTAAAATTTGTTTAATTTGTACAAATAAAATCAGTTATGTTATCTTTTTTAAAACTCTCATTCATTTTTCTTTGTAGAAAATTTTTGCCTCCAAAATGTTTGCTACAAATTATAGAAACTTCGGTCGGCATCCAATTGAGTGTAACTACACGCGTCCACTTCTTGCATGCCTCAGCTTGATGTGGAAATCTTAAAAGGAAGTTTGAAAAGTTAAAACAACTAGAATTTACAGATAAAACTGTACAGTTAAAACTGATGGTCTGTAGTAGGTTTTAATAAATAAGCCGCAATGCGAAAATTACAATCGTCTCGCCTACATTCTCTCAGTCATACTTGTCAGTTCCTGTGATGAATATTTTACTGACAACACTCAAGCACTTGAACAAGCGTTGAATTAAGTCGCAGCTCGAATGTATTGGAGACTAGTGGCCGCCCGCGACTTTGTCCGCGTGGACTTTGGTATTAGTCATAGCATGTTTCTATATATCCTAAAGCCCTCGCACTCCCCTGGGGTTGCCCGTGTCCATAGGCGACGGTGATCGCTTAACACGCGGCCCGTCTGCCTTTAAAAAAGAGCTTTCCCGAATAATGGACTATCCAACACAAAAAGTTTTTCAATTGAAAGCAGTAGTTCCTGAGATTAGTGCGTTTAAACAAACGAACGAACGAACAAACTCTTCAGCTTTATGTATAGATTAAAATATTGATTAATTATTGTCGACGTGTGGGAACTGTACGAAAAAGCGTGAACCCTATTTCGTACAGTTTACCATATTATTACCAGCTCATTTTATGTTGCTTTTTTTCTATGTATTATCCATTTATCTTTTCATTTATAAGTTTCATGTTATCATTTAAGGGACTGTAAATTATAAAACTTCAATACATTAACTGAAGTTTTCGATAAATCAACAACGATACTTGCAAACACTGATCGATAATTTCTTGAAATGGATGTAACTTTTTTATTTGTGAACCGATTTACAAACAAACACTAAATGTTAATCCAAAAATAAACCAATACATCTGTGAAAACCGCATGTGATACATCTGTGAATACGTTAAGCCGTTCCTGAGATTAGCGCGCACAAACGAACAGACAAAAAGACAATCATTCTAAAAAATCATTGTTTTGGGTTCTATTACGCTAATAAATAGCCCTAGTGACAGTTTTTCTCAAATATCTTCAATGTATAGACACCGACAGATATAACTGTAACAGTTTGAGACGCGTATGGTATCACGGACATTTTGTAGATTTTGATTTCTTCTATAAATATTATTATGTAATACATCGTTTTGTTCTATTGTTTTAAAATTGGACCTATTTATGCAAACCGGAACCAACCCACACCACATCATGATGATGATGATGATAGTTTTCAGAAAAAGCTGTTTAATGTATTAGACAACTGATGTTTTGTGGATTGGTAAACATGTCATGAAAATGTTTTGTTCTGTCAAAATTGTCAGATCATTTTGATCTTTACAGGGTCAATAGAAGGTGCAATTTTAAGCTTTTCTGTGAACTTAACTCAATTTCGGCATGAGTGTGGATTGGTTCCGGTTTGCTTAAATAGGTCCAATTGTTGTTTTATCATTTCCACAATGTACGCGATATAAGGATTTTTATGGTAGTTGTCTTACAAGTTTAAATTATCGCAGCTTTCATACGGATCCCTAACTTATTTATAAGTCTTTATCAACAAGCCTTTTAGCCTATATTCATCAGTGGTAATATAAAATTCTACTGGTAACAGAATTTTTCAAATCGGTCCAGTAGTATCGGAGCTTATTTAAGTTACTAAATTATTATATTAATTTGTTGACAGGAGGCGGAATCAGCGATAGCAGCAATGAACGGTCAATGGCTGGGCTCCAGATCAATCCGGACCAACTGGGCGACGCGAAAACCGCCGGCTCCTAAGAACGAACGTGAGTATTTAAAAATACAGTTATTTGTAATGGTACCCACGACACAGGGTATTATATATATTTTTTTTAATATAAATAAACCTAACAATAAGGCTGACGGGCCGCGTGATGTTAAGCGATCACCGTCGCCTATGGACACGGGTAACCCTAGGGGAGCCGCCCGAGCATTGCCGGCTTTGGAGGAGAGCTTTTTTTACAGCTTTCTTGAAGAACCCCATGTTATAGTCCACTGGGAATGCCTCAGCTGGAAGGTTGTCCCATAACCTACACGTCCGTGGTAAAAAGGAGCGTGCAAAGCGGACTGTGGAGGACCGCCACGAGTCCAGATGGTGCCGGTGGAACTTTAACCTTCGTCTGGTAGTATATTCATGGAATGGTGATCTAGGCATCAGTTTGAAGAGTTCCTCGGAGCACTCACCTTAGTAAAGTCGGTAGAACACGCAGAGCGAGCCTATGTCTCTTCGCAAGCTAAGTGGTTCTAGCCTGTCAGTCAATCTTGGGTCGTTGACGATTCGGACTGCGATGGATGGATATCTACCTTACTGTGGGGCTATGAGTGTGAAACGTTAAACGTTCCAATCCCTGTAGCTTCGGGATTAAGAATAGAGCTACGGTATCCCTTGCCTGATCGTAAGAGGCGACTAAAAGAGGGATTCTGGAGATATGGGCGGTGAAAGTGGCAGCTCGATACGTCCAGCAAGCAGCCCTGGGAAGGACGGCGGTGAGTGCGTGGCCGCATGCTGCCGTAAGCATCGAAAGGTCGAGCACATCTGCTCTCCCGATGATGGGCCCGTTCTGGGGCGTCGCGCGTGGAGGATACCGGTGCGTTCCACTGGAGATACCGGAGTCCTCTCCAAGCATAGCAGGTGACCGAGAGGGTTTTAGTGCGGTACAAATCCCACATAACCTCTCCGAAGGTGCGGGGTTTGAAGGTTTACCATACCAACCGATACCAAAAAAAGAAGATTGACCACCAGTCCGCATCTCCATACATATTGGAGCAGCTTGGTGAAGTAAGCCTCTCCGAGTAAGTTCTCGTGCCTAACAGTAGGACATAAGAGTTGCAGCCAATATTGTTCTGGAAAATAATGAACTGGTCTTATGATTGATCAGTGGGTGATGAGCCGACTGCGAAGCGTGAGGTCGTGGGTTCGATTACCACCCAGGACAAATATTTGTGCGATGAACTTGACTATTTGTTCTCTGTCTGGGTGTTTATTTATCTATTTAAGTATGTATTTAGAATTATATAAGTATGTTTATCGGGGCTTTCTGATTACCATATTACAAGCTCTGCTTAGTTTGGAATCAGATGGCGTTGTGTGAATTGTCCTGATATATTTATTTATACTTATAATTATGATTTATAAAATTATTCAAGCTTTTTTTCTAATTTCTAATACCCCTTCTAATAACTAAATGGAGGCCTATATCCAACAGGACATTAAGAGGGGCTGTTTATGATAAATACAGCAATATTATAGCCACCATTTATGACCACATCCATTAACGACATCCAGGAAAACATCTGCGTTCTACAGACAATGTATTGCAATCGTGCTGAGAATATCGTAACTCTTCTGTAATATTGCTAATGTATGGAGCGAGTTGTAATAATGTTAGGTTTCGGTAGATTTGATTCTAAAATTTATGTTTGATGTACACCTTAGAGCATCAAAGTTACTGACTCACCCTTCAATAGAGACGGCATAGCGCCTCGCTTCTATACATAATTTTTTCACACATTCACAAATATTCCTTCATCGCTACAGACGCATACATTTCTAAATATGTCAATTTCAATTAATAATGTAATTTTCTATGCACCGTCAACACTGAAACCGACACACACAGACACACTAGTTGTATAACTCGAAGGCACATTGTGCATGGACGTTGGGACGAGGGGTTCGCCCGTAAAGGCCACTCCTCTCTGACGGGTGTCATACCTCTCATACCTTGATGCTCTAAGATGTACACAGACTCTTCCACAAAACATTTCGATGTAAAAATGTATATGACAATGACAGACCACATTAAATAACAACTGTTCTTTAAAGCGTTCTTCTATTTGAAAAATACCTGAAAAGAATAAACACTAAATGTAGTGGCCAGCACTGGGCCTAAACAATATTTTTTTCCTCCTTAAGAGTTTTTATATTAATGTAAAATATAATAAAAAATAAGTAACGACAGAAGCCTCTTAGAATACTTATTTATTTTTTCAATATTGGCATCGCAATAACTGTGCATATTGCCAGCGTCAAGTATAATTTTGCAACACTCAGTAGTCATAGAAAAAATCAGTAAGTCGTCAGTAATCAGTCAGTCTAGTCAGTCAGATGTTCAATGCGATGGCTGCTTTACGAGAACGTGTCCGATGGAGTTTTAAAGGCAAGCTAAAAAACATGATTTCGCACTGTTATTTTGTTTCACAATATAAGTGCACTGTAATTAACCTATATCGAATAAAACGCCATCAATTTTATCCGATGTAACTCAAAAATACGCCAAGAAAATTAATAAGGTCAGTGGCCAACCCGCTGTCAGATGTTTTCAAACCGCCCATAAGGCCTCCGACAAGGTTTAACGACTGTTATCTATTGATAACAATCGGGACTGATGGCTTAACGTGCTCTCCGAAGCACGGAAACGCACATGAATTATTTTTTGCCACTAGCGGTCACCCATCTCACACCCGACCGCGCCCGTATGGCTTAGTTGCATAGATCGTTTGCGTTCTACGCTAATCGCTAGGCCATGCTCATGGGGAAATAAAAGTGTAAAAATATTAATAAAATTGAGATCTTTATCATTTCGATACATATTAGTTAATCAGGGCGAAAAAAATATCCTTAAATTCAAAAATCATAAAAACTGATCCTGTCATACTCGAGTTATGTATGGCGTAACTAACACAACATAAATATTAAGAGTATTATATTCAGATGTAAGGTGCTGTTATAACCACCGATCGCTGGTAATAACATCGCTTAGAAAGCCCGCGAAGTAATTTCCGAAATGTTATTACTTCCGACTGCGAGTTCCATTGTGGCGACCTTCCACTACTCATCAAGAGATGGCGCCACAGGTATTCCTGAATCACGTGTAGCGACCTTCCGCTACTCATCAAGAGATGGCTGTATTCCTGAATCACGCTATCGAAGTTTTCGGAATATCCTACTACCATATATACAAGCTCCGAATTGAGTCAGTTGGAGCGCGGCCGCTCCCCGGGCATGACCACCTCGCCCGGCGGGAGATCTCCCTTTGCCAAATACGCTATCGAAGTTTCCTGAATATCCGAGTATATAATATATACAAGCTCCAAATTGAGTCAGTTGGAATGCGGCCGCTCCCCGGGCATGACCACCTCGCCCGGCGGGAGGTCTCCCTTTACCAAACCATTATGTTTCAGAATTTCTTGACGTTGTGTGTAAATATCCATGAGCTGTAGCAACTTTGTAGGTGGTAGAACTATTATGGTTCGCCCGGGTAAGTACCACCGCTGCACCCACTTCTGCCGTGAGCCAATTCTTTTGTTTTTCGGTGAAAAGGTGCAGTTGCCGGCCACACTTACATGAGGCGACCACCAGCCTCCGGAGTAGCAGCGCAATTGCATACGACCTCAGACAATACTTACCTATGCTTGCTTGAGGTTGTTTGTAGAGGCCATCATGCTCGTATGCTATTTCGCTGAATTCGCTGATTTTACATAGGAGAGTTTTATTGCACCATATGACTGATCATTTCAATAATACACTTGCGCTTCGGAGGGCACGTTAAGCCATCGATCCCGGTAGTTATCGATAGATAACAGTCGTTAAACCTTATCGGAGGCCTTATGGGCGGTTTGAAAACATCCGACAGCGAGTTGGCCACTAACCCGCATCTCTTTCTCTACCAAGCCGCATTTGAGCAGCGTTGTGGAGTAAGCTCCAGGCCTTCCCAGTAAGGGCGAGCAGTGGGACGCAAAAAGGGTTGCAGCCAGGCATAGCTTTTTTATGACTGACTAGATATGTATAAAAAATATATGGTAATAGGTGTAAAATATTACATATTTCCGGATCATTTTAAAACCTAAACGGATCGAAAAAATGCTATGTATTGCTGTTAAAATAGCATATACTAATGGAACCAAATACTTATGCAATGAAAGTTATGGAAATACTGTAATTTAACTGCAAAATTTCATGTGTTAAAACAGGTAAATCAGCGAAATCGACAAAATTTCGTATACGGCCCCTCAAGCCATCTGTTGTCAACAGATAACAGTCGGAAAACCTTGTCGAAGACTATATGGACGGTTTGAAAACATGCGACAGCGGGTTCAAATCAAATTAAATCAAAATATATTTATTTCATATTAGGAATACAAAATATTCGCTTAATGAATGTCATTTTTTCCCGGTCATCGCCTTTAGGTGCCCGTTTGGGCTAGATGTTGAGCTGAGAGAAAAAAGGCGGCGGAAAAAAACTCCCAGCAGCACTCTTTTAAAAAAAAGAACATTTATAATTAATTGTGATAACAGTATGGCTATGGGTCCATAGTGGGCACACGTGACAGCTGATCGTATGAGACACTATAAACCCACTTCCGCCTGCTCACAGATGCAAGTTACTACTAAAACTATAATAATAATAATAACAATAACGCTTCACACTCATAGCCTCACACTAGGGTAGATATACCCTGTGTCGTGGGTACCATAGACACACACAAAGACAGAAACACAAACACCCAGACCGAGAACAGAAATATAAACTCATCATTCAAATTTCTGTTTCGCCGGGAATCGAACCCGGGCCTCTTCGATTGGCAGTCCGGCATGGTAACCATTGCGCCACGCAGGTCGTCTATGTATTACTATTATTTTATACTATTACTAGTCTTTCGCCAGCGGCTTCGCCCTCGTGGGCCCGTTTTAAAGGTTCCCGAAGGATAAAAACTATCCTATGTCCTTTCTCAAGGTCTCTGGACTCTGTGTATCAAATTTCATTAAAATCGGTTCAGTAGTTTAAGCGGGAAAGCGTAGCAGACAGACAGACAGACAGACAGAGTTACTTTCGAATTTATATTATTAGTATATGGATTGTTGGCCACTAACTTGCATTGGAGCACATAGTGGAGTAAGATCCAAGCCTCCCCAATAACGGAGAAAGACCAGCAGTGGGACTCAAGTGGGTGGCGTACCATTTAAAATCATAACTTCAAACCTTAGAGCATCAAAGTTACTGACTCACCCTTCAGGAGAGACGGCATAGCGCCTCGCTTCGATACATAATTTTTGTGCCAAATCTGGTGTGGGTAAAGAACGCACACATTTTAATTTTGTCACACATTCACAAATATTCTTTCATCGCTACAGTCGCTAAATATGTATGTCAATTTCAACTAACAACGTTATTTTCTATGCACCGTCAACACTGACACCGACACACACACACACTAGTTGTATAACTAGAAGGCACATTGTGCATGCACGTTGGGACGAGGGGTTCGCCCGTAAAGGCCACTCCTCTGACGGGTGTCATACCTGTCATACCTTGATACTTTAAGCTTCAAACATTATATAATCCTAACTGTGAGCGCCTCATTTGAAGCTCCGAAGATATTTTCAGACCTCATAACTAATTCTCTTTAAATTCGAATCTTTGTGCATATTTAAGCACTTTCTGTGATGTTATGTTTTACGAAGTATAGTCAGTGACTGAGGTTATAATCTCTTGTATAACGCTTCATTTCGCATGGCCCGGCGGTTAGCGTAGAACGTAAGCGATCTATGCAACTAAGCCAAACGGGCGCGGTCGGGTGGGAGATGAGTGACCGCTAGTGGCAAAAAATTTATGCGCGTTTCCGGAGCGCACGTTAAGCCGTCGGTCCCGGTTGTTGTCGATAGATAACAGTCGTTAAACCTTGTCGGAGGCCTTTTAGGCGGTTTGAAAACATCCGACAGCGGGTTGGACACTAACCCGCATCTTCACCAACCCGCATTGGAGCAGCGTGGTGGAGTAAGCTCCAGGCCTCCCCAATAATGGGGAGAGACCCGTGCCCAGCAGTGGGACCCAAAAAGTGTTGTAGCCATAACGCTTCAAATAAAATAACGTTCCACACTGCCCCACAGTAGGGTAGATACACCCTGTGTCGTGGATGCAGTGGACACACACAGGGACAGACACAAGCACCCAGACCGAGAACAGAAATTTTAAACTCGTCGTTCAAATTTTTGCTTCGCTGGGAATCGAACCCGGAACCCTCCAATCGGCAGTCCGGCATGGTAACCGTTACGCCACGTGGATCGTCAAATTGTATGAATCGAATTCCAGCACTCGTTCTGTTTATAATAATAATAATAATTCATTTAATTCAAGAAAATAATGCTCATATAAAACTCTAAATCAAATTAAAATTAAATTATAAAATTACAAAAACATAAAATTAAAATTAAATTATAAAATTACAAAAACATAATATTAAAAATATAGAATAAAATGAAATGAAATTAATCCAATTAAATGAAATCAAAACAAATAAATAAAATTAAGACAATTAAATTAGATTTTTACATTACCTAAATTATGTTATAGACTGAAAAAATCGCAATAATAATAAGTAGGTGATG
The DNA here is from genome assembly GCA_911387765.1 of Pyrgus malvae. Taxonomy (NCBI): domain Eukaryota; kingdom Metazoa; phylum Arthropoda; class Insecta; order Lepidoptera; family Hesperiidae; genus Pyrgus; species Pyrgus malvae. The sequence continues at coordinate 1,583,619 of OU426976.1, read as the reverse complement.
GATATCATGATATACTACTTACTCTGTTAATTAAAATGTTAATTTCCTGCTAAAAGATATGTATATTTCGTCAAAATAACCACACTTCTTGCCAAAAAATACATAAAACTTTAAGCTGAGTCTATAAATACCTCTTTATTTAAAATAGCCTTCCGCCAGCGGCTTCGCCAGTTTCGTTTTATGGGTCCCCGTAGGATAAAAAATAGCCTATGTGCTATTCCAAGCTATATCTCTTACTATCTTCCATCCATTTGAAAAACGGCATAAGACGATACATTGGTATGGCTTACTTTTATGTTAAAATTTTTGTTTATCGCGGTAAATCACATGGGAACATCCATATCCATTATAATAATCCTTTCTAACATGAGTAAAACCGCGGATCACATCTACTATAGCAATTCGCGACCTGCGTGGCGCAATGGTTACCATGCCGGACTGACAATCGAAGGGTCCCGCGTTGGATTCCCGGCGAAACAGAAATTTGAATGATGAATTTAAATTTCTGTTCTCGGTCTGGGTGTTTGTGTTTCTATCTTTGTGTGTGTCCATGGTACCCACGACACAGGGTATATGTACCCTACTGTGGGGCTATGGATGTGAAACGGTATCATAATTATTATAGTTACTAGTTTTAAGAATGAAAACCAGAAGCGGAATATTTAAATCACCATTTAATTCACAAAGCCTTTTACAATTTAAAGTGACGCTTTAAGGGGGTACCGAGCATTTTACATGAAATTTGTGTTTTTTGATCCCTTGCTGTGTCGTTATTACTAAAGCTATAGCTATGTATTTTTAACGTAAGAAATTTAAGGATATACTCTAATAATCATGGCTTTCAGAAACACGATTACTTGTAGTTTCCTCGATAGAAAATAAATCCAAACTAAGCTCTTAAAAGTTAAATAAAGCCTTAGCATGGCGTAAATACTTCACGGAAGGATATCAGTTTTTAAATAATAACAAAACGATATGTTTACTAAAACGTATACTGCGTGCACTTTCAAAATGTTTACTTGTTTGATAATAAGAAGGAAATAACTAAAATAGCGCACGTTCGGCCCATTCTAGGCAGAGCCGCCGCGCTTCCCCCATGTCCGCTTTAATCTCGCTTCGGCCGTTAGACGGGGAGGTTGTGTCGCTTGCGCTTACGCACAGTTTTAAATACGTAACGACAAATAAATTGTATTCTCAATGGGGAACAAGACACTGGGTAAATGTATCCAATGACTCGATGCGAGAAGAACAATTACAGTCGGAAATTTACAAAGACAGCGAGAATACCACCCAGAGTATGCAGACGACCCGCGTGGCGTAATGGTTAACACTCGAGGGGTCCCGAAACAGAAATTTGAATGATAAGTTTAAATTTCTGTTCTTAGTCTAGGTGTTTGTGTTTCTGTCTTTGTGTGTGTCCATGGTACCCACGACACAGTATATATATACCCTACTGTGGGGCTATGAGTTGAATATTTACTATTTTTCAACTATTATTGTCCTACTAAAGGGTATAATCGCAAAAATGAAATTTACTATGGAATTTTCTATTTATAGGGTAAATGTACCAGTTGTTAGCATTGCACTGCAAAATAAATTTTAATTATTTTGATGACGTGAAATAGGATGTAAAAACAGTACAATAAAATATTACCATTTTTCAATTTATAGGGTCTTGGACAACACCGATTTAACCGTTTCTAAAGCGGAAAGCTTAAATTAAATAAATATAAATATTTTTGGACAATTCACCACCATCTGATTCCAAACTAAGCAGAGCTTGTACTATGGTAATTAAGGTACTTAAATTATCTATTTAAGTATGTATTTAGAATTATATAAGTATGTTTATTAGCTTTCTGATTACCAGACACAGAACAAATTGTCATGTTCATCAAACAAATATTTGTCCTGGGAATCGAACCCACGACCTCACGTTTCGCAGTCGGCTCATCACCCACTACGCCACGGAGACTGTCTGTCTGATGATTTATAAATAAACTAATAATGTCCGGTTTTATTTTTATTATCAAATTTACAAAGTGCCAATTACACCGCAACTAAATTCTTATCTCATAGTGGATGAAGAAATATACAAGACTTACCAAACAACTTTACTTTACAATAGACAGACCAAAAATGATTTAAGTAAGTTGGATATGGTTTATTACTGTTCTAAAATAAAATAAATAAAACAGTAATCAAATAAAATAATAATAATCCTTAGAAAAATATTTATTGATAACATAAATCGTGTTCTTTTTTCCATTTTAGAGTTCCGTTCGTTCAAATATTTACAAAAATTACAGAGGCTTGCTGCTGTAACTAAAACGCAAGATAATTCCAATGTAAGTTGTAAAATTATTAATTTATCTAGATATCTTGAAATTTTGGGTAGTAAGTAATATGTGCGATTATTTGATTTCGTCATTTGTTTACCCTTTAGCTTTCTTCACATCATTCACCATCTGATTTGGATCAAGAAGAGGAGTTTATAATAAAACCAGAAGAAAAATTGAAAGAGATCAGAATTAGTGGAAATAGAGTTGTAGATTTCATGTATTTATTCGTACAGTTGCAAGAAACTTTACATCATTACTCTCCATTAGGTTGTAACACGTTAACGACCATGTTGGTACCTATCTATACATCTATACAAATAAATAAAATTAGACTGTCTGTTTGTAATATTAAAATAACCGCTTTATACAACCAATCTTGACGGCATTTTCACAGGCAGGCAGCTGATGTAATAAGGAGTAACTTAGGCTACTTTTATTATAGATTTTTTAAACTAATTCACGCGCACGAAGGCCGCCGCACGAAGGCGGCCGCTATCATGTATAAAAAATAATTAGAACAATAATAATAAAAAATAATTTAAAAAGGTTTTAAGTCCATATCACGGAAACTACTGTACTGATTTAATAAAACTTTTACTATTCCCTAAGTTGAACAAAATGCAAACATACAAATAAAGACCCAATACGATTCATCAATTAGTTTCGGGGATATGCGAGGACAATCATATCTACATATATATTATTATACATACTAGTGGGCCCTGTAGACGTTGTCCTGCCTTAAAAGTATTGAAAAAGGATTTGTTTTTTTATTATCTTGAAGAGATATCATGTTACTGTCAAATAAAAATATAAAACAAAGAATGACGTACAAACTGTCCAGTTATTTTGACTGTGTCAAAGTTTAAAACGACACGGCACGAAATACAAACGTTTGACAGGTAGGAACAATTTATATGGGAATACTACTTATAAATAAAAAAAATATTAAAAACATTTTCCAGTGGACTAAATTGTGAATCTAAACTGTATATTATATTTCTTCTTTACGTGTGTTGACAGTGAACTTTTTCTAAACGGCTGGACCGATTATAATGATTTTTGCGTGTCTTCAAGTGGATTCGAGGATGAATCTAATGATGATGATGAAATGATGAAGAAATATATATACAAAAATTGTGCAGTTCTGAGAGTATTACATACAAACATGTCGAATTGATAACTGAATAATTGAGAAGTATATTTTTTTCACGATATAGGTATTTGATTCATTTTAAAACTGTTTTTCGGGTCTAACCACGATATGTACGTATATTTCTTTCTCGATCATTCAGTGTGGTAAAATAACCTAGTCAATGAAAAACAACTACGCTAGAAATTTATAAAATAAATTCATCGTTTGAATTTGGAAATAAAGGGTCCACTACTGGGATTTTACCCTATTACTCGTACTGTATACTTTTACTTTACATTATTGAGTTATCTTTATTATATTGTATCTACTACTTAGAATGATATGCTAAAAGTTCTTATTCGATTGCATTATATAATTGATTTGTAAATATTATATAGGTACCTCCATCTCTTCCTAGTACCTACTACCTACCTTCCAATAGTAATTTATAAATAAATAAAACGAGAAACCTGAAATAAGGCCAAAATAAAAATATTTATATAGCTTTAGTTGTTTTATTTTCTAAATACAAATGTACTCTGTGATCTCGACGCTAGCGGCGACAGGCGGGAGCGGCGCTCACGCACACATACACGGAGCGCGTGGATTACCTAAAATCAGTTCGCGCGAGAAGCTCGGTACCCCCTTAAGGTTTCTTATTAACATTTCCTTTTCAAGCACAATAAAATAATAAGTAAGCACAAATACAGAATTTCAGTACGCAATCGGGCAAAGTTACTGCCCATACTAGCAGGGCCGGATATAGAGGTCTGGAGGCCTCGGGGCAACAAAGGTGTGGAGGCCCCTTGGCCACAAACTATTGTCCAAGTAAAATGGACAATTTTTTTCAGTCAGTGATATTTTATCTGTTATCTGATTGGAGTGAACAAATATAGATCGATGATTTCTGTTAATATTTAATGTAATCATGTTTGTACAAAGTACTGTAAAACGCGGAAAAAATATTAAAGGAAAAGTTGTTTACTAGTGTGTAATAGTCTGAATTTGATTTTTTCCGATGTCTGTCGTGGGGCCCCCTCTTTTGTGAAAGCCCCGGGGCTGTAGCCCCGGTTGCCCTCCCTTAAATCCGGCCCTGCATACTAGTATCACAGTAGTAATGATCCCCCCTTAGAGGACGCCTCGCATTTATAGGTGTTTTCTCCTACTTCGTCACATTTTTATACTCAACTACCGCATTTGATTCCTGACACTAGGCTAAAGAATGAGATACGGTACTTTTTATCGCTGTCAAACATCTCTTTCTCATGGGAAGATTCATTATAATACCTCTCCACTTACATTATAACAGATCGCTAGAAGCGATAAGGCCGCCTATTGTCCACTGTTAATTTCGTGTTTTATACTCTAAGTTGTGCTTTCATTTTTATGGTGTACAATAAAGAATATTTGTATAATAATTCTTTCTAACGCGAATAAAACCGCGGCTCACATCTAAGTACTATAGCAATATATTCAAACAGGACACCAACCTCTGGAGAATGCCTGAGTGATCCGAGTAATTCCATTACGCTTCAGACCGCTTCCGTAATATATCCTCCTTCATGTAGATTGACAAGTATTATATAAGGGCGTATACACGTAGAAAGCTGGTTACCAGCGCCGATCTACCAGCGCTTATGGGCACCGATCCGCGCAGGTAGTTTCTATACGTAAGCGTATGTAAGCGCGGAATGTCGCCGACAAGTTCCGACCTGTTTAGTAGCGCTGGGGTTGCCGCTATTTGCTGCTTAAAACGTATTTACTACAATGATATTTTAATATTTACTGAAAAAGGCGTATTATTCAGTCACTGATTTCATAAACGATAAAACGTCATAAAGGAATTCCATAAAAACCTGGGAGGTTTTTTTTCCGCCGGCTTTTTTTTCTCTCAGTGTACAAACACCCTGTGATATGGGTACCCAAAGCTGACGATCGGAACCGATCCGAAATATAAATAAATAAATATTTTAATTTTAATTTATAAAAGGCGCAATATGGGACAAATAAAAATAATAGTAAAATAGATGTAAATGTACATTTCGTAATTTGTATTGTGATTTAGTTTGTTCCTTTTATATTTTTATCATTGTATATTTGCATACCTCATGAAGGTAAATATGGCGAACTAAATATATATAAACAACTTTGTAAACACCCATATTTGTGCAAATAAATGTCTTTGTCTTTGCTTAATTTGCAAGGGAACTACAAGCATTGACGTAAAATGGATATTGACATTTTAATTGCATCTAAACTGCTTCTTTTAACTGATTCTATCCGCATTTTGAGAAACACATTTTCTAACAGAAGGATATCCTCGTCTGATGAGCTCGACTGTTTGCTCGCTACTTAGCCATCCAGCCATCGTCGACCCGTTCCTTTATGGAGAGGTTACCTGCGCGGATCGGTGCCGATAAGCGCTGGTAGATCGGCGCTGGTAACCAGATTTCTACGTGTATACGCCCTTAGGTTAGGAGATAAGGCTTTTAGGTTACGTAAGAAAACAAAACTGAAATCATTCAGAAAGGATTCGTGTGTCGTACGTCTGTCTTATTTTATTTGCTCTTAAAAATACTGAATCAAATGAGTTGAAAATTGGAACTTATAGGCTTCTTATACTTACTTACTTACTATAAGAAAAGAAGATATTCCACCGAAAGTTTTATCACGAAAGTAACCTTCTATCGGTAAGAAAACTATACAACAAATTTTTTTTTTTAAAAAACATGAAAAATATATGATCCATACTACAACAATAACACGAATAAAAGAAGGAAACAAATAATGGCAAGCACATACCAAAACGGTTTTGCAAAAATGCAATAAGTATAATAAAAGATCGTCAGTTCTTTATAATACAATAAATAAGAAACTTAAATATTATATATATTATATATTAAAACATGCAATATTATGACTGCAAAAAGAATAGACACACATAGAGAGAGAGAGAGAGAGACACACACACACACGAGAGAGAGATAGAGAGAGAGCGATTATAGTTTTGTTACACCTAAGTAAAATTTTTAGTTTTAGAATTATTAGTATGTATTGTAGTGTACATATTAACTATAGTGGTAACCAAATTAATGTTCTGTATGGGAGAGCGGGGTACTTCTAACACAGGCACTGCGTGCATGCACAATGTGCCTTCTAGTTATATACAACTAGTGTGTGTGTCGGTGTCAGTGTTGTCGGTGCATAGAAAATGACGTTGTAAATTGAAATTGACATATTTTGAAATGCGTCTGTAGCGATGAAAGAATATTTGTGAATGTGTGACAAAATTAAAATGTGTGCGTTCTTCCCCCCGCACAAGATTTGGCACAAAAATATTATGTATCGAAGCGAGACGCAATGCCCTCTCCACTGACGTGTAAGTCAGTACCTTTGACGCTTTAAGATTAACAAACCACATTGTTAAAGAGCAATAAATTATTTTATTCATTTTATTATTATTTATAGGCTTTTCGTATTCGAAGATATAGGTATAAAGAGGATTTAAATCGAGTCCAAAGGAGAGTTACAAACAAACGCACTGTAGCGACCTTCCGCTATCCGCTTCCTGAATCACGCTATCGAAGTTTTCGGAATATCCTACCATATATACAAGCTCCGAATTGAGTCAGTTGGAGCGCGGCCGCTCCCCGGGCATGACCACCTCGCCCGGCGGGAGATCTCCCTTTGCCAAACTGGTGACCCCGGACAAGAATACGTCCCTTCTGACCTTCATCAGTCGCACCTTCACTCCCTGGATGGACTGCAGCATCACTTCACCAGCTCGTCAGGTTCATCGCAGCGCACCATGTACACGCTTCCTGTTCCTGACACAGCTGCCTCCAAGGACTTCATGGACGGCCATTACTCGCCTCCACATTCTACCCTCACATCCCGACTCACCGTGAATAGAGGGCATCTCCACTCTTCGCTTCACCCTCACATCCCGACTCACCGAGGACGGAGGGCTACACAAGGTCTGCACCCTCACATCTCGACTCACCGCAGATAGAGGGCATTCAAGGCGCTTGTAAGCGAAGACTACACTTGGATTACTGAAGTTATCGACCTCCGGTCTGAGCAGGGGGTGATGTAGCGACCTTCCGCTATCCGCTTCCTGAATCACGCTATCGAAGTTTTCGGAATATCCTATCATATATACAAGCTCCGAATTGAGTCAGTTGGAGCGCGGCCGCTCCCCGGGCATGACCACCTCGCCCGGCGGGAGATCTCCCTTTGCCAAAGCGCAAACTGAGTTTGCCAAACTCACAAACATACATGTGAAGCTAATAAAAGCGTGATAAAAAATCATTAGTTGGTTCGTTCACCTTCGAAAATCTGAGAATCTAAAAATCTGATCGAAAATCCAACCATCTAACTCTTGACGAAAAACACAGTAACTTATTAAAGAAAAGAAAAGAAAAATAATTTATTTGCGCAAATATGGGTATTACAGAAGTTGTTTTATATACTTAAAGTCCGCCATATTTACCTCAGTAAGGTATGCAAATATTGATAAAGAAATAAAAATTACTATTATTATATTAAAGAAATCAAAATCACTTAAATCTACTTATATAACTTTTTGACTTAAATCTAAACAACTAGTTTACTTATTATGTTTACAAACCATGTTATTTATTTATTTATCCCATATTTTGCGTTTTTATTCACATTAAGTTTGCTTTTCCAGTCAACACAAAACCTTTGACCTTCGACGAAGTCTACAACCAGAGCTCGCCGACCAACTGCACGGTGTACTGCGGAGGCCTCACCACAGGGCTTACGGAGGAGCTGATGCAGAAGACCTTCCAGCCCTTCGGGACCATCCAGGAGATCCGGGTCTTCAAGGATAAGGGATATGCTTTCATTAGGTAAGGAATACATGAGATGTATTTGTAGGTGATAGAATTTATGGTTCGCCCGGGGAAGTACCACCACTGCTCTCACTTCTGCCGTGAACCAATTCTATTGTGTTTCGGTGGAAAGGTGCAGTTGCCGGCCACACTTACATGAGGCGACCACCAGCCTCCGGAGTAGCAGCGCAACTGCATACGACCTCAGACAAAACTTAGCTATGCTTGCTTGAGGTTGTATGTAGATGTTCATGGGCTGCAGCGACCAGCGGTATAACATCTTTTTTCTAATATTATTTGTTAGTCTGTCTATATTCCTTTTTTCACGTACGACATAACGACACCTTTTTTCTAATATATTTTGTTTGTTTGTCTGTCTGTATTCCTTTTTCCCGTACAACATAACGACACTTTTTGGGATTGGGAAATTATCTCATTCCTGTGGGGGGAAAATGTGTTCGAGTATTCCTCGTGAACGGAGCGACCTACGGATTTTTTAAAAATAAATATAAAAATATGTTATGTTATTTCTCGTTTGTTTTTTCCAGATTCTCAACGAAAGAGAGCGCCACCCATGCAATCGTGGCCGTCCACAACACGGACGTCAACGGCCAACCCGTTAAATGCTCCTGGGGGAAGGAGTCCGGGGATCCTAACAATGCTCAGGCACAAGGACAGGTAAGGGAAAACTTGTAGACTTTAATGGTTCGCCCGGGGAAGTAGGCGCGTTCCCAGGGGGTGTCACAGGGGACATGACCCTCCCCCTCAAAATCCATCAGTCATGTGTTAGATGGAAGGCAAAACAAGCCAATTTGGGAAACCTTTTTCGCCAAATTTTTTGGTGACCCCCCTAACCCCCCTCCAAAATTGAAGGCCACCACCACGCCTGCGTGGAAGTACCATCGCTGCACTCACTTCTGCGGTGAAACAATGAGTAACGTTTCGGTTGAAAGGTGCAATCAATTAATCAATCAATCAACCAATTAATCAATCAATCAATTAATCAATCAATCATTTATAGACTGTTGTTTTATTTTGACCATTTGTGGCATGTAAATATAAATAGACAAACATGGTTACAAATAACATTTAAAATCACAATCATACGTTTAAATTACAACGAACACCAAGCATAGTTCTCTCCATTGCTGGCTGAGCAACTGGAGAAGGCTAACAGTAAACGACCATGTCTCAGCGCCATAGGGCCCATTCAGTCAGTGGCGAGTCACCACCTGCCTCACTTTCGATTATTTATTGGACCTATTTATGCAAACCGGAACCAACCCACACATGATGAAGATGATGATAGTTTTGAGAAAAAGCTGTTTAATGTATTAGACAACTGATGTTTTGTGGATTGGTAAACATGTCATGAAAATGTATTGTTCTGTCAAAATAGTCAGATCATTAAATTTTGATCTTTACAGGGTCGATAGAAGGTGCAATTTTAAGCTTTTTTGTGTACTTAACTCAATTTCGGCATGGTGTGGATTGGTTCCGGTTTGCGTAAATAGGTCCTATTAGTCTGAACACACACATGCCATGGCAATTTGTTTTGTAGAGTCCAGTTTTCACCATCCCCTCAGTTACAAGTTTGTTTAGCCCTCTAGATCTGAATTTATAAATTGACGTCGAATCTTATAATAATTACAATTACATTATAGAAACCAAATTCGCGCGCCCAAATTGAAGCATGTTGATTGGTGCCATTAATGGCACCAAACGCCGGGCCGCTCAGTAAGACTTAAGGTTAAATTTTATCACAATACTTTTTAAAAACAAAAGAAATAACTTTTAACAGTGTTTTCAATATTTTGTAGTACTTTATAGTTAATTTGGTCAAAATAAAAATATTTGTATGTCAGATGTGACAGCTGTGGGAATCTATCCCTTTCGATCTATCGGAACAGTTTTTGAGTTTATTCATTACAAACATACAAAAATACAAATCTTTCCTCTTTATAATATTAGTATAAACCAGCCTTCAGCGGCTTCGCCCGTGTGGACCTGTTTTTTAGGTTTCCGTAGGATAAGATCCATCCTATGTCCTTCCCCAAGGTCCACTCTATCTGTGTTCAAAATTTCGTTAAAATTGGTTCAGTAGTTTTTTTATTTAATGCTTTGCAAATGTTACACAATAAATTTGAATAACAAGTGCCCTTGGTAAGGCATTGCATTTTGGAGAGGCAGACATTTAGCGATTTTAATTAGCGATTTAAGCGTAACGAAAAATTTATAATAGTGTATCTTTATTACATACGTAGGATAATTAAAATTGTTTAAGCGGGAAAGCGTAACAGACAGACAGACAGAATTACTTTCGCATTTATAATATAAAAAAATATGGATACTTTATTTTAAGACCTATTCACTCAATAAAGCGCTCATTATGAATAATAACTAAAACAGAAGGTATTTGAACAACACAATATTAATACTTAATTAAACATTCATCCCGCCTCCTTTGTTGGGACAAGGGTATCCCGGGATTAATTTGTCAATAATAGTGCGACGAAGACACGCTTTGTGTTTGTGATAAGACCTTTTGAGTATTTGTACTGTCGTCATAACGTTAAGCTATCTGAGAATAGATGAACAGGAGTTTAGAATCATGATTAAAATTTATGTATTGCTCGGAATTAAATACAGAATGTTTGGCATTGTTATACGGCAACCGACCAACCAACTCAGTATATTAAAGTAAATAATTTGACCTTTTTTGTATCGGGGGGAAACCTTCAAAAGGTTCCCGGCACCTTGGAAGAGGATACGGGTTATGTGGGATTTGACCGCACTAAAACCCATTCGGTGGCCTGCTTCTGCGCTTGGGGAGGACTCCGGGATCTCCAGTGGAACGCACCGCGCTGACCGTAGGCTCTATTCTTAATCCCGAAGCTACAGGGACTGTATATGTTTGACCTACCAGTTAATTCCCGCCACAAACGTAACGAGAACTCGTACCGAATTTAGACTGTATAGATAAATCGAACGCCCCGAGTGCCTCCACACGAACGATTATCTGCAATGATTAATCATACACACGTGCGCACACAGATCTGTACAGATAAACCGCAACGATTCCTCGTTACGTGTGGGCAATGTTCATTCTCGTTTGAACTTGTCCGTTTCGACAAACAATCGGTGGTCAATAACGATATAAGCCTTTTATTAAATTATGACGTATTATATCATCTTACGCACCTTTCTGAAAAGGAATTTTTGTATTCGTAATAAATGAGATTGAAGTTTCATTATGCACTGTAGTAAAGTGTGTTTACAAATAAAGGAATTGTCCGCTAATTTCTTACCTTAGGGCATAAAAAGTCAAGCCTCCATCACCAAATCCCCAATCACCTTTAGAAAATTGGGAGGAATCCCTATTTATTCCTATTCACCAAAAACAAAAGTTTGTATTAAGTTTTATTTCCATTCACTGAGAAAAGCGGGCTTATAATGAATAACAACCTGAGTCATAGGGGTTTTGGCGGGAAGTCGAAAAAGACATATTGTGCTCTTGTTTTATTTTCATTTTCTTGGTGTATTTTTTAATTCTTTCGGATTTTGATGGCATTTTGTTTGATATAGGTTAATTACAGTGCACGAGTGTTGTGAAATAAAATAACAGTGCGAAAATATGTTTTTTCAGCTTACTGCCAAAATTCCCTTCTGATATCGCTTTACGAGTATTAGCCATCGCTTAAAAGCCATCGCTTTACTTGAATGTCTGACTGAATACTGACGACTTACTGATTTTACTTACGGTTTCAACACTTTCAACGAAACTGGCAAAAACTTGATGCAAATATTATACTTGACGCTGGCAGTAGGCACAGAATTTGCGATGCCAAAATTGAAAAAAAACTAACAACCTTAGAGCATCTAGGTATTGATAGGTATGACACCCGTCAGAGGAGTGGCCTTTACGGGCGAACCCCTCGTCCCAACGTGCATGCACAATGTGCCTTCTAATTATACAACTAGTGAGTGTGTGTCGGTGTCAGTGTTGTCGGTGCATAGAAAATGACGTTGCCAATTGAAATAACATATTTAGAAATGTATGCGTCTGTAGCGATGAAAGAATATTTGTGAATGTGTGACAAAATTAAAATGTGTGCGTTCTTCCCCCCGCACTAGATTCTGCACAAAAATTATGTATCGAACCGAGGCGCAATGCCCTCTCCACTGAAGGGTGAGTCAGTACCTTTGATGCTCTAAGATAACAACAGACAGTATTTGTACAATACAATATTAGTACTTAATTAAACATTCATCCCGCCTCCTTTGTTGGGACAAGGGTATCCCGGGATTAATTTGTCAATAGTAGTGCGACGAAGACACGCTTTATGTTAGTGATAAGACCTTTTGTGTATTTGTATTGTCGTCATACCTGTAGAGAGACTCGAGCTTTCTGATAATAGATGAATAGTAGTTTAAAATTACCTATTATTAGTGTCTTCAATCTTTTGAAATTAAATTGTTCATAGGTAATTTTTGAACAAATAGCTTTCCGCCCGCGTATAATTCGGATGAAGCGCGCATGGCCCGGCGGTTAGCGTAGAACGCAAACGATCTATGCAACTAAGCCAAAAGGGCGCGGTCGGGTGTGAGATGGGTGACCGCTAGTGGCAAAAAAAAATTCATGAGCGTTTCCGTGCTTTGGAGGGCACGTTAAGCTATCGGTCCCGGTTGTTGTCGATAGATAACAGTTGTTAAACCTTGTCGGAGGCCTTATGGACGGTTTGAAAACATCCGACAGCGGGTAGGCCACTAACCCGCATCTCCACCAACCCGCATTGGAGCAGCGTGTTGGAGTAAGCTCCAGGCCTTCCCAATAATGGGGAGAGACCCGTGCCCAGCAGTGGGACGCAAAAAGGGTTGCGGCCATAATTCGGATATCATGCCTTACGAATACTCATCTCCTGTTTCTTCCCCGTGTGAACTTTTTTTGATATCGGGGATGGGGGGGACCAAGGGGGTTTTAGTGCGGTCTAATCCCACACACGGTATCCTCTCTCAAGGCGCTGGGTACCTTTTGAAGGTTCCCCCCCCCCCCCAAACCCCCGCCCCATAACACAAAAAATCTAGTTTAAGCAGGAAAGCGTAAAAGACAGACAGACAGAGTTACTTTCGAATTTATAGTATTAAGTATGGAAGTATGGATTTATATACGACGACCCGCGTCGGCATGGTAATCATTGCGCCACGCGGGTCGTCGTATACTGCTAATCGAGGGGTCCCGGGTTCGATTCCCGACGAAACAGAAATTTGAATGATGAGTTTAAACTTCTACGGTCTGGGTGTTTGTGTTCCTGTCTTTGTATGTGTCCATGGCAATCACGACACAGGGTTTTAATTACCTTACTGTGGGGCTATGAGTGTATAACGTTTATTATATAGAATATGCATTTTTTTTCTTTCCTAGAAAAGGTTACAACTAATTTGACGTTCAATGTATTTGTCTAATTATTTTATAATATAACCACAGCTGGGCGGAACAGCCTACAGTCCTTTCGGCGCGGCGTACTCCGGAGGCGTCCCCCCGGCGTCCTACTGGTACAACACGTACCCCCAGCAGCTAGGCGGCTTCCTCCAGGGGGTTCAAGGGGTACAGGGATACTCCTACGCTGGGCAATTCGCGGGCTACCAGCAACAATATATGGGGTGAGTATTATTTCTTCATAGTTATAATCCGGTTAGAGGCCAGTGAATTTGATTTAAGAGTTTTGTATTAAAGGAGTTTTAATTTACTAAAAACAACAGATCCAATATCTGGTAGTGCTTATAAATTGCACAAGGGACATAACCCCCCCCCCCCCCCCCCAATCGTAAATGGACGGCGAAACAAGCCAATTTGAGACACCTTTTCCCCCAAATTTCTTAGTGACCCCCTCCCCCAATTTCTAGGTGACCCCCAAATTGAAGGCTGCGACCGCGTCTGTTAAGATAACAGTTTATGATTTTGGTACGTTTTAAATTATTTCAAGTTTATTTACTTTAAATCTACTTAACTTCAATTTTGTAGTACCTAATATAATTTTTAAGCACAGAGTTTAGTCATTAAGTTCAGTAATTTATAATAATATTACCACAGAATAGTGGCATAAAATAACTTAAATTCTAATCAGACGCTTAGAAGTAGGTGACAATGAAGTTAAAAGATTCCGTTACATACATACATACATACAGGTCAACCTAATATAAGCGTGTTAAAATATTTTAAATCTCCAGCATGGGTGGCGTGCAGCTGCCGTGGGCTTTGGGCGGCGGCGTGGGCGGCGTGGGCGGCGTAGGCGGCGTGGCGGCCATGTCGCAGCCGCCGCAGGTTCTCCACTACCCTCTGCAGCACTTCCAGGTGCAACCTGTGAGTATTTGTTTCTGTAGCTGCTGAAGAGAGCTTAAAAAAATCAAGTGGGGCCTTGTCGATGCACACGGCCGTTGGTTTTGACCACAGAACAAATTAAAAGAGGTTAGAATGGAAATGTGGGCGGAACAGACGCGCCAAGGATTTGAGCAAACGCTCGTATCTCTACAGAAACACGCGATCGTGCTACGATATGCGTGCTTGTGTGCGTGCTTGGGTGTGATTCGTTCATTTGAAATCGCGTGATTGTGCGGCGCTAAGATTGGCTAGATTTGAAATTGCAATGTGCGTAAGCTTCATATTTATTTAAGTACAGATGTGGAGGTGAAAGGTGGGGCTGGATCGGCGACACCGGTTTTCATACGAACGGCGCATTATTGCCGTTCTACCTCTTTTAATATGTTCTGTGGTTTTGACGTGGAACATCTATGGAGGAAAAGGGAAGATCTCTCGCAAAGCGATGTCACTGTCTAGGGACCGCAGTCCGAAAGCTAACTTCAGACCATTCGTTTTTATGTTGAGAATCTAGAAAACTTCGATAGCGTGATTCAAGATACGTTTTCTGTTTGCCAGTTCAGTGAGACGTAATGACATAGTTATTATATTGTTTACGATGTTCGCTGCTTGCGTCGCCTTGCATGGTCAGCATTTCATTTGAGGAGCGCGCTCTAGTTACTATAGGTATAGCGCGTAGTGTAAGTACTAGCGAGTCGCTAATAAGTATATATAGGTACATATTATTATATATTGCTATATTAGCGTTAAAGCCACTCCGCCCGGTCAATTTTCAATTCGAACATTCGTTAAGCCGTCGGTCCCGGTTGTTGTCGATAGATAACAGTCGTTAAACCGTTGTCGGAGGCCTTATGGGCGATTTGAAAACATCCGACAGCGGGTCGGCTACTAACCCGCATCTTCACCAACCCGCATTGGAGCAGCGTGGTGAAGTAAGCTCCAAGCCTCCCCAATAAGGGAGAGACCCGTACCCAGCAGTGGGACGCAAAAAGGGTTGCAGACAATACTTGCCTTTCAAGCTCCAAAAGATAAGAGCTCATTTATAGTTTAATTTCTTTATTGTTCCAGCAAATCGGAGAGGATGAATGGCTGGCCCCGAGCCTGCTTGTGTGAGGACAGCGCCCGCCGCCTGACGCCTGCTGCTGTATTCAGCGGAACTGCGAGCACTATGCGTAGTCCTGTATTCTTCGTGTTCAGTTGTATTGTTTGTGTTCGGTTGTATTCTTCGGAGGTTTCGATCGTATTCGTGAAAACTTATTACTTATTTACTTAACTAACTTATTACTTATTATTAGCATTATAAATATAAGTTACGATGCGTAAGAAGAGAAGGCATAGCTCTTTTGTCGCACAAATGACAGTTTATAATGGTTGTATGGGTATGCACGGCACGTTGACTCTTGCCCCAAAGCCTTATAAGGCGGCCATATGTTAGAGACGGCCGATTCTGACAAATAATTACTAAAACCTAACATTCACAAGGCACAAAAATCGAAGTATCCCGAACTCACTGCTCCCGTACATAGTGTTGTTTAGGTGTCTGGTCACTACGTTGAAGTCTTCTAGTTACTATAGTGACTGAAGGCTGATTGACAGCTTTTTAAGTAACACACAGAGACGTCCATTTGCGTACACGTAGCAACAACAATGATAAAGCATTCGTGAAATAAAAGAATTATAACTAACTTTGATGTTTCGTAGTATGCCTTTGATTAAATACTGCCACACATTTGGGCGTGGTACGAAAATACGTTTAATAATTTGAATTAAAATTGAATAAGTAGAGTGCATCTACAAAAATAATTTGGACGAAAACTCATGTCAATCTTAGTCAAACTGCGTATTTAGCTTAGAATAAATACGTATAGAATGAGTGTCTTCATACAAGCGCGCTGTCAAAATTGAAGCACTAAATAGATTCCTACAGCTGTCACATCT
This sequence comes from Pyrgus malvae, assembly GCA_911387765.1. NCBI lineage: Eukaryota > Metazoa > Arthropoda > Insecta > Lepidoptera > Hesperiidae > Pyrgus > Pyrgus malvae. Next base: position 1,566,972 of record OU426976.1, on the reverse strand, counting down.
GACAAACAAAATATTTTTATTTTGACCAAATTAACTATAAAATACTACAAAATATTGAAAACACAGTGAAAAGTTATTTTATTAGACTTCTTTTGTTTTTAAAAACGGCGTTTGGGGCCATTAATGGCACCAATCAACATGCTTCGAATTGGGCGCGCGAACTTGGTTTCTATAATGTAATTGTAATTATTCTAAGGTATTTAGTTAAATACACACATTGTATTACAAGAAAACAAGTGGCATTAAGCAAGGGTACCCCATAATAAACTTCTATAAAAGAGAGTTGTACAAAATAGCTATGCTTATATGTTATGTATAATATGTTTACAAAATAGCTATGCCTATTCTCTTTCCGTACAAACAAGCTTTTATTTTATTCAATGACAACAAGAATACTAAAATAAAACGAAACATTATTAGCTTATAAACTTTTAAATTTACGAATACGACCGTTAGTCTATATTTGTGTATTGTATTCGTTACACTTGCTCTTGTTATTTGCTGGTTTGGGTAGACATTTCGCTGAGATGTTATGTTATATTGTATTTTTAATGTTAGATTGTATAACATGCTTAGTCCGTTTTGTATACTCGACGAGTATTTTTATTTCGATTTAAAAAGCAATAATTTATTGTAAAGATTTATGTATCATGTGTCATTACGTGTTGTATTTTATATTTATTTGTTTGTTAGTAAGTTTTTATAAGTAAATGTTTTTGTTAAGTTTTATGGAGCGTATTAACATTTATTTGTATATAATTTTGGTGTTACCTTTCATTTTTAATAGCATATATTTGTTATTTTTTATAAAGTTTATTTACTTAAATTGGATGTATATGTTGTACCTGTAAAGGAGATGTTTCACTCTTGGCTAGGTATTGTACACCATCTCAAAAATTTGAGAAAAAACTCAAGACTCCGAAAAAAATACTTAAAATTTGTTAAAACATGTACTTTTTCGGTACAAAACAAACTTAAATCAACTATTTTCTACATTTTTAAATATGGCAGAACAACTGATTTCACTGTTAACTGTTTGTCACAGATTAATAATTTCAATTGTCAAAATGACATATTACCGCCATTATGTTTTTCTACTTAAGTACTTACTTGAAATTCTTGTTTTGTACCAACAATCCCAATCGTTTATAACAAAACGCTTAATATAAAACAGCTCTATACTATTTGCAATTTATTAATACGGTGTACAAATACCTGGCCAAAGGTCCATACATTTTGAAACATCTCCTTTTATGTAATTTTTTAAACTCTAGTCATTTCGTGATCTAAAGTGCCATATTTTTTGAGTATTTTTGCTGTTTAGGTGCGTAGTAATGTATTATTTACATTTTGTATTGTTTAATAACATCTACATATGACTTTATCATCTTTAATTGTTACCAAAGCATCCATTTTTTATCTGTGAGAATTATCTAAATTTATAACATATTTATAAAGACTATCTTCTTCACTAACGTCATAAAAATATGAAGCTGAATAAATAAATTCAATGGCAGCCGATATAAATTTAAAAAATGAGATATCTAGAACGACATTTAAAAATGTATTCAAATTTAAAATGATGGTTGAGTTTTGGCGGGAAGTCGAAAAAGACATATTGTGCTCTTGTTTTATTTTCATTTTCTTGATGTATTTTTGAGTTATATCGGATAAAGTTGATGGCATTTTGTTTGATATAGGTTAATTACAGTGCACGAGTGTTTGTGAAATAGAATAACAGTGCTAAAATATGTTTTTCTGCTTGCCTCCAAAATTCCATCGGACACGTTCTAGTAAAGTAGCCATCGCTTTACTTGAATGTTGGACTGACTAGACTGACTGATTACTGACGACTTACTTACTGATTTTGTTATTAAGTACTTCGTCCAGTTTCATTGAAACTGGCAAAAAATTGATGCAAAAATTATACTTGACGCTGGCAGTATGCACAGAGTTTGCGATGCCATAATTGAAAAAAAAGATGGTTAAAGTCATATTTGGACGATTTCAAATGTCATACTCAAATTCTAAAGCTGTTAATATTCTGTACTCGAGCGAGATTTTTCGACTTTATTTATTTTTTCTCTATCTTATCTTCAAGGCGGCAGGTATGTAGCGGAGGGGCGCAAACCTCAAGATAGCTTAAGCGAGCCTATTTGGCGAAATATATGACGAAAATATATGAAATGTGAGTCACGCTAACGAAAATGAAAAATATGATTTTCTTCTGCTTATGACTGCATATACTATGCGTTTGGATATAAAAAAAATAATTTTTAGAAAATATATAGTTATTTAAAGTAAGGATAGTAAGGTTATTGTAAGTTATATATCAAAGACACGCGGGCCAAAAGGTTTTGGTAATGATAACGGATTGCACACAATGTGTGAGTTAAAGTGTGATGAGTATGGAAGGCGTGTTTACTCGGAATTACAAGTTACTTACGATTGAAATGAAATGAAATGAAAAACGTTTATTGATGACTGTTTACAAAAAAAAATTGGTGTTTGCGTCTAACAATAGTATTTAAACAGTCTACCTTATTCAGGCAGTCAATAATAACTAAATTAACCTACAGTTATTTATTTACTAAATTAATTACAATTATAACTTAATTTAAATTTTAAATTTTAAGTTTATTTTAAAGTTTTAAGCATCTCGCATTGGATATAGCTAAGGAAAAGGCATAAAGGTTCAAATTCTCTTAATCCAATAACGAAGACGTTCTTATCGGATCAATTTATAATCAGAATCTTGAATAACTTAAAAAGATACATACGTATATTTTAAATTTATCGTTAGACAGAGAGAGTAATACAGTACTCTGACGTCAATGTGTCCAATCGCTGTACAAAATATTAATAAAAGGACACAAAATAATATCAATACATTTATTCTCTGTTGTTTTTTAATTTATATTACATATTTAGTATTGATTTAAATTTTTATTCTGTAGGTGGTAGAACTATTATGCTTCGCTCGGGGAAGTACCACCGCTGCACCCACTTCTGCTGTGAACCAATTCTATTGTTTCAGTGGAAAGGTGCAGTTGCCGTTCATACTTACATGAGGCGACCACTAGCCTCCGGAGTAGCAGCGCAACTGCATACGACCTCAGACAAGACTTACCTATGCTTGCTTGAGATTGTATGTAGATGTCCATGGGCTGCAGCGACCACTTAACACCACGTGGCCTGCATGCTCGTCTGCTACTCCATTCAAATAAAAAAAATTAATCAAGACCATACTCATATATTTTTTAAATATGATACATACTTAGTAAGCCAATTACCCAATACCCTTTATTGTAATAAATAAGTACAGATCACAGCACAGAAAGAAAAAAATACAGAATGGAGGATCGAAGTAGCTGCTTCCTAAAAAAGTCCGCTTCCATACTCACCACGTACGATTGCGGTCTACCGCCGGATATAGTACCAAACATCTGACAGCACAAGATTAGGGTAAGATTAGACGACAAAAAATGTAGATTTTTGGAAAAATGTTTAGTAGGAGCAAACTAGTCAACAGTAGGCATGGTCCCATCAAGAGTGAGACGTTTTATAAGACATTTTATATGCGAAGATGGTAGGAATGTGGAAATAGTTTTTAAAATATACGATTAGAACGCTATACAAAGAATTTCTAGTCGTTTCTTTCTTAGGTACGTTTATAGAGGAGTGGGGTGTCGGTTTGCCGGTTGGTCGTATTTTTGCGATTTAAATGACGGTCTCGTTGGAATTGTAAACGTCAGAAGCCGTGGAATCTGGGTGTAATTGAAGACATTAGAAATAAAAATGCGTGGAACTGACTGCGTATTGTTTACGTCCAATGTCATTGGTTACAACTTCTAAGCGTGTATCTATAAGTATAATGTGAGCAATCGATCAACAATTGCAACACGCAAATTTTAATCGATTTTTATTAACTCGTACAAAAGGGACAGGAACAAAGCTTATATATTACACAGAAAAATGTTCTAAGGTTAACGTTTTCGGAGTGGAAATATTTTGTTACTTGTATTCCAGCGTTGACCAGTAAACGGTAAACCGGCTTGCTCTATAAACGCACCTAACTTTACTTTCTCTGGATTCCGAGACATTGCCAAAATCAGAATCATAATTTATAGACAAATCATGATTATTATATCTATCTACTGTTAAAAATATGGTTGTGTCTAACTATAAATAGATACTTAAAGATCATTGAACTTTGAGATCATAAAAATTACAGAAAGTAGCGAAATATTAGATTTATTTACGGTGTAAGGAAAGAAAAAATATTTATTGTGTAGCATGTAAGAGCATAACCGTTTACTGTAGTTAGTTTAAAGGCGGGGTGATTCGGAATTTCTTTCCTGTGTAATATCGTATTTTTGCTTACTTTTTCCTTTTCGTGTATGGTTTTTTTTTGCGCTGACACCTCTCGCGGGGTTGTATTAGTGTTCTTGCAGTAGTCTACTACTGAGATGTCTTTTTTGAAACATTTTGAAGAAAAACACGCGTTTCGGCGTCTATTCGAATCATACAATATTTTATAAATGATGTATTTTATAAATTATATTGAAGATATTCTTGTTTCGGTGTTGTAGTTTCTTTTTTCTATTTAGCCATTATTATTTGAAGCATGTAGTCAAACTTGTCAGACATATCGCTAGAAATTTATATTAAGATATTTATATATTAATAAAACTATAACTATATTAGTTTATTTGGGCTAAGGTATGAATCGGTAAGTCAATTTATTTGATCCTGTCAATCGTGAACGAAAACCTTTGTGTTTTGCGTCGGAAAACGGGAAAATGGAACTGTAGCGACTTTATTAAGTCTATTTGAGGTTATGATGGTTTTTTTACCAAAACACAAAGACAGAGGTGCGACCTCTTTAGAAAATCTAAATAACTATATCACAAAAAATGTATAACAAACAGATAGATAGATAAATTTAGGTATAGTCACCATATATGACTAGGGTTATATGATTATATGAAGAATTCGTTTTTGCCTATTGCTTACCTAGGTAATATAAGCGTACATATATCCATAAAATTAAGGTAAATTAAAGATATAATATAGGAACTGCCGACCGTCTTCTCTTCTTTGGTGGACCCAAATCGACGAGTCGTTGCCTTTTCGTGTTGCTATGAACTTCCTTCTAATATATATATAGAATACGCTAGTGATAAGTATATAAGGTATGGTAATTCATTTGCAAATACGGCTAAGAGACACAGAGGGTCCGATACTCTCTCGTTAGCTAGGTAAATTGCGAGAAATATGAAATAATATTATATATACAAAATTATTGTCGAAAGTAACGTTTAATATTACGTATATCTTTTAGATAGGCTATTGAAATTTTAAGTGTTTTTTCTTTTCTTTTCATTTATATTCAGTTACATTTATTATTAGTTAATTCCATTGTATAAGATATGGTATATATATAAAATTTAAGTCCCAATAAATAACACCAAATTTTTAAAAATCCTCGACTTATAATCTTATAGTGTAGAATTGGCGATGGTTAAAAACCCTTCTGTCTTCGGAAATCTTGTAAAATGCCTTATTGATGAAGTATTCCAACGTACATATTGTATCTTCTTTTTGTTTCTTAGATGTTGCATTGTGTGGAAATGGTATCTCCAAGTTTTTTGATCCCCTGAGTAATCAACTAATCTAGAAAAGGTGAATGTTACTCCAAATAAACCCAGCTAATTATATTTATTGATACATGTAAATTGCAATGCAAAATAAATGATAACAGTAAAACTACATAATTCTTTTTCATCATTTTTTTAAGTTTTTTTTTTTATATAAAATAATCGACATCGTCATCTGTCAACTGGTTGTCTACTAACAACGAAACAAACTGAAACTTTAAAATAAAATTTTGTTGAATAAAAGTTTTGTATAGGCAATAAGTAATCCCATCTATTTTGCTAATACATTTTTTACATTTAATTTTAATCTATAACACAGTATCAAAAAATGTTTTCTATATATTTCACTAGCTGAGCCCCGCATTTTTACCTGCGTAAGAAAGGATCAGTATCAAGGATAATTAAAGAAAATGAATTATTTATTTGTTATAGCTTGATAACTACCTACGACACTTTATTTACATAAAACCATACTAAATAATACACATTTACTTGCCTCATGAATCACACTATTGATTTTAAACCTGACAAAAATTCGTTTGGTAGTTTTTCAGTTTAGCGCATCCATACAGACAAATAGACATCTGTGAGGCTTATTTTGTAAGATGTAAAGATTTAGCTCAGATTCAAATTAACTGCTCGCAATGTATTTGATTCATTCCAAGTTTAGTCAGTACAAAAATACATGAATATTTGGACGTACCATTCTCAACGCATGAAGTGCCAAAACAATTTATTTGTTCTCCTTGTCTTTTCATCTTTTCTATATATACCGTCTTTCAGAAATAATGGATAACACCAATTCAGACTTAATCGTGTAAAAATCCTCTAAGAGTGATTCTAAAATTAAATTTTACAGCCTTGAATATACCTTCAATTTATATATATTATCCGATATAGTTCCATTTATTTAAGAATTCATTTATTTTTATTTAATTCAATTTAATCTGATTCTATTGAGAACGTATGCTTTGTCAGAGAAATTAGAATTTTCAACATATTTTTTTATAAACACCATTTATATGTTCATGGGGTGTGTTTATTTCAAAATTATTAAAAGATTCAAATTTAATTTGTATATTCAGGGCTATAAATAAATAGACTGTAGATCGTGAGTAATGTTAAAGTTCAATGTATTTAGTTTTCAAAACTCGTAGATTCTCTTTCGTTTTAGAAATGGCTAGACTTTTGATGTGTTGTAGATATAACCCAAACGTCGCGTGCTTAGAGAACATTGTTTTAAAACACAAAAAAATAAATGAAATATTTTTTGAAATGTATAATGAATGGACATTTTGTCCATCGTGTAGTAGTGTTTTTCCGTTTTACTCGTTCTGGCTATATGGTGACCATTATTTATATTTGTGCTGTTACTTCAAACGTTGGACTCACTTTCTTGTCAGTTATCAGTAAAAACTAATACACCATACTATCGCCATAATTACGTCTTTAATCTTTCAATGTTTATTTATTTTAATTTTATATTAATATTTGTATACATACGTGTATTATGTTGTATATATTGTATATGTTATGTTGTATATATACGTGTATGTAAAAAATATTATGTTGTTTATTTTATTTTTATTTATTTATTTTATATTGTCACTGCACAAAATATAATGAATACCTTTCTGAAAATATGATTAGCAATATTAATAAAATATTAACGATTTTCTCAAGTAATAATAGATTAAACCCACATCAAATCAAAACACTACAAGTATTTCTGCTTGTTCTGTGGTGCAAATAAAGAATGGTCACCGTAAGTCGCTTAGATGTGATGTTTCAATGGTTCTTCGTGTCAATGTAAAGTCTGGTTTGTTTCAGATTTAGCAATATCTTTAAAATTACTATCACGACGTTTGAAGTGAGAAGTGCAGTAGAAAGCATGTGAAATATCACATAGTTGGAAATATTTTCTACGTTTGATATTGGCTATATAATTATAATATCTATAGAGCAAAGAAAAAAATATCACTACAAAAAAAAGAAACTTTATAACATGCAAGTCATTATATTGAAATGTCCGCTACAATTATTTTAAGGTATTTGCAAAAAAGATAAACTAAAACTACCCTATTAAGTTGAACTGGTTAGTGTTATAATTATAACACATGAAATGAAATTAAATGAAATGAAAATTAACTGAATGAAAAACGTTTATTGATGACTGTTTACAAAAAAAATAGGTGTTTGCGTCTAACAATAGTATTTAAACAGTCTACCTTATTCAGGCATCCAATAATTACTAAATTAACCTACAGTTATTTATTTACTAAATCAATTACAATTATAACTTAATTTAAATTTTAAGTTTTAAGAATCCGTTTAATTAAATTTCAACGGATCTTCGGCTTTAATGCCTACCCACCGCAGGGTCAATGAGAGAAAAAAAAGCCGGAGCAAAAAAAACTCTCAGGCATTGTTACATTTATATTTTATCGCGGAAAAGCTTCCCAAACCTTTGTACTTTTATTCAATAGATGGTTTCATAAGGTTTTGTCATCAAAGTACTCATTATTAATACTATAATAAACAGACACGTAAAAAAATAAGTAATAAAATTTAAATCAAAACCTTGAAAATGTTTAAAAAATTATCACTGATTTATCTGATGTCTATTTGTAAGTTAGTTCCGTCGTATTTTAAAACATGCCTTCCTCTTACATAAGTTATGGATTTGGCATGGATGGTATAACATCAATATAGTATGTATAGCAGTTCTCACTTGAAATGCCGCGGGAATTACAGCAATAATAATGCAATAGGTGTTGTAGATGTTTTATTTGACGTACTGCTAGTTGTCGTATTGATAGAAGCTTTTAATGAAACTTCTGTCAACTTTTGTTTTAGTATAAATAATCGTCGTGAATTGGAAAAAGTCAGTGCACCATTTCTTTCTCAATATCTTTCTAAATCTATTTCTCCCTGTTTTTTCGACCGTCCATGGGTGTTGTCTATAGATTTAAGTAATAGAAAACCCTAATTTTGCTCATTTTGTTTTCTGTAACGAACGCACACACGTATTTTGTAGATTTTCCGAGCTTTTGATTTTAACGAAACAAAGTCATGTGATCTTTCGAACTTACTATGACCACGAGATGTTAGTGATTTTGACTTTCCCTTTTGTATTTTTATTATAAAAGACTATTACCATAACGCGACTATTACATACTTATATCATAGATTTGTGATCTATATAAGATTATATGCTATACTTATACGTGTGCCGGTGGAGGAAATTTCCAAACGGAGTAAATATGCACAAAATGGAAATTGTTGCAACATTTCGGAAAACGTTCGGAAATACAATTTTTTACACTTTCCGTATTTTTCAAGTAAGATTGTGTTTGCTAAAGTTGTGTTTCTGAGCGTTTACGATTTGTAATTTGCGTATTTTCCCCTAAATGCAATGTCAGGCCGGTCGTAGGTGTAATTTTATTTCTTACCCCTTTTAGTATGTTTTTGTTATTTTAAATTTGATTTAAGCTCGCATAAATTTAGTGAAGGATTGTAGTGTTAAAAGAAATAGTAAATTAAGTATATAAAAGTAAGTCTTTTATGCTTGTCTGTTACGTTTAAACGTGTGTTAATGTTTCGTTTTAAGTTTGGAAAGTCTTTTTCCGTTGTAGAGGATTTTGCTAGGGAAAAATGTTTTCACGGAGCGGAAAGTAGAAGATAAATTTCAAGTCTCTTGAAAAATTCGTTGTTCCTTTAGGAACAATTAAAATATGGAACAATTTTCCCTAACAATTCACGCAAATTGTTAAATTTATTTATTGTTCTTCTATTGTTTAGAAGTTATTAAAATGAGAATAATAGTTGTATTCACATACATACTCCGTACCTACATATAGGTAATAATAATATTATAACATATGAAATATAGCATATAAGAATGATATGATGCGATAAAGGAAAATAAAGGATATTTTTGTGTTTTATTTCCCCCCCTGTATATAGAATTCCTACTTTTAAATACATATTTTATGTAACCGCTTTAAGTCACGTTACGCGACGTTAACATTGCTTGCGCACAAGGACAACGTTAAATAATGTAGTTTAAAAAACTAAAAAAAAAACGCTTTTGTGAAAATACGAACTAAAAAGTAAAAAATAAGAAGAAAATGTACTTAAATTAATAATCAATTTACAGTAAATACAGTTACAGTAAATGTACTTAAATTAATAATAATTTACTATAAAATACATTTTCTTCTTATTTTTTCTTCGTGTTCGTGTCTCTCACGATCAGCTGTCACGTGTGACCATTATCAGCTCATAGCCGTTCTGTTATCTCAAATATATTATTATGTACTTTTTTAGTATGTCTTGCATCACGTTTTTGCCAGTTTCGGCGAACTGGTCGATTAATAATTGGTAAAAGCAGTAAATCATCAGTAATCAGTCAGCCAAGTCAGTCAGACATTCAAGTAAAGCCGTGGCTTCTTTACCAGAACCTGACCAATATAAAATGCAGACAATTTGCAGATTTACTGTCACTTTACAGCTGATGAAGTTGATCACGCTGTTTCTGCTATGAACGAAGACCTTGCACGTATCGACACCTGGGCTAAATCCTTCGGTCTGAAAATCATTCCGACAAAAACGCAAGCTATAATAATTGGATCTAGGTATCGTCGTAACTTGTTAGACTTTGCTACGAAGCCTAAATTATTCCTTAACAATGTTCATATCCCTTTCTCTGAAACTGTTAAGGATCTCGGCATCACGCTGGATAGCAACTTAGGCTGGTGGAACACCCATGTTGCGGATGTAAGTCGTAAAGTTCATTTCACCTTGCACTCGCTTAAATGTCTTCAAGGTTTCCTGCCTCTTACAACTAAAGTTTCTCTCTGCCAAACCTTAATTCTTCCAATATTAGACTATGCCGACGCTTGTTACCTAGATGCCACTGATGAGCTACTCAACAAACTTGAGCGCTTGCAGAATTTGTGTATTCGGTTTATCTTTGGTTTACGAAAATTTGATCATGTCTCTTAATTTCGCAAGGATCTCAAGTGGCTTCCTATCCGTTTTCGCAGGAATACAAGAATTATTTGTCTCCTTTTTAATATTCTTAAAAATTCATCTTCTCCTTCGTACCTACGTGATCGCTTCTCCTACTCTCGAACTTCTCACGCGCCCTGCAGGTCTCATATAAAATCCCTTCTATCTATACCTCTTCACAAAACCTCACTCTATTCCCATTCCTTTTCTGTGCATGGAGTACGGTTGTGGTACTCGCTGCCTGTTAGTATAAGGCAGGCCGAAACTATTTTTTCCTTTAAAAGACAAGTTAAGAAATACTATCTATCGCAAATTTAATTTTTAATTCAGTGTTTTTTGGTACTTTAAGTCATAATCATATATTTATGTATTTATATATATTTATATATATGTAATATTTATTATATGTATATAAGTATTTATTTATAATATTGTTGGTGTAAGTGTACCATCTTGCACTTCCCGCGTCCGGTTATCGCGGCGTTTCGAACGCCGCGTTTCTGACGCGCGTCTCGCACGCCTCAGTCAGTAACCGGACTACTACACGCCGGCAGTGACGTACTAACGAAACGGCACGGTGAGGGATTATAGGCTTCCCCACACAGGCACGTTATTATCGGTCGATAATATACCTCAAGTTCTGATAATTATTTCAAAGTCCCTCAAATGTCTTAATGTAGTGAGCGACACACATTTAGAATGGTAAGGGAGCTGCAGCTGACGCGTTTCGTATAAAAACACATGTGCAAGGGATGAAAGAAATTAAAGACCAAAATTAAATAAAACTCTATATTAATATAATAATAATATTGTGGGTGTAAGTGTACCATCTTGCACTTCCCCGCGTCCGGAGATCGCAGCGTTTCGAACGCCGCGTTTCTGACGCGCGTCTCGCACGCCTCAGTCAGTAACCGGACTACTACACGCCGGCAGTGACGTACTAACGAAACGGCACGGTGAGGGATTATAGGCTCCCCCACACAGGCACGTTATTATCGTTCGATAATATACCTCAAGTTCTGATAATTATTTCAAAGTCCCTCAAATGTCCTAATGTAGTGAGCGACACACATTTAGAATGGTAAGGGAGCTGCAGCTGACGCGTTTCGTATAAAAAAACATGTATCTGTACCAGATTTCAAGGGATAAAAGAAATTAAAGACCAAAATTAAATAAAACTCTATATTAATATAATAATAATATTGTGGGTGTAAGTGTACCATCTTGCACTTCACCGCGTCCGGTGATCGCGGCGTTTCGAACGCCGCGTTTCTGACGCGCGTCTCGCTCACCGCATTCAGTAACCGGAAACTTGACTACTACACGCCGGCAGTGACGTACTAACGAGACGGCACGGTGAGGGATTATAGGCACGTTATTATCGGTCGATAATATACCTCAAGTTCTGATAATTATTTCAAAGTCCCTCAAATGTCTTAATGTAGTGAGCGACACACATTTAGAATGGTAAGGGAGCTGCAGCTGACGCGTTTCGTATAAAAACACATGTATCTGTACCAGATTTCAAGGGATGAAAGAAATTAAAGACCAAAATTAAATAAAACTCTATATTAATATAATAATAATATTGTGGGTGTAAGTGTACCATCTTGCACTTCCCCGCGTCCGGAGATCGCAGCGTTTCGAACGCCGCGTTTCTGACGCGCGTCTCGCTCACCGCATTCAGTAACCGGAAACTTGACTACTACACGCCGGCAGTGACGTACTAACGAGACGGCACGGTGAGGGATTATAGGCACGTTATTATCGGTCGATAATATACCTCAAGTTCTGATAATTATTTCAAAGTCCCTCAAATGTCTTAATGTAGTGAGCGACACACATTTAGAATGGTAAGGGAGCTGCAGCTGACGCGTTTCGTATAAAAACACATGTATCTGTACCAGATTTCAAGGGATGAAAGAAATTAAAGACCAAAATTAAATAAAACTCTATATTAATATAATAATAATATTGTGGGTGTAAGTGTACCATCTTGCACTTCACCGCGTCCGGTGATCGCGGCGTTTCGAACGCCGCGTTTCTGACGCGCGTCTCGCTCACCGCATTCAGTAACCGGAAACTTGACTACTACACGCCGGCAGTGACGTACTAACGAGACGGCACGGTGAGGGATTATAGGCTCCCCCACACAGGCACGTTATTATCGTTCGATAATATACCTCAAGTTCTGATAATTATTTCAAAGTCCCTCAAATGTCCTAATGTAGTGAGCGACACACATTTAGAATGGTAAGGGAGCTGCAGCTGACGCGTTTCGTATAAAAAAACATGTATCTGTACCAGATTTCAAGGGATGAAAGAAATTAAAGACCAAAATTAAATAAAACTCTATATTAATATAATAATAATATTGTGGGTGTAAGTGTACCATCTTGCACTTCCCCGCGTCCGGAGATCGCAGCGTTTCGAACGCCGCGTTTCTGACGCGCGTCTCGCACGCCTCAGTCAGTAACCGGAAACTTGACTACTACACGCCGGCATGACGTACTAACGGGACGGTACGGTAAGGGATTATAGCTTTAACTGCACAGGAATAAGGTTTAAAATCACTTAAAATGAAAATAAAATTATATGCTGTTCAAAAAGAAGATTAGTAATACTTATATATTACTTATGTATTATACATAATATTACAATTACAATTACAAACCTGAGGATTTGTTTGAAAGCGCCATTATCAGTAATAACTACTGCTTCAAATAAAATAAAAATCTGTTGGATAGTATATAGTACGTAAATAGACGAAGATTTAAGGGTATAAAACATTCACGCTACAACACGTGTAAAACCGCGAGGCAACTAGTGTAAATTAATAAAACGAATACCATTCCCATCTCCTTCTGAACAGACTCCAAACGTAATAATAATTAGATCTTATTCCATTTATTGATGTGAAACATCTAAATAGTAGGGCGTGGCGACATTGCCATCCCAAACAACTCACACAATCTACGTAGTAACATCGTTAGCGTGATTCAGAAAACGATAAGCGCCATCTAGTTTGACTTATTCAAAACATTAGAAAACTATTTAGTACACGCTAGCGCCATCTAGCGTTATTTAAGAGAACACACATATAAGTAAGATGGAATGTATTCACTTATGTATTTCTTTTGCCACTTTTATATTTGTTTGAATGATATTTAATTATTTTCTTAAACTACACATTTATACATAATTAATTATCTGTGAAAAATAGATGTCTCACATCAACCAGGCGTCCCCATACGCTTCATATTTTTTCTTACTTTTTCTATGTATAAAAGTCCATTCGGCTATGTTATGACATGTTATCATGTAGTGAGGTGTGCATATACACACTGCTTTAAAGTGTGTTCGAGAGTGCTTAGTGTCGAGTAACGGAGTGACGACTAAGGGCCTCGTTCACCATCTCCAAGTTAAGTGTTGATTAGTTACGTCCCAAGTAAAGTTAATTGGCAAGTAAAAGCTATGAGCACGGGTCAGTTTCTCATATGATTAGTGCTACTCCTCGATCATCGTGAAATTGAAGTTACGAGTACCTAACCGACAATTAGCGTACTTGTCACTTACTTGAAGGTGGTGAAAGAGGCCCTAAACGTAAGAGTTGTGATTAAGCTAAATATTTTTAGGTTTTTTTTTGTAATGACAGTGAAGTTCAGATTTCTTTACAGACACTCGAAAAGCTTACGCACACAAGCGCGCTCGTCAATACACATAACTACTACAACCAGAGCCGATGGGACTTCGTGAAATAGAATATCCATATCACATGTCTTATCATATAAAAACATTAACATTTGAATAATATACCACGCGTTTGCTTCGAGTTGGCCGCTCCCACCCTCCCCGCTTCACCGCACCGCGCTCCTAGACAGACTCTATTAGTACCGTTAGCAACGCTATCACGTACGCACTTTAATTTTTTTATTTTTTTCAATTATGGCATCGCAAATTCTGTGCATACTGCCAGCGTCAAGTATAATTTTTGCATAAATTTTTTGCCAGTTTCAATGAAATTGGACGAAGTAATAACAAAGTCAGTAAGTAAGTCGTCAATAATCAGTCAGTCTAGTCAGTCCAACACTCAAGTAAAGCGATGGCTACTTTACTAGAACGTGTCCGATGGAATTTTGGAGGCAAGCAGAAAAAACACATTTTAGCACTGTTATTCTATTTCACAACACTCGTGCACTGTAATTAACCTATTACAAACAAAATGCCATCAACTTTATCCAATATAACTCAAAAATACACCAAGAAAATGAAAATAAAACAAGAGCACAATATGTATTTTTCGACTTCCCGCCAAAACTCACTTTAATTAAGTCGGTCGATCTGTAAGACGAAGCTAGGTTGCAACGCTGTGATTTGATAATTCAAGGCCGCAGTGAAAGATAGTGATACGTACAGAGCATATTTTTAGGTTAGTGATACACTTATCGATAAATTAAAGAACGAAACGAAAAGAACATTAATAGCGGACATTTTTATCGGAACATCGGAACTATAAGTCAGATGTGCTGACAGAACTATTTACCTGCTATGAAGCGTCTAGAGGCTGTGTGGTCGGTGGTCTGAATGCAATCATAAAAAATATTGCAATAAAAATACACTAATTTTTTGTCGACGTTACCAATTGATGTGCCCGTGACGTCATTTTGTAACGGTCATCGACGGCCAACTCGAAGCGAACGAGTAGTGTACTTATTGTCACAATATGTATTTCATATACATGGCAGTACTTTCGAAGACACATATAAGGCAATATATATTTAATTTAACACATACTCTACAAAACAAAATTATAATTCTTCACATACATCCCCTTACCGTACTGTCACATCAATGTGCACATGACTTAAGTTACAAATGAATTAACAACAACTTATATTTATTTATTTATATACACATATACCTATTTTCAATATACCGTAAAAATTCTATGCTAACCTATCTGTACTAAATTTAAAGCTTAATATTAAAATTTATACTCTATCCACTATATTATTCGTTCTTTGACAGCCTACAGAAAACAAATACAGTGATTTGACATCTGTCATATTTTATCTTTAGCAATCCTTCATTACAAGATCATTGATATTGTAAGAATAGCGAAAGTCGAGTATGTTAGTTATTAGGGTCCGGGTTCAAATCCCGACACGCATATCAGAAGAATGTGCTTGTGAGGGAAAAACAAGGATTTTATATTGTTTTCCATCACATTGGGACAATAAAAAAGTTGAAAACAAATAGTAAAGAAAGATCAAATAAGGATCTTACAGCCAAGTAATGCTAAGAAAGTATTTTTATATGACTAAATCAAGAACAGAACGCCATATTTCTGACAGCTGTCACAAATCGATTAACATAGCACACAGAGTATAAAGACGCATAATTTTCCATAAAATGTATCTTTGATTGAATAAAATTATTCTTATAGCTTAAAGATTAAATTTACAAAATATTCAAGTACCCCCGTTTAAGTTTAAAAAAAAAACAAAATTTTCGAAACAAAAAAATTAAATAAAATATTTCATAATTTTCACACCCGTACGCAGAAGGGATTTCGAAATAAAAAAATAACATTTTAACATAGGATACATAAAAAAACATGATATAGTATATGTCTACGATTATAAAAAAATACTTTCAATGCATAATTTGAAGAATAGAAGATATATCATACAAAAATTATGTGTCAAGAAAGTAAGGGCTACCAATAATAATTGGCAGTATCATGAGGCCGTATACGAAATTTTACCGATTTTGCTGATTTCGTATTTCCATAAGTTTCATTACACAATATAACTGATCTCCTAGTTTGTTTAGAAAATACTGTATTTTAACTGAAAAATCTCATGTATAAAATCAAATTTTGTAGAACTATAATCGTTCACCCGGGGAAGTACCACCGCTGCACCCACTTCTGCCGTGAACCGACTCTGTTGTGTTTCGGTGGAAAGGTGCAGTTGCCGGCCACACTTAAATGAGGCGACCACCAGCCTCCGGAGTAGCAGCGCAACTGCATACAACCTCGGACAAGACTTACCTATGCTTGCTTGAGGTTGTATGTAGATGTCCATGTGCTGCAGCGAACACTTAACACCATATGGCCTGCATGCTCGTCTGCTACTCCATTCAAATAAAATAGCTAAATTGGCAAAATTTCGTATACAACCTCTTAAATGGCTGACAATTTTTTGTAACGTCAAATGTAATTGGAAAAAAAAACCAAAACTATTGATTGATTGAATCGAGCATAATATATTTTTTAAAGAAGTAATCTTGGTCGATTTTGGCCTGCACTTTTCAAGCATTCTTGTCTATGTTCTTAACGAGTGTGATGAGCTTACGGAAGGTCATAATAATATGTGAGACCAACAAGTCGACGCGATTTTTTTAATGCTACCTACACCGATTTTGAATAACTTAAAAATTATGCAAAAACTACTTCCGTTAAAAAATGTTTCGTTCTTGCATACCAACTACCTAATGCGGCGTTACATCGATTTATCAGCGTGGCGACGCATGCCAAACTACTTATGCAACCTACGCATTAACATCGTTTGCGTGATTCAGAAATCGGTACAGCGCCATCTAACTTGTGTTAGAGGAAACGCGAAAAGAGATAAAGATAATGTATCTACTTATTACTTTCATCACTTTTATTTTTGATTGATCTATTGCCTTTCATAAATTATACTTTAACGCATATTATCTGTTCAAAATAATTTAGAGTTTTCATATCTACCAGGCGTCCCGTGACGGCATACATACATATATATACTTGTATATATTTCTCGTGTCGCAGGGTTAGATGTCATACTCTTCCGAAACGGCTGGACCGATTTTTATGAAATTTCACATTTATTCGGAGAATCGGTCGTAAACCATAAGTCATAAGGGCGGTCCACCCCAAACAGTACTATTACTGCAGTACTATTATACAAACTGTACCATCTTGTATTTGAAGTGCATGAAGCAATAAATTATTATGAATTATGAATTATGAACATCTAACTGCCTACCGCCTGGTAAGGAGTCCGCGGGGTCAGCTAGTCATTCAAATATTTTTTTAAAATAAATTCAGTTACTAATTTTCTTTCGTATTAAGCGGTCGGTATAAAATTTTGTTTGAAATATTTACATTGACAGTAGACTACTTTACAGCACCTATTTTTTATTTCTATATTACATTGTAATTAATGTTTTCAATAGATTTCTTACAAAATTACCGTAGATTCAAAATAATCACTTTGAAAAAAAAACTCGATTAAATTGATATTTTTTTTTTGAATTGCTTATAATCGTTCCCATATAATAAACGGATTTTTTTAAATAATGGTACGGAACCCTACGTGCGCGAGTTCGACTTGCACTTGGCCGGTTTTTTTACTTCTACGCAAGCTGATTTGACAGACTACATTCGCGTAAAATGAACTGATAACGAAATTGAAAACTACTGTATTATTTTCTTATTGAACGAGTCGTGAGTGTACAATAACATTGTAGTTATATATTACACGACTGTACTCACGTAACGTGAGTTACGTTTACGTGAGTTACGTTGACGTGAGTTACGTTGACGTGAGTTACGTTGACGTGAGTTACGTTTACGTGAGTTATGTCTACGTGAGTACAATCGTGTAATATATAACTACAATACTGTATTATTATAGCTTCATTGTCTATCTACCTACACCTATAACACTATTAAATCTTAATAGGGCCGATTTTGTATTTACATTATATTTTAAATTGATATATCGTAGTTTCAGAGGTCCCACAACCCAACGCATTTCTTTTTTTTTCTTTCAGTTAAGCTCTGTTTTCCTGAGATGGTGATGGTTTATTCCCGGTCGTCCCCACCCTTAAATTCGTCCCCAGTGGTGACGATTGGAACTTTTTATTTCCCATTCGTTCCGCTATAGACCGGTCAAATAACATGGGGATTACAATTAGAGATTTCACGGATTTTGTCTTTGTATGTGTCCATGGTACCCACGACACAGGGTATTAATTACCTTACTGAGGGGCTATGAGTGTGTAACGCTATTTTATTCACATAGTAGACGTCATACAATTCATACAATCATCTTGGGAAAGCAGAGCTTAACGGCACTGCACAAACCGTGCATAATACCAGTGTCTAGTAAAAACGTTTAAATCCTTAGAATAATTACGTATAGAATGAGTGTCTTATATAAGCGCGCTGTCAAAATTGAAGCACTAAACAGATTCGCACAGATGTCACATCTCACAAACAAAATATATTTTTATTTTGACCAAATTAACTATAAAATACTGCAAAATATTGAAAACTTCACTGCGAAAAGTTATTTTATTAGACTTCTTTTGTTTTTCAAAAGTGACACAATTTAACAGCACAAACAGCCATATTTTTTTTCGAGAAACATGTTCGGCGTGCATTAACCTTTAATACTACGGAGCGCTCGAGCGCTTGGTGCCATTAATGGCACCAATTAACAAGCTTCAATTTGGGTGCGCGAGATTGATTTCTATAATGTAATTATTCTAAGTTTAAATCCAAGTTTTGCTCGTTTCGTTGAAAACGGACAACATTATGCGATGACGTAATCAGTCAGTCGTCAGCGACGGCTAATACCTGAACATGTCTGATAAAGTTTTAAACGTACATATTAAAAGAGATAGAGTGGCAATAATGCGCGATACAAGCTAATTTGGAACATCTCTTCACCAAATTTCTGAGTACCCCCCCCCCCCCCACCCTAAAATTTCTTGGTGAACCCCCCCTAAAATTGAAGGCTGCGACCGCGCCTGAGCTGACGCACAATAACACACTTGCCGGAAATCGAATAGCTATAACCATTATAGTTTTTCACAATTGTTTCTTTGCTTATAAAATAAAATTCATAAAATATTTATATAAAACGGGTCGCGTCAAATATTCCTCATGTTTTCATACATAATAAAATTGATATACATAAATATGAGTTGACAGTCGGCTGTCACAGAAAATAAATAAAAATGGACGTTCACTGTAACAGCGTTTACGCATTGTCCGTGCATACGATATCGGATGTCCATTTAAATCAATTAACTAAATTTTAATTGATTTATGGGGCAGTAAAATAATGTATGACTGATTACCTGAAGAAGACAGCGGGTAGTCGCTGGATTCAGAAGGCCCAGGACCGGGAGGAGTGGCGAACGGGAACGTTAGGGAGGCCTATGTCCAGCAGTGGACTATAAAAGGCTGATGGATGAAAATAATGTATGTAACTGAATTAACAATTATGCTGCCATCCAAGCGTAGTTTTGTGTAACCTTTAAAAGGTATGCATTTTGATATTTTTTGCAAATAGTGTCCAAGACCCTTTGTTCCCCACCCATCCCTAAAAAATCCGATATCGTACCGGACAATGCTCTCAGACATTTTAAACTTAAATAGAACACGGCACAGATCCGACATCGGAACGGAACGGACCGGACCGGACCGGTGCGTACGGTACAAAAAAAACTCAACCTTAAGCTTGAATAATAATAAAAACACAACATTACGGCCTCCAGCGGTCACACGTGGCGCGTTCGATGGGCGTCCAAAACGCTGCGTTCGAAACGCGGGCGGTCGACGGGCGTCCGAAACGCTGCGTTCGAAACGTCGCGATTTTCTACTGCTTGAGGCGCTTATAGTTTGCGAGGTGGCTGTTCAAATGCTGCGCCAATTGGTCCGCGCGGGCGAATGAAGTCTGGAAGAGGAAAAAATAGATAGAATATAGTGGTTTGCCAAGGGGTCACCTGTTCTTCCTCTTCGTCACTGCTGGTCACAGCTGGCTTATCTGATGATAGGTTAAACTGTATAGTAAAACTTTTTAAAATGTCAATATTTATTTTACAAATTTTTAAAACATTACAATAACACATTTTTCATAACCTAATACGTTTTTTTTTATAACGCATACATCTATTTTTAGACGTTTTTTTTTTAAGTTTTTAAATTATTAAAACGTCATTTTTCATAACGCAGTTTGTTAATAATTAATTGTACTTACCCATCCCTTATTTAACAAAATAATTTATTTTTGAGTTTTTAATACTTAAAAAAATAAATAAATAACATTTTTCGAACGCAATTCGTTAAGAAAACCAATCGTCTATATAAAAACATACTAATTGTTTTGGGGTTTTGCGATTTTAAGAACAAGCTTATTTAATAAAAAGAAAATCGCTTTTATCAGTTGTTTTTTAACTTTTTTTAGGTAAATTATTTGAGATGTAATTTTAAGTACGCAGTACTTTATAATCAACACCTTACACCTATTTAGCAAAAAAATATAGAGTTTTTCAAACTAAAAAAAATTAAAAGGTAATTTTTCATAACGTCTCATATCTTACTATCAACACCTGACATCTATTTAAATATAAAAAATGTTTTTTTATTAAGTATTTCGGCCACACTTACATGAGACGACCACCAGCCTCCGGAGTAGCAGCGTAACTGCATACGACCTCAGACAAGACTTACCTATGCTAGCTTGAGGTTGTATGTAGATGTCCATGAGCTGCAGCGACCACATAACACCACGTGGCCTGCGTGCTCGTCTGCTACTCCATTCAAATAAAATAAAAAAGTAAAAACATACCCAACACCAATTTAACTAAAAAAATTTTTTTTTTTTGTGTCAAGAAATTCCAAATAAAAAAATTAAAAAAAAGGGCACCCACCTTGCACACGACGCAGCGGTAGAGCTGGCGCGCGTGGTTGTGCATGTGGCGCGTGAGCGAGTGCGCGTGGCCGAAGCGCTTGCCGCACTGCGCGCACACGTGCGGCAGCCAGGCGGGCGGCGCGGCGGCGTGCATGCAGGCGCGGTGCCGCCGCAGCTGCTCGAAGCGCGCGAACGTCGCGCCGCACGTGGAGCACCGCCCTGCACGACACGAGGGGATCCATTTTAACACGCTTTTATTAACTTGATCTGTATGTATGTATAAGTATGATATATTTGTGTGTGTGTATGTATGTATGTATGTATTTCGTGTGTGTATGTATGTGTATGTGTGTATGTATGTATGTATGTAACGGAATCTTTTAACTTCATTTTCACTTATTTCTAGGAGTCTGATTAACTTGAAAATTTGCACAGGGGTCAAGGGCCGATGACAATACAATAATCTCATAACTTTATATTAAAGTTATAAATAACTAGGATCATCAGGATAAAAAAATATACGAGGGGCGGCTGATACGTTCGTGGCCTAAGGAACTTAATGAAACAAATATAAAGTTTTATATTTTAATGCGTCTGCAAAGCATGATGACAATACAATAATATGAAATTAAAAATCCAAGTAAAAAATAAAAAAATAAATAATGTAGTTTAAAAAACGAAAAAACACGCTTTTGTGAAAATACGAACTAATAAGAAGAAAATGTATTTTACTGTAAAAAAAGCGTGGAGTGCTTGGTGTCAATAGTATCTTAACCTTTCCGCGACACGGCCGCTTACGCGCCAAAAAACGCTGTCTACACGGGGTCTAGAGATTTTTTGCCGCGATACGCACTACGAGTGTTATTTATGTTCGTGCGACCAGATGTTTACACTTACAACGACTCCAGTTACATTTCTCGGAAGGGAATGAAACAAGCTTACACCTTATAGCTATTTAGTACTTCTACAGTGTGTTTTGTTTTTATAATCGTTATACTTAAATGCTATAAATTTTAGAATTGATGTACTATGCTTTACCGAAAGTTTTTGTAAAGAAATCGAGTTACAAAGTATTAAATTTCAGGAATATGTTATAGCATCACATTTCTCACGAAAACAGTCGAAAGGTGGAGGTGTATGCATTTATGTCAAAAAATCTCTAAACTTTAATAAATTAGATTGGCTACTCGAGATATCAATAGAAAAAAGTATTGAGTGTTGTGGTATTTACCTACCTGACATCGATTATACAATAATAGGTATTTACAGACCACCCAAGAGTAATATAGAACTGTTTTTTCAAAAATTAGAAACAATTTTGACAAAATTAACTAGGAAATCTCGAAACTTTCATAAAAAAATTGTGCTCCTCGGGGACTTTAATATAGATCTACTAAGTGAGAGTAGCTACACTAAGGAATTCAGAGAGTTACTCAACACCTACAAAATTCACTGTACTATATCGGAACCGACACGCATTACGTGTCACTCACAAACAT
Organism: Pyrgus malvae; assembly: GCA_911387765.1. Taxonomy (NCBI): domain Eukaryota; kingdom Metazoa; phylum Arthropoda; class Insecta; order Lepidoptera; family Hesperiidae; genus Pyrgus; species Pyrgus malvae. The sequence continues at coordinate 1,544,106 of OU426976.1, read as the reverse complement.
GTATTGACAACATATTAACAAATTTAAAAACATACACAACAGCTGTACTACACAATGGGTTATCCGATCACACAGGACAAATAATAAAAATTCCCTCAAAATATAACTATGAAAAGAAACACTGGTATGCGTACAAAAGAGAAGTAGACAAAAATCTGCCAATTTTTTTAAAATACATTGCTGACGTAAGTTTCGATGAAGTGTATGCCCAGACGCATGCTAGCACGGCCTATTCAATTTTCTTGCAAATTTTTAAAACAATTTTTGATTGTTGTTTGCCTATTAAAAGAATAAAGATAACTTCTTCAAAAAAGACCAATTGGAAATCTAAAGGTATAAGAAAATCAAGTAAGAATAAAAGACAATTATATTTAAATTTATTAAAAAAATAAATCTAAGAGGTCCGAGACTCATTACAAGTCATACAAAAAAATCCTTAAGTCTGTAATTAGGTCGTCTAAAAGGTTGTCTAACTCTCGATATATCAGAAACAGCTCTAATAGAACTAAAGCTACTTGGGGGCTAATTAAATACCTAACCAAGCCGTGCAATGAAATAAAAGAAACAATTAAAAATATTCAAATAGGGTCATTAAATATTACAAACACAACCGAAATAGCAGAGCAATTCAATTACTTATACTTAACACAAAACATTAGAAATTCGTTTGTTGACAGATATATTCCCAAATTTAATAGCGCATGTGAAAGTATATATCTTAAACCTGTTGATGAACAAGAGATTATCACCATAGTTAGGCAACTCAAAAATAAAAAAAGTTGTGGTTATGACGGTATTTCCATTCAGGTAATAAAATCCTGTATAAACATAATTGCTAAGCCCCTTGTGCATGTTATAAATATAATGCTAGAAACAGGTTGCTTTCCAGATGAACTCAAAATTACTATAATCAAACCACTGCACAAAAAAGGACCAAAAGATATAATGAATAACTACCGACCAATAGCTCTACTGCCTTGTTTCTCAAAAAATTTCGAAAAAGTGATTTTTATTAGACTTGTTAATTATCTAGACAAATGTAAAATACTAAGCGACTTTCAATATGGTTTTCGGCAAAATAGGTCAACATCTCTAGCTATATACAGGATGCTTAGTATGGTCTGGACTTATATAAATAATAAAATTAAATGTAGCTCCTTATTTATAGATATGACAAGAGCTTTTGACTGTGTTGTCCATAACATACTTTTAAGACAACTCGAACATGTAGGTATCCGAGGTATTGCATATAGGCTAAATCAATCTTATCTAAATAATAGAAAGCAAGCAACAGTACTCACAAAGTATAATGAACAAATAAATACACTAGAAGAAGTGCAATCTAAGTATGAAACCTGTAGGATTGGCGTCCCTCAAGGTAGTGTACTTGGCCCACTTTTATTTTTGATATATATTAATGAACTACCAACAGTAACAAAATATCCATGTGTTATGTTCGCAGACGATGCAACAATCATATTTCATAATGATGGTAAATCAGTCGAAGATTACAGAAATGAAATTAAACTTACACTTTTAACGGTTAAAACATGGCTTGAAAATTTGAACCTCACAGTAAATTTAAATAAAACCAAAGTAATGCAGTTTAAAAATTATAAACAAGACTTGGAAAATCTTAATATTCAATTAGGTGCTGTAGAAATAGAGGAAGTTACGCAGACGAATTTCTTGGGGGTCTCTTTAGATACCAATATAAATCGGAAAAGTCATATTAACAAAATAAATTGCAAAATATCCTCAAATTGCTACGCTCTTTCAGTTCTTGTAGATACTTCAACGATTGAAGTAGCCAAAAGTTTTTACTATGGAAACATTTATCCCCTTCTAACATATGGAATAATATATTGGGGAAACTCTGTCAATGTGAGTAGTACTTTTATGTTACAAAAGCGTAGCCTTAGAATACTGTATAGCAAAGCAAGCGATGATTCTATTCGATCATTATTTCTCGAAGAAAAAATTCTAACATTGACTGGTATATATATATTAGAAATTTGCACTTTCGTTTATAATAATAAAAATCTTTTTGAAAAGAAAGCTAACATGCGCGTCAGAGATGTTCCCGCAAGGCAAAATGATAACGATATTTTATATCTACCTCGAATAAAATGTCACATTTTTAAAAAGAGTACATACATATATGCCATTAAAGTTTACAATAAATTACCTAAAGATATAAAAGTGCTGCCAAATACAAAGTTCAAGAAATCACTTAAACAATGGCTCATTAAAAAAGTTTATTATAGTATTAATGAGTACTTTGATGACAAAACCTTTCGAAACCATCTATTGAATAAAAGTACAAAGGTTTGGGAAGCTTTTTCGCGATAAAATATAAATGTAACAATGCCTGAGAGTTTTTTTTCCTCCGGCTTTTTTTCTCTCATTGACCCAGCGGTGGGTAGGCATTAAAGCCGAAGATCCGTTAAAATTTAATTTAACGGATTCTTAAAACTTTAAAATAAACTTGAAATTTAAAATTTAAATTAAGTTATAATTGTAATTAATTTAGTAAATAAATAACTGTAGGTTAATTTAGGAATTATTGGATGCCTGAATAAGGTAGACTGTTTAAATACTATTGTTAGACGCAAACACCAAATTTTTTTGTAAACAGTCATCAATAAACGTTTTTCATTTCATTTCATTTCATTTAATTTCATTTCATAATCATCGTTCAAAGCCAAACAAAGAGTCCGCATGTTTAGATTGTTGTTCCGCTTGGTATAAAACGAATGTAACATATAATCAAAGAAAAAATGTGGTACATTATTTATATATTCAGAATCTACATGAAAAGACCTTTCTAATAAAGTATAATACAAGTATGTGTTCATACAAAAAATTAACAAATTTGAGGTTGAAGTTACGTAATGTTTTTTTCGCGCGCCGTTATAAATTGCACATGACGGTGTATTGAAAATTTAATTGCAATGATAGTATTAGTCGTATTCATTTAGTTATTCCTTTATTCTTTAGGTAAAGTATCTCGAAACGTTGTATATTTTTTTCAGGTTCATTGAATGAAAAACATACTTCGTAGAAGATGAAAAACGAAAAGTCGGAAAAAATAGGAAAAAAATTCGAGGTCACGTTAAAATTCATTTAACGAATTTTATAATTAATCTAATTAAAATCAGGGGGCACACTCATAAAGAATAAGAAATTGCCTTTCCTGCAATATAATTTTCATTGACACTTTTCATACACAAATAGACGTAAAAATGCCAAGAAAAGTAATGAAAATTTTTTTCATTACTTTTCAAATCACGCAAGCAAACACGCAAGCAACAGAGTTTGTCAGTGCGCATTACTTATTGTAAAATGAACCTTATTGCGTACTCCATAAGGCGTCGACGGATGCACGGTAAAGTCTGTATTCGTTTGATTTTATATTCAAATTATGAAGAAAACTAATTACTTATCGAATAATATAAATAAAATATAGATTCCCTGATAAATTATCTTTATACTATTAGTGATTGTCATGGTTTTGTAACGTAATAATAGCTGAAAAAAATATAACTTCAATGCGCAAAATTCACACACAGAATTATTGATCTTGATTCATTTGTATAACAATGATAAAATATAGCAAAAGATACAGAAACGGATTCCTTATAAAATAACCTTTCTACATATGTATGACAGTAATGGTTTTTAACCACTAAATTGTGTAATAATTGAGCTAAAACCAAAACAGCGCCATTGTTGTGGCCCCGCGCAATTCCACTTCATTTTGAAAACCTTTTTTACCAAAAATTATGACGCGCATCAAACTTCTGGATATTTGTTATTACTAAAAACACTATAAATGAAATAATTATAACACTTTACTTACGTTTTCAGTAGAAAAATCCACATAAATCAGGAAAAAACCGGCACTTGCACAAACTGTCACTGAGTATTACCAAGCAAATTTGACGACTGAAGGAGTGTTGATTTTGCAACAGAGATTTATTTTTATTTCACTACCAACCTACAGATGTTAAATGACCGAATGAACGGAGAATTTATTCCTCTATGAATTTAAAAATACGCCAGACTAAATAGAAACTTATTTTTAAAACTATAGAGCCGAAAACAGCGCGAGGTCGAGATGGCATTTTAAAATGTCATGTGTCGTAGACGGTAATTTTTATGATGTCGTTTGTAAATGACATATGTCGTTGAGAGGAAACCACCCCACGCTTTTTTTGCAGTTAAATACATTTTCTTCTTATTTTATTACTTTTTAGTTCGTATTTACACAAAAGCGTGTTTTTTAGTTTTTTAAACTACACTATTTATATTAGCTTCACTTGTAACTATGTATGTAAGAAAATCTTGGAATCTTAATTTGACCCACTTCCTGGTCTTCGATTAGGATGGAATTTTGCACACGCTCTGAGTTCTGATGACAATACATGACTAGCTAAGAAACGTCATTACAAATCCAATATGGCGGCCTCCCCAAGATGGCGGACAGGCTTTTTGAAATGCACCCCCACGGAATGGGTATCAAATGAAAGGGTTCAGGAATACGAAAAAAATAGTCACGTGACTTAAATCCAACATAGCGGATATCCAAGATGAAGAAAATTGGCTATTTGAAATGCACCCCCATGATATTGGTATTAAATGAAAGGGTTTGCTGAATGGGATACTTACGAAATTATTGAAAAAAAAAACCAACTAAAAATTAAAAATAAATGTAGTTTAAAAAACTAAAAAACACATTTTTGTGAAAATACGAACTACAAACACTTATCAGCCGCCCCTCGTATATTTTTTTTTTACCCTGATGCTCCTAGTTAGGACTTTAATATAAAATCATGAGATTATTGTATTGTAAACGGCCCTTGACTTCTGCGCAAATTTTCAAATTAATCAGACTCCTAGAAGTAAGTGAAAATGTAGTTGAAAGATTCCGTTACATACATACATTCATACATACATACAGGTCAAGCTAATAAAAGCGTGTTAAAAAAACCAAGCTTTTTTCCGTACGGAATTCCAAACAGACAGACCTCCTTGAAGAATTCCATGAAACATCCATGCAACCTTTAGTAATATTTTAACACCACGTCAGGCGCGGTCGCAGCCTTAAATTTGGAGGTGGGGTCGCCAAGAATTTTGGGGGAAGAGGTGTACCAAATTTGTTTCGCCTTCTAGTTACGCATGACTGATGGATTTTGGGGTCATGTCCCCTGTGACCCCACCCTGGGACCGCGCCTGCACCACGTGGCCTGCTTGCTCTACTGTGTCTCAGTTTAAATTTAAAAAAAAACTCACCAGCCCGTTCATCATCAGTGTGGAACATATCATGAGCAGCCAACTCCGATTCGTCCTCGAAACATTTCCTACACACCTCGCACCGCACCGTCATGGCTCCTCTGTGCGCCTCGGCTCTGAAAATACAAACAAAAGTATGAAAGTCCCGTGCTCGACTTAAAGATAACTTGTCGGTAATGCCAGGTAGGACTGTTGCATTTAGAAAAAGTTTACTTGGTATGGCGTCAAGAGTATATAACAAAATACCAAAAGAAATACGGAGAATAGATAACGATCATGAATTTAAGCAAAAGCTTCGAGAGTACCTTATAAATAAATGTTATTATAGCATAAATAAATTCCTGAGCGACAATGATAACGATTTACTAAAAAGTTAATTAATTAATTATCTATTTTTAACTTATTCATTAGTGATGTAAGATTAAGTGACGTGACATATTAAATTGTAAATTATTTTTATATTATTATGTAACTATTATTATATTTGTACGCCATTACTGGTAGGGTAAGAGAACTATTTATAAATATTTAAGACCATTAATTGTACCTTACTTCACAAATAAAGAAATTGAATTGAATTGAATTGAATTGAAATAAGAAAATATACGCACCTGAAATAGGCATGATGACAGATTTTTAAATACCTTTCCTTATTGTAGGTACACGTCTTCTAGTTTCGAAAAAAGTTTATTTCAGCAAGAAACTTAAGTTTTAACGTAAATTAATGTATTTTTGCTATGTAATATGTATTTTTGCTATGTAATTTGAATTAGAGCAGCGATGGCCGAGTGGTAAAAAAAAACCGCGGTCTTCGACGCGACCGATCCCGGGTTCAATCCTCGGCGCGCACCTCTGACAAAGAAATTTGTAATGTGCGCATTTATCGCTGCTCCACGGTGATGGAAAATATCGTGATATTAAATTGATTACGATGTTCTCCATCGCCGTGCATGCCTGAGAGAAATTCATAATTTCTCCAAAGCATGACGTCCACGAATCCGCACTTGGCCAGCGTGGTGGACTATGGCCTAAATCCCTCTCACTTGTGAGAAGGAGACCTGTGCCCAGTAGTGGGACATAAAAAAGGTTGAAAAAAAAAATTGAATTAAGCGCGAAAACGCTCGTAGGTGTCATGGCGTCGGCTTGCTCGTCACACTTTAGTAAACATTGCATTGTGTATGTTACGAGTGTATACTGAACTTCAAGCAACACAATGACATTTAATGAGACGTGACGTCATTCCTTCTGATTGGCGTTTCAGTTAACATGGCCGATTGCAGTATTTAATACTTTTTTTTAAATCTTATTAATCATTCATCATTTTTTAGAACCCTTTTAGCATATTTTTTTTCAACCTTTTTTTTATGTCCCACTGCTGGGCACAGGTCTCCTTCTCACAAGTGAGAGGGATTTAGGCCATAGTCCACCACGCTGGCCAAGTGCGGATTGGTGGACGTCATGCTTTGGAGAAATTATGAATTTCTCTCAGGCATGCACGGCGATGGAGAACATCGTAATCAATTTAATATCACGATATTTTCCATCACCGTGGAGCAGCGATAAATGCGCACATTACAAATTTCTTTGTCAGAGGTGCGCGCCGAGGATTTGAATCCGGGATCGGTCGCGTAGGAGACCGCGGCTTTTACCACTCGGCCATCGCTGCTGGGTTTTAGCATATATTTTTCTACTTTTTTTTTAAATCCTTTTAGCATATATTTTTCTGTAGAACCATGATATACTAACTTGTGCTCCCAGAGTTTCTCGCGTCGGTTGAATGTTTGGTTGCAACAGTCGCACTCGTACCGCTCCGAGGACCGCGTGCGCGACCGTGAGTTGCCGCCGCCCTTCGTCTGATGAATTCGCCGGTGGATTCTGTGGGACAATACAAAAATTGGACCTATTTATGCAAACCAGAACCAACCCGCGCAAGAAGCGCGCATGGCCTGGCGGTTAGCGTAGAACGCAAACGATCTATGCTACTAAGCCAAACGGGCGCGGTCGGGTGTGAGATGGGTGACCGCTAGTGGCAAAAAAATTCATGCGCGTTTCCGTGCTTCGGAGGGCACGTTAAGCCGTCGGTCCCGGTTGTTGTCGATAGATAACAGTCGTTAAACCTTGTCGGAGGCCTTATGGGCGGTTTGAAAACATCCGACAGCGGGTTGGCCACTAACCCGCATCTCCACCAACCCGCATTGGAGCAGCGTGGTGGAGTAAGCTCCAGGCCTCCCCAAAAATGGGGAGAGACCCGTGCCCAGCAGTGGGACGTAAAAAGGGTTGCAGCCAACCAGAACCAACCCACACATGATGATGATGATAGTTTTGGCAAAAAGCTGATCAATGTATTAGACACCTGATGTTTTGTGGATTGGTAAACATGTCATGAAAATGTATTGTTCTGTCAAAATTGTCAGATCATTTTGATCTTTACAGGGTCGATGGAAGGTGCAATTTTAAGCTTTTCTGTGTACTTAACTCAATTTCGGCATGAGTGTGGATTGGTTCCGGTTTGCGTAAATAGGTTCAATTATTAGCACAGCCAGAATATTTTATCACTCGGTCAACTTCCCGGAGCGGCTACTGCATTCTCCGATTAATCGCTGGAACTTTAGCAGAGGAAAACCTCACAGCACTAACCTGGACCTGGATCCAAGGGGACAGGCAGGGCTCGAAGGTAACCACCTGCGGCCGTTGCCTGCTGATGCTATCCATACATCATATGGACTCAGAACAGACTCCGATCGTTTTTTTCCCACTTACAACCCCACAGTAGGGTAGGTAAAACATGTGTCGTGGGTACCATGGACACACACAAAGGCAGAAACACAAACACCCAGACCGAGAACAGATATTAAATAAACTCATCATTCAAATTTCTGTTTCGCCGGGAATTAAATTAGCATTACCTATTTAACATTGTAAGTTACAATTTAATGATACTGTGAATTAGAACGAATTTAATGTTATTAAAATTTTGAAAAATTAATTTGCATACCACACAGTGGTTAGAATTAGCTAACTCTATAGTACATAAGACCTATTTGTGAATCATAATTCTAAAGCAAATAAATGATTATTATCGAACCCGGGACTCTTCGATTGGCAGTCCGACATGGTAACCATTGCGCCACGCAGGTAGTCAAATCAAATCTGGATCCGACATCAACCCGGATCCGACTTTAAACCGGATTCAAACCTGTTCCAGCACCGAACCGGATTGAAACCGGATCCGGACCGGATTACATCTAAGCTACTCACTTGAGAGACACCCGCGTCGAGTACCACTTCCGGCATATATGGCACTGGAAGCTCTTGTCCGGCGATTCGTTCTCCGACTCGCTGATGTCGTCCGTAGGTCCCACAGGCGGCGGAGGTCCGGCCGCCGTCCGCTCCGGATCCGACTCCAGATCGGAATCGGAACCGGAGATGGTGCCGGACGCGTTCGTGCCTGTGAACGACCACGCGCCGAAGGAGCTGTGGACAAGGATTGGTGTTGGTGAAAAAATTATGATTTGACATAAATGAAACATAAAATACTATTATCAAAGAAACCAAGAATAGCCAAGTGGTAATGACATATTGAAGCGCGCATGGCCCGGCGGTTAGCGTAGAACGCAAGCGATCTAGTCGACTAAGCCAAACGGGCGCGGTCGGGTGTAAGATGGGTGACCGTTAGTGGCAAAAATTTCATACGCGTTTCCGTGCTTCGGAGGGCACGTTAAGCCGTCGGTCCCGGTTGTTGTCGATAGATAACAGTCGTTGAACCTTGTCGGAGGCCTTATGGGCGGTTTGGAAACATCCGACAGCGGGTTGGCCACTAACCCGCATCTCCACCAACCCGCATTGGAGCAGCGTGGTGGAGTAAGCTCCAGACCTTCCCAACAATGGGGAGAGACCCGTGCCCAGCAGTGGGACGTAAAAAGGGTTCCAGCCAATGACATAGGTCTCCAACACGGAGATACCGATGTCAAACCCTGGCGCACACATAAATTAGTCAAAAGTAAGGTATATCTACTTCCCTACCTAATATTATAAATTCGAAAGTAACTCTGTCTGTCTGCTACGCTTTCCCGCTTAAACTACTCAACCAATTTTAATGAAATTTGGAACACAGAATGGACCTTGGGAAAGGATATAGGATGGTTTTTATCCTACGGAAACCTATAAAACGGGTCCATTCGGGCGAAGGCTAGTTTATCATGTTTATCTCTATTACACGATGAGGGAAAACAGTGTATTATTCAATACTTTGCTTTCGATGGTTTGATGTCCACCAACCCCCATTTGACGCGTAGACCGTAGCCTATTTTTTTTTTCTTAATTTCGAGAAGAGCCCAGAACCCAACAGAGATGGGAGATTTCAGAGATTGTATACATGCAAGATATTTTGAAAACTTCGATAGCGTGATTCAAGCAGCCCGCTATACTCATTACAACGCCATCTATTGGCGGCTTGCCGAAACTCGCATGCAAAGCGCGATCTCTTGATGAGTTGGGTTTGACGGGCCCCTAATTAAACATCTAACATGAGCCAACAGCAAAAAGACTCACTTTTCATTAGTATTCTGCTTCTGAACAGCATCAGTGGCTGTGTCATCAGCGCTGTCCGTATCGCTATCCGAGCTACCAGATGAGCTGGAACTGCCCGATGATGACGAGGAACTGCTGCCTGACGATGAACTGCCTGGAAGGTGATGAAGAAGTGTCCACAATATATATATATATATATATATATATATATATATATATATATATAAGTAATAAAATACTTTGGAAACGCCGAAGAACGTTGAATTGAGTAAAATATAATGAAAAATCTACACAAATAAATAAAATTGGAGTGTCTGTAATATTAAAATAATTGCTTTTGACTACATGAACATGAATGTATATACGGTACCTACATATAACAAAATAATATTTTTTACAATTTTTGTTTGTCTGTCTGTTTGTTCCGGCTAATCTAAGAAACGGCTCGACCGATTTTAATAGAACTTTCACTGGCAGGTAGCTCATGTAATAAGGAGTAACTTAGGCTACTTTTATTTTTGAATAAATCTAAAGCTAATGTCCACGCGGACGAAGTCGCGAGCGGCCGCTAGTGAAAAATATGTAGCATCCGCCCGCCCGGACAAACAAATAGACTTTAGTTATGGCGGGAAGTCGGAAAGGTCATGGTGTGCTCTTGCTATATTTTCATTTTCATTGTGTATTTTTGAGTTATATCGGATAAAGTTGATGGCATTTTGTACGATAAAGGTTAATTACAGTGCACGAGTGTCGTGAAATAAAATAACAGTGCGTAAACATGCTTTTTCAGCTTGCCTGCAAAACTCCATTGGACACGTTTTGGTAACGAAGTCATCGCTTTACTTGAATGTCTGACTGACTGACTGATTACTGACGATGACAGGACTTAATTATTCGTCCAGTTTCATAGGAAGTGGCAAAAAAATGATGCAAAAATTATTCTTGATGCTGGCAATATGCACACGTGTGATATAAACACGTGCTTCGCCCCAAAACAGAGCATCATTTATTCGACTCTACGACGGTTACTCGAAAAGGAAACACGTGTTGATGGTGGTACGTATGTTAATAAATAATAAATAAATAAATATCTTTGGACAATTCACACAACACCATCTGATTCCAAACTAAGCAGAGCTTGTGCTATGGTAATCAGAAAGCTGATATACATACATATATAATTCTAAATACATACTTAAATAGATAAATTAACATCCAGACACAGAACAAATAGTCATGTTCATCACACAAATATTTGTCCTGGGTGGGAATCGAACCCACGACCTCACGCTTCGCAGTCGGCTTATCACCCACTACGCCACGGAGGCTGTCAAATAGATGTTGGTGTATACATTTTATTGTTGCACGTGCATGTGTCCTATGTGGGAGGGAGGGAGGTGCTATTGCATCAAAAAGTATACACCATCATTATGATGGTGTATACTTTTTGATGTATACTTTATGATGGCATCATACGTTCTGATTGCGGATTGTTACAAAGTAGTTTTTACCGAACTTGATTCATCAATTTCAATAAAGTAATTTTGAATTCACTGACTCTATAATGAATCCAAAAATATTAATATTAAAAACAATTAAATGTAGTCAATTGAGCTTTTGTATGCTTTAATGTAACCTTACCTGAACTGCTGCTCCCGGAATCCGAATCTGAGTCCTCCAACTTCTCAACTCTCGTGTCTAACTCTTTTACTGATGCACCTGAAAAAAGGATTGAACTTTAAAAGTTTTGCTCATTTAAATCTGTTTTTCTGACTTACCGCGTAGACTTTAGTTTTTTGCCCCTATAGCCTTCCTCACAGAACATATTAAAGAGGTTAGAATGTAATTGTGCGCGGGGCAGACGCGCCAAGGATATGAGCAACGCTCATATCTCTACAGAAACACACGATCGCGCTGCGATATGCGTGGTTGTGTGCGTGCATTAGTATGATTCGTTCATTTGAAATCGCGTGATTGTGCGGCGCTGTGATTGGCTAGATTTGAAATTGCAAATATGTGCGTAAGCTTCATATTTATTTAAGTACAGATGTAGTGGAGGTAAGACGATAGGCAGTATAGTGAACGGCAAGCATAAGCTTAGCATAATAGCTTTATTATGTTTTATTTATTTATTTATTTAGGCATACCAACTAAGTACATAAAAATCCTTATATTAAAACTTACACCTAAACAATTTTATATTATGCACTTAAATTAAAGGTTATGCACAACATTCACATAATATTAGTCACGTTTACAAAAAAAAAAAGTTAAGAATATTACATAGAAAAATTACATAAGGAAAAATACAGAGGAGGCCTTCTTTTTAAATTTCCCTGGGGAATCAAAGAAAAGGTCAATATCGACATTCTGAAAAACATAGTTATAACATTTCATGGCTCGGTTAAGAGGAGAATTATTCAGGTACTTGGCTTTATTGAGATACGTACATAAAGGTTTAAAACATCTTAACCTTGCATTTACTCTCGGAACGGTGATATTTACTCTTGAAAGAAGAAACGGGCATTCAATTCTCTCATTGAATAATTTATAAAGGAACATAACCCTAAGATGCTCATTGCGCTTATATAAAGGAAGTAAGTTAAAATATTTCAGACGATCCTCATAGCTCTCATTCGCCTTATAAGTTCGCGTAATGAAGGCTAGTTTGCGGATAAATCTTTTCTGTACATTTTCAATTCGTTGAATGTTATTCTGATACATAGGATACCAGACAGTCGAGCAGTATTCCATATGACTACGAACTAAAGCACTGTATAAAGTTTTAAGGGCTAGTACAGACGTAAAATCTTTCGTATTACGATTAATAAAACCTAGCATTTGAAGACTCTTTTTTATGGTATTATTTATATGTTTATCAAATCTCAGCTCTGTATCTATTAATATACCTAAATCTTTCACTTCCTCCACTCTTTTTAACCTTACTTTAGCTATATTGTAAAAGCTATCAAATTTTCTTCGCTTACGCGAAAATTTAATATGCATGCATTTATCTATGTTTAGGTCCATGGCATTTCTATTACACCATTCAGCGACGTTATCAACATCTTGCTGTAAGAGGTCCTGATCGTTTTTATTATTAACAGTTCTGAAAAATTTTAAGTCGTCCGCGTATAGTTGAAATTCGGAGTGCTTTATGCAGTATTTAATGTCGTCTATAAACATACTAAATAAAATAGGGCCCAAAATAGAACCTTGAGGAACACCTGATAGAGGAACACAAAGTCTAGAACTAAAACCATTTACAGCTACTCTTAGCCTACGATTTCTCAAATAGGAGCTAAACCATTGTAAGATAGAGCCATCTATGTTAAATTCATTTTTTAGTTTAAAAATGAGTATGTTATGATCTACCTTATCAAAAGCTTTACTAAGATCACTGTAGATGGCATCAACTTCAGAACCACCTCCAATATACGATAACACCTTCTCAACAAATGACAACAAATTTGTAGATGTAGATCGTTTCGCAATGAAACCGTGTTGGTGTTCGCTTAAGAGATGTTTAATATGCCAGGTAAGATAGGGAGAGACGACTTTCTCAAATACCTTTGCTAAAACAGATAATTTAGATATAGGTCTGTAATTTTCTACAAGGCGCTTATCACCAGATTTTGGTATTGGCACTATAGTTGCCTCTTTCCATGTACTAGGAAATATTCCCTCATTTAAAGATTTATTAAAGATAATATGAAGAGGTACAGACAGAGCTTCAGCGCAATTTAAAACAAATATAGGGGGAATACCGTCATGCCCAGACCCTTTGGATAAATCTAATTTTTTCAAAACAGACTTAATTTCAGTTCTTGAAATAACGATATGGTTCAAAGAGCGCGAGTCACCTTGTTTATTAGGTAAATTATCAACATTAGGAAAGGTAGAGCTTTGTTTATTATTATACACAGATGCAAAATGATCACAAAAGAGATCAGCTATACTTTTACCGTCGGTTGCTTTTTTATCAAATAGCTGCATACATTGAGGTATGTCACTTTTATTCTGCCTTCTGTTTTTAACAAAAGACCAGAAATATTTAGGATTTTTAATTACATTATTTTGTACATTTTTTATATATATACGGTATGATTTATTAATTATAACGTTTGTTCTATGCTTAAGTAAATTGTATTCATATTCATCTAGTTTATTATTATATTTTTTCATTTTACATCTGTGTTTTTCTTTTTCCTTAAGTAATTTAATAAGGTTACTGCTATACCATTCAGGATAATTAAAGCTTTTTGCTAAGTTTTTTTTAGGTATTACTTCTTCTATAATTTTATTTAAAATGATATAAAACCTATTAACGTTTTCCTCTACTGTATGTTTAGAATCTAACTCATTACTCCAATCTATTTTGTTTAGCTTTTCTTTAATCAATGTGTAGTCTGCTTTGTGAAATTTAAAAACTGATTTCCTATTTTGATGTAAAGTTTGCTGTGTTGTGGTCGAAATATCAATCTGGATAGGAGGGTGATAGTCATCTACTTTGGTAATTATGTCTTTTGTTGCTGTTACAGTAATAGGAAGGGAAGTATTTGAGAGCACAAGGTCTTAAAATTTTGTTTTGTTTATTTTTAATAAAGTTAAATTGTTTTAAACAAATACTGTTAAAGAAATCTATTAATATTGTGCAGACATTATTATTGACACTTTGAGGTACTAAATGTGTCTTAGATTGGTTATAATTCCATTCAATCTGACTGACATTAAAATCTCCAATCAAGAAAACATCGTCCATTGAATCAATAGCGCTCTCAAGTTTTGATGTAAAGTATGAAAGATCATCTCGATTAACTGGGGGTGGTAAGTATACAGCGCCTAAATGTAATTTCCTGCATGAATTTTTGCGAGGATTTTGTAAGTTGATAGTGACCCAAAGATCCTCACACATGGATTCAAGATCTGTATTACGATACGCGTTTAATGACTTCTGTACCGCCACAAGGACTCCACCACCATCCTTACCCTGATTAAGAGTTATTGACTGCCGGTCTCTTCTAAAAATTTGATATCTGTCATCTAAAATTTCTGAACTAAAAATTGTATTGTTAAGCCAAGTTTCCGTAAAAACAATGATATGATAATTATATAAGAGCGCATTTTTGTAAATATCAAGCAATTTACTCCGTATTCCCCTTACGTTCTGATAATAGATAGATAAGTTACTTAACATCAAATTTTTTTAAAAACAGGCAAATTAATTATAAAAACAAAAAAAAAACTATCTCAAAATTAAATAATATTTGTAAAAAATAACAATCGGTCAGTAAACTACTGTATTATTTTTTCTAAAGACTCGTGATGGGTGATGACTAGTGCAGGTGATGTTTCATCCTTACGCACGAATATTTTTCCGTTGCGTACCCATACAAATTTGTATTGTTTTTCCCTTGCCCGAATTCTTGTGGCAGCATGTAGACCCTTGTTTGATGGTGTCAGGTGTTCGCAAACATATACAGGGGATTCCGTATCACCATAACCTAAATCCTTAGTGCTAAGCTTCTGTTTAGGATTTTTTTTATTGTATGTTAGTACAGCTGCAAGCAGGTTGTCCCTCTTAAGCTTGTTTGCGAGTTTACATACAACTGTCCGGGGCTTCTTTGACGATGAATTTAATTTTTGCACTCTATTGCAGGACAGTATGTCATTTTCCGACAGGGGGAAAGATACAACCTTGCATAGCTGGGTAATGGTGTTTAAAAGATTCTCCTGCCTGTGCTCAGGCAAACAGTGAATTTCAATATTGCTCTGTCGGGCATCTTGCTCCATTTGTGACATTCTTGATTCCAGGTCGTTTACTTTATTTTTTAGAGTGTTATTCTCAGTTCGCAATTGTTTCACAGCTTCTGTGCAGTTGTTTATATCGGATACAGCTCTATCAAATTGCGTAGTAATGTAGGTAATCGACTCTTGAAACCCTTGTATTTGTGTTCTAATTTTTGAGAATTCTTCATCAAAAATGTCACGAATAATTGCTCTAAATTCGCCCCGCATAATAGATGTAATTTCTGAGCGCAACACAAAGTTTGAACTTGAGTTGGATGTCTCACAACTTGAGTTAGAAGAATTAGGTCGTCTAATTGTAACATTTGCAAATTCACTTTCAGCGGATTCCACTGTTGCAGATGCCGTTATCACAGGCGTTGATTCGGAATCGCTTACAGTGTGTTGATCTGTTGCTATTGCCAATTTGACAGGCGTTGAATCAAAATTTCCCAATTGTCGCTGGGCGGACAGTAAATGTACTGAACAATCTGGGCAACTCCAATTTTTTTGCTTTTTAAAGTTGTCAACGCTCAGATTCACACATAAGTAGTGGAAATGTTTACCACATGTTGGTTGCGTGCAACAAATTTTTTCAGAATTTTTCAGATATTTTTTGCAACCATAACAATTATTCATCCTTATCCCTTCTCACTCTGCGAATTCCAAGAGAAAAAAAAGTACAAAAATGACAATAGTACTTGTATACTATATTATGGAGGATTCGAACCCAGGCCTATCGAACCGTTCAAGAGTAAAATGTTTGCACGAATACACCACGACGACTCTACAATTGCGGTCGAAATTTGTTTACGCTAGCATTTGTTAAGTTAACATTTACAAGAGTTACTTGTTTATCATCATTTTAAGCACCGGTCACTACCCACTAAATAAGAAAGTTAAACAAGGTTATCACTCATTTCTTCTCAATTTGCAAGTTGTAATGATTATAGATCACTATAAAAACTTATTCACTCTTGAGAAAAAACTTTTGCGCACACACTGATGCTAAATACTTGCAAGAAGTAGGAATTTTAACAACCAATTTGAATATTTTTTATAGACATAAACGAAACGTGACTGACTATGACTGATGTTGAGTTTGTACTGACTCAAGTATAGTTTTAGTGTAATTATTAAGTGGAGCATGTAATATTTTAGGTTAAGCATGTCAATTACATGTACGTATAAATAAATAAATAAGAAGTATACCTTCAGAACTCTTAATTGACACAGCATCATCATCGTCTTTCAGTCTCTGGACCTGGTCCGTGGGCGGCTTCTTAAAATTAGCCGCTAGGAGGTGTGCTTCGTACAAATCGTCCTGCAACAATGATTTTTAAATTAGATGATACATCACAAACAAAAGATAAAATCAGTGTGCCCCGACCTCTGTCGCATCTAACCTGTAAAAAAGTGTTGCGACCTTCCGCTTTCATCAAGAGATGGCGCCACGGGTATTCCTGAATCACGCTGTCGAAGTTTTCGGAGTATCCTACCATATATACAAGCTCCGAATTGAGTCAGTCGGAGCGCGGCCGCTCCCCGGGCATGACCACCTCGCCCGGCGGGAGATCTCCCTTTGCCAAATTTGTAATCTGCTTCAATGGAACAGTAAATTTCGGGGGATATTAAATATCCTTATTCAAAGTTTCAGAGAGAGTCACTTTTGTATTTAAAGCAATCAGTATGGACAGAACAGTATGTAATATGGATATTTTTTGGCAATAAGTTTTTTTTTTTCTTCAATTATGGCATCGCAAACTCTGCATATTGCCAGCGTCAAGTATAATTTTTGTATCACGTTTTTGCCAGTTGCGGCGAAACTGAACGAGTAATAATAGGTTAAGTCAGTAAGCCGTCAGTCAAGTCAGTCGGCAATCGGGTTATTCGTCCTTCTAAAGTTTTTTTTTTGTAATAATAATCGCGCGGATAACATACATTACCTTATCGATATTGGCGTATTTCTCGTGTATGTGCCGAATAGCGCGTAGATTCTCGTCCAAGCTGAGCGAGTCGGAGGCCTGGCCCGGCGACCCTGTTGGATAGAACAGATACTACCTAAAAAAACGATAATATGTTCACTTCAAACAGAAAAAAAAAACTTTTTCAGTTTTTACCTACATAACGCTTCACACTCATAGCCCCACAGTAGGGTAGATATACCGTGTCGTGGGTACCATGGACACACACAAAGACAGAAACACAAAAACCCAGACCGAGAACAGAAATTTAAACTCATCATTTAAATTTCTGTTTCGCCGGGAATCGAACCCTTCGATTGGCAGTACAGCATGATAACCATTGCACCATTGTCCCCGTAGGATAAAAAATAGCCTATGTGCTATTCCAGGCTTCATTGCTATATTAAAATCAAGGACGTTTAGCTAGTTGCTGTAACCGCGTTGACCCTTTTACCCGTTTTCACGTAGGAATGAAGCATTTTCTCGCGGTAAAAAGTAGCCTATGTTACTAAGGGTGAATGTAGCTTTCTAATGGTGCAAGCATTTTTGAAATCGGAACAGTAGTTTTTGAGTTTATTCATTACAAAAATACAAATATTTCCTCTTTATAATACATATTAGTATATATAAATCTTGAAAAAGAAAAATAAACAATTAATGCACGGATTATGTAACGGCTACATAGACTGTCAAGAACTAGCATCAAGTCTCCTACGTTTCTGTGTTCCGAAATATCGAACGAGACACACTGCACTATTTGCTACTGATTGCAAGAAAACAAAGTACGCGCGTAATTCGGTAATAAGTCGGTTACAAAGACATTATAATAACAAGTTTACTAAAATCGATATTTTTAATACTAGTAAAAGTTCCTTTCAACAGGCTGTTAGAAAGTCGTTGAAAGAAAATTGCGAATGTGGCGAACACACACACACACACACACACACGCACACACACACACACTATAGATGTTGATTAAATTGTATATGTACTATTTAGATTTACTTAGTGTAATCATTTAGTTAAAACCAAAAAATGAAAATCCGTAATTGGCTGTCAGTTAGTTTGTAAGTTACATGTATGCTATTCCTTGGAGAGCTGTGGATTTTTTATTTACAATAAATACAATAAATAAATAAATTAAAACTCGGATTGATACCTTTTTTTCATACATATGAAAAGCAACAGGAGCACACATACATAGCAGAGGAGTGCCCGTAATGTGAAGTAGATCTAGTAAATGTGTTTGTACTCAAATAATAAAAGTTTTAAAACTGCACTTGTAATATAAGAAAAAAATGACAATTTATTAACATAGAAAAGTAAGTATTTCTACAGAAAGGTTAAGAACTTTTTACAAAAATTTGTGAAAAGAAAAATCGTCATTAAAAGAAAGAATTTTTTAACGAAACTCCAACTGAAATTCAGGAGACAGCAACTACAAAAAAATAACGTCGTAAGAAATTAAGTACGTGGACGTATGTTTGTTTGTTTGTTTGAAAGCGCTAATCTCAGGAACTACTGGTTCGAATGAAAATATATTTTTGTGTTGAATACTCCATTTATTGGGGAAGGGTATAGGCTATTATAACATCATGCTATGACTAATACCAAAATCCACGCAAACGAAGTCGCAGGCGGCCGCTAGTATACTATAATTTCGCACTAAAATAAGATTGCAATAGCAGTTTTTATTCTGAAAAATAATGTAGTTTAAACAACTAAATAACACGCTTTTGTGAAAATACGAACTAAAAAGCAAAATATAAGAAGAAATTATTTATTTTTATTTTTTTAGTTGGATTTTTTTTTATATTATTGCATTGTCGACGGCCCTTGACCCCTGCGCAAATTTTCAAGTTAATCAGACGTTTAGAAGTAGGTGAAAATGAAGTTAAAAGATTCCGTTACATACATACATACATACAGGTCAAGCTAATAAAAGCGTGTTAAAAAATAATGTAGTTTAAAAAACTAAAAAACACGCTTTTGTGAAAATACGAACTAAAAAGTAAAAAAAAAATACGAAGTAAATTTATTTTACTGTAAAAAAAGCGTGGGTGTTTTTTAAGATACTTTTGACACCATGCACCCCACGCTTTTTTTACAGTAAAATACATTTTCTTCGTATTTTTTTTTACTTTTTAGTTCGTATTTTCACAAAAGCGTGTTTTTTAGTTTTTTAAACTACATTATTTATTTTTACTTTTTTAGTTGAATTTTTATTCTCATATTATTGCATATCAGACGCAATTTGATTTTGATTTGATTTGAGATTATTGTATTGTCATCGGCCCTTGACCCCTGTGCAAATTTTCAAGTTAATCAGACTCCTAGAAGTAAGTGAAAATGAAGTTAAAAGATTCCGTTACATACATACATACATACATACAGGTCAAGCTAATAAAAGCGTGTTAAAAATTAAGGGTATTATTATTAGTATACTATAATATAAATATAATACATTTAAAAACACTTTATTTACACATAACTCACCCAAATCCGGTTCGTCGTCGCTGTCCAATGATATCGGCTCGGAGTTTAGCGGCATTAAGTTGGCCACACGGATTTCTGTAACAAAACAATTCATTATTTATATTTAACCGTAGTGCGCATTGCCCAGTGTCTGGCGTAGAACGCAGGCGATCTACGCAGCTCAGTGGGACGGGTGCGGTCGGGTATGAGATGGGTGACGGCTAGTGGCGCGTCTCCGTGCCTCGGAAAGACACAATAATTTGACAATTTCGCTTCCCATAATTTAAGCTTTCACTTCTTTACCTATGGCTGTCATTTTTAGTTTTCTTAACCTACAAAAATTTTCAGCCGCTTTTTTCCGCTACTCATCAAGAGATGGCACCACGGGTATTCCCAAATCACGCTATCGAAGTTTTCGGAAAATCCTACCATATATACAAGCTCCGAATTGAGTCAGTTGGAGCGCGGCCGCTCCCCGGGCATGACCACCTCGCCCGGCGGGAGATCTCCCTTTGCCAATTTTTTTTTTTTTACAGTTCCATCAATCAATCAGTTCAATTATTTTTAGAACAAGTAAAAAATTTGGGCAGCCACTATAGTAAAAGATTTTAAAAAAAGTATTTTATTTCCTAAATTACCCAACCATAATTGGACCTATTTACGCAAACCGGAACCAATCCACACTCATGCTGAAATTGAGTTAAGTACACAGAAAAGCTTAAAATTGCACCTTCTATCGACCCTGTAAAGATCAAAATGATCTGACAATTTTGACAGAACAAAACATTTTCATGACATCTTTACCAATCCACAAAACATCAGTTGTCTAATACATTAAACAGCTTTTTCTCAAAACTATCATCATCATCATCATGTGTGGGTTGGACGGATTGATTTATAATAGACTAGAGATTTTGAAAGGTTTCACCCGCGCTAGAAAGGTTCAGTAAATTATAAATTTTTGTTGATGTTATGATTCACTATTTTGGCTATAATGGCTTACACGTGAGATATAGATATATACTATGGCGGGCTTTTTGTAGGTCTATTTAAGATAAACATTTCCATCATACATTACATATGTGTAACTCTAGCGGTTTTGGCAGCGCACGCCAGAATAGCTCGCAGATGGTAAATTTTTTCGTACCTACTTGACACTTATCGTCATATTTTGGACAATTCACGCAGTATCTTTATAAATTGTAGCCTATGTGTTATTCAGATGTATAAGCTATAAAGTTTAATTAAAATCCATTCAGTAGTTTTTACGTGAAAGAGTAACAAACATCTATACTTACAAACTTTCGCGTTTATAATATTAGTATGAAGTATGATTTTTCGGAAAAGACAAAAACGAAATCGGTGGTTAATTGTTTTGTTTAAAAAGTCTGGAAATGTAGTAAAAAATCAGGCAGCGCTCATAGTACAGTCGGGGCCCCTTATTAATACGTGTAGGGCCTCCAAACTTTATAAACAGCCATGCATAATCCGGTCTTGGACTACCAAGTCAATTGAGATACTTTTAATGAGCTGTCAAAACGTGACATCCCTATACATTTTGTATGAGAAAATGATAAGTGACGTCACTTATCTTATCACATATAGTCAATTGACTTCATTATTATTGATTTAAGCGGTAATAAAAATCACGTATAAAAAAAATTAACAATTATATTGCTTTTCAAGCGTGATTTAGTGCAACCTTTTTAAGGTAAGGATTTTGAATTTTTTTGTGCATAGTGTCCAAGACCCTATTCGAATCACTGAAATCGAAATAAAAGAAGTACGGTACTCACTGCCCTGTTGCGGCTGCCTGCTCCCACCAGGCAGGTCAGTCTTCCGAGGCCTCCCTCGCTTCCCTTTCGCTCTTTCCGGAGGCGCGTTCTGTTGGCACATCAGTGGACTTAGTACTAAATTGTGGGAAATTTTCATAAGTAAGCATTCAGTGTTGCCCTGGCGTGCCAGGCATCCTAACTATACATTTATCCCCCCTCCTATATAGTCCCCCCTCACTCCCGCCGCGATTAGAAGGTGTTTACAAGCTCCGTGTTAAATAATCTAAAATCAATTGATATGGCGACACAAACCGTCGAAAGTGCTATTAGATACCTCACTGAGATTGTGATTGAACTAAAAAGCAAAGTTTCGTCACTTGAATACACTATTCAGGAACAAAACAACATAATTAATTATACAAAGGGTGTAGCAGGATAGCCTATGAAAAATTTCCCCCAGCGTTTTTGAGTCTAAACTATAATCAAACGATGCCTTTTGAGGTTATACCCTACACAAAGTTTCATCCCTCTGTTACCCCCTGGGGGTGAAAAACACCCGATTTACCCCAAAACTGTTTTATTTATTTTTTCCTAAACTATGAAAGTGACGAACTTCAAATTTTGTACAAATATTAATGAGATTAAAAGCTATATGTTAAAAAATATGACCCTCCTTACCATTTAAATTCTTGTAAAATAAATTAATAACAATAATCAATCATCCTGTAATCCATCAAAACAGTTTTGGGGTTAGTCGGGTATTTTTCACCCCCAGGGGGTAACAGAGGATTGAAACTTTGTGCAAGGTACAACCTCCTCAAAAGGCATCGTTTGATTATAGTTTAGAACCAGAAACGCTGGGGGCAATTTTTGTTAATTATACTGCTATACTCTTTCAGCTAAATCGGTTGAACATACATATCTCCTTCAAAATTGAGTTGCTATATTCCACTCGAATATATATTTCAAATTAATAAAAAGTTTTAAATTTTTTCACATAACTTACCGGATCATTCTTCTTAGCGCTCGGTGTACGTTTCGTGTACTTTCTCTTCGCACGAGGCGTAGTATCGCCGGTCGACGACGACGGCCCGGAGTCTGTTTTGAAAATTGTATATTTATAACTAAATTTTACTAAAGATATGCCGATTATGATATTAGCCGACTACCCAATTAGTCGGTTGTTTGATTGTAAAGATGGCGACTAGTCTGTAGTAAAAACAACTACATTAAATACCGACACGAACTTGCAATCTAATGGACCCCACTCGCGCAATTAAACACGTAAAAAGATATAGAAGATATCATACTATAAATATATGGATACGACACTGGACGTATACCATGCATGCCAACAGCATCAAAGAAACACATAACCCCCAGCTAAATGTCTAGAAGAGGCAGATCTCAACGTTACGGGAGTTGAAAAAATACCGACATCCAATACTGATTACACTAAATACCCCTACATAAAGTAGGATAGTCGGCGTTCTTTGCCAAATAATCGACTTCTAGCCACCGACTAAGATAGTAACCGGATAGTCGGCTTTACAGACTAGTCGCAGACTGGTTGACTAGCCAATTAGTCCGGTGTAAAAACGCCAAATAGTCAGTTGTATGTACACCCATATTAAATACCAAAATCTGACCCTGATTACCCGAATTCCTACATACATTTTATTCAGTAAAACATACAAGTATAAAGCCAGATAGTGGGCGCTCTTTCTAGTTCGCACATCTCCATATTTTACTTTCGCTTTTAAGAAGACTTCTCTCAATTGTGTCATTTAGAGCCAAAATATTAGTCAAAAAAATCTATTCGCTTTGTAATATATCATTTAATAGAAACAAACAGTTTAGTCATATAAATATATAATAAATAACAGTTACTTCTAATAGAGAACTAGTAAAGAGAATAATAATACGTGCGAGAATAATAATCTCTGAACATAATAATCTTTTTAAGATTAATATAGTAGATAATTTATAGTAGAATAAAATTTTAAAAATCTGATAGAAATAAAAAAATTAACGATTTGTCACTTACAAAATTTTGAGTACATCGTTGTAAAATCACATTACAATTTAGAACTAACTAACTACAAGAAAACATCAAATCCCATGCTACGTCAATAAAATTTCAATCAAATTTAATACAAAAATAATTTTAATTTTAACTATATCCAGACTGAATCAGCATGACGTATAAAAATAATTTAATACCATGCATTTAATTTTCTTCATTCCTACTACTCTCTGTCCTACACCGAATTTTTTGTACTAAGTTTTCTACGCAAATTGGTCATGGCACTAAGCTAGATTGAAAATAAAAATATGACCACTTAAACAACCTCATGCAGACTTATCATGCTCTCTTTAAAATCGTAAAATATAAATCAAAATTTTGGAAAAACATATTTGTTACTAGAAACATTAAATTTTAACAATGACGGCATATTTACCTTCACGGGAAGATTAGTTATAGGCAATACATTTAACGTTATTTTATATGCCTGATAGAAGCCAAATATCTTAATTAATAATATAAGTATATCTCTTTTGTAAATAGACTATTTACTAAGATTAACAACAGTAATAAAAATGCTAAAAATCGACTGCATGCCATTTAAAAATATTAAATGTAAAAAAATATTTTTGAATATAAACAAAAACAAGAAAGCGCATTCAAATACAAATAAACTCATATACCATCACCAATTTGAGCATTCTAAAACTTAGTAGAAAAAAATAATAAAAATATCAACAGTCAAAATATTTCGAAAACGAATTCTCACTACGCCCATGCAACACCTAGCTACATCTTTTTACCTTTTCGTTTGATAAATTTGGAATTTCGTCGAATAATAACTTTTTTGTCCCCGACTTTTCTTACGACGCCGCTTTTTTGCGGCAACTTTTGCGTTTTTTGGGGCAACTTTTGGGGCCTCTGTTGGTTTCTCGGTTGGGGCCTCTGTTGGGGCCCCTTTTGAGGTACTTTTCTCACGGCCTGCCCCGTAGTGCCCCTAACAGGAACTTTTCTGACTACCCGCGTTGTAACGTTGTTCCCTTTCACGGTCTGTTTCACGATTTTACCTAGCCGTGGACAAAATTGGATAGTTTTCAAACACAAGTCGGTAAATAAAAATATTTTAGTTTCAAATTTGCCTACCATAGAAAAAAAATGCATAGTTATGAAAAATAAGTCTGAAAAACTGAAAAAAAGCTCTGCAATACATTCAAACAAATGTAAACATGTACGGCATGGTCTAATATAAGTAAAATAAAGTATAAAATTTCCTAATCTTCACCGAAAATTCCGGTTAATTGCGAAACAATAAATAAGACCGATTATGAAAAGAGCGGTTACAAAATAGTGTATTTTTCTTCGCGTAAACGATCGTTTCAGTGTAGGGGTTAACTAAAATCAAACTCAATCTTCCAAGATAATGAACTATATTATATTTAGGACACTTATTAGTTCTCACAAGGACCGAACGTTTTGGCGGTTGCCACCAGAATGTCTAGACCTGCCGAGTGTCCCTTCAATCTCACCTCCTACCCTAGGGTTGCCAACCATACCGTTAAAACAGTATTATACTGTTTTTCACTACATTATACTTTTTACTGTTGAACAAAAATAAAGTATACAAAATACTGTTTTCAGTATCAACATCTTGGACGAATAATAAGTTAGTGCAGCGCAGTCACAATCGAGCATTTCAGAACGAATCTGTCAAATACTACTATTAGGTTCAATTAATTTAATAAAAATGAGCTACTTATTTACTTTAACTATAGTTTTGATTGTAGTTAGGCTTATGATGATTTTAAAAATGACTAAATTATTGTCCTTCTCAGACCTAACCTAGTAACCTTATCCTACCCTCTAACCCCACATTAATAATTCATTTCTACCTTCATCACACAAAATATATAAAAACAAAATACCTACATTTAAATCGTACATGAAGAAAGATCAAAACAACTTCTAATTTTGTTAAACTATGCTTTAATAATAGAACCTTAAATCAGCATACGCGATTAACGCGATTAATTTTTTGCGAAAACGCCGGCTTATTCAACCGTTTTCGCACTCGTAACCGTTTAAGGTTGGCATCTGTCGGATCAGATCTATTCGAGCTTATAAGCGCGGATTACATTTGCGACAAAAGCTCCGAGATACGCGCCTACACGCGCTTGTATAACAAAATGTGTACACCTTAAGGGGTACATATGGAGTTCTAAATATTTTGTAAAACCTTTTTTCACCCATATTTGTGCAAATAAAATATTTTCGTTTCGTTTCGTTTCGTTTCCTCTTCCCCCAAATTTCTTAGTGACTTCAAAATTTAAAAATTTCTTGGAAACCTATGTAAATCGTTACGTAAATCTAATTTTATAATTTCATCAAAATGATTTTTAAACTTACCACCGCCGGTAGCTCGCCTTCTATATTCCCTTTTGGCCTTTTTCTCTAACGCTTCTGAAAAAAAAATTCAATTAAATCGATAAATGAAGAATTTAGTGTCAAATAATTTCTATTTTTTTTAAATACTTTTCATTTTTTTTACATGGCATGACGTTGACATTGCCGTTTTAACCATTTTTTTTTGTAACTGGGAAAGTGGCTACATACGTTTTTTAACAATAAAACCTGATACATTAGTGGTGGAAGTACTATTATTTTAAAAAAATCGTTTCAGTTCGGATTGCAATAAGAGTGTCTTTTTGTAGGTAACTTGCTATAAACTGACACTTGTATTTTTTTCTTTTATGATATAATTTAACTAGCGGCCGCCTGCAACTTCATCCGTGTGGATTTAAGTTTTAATTTTTTTCTAAAAAAAATAGTCCAATTACGCCTTATTACATCAGCTACCTGCCAGTGAAAGTCCCATCTAAATCGGTCTAGCCGTTTCAGAGATTAGCCGGAACTAACAGACAAACAGACAGACAAAAATTATAAAAAATGATATTTTGTTATACATATGTACCATATAAATATGGCAAAACTAAAAAATGAGAGATACATTCATATGCATGTAGTAAAAAGCCGTTATTTTAATATTACAAATAGATACTCCAATTTTATTTATTTGTATAGAAGATGGAAGCTTTTTAAGACTTACCAATTTCCCTAGCTCTCTTCCTCGCCAAGTATTCGGGGCTGGTTTTGTCCACGCGTGGGCGCCCACGCTTGCGTTTCTCGCCCGTGTCCGGACGGTTATTCATAACCGCAGCTTGTAACAAAATAAATTGATAATTACATGCAAAGATACCAAAATATTGAAGGCAATCACAATCCTTCAAACAGAAAAATATCACTTATTCATATTCATATTCATTTATTTATTGCAATCCATGGTATTGGGAATAGATGGTACATTTTATGTTTCCCTGAGTATACATGGACCCTGTTGGGCACAGCAATTTGGAAATAAGAGAGGAGAGCAGGGTAGGTATTCTTACTATGATTTTATTTTTATATTTTCAATGAAATAGCTGTGTTTTGTCAGTCTGATAATTATATAAATGTCAAGTAATAGAAAATTTATCCTTAAGTCAATAAATAGATAAAATAATTATACTAATTTAACATTTAGGTGTTTCTCTGTTTCAATTATAACTTCTAATGTACAACAGGGAGTAAAACGAAATAAAATAAAAATGTAAAGCTCAAAAAAATGGCATGTTGTTTCGAAATAAAAAAAATTGTTAGTAAAAGAAATCGGCAGGTTAAACACTTAGCAAAGCATAAAAAATCACTTGACAAAATATGCAAATACACACAGTAACCAGGTTTTTGGTGTATTACTTTTATCTACCTGGACGACCGAGCGTTGCTCGGATAAAAACAATTCATTTTCTTGGTTTAGTTTCAAACGAAACATTACTTATAGTTTGGTTCACGAGAGTTGAACACAAATGGCGGCCGTCTGCGCATGTACACTCATGAATCAATCAAATCAATGCGTCAATGCCTCGATAGACGAATAGCGACTGGGCACCAGTGACGCACAATTTGGCGCACCAATGGCCTCCATTCTTGATGCATTCCGCCCGCGCCTCACCCCGCGCCTGTAAGGGGACCTAAAAAATGCTTTCTGCGCAATGTTCATCTTTCGTGAATTGAATTGTAACAACGCCATTTGAAATAGTTCCCAATAAAAAACATCACAAAAAATAAACGCAACATGGTTTTGATTGAGGTTTGAACCCAGGTCTCTAGTTTCGCAGTCAGCCCACGTAACCATTCGACCAAGGAAGTTTTAATTCTATGATCGAAAATTTTATAGAGCACTTTCAAATCGACATTGTCATTTCTTTGAACGTCGGATTGGCGGATGGCGTTCTACGCCACAATATTATTAATACTCTCCAATAGATGTCAGGAAGAGTCGTATTTTTCAGTTTATATTTAAGTTGATTACAGGTTACTAAATTTCATCAAAATCGTAGGAGCCGTTCCCGAAATTCAAAAAATATATTGAGGTACATACAAGAATTGCTCTTTTAAAGGTATTAGACTATTAGCTTTTACTAACACTAAACTTTAGGCGCAAATGTTTCGAGTCACAAGAAAACACAAAAACATATAGTGTGACCAAAGAAATAGTGCTTCAAAGTATAGTTAATTCAACTCATCTGTGCGCGCGGCGCTATGTGTGCGTGGGCTAGTAATGATGCAGCTTTAATTTGTGTGACAGTGACGCGGCCGTCGTCGTCCGAGCAACTTCACTGCACCTCTTGTCACTAGGGTTGTCATCTCTAAAATTTGTCAACCAGGACAAGACGCGTTATAACCCCGGATTTTAGAGCCCAAAACCCGGATATGTCAACAACGGGGGGACGGTGAATTTAGCGAGTCGGTTCGTCGGTTGATCGCAACGTGCGGGCATAGTGCGTGTGACGCGAGCGGTCCAAGACTTTATTTTTTTTAAACCCGGACTACAAATGAAGTCCGGCCCGGACGCTCCCCGGACGCCTTCTAAACTAGGACAAATCCGGGGAAACCCGGACGGATGGCAACCCTACTTGTCACGCACACAAAGTCACTGTGTATATAGAGGTTTACCCACACATAGCGCCACGCGCATAGATGAGTTGAACTAACTGTAATACTTATAACTCGTAATGTATTTGAACAGATACATATTTAAGAACAATTAAATATCTTTTTCACATCAAACCTCAGTGAAAACAATAAAAAAATCACGTGCCATTTCAAAAAAACCACCCCACAACCACCACCAAACAGAACCTACCCATTTCCCTGGCCTGCTTTCTAGCTGCCAAATTGGCCAAGTATTCCGGACTGGTTTTGTCCACCCGAGGCCTCCCCCTCTTCCTTTTCACCGGAGGGGGGGTCACTGTCGCCTCTGCTGCTAGGGGGGATTGAAAAAGCAAAAAAATAATAAACTAAAAATTGGCAAAACTAAAAAATGGGGGATACATTTTTAAGGAGAAAATAAATATGTCTTAAACACTCTAAGTCTGTAATAAAAGCATTTTCTTTGATAATAATTATAAGTATATGAAGCAGGCAAGCCTCGGCGCTAGTAGGACGCAAGCGGTTTAACGGGCGCGGTTGGGTGTGAGATGGGTAACCGCTAGTGGTAAAAAAATTCATGCGCGTTTCCGTACTTCGGACGGCACGTTAAGCCGTCGGTCCCGGTTGTTGTCGATAGATAATAGTCGTTAAACCTTGTCGGAGGCCTTATTGGCGGTTTGAAAACATCTGACAGTGAGTTGGTCACTAACCCGCATCTCCACCAACCCGCATTGGAGCAGCGTGGTGGAGTAAGTACCCCGCCTCCCCAATAAGGGATATATAATGTACAATATTAGAGACCCGTGCCCAGCAGTGGGACGCAAAAAGGGTTACAGCCTATGTGATGATAGAATATCCATGGATCAACTACCACTGTCATCGATCATCTATATCAATGAGCACTGCACAATTTCTGTGTTTCTGTATTGTGTATTCAGTGGAATGATATGTTTGCTATCCACTCTAACATCAACCTCTGCAACACAAATGCATGCAACGTCAGGCAAAACTCAGGTTTTCATTGTATGTAGATGTTCACAGAGCAGATGGCCGAGTGGTAAAAGCCGCGGTCTTCTACGCGACCGATCTCGGGTTCAAATCCTCGGCGCGCACCTCTGACAAAGAAATTTGTAATGTGCGCATTTATCGCCGCTCCACGGTGATGGAAAATATCGTGATATTTAATTGATTACGATGTTCTCCATCGCCGTGCATGCCTGAGAGAAATTCATAATTTCTCGAAAGCATGACGTCCACCAAGCGTGGCCGCATGCCGCCAAACATCGGAAGATGCAGGAGAGCACATCTGCTCTTCCAAAGATGGGCCCGTTCCAGGGCGCCGCGCGTGGAGGACACCGGTGCGTTCTGGAGATCCCGGAGTCCTCCCCAAGCGCAGAGGCAGGTCACCGAGGGGGTTTTAGTGCGGTCAAATCCCACATAACCCGATATCCTCTCCCAAAGTACTGGGAGGTACTTTTTGAAGGTTTTCCCCCTCGATACAAAAAAAAAGGGCAAGGATGTACCACTGCTGCTCACATTTTGTTGTGATACTGTCTTCTTTATGGTAATAATTTGCATTGTTTTTTTAATTAAGTTTATTTATGAATACACAAACACATTGGTCTTGATACTGTAATGTTAGCTTTAAGTTTGAGTAAATTAATTAAATGCCTATTGCGAAGCAATTCTGCTGTAGTTTTGTGGAAAAGTGTGCTTACATAAGGCCTCCAAAGACTTATATATTTTGGTTGAGGTTGTGTGTAGATGTCCATAGCCTTCAGTAGTTGACTTACAACACATACTTTTTTATAAGACCTATCTCAGTAGTTCCAAAGCAAAACAGACAGTAACTCGCAGTATTAGAAACTAGTTTTCTTTGTCCTATTTAAAAAAAATGTTAAAACGTTACACACTCATAGCCCCACAGTAAGGTAATTAATACCCTGTGTCGTGGGTACCATGGACACATACAAAGACAGGAACACAAACACCCTGACCGAGAACAGAAATTTAAACTCATCATTCAAATTTCGGTTTCGCCGGGAATCGAACCCGGGACCCCTCGATTGGCAGTCCGGCATGGTAACCATTGTACCACGCGGGTCGTCAAATGAATGAGTCCTATGAATGAATACCAACCGACATTGACTTCAGGCTTATTCCTTGCGGCATACAGCTCAACAGCAGGAGGAATAAAGTGGGAAACTGGCGACCGGTAGTCCACACTAAGCGGCAGGGGCGGTACTGGAACAAAAAAAAACAAACATCTAAATTTGCATGTATTATATGCAATGTAATATAAAGAGCAGCGATGGCCGAGTGGTAAAAAACCGCGGTCTTCGACGCGACCGACCCCAGGTTCAAATCCTCGGCGCGCACCTCTGACAAAGAAATTTGTAATGTGCGCATTTATCGCTGCTGCACGGTGATGGAAAATATCGTGATATTTAATTAATTACGATGTTCTCCATCGCCGTGCATGCCTGAGAGAAATTCATAATTTCTCGAAAGCATGACGTCCACCAATCCGCACTTGGCCAGCGTGGTGGACTATGGCCTGAATCCCTCTCACTTTTGAGAGGAGACCTGTGCCCAGTAGTGGGACATAAAAAAAGGTTGAAAAAAAAATGCAATAAACGAAGAAGCGCGCATGGCTCGGCGGCTAGCGTAGAACGCAAGCGGTCAATGCAGCTAAGCCAAACGGGCGCGGTCGGGTCAAGTCGGGTGTGAGATGGGTGACCGCTTGTGGCAAAAAATTTCATGCGTGCTTCGAAGCGCACGTTAAGTCGTCGAACGTTGTCGGAGGCCTTATCCGACAAAACATCCGACAGCGGGTTGGCCACTAACCCACCATCTCCGATCTCCACCAATCCATATTGGAGCAGCGTGGTGGAGTAAGCTCCAAGCCCCCCTAATAAGGAGGAGAGAACTGTGCCCAACAGTGGGACGCAAAAAGGGTTGCAGCCATTTACAATAAAAGGGGAAACCTTTAAAAAAGAAATATGTACTTAATATGCCAGGTGATGAGAAAATATCGTGATGTTTAATTGATTACGATGTTCTCCTAGGCGATGGAGAACATCGTAATCAACGCCTGAGAGAAATTCATAATTTCTCGAAAGATCGTCCACCAGTCCGCAATTGGTCAGCGTGATGGGCTGCGGCCTAAATCCCTCTCACTTGTGAGAGGAGACCTGTGCCCAGCAGTGAAACATAAAAAATTAAAAAAAAAAACAACGGGTTGCACTCCGGTAGTGCCAGCAGAAGTGAAAACTTGAACATTAACGTTGTGCATTTTTGATATTTTGGAATGGTCAGGGAATAATATCGCACGAATTGCTTTTATTATTAATTTTTCATCTAGTATTTTCAGTAGGTTTTCATCTAGTATTTTTATAAAGTACTCACTCACTATCTTTCACTATTTCTTCGTCACTTTTTTCATTAATAGATGCACTTTGTTCAATGACCATATTTTAAATACTTGGTATAAACAAATTTTACAAGTATAGACAGTCAAGCCGTCATCAGCTGTCACCCCTCCGTCTTACGAATATTCGATCAGGCCACGTGTCCTGACGCGAGTTTAACATTTTTTACCCATCCCAAAAAAAGTGCACAACGCCGCTAAAGAAGTTTTCACTTCAAAAAAGAAATATTATTATTTTTAATCGGAAACTTACCAGCGTCAAGTCCATATATATCCCCGTTGCGTTCTAACTTTGGTTTCTTTTCTGGTGACTCCTTATCCTCGCTTGAAGATGAACCTTCTCCGCCGAGGTTCATAACTGAATCCAGTTTACCCTCGCAGAGTGCCATTATATATATATTATATTGTACTAGCCTATACTATTGTGCAATCTGTAATAGAAAAAAGTTCTGATTAGAAGGATAATGTCTGTAGTGTGATCAGCTGTCACGTGGGCCCATTATCGACCCATAGCCTGCTGTTATCTCAAATATGTATATTATTATGTCTTTTTTTTTATAAATAAACCTAACAATAAGGCAGACCGGCGGTGTGGTGTTAAGCGATCACCGTCGCCCAGTGGCGGCTCATCCTAAAGAGCGCTGGTGCAGTGCACTCCCACTTTAAAATTTAAATATTACATAGGAAAATTACATAGGTAATCTAGATTCCTTCATAATACATACTATCCTTACATTACATCTATCATCTATCCTTACTTACATTATATCTACGCGTACATTTATCGTCATATTGTACGAGTGGAGCGCCAGCGATTGCGCTCCTAATGAAACGAAGTTTAGTACGATTCCTAGCGCTGTATTCAATGAGTGCGAAAGAGAAACATCGCAGCACATAGCCGACGCGTGAAACAAAAGATTTAGTATGAGAAATTAACTTAATCTGGAGCGCCGCTCACGCGCGACGTTGCCAAACCGTGGGTTCGGCCGTGACGCGTGCCGTGGTGCGTGGCCTCAACCTGCTTATGCGATGTTGCCGTTCTTACGTATACAAACAAACGTGTCGTCGGCTTTGACAGTTATATCGCAGTTTTTCTTTAAATTAAAATTAAAAAATAGTTTATGCGCGACATTTTGTTTTAAAAATGGAACAATACAGTGTATCTTTTATTAAAAAGTGTCAAAAACTATAGAAATACGCCTTGAACTAAAAGCTAAAGGGTCCTCAAATTGCACTTACACAAAAATGTAATACAAAAACTAAATCTTTTACGCGTGTTTTTAAGTTTGAACAATATTTTAAAACTCCTTGGTTGTGTGGTTGTAAAGAGACCAATAAATTATTTTGTTTTCCGTGTCTGGTGTTTGGAAACTGACACCGGCAGTGGAGGTGAATCTGCATGGATCACAACGGGTGTTGACGATTTAGCGCATCTTTCAATAAAACTGAAAAAACATTCGCAATCTCGATTTCATATGTTATGTGAAGTGCAATTATTGGCATCGATTGGCCGACAAGATATTCAGCGCTCGATTCTGCGTATCGAAAATCTATTCGAGAGTTCAATGAACGCGTTGATGAAAATCGATATATTTTACGGCGTTTGATAGATTGTGTGGTATTTTGTGGTGCATTTCAAGTTGCTTTACGAGGGCATGATGAATCTACGGAATCCCTGAATCCCGGAATCTATAGAGGTTTGGTTAATTGTGTATTATTTTATTTTTAATTTTATCTATTGTGAAATGTGTATTATTATATTGAATTTATCTGATTATGACATGAAACAACATGATATTCTGACATGACATAAATTTAATTAGCTATTTAATAATTTTGACATTTTGACACGAAAAACTATGGCGCAAGAACGTCTCAATGCATTATGTATGATAAGCATTGAAAAACGATTAATTAATTCTATATCTGATTTTCACAAGAAAGTCATAGATGTCTTCGCTCGTCAAAAAGACCGGCGAATGAATTTTCTGTATAAATAAAATAAATGGTAAGCTCTAAGTTTTTTTTTGTGAACCCCCATCAAAAAATGTCACGAGCCGCCTCTGCCGTCGCCTATGGACACGGGCAACCCCAGGGGAGCCACCCGAGCATTGCCGGCTTTGGAGGAGAGCTTTTTTTACAGCTTTCTTGAAGAACCTCATGTTATAGTCCCCTGGGAATGCCTCAGCTGGAAGGTTGTCCCATAACCTACATGTCCATGGTAAAAAGGAGCGTGCAAAGCAGACTGTGGAGGACTGCCACAAGTCCAGAGTCTTTTTATTAAAGAGCTGCTGGGAGTTTTTTTCCACAGCCTTTTTTCTCTCAGCTCATCATCCAGCCCAAAGGGGCACCCAAATGCAATGACTGGAAAAAATAACATTCTTTTAACAAATATTTTGTATTCCTAATAGGAGATAAATATTATGACTTGTTTTTGATTTTTTTTAGTCAATATTCTATATACATATAAAATTATCATGTCACAGTGTTAGTTTGGCATCATATTGCATATATTGGCATCTGAAATGGCTTGATTGATTTTTATGAAATGTTATGTATATATTTGGTGTCCCTGTAGCTTCGGGATTAAGAATAGAGCTACGGTATCCCCTGCCTGATCGTAAGAAGCGACTAAAAGTTCCATGTTCCAAGTTTTATAAATGTTCCATGTCATGATGTCCATTTGGCTATCAATGTTATGAGGTATGCACATTGTTCTACTGTGTGTAAGCTTGAGAGCTTTTATTGACAAATTATTGAAATAGAAGAGTTGAGTAAGGTAATATAAATAAATAATGTTTCACACTCATAGCCCCACAGTGAGGTAATTAATATCTTGTGTCGTGGGTACCATGGACACATACAAAGACAGGAACACAAACACCCAGACCGAGAATTAGCCAGGAATCGAATCCGGGACCCCTCGAATGGCAGTCCGGCATGGTAACCATTGCACCACGTGAAAACAGTTAAGTGTAACTGGAGTTAAAATATGATGTGTGTAGTTTTTTTAAAGCAGATAGGCAGAATGACAACCAATTTAGTATTTTGCAAGAAACTAGCCTTCCACCGGCAGCTTCGCCCACGTGGACCCGTTTTATAGGTTCCCGTAGGATAAAAACATCCTATGTCCTTTCCCAAGGTCCACTCTATCTGTGTTCCGAACTTCATTAAAATTGATTCAGTAGTTTAAGCGGGAAAGTGTAGCAGACAGACAGACAGACAAACTGACAGACAGACAGAGTTACTTTCGAATTTATATTAGGGAAATAACGACTTTATTTACTTTATTATTATAGATTTCAGACATGTAATGTCAGATAATACTTGAGTTCAATGACCCCAAATACAAATGTAATTTTTCAAAATAAATTGTGCTAGTATTGGGAATAGTTTGTTATTGGTTTTTATTTTTGTTTTGAATTGTGACATCTAACCTTTTTTTATCCCAAATAAGGTCAGGGGCTTACAATTATTTTTCATATTCTTTATTAACCTTAACATTCAATTGACAAAATCAAAACTAACTTGATAGTTTTAGCGTTTCTTTTTTTCACACATTGCTTTTTAGAATGCTGTACTGCCTGCATAAAATTCATTGCACTTTGTAGTATCTGTATTTGATTAAACTTTGTACAAATGAAAATGTTTCATACTCCTGACAAATCGATTCTTACATAAAACGTAACCCTTAATGCTAATTTCAAACAAATACAACAACGAGTAACAAGGATTAATTACTAGCGTTATCAACTTTACAAGCATTAAAAACGAGAATTATTATGATTCTTATAACTCACCTTACAATGAAGACATTTTGAACTAAGCAAAAAAATCCAATAATTCACTAGATAACAAGGCAAAACACGCACTTAAAACAACTAATAAACCAATAAAAACACTAAAAACTCAATATGAACCACGAATAATTATTGCAGAAAGGATATTTTCCATCAAAAAACTTGTAAGTCTATCTTCTAACAGAATGGGGTAAGTAAGGCCACAGTAAACGCACTAAACAGACTTCGGATACGTTCAAACTATGCGCACACTACATTATTGTGCAAAAATATTGGTTTTGAAACTATTCGCAAAAGTTTTCGTCGCCGATTATCGGAGATATAAACAAAAATCGCAAATGCTTAAAACTCAGTGAACGTCCATTACTTTACCAGGAAGGCGATGCTACTGCCCATGATGCGAGAGAGAAAGATAAAATATTTTTTTTCGTTGCAACACTTTAGATAACACTGCCGATATTAGATAAACATGTCAACTTTCTTCCTACGCACAAATTGTCATAAAAACATTTTACCAAATATTCCAAATAAACCTTTAAAACTATTTAACTTAAGGTCGTAATTTCAATACGTAATTTCAAAATGTCAATCAATTTGACGTTTCATACATGACATACAATTCGGACGTTTAATACCAAAAACCAACAAAATTTTGAAAATCGAATAATTAGTTGGCACAAATAATTTTTACGTCATTGGTCTATTTTAGGGATGTGAATTTATATAATTTGAAAAAAGAAGGTGATCGATAAAACATAATCATCGTTTAAGAACAGCAACATTAGTTTGGGTGTGAGACAAATGTATTGGGAGGAAACAGTGTGAAACAGCGATAGTTATAGGTAGGTCGGTCGCTGAGTTGGCATTGTATTATTACTTCGGGTTCGGCGTCGTTATCAGTGGCCGTGCTCATACTCGTGTTATCGAGGTCTTTGCTACCTCGCTCACTTATTTGCTGTTCATTACACGTCCTTATTATATTTTATTTACAAATAAAGGGATGTATTATAAGATTTAAATTTTAGTAAAGGTGTTTTAGTGCATATAAATTCATTTTAGTTTTCATTTATAGTAAAAAAATCGATAATTATTTAAATTAAATTAAATAGTTGATAAACGAAATAACTATCTTGGGTCGTTTCGTTACTGATTGACGCATAATAAACTAATTGTTCGTAAAATGGTAATCTTATAATTATTGCAGTTTATTGTGTTGAAATTACATACCTAATAGGTAACACTTAGTCATTTTACCCGTAGTTAATATATTTATAAGTCAGTAAACTTAAATTGAAAGGAGTCCAAGCTTCTAATATAGATATTTAACAAATGAGTTAATCAAGGCCAACTCCTTACCTAGAAATAAAGTACCTAATTGCTTAGATAAAATAATACCTAGTAGTAGTTAGATACTTAAATTCTTTAATTTTAAAATTTCACGTAGGTGGTGGATGGATAAGTAATATAGATGACCGGCCTGCCTAATTGTAAATTATCTTGGAGAAATATAGTGGTATAAATTGTAGCACCCAACAAGTAACGCATTAACACTCTGAGATTAACACAATATACCTTTGTTTGGTATCGGGGATGAAACCTTTTAAAAGTACTCGGCACCTTGGGACAGGGTACCGCGGCTTATGTGGGATTTAACCGCAGTAAAACCCCCTCAGTGGCTGCCTCTGCGCTTGGGGAGGACACCGGGATCTCCAGTGGAACGCACCGGTGTCCTCCATGCGCGACGCCCCAGAACGGGCCCATCTTCGGGAGAGCAGATGTGCTCTCCTGTACCTTCCGATGCTTACGGCGGCATGCGGCCACGTACACACCGCTGCCCTTCCCGGGGTTGCTGGCTGGACAGATCGAGCTCCCACTCTCATCGCCCACAACCCTGGAAGCCCCCTTTTAATCACCTCTTACGATCAGGCAGGGGATACCGTAGCTCTATTCTTAATCCCGAAGCTACAGGGACTTAACACAATACAATATACCTACCTAATTACTTTACATACTTACCCATAGTATCTACCTGCCTACCTATTTGATGACCTTGTTTTCGTATTAAACATAAGATATTCGTTTGTTAGGTCATACTGTCTGACTTTTGTACATGTAAGGTTAAAATAAAGGTACGGTAAGGTATTTATTTAATTTTGAAGATTTTTCGTAGATGCGATACCGGCCAAACCCGATTCAAGGCAAAGTAGGTAGAGCTTGTCCATGGCCGAACCGGTTTATCGTACACGTATGTAAGGGTAAACTATATTAGTCTAGGACCACAAAATTAGGTTTACTTTAAGAACACAATACTTCCTATTAGTCTTGCTTGCAACGACTGACCATCCCTGCTTGGTCAGCGTGATAGATTAAGTGAACAATTGTTAAATTACATGTGTGAATTTCTTCGTCTATAATTAAAACCATCATTTGGAAAAAGAACGACATACATCTTAATATATATAATTCTTCTGTGAGTGTGTATGTCACTGAACTCCTCCTTAACGGCTGGACAGATTTTAATGATTTTTTTTGTGTGTATTCAAATGGATTCGAGGATGGTTTAGATTCACAATTTGGGCCACTGGAAATGTTTTTAATTACTTTTTTACTTATTTAGTTTTCCCATATAAATTGTTCCTGCCTGTCAAACGTTTTGTATTTCGTGCCGTGTCGTTCTAAACTTTGACACAGTCAGAATAACTGGACAGTTCGTATGTCATTATTTGTTTTATATTTTTGTTTGATAGTAACATGAAGTCTCTTTAAGATAATAAGAAAACAAATCCTCTTTTACTACTTTTAAGGCAGGACAACGTCTGCGGGGTCCACTAGTAATATATAAGTTTCATGAGCATCATGTCTAATATTATTAATGACGCTGCTACGATGTGGGTTATTATAAGATACGGGTTATAAGCCAAACGGTTATAGGATATTTTCACACGAGTTAAAAGGCTCCTGATAATTTTTACCAATTGGTGTCTGTCTATCGACAAAAACTTCGGCCAACGAGTAATCGCGCTTCGAAGCAAAGAAATGCGCTTGAAACTTTCCAGTCGATAAATAACCCATCAAAATCCCAACTTCTCAGTTTTGCGTGTCTGCATAGGACGCGCAATTTGGGTTTTGTTGATCGATTATAGCGTACTCTGTGCCAGGGGCACAAATAAAATCCACACTGGGAAAAGACTACGAAATTAATGACAGACATCTCTCCCGTCAAGAATGGACGTCAGGACCACTTTTATTCTTGCATAGAATAGTAGCGTCATAACTACTGCGCTACACCAGAAAATCAAACCTGAGACTCTCGATTGGCAGTCGGGCATGGTAACCACTGCGCTACACTGGTCATCTTTCTAATTATGGGGACAGATACCCGACAAAGCTGTGCCTATAAGTAGGACGCAAAAATAATGTGGGGTGGGACTTATCTTATTCAATTCTGTATGAAACCTTTCGATTAGTACAAAACAAATATAGAAAACAAATTAAATTGAATTACCTAATCTTTTTTGTTTTTTTAGATTATTTGCAACAGAAATGAAACATGTTTGGTAGTATCTATATACATACTGCGAGCGCGCATGGCCCGGCGGTTAGCGTAGAACGAAAGCGATCTATGTAACTAAGCCAAACGGGCGCTGTTGGGTGTGAGATGGGTGACCGCTAATGGCAAAAAATTTCATGCGCGTTTCCGTGCTTCGGAGGGCACGTTAAGCCGTCAGTCCCGGTTGTTGTCGATTAACAGTCGTTAAACCTTGTCGGAGGTCTTATGGGCGGTTTGAAAATATCCGACAGCGGGTTGGCCACTAACCCGCATCTCCACCAACCCGCAATGGAGCAGCGTGGTGGAGTCCCGTGCCCAGCAGTGGGACGTAAAAAGGGTTGCAGCCATAAACATACTAATGGGATTTTTTAAATATTTTTATACGCTTATGATTTACTTATAGCCTAACTATCTGCCACAATTTCACCATCGGCGTCGCTGTCATCTCTTGACTTGCTTTTAAGTCCTTCATTCAGGTTTTCAATATTGGCATCATAAACTCTGTGCGTAATTTCCAGCGTCAAGTATAATTTTTGCATCACTCAATAGTTATAGAAAAAATCTGTAAGTCATCAGTAATTAGCCAGTCTAGTCAGTCAGATGTACAAGTAAAGCGATGGCTACTTTACCAGAACGTGTCCGATGGAGTTTCGGAGGCAAGCTGAAAAAAATATGTTTTCGCACTGTTATTTTATTTCACAACATTCGTGCACTGTGCGAACAAAACGCCATCAACTTTATCTGATAAAACTCAAAAATACACCAGGAAAATGAAAATAAAACAAGATACACAACATGTGTTTTCCGACTTCCGTTTTTTAATCCTTCCTTTTTTCCTTTTTTTAGAGAAAAAAGCGTTTGTATGTATCTGATGGAAAATGGAGGGAACACATATATTCCGTTTTGATAGTTCATGAAGGCCAACATCTGGCTATTTGTTGAATTATGGCCCGAATCTCTCTGAATATAAAAAATCGTCAACAATAGCCACCGCCACCCATGTAAGTGTTGTAATTGTAATTCATTGTAATTATGACGGCAGCGGGGGCGAAAACTCTTTTTACGACCCACAGATGGTTTTTCCCCATCGAATATACCATTCAACACAGGTTTCTCCCCATCATTATAAGGTAGGCCTGGAGTTTACTCCACCTCGTTGCTCCATTGCGAGTTAGAAGCCAATCCGCTGTCAGAATTTTTTTAACGCTATCCGGATAGTTAAAGTAAGAAATTCAGAGCTAAAAGTTGCTACCTAATTATTTTACCCCTAAGCAATAAAAAGTTTCAATATTATTAAAAGATACATTAGTCTCTCTGTACCAAAATAGGTTTTGTCTAATCTTGTTAATGAAATTAGGTATTTACCCGCCAAAATAAGGCAAATAAAATATATTAGTTAACAGAGGTAGTAAAAGTGTTGATGTATTTTATTGACTAACAGTGGTTAATTTTTAACTATAAAATAGAAAAAATAACTATATTATATTGAAGATAATAATATTGTCATCATCGATACTTCAAACCATCTTCAAACAGAAAAAATGCATGATTGAAGTTACGAGTTAAAGAAACTTATGAAAACCAATTGGACATTAATCGATATTAAAGTAGGTCATCACTAGGCTTACCTTTTTTTCATTAATTCAATCATGACTTCACACGTTTTTAATGGATCGCCAGTAACAAATAATACCCATAGAGAAATTAAACACTACGTTATCGCGTTATAATAATACCTATGTAGACTTATAGATGTACGTAGTATTGTAAGCTTAGACTTAGTCTTTTAATATAGTTACGTATATATTATAAGTCTATCATTGTAAGTAAATAAATGTAAAAGTCAGTCAGTCAGATAACTTGAGAGTTGTTAACAAATCGCAAGTGGATAATTTAGATACATACATATTAGTTAAAGTCAATCAGTTATTTGATTAAGCATGATTCATGAATTTATTAGACTATTATAATATAACATAGATAAATAAATTTTCTCATGTCAGTTTTGGAGGTACTCTTAATTCATTTCACACTACCCGGGCTAGGATAAAAAAAACGTTCAATTTAAAGTTTCAGGTTCCCCCAAAAAGGTAATGGTTAGTGTATCACCTGCTGTGGGCTTAGGACATCACAGGTATTGACAGGTATGAAAGAATATTCTTGTGAATGTGTGATGTGACAAAATTAAAATGTGAGCGTTCTTAACCCACACCAGATTTGGCACAAAAATTATGTATCGGAGCCGAGCGATACGCAATGCCCTCTCCACTGACGGGTGAGTCTTTGATGCTTTAAGGCTGTGGGATATTTATAACCGCCCATAAGGCCGCCGAAAAGATTTAACTATTTAACTAACTAACTAACCGGGACTGGCAGCGTAACGTGCCCTCCGAAGCTTGGAAGGGCGCAATTTGCCACTAGAGCGGTCACCCTTCTCTCACCCACCGCACCCATTTCGCTTATCAGCGTAGATCGCTTGCATTCTACGTTGGCCGTTGGACTATGCGCGCTTCACCCAATCATCAAATTTTACTCTATAAATAAATAATAAATAAACGCTTCACACTCATTGCGTCACACTAGGATTCCTTGTGTCGTGGGTACAATAAAAACACAAACACACAAAGACAGAAACACAAGCACAAGCGATAACAGAAAACTCAATAATCAAATTTTTGTCTCGCCAGAAATTGAACCCGGAACCTCCGATAAGCAGTCCGGCATGGTAACCACCTTAGACTGTCTTAGCGCATCAAAATTATTTTAGTATTGACTCCCGTTAAGCCATTTCGGTCGACAAATGATAACATAGTAGGTACATAAATTAATCATGTCATTAAAATTAAATTTCAAGGTATTATTAGCTTGAAAGTATTATTATTTCTCTACCTTGGTGGACTTTCTCGCTTGAGGGAGACTCTAGGATCAGCAGTAGAACACGAGATATTCGTACCTACATGAGGAGTTACATGATTCATGGTTCCACAATTCCATGAGCTAAGTTTCTACTCTCGCCGCCCACAACCCGTAAGCTATTTTACTCCATTTACTTTAAGATTTATAACGGATAAAGTTGATGGCATTTTGATTGCTAGAAATGAAATGAAATGAAATATTCTTTATTCACTGTACGGTTCCTTTACAAACTCTTAGTGAACGTTATTTTTTTGTTCTGTCTGCTCTGGGTGCGCTTAGGCAATGCTGAGCTGAAGAAAAGAGCAGACGGAGAAAAACTTCAGCCCTGTTTTAAAATATGGGGTATACAATAGCTAGCTTTCTTACAGAGTAGCTATGGGACGATAAGGAACATACGAGACATAGAGGTTAATTTGTGTAGTGCACTCGTTCCCACGAGTGTTGTGAAGTAAAATAACTGCGAAAATATGTTTTTTTAGCTTGCCTCTAAAACTTTATCGCGCACGATCTGATAAAGTATACTTGACTGACTGATTAATGACGACTGATTTCATATTACCCACTAGTAACATATTACTTGCTT
Organism: Pyrgus malvae; assembly: GCA_911387765.1. Taxonomy (NCBI): domain Eukaryota; kingdom Metazoa; phylum Arthropoda; class Insecta; order Lepidoptera; family Hesperiidae; genus Pyrgus; species Pyrgus malvae. The sequence goes on along the minus strand of OU426976.1, from coordinate 1,500,950 downwards.
TCAACAATACGGCCAAAAACTGGACACAAATGTTTACTTAATATTGGCAGAATACTCAAATGAGCGAGATGCAGTTTGTAAAGAGGAAGAATATGATAAACGTCATTAAACGCTCTAAAGGAGTTTTGGCGGGAAGTCGAAAAAGACATATTGTGCTTTTGTTTTATTATCATTTTCTTGGTGTATTTTTGAGTTATATCGGATAAAGTTGATGGCATTTTGTTTGATATAGGTTAATTACAGTGTACGAGTGTTTGTGAAATAGAATAACAGTGTTAAAATATGTTTTTTCTGCTTGCCTCCAAAATTCCATCGGACACATTCTAGTAAAGTAGCCATCGCTTTACTTGAATGTTGGACTGACTAGACTGACTGATTACTGACGAGCTGACGACTTACTGACTTTGTTATTACTTCGTCCAGTTTCATTGAAACTGGCAAAAAATTGATGCAAAAATTATACTTGACGCTGGCAGTATGCACAGAGTTTGCGATGCCATAATTGAAAAAAAAAATATTGAAAAATAAAACGCTCTAAACGGAGTTTTGGCGGGAAGACGAAATAGACATATTGTGCTATTGTTTTATTTTTACTTTCTTGGTGTATTTTTGAGTTATATCGGATAAATTTGATGGCATTTTGTTCGATAAAAGTTAATTATAGTGCACGAGTGTTGTGAATTAAAATAACAGTGCGAAAATGTGTTTTTTCAGCTTGCCTCCAAAATTCCATTGGTCACGTTCTGGTAAAGAAGCCATCCTTTTACTTGAATATCTGACTTACTTGTCTGACAGATTACTGACGACTTACTGACTTTACTTTACCAATTATTACTCGTCCAGTTTCACCGAAACTGGCAAAACCGTGATGCAAAAATTATACTTGACGCTGGCAGTATGCAGAGTTTGCGATGCCATAATTGAATTAAAAAAAACGTCCTAAACGTCGATTGTCAGTCAATTGTCATTGTCACTGTCATTTTATAAATTCTCATTTCTTTCATGAATATCAGATTTCATTTTATTCATAGAGTACATTTATACATAGGGGAATTTATTCATCTCAAAGTCTCAAAGAAAGTGCATTGTTTTATTCCTACTACCTTTAAGCATAGCAATCATTATCTCTCTTTAACTAATTAGTTCGTAAACTTGTAAATGTAATAGTATTCACATTTTCACAACAAGTTAATTGCAAACAATAAGCTTATTTTGCTTTGTTATTAATTAATCGTAAAACAATGCAATTAAAAGCTCCGCAAATATTAAAGTTGCAAACGAAGTGAATTATGCGTTAACCCTACTCGTGCGAGAGATATTGTCAATAACATAACAATAATAATGAGTCGCTGCGATTTTAAAATAGTGTTATTAGGCAGTGAACACGTTGGTAAGACAAGTCTAGTACTAAGATTTGTCAATTGTAGGTTTAATTCTGGAACACCATACCAAAATGTAAGTATCATCGATTTAGACCAATTTGTTCAATGGCTAAGTAACTTTGTCTCTGTTATGCATATAGATAAAGGAAGTGCATGAACTGCTTTTTATCTGAGAAAAAGGAAGATCTGTGTGGGGGTGTGTCTACCCCTCCCTTCCATATTTGCCGGAGACGCGTGATTTTTAAGTTATAAAAAAAGTTTGTCATTTAAACTAATGATGCAAAAATTAACCTGTTAACACTTACTTAACGAAGTGACGCGGAATTTATATGTGTAAGGATACCCCCTTTCTCTTCTCCTATCTCCTCCTCCTATCCTTTCCCCCGTTTGCTAGAGACGCATATTTATTAAGCTATAAAACAAGTTTTTCACAAACTAATGAGGCAAAAATCTGCTACAACCTGCATTGGAGCGTGGTGGAGTAAGCTCCAGGCCTCCCCAATAATGGGGAGGTACCCGTGCCCAGCAGTGGGACTCAAAAAGGGTTGCAGCCAATGAGGCAATAAGTAACATACAGAATTAACACCAGAACAAAAGGTTTGATGACTATTTTTCACATGAGTGAGTAGTTTTTTAGGAAAATTGGTTTTATAAATAAAAGTAGAAATAACAAGTGAGAAAAATGTACTGTTCTCATGGGATAATCATTTAAGCTCAAATCACCCAAAGCTGAGCTTGATCTAAGTAAAAGAGAAAACAAAGCAAGTATATTTGACATTTCAGACTATAGGAGCAGCTTTTTGTGCTAAGAGCATGCAATCAAATGGGCAGGACTTCAATGTTGGTATCTGGGATACTGCTGGCAGTGAAAGGTAAGAAGAATTTAAGTTTTGAGTCTAAGTTATGACATAGTCTCACTTTTCTGATATCCTCCATCTCATTTATACTTTGTTCTTCTTAGGAACAACTAGATGTGATAAATAATTATCAGAGATGCACATAATTTTGTAGATGGTAGAATTATTATGGTTCGCCTGGGGAAGTACCACCGCTGCACCCACTTCTGTCGTGAACTAATTCTATTGTGTTTCGGTGCAAAGGTGCAGTTGCCGGCCACACTTACATGAGGCGACTACCAGCCTCCGGAGTAGCAGCGCAACTGCATACGACCTCAGACAAGACTTACCTATGCTTGCTTGAGGTTGTATGTAGATGTCCATGGGCTGCAGCGACCACTTAACACCATGTGGCTTGCATGCTCGTCTGCTACTTCATTCAAATAAAAAAATAATTAAATATTGAATCTAAGGTATGATACAGTCTCACTTTTCTGGAATCCTCCATTTCAGGAAAGCTAATTGTGATAAATAATTAAGATACTTTTTTTATTTTACTGTTTTGACAACCTACCTGGCTAATGGTTACTATGCTGGACTGCTGATTGGAGGGCCCCAGGTTTAATTCCCCATGAGGCAGAAATTTGAATGATGAGTTTAAATTTCTGTTCTCTGTCTGGATGTTTGTACCCTTGTGTACCATCCTCGGCCATATCATATAAAAATTTATATGACCAGAAGATGGTCTGCGCCATGTTGGGAAACTAATATTGGGTTATCAACCTGCCTGCCCGAGATGACCAGGGAGACTTCCCTGGGAGCAATCAGGTCTGTGGTTACGTTACTCATCAATGGCTCCCTCAGCCGCCCTGTAGAGTCATCATCATCATTGTTTGACGGAGATCTCCCGCGTCGGAGACCGCTGTCTTTACCACTCGGCCATCGCTCTCCAGAGGAGACCTGTGCCCAGCCGTGGCACATAAAAAGGTTGAAAAGAAAAGTAAAACAAAGTCCATCTAATTTGTATAATTTTTTATTGGTTATTATAATAATTTTTAGATATGAAGCGATGACAAGAATGTACTATAGAGGGGCCCACGCAGCAATTATATGCTACGAGCCGTCTTCTCTAGCATCGTGGACCAGGCTGCGCCATTGGCTGCTTGAGCTTCGGACAGTAGAAGAGGTACTGAAAACATATGAACCATTTCAATACAAAAAATAAAACTATAAATAAATTTACTAAAAGGATAAGTGGCTATGACTAGGGTTGCCCTGTAGCTTCGGGATTAAGAATAGAGCCAAGGTATCTCCTGCCTGCTTATGAGAGGTGACTAAAAGAGGGCTTCTGGGGTTGTGGGCGGTGAGAGTGGGAGCTCGATCCGTCCTGCCAGCAACCCCGGGAAGGCGGTGTTTATTTATTTTTATTTATTTATTGTTAAGAAAAACGGTTATGCACCAATTACAATTCTTAACACTTAATAATTGTCAATGTCATAAAAAAATACATGGATTACTTGACAAAAAAAATAACAAAAATTGCAAACAAAAGTAAGTAATTATTAAATTAAATTAAATGCATATAAAAATTGTCAATGTCGTCAAAAAAAATAGAAATAATAATAATTGGACAAAACAAATAAAATGATAATACAAATTTGATGTCAAAACGTTAAATAATAATATTAACCTTCAGTAAGTATGTCTTGGACACACTGTTAATACTTTCGGCCATGAATCAGCAAATATGTCAAAATCTGGAAAGCTTTTAAGGAGAGCGCCAATAGCAGAGAGGGTATGAGGTATCGGAGAATTAGCACGGCTTACAGTTCTGCTAAATGGAACTACAAGTAAATCGTGCTTACGGCACCGGCTATAATTGGTCGGGGCGAAAAGCTTAACCAACTCACCTAACAGCTCAGGCGCGTCAATCATACCTCTGAATATTTTAAGAGCAGTAACTAATTGATCATTCGCTCTTCTGGTCTTAAGCGAGTTGTAGCCAAGGCATCCCAGGAGAAAGGCCGTGGGGTACAGGGTAGTATCCAAAGTTACGAGTGTAAAGATATCTCAAGAATGCTTTCTGGACCTTTTCAAGTAATAGTTCGTAGGTGGACTCGTAAGGATTCCAGACGCATGAACTGGCTTCCAATTTACTGCGTACAAGGGTATTAAATAGCAGTCCAATAGCAATACGGTGTGCGCCGCCGTAAGCATCGGAAGGTGCAGGAGAGCACATCTGCTCTCCCGAAGATGGGCCTATACTGGGCGCCGCGCGTGGAGGACACCGGTGCGTTCCACTGGAGATCCTGGAATCCTCCTCAAGCGCAGAAGCAGGCCACCGAGGGGGTTTTAGTGTTCCCACTCCATTTTAAAGCTCCCACTCACTGTTAAACCCTGGACGCCCCCGTTTAGTCGCCTCTTACGATCAGGCAAGGGATACCATAGCTCTATTCTTAATCCCGAAGGTACAGGGAATAACACCATGCAGCCTGCAAGCTGGTCGGATCTGCTACTCCATCCATACCAATAAAAAAAAGTGACGAAGAAAGAATTGCATTTAAAGTATTTGTTGGTGGTAGAACTATTATTCGCCCGGGGAAGTACCACCGCTGCACCCACTTCTGCCGTGAACCAATTCTGTTGTGTTCCGGTGGAAATGTGCAGTTGCCGGCCACACTTACATGAGGCGACCATCAGCCTCCGGAGTAGCAGCGCAACTGCATACGACCTCAGACAAGACTTACCTATGCTTGTTTGAGGTTGTATGTAGATGTCCATGGGCTGCAGCGACCACTTAAAACCACGTGGCCTGCATGCTCGTCTGTTACTCCATTTAAAAAAAAAAAAGAAGTTTAACCTTATAATTCCTTTTGTATGTTTCCAGGATTGCAAAGTGTACCTATGCGGAACAAAGAAGGATTTGTTAGACTCTGGCGTGGCTCAGAGAGAGGTGCCAGAGGACATAGTGGCCACTTATTCCCAGGGACTGCACGGTCACTTCCTGACTTCGAGCAAGACTGGGGAGAATGTTGGTAAATATTAAGCTGGTTTTTTTTTTCAACCTTTTTTTATTCATTTATTCATTTATTTGCATTGAACACAGTCTACATATAAGGTCTTAAAATATTGGTACATAGTACATAGTAGGTATCGTGTTCAGCTGACTTACAATTTAGCATGCAAAAATAATTATTTGAATTAAATTAAATTGTATAAAATCCTTAAATTATTAACATAATGTCATGGTCATACTGATTAACAATATACAGGTTTTTATAATCAATAATTTCCATAATTAGTCATTCTATTTCTAAAGAGTTACATGTCAAACTTACTATCTAAATATTCTTTTATAGTGTAATAATTGTAATTTATTAATATCTTTCTTATTTTAATTTTATAATATTTATCAGGCAGTGCTTTTATATTATCAGGGATTTTATTTAAAATTTTAATACACATACCATACGAATTATTTTTAATTAATGTTGTATGTGGGATTTCGTCTAATACTAGTCTTTGCGGACGCCTTGTATTCCTTGGGTATACTTCTGCCGCAGTTTTGAAGAGGGACCAATGTTTCTTTACAAATACGCATATTTCAAAGATGTACATGGTGGCAAGAGTCATAATGTTAAGCTTTTTAAATAGCGGTTTGCATGAGTGATAGGGAGCTACACCGCATATAGCACGTATACACTTTTTTTGGGCTAGAAATGCTCTCACCATGTTTGGAGAGTTTCCCCACAATATTAGACCGTATCTTAATATGGGATCTATGTATCCGTAATATGCAGTTAGGGCCGTCTCTATATTAGTGCTGCGTCTAAGTCTACTGAGGGCATACGTAAATTTATTGACATTTTTGGCTATTCTATCAGTATGCATTCCCCAAGAAAAATTCCTATCCAAGGTTATGCCAAGAAAGACAATATTATCCACTTCACTAATGATTTGACCTTGGTGATGGATAGTTAACTTTTTACAACTTTTATTTTTGGTCCTAAATTGAATATAACTCGTTTTATTGTAATTAATATTTAAATTATTTTGAGTCATCCAGTTATTAACATCTATTATTGTATTATTAATCATTCCATTAAATTTATCTATGTCATATTTCTTGTCGCATGTCAGAATAATTGAGAAATCATCAGCAAATAATATACTAGAATGCTTTGTCACTTCCGGAAGGTCATTTATATATAGTAAAAATAGAAGAGGGCCCAGCACACTCCCTTGTGGTACACCAATACGATTAAGTTTATAATCTGAAGAGAAATTTTGAACTTCATTTCTTTTATTGATTCTCGTTATTTGTGTACATTGAGTCCTATCACTTAGGTATGAATTTAACAATTTTAGTGCCACTCCCCGTATTCCGTTTTTTTCTAGTTTGGATAGCAAGATATTATGGGAAACATGGTCAAAAGCTTTTGACATATCGAAAAACAAGGCCACTACATTGCGCTTGTCATCCAAATTCTTAATATTTTTTTGTGTCAAGTTAAATCCCGCCAATGTAGTAGATTTTCCCGTTTGAAATGCATACTGTTCTTTTTTAATTATATCATATTTGATCCAAAACTTAGTTAATCTATTTTGTATACATTTTTCAAATATTTTTGAGAGCACTGGAATTAGTGTAATAGGCCGATAATTTGAAATAATGTGTTTGTCACCTTTTTTGTAAATTGGTCTAACAATAGCCTTTTTTAATGCGTGGGGAAATACACCAGTCTCAAACGAAAGATTAATTAAAAATACTAAGACCGGAGTGATTTCTGAAATAGCTTCTTTGTGGGCTTTAGTCGCTATTTCATCATAACCCACTGAACATGAAGGTTTTTAAGGATCTTATTATACTTATAACTTCACTCTCTGTGCATGGGTTTAGAAATATTGTGGATGGGACCGTATTTTGCAATTTAGATGTGTAATTGGGGAGATTTGTACTGCTTAAGAAGAAGTTATTAAATTCAGTTGCTATTTCGGTAGGATCCATAATTTTATTATTGTTATTATACACAAACTCTATTTGATCACAGTTTGATATATTAGTGGTTTCGGTTTTTATTAGATTCCAGGTGGCTTTACATATATTTTTACTGTTTTTCACGAATATTTTATTAGATATTTTTTTCGCCACTATTACGCTTTGTTTAAGGACTTTACTATAGCGCTTGTATTTTTCTTTTAATTTTAGTGACTTAGTTCTATAGTAGTCTATTCTGAGCTTTCCTTTTGTCTTACAGCTGTTTTTTATACCTCTAGTGATCTATTTAAGCCCTGGGCGGGTGTGAGAGATTTTAACTTTTTTAATCGGAAAACACAGTTTATAGATGAGGCATATGAGGTCGTGGAAACTTTTAAAGGCCTCATTTAGCTCAGTTTTTTCAAACACCTCCGAGAATGTTAAGCTTTTTAAATATCTTGTAAAAATAAGCAAATTTTCCGCACATAGGTCTCTTTTATATATATAATAGTGTTTACTTCGCGTATTACATGTTTTTTTAGTCACTGATAACATTTGGGCAGTCTCATGATCCGACAACCCTAAAGGCAATACTTGTGATTCGGCCTTTTTTATGTTACTTATTATATGGTCAATACAGGAGGGTCCACGTGTGGGTATGTTGACATGCATATGCAGATTATGATTTTTTAAAATATCTTAGTAATAGTCACTAATTTTATTACGTTTTAAAGTATTTATGTTTGTATCGCCCACTATAATAATCTTTTTCTTAGAATCTTCTTTAATTAAGAATTCTTTTTATGTCCCACTGCTGGGCACAGGTCTCCTTCTCACACAATTGAGAGGGATTTAGGCCATAGTCCACCACGCTGGCCAAGTGCGGATTGGTGGACTGCGGATTGGTGGACAGCTGGTATTAAAGGATCTCAATTATGATGAAACTGAAAACCTACTTTCCATTCTAGGATAAAATTTTATATTATATATTGACCATTATATCGACACACATATACCCGGCACACACACACACACACACACACCCACACACACACTTCATGCACACACGTATACACTCCACATACACACGTACACACACACATAAACACACACAATAAACATTTTAATTTATAAAGTGCGCATTATGGGAGGAAATAAAAATAATAATCAAATAGATTGTACGACTACGTATATATTGATAAATTTTTATATTGTGTTATAATTAAGTTTTTCTCTTTTATATTTATATCTTTGTAATATTTGCGTACCTCAAGAAGCGCACACTTACATGAGGCGACCACCAGCCTCCGGAGTAGCAGCGCAACTGCATGCGACCTCAGACAAGACTCACCTATGCTTGCTTGAGGTTGTATGTAGATGTCCATGGACTGCAGCGACCACTTAACACCACGTGGCCTGCATGCTCGTCTGCTACTCCATTCAAATAAAAAAAGCGAACTAAATATATTTAAACAACTTTTGTTAACACCCATATTTGTGCAAATAAAAGTCTACTCTGTCTGTAAACACAATAACATTGGCTTATATAACTCATTATATTGGCTGCAACCGCTTAACGTGCCTTTCGAAGCACGGAAACGCGCATGAAATTTTTTGCCACTAGCGGTCACCCATCTCACACCCGACCGCGTCCGTTTGGCTTAACTGCATAGACCGCTTGCATTCTATCATAGCCGCCGAGCCATGCGCGCTTCGATGTAATATGTAAGTTTATTTAAAGAATAAAATTGTTTTACAGAAGAACTATTCCAAAAGATAGTGGACGACTGCGCAGCCGACGTTGCCATGATGAAGGAGGTGGAAGAGCAGAGACTTCAGCTTCAGAAGGAAGAAGAGCTGAAGAATAAGAACAAGGAATATTGCTACTGCTGACGTATAAGAAAAAATTCCTTTTCCTTGGGGAGGACTCCGGGATCTCCAGTGGATCGCACCGGTGTCCTCCACGCGCGGCGCCTCAGAAAGGGCCCATCTTCGGGAGAGCAGATGTGCTCTCCTGCACCTTCAGGTGCTCACAGCGGCATGCGGCCACGCACACACCGCCGTCCCTCCCGGGGCTGCTGGCTGGAGGGTCGAGCTCCCACTCTCACCGCCCGCAACCCCGGAAGCCCCCTTTAAGTCGCCTCTTACGATAGGGTCGGGTTAGGGTACCTACCGCTTGGTTAAGTCAAGTCTCCCCCTAAACTGAAATCCTAGACCCGCCACTGGATGCTCGATGAGTGTGTCGTGAGTACCATGGACACACAAGGCCTCACCAATATTGGGAAGAGACTCGTGCCCAACAGTGGGACGCAAAAAGAATTGCAGCAATTGCCTTCTTTATATTATGACAACAATGTTTTTGTAAGATTTTCCAAAGCTTTAAAATGGATTATACATAAGTAGTATTTATTTTAATAAGTAACATTTTGTTATCGAATAGTAGAATAATTCTAAGCTTAAAATTGATGTAAAAATTTGAATAAATGTTCGTATATTTTGATAAACTTGTGTTTTATTTATTATAACGACCAGAAATGAAACGGACAGAGCTTCTGCATTTTTTTATTGACAAGCAGAATGACAGAGTAATGGCTGGCAAAGGCTTATATAGAGACTACTCCCTTCTTATTGGCTAGGGCTTGGCTTGGCTTAAGGGAGACGTCGAGTTTTGGCGGGAAGTCGAAAAAGACATATTGTGCTCTTGTTTTATTTTCATTTTCTTGATCATATATTTGAGTTATATCGGATAAAGTTGATGGCATTTTGTTTGATATAGGTTAATTATAGTGCACGAGTGTTTGTGAAATAGAATAACAGTGCTGGTTAGGCGATTTGTTATTATAATGTTACTTTCATTTTTCATAGGTTTAATATCTATATAAAACACTCTCAATTATTGCTAGCTTGCCAGCATAATGTTTTCAGGAGTGCTTATCGGTTTCTGATTCGCTGTTTACCGAACTCCTTTCACATTGGATATGAAGGAGAACGGGGGGTGCGCGCGTTTGCAACTCCGTGAGGAGAACAGTATCATAGGCCATAATCTTTGTCTATGATTAGTAAAAAAATAAAAATAGAATATTATCTACGCCTGCCAGTATGGCGGCGGTTGCATACGAACGGTACTTACGTCGACTAGCGTTCTTTGGCTATGTTCGAAAATATTCTTAAGTAATAATCTAAAACCCATCAAAAACTACAAGCGGAACCTTGAAGCGGCAGACTGCAGTCTGGAAGAACGTCCAGGATCCTGTGACTGTATATAGGAGAGGTGGCTTCGATTCAAGAATTCCGTAAGTACGATATGAATACTTTATTTTGGGGGTGTGGGCATTAATTGAGGTGTTTCCACTTTCCCAACAGTGGGCTTGGGCCATATTTACGCGCCCGCCCACCCAAGTGCTAAAATATATTTTTTCTGCTTGCCTCCAAAATTCCATCAGACACGTTCTAGTAAAGTAGCCATCGCTTTACTTGAATGTCTGAGTGACTAGACTGACTGATTACTGACGACTTACTGACTTTATTATTACTTCGTCCAGTTTAATAATTGAAATTGGCAAAAAATTGATGCAAAAATTATACTTTACGATGGCAGTATGCATAGTTTGCGATGCCATAATTAAAAAAAAACCGATATTCGATAGATGGATGATGTTTATCATTGTATTTTGGCGGGAAGTCGGCAAAGACATTGTGCACTCGTTTATTTTTTACACTTTCTGGCTAAGCTATAACACCAATCATACTGCTACGACATCTATGCTACCCTCAAGCAGGCTTAAGTATTGCCTGAGGTAGAACTTATGCACTGTTACTTTGTTCATGTGAGACATGTGTGTGATCTTAGAGCATCAAGGTATGACAGGTATGACACCCGTCAGAGGAGTGGCCTTTACGGGCGAACCCCACGACCCAACGTCCATGAACAACGTGCCTTCTAGTTATGCAACTAGTGTGTCTGTGTGTGTTGGTATCAGTGTTGTCGATGCATAGAAAATGACGTTGTTAATTGAAATTAACATAATAATATTTAGAAATGTGTGGTCTGTAGCGATAAAAGAATATTTGTGAATGTGTGACAAAATTAAATGTGTGCGTTCTTTTCCCGCACCAGTTAAGGCTATACAGCTCTGGAACGCCCTACCCGAAGATATCAGGAAGGCATCTAGTAAATTGGCTTTCAAAAAATTGGTCAGAGAGTATTTGTTGAGTATCACTACTACCATTTAATATTGTGTCATTAAGAGTCATCACCTATCTGTATCTTATTATACGTATTATGTATTTATATATGTATATATATATATATATGTATGTATATATATATAGTATATGTATGTATTTTATATGTATATAGATATTTATATGTATTGATAAAGTATATAAGTATACATGTATTTTTTATGACTTTATTATAAATTCAAAACATTTTTTCTTTGTAATAGCCTGTTGACTACTAAAGCCTACCTCGCATTTCAACATCACCCAGGGTGGACTGGTAGACAATGCCAATTGGCATTAAGTTTTACCCTTTGTGACTCTTATTTTAAGGTGTTTCACAGAAATAAATAAATAAAAAAATAAAAAAAAAATAAAAATTGGCACAAATGTATCCAAGCGACGCGCTATGCCGTCTCTACTGAAGGGTGAGTCAGTAACTTTGATGCTCTAAGGGTAGTATGCACTGTTACTTTGTTGATGAGACGTGTGTGATAGATCTCCTAAAATATTGTTGTACGCCATATAATCGGTTGATTGAAAAACATCCGAGCAGAGCCAAAGTATTATTAAAATAATGAAAAATTTGCATATTCTTTTAATCTGAATCAAGTAATATTGTAAATTAACAACCAAATCAAATTTCAAAAAATATGAATGCATTGCCAGCCTTAGAGCAACAAAGGTACTGACTTACCGTCTGACGGATGTCATACCTGTCAATTTTGACGCTCTACGTCATCTTTTTTTTAATGCAAACCATCAGCTCCAGCCAGCAACCCATAAAATACTCCATGGACACAGCACAGCTACGGCACGGTTACTCTGCCTTATCATTACAGTATATTATATGCACTCTCCATCAACCCGCATTGCAGCATCGTGGAGGAATAAGCTCCAGGCCTCCGTAATAATGGGGAGAGACCCGTGCCCAGCAGTGGGACGTAAAAAGGGTTACAGCCATATTATATGAGAAGAGATCAGTGCCCAGCAGCACTTTGTAGGTGGTAGAACTATTATCGTTCGCCCGGGGATGTACCACCGCTGCACCCACTTCTGCCGTGAACCAATTCTGTTGTGTTTCAGTGGGATGGTGCAGTTGCCGGCCACACTTACATGAGGCGACCACCAGCCTCCGGAGTAGCAGCGCAACTGCATACGACCTCAGACAAGACTTACCTATGCTTGCTTGAGGTTGTATGTAGATGTCAATGGGCTGCAGCCACCACTTAACACCACGTGGCCTGCATGCTCGTCTGCTACTCCATTCAAATAAAAAAGCACACTCAAACATAGGTACTCTACTACAATGATAACGATAAATTTAATGCCATGACAAAAGATAAGCGCGCGCTCTATTGACCATTTTTGTACCTAAGTAAGTGGAAGGTATTCACAAAATTTCCGGTCAATATTTCTTTTTGATGTCATATGAATCATTTTTCGATATTCTGGGGTCCTTTAATTATAAAATTAAAGAACAACGCCTTAAGGCGAACGGTAGAATGTACGCGGAAAGAACATTTTGTTTTGCTTTCATTATAAAACAGGTTTGAGTCATGAACTTATGACCTTTTTAACATTTAAATTTGTTATAGTTTCGTAGGTCTTATAAAGATGACGATATTATATAGCTAATAATTATCAAATTAGTGATATAATTTGTTTAGATCAAAAATGAAATTAATTAAGTCATTGGCATCCCTACTTTATTAATATTATAAATTCGAAAGTAACTCTGTCTGTTTGCTGCGCTTTCCCGCGTAAACTACTGAACCAATTTTAATGAAATTTGGAACACAGATAGACTGGACCTTGGGAAAGGACATAGGATGGTTTTTATCCTACGGGAACCCATAAAACAGGGCCGGGCGGGTGAAGCCGCTGGCGAAACGCTAGTTTACATATATATTAAAATCAAATGACTTTAAAAGGACATTAATCGTATAGATATTCTATTTTACCAAGTCCGATCGTAGGTTGTAGTAGTGATGTTTACCTTCTGATTAGCGCGCGTATGTGTGTAAGATTTTAAAGCGTTAGCAAAGAAATCTACATTTCTGTCATAATTAAAAATAAAATAATAGTGCTTACACCCTAAACGGTTTCCTGTAGCTTCTGGATTAAGAATAGAGCTACGGTATCCCCTGCCTGATCGTAAGAGGCAACTAAAAGGGGGCTTCCGGGGTTGCGGGCGGTGAGAGTGGGAGCTTGATCCGTCCAGCCAGCAGCCCCGGGAAGGACGGCGGTGTGTGCGTACCGCCGTAAGCATCGGAAGGTGCAGGAGAGCACATCTTCTCTCCTAAAGATGGGTCCGTTCCAGGGCGCCGCGCGACGCGATCACCGGTGCGTTCCACAGAGATTCCGGAGTCCTCCCCAAGCGCAGAGGCAGACCACCGAGGGGACTTAGTGCGGTTAAATCCCACAAGAGCCGGGTACCTTTTGAAGTACCACCCCCGATTAGGGCATGCAATTCGGATATCCGGATATCCATATTATTCGGATATTCGCCACATTTACTATTCGAATAATATCTATAGAATTATTCGGTTTTTTCGAACATTTCGAATACTTAATTTTTAATTTTGTTGTTGTAAAAATATCCGAACTCAAACTTTACTAAATGGCGATTAGAACACGCATAACCGATTTTTCGTTGTCATTGCAGCCATTGCCCGTTGCCAAACCCGTAAATATTAAAAAAATGTGTGTCAGCTCCGACGCACGACTGGAGCACAATACAAGGAGCGCCTGCCTGTGACTATCTATAAGCCCTGTTGAGGACACCAAGCTTTTTGGATGCCAATTGGGCCTTGTTCTCCAAGTGACTCCGATATTGCACTTTACTCGTAATGTCGACTCCCAAGATACTGACACTTTCACCGACAGTGAGCGCGGTGCCCTGGAACTTGGGCGCTATAAAAATGGGTTTTTTTAGCGGTAAACGCGCAAACTTGTGTCTTCGTAAGGTTAAACTCAACAAGGTTAAGTCGACCCCATTCCGAGACCCGCTCCAGAGAGTTCTCGACTTCAGACACAAGTTTGATTCTGCTTTCCTCTACTTGTGACTGAGAGGCATTGGCTCGACAGGTGTATAGTGCGTCCACCGTACCATCATCCGCATAACAATGAATACTGCGTGATTGTTGCAGCATGTCATTGATATGCAGAATGAATAGTGTTGGAGACAGCACTGAGCCTTGGGGAACACCGGCGTTAATGGGCTTTATATCTGAGCAGCATCCGTCAACTACGACCTTAATCTGCCGCTCAGACAAAAAGCTTGCCACCCAGTTGCATAGCCTCACGGGAAGACCGTAAGATGGAAGCTTCGCGAGAAGGGCCCTGTGCCAGACCCGGTCAAAGGCCTTTGCGATATCCAGGCTGACTGCCAGAGCCTCCCCATTGCCCTCGACGGCTTCAGCCCAGCGGTGTGTGAGGTACACCAAGAGATCACCGGCCGACTCTCGAGACACTTGGGGAGCTGCGTGTTTATAACACGCTCCATCACTTTAGAGAGCAGTGAGGTTATCGCAATGGGCCTGTAATTGGACCCGTCCAATTCCATCCAAATTCGTCTAAAAAAGGTGACCGCAGTGACCCGTCACTGCGGTCACCTTTTTTGAGCTCTTACACTGCCTGATGGTCGGCGGTGTGGCACCTCCGTCGTCCAGAATCGAGTTTGAGGCAAACAGGGTGCCCAGGAGATCGGCGTTCCCTTTTGCCGTGTGAGCCAGAGTATCGTCCGGTTTGCGTAGAGATGGAAATGACGACCGACAGAAGTTTCCTTCGACATCCTTGGCCAGCGACCAAAAAGCTCGACTCCCGCACGGTTAGCTTGATAGACGCTGGCCAATTCTGCCGACGTGCTTAAACTTCGCCTTGGCTATGTGCTTCTTTGCTGAACGGGAGGCAGCGTTGAATTTTTTCCGGAGCGTAGACGTTTCGGGGTCCTTACGCGTGTGCGCATCAGCCCAAGTTTTGAAAGCCTCTTGCTTAAGGTTTGAGGCCTTAGCGCAAGACCCATTAAACCAGGGCTTGTTTCGTCCGCCAATGGATACTACAGAGCTGGGAATAAAACCAGTCATGCCCTGTCGTATCACATCGGCTATCGATTCCGCACACGTGACAGGATCACCCGAGGTGAAGCACAGCTGCCTCCAGGGGTAGGAGGCCAGGAATTCCCGGAGTACGTCCCAGTGCGCTGACCCGTAATGCCAGACTTGACGCTTCCCATTGGGTCGAGAACCTTCTGGGGGCGTCAAGGGTACGGCAGAACTTACCAGGCAATGGTCAGAGGTCCCAAGTGGGGCCCGACCGTCACCTGGCAGTCGGATGGATGGGTAGTCAGCAGAAGGTCCAGCAGAGAGGCAGTATGGGTTTCAATATCTGGTACTCTGGTGAAAGTATGTACCACCTGCGTCAACCCATATGCCAAGGAGAAGTTGTAAGCGGCCCTGCCAACAAAGTCAGTGGTTCTGGATCCCAACCATTCGGTGTGGTGCGCGTTGAAGTCACCCAGAACCACCAGCTCAGCCGAGGGACACTGCTCCAGCACTCTTTTGGACGTGCTCAAATAATCGAGTCGTCTCTGCTTACCAATTTAACGAAAATTTGACTACATGTGACCTTGTGACCCCTATATCTCCGGTCCCTTTTGGTTGACCCACGGAGCTGAAATTTAAACTTGATCGAGGTACTAACCTAAGGTATCTGAACTGAATCTAACTGATCAAATTTGAAGTCAATCGGTCCAGTAGATCCGAAGATATCCTGTCGACAGACTAACATACAGACAGACATCCTACCAAAACCATTTATCTCCTAATGCTACGCAGGAGGAAGTTAATGAAGTAGTATTCGAAAAATTCGTATTATTCGAAGTATTCGAATAATATATTTTTTTCTATTCGAAATATCCGAATACCTTTTTCGAACGAATAATTGCATGCCCTACCCCCGATACAAAAATAGGTAAATAGAGCAACCTAAATATTTTTTTAAAACCAAAGTGCAAATAAAATATACTCTTTATCTCATTGTTTCCTTTAAAAAATTATACCTCGCTCACACAACACTTCTGCCGCTGGCAGAATGCTGACGTTACTCGACACTGAGTGCTCTCGAGGTTATGCACAATGGGCATGATGACAGATTTTTAAATACCTTTTCTTATTGTAGGTACACGTCTCCTAGTTTCGAAAAAAAGTTTATTTCAGCAATAACCTTAACTTTTAACGTAAATTAATGTATTTTCTGCTATGCAATTTTAATTAAGCGTGAAAACGCTCGTACGTGTCATGGCATCGGCTTGCTCGTTAAACTTCAAGCAACACGATGACATTTATTGAGACGTGACGTCATTCCTTTTGATTGGCGTTTCGGATAACATGGCCGATTGCTGTATTTAATACTTTTATTTTATTGAAAATCTTATTAATCTTAATGATTGTATTAAAACTGGATCATATTTTAGAAGTTTTTTGGCATATATTTTTCTGTAAAACCATTTATTCTCTGATTCTTTAATAGTGTCATCATGCCTATTAAGCACACACAAAAGTTATACAATTCACAGCAGCACTTCATGGCATGTCGATTAGAATTCGTGAAATAAAATACCTAATCCCGTTACCTCTCACATCTTGTACCATTCAATAATGACGTGTGTGGTGGCTTGCCTCGTACACTCATTATGACTGGTTAGGGCTGACTCTGTTAAGTTATTTGCATTTTAAATACTTAATTATTAATCCATACTTTAATATATTTATATTATAAATTCGAAAGTAACTCTGTCTGTCTGTTACGCTTTCCCGCTTAAAGTACTGAACCAATTTTAATGAAATTTGAAACACAGATAGAATGGAACTTGGGAAAGGACATAGGATGGTTTTTATCTTACGGGAGCCTATAAAACGGGTCCATGTGATCGAAGCCGCTAGCTTAACGCTTGTAGTGCAGTGCCGGATGTATAGTTTTATTAATGTAGGCCACTTTATTTCCGCCGCCCCATGTACATACCTAAGGAAAGCGGGGGTTGCTACGTTGCCACTGCCGTCCGCCCGCCTCGCTGCTCTCATCTATCACTCCACGATAATATAGGTTCCGATAGGAATGAGTTTCTATAGGGATTTTTTTAAAGTATAAAAAACCATGAGAAAACCCGTGTACGTGTTTGACTTTTATCCTCTTAAATCGAGGGACTCTCTTCTGAAATGTGCCGCCCCTAGGATGCTGCCGCCCCTAGACCGCGGCCTATACGGCCTATTTATAAATCCAGGACTGTTATAGTGTGGTGCTGAGAGACCTAATATAAGTTAGATCGTATGTTCAATATGAGACACTAATAATAAAGAATTCAAGAAGTAAAGACGCCTGAATCAAAACGAGCCTGCTACGTCACTATACGCCTATGATTTTAATATGGCAATACGTCTTACGTCGTATTTCAAATAAATGGAAGAAAGTTAGAGATACAGCCTGGAATAGCACATAGGCTATTTTTTATCCTATGGGGACCCATAAGACGGGTCCACGCGGGCGAAAGCTGGCGGAAGGCTAGTTACTTATGTTTAGTAGCTGAACCGGCGAACTCCGTATCGCCTATTTATGAGGCTATTATATAAATAGGAATAAATAAAAAGGGAATAAATTCCGGCTGCTAACGCTAAAAACAGTTAGTATGGCTTAGTAATAATAACGCTACACTACAGGATTCCTGTGTCGTGGGTACCATGGCCACACAAAAAGACACAAGAACACCCAAACGAGCACAGAAAATAAAACTCATCATTCAATCTGCCTCGCCGGGAATCGAACCCGGCACCCTTAGATCGGCATTCCGGCATGATAACTATTGTCCCACACGGGTCGTCCTGCCTATCTTGATAACAAAAAATAAATAGGTATTTTGTGGCCGTCATATCCGTTATCATAAAGCGTCAACCCTATCCACACTTCTGCAACCAGTGACTCTCGTGGACAGCAGATCAAATCAGTGTTGGCCATTTAACCGCGTGAACGCTTATTAAGTTATTGGAGACAAAAACAAAACAAAAAGGTTTCCACCGCCGGGAAAGTTCAACGTCTTGAATAATCCGTAAACAGTGTTTGTGAATCGAACAGGATTTTGAATTTTGTAATAAATAATCGTGTTTGTGTAAATAAATTTGATTAAAAAATCTATTTTTATTCAGCTTTTAAAAGTAAAATGATTTTTAAAGTGAAGTGCGTATAATTCTTTGTTATAAGATTTCTTGCGGATATTACAGTGTCTTTTGTAGTTTTTTTTATTTTCATCAAACGACAACAATTATCTTCAAAGCGTGATAGGTAAGTTAACACAGTTTGGCTATTAACTTTGTTCCCAATTTGTTCCTTTTAATGTTTTTTTTTGTGGTCAATTGAACCTTAATGGACTTACACAAACCGGTGACATCTGTTGTGTATAAAAAGCACGTAATACAAAAACACTCTTAGGAATGAAAATAATTATAATTGGCGACCTATAGTTATACTCTTTTAATAGGTAATTGTTATATTATACAAATCAGGGACATGCCTCCAAAAAAACTTCATCAAACTTATTCAATAAAGTAGCCATCGCTTTGCCATCGCTAGAACTTGACATTGGCAAAATGATTAAAAGACCAAGACCTTCTTTATACTGTTCCAAGACCCCATTCGTAAAAAAGAAAAGAAAAAAACACTCAACTTCCCGCCAAATCTCTCAACATTTTTCGTGGAGGGTTGAGCGTTAAATGGAGTGAACCGCGATTCTGAATTCTTAGTATTTTATTAATCGAACAATCGTAAACAAATTCATTATAAAAAACCCGACTGCGGGATTAAAACTAAAAAGAAAGAAATAAGTTTTATAAGCGATACACATTTAAGCATAATCATAAATTGGACTAGACCCCCTGGACCCAATTTAATTTTATTGGGGCTACGTACAGTTCGGGTAACTTTGAACATTTTTTACATTATTTTTATTATTAAAACTGATTTCTATTTATCACACCTTTATTTTATTGAATGAATAGTGTCCTTTTGAGTTGGTTTTTCTGTCTAACAAAATAAATTTGCGGAAGAAACAACAGAAGTACCCATAATTTCCCCTAAAACTCGAATTTTCATTAATCATGAATTTTGGGTAACTTTGAATAAACTTTTTTAGAGTGTAAAAACCTTAATATTTTAAGGTTTAGGTAAAACAAAAAGAAGGTATTATTAAATTTAAAAACCTTATCTATAAAAATAACATCTACACTGACGTAAAAAAGTAACAAATAGCTTGGTTTTGCCATATGAATCAAAGTGGACTAGTTTACGATTCCAAATCAGCGCTCAAAAACTTCTAGCAACTTAACCACGGAAAAGGCGGGAATTTTCAGAATTATGGCATTGATAGTTTATTTCTTTAATTTTCATTTGGTACAAAAATATTTTGGCAATCCATTTAACACAGTTATTATATTGAAATATAGAAAAGTTTCAATGTAATAAATTGTTAAATCTTTTTACACGCTTTTTATTAGCTTCACCTGTATGTTTGTATGTTTGTATGTTTGTATGTTTGTAACCGACTTCTTTGGGCGCGATTTTGACCCACTTTAAACGGCCAGATTTCGTTCAAACTTTGTAGATTTATTGAGGACCGATGACAATACACTAATTTGATAAAATTATTCCATTTTTCAATTTGCAAAATATGATTTTTGTTCGATTGCGTTTATAGAGCTACAGCTATTATACGACTGTTATAGATCAAACGATCTAATAACGAGTATTTTAGCCACTTTAATTCAGCATCTGCTAAAAGGTGGAGTAAAAGTGCTAAAACATAGTGCTGTAAACGTTTATTCGACGTCCTTAAAGCACACATTAGCAAATATTGCCAAATAGTCGAGATAACCGCTATTACACGATAAATGGGTGTTTTAAGAACGGTTACTCGGCTCTTATACGATTAAAGGTTGAGTAATCTAATTACTATTCGACTATTTTGCTGCTTGGGTTGCTCATATTTATGTAGGGGAGTAGACTATTGGTGCTCAGTAACCGAAAACGTGTATGAGATATATAAAGAATATAAATAATTTGTTAAGTCGTAAGACAGGTGAAATTTTATGAAAACGTAAAAATTAAAAAAATATGTAACCTTGTTATGTAACAAGCCTAATGATAGATAAAGATATTTTTGAAAGAAAGAAGAAGGTTCTCAGTAACCAATCCATTGCTCGTGGAAACATCATGGAAAGAATAAATAATCCAAACTAAAAAGTAGAAAATAAATAATAGTTTAAAAAAACTAAAAAACACGCTTTTTATAGAAAACCGAACTAAAAAATAGAAAATAAATTTTAATGAATTTAAATTAAGAAAATAGTGTTAAAAATTTCAATGTATATAAGTTAATAATAGTGTGAATAAAAAAAATATTTTATTTAAAAAAAAGCGTGGGGTGCTTTTTAAAATATTATCGAAATGATAATCACTCTACTCATATCTGTCAATAAAATATTTATAACTATTGACACCATGCACCCCACGCTTTTTTTAAAATAATTTTTTTTTATTCACACTATTATTAACTTATATACATTGAAATTTTTAACACTATTTTCTTAATTTAAATTCATTAAAATTTATTTTCTATTTTTTAGTTCGGTTTTCTATAAAAAGCGTGTTTTTTAGTTTTTTTAAACTATTATATTTCCAACTTTGTTCAAAGTTAAACGTCAATTCAAAGTTACCCGTAATGACTGATGAGAAAATTCGATTGGTTGAAGATTGGGTCCGTCCCGACTGTAAATTAATTTATTATGAAAATAATTTACATATCATTGTTTTATCTAAATGTTATAGTAGGTACTTATATACGAGTTTATATACGAATTAACTAGGTATTATTTTTTTACTACTACTTGGATTTGAGTAGCTTTTAACTTTTTAAAGTTTTAATTTTAAATACACATATTCATATACACATAAAGCTGAAGGTTTGTTTGTTTGAACGTGCTAATCTCAGGAACTAAAGGTTCAAATTGTATTTTTTTTGTGTTGAATTGTCAATTTATTGGGGAAGGCTGTAGGCTTTAATCTTTATTTATTTTTATTTTATTATCATAAAACTAATGTCAAAGTCCACGCGGACGAAGTTGTGGGCGGCCGCTACTACAGATCTAAAAATAAAACTATAATAAATTTTAAACAATAGAATTTAAGAAGTAATAAATAAATATCGGCCCATTTTTTAATTAATACTGCTCTATTTAAAACAGATTTGAGTTACATCTTCCTTCTGTTGATAAAGGTCTGATTACATTGGCCAACCTGCAGGGGCCGACCCGGCATACATTGCTGGTTATCTGAGTACATTGTAATAAAATACTCAAGATAACCAGCAATGTATGCCAAATTGGACCCTGCAAGTTGGTCAATGTAATCAGCCCTTTAGTTTAATTTAAATTCCATTTAGGAAATTAAGTACGCAATCAAGCAGGTTTTCTCACGGCGTTTTTTCTTCGCCGTAACGTTTGTGATGAATATGCAAATAGCTTTGAAAATAACAATCAACATGCTCGAAATACCGGCTATTTTGGCTTTGTCTGGGCCACTGAGTTTTACATATCATATACATATATTTTTATGAACTTCTTTATGTCTCGCTCTTAGAATAATTACAATTACATTATAGAAACCAAGTTTGCACGTCCAAATTGAAGCATGTTGATTCGTGCCATTAATGGCACCAAACGCCGGGCCTCTCCGTAAGACTAAGTTAAATTTTATCACAATGCTTTTTAAAAACAAAAGAAGTCTAATAAATAATAAAATAACATTTCACAGTTTTTTCAATATTTTGTAGTATTTTAAAGTCAATTTGGTCAAAATAAAAATATTTTGTTTGTCAGCTGTGACAGCTGTAGGAATCTATTTAGTGCTTCAATTGCCGCGCTTGTATGAAGATTATAATCTCAGGAAGGTTCGAATCGAAAAAATATTTTTGTGTTGAATAGTCCATTTATTGGGGAATACTATAGGCTAGGTATGGTACCCGGCACTACCTTTTAAAGGTTTCCCCCCCGATAACCTAAAAAAAGGTGTGTTAGTGTATAAAAAGAGAAGTTAGCGACGGTAATCTATCTGTCTGTATTGAAGTTGCAGACTTAGATACAAACTTAACAAAGCGTATCAAAATATATTATTATCATATCTTTACGTATAAAATTACAAGTACTGACTGACTGATTCATAACAGGGCGTAAGCTACTAAAGCTTGAAACATCTTTTTCAAAATTATTTTTCAAATCAAATCAAAAATATTTATTTCATATTAGGAATACAAAATATTCGCTTAATGAATGTCATTTTTTCCCGGTCATCGCCTTTAGGTGCCCGTTTGGGCTAGATGTTGAGCTGAGAGAAACAGGCGGCGGAAAAAAACTCCCAGCAGCACTCTTTTTCTTTTTTTTTTTTAAAAAGTACATATATAATTCAGATAACAGTATGGCTATGGGTCCTTATTGGGCACACATGACAGCTGATCGTATGAGACACTAGACTACTAGACTTTTATGAGTACTCGACCCGGGTGGCGCAATGGTTACCAACGGACTGCCAATCAGAGATCTCGGGTTCGATTCCCGGCAAGGCAGAAATTGCAAATACACTCTCGGTTTGGGTTCATATTTATTTATTTATTTTAGGGTTCCGTACCTCGAAAGGAAAAAACGGAACCCTTATAGGATTACTTTGTTGTTCGTCCGTCTGTCCGTCTGTTAAGAGTAAGACCCTTTTTCTCAAGAAAGCGTGGAGGTATCAAGCTGGAATTTATCAATACTGTTCCTTGGAGTACACACAAAAATATAAAATTTTTCCTCTTTAAAATATATATAATATAATAGTGTAGATATCATTCCTAAAAAACTCAAAGACAAAGACTTAATTTGCACAAAATATGGGTGTTCGAGAAGGGTAAATTCAGTTCGTTTCTTTGTTCGTTTTTGGTTTGATGTGATTTAAAAGATTGTTTTTTAATTTTATCAAAACTATATTTCAGATTTCACTTTTTATTTTCATATGCTATGAATGTTCTTTGTCCATAGGGGAGTTACAAACAAACTCACAAACATACAGATAAGGCTAATAAAAACGTGTTAAAAATTATAAAAGTTTAAAAAAACTTAGTGCTATTTTTTAATCCCCAGATTTTATTATTGGCCAGTAAATATTATCGCCATGCTTTTAATCTATACATAATGCTAAAGAGTTTGTTCGTTCGTTTGTTTGTTTGTATGTTTGAACGCACTAATCTCAGGAACTACTGGTTCGAATTGAAAAAATATTTTTGTGTTGGATAGTAAATTTATCGGGGAAGGCTTTAGGCTATAATAATATAACATCATGCTATGACTATTACCAAAGTTCACGTGGAAAAGTCGCGGGCGGCCACTAGTATTTCATATGAAGACCTTTATTTAAATGAAATGAAATGAAAATAATTTATTTGCACAAATATAACAAAAGTTGTTTTATGACATTTATTAGTTCGCCATATTTACCTCAGCGAGGTATGCAAATTTGGAGGACAGAATTAAAACGTAAATTTAGTGTTAGCAGTATAATTGAAATTACTTATAACTAAATTTATTATAATTGATGACAACGTAGATTTTATTTTAACCCATATTTTGCGGTTTTTGTTACGATGTTTTATCAATTTTGCCTTAATAAAAGGTGCTTATACGAGTTATATTTTTATCCGGGTCATCGACTTTGGGCACCCAATTTACTGGGTTTTTTATACACTGAGAGGAAAAAAACCCGACGGAAAAAAACCTCGCAGGTTTTTAGTCCCGTAAACCCGAAATCCCTCACGAAGTTAAAGTTCGTCGTTTGAACCTTTCTTGTCGTTTTATTACCTTTCACCATTCATTTTGAAGAGGAGGCCCAGCCGTGGGACATAAAAAAGATTGCAAAAGAAATTTACAGTTCAGACCAAAAAATAATATTTTATTTGAATGGAGTAGCAGACGAGCATGCAGGCCACGTGGTGTTAAGTCGCTGCAGCCCATGTACTTACATCTGCACACAACCTCAAGCAAGCATAGGTAAGTCTTGTCTGAGGTCGTATGCAGTTGCGCTGCTACTCTTGAGGCTGGTGGTCGCCTCATATAAATGTGGCCGGCAACTGTACCTTTCCACCGAAACACAACAGAATTGGTTCACGGCAGAAGTGGGTGCAGCGGTGGAACTTTCCCGGGCGAACCATAATAGTTCAACCAACTATTAAATAAACAGGGCTGAAGTTTTTCTCCGTCTGCTCTTTTCTTCAGCTCAGCATTGCCTAAGCGCACCCAGAGCAGACAGGACAAAAAAATAACGTTCACTAAGAGTTTGTAAAGGAACCGTACAGTGAATAAAGAATATTTTATTTCATTTCATTTCAAATAATAATTAAATATAACAAAGTCTTCTATCGAATCAGTCATATTAACAAGCTCAAGTTTGCCAAGTATTGTAATACGAGATTTGCATATAAAGTTCTTTCCTGACTCATTTATATAATTAATTATTATGTGTTATGTTACAGACACGGGATTTTAAGACAAAGAGTTTATTTTATGGGCTTTGTAATTTTCCGTGAATATTATTTTTATAAACATTTATGCCATATTTTTGCGTACATGGCCCAAGGTCTGACGTAGAACGCAAGCGATCTACACAGCTAAGCGAAATCTACTCGTACGTATGTCAGGTGGGTGACCGCTTTGTAGTGACAAACATTTTTGTGCGCTTCCGTGTTTTGGAGGGCACGTTAAGCCGTCGGTCCCGATTGAATTACTCAACAATAAATTATTAAAGAATAGTATTCTAATATTATTATTTAAAAAAAATCGGTTGTCTGTAAAGTCGGTTTACTGACGCTAGTCGAACGTGACAACGTCATAAGAAAATACTTGTTGCTGTAAACAATTGACACCACGTTCACTTTTCACTGCACTTCATACTTGACGAAAACATGTAAATGTATTATTGTATAGCAGCTGTCTACGCGGACGCATCGCTCACTCAAGTAGGAGAGAGACAGATGTCGAACGCTGCTGAACGCGGAGGCCGATTATGCCTCTTTGTCGCTCGTTCCGCGCTCTCGCTTTCACTTCAAGCCTTAAATGGAACGCCTCAGAGCGAGGTAACGCTGCATGAGTCATGTTTATTCGTGCGTGCAGCAGGCTCCATCGAATTATAAGAAGTTGTCACGTCAAAAAGGGAAACAAGTTTTTTTAATGAACTTATCATTTAATCAATCGAAGCATGCGCCATTGTTATCGATACACTTCCATCATTTTATAGGCAGATCATTGCTCCGTTAGGAAAAAAATCCTGGGAGCGAGAGTCTATGAACCGTTTGAAGGCGGTTTTGACTGCCTCATGAGATTTGAATTTCTTTCCTTATCCTCAGTTAAGATTCAGCTGGGAAGGAGTTGACTTCTGCAACAGTACGAACTAAAGCAGACGACCGAGTCTCTACTCAGTGTACTTATTTGGAAATAAATACTTAATAATAACCATTTATGGGGGCCCATTCAGTGAGTGACGTGTCACAACCTGCCATATACCATTATGATCTAAACGGCAGGTGTCCATAGTACTCCAGGGCCCATCTATCAGTCCCTCGTTAGTTCATCCCCATAGACCCAATATTAGTTTCCCCTTTTGTAGCTATAGTTCCTTCCTGTACACACCTCGCGGGGTCCACCGGGTCTTAACCTTTTATATGATACAGCCGAGGATGGTATCCGCCACGTATTGCCACATAACAACAGTAAAGTGTCTCAAAGGGGCCTCTACGAGTTGGGGCTGTGTTCCCACGCAAGCCTTCCAAGTGACCGAGTCAAATAACATCTTCGACCCGTGACCTATAAGGAGAGTTACATAATAATAATATTTTATATCCTACTAATATTATAAACGCTAAAGTTTGTATGTATGGATACTACTGAATGGATTTTAATGAAACTTTACAATATTATAGCTTATACATCAGAATAACACATAGGCTACAATTTATAAAGATATTGTGTAAATTGTCCAAAATATGACGATAAGTGTCAAGTAAGTAGGAAAAAATTTACCATCTGCGAGCTATTCTGGCGTGCGCTGCTAAAACCGCTAGAGTTGCACATTTGTAATGTATGAAGGAAATGTTTATCTTAAATAGTCCTAGAAAAAAGCAGGTCCAGCGGCATTTCAGAAGGGACTTCACTTTATGCTAACGCGGGTGAAACCGCGGGGCACAGCTAGTAGTTCGTAAATTACAAACTGTATTTCGAAATAGAGCCTTCATGAAATGGAATCTAAGCCATAGCAAGCAACAAGTAATTACGTATAACTTAAAACCTTCCATAATAAACATAGTCGTTTCGTACAAAAAAACAAGTAGATACTACTGACAGCTGCTCCAAATAAAGTTCCGGGTTTTTTTACTAATATTCTTATTTGCTTCATGTGGAATATGATTAATAAACCAAATGAGTAGAAGCTTTGGTTAAGATTAACTACAAAGAAAATTCAAAACTGTTGAATTTTTCAGTTCCGTATGGATTACTGTATGCTCCTTTTTACAAGTTTTTTAAAAAGATAGTTGTGGCAAAGAATGTTGAGAACAACACAACATGTGTTGAAATATAAATAAAAAAAAATATTTTATGTAAATAGAAAATATCTATCTATTCTATACATATAATAAATCTGTAACCAGTCGGTTTCTGTACATTGAAGATATTTGAGAAAAATTGACACTGGGGCTATTTATTAGCGTAATAGAACCCAAAACAATTATTTTTAGAATTATTGTCTGTTTGTCTGTTCGTTTGTGCGCGCTAATCTCAGGAACGGCTTATCGTAGAAGGATGCGGTTTTCACTGATGTATTGGTATTTTTTTGGATTAACATTTAGTGTTTGTTTAATTTAAATTGGTTCACAAATAAAAAAGTTACGTCCATTTCAAGAATGTATCGATCAGTGTTTGGAAGTATCGTTGTTGATTTATCGAAAGCTTCAGTTAATGTATTGAAGTTTTATAATTTACAGTCCCTTAAATGATAACATGAAACTTATAAATGAAAAGAAAAATAGTTAATACATAGAAAAAAAAACCAACATAAGATGAGCTGGCAATAATTAAACTGTACGAAATAGGGTTCACGCTTTTTCGTACCGTTCCCACATAAATAATTAATCAATATTTTATTTAATTTAATCTATACATAAAGCTGAAGAGTTTGTTCGTTCGTTCGTTTGTAAGATTGTTTGAACTTGAACGTACTAATCTCATGAACTACTGGTTCCAATTGAATTTTTTTTTTGTGTTGGATAGTCCATTTATCGGGGAAGGCTTTTTTTATAAATAAACCGAACAAAAAGGCAGACGGGCCGCGTGGTGTTAAGCGATCACCGTCGCCTATGGACACCCTTTTTACTTTTTAGTTCGTATTTTCACAAAAGCGTGTTTTTTAGTTTTTTTCATTAAAATAATATTTTCTTAATAAACCAGTACTTAATCATCATGGAGGTTGATGTGAAGCATCAAACTGATCCCCCGCCTACTTCGGCAGGAACATTAATTTAAGAATCATAAGTTGAGTCGCTCCCTTTTGCCAAAATATTTGTATGCTTAAATTGTATATGTATTTTTTTATTTGTTATGTAATATTTGTATTTTTGTTGCAATAAATTAATTTTTATTTATTACTAGCGGACCCGACACACGTTGTCCTGTCTTAACTATAAATAGATGGACTTAACTATAATAGTGGGGTAGATATACCCTGCGTCATGGGTACCAAGACACACACAAATACAGAAACACCACCCAGACCGAGAACAGCTGACATTTAAATTTATGTTTCGCCAGGAATCAAACCTGAGACACTTCAATTGGTAGTCCAGCATGGTAGCATTGCGACACGCAGGTCGCCTTAACTATTAATATTAGATTCGAATTTTAAATTACAAAAAATAATATGGTTAAGTGTTCTAGATTTTTTAATTTTCCGCGCAATTTTATTATATTTTTCTTTCATAAGTTACTTCTCCTGACAATAACAAACACAACAAAAAAAGAATTAGCGAAATCGGTCCAGCCGTCCTCGCGTGATGCCGTGACCAAGGAAAATAGGGATTCATTTTTATATATAGAAGATTTTATTATTATAAGTTATGAATGTTCCTACCGATACCAAAAAAGGGGGTTTACTTTTAATAATTTTAATAGTTGAAGTACACGAGTATCAATGACCATGTTCTGCTTAAAACAATAAATCCTGTAATGGTTTTTTAATGACTCTACATCATTGCACCTATTTTATTGGCCGATGACTCAAGCTAATTTCCAAGAATGTTAAACATGGATGGGTAAACGGTACTTCCAGTGCGTAATTTATTCCTAAAATTATATATATAAATAACGTCATAAGAGCAGTGACCTTAGTTAAAATACCGGTCACGAGACCGGGTTCAAATTCCGGCGTGCAACTCTGACTAATGAAAAAATTATAAATGTATGTATAGGTAGGGAAACAACGCAATAACATACATTATAAATATTGTATCTAATGTTATGAATACACAACATGTTAATACTTACTTCATTCACATGAATTATTATAGTCTTCTGTAACCACTAGGTTATTAAATAATATAGCTTCGGGATTAAGAATAGAGCTACGGTATCCCCTGCCTGATCGTAAGAGGCGACTAAAAGGGGCTTCCGGGGTTGCGGACGGTGAGAGTGGGAGCTTGACCCGTCCAGCCAGCAGCCCCGGGAAGGACGTGGTGTATGCGTGGCCGCATGCCGCATACCGCCGTAAGCATCGGAAGGTGCAGGAGAGCATATTTGCTCTCCCGAAGATGGGACCATTCTGGGCGCCGGGCGTGTCACCGGTGCGTTCCACCGGAGATTCTGGAGTTCTCCCCAAGCGCAGAGGCAGGCTTCCGAGGGGGTTTTAGTGCGGTCAAATCCCACATAACCCGGTATCCTCTCCCAAGATTTAAAGGTTTCCTCCCCGATACAAAAAATACCTATTAGGGGGCGTCCATAAATTACGTGAGGTGTTTTTTTAATTTTTCTTACGTGAGGTGCTTTTTAAATTATCTCCCTCCCCCCCTGGTGAGATGTCGTGAAATTTTATTCAACCCCCTCCCCCATCCCCCAATCTCACGTGAGATTTTTCAAAATGTGGGTTTCTTACGTAAACGCGTTGGATTGTTATTGTAAAAAGAAAATTAGTGAATGAACTCAATCGTATTACGATTACGCTTCAGATTAAATCTTAAGCATGTACAATCTGGATTAAATGGACCTGAAAAAATAGTTTTTTTTGTTTCAATCAGAAAAAAAATTGCGTGATATATGCCGAGACCCTCCCTCTCTCCAACGTACGATTAGATGAGATTTGACTCGACCCCCCTTAAGGATCTCACGTAATTAATGGACGCCCCCTTATGGGGAGAGATTCGTGCCCTGCAGTATGATACAGAAAGCGTTGCAATTTCCAATAAATTGCCATTTTTATCCTGTAAACCTAATTACTTTGGTTCCATTTTACTTTTAAATTAATGATTCCTTTTATATGACACATATAACATGACACGTTTTCAATATTATTATCGAAGAGAAATTTGTACTTATACTTAGCAATATTTTATTTTCCTAACCAAAAATAGATCTGTTATGTTATGAGAAACTATATTCTATTATTAAAGATGTCTACTTTATAATATCAATGACTTCTTCAATACAACATCTCAGACAGACTAGAACGTAGTTAATCGTGTAGCAATTATAAAACAATTACTTGGCCATTGTCTGAAGCAGAGGTTGTAAACATTTCTAGCATTCATTCATTTTCATTGTAACGGAATATTATCACTGTATTTTTGTTTAGTAGTAGTTAAGATATGACGCAGCAGTTTACATCGTCTTTTAGCGTGATGGCGTATTTCAATCTTAGATTCAATACCTTCGATGCTCTAATGTTTTAATCAAAGTCATTTAAGATATTTTTTTCGTTTTTGAAACGTACGTCATTCAGCAAGCTTTTCATAGTCATCTGGTGCCTTTATGGGCCATGGGTTGAGCTGAGACAAAAAAACCGGAGGAGAAAATCTCCCCGCAGCCATCTTATCAATCTACTTAACTTATAGAGTTATTTATTTATTTAACGATTTTTGTACACAGTTGTTTTCTGTGTATAAAAATCGTTAA
Organism: Pyrgus malvae; assembly: GCA_911387765.1. Classification (NCBI taxonomy): domain Eukaryota; kingdom Metazoa; phylum Arthropoda; class Insecta; order Lepidoptera; family Hesperiidae; genus Pyrgus; species Pyrgus malvae. Next base: position 1,470,253 of record OU426976.1, on the reverse strand, counting down.
GTAAATAAATGTTAGAATAAAATGAGATGAAATCGTTTTAAGTTAATTTGTATATACATATATAAATAGTTAAAAAAACACCAAGTTGACTTTCAGAGCTGTGATGTGTGGCTATACTAAAATCCATTCATAAAAATCAGATCATGATCTTAGAAGATCACCGAGCCAAAGGTTGAGGACGTCTGCAAAATAATAACATCTTATTTTAGATAGAGCTATTACATGGCGTGTTACGTTGTAGGTACAAGACGACTGGATGTTGAATCACGTATGTATGACATTGAATGCTTTTAAAAGGCAAAGAACCGATCCAAAATATAAATAAATAAATATTTTAATTTATAAAAGGCGTAATATGGGGCCAATAAAAGTAATAATAAAATAGATGTTAATGTACATTTCGTAATAGTGTTAAGTACATAGTTAAGTTTTTACTTTTTATATTTTTATCATTGTATATTTGCATGCCTCATGAAGGTAAATATGGCGAACTAATATAAATAAACAACTTTGTAAACACCCATATTTGTGCAAATGAAAGTCTTTGTCTTTGTCTATTTATATATCTTGGTCATAGTACGAAGCACGGAGGGCCAGTCCCGGATTTATAAATAGGCCGTTTAGGTCACGGCCTAGGGGCGGCAGCGTCCTAGGGGTGGCAGATTTCAGAGGAGGGTCCCTCGATTTCAGAGGATAAAAGTCAAACACGTTCACTGGTTTTCTCATGGTTTTTTGTACTTTAAAAAAACCCTATAGAAACTCATTCCTATCGAAACCTATATTATCGTGTGAGTGATAGATGAGAGCAGCAAGGCGGGCGGACGGCAGTGGCAACGTAGCAACCCCCGCTTTCCTTAGGTATGTACAAGGGGCGGCAGAAATAAAGTGGCCTACACTCATAAAAAATATAAATTCGGCACTGCGCAGGGCTAAGTTCCTGGCATAGAACACATGCAATCTACACAGCTCAGTGAAAAGTGCGCGGCCGATTGTAAGATAGGCTCAGATATGGGACCATGATCACTATTAGTAAATTTCAAGCGCGTTTTCGTGCTTTGTAGGGCACGCTAAGCTGTCGGTCGCAGATATTATCGATAGAAAGCAATCGTTTAACCTTTTTGGAGGCCTTGGCTGCAACCTTTTGTGCGTCCCACTGCTGGTCACTGGTTTCTCCCGTTTGGGAGGCCTGGAGCTTACTCCACCATGCTGCTCCAATGCGGGTTGGTGGAGATGCGGGTTAGTGGCCAACCTGCTGTCGGATGTTTTCAAACCGCCCATAAGGCCTCCTACAAGGTTTAACGACTGTTATCTGTCGACAACAACCGGGACCGACGGCTTAACGTACCCTCCGAAGCACGGAAACGCGCATGAAATTTTTTGCCACTAGCGGTCACCCATCTCACACCCGATCGCGCCCGTTTTGCTTAGTTGCATAGATCGTTAGCGTTCTACGCTAACCGCCGGGCCATGCGCGCTTCACAGGAGTGGAAGGCTATAATAATATGATATACATATTATGAAGAAAGTTTGAGTGTCGCGACGTGTATTCCTTCGTAAAATACGTTAGGGCAAATTCTTTTTCTTTTTTCTATGCTTATAAGATTTCTCTGAAATTTAAATCAGTCAAATTAGGTACAGCGAGCTTTTTCTTAAGAGCCGCCGGGTAAAACTCTATTACATTTACTCGACGTAATTTAAAATGTTCCCAGAGTTGATGAATGGAAGAGATTTCAAGAGATGATGAGAATGATAAATTTGATGGCATTTTGTTCGATATAGGTCAGTTACAGTGCACGAAAGTTGTGAAATAAAATAACAGTGCGAAAATATGTTTTTTTAGCTTGCCTCCTAAATTCCATTGGTCACGTTCTGGTAAAGAAGCCATCGCTTTACTTGAATGTCTGACTGACTTGACTGACGACTTACTGACTTTAGATATTATTACTCGTCCAGTTTCACCGAAACTGGCAATAAAAACGTGATGCAAAAAATATACTTGACACCGGCAGTATACAGAGTTTGCGATGCCATAATTGAAGAAAAAAAAATGTGAAATAAAAAACGAGCTAAATATGCCAAAAACAATCCTCAATCTATGAAAATTACGGACGTATTCCAGGGAGGTTTTGGCGGGAAGAGTGAAGGGACAAGTTGTGCTCTTGTTTTATTTTCATTTTCTTTGTGTATTTTTGAGTTATATCGGATAAAGTTGATGGCGTTTTTTTTCGCTATAGGTTAATGACACTGCACGAGTGTTGTGAAATAGAATAACAGTGCGAAAACATGTTTTTTCGGTTTGCCTCCAAAACTCCTTCGGACATGTTCTGGTAAAGTAGCCATCGCTTTACTTGAACATCTGACTGACTAGACTAATACCTGACTAACTGATTTATTCTACGATGCAGGTATTTACTTGACACTGGCAATATGCACGGAGTGCGGTGCCATTATTTAATAATGAAACGAAAATATTGAATGGCTGCAAGGATTTTATACAATGCCGTTAAATGAATTAAAAAAAAGGACGTATTCCAGAGTAGGTTACTCATTGCAATTACGAAAACATCTCATCACATTTCTTTTCTTTAGTCGACCTTCGCTTAAAGTGTATTACTGTGTTTTTAAATTTTTAATTCAATAAACACTTGTGGTAAAGCTTGAAGTGTTTCCATATAATTATCTGTCTGTGGTTTTAAGTGTTGACATAATTCCGGTTATTTTAACATTGGACATTGTCAGTGGCCTACGTGACCGTCTTTCCGGGGTTCGATTATCAGAGGAATACAATTTGTCCAATTAAATTAATACGGTATTGAACACTATGTTAAAAATTCAAAATGCTTTCGCAAATAATATAACCTAACATAAACCACGCTCCACCAACCCGCATTGGAGCAGCGTAGTGGAGTAAGCTCCAGGCCTCCCCAATAATGAGAATTTTTAAATAAATAGGATGTAGGATAGAGGATAGGGTGTAGGATAGACGGATGGATAATAGAATTAATTGGAGTTTCCTCAGTACAATTTCAAGAGATTCTGTTCATGAAATCTGATATTCATCTTATCTTATATATAAAATTCTCGTGTCACAATGTTCGTTCCCGTACTCCTCCGAAACGGCTTGACCGATTCTCATGAAATTTTGTGAGCATATTGAGTAGGTCTGAGAATCGGCCAACATCTATTTTTCATCCCCCTAAGTGATAAGGATGGCCCACCCTAAACAATTTAAGGTGATACGGAGTTCGCGGGGTCAGCTAGTTTCTATCTTTAAATAAATTAAAAAATAACGATTCACACTCATAGGCCCACAGTAGGGTAGATATACCCTGTATCGTGGGTACCATGGACACAGAAATTTAAACTCATCATTCAAATTTCTGTTTCGCCGGGAATCGAACCCGGGGCCCTTCGATTGGCAGTCCGGCATGGTAACAATTGCGCCACGCAGGTCGTCAAAAAAAATCTATCTGGGAATAATTGTAAGATATAGGTACCTAAGTTGATTCTGTGGTTCTTCCCCGACTCATAGAATTTCCATTGAACACCTCCTTTGTACTATAAAGCCAATTCACTAAACAGTCATATTCAACGACATTATAAATAAAAAATAGGTGATGTCTTATTGTAAACAGCTATGGCTAGGGTTGTCAGGTCGCCAAACCTAATAGCCGGACAGACCAGCTAGTTTGGCCGAACATTTGGGTGGAAAGGCCGGACACCCTACATTATTGAGGATTTTGTGTCTATGTATTAATAGGTACGACAACAAAACTGCGGCACTACGGCCTGCGGGAGCGACCGACAATCCCCCTGGGTCCCTTAGTAGTCTGTGCGACAATCGACTCGCCTGCGCTCGGCCATGCTCGGCGCACGCTCGTTTGCGAAATGTAATAAGCCTAACAAAAGCCGGACAAGCCGGACACCGTTTATTTTGACCGGACACGCAAGCAAAAGGCCTACCTATGTCCGGCTTTATCCGGACGCCTGGCAACCCTAGCTATGGCAAATCACGGTGGAAGGCAAGCGACGAACAAAAACAACAATTCTTTATGAAGCTATCATAAATCGCATTGAAGATAAAATCTCCAAATAAAATTAGAATTAAGCGGATCTTTTACAAGTTTTCGTTAAAATTGAAGGTCCTTGCGTTATTTCTCCGTACTTGTCTATCTACCTTTAAACTAACAATTCTTGTACTTATATATTTAGTAGGTTATAATAGGGTAGGCTATATATTTAGAACTATTATGGTTCGCCCGGGGAAGTACCACAGCTGCACCCACTTCTGCCGTGAACCAATTCGGCGACCACCAGCCTCCGGAGTAGCAGCGCAACTGCATACGACCTCAGACAAGACTTACTATGCTTGCTTGAGGTTGTATGTAGATGTCCATGGGCTGCAGCGACCACTTAACGCCACGTGGCCTGCATGCTCGTCTGCTAAATTCAAATAAAAAAAAATCTTAAGTATATATTTTCTCGATCGATTTATAGAATCTCGAAAACGGCTCCAACGATTTTGATGAAATTTAGTACCCTGGTTTCGGGGGTGATAAATCGGTTCAGCTAGGGTTTATTTTTAGAAATTTGAAATTATTAAGAATTATTTTCAGCGATAATCAACTTAAATATAAACTGAAAAATACTCTTCCTGACATCTATCTGGGAGTTTTTTTCCGCCGCCTTTTTTCTCTCAGTTCAACATCTAGCCCAAACGGGCACTTAAAGGCGATGACCGGGAAAAAATGACATTCGAATATTTTGTATTCCTAATATGAAATTTTTTTTTCTTTTCTTTCTTTTTCTATAGGAGAGTACGAGTATTATTAATACTGTGGCGTAGAACGCCGTCAAACGCCATCCGCCAATCAGACGTTCAAAGAAATGGAAATGCCGATTAAAAAGAGCTCTATAAAAATTTCGTTCATTGAATTAAAGCTTCCTAGGCCGAATGGTTACGTGGGCTGACTGCGGAACTAGAGACCCAGGATCAAACCTCAGCCAAAACCATATTGTGTTTATTTTTTGTGATAATTTTTTTTTTTATTGGGAGCTATCCGGACCGACGGCTAGCTCCCAACGGCTCCCACGACGGCTTAACGTGCCCTCCGAATCACGGAAACGCGCATGAATTTTTTTGTCACTAGCGGTCACCCATCTCACACCCGACCGCGCCCGCTTTGCTTAGTTGCATAGATCGTTTACGTTCTAAGCTAACCGCCGGGCCATGCGCGCTTCAAATCCTTAATTATAATTTACTATTGTTGTAATAGTAACATATTACCTTTGTCAATTTTATTGCCCTATGTAGTAATTTAACAACCAATAATTATCATACTATGCGGGCTTAACTGATAACATGTTTCAAAGCCTATTAAATAGCAATTTTCTCATTACCGAACGATTTATTTAAATACGTTGTATGTAGGTTAACGGAGCTATTTCAGTTCGGAAATATATTATACATAGTATCTTTCCATAGTATCTGAAATAGAGAGATTAGGTACTTTCTTCCTAGTCCCTGTAGCTTTGGGATTAAGAATAGAGCTACGGTATCCCCTGCTCAGGCAGGTAAGGGGGCTTCTGGGATTGCGGGTAGTGAGAGTGGGAGCTCGACCCGACCAGCCAGCAGCCCCGGGAAGGACGGCGTTGTGGGCGTGGCCGCATGCCGCTGTGAGCACTTGATACCGCAGGAGAGCGCATCTGCTCTCCTGAAGATGGTCCCGTTCTGGGTGCCGCGCGTGGAGGACATCGGTGCGTTCCAGTGAGATTCCGGAGTCCTCCCCAAGCGCAGAGGCAGGCCACCGAGGGGGTTTTAGTCCGATACAAATCCCACATACATAACCCAGTATCCTCTCCCAAGATGCCAAGTACCTTTTGAAGGTTTCCCCCGATACCAAAAAAGGCCTCATCATGACCGTGCAAAGATTGACGTTGAATAAGAGACTAATTGTATTCCTAAAATAATCAAAATATTTTATTTTGAATTTTGAATAGAGTTATTGGGGGGGGGGGACCTTCTGATCCTTCCGATGTTTACGGCGGCTTGCGGCTATGCACATACCGCCGTCCTTCTCGACGACGAGTTTTATCCGGGATCGTCGACTTTATGTGCTCTTTGAAGAACAGTATCGCACGTGTATCGTATATCGTATATGTATATGTAGTATCGCACAATTATTTTTACCACAGAACATTATTAAGAGAGGTAGAACGGCAATAATGCCACAGGAGTAGATAAACGACGCGCCGTTCGTATGAAGACTGGTGTCGCCGATCAAGCCCCGCCTTTCACCTCCATTACATCTGTACTTAAATAAATACGAAGCTTACGCACATTCATATTTGCAATTTCAAATCTAGCCAATCTTAGCGCCGCACAATCACGCGATTTCAAATGAACGAATCACACCCAAGCACGCACACAAGCACGCATATCGTAGCACCTTAGACTAAGAATAATGTACTTACGTACTACGTAGCACGATCGCGTGTTTCTGTAGAGATTTTGGAATTTTGAGCGTTTTCTCAAACTTCCTTGGCGCGTCTGCCCCGCCCACATTTCCATTCTAACCTCTTTTAAACGTTTTAAATATAAATATCACGGCTGTACTCACGTGGTTTTATTCGGGGATGCCCGACTAGTTTTGGTCCTAACCGAGGACCTTAGCCATGAGCTCAGTGGCCCGGCGGTTAGCATAGAACGCAAGCGATCTATGCGACTAAGCCAAACGGGCGCGGTCGGGTGTGAGATGGGTGACCGCTAGTGGCAAAAAAATTCATGCGCGTTTCCGTGCTTCGGAGGGCACGTTAAGCCGTCGGTCCCGGTTGTTTTCGATAGATAACAGTCGTTAAACCTTGTCGGAGGCCTTATGGGCGGTTTGAAAACATCCAACAGTGGTTTGGCCACTAACCCATATCTCCACCAACCTACATTGGAGCAGCGTGGTGGAGTAAGCTCCAGGCCTCCCCAATAATGGGGAGAGACCCGTGCCCAGTATTGGGACGCAAAAATGGTTGCAGCCAGCGAAGCCATTTAGTAATGAGTAATTTCATTGTGTTTTCCCATTTCTGCAATTTCATATTTGATAAATTTAACTGGAATTTGACATTTGATAGGGATTCCCGCAAACCATTTAAATTTATGTTATGAATCATACAATATTATTTTACACAGAACTATAAAAAATCACTTGCGGCTGCCCGCGATTTCGTCCGCGTGGATTTTGGTATTAATGATGGCTGCAACCCTTTTTGCGTCCCACTGCTGGGCACGGGTCTCTCTCCCTTATTGGGGAGGCCTGGAGCTTACTCCACCACGCTGCTCCAATGCGGGTCAGTGGAGATATGGGTTAGTGGCCAAACCACTGTCGGATGTTTTCAAACCGCCCATAAGTCTCCGACAAGGTTTAACGACTGTTATCTATCGACAACAACCGGAACCGACGGCTTAACGTGCCCTCCGAAGCACGGAAACGCGCATGAAATTTTTTGCCACTAGCGGTCACCCATCTCACATCCGACCGCGCCCGTTTTGGCTTAGTTGCAAAAATCGTTTGCATTCTACGCTAACCGCCGGGCCATGCGCGCTTCAGTATTAGTCATAGCATGATGTTATATAGCATATAGCCTTCCCCAATAAATGGACTATCCAACACAAAAATAATTTATCAATTCGAATCAGTAGTTCCTGAGATTAGCACGTTTAAACAAACAAAGAATACAGCTGTTATATATTAGTATATAGGTTTTATTTTTAATGTAGGCACTCGTACATAAATGTAACATCATTGTGATTCACGGGTGCATTGACCTCTAATAAACTTATTTTTAGATCGTATTTTTTTTTCAAAATTTTTTCATGTTCCACTGCTGGGCACAGATCTCCTATCACAAGTGAGAGGGATTTAGGCCATAGTCCACCATGCTGGCCAAGTGCGGATTGGTGGCATCATACCTTCGAGAAATTATGAATTTCTCTCAGGCATGCAGGGCGATGGAAAACGCCGTAATCAATTAAACATCATAATATTTTCCATCACCGTGGAACAGCGATAAAATGCGCACATTACTTATTTTTCTCAGAGTTGCGCGCCGAGGATTTGAACGCAGTATCTCCGAGTCAGAGACCGCGGTCCTTATCACTCGGCCAACGCTGCTCAATTATCATTAGGTCGTAAAAATAATAAAAACCATGGGGTCTCCGTGGGCTTACAATAAAATCGAATCAAATATATGAAATTAAATATTTTTATCTAATATATAAAATTCTCGTGTCACAGTTTTCGTGGCCATACTCCTCCGAAACGGCTTGACCGATTCTCATGAAATTTTGTGAGCATATTGAGTAGGTCTGAGAATCGGCCAACATCTATTTTTTATCCCCCCCACCCCCAAACTGATAAAGGTGGCCCAACAAGAAAATTTAAGGGCGGTACGGAGTTCGCGGGCACAGCTAGTATTTAAATATTATATACCTATTTAAAAAATATTTATTGATGACAATGGTGACTGTTTACAAAATTTTTTAGGTGTTTGAGTTTTACAATTTCAAACATACAATAATCACAAAATTAAACTAAAGTTATTATTTATTTACTAAACTATTTACTTATTATAATTTAATTTAAATTTTAAAGTTTTAAGAATTCGGTTAAATGAATTATAACGGATCTTCGGATATTATTGGAGTTTTGGCAGAAAATCATTAATCATTATATATATATATATATATATATAATTATATTATTATATAATATTGTCCTTGAGTTTCATTTTAATTTACTTATCGAATAAAGTTGGTGGTATTTTTTTTAACAATTTAACTCCACAGACTTTTGTCCGTGCCATAGTTTGCTTTTTTTTTTAATTTGCGCGTTCTATAACTTTATTATTAGAAAACATAAGCTCCAGTGTATGTATGTACTGTTTGTACATTGGGATACCACAGATACTCACTCACTGGGCACTATTATATCGGCTCCCTGCCATACACTCACCGCACGCGTCCTTCTTCCCTCCTAGCACCGGCTAACTCCCTGACTCGAGGGAGCGTTCCTCTCCCCGCTCCCCGCGCTGTGCTATACAGTACGGCGTGTACGCATGAGACGACAAGCTTCACTTCATTCACATATACTACATCTCTTCCTTATTTTAATAAGACAAAATAAAATTGAAAGGTATCTTGTACTTCTCTCAAATATCAATTTGCAATAAGAACTTCAACGAATATCACTCAATGACATCAACATGTTATATGTAATGTCAATAAATTGAATATTCCACAATGAGTACACTATTAACTCTACCTTAAAATCTTCATCATCAATTATCTTCCTTTAATTCTCTTTATACGTCTTTCACTTCCTTTTCTATTACATCTTACTTTTATTTAGTGACAAGTATTTTTAAACTTCATTTACTTCCGTTTCTATTACTTAAACTTGTATTTAGTGACAAGTATAATTCAACTTCATTTACTTCCCTTTCTGTCACATATACCTGTATTTAGTAACAAGTATAATTAAACTTCATTTACTTCCTTTTCTATTACATTTACTTGTATTTAGTGACAAGTATATTTAAACTTCATTTACTTCCGTTTCTATTACATACACTTGTATTTAGTGACAAGTATAAATTTACTGGTCATAGCCCTCATACATGAGAGGGAGACCTGAATTTACAAGTATATATTTTAAACAACTCTCAATTATTTCTAGCTTCCCCTCATCATCCTCCTTTCCTTTTTTTTTTTGAAAATATTTTGATTTCCTAATTCAATATAAATATTATAATCATTGTATAACATTTTCTATTTTAAGTACTTCTGAAAATCAACTTAAAAATGTAAAAACTTTGTTGTTGACAGCTTAAGTTTCATTCTACTATATTTTACCATACAATGTATTATTTATGAAAAATAAGTTAAAACTTGGCTGGTTTTATATTAAGTATTTTATTAGACATAAAATGTCAACTATGCACGACAAGTGTACTTGCTTATTTTCCAATTTCAACTTGCACAACTCTTTTCTATTAAACTTAGCTTAATAATTGTACTTATGTATTGTATTTTTCTGAAGTTCTTTTTTTTTTTTAGATTACTATGACATGGCCAGTTTTGTATTATGTTTTAACTAATATAAAAAGATTTAAATGTTGACTATCCCATTGTTTTTTCACTATCAAACATTAAGAAAACAGGGAAATCAAGTCTCCTGAAATTTATCTTAATAACTTGATCTCATCATGACAGGAGAGTCAGATCATCCTGGTGTCTTCGGAGATCAATTTCATATCTTGTCATGTTTTTTTTTTTTTTAACTTAGCCAAGTGCTGCGCTAACCCGTTGAATGGCGCGGGTCGTATAAGCTGTGTTAGGTTCTTTACATGATCAACATTTGCAATATTGTTCTTTTGAGGGTAGTACATTACTTTGTATTGATAAAATTATAACCAAAGCATCCATTCTCTCACAGTTTCTACTTCAGACTAAAGCTTGTAATCAGTTACTACATCAATTATTTGTCTTGTAATTATCTTATAGTGAGCACATTAGTAACGCTTCACTCTCACGTCCCCAGAGTGTGATGAGTATTAAACTTATCATTCAAATTTCTGCTTCGCCGGGAACCGAACCCGGGACCCTCCGACCGGCAGTCCGGTATGGCAACCACTTCGTGACAAGGGTCGTCACATTATAAAAAAAAGTTTGTTTCGTAAGAACTCTGCCTCACATGTCGTATTTACAAAAATGTCTTGCATTTGTTTGAGGCAGCAATTATTATGCTGTAGTAGGCCATGTAGGCAGGCGATGATTTTCACATAAAATTGCCAAGTATGTCTGCTGCATTGCTTCATATGCAGAGGCCAAAATTTACACTGTCTTTTAGGATAAGAACTCTAGGTTAAGTCCAGGCTAATCCACCCTTTAAATAATCTATAATCTTTTGAATAATTGCTAATTAAATATTAATTCTTATTTTAATGTAACTTTTCCTGTAAAAGTTAACTTCTGTATGGTTGTATAATAACTTTAATTTTAAATACTATTATTTTTCCAGAGAGACAAAGTTGTACTCTTTCCAAATAGGTTCTATATTTACTTTCCCAATTCCATATCATATAATTCTTTTGTCTTACATTTCCCAAGCTTTACTTTAGACTTAAAGGTTCAGATAGTATTTTAGGCTAACATACTTTCATATGTATAAGTTTTTGTTTTATAACAGTCCATATGCTCCAGTATCATCTTTATCTACTTACATTGACTTACATATCAATGTTACAAGCATCCTGCCCTTTTTATGATATCGACATATCCTTGTATATATTTACTATTTATATGTATATCTATATAAATGATATTAATATGTATATTACCAGAATCACATTGGAGCGGTATATTTTAAGAATAAAAATTTGTGCATGTGTTATTCCAGACTAAGGTCTCTTTCAAAATTTCATCGTGATCTGTTCAGCCCTTCTTGTGTGTTTGAGCAACAAATATCCATTCCCAACAGCGAAATTTTCAATATATTCACTACTTCATAATATATATATTATGTATTGTTTGTCTACTATGGACTCCTAAATCAATTTTAACTAACTTAAATGTGCAGTTTGATATAACTTGAAAGTTAGGATAGCTTATATCTTATCATTATTATTATTTCCTGATACTTTTAAACAGGACAATATCTACCAGGTTGCCTAGTATTAGTTTAGATTATACTGTTCCGTTTCTTCTTTAAAGGAATTGCACAGTACTTCCATTTGTCAGACATTTCTAGTCAAATTCCATTATTATTTCAAATCAACATATTTAAAAATTGTTTTGAACTTTTCAGGTAATTTTTTTTTTCTTTTCTTTTTCTCCTTGTTTATCTCTTGATATCTTCTATCCGTATATTACTTCTCAGACATTATTATTATTTTTATTATTTTTATTATTTTTTACAAAATCCTGTTAAAAGTTCCGTATAAGCACTGCAACCAACAATGTGGCAAGAATTTTATTTATTACACAATCAATGAAATTAGGCAATTTGCATTGCCTAAGCGCACCCAGAGCAGACAGAACAAAAAATAACGTTCACTAAGAGTTTGTAAAGGAACCGTACAGTGAATAAAGAATATTTCATTTCATTTCATTTCATTTCAATCTATGACACAATTTAATATATTTTATTTATAAATAAATAAAGTTCCTTGTCCCAATGTGTTGTGGAAAAGGTTTGTTCTCTTATGGCAAAGCGTAATAAGCTCTGTAGCCATTATATTAATATCTCAGCTTCTTTTTCACTTTTCCCATTTCACACACTGATGCTACATTCCCTTCCTATTCGCATCCCTCACTTATGATATTTGCTATTGTATTCTATACAACAAGGTACAAAGAAAAATCTGATCAAGAAACATTTAAGTACCAACCATTAAATGACACTTTTTTTTCAATATGCAGATATTAATAAAAACTGGCATCATCCGTTACAAAATAACTTTTTTCTTCAATATGCAGATATTAAATGAAACTGGCATCATCCGTTTCAAAATGACTAGTTTTTTCCAATATGCAGATATTAATGAAACTGGCATCATCCATTTCAAAATGACTCTTCTTTCAACATGCAGATATTAATGAAACTGGCATCATACGTTTCAAAGTGACTTTTTCAACATGCAGATATTAATGAAACTGACATCATCCGTTTCAAAATTACTAGTTTTTTCCAATATGCAGATATTAATGAAACTGGCATCATACGTTTCAAAGTGACTTTTTCAACATGCAGATATTAATGAAACTGACATCATCCGTTTCAAAATTACTAGTTTTTTCCAATATGCAGATATTAATGAAACTGGCATCATACGTTTCAAAGTGACTTTTTCAACATGCAGATATTAATGAAACTGGCATCATCCGTTTCAAAATGACTAGTTTTTTCCAATATGCAGATATTAATGAAACTGGCATCATCCATTTCAAAATGACTCTTCTTTCAACATGCAGATATTAATGAAATTGGCATCATCCATTTCAATAGAGAAAAACATTTTGGTCAAGAAACGGGTATTATCCGTAAAATGACATTTTTCCCTCTTTTTTTCCAATCAGGCTTCACTCCATCTATGGCCTGTTTTGTACTCTTTAACTACAGTCCATTCAATCTAATAGGCACCTTGTGACGTTTCATATATTTAGAAGAACTGAGACTACTACTACTACATAGTAATGTATGACTGAGCGTTGCTCCGATAAAAACAAATCTTTTTTATTTTACTTAAGAACGCCATCTATTGAAGTAGCTCTCAATCAAAATAGTATAACATATACTATCTACTTGATGTCAGGAGGTTCAGATTACTTATAATTAGGTATATACATTAGGAATTGCCTGTTTTAAAGGTATTGGATTAAACAACTTTTTTTTTTTCAATTTTACTTTGGAACTGACAGTGTCAATCTGTACTTCTCAGACAAAATGGACTATAAAGCACTAATATCAATGAAACAGGTTTCATCTGTATCAAAAATTACTTCTGGCATCTATAATACTATTATAAATGAAACAGGCTTCATCCGTTTCATAAGTTACTTCTGGCATCCATAATACTATTATAAATGAAACAGGCTTATTCCGTTTCATAAATTGCTTCTAACATCCATTATATACTATTTTGTTATTCATATAACATATCCATTTATTTAGTTGTATATTGTCTGGTAATATCACATTTCAATTGAAACACCATATCAACTGAGACAACCCCCAACGACCAGTCAAAATGCAACATTACCAGACCTTCCATATTATGAGGATGACATCTGTGGCGTCCCTTGTTGTACAGTTGGTTACCTGACAAAATAAATAGATCCAAAAGGCAAAAGAATCTGGTTCAGAACTGAATAAATATTTACCCAAACCTCAAGGGCAGCTCAATGAAACCCTTCTTTCCAATATACTTTATTGGAAAAGTATTTATTTATTTATTTAACACTTTATTACACCACATAAAAATGGTATAAAAGGCGGACTTAATGCGAAAAGTAGGTGGCAGAATACCCATATATCAGCTGGAAAACAGAATCACTTCATCTCTCTCGATTATAACTTAGCAGTGACTTACATGCATTTTCCTGTACAAAGTTCAACATTCTATACTTGCGGTTCTAATGGAACTTGTATAAATAACAGTTAAACACTTGTGTATTGGTTTCCTTGCTCAAAGTTTAAGGTAGGTACTTAATTAGTTATATGGTAACTATTTCCATTTTCAATTAAATTTAGGGCATCGTAATAAGTAAATTCCATATTTAATACATTTACCTAATATCTTCTGGAGTTATAAATTTCAAATTTAATAATACTTTTATTTAACGAGAAATAAATCGTACGTAAATAAATTGTATATCCAGTTGTCAAAATCGATACGCTTAACGCCATCTAGCGTTGGCGTCTACAAAATAGATCTTAAAAGAAGCTTGCGCTTGCTACAATAATTTCTATTTACATTTCATAGTTTACTATTCGAATGGCTATTTCTTAAGTAATTATTATAAGTCCCTATTTGAAAATAGGCAATAAAACAATTACATGCTCTTTTTTTTTACCAAAGCTAAAAAGAGTAAGCAAAGCAGCCATCATTATGATGCCGTAAAATGGCCGTAAAGAATGCCAAAACTGATAATTATGCATTCCAAGCAAGAATCTTGCTAGTCCATCGAAACCAACTGAACTATTATGCCTAGCAAATGTGTTTTTTTTTTTATTGTGAATGCACAAAGCAAATGTCCTCCTTTTGCGATGATAAAGTAACCAATGCATTATTGACACTCTTCCATCTTTAATTATAAAATAATAACGCTTCAAATATAAAATAATAACAGTACTTACAGATTCGTCGCCAAAATTATGTACTGTTTGTACATTGGGATACCACAGATACTCACTCACTGGGCACTATTATATCGGCTCCCTGCCATACACTCACCGCACGCGTCCTTCTTCCCTCCTAGCACCGGCTAACTCCCTGACTCGAGGGAGCGTTCCTCTCCCCGCTCCCCGCGCTGTGCTATACAGTACGGCGTGTACGCATGAGACGACAAGCTTCACTTCATTCACATATACTACAATGTATATCATTAAATCAGGTTCCTTCTGTCCGAGGACTGTCCCGGGCGTCGTAAGATGTGTGGTCGTGGCCGAAGACGGTCCCGGTAGTTTGCCCAGTGTTTTTTCTATTAATTCATAATCTCTGTGGCTGATGGCGGTTTCCAGGTTGTACACTTCGATAGTATTTGTGCTTGCCTCTGTTGCTTTTTTGATAAACGCGCCAATGGCATCCTCGCTTACATCTGTGTAGTAAGTACAGGAGACAGTATGCCTGGTTATTGCAACAACTGCATGAGAAACGCTGTCGTGCAATTTCTTTTTCTCAGGCTTCGTCTGTATAATTACCACTCTTTCGTATGTTAGTTGGTGGTATTTTGTTCGATATAGGTTACGTTGTGAAAATAAAACGATTCCGCTGGGGAAATGCCACGAGCGCAGCGATGTCAAGGCCGCTTGTAGCCGTCCGTGGTTTTCTCCTGACAACGGACCGTTTTTAGGGTTCTGTTGCCAAATGGCAAAAAACGGAACCCTTATGGATTCGTCATGTCTGTCTGTCTGTCCGTCCGTATGTCATAGCCACTTTTTTCCGAAACTATAAGAAAGAACTACCTTTTTTTTTGGTATCGGGGAGGAAACCTTCAAAAGGTACCCGACACCTTGGGAGAGGATACCGGGTTATGTGGGATTTGACCGCACTAAAACCCCCTCGGTGGCCTGCCTCTGCGTTTGTGAGGACTCCGGGATCTCCATAGGAACGCACCGGTGTCCTCCACGCGCGGCGCCCCATAACGGGCCCATCTTCGGGAGAGCAGATGTGCTCTCCTGCACCTTCAGGTGTTCACGGCGGCATGCGGCCACGCATACACCGCCGTTCCTCCCGGGGCTGCTGGCTGGACGGGTCAAGCTCCCACTCTCACCGTCCGCATCCCCGGAAGCCCCCTTTTAGTCGCCTCTTACGATGGGGGACCGTAGGGGATACCGTAGCTCTATTCTTAATCCCGAAGCTACAGGGACTAAGAAAGAACCCTATACTGTTGAAACTTGGTAAATAGGTGTATTCTGTGAATTGTATTAAGATTTTCACACAAAAACGTATTTGTTTGAATGCGCTAATCTCAGGAAGTACAGGTTCGAATTCAAAATTTATTTTTGTGTTGAATAGGCCATTTATTGGGGAAGGTTTTAGGCTATATAACATCATGCTATAACTAAAAAAGTAAAGTAAAGTAAAGTCCACGCGGGAGTTTTGGCGGGAAGTCGAAAAAGACATATTGTGCTCTTGTTTTATTTTCATTTTCTTGGTGTATTTTTGAGTTATATCGGATAAAGTTGATGGCATTTTGTTTGATATAGGTTATTACAGTGCACGAGTGTTTGTGAAATAGAATAACAGTGCTAAAATATGTTTTTTCTGCTTGCCTCCAAAATTCCATCGGACACGTTCTAGTAAAGTAGCCATCGCTTTACTTGGATGTTGGACTGACTAGACTGACTGATTACTGACGACTTACTTACTGACTTTGTTATGAAATTGATTTCAAAAAATTGATGCAAAATTATACTTGACGGTGGCAGTATGCACAGAGTTTGCGATGCCATAATTGAAAAAAAAAGTCCACGCGAACGAAGTCGCGGGCGGTCGCTAGTAAAAAGTAAATCGTAATGTGGTGCAATGCAAAACCTGTTCTTTAAATTAATCGAGTTATTAAAACGACTGTCGCAATTGTACATACTTTCAAGTGAGCAATAATTATTATGATTAGATCTTTGAATTTACCTGTAGAATGTAGTAAACGGAATTTCCAGGAATCAACATTTATAGCTCTTGTCTTCATCATTTTCCTTTGTAAACATGGTGAAGTATTTGACGACACGTGTTGCGCAATGATTACCGTGCCGAACTGCCGATGGACAGGTCCCGGGTTCGGGTCCCTGTAGCTTCGGGATTACGAATAGAGCTACGGTATGCCGACTAAGAGGCGACTAAAAGGGGGCTTCCGGGGTTGCGGACGGTGAGAGTGGGAGCTCGACGCGTCCATCCAGCCCCGGGAAGGACGGCGGTATGTGCGTGCATGCCGCCGTGAGTGAGGGCCTGAGGGTGCAGGAGAGCGCATCTGCTCTCTCGAAGTTGGGCCCGTGCTGGGCGCCGCGCGCGGCTGATATCAGTGCGTTCCACTGGAGATCCCGGAGTCCTCCCCAAGCGCAGAGGCAGGCCACCGAAAGGGTTTTAGTGCGGTACAAATCCCACATAAACTCAAAAAAACATTTCAATTCAAACAAAAAAACTCTCCATCTTTATATATTAGTATAGATTGAAAATCGGCCCTCAGTCACATTAATTTAAATATTTGCGTACGCCTATAAATATTGATCTGACAATTGGATTACTGAGCAATTTTTTTCGAAATATTTTCCTTATACTTAATATTGTAAAATTTGTATGGAAACTTTCCTTCAACGGAAACATTTTTTAGTTCCTCTGTTTTCGATAGGCTGTCTTGTCTACCGATAAATAGTATCTGGGTAGTTTTTATAGTTGTAATATTATGCAAATAGCAACCTCGCCTATATTTTCTGGGAACCGAAGGGCTCTTAAGAGGAAACGCGGGTTCAGCCGAATTTGAAAATTAGGTATTTTGGAATAACTATTGCTATCGCACTGCGCCCTGCGCTATCACACACCGCCGTCTTTCCCGGGGCTGCTGGCTGGACGTATCGAGCTCCGACTCTCCCCGTCCGCAACCCCGGAAGTCCCCTTTTAGTCGACACTTACGATGGGGGATACCGTAGCTCTATTCTTAATCCCGAAGCTACAGGGACTTGGATAGGAGCCCCGGGCAACCAACAATTATTACTTGGCACTTGGAGGGGCTTACGAGTACTCCGTGACTAGACCATATTGTACAGGTTTGCAAGGCAGGTATTGATGGTGTCAAACGCTGAGAAAGCAGCACTGAACAATATGGCGAGGAGGTTGGGATACGTCAGGAATTGGCCAGCACGTAACTCAGATCTTAATTCCCATTGAGCATATTTGGGATTTCAAAAAAGCCAAGCAAGAAATGCAAGAAAAAAACGAAGGTTAAAGTTCCACCGGCACCATCTGGACTCGTGGCGGTCCTCCACAGTCCGCTTTGCACGTTCCTTTTTACCACGGACGTGTAGGTTATGGGACAACCTTCCAGCTGAGGCATTTCCAGTGGACTATAACATGGGGTTCTTCAAGA
Organism: Pyrgus malvae; assembly: GCA_911387765.1. Taxonomy (NCBI): domain Eukaryota; kingdom Metazoa; phylum Arthropoda; class Insecta; order Lepidoptera; family Hesperiidae; genus Pyrgus; species Pyrgus malvae. The sequence continues at coordinate 1,451,901 of OU426976.1, read as the reverse complement.
AAGCTGTAAAAAAAGCTCTCCTCCAAAGCCGGCAATGCTCGGGAGGCTCCCCTGGGGTTGCCCGTGTCCATAGGCGACGGTGATCGCTTAACACCACGCGGCCCGTCTGCCTTATTGTTAGGTTTATTTATATATAAAAAAAGAAAAGAAATCATATGCCCGTTACAGCGGCAGCACTAAAAACAGCGATTTCACAAGAATGGAACAATATTCCGCAAGACCGTTTAATTAATCTGGTCAGATCTATGCGAAACCGGTTGGTCTTAAGGGCACGTGGAGGCAATACACCTTATTGAAAGAAAAAGAAAACCAGTGCTTCAACTCTTTTATTGTAAAAAACAATTATTCATTAAAACAATTTTTGTTACTTTTTTTTGGTCAGATAAATTTAATGGTCCTTTTGTACAAACATACACTTAAGATGCCGTACACGAATTTTTTCCGATTTCGCTGATTTAGCTCATTTTATACAGGAGATTTTGCAGTTAAAATACAGTATTTCCATAAGTTTTATTGCACAATATGACTGATCATTTCAATAATTAACTATTAAATGAGCCACTTTTTTATTTTGCTTAATAGACCTGAAGCCGGTGATAGTTTTGTTTATATTACTGTAATATGTATAGAATGTCACATATTTCTGGATCATTTTAAATTCTAAACAGATCGAAAAAAATGCCATGTATTGCTGTAAAAATCACATACATAGTGTATGAGCCACTTTTTGGCACTCTCATACAAAAATATTAGTAAAATAACATTGAACTTAGTCAATTTTGAGAGAAAATGGGCCAGAAATTGCATTTGATTTCGGCAAAATGGAATAATGTTTCTTAAAATTTATTTGACATAAATACTCTTCAGTTTATAAATAATCAATCCGTTTCATAAAACATAAAAACTTAAAGTAACATAAAAAACTATTTGAGATGTTAAAGAAACTAATGCTCTTTCAATACTTTTAAGGCAGGACAACGTCTGCGGGGTCCACTAGTTATAAATAAATAAAATCAGTTTCAGTTCCCTATTGCGCTGCTACACCAAAGGCTGATGGTCGCATCTTGTAAATCCGGCCGACGACCGCATCTTTCCACCGAACAATAAAAAAATCGTGAAACCATTAAATTTCTACGACCTTGGACACTACTACTACTCTAGACATCAATTTGAGAGTTCCTCGGAGCACTCACCATAGTAAAGTCGGTAGAACACGCAGAGCGAGCCTATGTCTCTTCGCAGGCTAAGCGGTTCTAGCCTGTCAGTCAATCTTGGGTCGTTGACGATTCGGACTGCGCGCTTTTCAACGGACACACCCGTTTGTGGCTGGTACTTCGGTGATCCTGCCCAGAGATGGGAGCAGTGCTCCATGTGGGGTCTGACCTGGGTCTTATACAGCGTCAGGAGTTGCCCCGCAGTGAAGTACTGCCTCGCCCTGTTGAGGACACCAAGCTTTTTGGAAGCCAATTTGACTTTGTACTCCAAATGACTCCGGTACTGCACTTTACTCGTAATGTCAACTCCCAAGATAACGACACTTTCACCGACAGTGAAACCCCTAGCACCCAATATTAGCACCCAATTTCAAAAATCAATTTAGCTTCCGTATTATATATCAATGCGCGCATGGCCCGGCGGTTAGCGTAGAACGCAAACGATCTATGCAACTAAGCTAAACGGGCGCGATCGGGTGTGAGATGGGTGACCGCTAGTGGCAAAAAAAAATCATGCGCGTTTCCGTGCTTCGGAGGGCACGTTAAGCCGTCGGTCCCGGTTGTTGTCGATAGATAACAGTCGTTAAACCTTGTCGGAGGCCTTATGGGTTGTTTGAAAACATCCGACAGCGGGTTGGCCACTAACCCGCATCTCCGCCAACCCGCATTGGAGCAGCGTGGTGGAGTAAGCTCCAGGCCTTCCCAATAATGGGGAGAGACCCGTGCCCAACTGTGGGACGCAAAAAGGGTTGCGGCCATTATATATCAATGTATAATTATATACTAAGATGTGGCATAAACTATTATAATGAAGCGAATATATAATCACTTCACTAGTATCAACACAACATAATTTGCAAGCGGGTTTATCAAAATGGCTTCATATCACTTCCTATGAATAATAATGTATTTATCAGTCCCGCTCTCCATCAATGCATAGTCGTTGATTCATCATTGTTTTTATTACACGCTTTTTATTAGCTTCACCTGTATGTTTGTATGTTTGTTTGTAACCGACTTCTTTGGGCGCGATTTTGACCCACTTTAAACGGCCAGATTTCGTTCAAACTTTGTAGATTTATTGAGGACCGATGACAATACACTAATTTGATAAAATTATTCCATTTTTCAATTTGTAAAATATGATTTTTGTTAATTTATATAATTTTCTGGTTAACTTGAAAATTTGCATAGGGGTCAAGGGCCGATGACAATGCAATAATACGAGAGAGAGTTTTTTTAGTTTTTTAAACTACATTATTTATTTTATTTACATACTAGCAGAGCCCTTACAGTAACTTTGTAAACGCGCAAACGTTATGCTGCGTCAGTCTGCGGGAGTTTTGGCGGGAAGCCGAAAAAGACATATTGTGCTCTTGTTTTATTTTCATTTTCTTGGTGTATTTTTGAGTTATATAGGATAAAGTTGATGGCATGTTTGATATAGGTTAATTACAGTGCACGAGTGTTTGTGAAATAGAATAACAGTGCCAAAATATGTTTTTTCTGCTTGCCTCCAAAATTCCATCGGACACGTTCTAGTAAAGTAGCCATCGCTTTACTTGAATGTTGGACTGACTAGACTGACGACTTACTTACTGATTTTGTTATTACTTACTTCTTCCAGTTTCATTGACTCTGGCAAAAAATTGATGCAAAAATTATACTTGACACTGGCAGTATGCACAGAGTTTGCAATGCCATAATTGAAAAAAAAACCGTAACTGCGTCCGAGTAAAATTGGACAGATAGATCTTAATCTGAAAGGAATAAGGGCGATAATTAAATTCTTAACGCAAACGCGATAGTAACGTTTTCGCGTGTGCAGACTTATACTTAAGGCCTCAGGTGCCAGCGATATCGTCCGCGTGGATAAAGACTTGCAAATACATATATTATAGTCTGTTTAACCTGCGTGGCGCAATGGTTACCATGCTGGACTGCCAATCAAAGGGACCCGGGTTCGGTTCCCGACGAAACAGAAATTTGGATGATGATTTCTGTTCTCGGTCTGGGTGTTTCTGTGTTTGTGTGTGTCCATGGTACCCACGACACAGGGTTTATCTACCCTACTGTGGGGCTATGAGTGTGAAGCATTTATTTATTATTTATTTATAATAATATTATAAAGAGGAAAGATTTGTATTTTTGTATGTTTATGATAAATAAACTCAAAAACTACTGTTCCTATTTCAAAAATTTTTTCACCATTAGAAAGCTACGTTCACCCTGAGTAACTTAAGCTACTTTTTACCGCGGGAAAATGCTTCATTCCTACGTGAAAACGGGTAATAGGGTCAACGCGGTTGAAGCAACTGGCTAAACGCCTATGATTTTAATATAGCAATGAAGCCTGGAATAGCACATAGGCTATTTTTATCCTAAAGCGACCCATTAAACGGGTCCACGCGGGCGTAGCCGCTGGCGGAAGGCTAGTAATATATATATATAAAGCTGAAGAGTTTGTTTGTTTGAACGCGCTAATCTCACTATTCACTCTCAAGTTCACTATTAATTTTGATAATTTTAATAAAAATGGAATAAATGCTAATTTTACGAGATTACGTCAGAAGTTTTAGAAAAATAACAATTCTAGACACATTAAACATTATATCAGCAAAATATCCTAACTAATATTTAAGGAAATGTTAAAAAGATTCTCATTAATATTTGTCATTTAATCTGCGATTCTCAAACTTTACTGCTTAAAATAATTTACTGCGCAGAAATGTGAAAAATTTCGACACTTTGCAATACAATTCAATAAATAATAAGTCAATGGCTGATTTTATATTTTATTTATTTACACTACTATTTACTTATTTACACTTTTTTATTTACTTAATTATATTAATATTTGATGCACTTTGAGGCATCTTCAAGTCTAATGTTGCACTTATTTAGTTAAAAAATAAAATAAGATATCATTTAAAAAACACCCCCTTATAATATTTTATTTATCATTGGATTTGATGAGTAGGATTTTGGTAAACTATCGTTTTTCTTCCTTGCTGTAATTCCACTAGAACTCGTCCATATACTTTTTTTTTTTCAATTATGGCATCGCAAACTCTGTGCATACTGCCAGCGTCAAGATTATTTTTGCATCAATTTTTTGCCAGTTTCAATGAAACTGGACGAAGTAAAAACAAAGTCAGTAAGTAAGTCGTCAGTAATCAGTCAGTCTAGTCAGTCCAGCATTCAAGTAAAGCGATGGCTACTTTACTAGAACGTGTCCAATGGAATTTTGGAGGCAAGCAGAAAAAACATATTTTAGCACTGTTATTCTATTTCACAAACACTCGTGCACTATAATTAACCTATATTAAACAAAATGCCATCAACTTTATCCGATATAACTCAAAAATACACCAAGAAAATGAAAATAAAACAAGAGCACAATATGTCTTTTTCGACTTCCCGCCAAAAACCGTCCATATACTTCAATAGTTTCATTCATTATTCAATAACAATGACATCGCAAACTCTGTGCATATTGCCAGCGTTAAGTATAATTTTTGTATCACTTAGTAGCTATAGAAAAAATCAGTAAGTCTAAGTCGTTAGTAATCAGTCAGTCAGATTAAAAAAAAATTGAGGCTACTTTACCAAAATTAAACGTGTCCGAAGTTTTGGAGGCAAGCCTAAAAAGCATGTTTTTGCACTGTTCACAATTATTTCACAACACTCGTGCACTGTCGAACCTATATCGAACAAAGTGCTATCAACTCAAAAGTACACCAAGTAAATGCTATTAAAACGAGAGCACAAGTCCCATGACTTCCCGCTAAAACTCACTTCAATAGTTATAATTGACTGCGTATAGAGCCTTCGCAAGCGAATTGCGACGTGTGCTTCAACCATTTTCACGTAGGAATGAAGCGTTGTTCCGCGGTAAAAATTAGCCTATGTTACTCAGGGTAAATGTAGCTTTCTGATGGTGAAAAAAATTTTGAAATCGGAACAGTAGTTTTTGAGTTTATTAATTACAAACATACAAAAATACAAATCTTTCCTCTTTATAATATTAGATAGATTACACGTTCAGTTTCTACGAAAATGGCAAAAAAAGTGGTGCTGGCAATATGCTCACAGAATTTGCAGTGCCATAATTTATAATTTAAAGGTTATAAGGAATAAAGCGTGCAATACCTAAAATTTTCAAATTTAATTTTATTCTAGAACAATCTTTCCCGATACTTGACAACCTCTGTTTCAAATCTACCACCAAAACAGGTTACTAGTGGTTCGCATACGCATATTTGAATAAATTTATAGTATTAATGAAATCATTACAGTCTTTACGTTATTAGTATGGCAATATATGAAGTGAGTAAATGTAATAAATGTCTGGTATTTTAATGTAGGTAATACAATAAAAGTACGGGAAGTTTTTATGTTTATAATATTTGCATACCTCATTGTACTACCTTGGTTAAAACTCTTATTTATGTATCTATACTAATATATAGCTAAAGAGTTAATCGGGACATATATGTATAGGTACTGGTAGGTACGAATTGAAATAATATTTTTGTGCTGAATGGTCCATTTATCGAGGATAGTTTTAGGCTATAAGACATCATGCTTTTTTAGGTATCGAGGTGGAAGCTTTCATAAGGTACCCGGCACCTTGGGAGCGGATTCCGGGTTATGTGGGATTTGTATCGCACTAAAACCCCCTCGGTGGCCTGCCTCTGCGCTTGGGGAGGACTTCGGGATCTCCAGTGGAACGCACACGTATCTTCCACCGGCGACCCGTAGGGTCCTGCACCTTTAAGTGCTTTCGGCGGCATGCACGCACACACCGCCGCCGCGCCGTCCTTCTCGGGGCCGCGGGCTGGACGGATCGAGCTTCAACTCTCACCGCCCGCAACCCCGGAAGCCCCCATTTAGTCGCCTCTTACGATCAGGCAGGGGATACCGTAGCTCTATTCTTAATCCCGAAGCTACAGAGACATTAGACATCATGCTATAACGCGGATATAACCGCGGGCACATCTTGTAAAACTGTTTAGCTTCGACGCTATTACAATGCATAGGTATCTACTTTTTCGCATTAATATTTGAATTATTTTAGTTTTATGTAACTTTACATCGTAAGCAATTAAACATCACAATGTTTTCCATCACCATGGAGCAGCGATGAAATGCGCACAATACAAATTTTTATTGTCAGAGGTACACGCCGATTTGAACCCGGCATCTCTCGCCTTGGAGACCGCGGTCCTTACCACTCGGCCCTCGCTGCTACCTTTGATATTATTTAAAGAAAATATATTCTAGAACAATCTTTCCCTATATTTGACTAGCACGGTCTCATATCTACCATTTAAACCGGTTTGTTTGTGGTCCGTTCGTATGAATAAATTACAATATTAAGAGATATTATTACTGTTGTTATTCTGTCAATACTCATAATTATGTAATAACAAAGTATTATTATGTATTTATTATCGTAAAACCCCTTATTACTAATGCCTGGGGGAGTGTCATCACAGTTTGAGTAGTAATTGTTGTGTACATATTTACCTATATATTTTTTTCAATATTGGCATCACAAACTCTATATATTGCCCAGCGTCAAATATAACTTTTGCATCACTGAGTGGTCATAGGAAAAATCAGGAAGTCGTCAGTAATCAGTCAGTCTAGTCAGTCAGATGTTCAAGTAAAGCGATGGCTACTTTACCAGAACGTGTCCGAAGTTTTGGAGGCAAGCTAAATATGGCGGACTATTATATGTTTAAAACAACTTTTGTAGTACCCATATTTGCGCAAATAAATAAATAATATTTCACACTCATAGCCCCACAGTAAGGAAGATATACACTGTGTCGTGGGTACCATGGACACATACAAAGACAGAAACAGAAACACCCAGACCGATTACAGAAATTTAAACTCATCATTCAAATTTCTGTTTAGCCGGGGTTTTGTTTATCGAACCCGGGACCCTCCGATTGACAGTCTGGCATGGTAAGCATTGCGCCACACGGGTCGTAGTGTCGTCTTTGTCTTTGTCTTTTTCAAAAACAGCAAAACACTGTGTAACCATTAACATTCATTCATTTATTTATTCATTCATTTATTCAGAATCTTTATATTTATCTACGCGTATAAAGTTGATAAAAAAACCTCTTAAAGTTATCTAAATATCCACTTATCTACCTTGTCGATATGCTAATGTGTATGAGGGTAAAATAATATTATTGCTAAACTCTATTTGATAGATCTACAACCTTTTTTATGTCCCAGTGCTGGGCACAAGTCGTCTCTCCTCACTGGCCATGAGCAGATTGGTGGACATAATGCCTTCGAGAAATTTAAAATTACTCACAAAGATGCACGGTATGGAAAACATCTTAATTCATTAAACAATATTAACCCTCACCGTGGACCAGTGATAACTATGCACTCTTCAAATTTCTTTGTCAGAGGTGCGCGCCGGGGATTTCAACTCTGTATCGCCGTATCAGAGACCTTGGTCTTTACCGCTCGACCATCGTTGCTCTATAGCTACATGTATACCTACATCTATAACTACTTGCTATTGAAAAAGATATTTCCCAAATTACAATTAAATGAACATAAATAATAATAATAATTACAAGTGAGTTATCGTCGTAGTAATAAATTTAATTCAAAAAGAGCTTGCGGAAATAGAATGAATTGAATAAATTAATATTACTATCAGGTATTTTTAAAATATATGACTTTAAAATAAAGTCGTAATTTTACGATAAAATATCATATTCCAACCATCCATCCATCAGCCATTTACATTTCCCTGTTGGACATAGGCCATAGGAGGACTCCGGAATCTCCAGTGGAACTGGTGTCCTCCACGCGTGGCGCCCCAGAACGGACCGATTTTCGGTAGTTTTCTCATGCACCGCCCGATGTTTACGGCCGCATGCGGCCACGCACACACCGCCGTCATTCCCGGGGCTGCTGGCTGGACGGATCGAGCTCCCACTCTTCCCGCCCGCAACCCCGGAAGCGCCCTTTTAGTCGCCTCTTACGACCAGGCAGGGGATACCATAGCTCTAATCTTAATCCCAAAGCTACAGGGACTACGCACTCAGATCAATAAATTATATATTTTTTGTTTTTTGTTGCAGATAAAAATGACAACATGGCAATACCACGCGTCTCTCGGATGATATTTATACTTGCGTGTATAAATTGTATAAATGGACAATACTTTGGTAAGAAAATTTTATTTAATTGGTAAGCGAATTGACTCCTGTAAGCCGGTATAGCAACAAATACTCAAAAACAGAATGAAATAAATATTAAGGGGGACTGCCTCTATATGGAACCCTTTGTGCGAGAGCCCTTTTTTTCTTTGAATGGAGTAGCAGACGAGCATGCAGGCCACGTGGTATAAGTGGTCGCTGCAGCCCATGGACATCTACATACAACCTCAAGCATGCATAGGTAAGTCTTGTCTGAGGTCGTATGCAGTTGCGCTGCTACTCCGGAAGCTGGTGGTCACCTCATGTAAGTGTGGTCGGCAACTGCACCTTTCCACCGAAACACAATAGAGTTGGTTCACGGCAGAAGTTGGTGCAGCGGTGGTACTTCCCCGGGCGAAGGATAATAGTTCCACCACCTACAAAACTAAAAAAAGACCTTCTCACACTTGGCCAGTTTTTTGTGTAGTCTGTTAAAAACAAACAGTTATAAGAACGTTAATTAAAATTGAATCCAATAACTTACCTCTGGTCAATGCGGTCAGCGCTCCAAATAAGATATCGAATTAATAACCATAAAAACATATTTGACAGACAAAAACAAGAATAAGTTATATCGATTGGACTTAAAGGTCAAAGCCCTATGTTTTTGGGTTAGAGAATCCTAATAATATTTACAACACACAATTAATAAGTTGTTCAATTTGCATGTCCTGTTATTTTTTTGCGGTTGTAATAAAAAAGTTTTTAGAGAATGACGTTAGCGTCAAAGTATTTCGATTAAAATGTTAAATCAATGCAAAATTATATTTAAAAAAATAAAAGAAAATATACGGCACAAAGATTACGTGGATTTAATATTTCTTTACTTGACTGACTGATTGACTGACTGACTACTGACTTTTTTTATTTGAATGAAGTAGCAGGCGAGCATGCAGGGCACGTGGTATTAAGTGGTCGCTGCAGCCCATGGACATCCACATACAACCTCAAGCAAGCTTAGGTAAGTCTTGTCTGTGGTATATTTCAAAGCTAAATATTTCCTTCGTTTATGAACAAATTTTAAGGATACTTTTTGTGTTGGGTTCAGTACAGCCCCTTAAGAGGAAACGCGGCTTCAGCCGAATTAGAAAAATAGGTATTTTGGAGTAACTATTGCTATCGCGCTGCGCCCTGCGCTATCCGCCGCGTGCGACAGGGACAGATGCAGCTCAGACCGATTATACCTACAAACTTTCTGACTAAATCGAGGTTTCGTATTCTCCTGTTTCCTCCTTCAAAAAAAAAATTCACAAATATCAAGAAATAGAATAGGTCTATGCCTCTATGTTTTTATTTGGTTGTTAAAACCTTTCAAATTTGTTTTGCAGTTGTTGGATTAGGGCTGTATGAAAGAGGCATTTTTATGACTCCTCAAAAATCGTAGAAACATTAAACATGGACAGAAAATTCTGATCTATTTATTTGATTGAAAAAAACAAAACATAGGGGCATAGCTTTAGCAGACTTAGATATTGTCACAAAAATCATTCCTCTAGAAGCATTATTCAGGGAGGAAATAGGAGAATGCGTCTGTATGGGCATACGCCGGTAACGTTTCCTCTTAAGTTATTGACTTAACTGACTGATTACTAAGAACTCAATGATTTTAATTGTTACTATTCCATCGATTTGTACAAAACGTTCATTTCCGGATCTTAATTTTGTCACTTGATACTTACTAATAATGTGCACAGATAGTGCGAAGTTATTACTGTAAGAAAAAACTGATAGTGCGAAGTTATTACTGTAAGAAAAAACTTATTAAAAACTTTTTTTTTCAGATTTTTTCCAAGCCCTCCAACCATTATTTCAACCTCCACCGAGCCAATTCAACGTCTACAATGAGTTCACTACAAGAAGACCGAGGCCTAAGCAAAAACTTACACACACAGACACACGAAACGACGGTAACATCAGAAAAGGTGCTATACCCGTAGAGCATGCAGAGAAAAGAAGAAAACAATCAACGACTCCTAACTACGAAACAAACTACTTTAGCACTACTCAGAAACCAATAAGAAAGACTACCAAAGCCACTACTAGTTTAAATCAACACAATCAAAATCGACAAAATACCAAAGTCACGAACACTAGAGTTAGTTCTGCTAGTAAAGTAACCAATAATGCTGGTAAAGACACAGGAGCAATTTTCTTCGAAGATAAACACAGACCAGATAACGCTAGAGGTGGATTTAAAAGTGAGACAGAACATTCTAGTAACCGACAACCTATTTCAAACGGTTTCAGAGATCCAGTCACTAGCAGTTCAGGTAGAGGTGATAAGAAAGTCCTTAACCAGCCTTTAGTTGCAGTGAATTACGACACAGATGGTAACTTTTTTGACAACGGCAGAAATTCTTACAACTATTTCACAACGAAGACACCGTTTGTCGAAACAACGAAAGGTTACCAGCAAAATAATAGAGATAATAAGATATACACTACATATAGTCCAGTGAATAATCAACCCATCAGGCCTCTTGGACCACCCATCACGAACAAGCCTGTCACTCAAAGACCTGATAACAATGAACCTAGTGATGACGCGTCTCCGGAAATTATAACAGGACCTGATGAAGATTTTATGTCAGCTGTTGAGAAGAAGAGACACATAGATGTCGCGGAAAGAAGTAGGTAGAAATTAATCTTATTTTTTACCGACTTCCAAAAGAAGGAGGTACTGTATTCGGCTGTATGTATTTTTTTTTTTTATATATGTTCACCGATTACTCCGCCGTTTGTGGACCGATTTTCAAAATTCTTTTTTTGTTTGTATGCTTATACTCCCGAGGTGGTCCCATTGTCACCAAATCAGGATCTGATGATTGAATCCCAGGGAAATCGAGGGGAACTCTCAAATTTTATAGGCACACACATTGATTTTCTTATACTTTCTGAAGCATAAGAGATATTTGTGCATAATAATCATCATCTCATGTTGCTGAGCTGATGATGGAAGGTACTACAACAGTGAGGAGTTGAAAGCAATTTCTTTCAATAAATAGTTTTTTATTCCAAATCTTACATTCCTGAGGTGGTCCAACTGTCACCAAGTCAAAGTCTGATGAGGGGATCCCAGAGAAATCGAAGGGAACATTCAAATTTTATAGCACAACAAATGATTTTCACATTTTTACTAAAGCAAAACAGGCATTTATGTATAATTATCATCATATCATGTTGCTGACTGAGCTGATGATGGTAGGTAATACGAAGGTTAGGAGTTGAGAGTAAATTCTTTCAATAAAAGGTTTTTTGTTCGATATCTTACATTCCTGAGGTGGTCCAACTGACACCAAGTCAAAGTCTGATGATGCCCCAGAGAAATCGAAGGGAACATTCAAATTTTATAGCACAACAAATGATTTTCATATTTTTACTAAAGCAAAACAGGTATTTGTGTATAATTATCATCATATCATGTTGCTGAGCTGATGATGGAAGGTACTATGACGGTTAGGAGTTGAGAGCAAATTCTTTCAATAAATGGTTTTTTGTTGGAAATCTTACATTCCTGAGGTGGTCCAACTGTCACCATGGCAAAATCTGATGATGTGATACGAGGGAAATCGAGGGAAACACTGAAACTGAATAGGCACGCACATGCTTTTAGTCATATTTTTTAACATAATACAAATATTTATGTCCGGTAATTATCACCTGATGTTGCTAAGCTGATGATTGAAGGTACAACTCCTCAACGGTTAGGAGCTGAGAGCAAATTCTTTCATTAATTTATACGTTTAGGCGGACTGATAGTAATATTCTTTCAGGGTATAAGATGGCTATTAGATAAATATGATTATAAAAGGTATCTCTTTAACGTTTAGAAGTTAAGTGAAAAAAAAACCAATTATGCTTAAACATATGTGCAGAATTATTAAAATAACTAAAAAGAGTGAAATAAATTAAGTTTTTAACAAAAAAAATAGAACCGACTTCAAACGGTAAAAAAAAAATTGTTCAGTACCTACTTCTTCTTGCTTATGGTAATGACTCTTAAAACTATTTTTGGAGTCGGGCCCTTAGTAAAGTGTCCTGTCTTAGTAAATATAGTGTAACTTTCGTTCTGAATGGGCACCGACTCCAATATAGTTTTAACAGTCATTACCATAAGCAAGTAGAAGTTGGTACTGTCCCACTGTCTGTACTGTCGGTGCCCATTTAGAACGAATGGTACGACATTTTAGTAAGGGCCCGACTCCAAAAATAGTTTTAAGAGTCATTACCATAAGCAAGAAGAAGTAGGTACTGAACAATTTTATTTTTTACCGTTTGAAGTCGGTTCTATTTTTTTGTTAAAAACTTAATTTATTAATAGCAGCCGTCGCGTGGACTTTGGTATTAATAATAGTATGATGATATAATAGCCTGAAGCCTTTCCCGATAAATGGACTATCCCACACAAAAATATTTTTTAAATTCCAACCAATTTCAAATTCTTTAGACCCCTTTTGACCTTAGATCATCATATGTATTGAGCGCATGCTGACAGTTTTCTTTCCTCAATAACATATACTATATATACATAGTTGAAGTTTATTTAAATCTTTGTTGAACAATTCAATATCTTTGAAACATCAATTACATACTAACGCAAATTCTTTCCAGTGTGCGAAAAATACAAGAGTCTTAACGTGAAGAAAGTTGAAGCGATTCCCTTGGTACCATCGCCTCAGCCTGTAACGATAAACGTGACCACCTGCCCCCCTACAAACGTACCGTTGGTGGTGGGTGGCAAGGTGGTGACCATCGAGGAGTTTCCGCATATGGCGTTGCTGGGATGGAAGAGAGTGAAGGTAATATTTTTTTTATAATGAACCTGCCTGGTTTGGCTTAAATAATAATCAATTAGTTCTCTTTGACTTTAAAAAATATTGTCATAAAAATAAAATAAACGCAATATCCTTGATTGAGGTTTGAACACGGGTCTCTCCTCCGCAGTTAGCCAGATTATTATAAAAGATAGTTAAGATAGCTTTTTGGCCGAAAGATTAGAGCCAACTTAACCATTCGGCCGAGGCCAATATTTTATTCGATCAACGAAATCTCTTTAAAATCGACATTGTCCTTAGAGCATCAAAGTTACTGACTCACCTTTCAGGAGAGACGGTATAGCGCCTCGCTTCGATACATAATTTTTGTGCCAAATCTGGTGCGGGGAAAGAACGCACACATTTTAATTTTAATTTTGTCACACATTCACAAATATTCTTTCATCGCTACAGACGCATACATTTCTAAATATGTCCATTTCAATTAAAAACGTCATTTTCTATGCACCGTCAACACTGACACCGACACACACTGACACAAATTTGTATAACTAGAAAGCACATTGTGCATGGTGGCATCAACGGTGGATGACGTTTGACGGCGTTCTACGCCACAATAGTATTAATACTCTCCAACAGATGTCAGGAAGAGTCATATTTTTCAGTTCATATTTAAGTTGATTATCGCTGAAAATACCGTATACTTTTTAGAAACATGTATCGTATACTTTGAAATTAGTCCTATATAAATTTGAAAAAAAAAATCTAACCCTAAGGGTAGGAAAACGGGTGATGATTGATAGTTCACTCACCGATTGTAATGCATGAACACGCATAACTTTGTACAGAGTATTTCGATTTTGACAATAATTTTTTATCGGAAAGGGTCCCACATTTTTTTGAAGTGAAAACTTCTTTAGCGGCGTTGTGCACTTTTTTTGGGATGGGTAAAAAATGTTAAACTCGCGTCAGGACACGTGGCCTGATCGAATATTCGTAAGACGCAGGAATAACAGCTGATGGCTCGACAATGGCTTGTAAAATTTGTTTATATCAAGTATTTAAAATATGGACATTGAACAAAGTGCATCTATTAATGAAAAAAGTGACAAAGAAATAGTGAAAGAACATGAGTGAGTACTTTATAAAAATACTAGATGAAAACCTACTGAACCAGATGAAAAATAATACTGATAATAAAAGCAATTCGTGCGAAATTATTCCCTAACCATTCCAAAATATCAAAAATGCACAACGTTATGTTCAAGTTTTCACTTCTGCCGGCACTACCGGAGTGCAACCGGAGTTTTTATAAAATGGGCCCTTAATAAAATGGCGTACGTTCAGTTCAGAACGAAAGCTGAATCAATGAGCACCGCTAAAATAGTTTTAAGAGTAAATACCACTAGCAAGATAACTAACTAACTATATGATATATGCCAAGACGAACATTAGTTTATTATTTTTTTGTTTTTTCAGTTATTTTTTTGTTAAAAAGTTTTTATTTTCCTATTCCAGAACCGAGGATACTCCTGGAAGTGTGGTGGCTCGCTGCTGAGTAACCAGTACGTCTTGACTGCAGGACATTGCGGTTATCAGGACCGGGACGACTATGTGATAGCGTAAGTTTAATTATCGTATTTGTTTGGGTAGGCGGTTTCTATCAACCCGCATTGGAGCAATATGGTAAAGCTGTAGCTTCGAGATTAAGAATAGAGCTACGGTACCCCTGCCTGATCGTAAGAGGCGACTAAAAAGGGGCTTCCGGGGTTGCGGGTGGTGAGAGTGGGAGCTCGACCCTTCCAGCCAGTGGTCCCGGGACGGATGCCGGTGTGTACTTGGCCGCATGCCGCCGTGAGCATCGGAAGGTGCAGGAGAGCACATCTGCTCTCCCGAAGATGGACCCGTACTGGCCGCCGCGCGTGGAGGACACCGGTGCGTTCCACTGGAGATCCCGGAGTCCTCCAAGCGCAGAGGCAGGTCACCGAGAGGGTTTTAGTGCAGTACAAATCCCACATAACCCAGTATCCCCTCTCCCAAGGTACCGTGTACTTATGAAGGTTCCCCCCGATACAAAAAAAGGCCTTCCGAGTTATAAGGATAGACTTGTGCCTAGCATTGGAACGCGAAAAGAAGTATGTAATATAACATGTTGTGGGTGTCGTGGACACACACAAAGACAGCATCACAAAGACCCAGACAGAAACTTAAATTTTCTGTTTCGCCGGGAATCGAACCCGGGACCCTCCGATTGGTATGTAGCGATCTTCCGCTACTCATCAAGAGATGGCGCCACGGGTATTCCTGAATCACGCTATTGAAGTTTTCTGAATATCCGAATATACAAGCTCCGAATTGAGTCAGTCGGAGCGCGGCCGCTCCCCGGGCATGATCACCTCGCCCGGCGGGAGATCTCCCTTTGCCAAAGGTAGTCTAACATCGTCTCATTACAACTACAAATAATTAATTATATGACAAAATATTTCAAAATTTTAATTTAAAGATTTTTATTTTTCTTTCCAGAGGTCCACCTCGCGTGGTCCAACTCGGTTCCTCGTTCCTGGGCGATCCAAAGGCGACTCTTGTGAAGGTGGCATCAGTGATCCGACATCCGAAGTACAAGCAACCGAAGTCATACTACGATTTAGCCATCCTGAAAATGGCGTCTCCAGTTTCGTGAGTATTTGACGATAATATTAAGGATTCACGCTCATAAACGTTACACACTCATAGCCCCACAGTAAGGTAATTAATACCCTGTGTCGTGGGTACCATGGACAAAGACAAGTTCACAAACACCCAGACCGAGAACAGAAATTTAAACTCATCATTTAAATTTCTGTTTCGCCGGGAATCGAACCCGGGACCTCGATTGGCAGTTTAGCATGATCACCATTGCGCCACGCGGGTCGTCAAAGCAAGGCAATTCAGGGATTCAAAAATCCCAAATAAATCTCCCAAACGAAAGAAGAAAAGTTTCCTTCGTATATTTTTTTTATTTAATATTTTGTGTGCGTGTCTACGTGTAACGTGTAAGGCTCAGAACTTACTCCCCCCTGACCAAAGACCTGGGTACGCTCATTATTATACTTTTTTTGGTATCTGGGGGGGAAACCTTCAAAAGGTACTCGATACCTTGGGAGAGGATACCGGGTTATGTGGGATTTGACCGCACTAAATCCCCCTCGGTGGCTGCCTCTACCTTTGTGAGGACTCCGGGATCTCCAGTGGAACGCACCGGTGTCCTACACGCACGGCTCCCAGTACGGGTCCATCTTCGGGAGAGCAGATATGCTCTCCTGCACCTTCCGATGCTCACGGCGGCATGCGGCCAAGTACACACCGGCATCCGTCCCGGGACCACTGGCTGGACGGGTCGAGCTCCCACTCTCACCACCTGCAACCCCGGAAGCCCCCTTTTAGTCGCCTCTTGCGATCAGGCAGGGGATACCGTAGCTCTATTCTTAATCTCGAAGCTACAGCTTTACCATATTGCTCCAATGCGGGTTGACAGAAACCGCAATACAATAATGAAACTTACGCTATCACATAGTCGTCCCGGTCCTGATAACCGCAATGTCCTGCAGTCAAGACGTACTGGTTACTCAGCAGTGAGCCACCACACTTCCAGGAGTACATAATTATTCTTTCTGTCACCAGGTTCTCAGAAACTATAAAGCCAGCCTGTTTGGGAGTACCACCGCGCGCGAACCAGCCTATTATTGCAACAGGATGGGGGAAAACTGAGTTCGGTAAGTTCCTATTCCTTGAATATGATTATATTTTTTTGGATGGAGTAGCAGACGAGCATGCAGGCCACGTGGTGTTAAGTGGTCGCTGCAGCCCATGGACATCTACATACAACCTCAAGCAAGTATAGGTAAGTCTTGTCTGAGGTCGTATGCAGTTGCGCTGCTACTCCGGAGGCTGGTGGTCGCCTCATGTAAGTGTGGCCGGCAACTGCACCTTTCCACCGAAACACAACAGAATTGGTTCACGGCAGAAGTGGGTGCAGCGGTGGTACTTCCCCGGGCGAACCATAATAGTTCTACCCATAGATATTTTATGACTTTGACTAATACGTAGTATATATAAAAAATCTACGGTTCTACCAACTACATGATTATTGTATATTGACAAATATCACGCAATTTGTGTTTCTGCAGCAGAATGAACGCGGGAGATGCCGGGTTCAAATTCTTTGACATAAGAAATTTGAAATGTGCGCTGGGATATCGCTGCTTATTGCATACTAGCGGCTGCCCGACTTCGGCCGCGTGGACTTTGTTATTAGGCATAGCCTGATGTTACATAGCCTCAAGTCTTCCCCAATAAATGCACTATTCAACACAAAAAAACAAACAATTTGAACCAGTAATTCCTGAGATTAGTGCGTTCAAACAAACAAACTTTTCAGCTTTATATATTAGTATAGATAGATTTCATTGTGATATTTATTTAATAACGATGTTTTCCATCGCCGTGCATGCCTGAAACTTATAATTTCTCGAAGGTACGATGTCCACCAATCCACACTAGGCCAGCGTGGTGGACTATGGTCTAAATTCCTCTCAGATGTTTAAACGAGACCTGTGCCCACCAGTGGGACATAAAAAGGTTGAAAAAATATTGGCAAATATCACGCAATTTGTGTTTCTGCAACAGAATGAAATTATCTCTCAATGTGATGGCAAATTATCTCTCTGATGGGAGAAGGGTTACGAATGATAGAAATTGTATGGGTTGAGATTACTATTAACTTTTATACATTTCTGACTGTTAAATTAGTTTAAATGTGTACAAATGACCACAATGTTAGATCGTTTTCTAGATTTTTTACCGACTTTTATAGGAAGAACTTTTGTAGGTGGTAGAACTATTATGGTTCGCCCGGGGAAGTACCACCGCTGCACCCACTTCTGCCGTGAACCAATTCTGTTGTGTTTCGGTGGAACGGTGCAGTTACCGGCCACACTTACATGAGGCGACCACCAGCCTCCGGAGTAGCAGCGCAACTGCATACGACCTCAGACAAGACTTACCTATGCTTGCTTGAGGTTGTATGTAGATGTCCACGGGCTGCAGCGACCACTTAACACCACGTGGCCTGCATGCTCGTCTGCTACTCATTCAAATAAAAAAAAGAATGGAACTTCTTATAGCAAGAGGGACTTAGTTCGGCGGTATATATTTATTGTAGGTTATTGTAGGTATGTATGTATTTTTTACACAAGGCATTTTACTTAGAGCACGGCTCTAAAAAAGTTTTAAGAGTCATCATTACCATTTCATAAGAAAAATGATATATGTAAATAAAAATAAAAATACATACTAAACTAAATATTTTTTTTATTTTATTTCATTATAGCAAAACATAGGATAAATATATCGTTTGGTTTTAATAAAGTAAGATTTTATTTCATAATTTTTTTCAGATTTTTTTTCTTTTTAAAGTGTTTTTCTTTTGTTTAAATGAATTTATTATGTATTTTTATCCTTATTTGGTCCAGGCGGCGGCCTCTCCCGGGAGCTTCGTAGCGTCTCCATCCCAGTGTGGGACCTTACAGAATGCCACAACGCGTTGGGCACCTCCATCAAAATCCCCTACGGGCCCTCCAGCGACAGTCAGATCTGCGCCGGCGAGAAGAACGGCGGGAAGGATACTTGTCAGGTAGAAATTAAATTGGCTGCAACCCTTTTTGCGTCCCACTGCTGGGCACGGGTCTCTCCCCATTATTGGGGAGGCCTGGAGCTTACTCCACCACGCTGCTCCAATGCGGGTTGGTGGAGATGCGGGTTAGTGGCCAACCCGCTGTCGGATGTTTTCAAACCGCCCATAAGGCCTCCGACAAGGTTTAACGACTGTTCAATCAATAAAAACAACCGGGATTGACGGCTTAACGTGCCCTCCGAAGCACGGAAACGCGCATGAAATTGTTTGCCACTAGCCTTCACCCATCTCACACCCGACCGCGCCCGTTTGTCTTAGCTGCATAGACCGCTTGCGTTCTACGCTAGCCGCCATGCGCGCTTCGGAAATTAAATTAATTTCATTAAAAATTAAACATAAGGTACTTAAGTATATGTATGAAAGCGAAATCGCTATAATCGCATCTTCGTATAAAGATGAAAATGTAATTCCGGCCCTGTAGCAAAATCTGTCTGTAAAAAACGGATTTTCCTACAGGGCCGGATTAAGAACTAAGGACTCTCACTCTCTTTTTTGGATATAAAATAGAAATTTAAAATAAGGAATATATTGGGTCCCATATAATCAGGGCCGGATTTCGAGGTCCGGAGGCCTCGGGCAACAAAGGAGTGGAGCCCCTTAGCCCCACATTATTTTCCAAATAAAATGGTCATTTTTTTCAGTCAGTGATATTTTACTGATTGCCTGATTGTAGGTAAGGTGGGGCACAATGTTACAAAAAAAACAAATGCTAATGTAGCATCGAAAATATTTATTAAATCAACTTCTAACTTGCATTAATATAAACTATAACAGTCTCTCTTCACTTAAAATTGTTCAAACATAACTTTGGTTAGCAATTACTTAATTTAAATTGCACTTTAATCAGATCAGTCGATTGTAACACTGTGCCCCACAACAATACGTCAACATTAATATAGACTAAAATAAAATCAACAACATCAAAATAGAATAGTTAAAAATTAACAATAAGAGAAGTTATCTAACAAATATTAAATTTCTTTATAATTTTCTTTGGGAACGTATAGAAATCTGCTTGACGTTTGGTTTTTTTTTGCTGCAACGTTTACCATAGGAAGCACAAGCTTAATGTCTTCGAAAGATACCGTCGCTATATCTGGTTCTAGAGAGAAATAGAAATGATTGTCAACTTTTCCACTTTTACGTAAATAGTTCACTTCATATTCGTTATTACAATGTAACATAGTGCCCCATAACACAGTGCCCCAGGGGAGACGAAACGAAAAAAATATGAAATAAGTCTTTTTAGGTTATGTCTTCAAAAATCTATTTGACGATAATATGAAGTTAAATATACAAAGAACAAAGGAAAATCACCGTGACTTACCTATATATAATACACCAGGAAACAAATGAAAAACTTTGAAGTGATTTTTTGTAACTTTGATCACACAAATTAGATTTTTGTTTGTTTTCTAAATAACGTAGTACAAACTGAGGCAATGACAACTGTTCAAAGATGGTCGCCTGTGTGCTTGTTAAAACTGTGTACTAACATTTTAAAAGTGAACGATAGAGACGTAGATATTTGCAGTGTAACAGTGTAGCCCGTGTAATTTACTATATAGATCGATGATTCCTGTTGATATTTAATTTTAATGTAATCATGTTTGTACAAAGTTCTGTAAAACGCGAAAAAAATATGGAAGGAAAAGTTGTTTACCTACTAGTCTGAAATCGAAAATTGTTTTTAGGAGTCTCTATTGTGGGGGCCCTTCTTTTGTTGAGGCCCCGGGCTGTAGCCCCGGTTGCCCTCCCCTAAATCCGGCCCTGCATATAATCGACGGAGAATATTCATTTCACGCTAATCATTAGCGTTAATTTCCTTTCCATGCCTTTCTAACGCGGATGAAATCGGGAGACATTGCTAGTTAATAATATTAATAAAAAATTCTATCTTGAAAACTCGCCAACTTGTCTTTATAGTTCCAATCCGTACCCGTCGATTGCCAACGGGACCCTACTAAGCCTCTGCTGTTCGTCCGTCTGACTGTCTGTCATCAGGCTGAATCTCATGAACCTTGAGGGCTAGACATTAGAAATTTGCACAGATGATGTATTTTTGTTGCCGCTATAACAACAAAATATATACCTGGACGACCGAGCGTTGCTCGGATAAAAACAATTTATTTTCTTGGTTTAATTTCAAACGAAACACTCATTTGCTTAGTGTTACTTAACAACGCCATTTGGAGTAGCTCCCAATAAAAAAATATGCTCCTACGACCATTCACGAAATAAACAGTGTTACACGCTCATATTAACCACTAAAACCTTTACAGGGTGACTCTGGAGGTCCAGCTCAAATGCAAGATGGCTGCATATGGCGAGTGGTCGCTGTCACATCGGTCGGCAGATCATGCGGCGCAGCCGACACTCCTGCCATCTATGCCACTGTTCAACGAGCCTTCATATCTGCTGTTGTGTTCGGCAACCAAGCCGCATCCACCGAAAATCGCAGAGACACGACAAATGATCATAGAAACACCAATAATAACAACCAGGGAGTAACCAACAATAACAGAAATACGAACTCGAACAACAACAGAAACGACGAATATAACAACAGAGGACCAACAACGGTCAACACTAATAACAGAAATGATTTTAATAATAACATAAATACCCAGATAACATCAAACAACAATAATAGAAATGATGAATATTACAACAACAGGGGACAAACAATGATCAATAATAATAATAGAAACAATAATAACAATAATGAAAACACACAAATATCGAACAGCAATAATAGAAATACGCAAACATCGACCAACAATAATAGAAATGACAACAACAGAGGTCAGCAAATGAACACCAATCATAGAAACGACAATAGAAACCAACAAACAACAAACAGTAATAGAAATGATAATTGGTCTAACAACAATCAACAGACAGATTTTGTTGTGAATCAACAGAACGATTATAATCCGCAAACTAATAATTGGAATACACAGACGAATCCTACAAAACGTCCGACTTCTATCGATAATAACGGAGACAATTGGAACAACCAGAGAGTGGATACCAACAATTATAACCAAAACCAACCGTATGACTTCAATTATAATAATTACAACACGCCAGATTACAATGTGCCAAGAGACAGTGATTATTACAATAATTACAACAGACAACCTTATAATGATGGTAGTGTCGTGTACGATGGCGGTAATGTGTGGTGGACTTAGTGAAATGATAGGTTGAAACTATGACAAAGTACACTTTCCCACTGATTTAAGTGCAAGTTTTATTACTTATATAAAAGTTTATTGTACTAACGACTGTCTGTGATGTAAGATTTGCATTTGAATGTACTCGTAGTTTATAATGTTTGATAAGTCGATGTATGATAGAAGCGTGAAATAGGGTCTTGGACACTATGCACAAAAAAATTCAAAATACTTACCTTAAAAAGGTTGCACTAAATCACGCTTGGAAAGCAATATAATTGTGAATTCTTTTTTATACATGATTTTTACTACCGCTTAAATCAATAATAATGAAGTCAATTGACTATATTTGATAAGTGACGTCACTTATCATTTTTTCATATAAAATGTATGGAGATGTCGCGTTTTGACAGCTCATTAAAAATTGGATTTTTACTACCGCTTAAATCAATAATAATGAAATCAATTGACTATATTTGATAAGTGACGTCACTTATCATTTTCTCATGCAAAATGTATGGGGATGTCACGTTTGACAGCTCATTAAAAATTGACTTGGTAGTCCAAGACCGGATTAATTTTATTTTTATTTAACTTTTAATTTAATTATAATGTACTGTAAGTTTGTATTCATTATGTTAATCAGTAAATAATTTAATCAGAATCGTTTTTTTATCTACGTTATTGTTTTCTACGTTAGAGACATTTAATTCTGTTGAAGAATGAATGTTCTTTTTGTTCTCACCGATGCGCCATTCGTATAATCTTTTCTAAAGTATAACAATAGAATTATTATACTACAGTCAACTTACATAAGACTTATTATACACCTATACTTTCCTCAGTCGCACTATCTATTTTTTAAATCCGCACAAAAATCCGTTTAGTACTTTTTTATTCAATCGCGTTCATACAGACAGACAGACAGACGCAGCTGGGGCCATCATTTTATAATTAAAAAAAAGGATGAAAGCTTTCTCCCTTTTCTGGAAACGCAAGAAATATTGTATGATTTCTAGAAGTTCACAGATAATTTGCCTATTTTTTTATTTACACCGCTGTAATCATCAACCCTTGCCAATGTTGCCAATCCTACATTATTATCACGAGTATATTAATAGCGCAAACCAATTTTTGTCCCTGTGATTACAGGACGCAATGCACGCTAATTTTGAAGAGCTCCAGCCGTAGATGTGCAGAAAAATAAACATTTCAATAGCAAATCGATTTAAGTAACAAAAAACAACAATTTCATTCACCCATAAAAAAGGCGCTCTTCATCCCTATCCCTATCCCTACTTCCCTACTTCCCTACTTCCCTATCCCTACTATTATATAAATTCGAAAGTCTGTCTGTCTGTCTGCTACGCTTTCCCGCTTAAACTACTGAACGAATTTTAATGAAATTTGGAACACAGATAAAGTGAACCTTGGGAAAGTACATAGAATAGTTTTTATCCTACGGGAACCTATAAAACGAGTACACGCGGTCGAAGCCGCTGGCGAAAGGCTAGTAATTAAATAATGGCATCGCACACTGTGCATATTGCCAGTGTCAAGTATAATTTCTGCGTCATAGAATAAATCAGTAAGTCGTCAGGTATCAGTCAGTCTAGTCAGTCCAACATTCAAGTAAAGCGATGGCTACTTTACTAGAACGTGTCCGATGGAAATTTGGAGGCAAGAAAAAAAATATTTTAATTTTAAAAATCATCGAAATCGGTTCATAGACGAACAAATTATCCGCGAACAAACATAAAAAAACAAGCATATATACGGTCGAATTGAGAAGCCTCCTCCATTTTTGAAGTCGGATAAACAATTATCAAGAAGCCCTTCTCAACGCTCTTGTCTCTTAAATACGCAAATGATTTTAAACGTGACTAATATATTAAATTAAACACAGTAAGTAGTCATAATTGTAACAAATAAGATTATTTTATCAAGTGCAATCGTAATATATTCTGTCAGACAGTTTATGACGTAAATACAATTCGATATTTTCTTTGGATTCTCATTAAATGATTAAAAAACCCGTAGATGACGACCTGCGTGGCGCAATGGTTACCATGCCGGACTGCCAATTGAAGGGTCCCGGGTTCGATTCCCGGCGAAATAGAAATTTGAATGACGAGTTTAAATTTCTGGTCTCGGTCTGGGTGTTTGTGTTTCTGTGTTTGTGTATGGCCATGGTACCCACGACACAGGGTATATCTACCCTACTGTGGGGCTATTTAAAAAAAATAGATTTTTTATCGCTACGCAAAAAAACGTTTAAAATTTGCTATGACGGCCCGTGTGGCGCAACGGTTACCATGCTGGACTGCCGATCGGGGGTCCCGGGTTCGATTTCCGGCGAAGCAGAGATTGAAAGGATAAGTTTTAATTTTTGTTTTTTTTATTTTTTTATTTGAATGGAGTAGCAGATAAGCATGCAGGCCACGTGGTGTTAAGTGGTCGCTGCAGCCCATGGACATTTACATACAACCTCAAGCAAGCAAAGGTAAGTCTTGTCTGAGGTCGTATGCAGTTGCGCTGCTACTCCGGAGGCTGGTGGTCGCCTCATGTAAGTCTGGACGGCAACTGCACCTTTCCACCGAAACACAACAGAATTGGTTTTACGGCAGAAGTGGGTGCAGCGGTGGTACTTCCCCGAGCGAACGATAATAGTTCTACCACCTATCTCTGTTCTCTGTATGTGTCCATAGTACCCACAGCACAGGGTATATCTAGTCTACTGTGGGACTATAACGTAATTATTCTAAGCTTGGAAGAAAAAGGGTTGAGAAGGACTTCTGTGATAAATTTTTATCCGACTTCAAAAATGGAGGAGGCTTCTCAATTCGACCGTATATATGCTTGTTTTTTTATGTTTGTTCGCGGATAATTTGTTCGTTTATGAACCGATTTTGATTATTTTTTTTTTTGTTCTAAAGCTTATACTTCCGAGGTGGTCCCATCGTACCAAGTCAAGATCTGGTGATGGGATCCCAGGGAAATCGAGGGGAACTCTCAAATTTTATAGGCACACATATGTGGAAATCAATACAGAATTATTAAATTAAAAGTACTAAAAATTCTAAGCTTGGAGTGAAGCGTTGTTCATATATAATTTTATTACTACCGAACCCAGATTTCTAGATGCAGTAAAATATTAAATACGAAAAAGCGATTTTTGTTATGTGCACAAGTGTGGTTTTTCGCGCATAAAATTGTTTCAATAGTGCCACATTAATAATATAAATTAATAACTAATTAATATAGATTAAACAGTATATTGTTCGTCATAGTATAAAAGGATTTTCGTCTCGAAAATGCTTTTACTTCGGCGCCATGAGGGTCTTGAGTTATTTACTGGTTTTGGCTTTGGTAAGATTTTCACTGTATTTATATCTTTTTGGTTGCGTCCACTGCTGGGCACGGGTCTCTCCCCATTATTGGAGAGGCCTGGAACCTTTTTTTTCGGGGGGGGGGGACCTTCAGCTTCTTCAAAGGTCCAGCACCTTGGGAGGGGATACTGGGTTATGTGGGATTTGTACACTAAAACCCCCTCGATGGCTGCCTCTGCGCTTGGGGACTCCGGGATCTCCATTGGAACTCCACGCGCGGCGCCCCAGAACGGGCCCATCTTCGGGAGAGCAGATGTGCTCTCCTGCACCTTCAGGCATTCGCGGCGGCACGCGGCCACGCTCACACTGCCATCCCTCCCGGGGCTGCTGGCTGGACGAGTCAAGCTCCCACTCTCACCGTCCGCAACCCCGGAAGCTCACTTTTAGTCGCCTCTTACGAGCAGGCAGGTGATACCGTAGCTCTATTCTTAATCCCGAAGCTACATTGCCTGGAACCTACTCCACCACGCTGCTCCAATGCAACGGCACGAAGCATCACGCTTGAAAGCCGCTAGAGCGATCAGCGGCTAGCGTAGAACGCAAATGCGGATCATTTGCGTTCTACGCTAGCCGCTGAGCCATGTGCGTTTCATCCTTCTTTATACCTTTTTACCAATTTCAAAAAAGGGGGGGGGGGTGCTTTATTCTGCTGTATATAGTGTCTCACTCGATCAGCTGTCATGTGTGCCCATTTTAGATCCATAGCATAGCCATTCTGTTATCTCAAATATATAATGTACATTTTTTTAAAATAGTGCTGCTGGGAGTTTTCCGCCGCCTTTTTTCTCTCAGCTCAACAACAACAACAATTTTTCAAACCCTAAAGTAAAAAAAACTGTTTTTATTATTTTATATAACACTAGCCTTCCACCAGCGGCACCGCCCGCGTGGTTCCGTTTTATAGGTTCCCTTAGGATAAAAACCATCCTATGTCCTTTCCTAAGGTCCACTCTTTTTGTGTTCCAAATTTCGTTAGAATTGGTTCAATAGTTTAAGCGGCGACAGACAGACAGAGTTACTTTCGAATTTATAATATTAGCAGGGATAGGATAAAAACCATCCTATGTCCTTTCCCAAGCTCCACTCTATGTATCTGTGTTCCAAATTTCATTAAAATTGGTTCAGTAGTTTAAGCGGCAACAGCCAGACAGACAGAGTTACTTTCGAATTTATAATATTAGTAGAGGTAGGAAAAAAACCATACTATGTCCTTTCCCAAGGTCCACTCTCTGTGTGTTCTATATTTTATTAAAATTGGTTCAGTAGTTTAAGCGGCAACAGCCAGACAGACAGAGTTACTTTCTAATTTATAATATTAGTAGAGGTAGGATAAAAACCATAATATGTCCTTTCCCAAGGTCCACTCTCTCTGTGTTCTATATGTCATTAAAATTGGGTCAGTAGTTTAAGCGGCGACAGACAGACGGAGATACTTTCTAATTTATAATATTAGTAGTGAATAGTGATAGGATAAAAACCATCCTATGTCCTTTCCCAAGGTCCACTCTATATGTGTTCCAAATTTTATTAAAATTAGTTCATTAGTTTAAGCGGGAAAGCGTAGCAGACAGACAGACAAACAGAGTTACTTTCGAATTTATAATATTAGTAGGGATTTTTATTATTTTTTAAAAAGAAAACCTTGAAGTTAATTTTGTTTTGTTTTTTTTACAGATAGCTGCAGTGTCTTCCACTGCCTGCCACCATAAGAAGCTTCACAAAAAGCATCAATGCTCTCTAGGGAAACCCTCCTATACTCGTCCTGCACACGTAAGCTATATTATTTATTTACAGGGAAGGCATAAATATTGGAATAAAATAAAAATGAGTCTTTATTTTTCTTGGGCACGGCCACAGAACATATTAAAAGAGGTAGAACGGCAATAATGTGCCGTTCGTATGAAAACTGGTGTCGCCGCTCAAGCCCCACCTATTACCTCTATTACATCTATAAATACGAAACTTACGCATACATTTGCAATTTCAAATCTAGCCAATCTTAGTGCCGCACAATCAAAAAAATTAATATTTCAGTAGATTTAGTATTGAAAAAACGTTACACGTATTTTAGCGGAAAGTTACTACCAGAGAACATATTAAAAGAAGTTAGAATAGAAATGTGGGCGGGGCAGACGCGCCAAGGATTTTGAGCAAACGCTCGTATCTCTACAGAAACACGCGATCGTGCTACGATATGCGTGCTTGTGTGCGTGCTTGGGTGTAATTCGTTCATTTGAAATCGCGTGATTATGCGGCGCTAAGATTGGCTAGATTTGAAATTGCAAATATGTGAGTAAGCTGCATATTTATTTAAGTACAGATGTAATGGAGGTGAAAGGTGGGGCTGGATCGACGAAACCAGTTTTCATACGAACGCCGTTCTACCTCTCTTAATAATGTTCTGCGGTTACTACTAAGTTACTTATGAAATAACAATCTTATGAAATAACATCTTTTTTGTTTTCAGGGCAAGAAATGCCTGGCTGTATTCGGTAAATAAAAAAATTCTGTGGATTTTAAATTCGTTTTGTTTAATTTAAACCCTACCAAATCATTTTCCTTTACAGGATTCATCGCTAAGGGCCTCAAACGTAAGTTTATTTCCCTATTATTTTGGTAATTGGGCTGTTAACAATTTTTCTTTATAAGTCGAATCATTATTGTAAGCGGCGAAACAGAAATTTGAATGAGAAGTTTTTTCTGTTCTCGGTCTGGGTGATTGTGTTTCTGTTTTGTAAGTGTTTTTTTTTCTTTTTTTCCAAGATTATCAATTATAATCGCTTTATTAACATTTTTATTTTTTATTTCCAGCTTCTTTAAAGATTTCCATCGGTACCTTCAACTACTTCGCAAGGAAAAGTAAGTTGAGTTTTATTGCATGGAATACATAGACGACCTGCGGCGCAATGGTTACCATGCCAGACTGCCAATCGAAGGGTCCCGGGTTCGATCCCGGCGAAACAGAAATTTTAATGATGAGTTTAAATTTCCGTTCTCGGTCTGGGTGTTTGTGTTTCTGTCTTTGTGTGTCCATGGTACCCACGTCATAGGGTATATCTACCCAACTGTGGGGCTATGAGTGTGGAGCGTTATTATGTAATTAGTAGATATCTAGTGGAGTTACTTAATAATATACCAAGTAAGGAAAATAGCACAAAACTAAAACTTCTTTTGCAAAAATTTTCGCCAAAACCATTTTCCATTTCTCCAATTTAAGTAAGTTAACCTATGTTTATGTCCCACTGCTGGGCACAGGTCCCCTATAAATAATTGAGAGGGATTTAGGCCATAGTCCACCACCCTTTTTTTGGTATCGGGGGGGAAACCTTCAAAAAGTACTCTCCCATGGAACGAACCGGTGTCCTCCATACACGACGCCCTGGAAAAGGCCCAACTTTGGGAGAGCAGATTTGATCTCCTGCACCTTTCGATGCTTACGGCGGCATGCGGCCACGCACACAACGCCGTCCTTCCCGGGGCTGCTGGCTGGACGGGTCGAGCTCCCACTCTCACCGCCCGCAGCCCCGGAAGCCCCCTTTTAGTCGCCTCTTACGACCAGGCAGGGGAGCTCTATTCTTAATCCCGAAGATACAGGGATTAATGTCCACCACCCTGCCCTAGTGCGGATTGGTGGACTCATACCTTCGAGAAGTTATGAATTTCTCTCAGGCATGCACGGCGATGGTAAACATTGTTATTAAATTAAATATCACGATATTTTCCATCACCGTGGAGCAGCGATAAAATACGCACATTACAAATTTCTTCGTCAGAGGTGCGCGCCGATGATTTGAACCGAGTATCGGTCGCGTCGGAGACCGCGGTCTTTTACCACTCAGCCATCGCTGCTCGCTATTTAAGTCTACTATAAATTATTTATTAATGAATATATTTTTTTCAGCGATCGCCAAAACTGTGGACAAAGCTTTGGATGCTGTGATCCATCGTAAGTTTTCAAAAGATGTAAATTTTTGAAGTGAAAACTTCTTTAGCGGCGCTGTGTACTTTTTTTGGGATGGGTAAAAAATGTTAAACTCGCGTCAACACACGTGGCCTGATCGAAAATTCGTAAGACGGAGGGGAGACAGCTGATGATGGCTCGACTGTCTATACTTCTAAAATTCGTTTATATTAAGTATTTAAAATATGGACATTGAACAAAGTGCATCTATTAATGAAAAAAGTGACGAAGAAATAGTGAAAGAAAATGAGTGAGTACTTTATAAAAATACTAGATGAAAACCTACTGAAAGTGAAAAATAATACTGATAATAAAAGCAATTCCTGCGAAATTATTTCCCAACCATTCCAATATTTCAAAATGCACAACGTTATTTAATGTTCAAGTTTTCACTTCTGCCGGCACTACCCGAGAGCAACCCGTTGATTTTTTTGTTGATACATGATACTGCAGAAATGAAAAACTATACCCACCTACATATTATTATCTAGTATAATAATCTAATAAAAAAATGAATGTTTGTCTGTATGTTTTTTTTTATTATTTGAATGGATCAGCATACGAGCATGCAGGTCACGTGGTGTAAAGTGGTCGCTGCAGCCCATGGACATCTACATACAACCTCAAGCAAGCATAGGTAAGTCTTGTCTGAGGTCGCATACAGTTGCGCTACTCCGGAGGCTGGTGGTCGCCTCATGTAAGTGTGGCCGGCAACTGCACCTTTCCACCGAAACAGAACAGAATTGGTTTACGGCAGAAGTGGGTGCAGCGGTGGTACTTCCCCGGGTGAACCATAATAGTTCTACCACCTACATAAAATTCCTTTATAGAATCCTTTGGCTCTATTTAGATTTAGAAGATTGTTCTGTTAATTTATTTGTAATTTTTTGTTTCCAGTTTCCAAGGCTATTGGACTTATTCTCAATGTGTGGGTGCAAACCAGTGAGTATTAATAATATCGAATTGTTAGAACAATAATTTAAACCTCAACATATACATATATACCTAATTTTAAAAAAAGTAGGTGATATCAACAATGATTTTGGAAATAAAATTAATATTGAGGAACAGTTTTGTTTATAACTCCAAAGGTTATTTGGTACGGGATTATCAACATTATATGGAACCTCTGGACTCCATCCTGAAACTAAATTCCAAAGAATTACTAAAAAAAGAAGTCTTCAAAATAGGTTCACAACTTCACACTAAAAAGGGCCTGAAAACATATTTACATAAAAAATGCAGTCGAATTGAAAATCTCCTTCTATGTGTTTTGTATAAAAAAATGTTATTTGCTTCAAATTCAATTCTCATTAATAATTTTTTTTTCTAGTCGGATCAATCTTCGCAAACAGTAAGTACAAATTTTTACAGCACATTATTTAACTTTTTTCCAATGCTTTTTCCAAGCTTACAATGTAATTTTATCGTGTGAAATCTTGCAACTCTGTTTTAAAACATAATATTATTAATATATTTACAACCTATCTTAACTATCTACAACCAAAGAACATATTAAAAGAGGTTAGAATGGAAATGTGGGTGGGGCAGACGCGCCAAGGATATGAGCAAACGCTCGTATCTCCACAGAAACATGCGACCGTGCTGCGATATGCGTGCTTGTGAGCGTGCTTGGGTGTGATTCGTTCATTTGAAATCGCGTGATTGTGCGGCGCTAAGATTGGCTAGATTTGAAATTGCAAATATGTGCGTAAGCTTCGTATTTATTTAAGTACAGATGTAATGGAGGTGAAAGGTGGGGCTGGATCGGCGACACCAGTTTTCATACAAACGGCGCATTATTGCCGTTCTACCTCTTTTAATATGTTCTGTGTCTACAACCGATTGGGCTGAAATTTTATACACACACTAAGTTTTACTGACAATGCAATAATATATACACTGTATTTTTGTAAATCCATAATGGCCGCCGCTACAAAATGGCGGTTTTCCTACATTTTTATGTACAACGCATCTCAGGGCATCAAATGAAAGGTCTTAAACAATACACCCTGACAATATTCAATCCAAGATGGCCGCCACCCACGAGGGGGGGAGCTGCCTCCCCTGGATCAAGGTTCAGACTCAGAGATTCAAAAATTCCAAAAGTTTCGTTTGGATCTCCCAAATGAAAAGAAAACCTATATACAAGAATTGTTCGTTTAAACTTTAAAGTTATTAGATTTGTGTACAATCTACTCATTATAGAAACTCCATGAAAATGTATATTATTGCTCATTTAAATAAAAGCTAGTTTTAAAAACGTTATTCAATTTATTTATTTAATTTTACCGTTTAAAATTAAGACAATATTATACTTCCTTCCAGTCATCATGGCTATGTCCAGAGTCGTCTTCTGTCTTCTGGGATCGCCCTGGGACGGTGGGAAATACGTTAGCAAGTTTTTCGGTGAGTACCAAAATGTTCGCGCTCTATAATTTACGAAAAGAGAGAAAAAAAACACTAAATATAAAAAGCAGCATCCAAATTGCTGTCTCCGGGCTGTGTACCCAAAACGCTGGCTACATTACCCCGCTGTACGGCTAGACTAGAGCAGCGACGGCCGAGTGGTAAAATACCGCGGTCTTCGACGCGACCGATCCCAGGTTCAAATCCTCGGCTCGCACCTCTGACAAAGAAATTTGTAATGTGCGAATTTATTTCTGCTCCACGGTGATGGCAAATATCGTGCTATTTCATTGATTACGATGTTCTCCATCGCCGTGCATGCCTGAGAGAAATTCATAATTTCTCGAAAGCATGACATCCACCAATCCGCACTTGGCCAGCGTGGTGGACTATGGCCTAAATCCCTCTCAATTGTGTGAGAAGGAGACATGTGCCCAGCAGTGGGACATAAAAAAAAGGTTGAAAAAAAAATGGCTAGACTTATTCTTTGCCCGAGGTAAGAGCCAGCACGTTGGTCATGAGTACACTCAATCAATCGCCAAATTAGTAAAAGTACCAAAATTGTTTGTTTTAACCATCTAATGTCCGAATGCTGGGCATAGATCACTGAGAATTGGAGGTGATTTATGCCATAGTACACCACGCTGGACAAGTGTAGTTTGGATACTTTGAAGGACGTCGCTGCAGCCCATGGACATCTACATACAACCTCAAGCAAGCATAGGTAACTCTTGTCTGAGGTCGTATGCAGTTGCGCTGCTACTCCGGAGGCTGGTGGTCGCCTCATGTTAGTGTGGCCGGCAACTGTACCTTTCCACCGAAACAAAATAGAATTGGTTCACGGCAGAAGTGGGTGCAGTGGTGATACTTCCCCGGGCGAACCATAATAGTTCTACCACCTACCTATAATAATGTAATGTAATGGAAAAAAATGTAATGGAATGACAATAATATAATTAACATTTAAGTCCTTTATAGGTTTTTTTCTTATTTTCTTGTTTTTTTTATAGTTTATTTTATCAAATTAAGTAGGTACTATTTTACATAAATCGGCCTCTACCAAACTTTTAGTTTATCGGTAGCTCAAATTACTACATAATAATATTATCGATATTATAAAGTAATATATTTTAATATTTTTTACATTTTTGGGAAACTTACAGCTAGCTTATTTATGTACATATAAAATTATAAGTTGTTACGGCCAATTATGAGGCCAATCATATTTTTTATTTGTTATAGCGGCAACAGAAATACGTCATCTGTGAAAATTTCTAATGTCTAGCCATCATGGTTGAGATATAGCCTGATGACAGACAGACGGACATTAGCAACTTAGTAATAGGGTTCCGTTGGCTGCCTTCGAGTACGGAACCCGAAAACACTCATTAAAAGTTTTTGTCTATTTTTTGGTCTACAATTTTCCTGTTTTCCTGTTGCCCAGGTGGTAAATCCTGCAAAGCACCGGCAATCTGCGGCAAGGAGTACGGCAGGAGATTCGGCTGGAGACGGTTCGTCGGCAAGTACGAGAGCCATCGCGACATCCTGGACTTTTACGGCCTGGTCGACCTGGATATCGACGAGATCTTCAGAATTAACCTCGGCGTCGGAATCAGCGGACTTTCAAGTAATTTTTATTTTTATTTTTCAACTTTTTTTATGTCCCACTGCTGGGCACAGGTCTCCTTCTCACAAGTGAGAGGGATTTAGGCCATAGTCACGCTGGCCAAGTGCGGATTGGTGGACGTCATGCTTTCCAGAAATTATGAATTTCTCTCAAGCATGCTCGGTAAGTAATTATCCATTAATATTTAAAGACATACCTAACATTATTGACGACCGTGGCGTAATGGTTATCATGCCGGACCGCCAATCGAGGGGTCCCGGGTTCGATTCCCGGCGAAACAGAAATTTGAATGATGAGTTTAAATTTCTGTTCTCGGTCTCCACGGGTGTGTGTTCCTATTTTTGTATGTGTCCATGGTACCCACGACATAAGGTATTAATTACCTTACTGTGGTGTGTAGCGTTTATATTTATTTATTTATTATTACGGTTCCAGGCGAGGTCGCAGCCTTCTATTTTGGGCCTTAAATTTGGGGGTCACTAAGAAATTTTGTAGGGGGTTAACTAATAATATATATATTATTTACTAGCTGTGCCCGCGACGTCGTCCGCGTAGATAAAGACTTGTACAAAAGGCTTGATTAGAGTTGGATTATTTGTTCCTCCTCCTCCTTAGTCGTTCACTCTTGTCAGAGTGGTCGTTGCTGATGAGGTTGCAATTTCGTTCGTGACCGCTTGCCCTCCACTGTCCCTTGGATTATTGTTACCTTTTATGAAATTACTTATGATACAAAAGTTCATATTATTATGTTGAGTAGATACATTCTTCCTGAGTCCTTACAATCTTACTGTACTCTTCTTATAATCGAGTTTTCAGTCGTTATCATCAGTTTCTCTTTAAAAATTAAACGTACTATAATAGCCTGTTTATAAAGTGTTTAGATAGTACTGCTGTGCCCGCGGAAAGGATCATTATAATTAAATAATTTGTGCTGCAAATAATGCATAGATTTATTATCATTATGTAACTTAAATATATTGCAGAAAGGTGGTGAAATGTCTACGCTATGTCAGGCGTGGTTAGTAGTTGGTTAGTCAAATTCTTGGTTGCTTACACGTTGGTTGCAATTGTCGTTAACATACTGTCGTTCATACTTAATGGAGGTCTTTTGAGCGATTTAAAACTTGCGACAGCAGTTAGGCCACTAACAATGAAGACGTCATCAACCTGAATTGGAGCAGCGTGAGAGGATCAGGCCCTACGCGATTAAGAGTCAATTGGTCCTATTAACAACCCTTCACACAGCATCAGAAATAAATATATCGATTACTAATATTATTCTGGGCGTGACCACCATGCCGTGCTGCTGCCGTGACGCTTTAGCATATTAGTATAACACCAGTGCCAGTACTGCGTATGTATGTAATAGCTCTTATTAAATTAACCACTGAAAACGTCTGCTCATTTCTATAACATTTTTTTATTAGACCCTCGGCAATTGCTTATTCGTTTATTCGGAATCACTTTTTTATAAATAAACCGAACAAAGAGGCAGAAAGGCCGCGTGGTTAAGCGATCACTGTCGCCTATGGAAACGGGCAAACTCAGCGAAGCCACCAGAGCACTGCCGGCTTTCAAGAAGAGCTTTCTTTACAGCTTTCTTGAAGAACCCTATGTCAAAGTCCACTGGAAATGCCTCAGCTGGAAGGTTGTCCCATAACTTACACATCCGTTCAAATATCAAAAGGAGCGTGCAAAGCGGCCTGTGAAACTTTAACCTTCGACTGGTGGTGTAATCATGATATGGAGACGTAGCTATCATTTTGAAAAGAACACTCAGCATAGTAAAGTCGGTAGAACACTTTGATTTTTTTACGTTTCACACTGATGGCGCCAGAGTAGGGGAAAATATACACTGTGTAATGGGTACCATGCGACACACAGAGACAGAAATACAAACACTTAAACCGAGAACAGAAAATTAAACTCATCATTCAAATTTCTGCTTCGCCGGGAATCAAACTCGAGACCCTTCGATTGGCAGTCCGGCATGGTAACCATTGCGCCACGCGAGTCCAGGCGCGGTCGCAGCCTTCAATTTGGGGGGGGGGGGTCGCCAAGAAATTTTGGTGGGGGGTCACTAAGAAATTTGGGGGTTGAGGTGTCTCAAATTGGCTTGATTCGCCTTCCATCTACGCATGAGTACAATATCAGCGCCAGTTCCAAAGCTCTGTGTTGTTAATTTTTTATTAGATACTTTATTAAGTAAATATACTCGTAATTAATTATTTGAAATAATCTCCACCTATCCACTTTGTAATAGCGTTATTGGGTAAAATAATGATTATGTAACACCAACTGTAAATCTACCTGTAAAAACCAATTAAATATGAATAAATGAATAACAACGACATCTATCGTATAGCATGTAAACTAAATTGTCGATATACCGAATTTGCAACAGATCACTAAATAGTTCTGAATGTGAACATAGATGTCGGCAGTAGCCTCGTTTTGTTAAGGTTTTGTACATTTTGTATTGAGGATTTCTTTGAATATGTGGTGATATGATATGTATGGTTTTTTTTAAATATTTAGAGATGAAATCTAGCATAAGTGTTTGAAAACTTGCTATCAGAATATTAAGAGATGTTAGTGGTATGACCGCTCGCATTAACTTTATTATAGCGTGCAGGTGTTCATCCATTTCATCATTCTTGAAATTGACGTAACTTTTTTGTTTGTGAACCGATTTAAATAAAACAAACCCTAAATGTTAATCCAAAAAAATACCAATACTTTAGTGAAAACCACATCCTTCTACGTTAAGCCGTTCCTGAGATTAGCGCGCACAAACGAACAGATAAACAGACAAACAGATAAACAGACAAACAGACAAACAGACAAACAGACAAACAGACAAACAGACAAACAGACAATAATTCTAAAAATCATTGTTTTGGGTTCTATTACGCTAATAAATAGCCCTAGTGACAGTTTTTTTCAAATATCTTCAATGTACAGAAACGGACTTGTTACAGATTTATTATATGTATAGATGAGTGGGGGAGAGATGGCCACGTTGGCTTGTTTTGCCTTCATCTACGCCTGACAGATGGAATTGGGGGGAGGGGGGGAGGTCAATGATTACTGTCGACTGATTTGTCTTTAATTCTATCTTCCGGTTTCAGCGAAACCGGCAAAACTGTGAACAAGTGACATTCCACTATCGTAGACACTTGTAAGTCGTCAGTAATCAGTTAGTCTAGTCAGTCAGAAGTTCAAGTAAAGCGATGGCTACTACCGGCTACCAGAACGTGTCCGATGGACAGCCAAGAGACAGATGGAGGCAAGCCAAAATAACATGTTTCGCACTATTATTTTATTTCACAACATTCGTGCACTGTAATTAACCTATATCAAAAAAATGCCGTCGACTTTATCCGATACAACTCAAATACACCAAGAAAATGAAAATAAAATAAAAATATGCCATGTGCTTTTTGACGACCCGTGTGGCACAATAGTTATTCCGTGGTAATGGTCCCGGGTTCGATTCCCGGCGAAACAGAAATTTAAATGATGCGTTTAAATTTCTGTTCTCGATCTGGGTGTTTCTGTTTCTGTCTTTGTGTGTGTCCATGGCACCCACGACATAGGGTTCATATACTGTGGGGCTATGAGTGTGAAGTGTTTTTTTTCTTCCCGCAAAAGCTTCTTGATATTTAGTTATTTCTAAATGTTCTAAGTCTCACTTTTTTTTTCAGGGAACAAACGATATGTTGCTGAATCAATTGTATCCTTATACAAGCTTGTAACCAGTAAGTATTATATTTTTTTTATTTGAATGGAGTAGCAGACGAGCATGCAGGCCACGTGGTGTTAAGTGCTCGCTGCAGCCCATGGACATCTACATACAACCTCAAGCAAGCATAGGTAAGTCTTGTCTAAGGTCGTATGCAGTTGCGCTGCTACTCCGGAGGCTGGTGGTCGCCTCATGTAAGTGTGGCCGGCAACTGCACCTTTCCACCGAAACACAATAGAGTTGGTTCACGGCAGAAGTGGGTGCAGCGGTGGTACTTCCCCGGGCGAACCATAATAGTTCTACCACCTACTAAACTATTTCCATCATCTTCCCGTCCTTGGCCACGTTTTTGCTATAGGGTAAGGATATTTTCACCGAGTAAGAAGTAGCCAGTGCCGGATTTAAGCATAGGCAACATAGTCAGTTGCCTAGGGGAAGCCACCACACCCCCTGTAGCTTCGGGACTAAGAATAGAGCTACGGTATCCGCTGCCTGATCGTAAGAGGCGACTAAAAGGGGGCTTCCGGGGTTGTGGACGGTGTGAACAGAGCTTCAAATACCGCTATAAAATCATAACGTTATTATCTACTTGTGCCCATATCGTTATAAAAAACATAACGTTTTACAACTAAACGTTATTTACACGTCAAAATAACGCTATATCAGTAAACGCTATTTAGAAAATAACGAAATAACTAACGTTATATTTACGGGGAATAATAATTATCATATGCAGCGAGCTAACAACGCGGCAATATCGCTTAGCAATAACGATATTATAACGTTATTTTATTTCGATTTTGATATTTCATAACGTTATTCTTTTAATACCGCTATTCGTCTTTTCGTTAGTAATGTCAAAATAATAACGAAACGAAATACGTATAACGTTATATAACATTATATTTTGATATTTTTTATAACGTTATGAAGCTCTGGGTGTGAGTGGGAGCTCGATCCGCCCAGCCGCCACGGAAGGCGCCACCGCACCACAAAAAAAATTTAATTGATAAAGGCTCAGTAGAAACAAAAAAATACTGTGTTGTTAAAAATAGTTAGACGAAAAACATTTTTTTTTTGAGCAGATAAAGTTAACATTTAAAAACTTCGAGATCAAGCAGCACCAAATATGAACTCGAATGGCGCCTTTCGCGCATTCTACCGCGTCGCGCTAAACCAATAGCAACAGCGGGAAATGTCGTGTCACACATAGGGTTGCCATCTCTACAATGTGTAAACCAGGACAAGACGCATTAAAACCCCGGATTTTAGAGCCCGAAACCCGGACATTTCAACAGCGGGGGGACGGTGAATTTACCGAGTCGGTTCGTCGGTTGCTCGCGATGTGCGGGCACAGTACATTTTTTTAAATCCCGGACTACAAATGAAGTCCGGCCCGGACGCTCCCCGGACGCCCTCTAAACTAGGACAAATCCGGAGAAACCCGGACGGATGGCAACCCTAGTCACACAGCACGCGCATCGTATTATTATTTAAAAGAGGACTTTTCCCATTCAACAGTCCATGGTACCCACGACACAGGGTATATCTGTCCTACTGTGTGACTGAGTGTGAAACGTTATTATTATTAACAGTGAACCACAAACGATTTGAGTGCCTCCACCGCATTCTCTGCCTATTGGCCGCTGAAGTCTAAAATCATAAAAAAATCATCGCACACCGTTACACCTTCGTTATGTGGAAAAGAACAAACAAACAAACACACTTTAAAATTTTACATGATTTACGCATACACCGCCGTCCCTCCCGGGGCTGCTAGCTGGACGGGTCAAGCTCCCACTCTCACCGTCCGCATCCCCGGAAGCCCCCTTTCAGTCGCGTCTTACGATCAGGCAGGGGATACCGTAGGTCTATTCTTAATCCCGAAGCTACAGGGACTATCATTTTAAATCCTAAGAAATGCTTAGGGTTCAGTGCAACCTTTACAAAGGATTTTTTTTGTGCATAATGGCAAAATTCATGTAATTGGATTATAATTACTTACATGTCACCATTTGCTATGTTTTTAGTAATACAATATTTACTTTCTTGCAGGAGACCTCAAACACTGGAAACGTGATGATATTGTCATAGCTAACAGATACAGTAAGTATATAAAACCGTCGGGGGTCGCCATCTTGATTTAATGTGTGTCGCTCACTATATCAAGACACTAGTGGCCGCCCGCGACTTCGTCCGCGTGGACTTTGGTAGTAGTCATAGCATGATGTTATATAGCCTATAGCCTTTCCCAACAAATGGACTATTCAACACCAAAAGATTTTTCAATTCGATCCAGTAGTTCCTGAGATTAGCACGTTCAAACAAACAAACAAACTCTTCAGCTTTATATATTAAATATAGATTCAAGGGACAATTTTCGAACTGAAATTTTAAACGAAAAACTATTAAAACGGGGACTCCGCTGTCCGTCCGTCTGTCAGCAGGCTGTATCTCTTGAACCGTGATAATTAGACAGTTCATTTTTCACATATTATGATGAAATAAATCATCTGTGAAAAATATGTGTGTGTTGTTATAGCATCAAATACTATAAAACAGAATCCATTAAATATTTAAGGGGCTCCCATACAACAAACATGATTTTTTGCAGTTTTTAATGTAAATGGAACTTTGCGTGCGCAAGTCAGGCTCGCTCTTGGCCGGTTTTAACACGCTTATATTAGCTTGACCTGTATGTATGTATGTATGTATGTAACGGAATCTTTTAACTTCATTTTCACCTACTTCTAAACGTCATGATTAACTTGAAAATTTGCACAGAGGTCAAAGGCTGATGACAATGCAATAATATGGAAAAAAAAAACACAAAAAATGTAGTTTAAAAAACTAAAAAACACGCTTTTGTGAAAATACGAAGTAAAAAGTAAAAAAAAATATACGAAAAAAAGCGTGGGGTGCTTTTTGAGATACTATTGACACTATGCACCCCACGCTTTTTTTTACAATAAAATACATTTTCTTCTTATTTTTAACTTTTTAGTTCGTATTTTCACAAAAGCGTGTTTTTTAGTTTCTTAAACTACTACTATTTATTATTTACAAGGCGTTTTAATTTTTTATTTTTTTTATTTTTTCAGTGATCACCATCGCTGGTATCATTGGCAAAGGATATCACGCCAGTGGTAAGTGATTTTTTTAAACAACTTGATAATGGATTGCGATCGAAGAGTTTTTTTTTTATTACTAATGACTTGGATTTTGAAAAGAAACGGACTAAGTATAGTTCAAATACTTAGGTCAAGTATAATTTCAAATTGCTACAACCCTTTTTGAGTCCTATGCTGGGCACGGGACATACCTCCCTATTATTTTTTTTGTAAAAAATCCAGCAAACATGTATACGGGCCACCTAATGGTGAGTGGTCACCGGACATTTGCCACACCAGAGGAGTCGCCTATGTGTTGCCAGCTTTGTATTCCAAGGATTCTTCTAACGCGTCTCTTGAAGAACCCATTGTCGTAGCCCAACGTGAATACCTCAGAGGGAAGCTTATTCCACAGTTTGCATGTTCGTGGTAGAAACGAACGTGAAAAACGGACTGTTGAAGATTGCCATATGTCCAGGTGGTGGGGGTGATATTTCTCTCTTCGGAGGGTGGTGCGATAGTGGCATGGTGACGTAGGCATCAGACCGTCTAATTCGGATGAGCAATCACCGTTGTAGAGGCGGTAGAAGACACATAAAGCGCCAATATCTCTACGTAAACTCAGATCTTTGAGTCTATCGGTATCTAAATAAATACATATGAACCAGAAATATATAGCTAAAAGTAAAAATGTATGCAAATCATCATGGAACATCATAAAAGGAGAAACCAGTACCGTCCAAACCACCCAGATTGAGTCCCTATGTCATAACAATAAAATAATAAAAGATCCTACTTCGATTGCGACCGCTTTTAATAATCATTTTGTCAACCTTACACAAGTAAATAGGGGGTCGACAAATTGTCAACAGAATGCAAAACTATTAAAACCGATCCCATCATCAATATTTCTTAGTCCCTGCACAGAAATGGAAATAAGAACTATAATTAAAACCCTAAATAACTCTGATGCAGTCGGATATGATGAGATATCGACAAGAGTTCTTAAAAAATGTATACATGAGCTCACTCCGGTTTTAGTATATTTAGTAAATCTTTCATTCGAAACGGGATCCTACCCAAATAGTCTTAAACGGTCTGTTGTAAAGCCAATGTATAAAAAAGGGGATAAAACATTAATCGATAACTATAGACCTGTAACTCTAATACCAATCTTATCAAAAGTGTTTGAAAAATGTATGCACACTAGGATTATTAACTTTTGGACCAAGTATAAAGTGATTCAACCTGATCAATACGGCTTCCAAAAGAATAAATCGACAACACTGGCTGGGTTTTCTTTAACAACTGAAGTTATAGAAAATCTTGACAAGAAGAATAATGTTATCGTGCTCTTTCTCGATATGACTAAGGCTTTTGACTTTGTTTCTCATACAACTCTAATTGACAAACTAGACATACATGGAATTAGAGGAACTGCGCTTGGCTGGATTAGATCTTATATTACAGATAGAAAGCAGTGTGTAGAAATAGCTAGTGTAAACAATCGTAAAGAGGTCTTGAAATACAGATCAACATATGAAAATAATCAGTCTGGCGTACCGCAAGGAAGTGTTCTTGGACCCCTCCTTTTCTTACTCTACATTAATGACTTGCCAAATGTAACTCCGCATCGAAGTATTCTATTTGCCGATGATGTATCATTGATTTTGACTTGTAATAAAACTACTGACATACATAAATTTGAACATGACATTAATATAACTATTGACTCTATAATGAATTGGTTGACATGTAATAATTTGAAAATTAACATATCAAAAACCAATTTCATTCAATTTAAAACAAAAAATAAACCTAATTTGGCACTTAATATAAATTACAATGGGCAAGAACTGAAAGAAGTGGATAATACAACTTTTTTAGGCATAAATATAGACTCATATTTATCTTGGGAAAGTCATATTGAAAAAATCTGTGACAAATTGAATAGGTTTAGGTACGTACTATCAAGACTGCGGCAAACGGCCTCACAAGGCACAGCGGTGATGGCATATTATGGGTATGTGGAATCGGTCTTAAGATACGGTATACTTTTGTGGGGTTCCTCGACTTATACGAAAAGATTATTTATAGCACAGAAAAAGTGTATTCGTGCTCTAAAAGGAGCAGCACCCTCTGAGTCATGTAAACCTATATTTAAAAATTTAAGACTATTAACGTTAACATCAATCTATATAATTGAAGCTTGTGTGTTCGTTAAAAAACATAAAAACTTGTTTATGACTGCAGAACAAGTGTACTCCAGAAACACTAGAAATGTCCAAAGACTGGTTTTAGAGAAGGCTCCTCGAACTACCCTACTCCATCGAAACGCATATGGCATGTGCATAAAGATTTATAATAAATTACCTAATACAATTAAAACATTACCTGTAAATAAATTCAAAATATACTTAAAAAATCTATTAATACCGTTAACTATATATGACATCAATGAATATTTTAATAATGACCTTCATAAGTTTATAAATGTTAATTAATGTAATTGTATATACATATATAATAATAATAATAATGAAAATGTAATAATTTATGTTAATAATCAATTGTAATTTATTGAAAAAAAAAATGTTAAATTTGCATGCTAATTTGGCTGAATAAGTACATCCTAAATATTGTTGTAACACCTACTGTTTGTACCTACTACTTATTCAATGCAAATAAATAATCTTTAATCTTTAATCTTTAATCGGTTAGCCTAGGGTTGTTGATCATGAGTGGAAGTAGAGGCTCTG
The DNA here is from genome assembly GCA_911387765.1 of Pyrgus malvae. Classification (NCBI taxonomy): domain Eukaryota; kingdom Metazoa; phylum Arthropoda; class Insecta; order Lepidoptera; family Hesperiidae; genus Pyrgus; species Pyrgus malvae. The sequence continues at coordinate 1,408,761 of OU426976.1, read as the reverse complement.
CCGGATTCCCAGATCCCCTCCAGGAGGAGAAGCCGGAGTGCCGCTGGGGGTTTTATACCAGGGGGTATTGCCCCTGGGGAGTCCTACATACCCCTTTGCGGGAGGGGATGGAGATGCGTAACGCATTGCCCCCAGCGAAACAAAAAAAAAGTGTTGTTGATCATACGAACGGCGCGTTTCTTCACAGCATCAAGTGGGCTAAGTTGGTACCGTGTGGCACAAGCCCATAGGTGTGAGCAGTACTCAGGCGCGGTCGCAGCCTTCAATTTTAGGGGGGGCGCAAGAAATTGGGGGGGTCAGTAAGAAATTTGGGGGAAGAGGTGTCCCAAATTGGCTTGTTTCACCTTCGATCTACGCATGACTGATGGATTTTGGGAGGGGGGTCATCTCACCTGTGAACCCCCCTGGGACCGCGTCTGGCAGTACTCCATGTGTGGTCTTACTTGAGCTTTGTAGAGCATTAGCAACTGCTTTGCCGTGAAGTACTGTTATTATATTATTAAAATAAATAAATAAATATCTTTGGACAATTCACACAACACCATCTGATTCCAAACTAAGCAGAGCTTGTACTATGGTAATCAGAAAGCTGATAAACATACTTATATAATTCTAAATACATACTTAAATAGATAAATTAACACCCAGACACAGAACAAATAGTCATGTTCATCACACAAATATTTGTACTGGGTGGGAACCCACGACCTCACGCTTCGCAGTCGGCTTATCGCCCACTACGCCACGGAGGCTGTGTATTGGGAAGTCTTATTCCACCACGCTGCTCCAATGCGGGTTGGTGGAGGTGTGGGTTACGGGATACTTACCTGTCGGATGTCCTCCCATAACGTCTCCGACAAGGTTTAACGACTTTTATATTCTTATAAAACGACTACTTTAATACGACGACTTTAATATTTTATATTATGACGACCCGCGTGGCGCAATGGTTACCATGCCGGACTGCCTATCGAGGGGTCCCGGGTTCGATTCCCGGCGAAACAGAAATTTGTATGATGAGTTTAAATTTCTGTTCTCGGTCTGGCTGTTTGTGTTCCTGTCTTTGTATGTGTCCATGGTACCCACGACACAGGGTATTAATTACCTTACTGTGGGACTGTGAGTGTGTAACGTTTATTTATTTATTTATTTGCGTGCTACAAATATATTTCAAATACATAATCTAAAAGCTTTTTTTGAAAAAAGGCAATGCAAAATTTAAAGGATATTTGAAATTATAAATAAAATTTTAATAAAATAAAAACTAATTATTTTTTTCAGCTGGAATTGATGTCGTGGATGGTAAGTACCTAATAGTTTATTTTATATAATTAAACTAATATAGTTGGGATCTATTTTACTATAATTCGTTATTTACCCCCGACGAAAAAAGAGGGCGTTATAAGCTTATATTGTAAGTTTGGCAATTTTGTGTTTATCTGTGGCATCGTAGCTCCTAAACGGGTGAACCGATAATGATGCGGTTTTATTGTGCACGTGCCATCATTAATTCAAAAATCGACCTACTTTCGAGTTTTGATGATCTGTTAAGGCCTTTTAACTTTTCTAGTTACGGGAGGGATCTTACATGCATAAAGGATACTTCCTTTAAACATATGTGTTTGACACCACTGAGCTACTCTAGGTTACTCTAGCTAGGCCACGTGGTGTTAAGTGGTCGCTGCAGCCCATGGACATCTACATACAACCTCAAGCAAGCATAGGTAAGCCTTGTCTGAGGTCGTATGCAGTTGCGCTGCTACTCCGGAGGCTGGTGGTCGCCTCATGTAAGTGTGGCCGGCAACTGCACCTTTCCACCGAAACACAACAGAATTGGTTCACGGCAGAAGTGGGTGCAGCGGTGGTACTTCCCCGGGCGAACCATAATAGTTCTACAAATTTCTGTATTGCCAAAAGAAAATTCGTCTGTTTCCAATACTAATTGGCTGCAACCCTTTTTGCGTCCCACTGCTGGGCACGGGTCTCTCCCCATTATAAGAAGGCCTGGTACTTACTCCACCACACTGCTTCAATGCGGGTTGGTGGAGATGCGGGTTAGTGGCCAACCCGCTGTCGGATGTTTTCAAACCGCCCATAAGGTCTCCGACAAGGTTTACCGGGACAGACGGCTTAACGTGCCCTCCGAAACACGGAAACGCGCATGATTTTTTTTGCCACTAGCGGTCACCCATCTCACACCCGACCGCGCCCGTTTGGCTTAGTTGCATATATCGTTTGCGTTCTACGCTAACCGCCGTGCCAGGCGCGCTTCGCAATACTAATTAGAAAACCCAAATTCGGGTTCGCTAGATTCGTCTTAACTGATTCCGTAGGTACATTTAATTTTGTGCTGACAGGTTTTGATGGTGGATTATGTTTTTCTTATTTTAATAAATATTAATGTATGTATTAATGTTTAATTTCTATTACAGGACTTATCCTTTACATCAATGCTGGATTCAAGGCCAGTGGCTTTGCTGGTAAGTGCACCAACATCATGGTACCTTTTTTGTTATCGGAATGTGAAAACCTTGTGAAAGATACATATTTAAGAGGTGGTCTGTAAGCACCTTAAAGCATCAAACTTACCCGTCAGTGGAGAGGGCGGTGTACCTCGCTTCGATACATAATTTTTGTGCCAAATCTGGTGCGGGGGGAAGAATGCACACATTTTAATTTTGTCACACATTCACAAATATTCTTTCATCGCTACAGACGCATACATTTCTAAATATGTCAATTTCAATTAACAACGTCATTTTCTATGCACCGACAAAACTGACACCGTGAAACAAAGACACTAGTTGCATATAACTAGAAGGCACATTGTGCATGCACGTTGGGACGAGGGGTTCGCCCGTAATGTCACTCCTCTGACGGGTGTCATGCCTGTTAGTACCCGTGATGCTCTAAGGTAAACACGATAAACACCACGGATAGGGTTGCCAGGTATAAAAATAAAATAAAAAACTGTGCATAGATTCATATTCAGCCAGATATTTTGCCTTAAAATCCGGACACACTGATTTTTGAAAGAAAATGTGTAGCGAGTCTTCAAAATCGTCCGCGTAAAGCTGGCGTGATCGTTTAGCAGATTTTTAAACCCGTCAAAAGCCTAACAAAAGCCGGACAAGCCAGACGTGTATAAATTTGGCCGGACACAACGGTAAAAAGCTGGACATTACCAGTTAAAGCCGGACTGGAAAGGACGTCTGACAACCCCAGTGGGAGCTGCCTTAGCGGTTGGAGAGGACACCGGGAGCTCAGTAGACTCTGCCCCAAACGGGACCATTTTGAGAAAGCAGTATAGCTCTCCTGCACCCTTAAGTGTACGCTTGCGGTCACGCACACACCATCGTCCTTTCCAAGCTATTCATACTTCGTCGCTGGTTGGATGGTTGAAGCTCCCACTCTTGCCCCTCGGCGACCCCGAAAGTCCCAATTTAAGAGTTGCATATCATTCTTAGCTCAGAGCTTCAGGGATCAACATCATAAGGTGTTATTTTAGGCAACTCGAAAACACATGTTTAGGCACTCATATTTTTAAACAACTCCCAGGCACTGTAATTCACATTATTTTTTTCAACCTTTTTTATGTCCCACTGCTGGGCACAGGTCTCCTCACACAATTGAGAGGGATTTAGGCCATAGTCCACCACGCTGGCCAAGTGCGGATTGGTGGACGTCATGCTTTTGAGAAATTATGAATTTCTCTCAGGCATGCACGGCGATGGAGAACATCGTAATCAATGAAATATCACGACATTTTCCATCACCGTGGAGCAGCGATAAATTCGCACATTACAAATTTCTTTGTCAGAGGTGCGAGCCGAGGATTTGAACCTGGGATCGGTCGCGTCGAAGACCGCGGTTTTTTACCACTCGGCCATCGCTGCTCATTTTATTAACAATTAACAATTAACATATTATATCGAACGAAATGCGCAAAGAAAATGATAACAAAACAAAACCACGACAATTTGAATATTCGCGTGAAATCTCATGGGACCTAGCTGTCATCTAATAGACGCATTTGGAAATTTCTTCCTAGAGAATATAGTGATTTTATCCGTCTCAATAAAAACCCGATGTTTGGATTGTTCAACTTACCTATTGGCCTAAGTTTTTTTTAATTCAATGGATATCAAAAGATTTGTTGAATAATAATGATGAAAATAAGGACCTTAGCTCAATCGTAAAGTTATCAGCTTTTAGTTTAGTAGCCCAGTAGTTAAGACTTAAAGTACTGTTCCAAAATTAACAAAATCCTTTTTTTCAGATATATCTACCTACCGGAGCGATATTGTAAAGGTGATTGATTCTTGCAAAGCTGAATCATTTAATGGAGCTATAGTATCACTTTACAAAAATGATGATGATGATGACGACGATAGTGGTAAAAAAGTAATTGACAATAATGACAATAACAGCAAAAATAATAATAACAATAGTAATGACAGCAAAGATGAAAGTGACAGTTCTTCCAAAAAGACAAAGTCAACTGCAAAGAAAGTTACCGCCACGAAAACTACATCAGTCTCAGGGGAAACAGATAATGAACAGAACAGCAGTTCCAATGTGTCAAGCACTAGTGTCAGCGATAATAGCGAGAATACCAGTAATGGTAGCAAATCAAGCACTGTTACTACAACAAATACAGCTTCTGCTCAACAATACAATTCTTACAAGACTTCCTCCAAATATGAGACAGTGGACACTTGGGAAGAAATTAAAGAGGACCAAGAAGAAGAAACTACAACTTCTTCGACAAGCGATGAATCATCAATTAATTAGAAATTAAATGTTACATCAAAAAATGCCACAGATTATTCTGTTTAAATAGATACATTGAAAACAACCTCAGCATAAATCATAACAGATGTTTAAATAATATGTGATCTTATTCCTTGAAGCAATTTCTTCCAAGTAACCTCAAAAACCGTAGGGAAATATATTAAAAAGTCTGTAGAGCCAAATTTGTCAGACTATTTATAGGAAAAGGAGAAAAGGGCAATCGTTCAAAAAGTCACATTATAAAATATCAGATTCAATTTTGACCTCGCGCCAAAAGATAATTCTCGCTGGTTTCTTGCTCCTTGATCGTTTTCTAAATATCTTGCTTATAAAAAAACTCCGAATAATACTACTGGAGCACAGCCGTTCCCTAAGCGTAACCTCCTCGCCTAGCGAGAGATCTTCCTTCACCATTCACTTTAATCTTATATTATCCACCATTTTCACTGAATGAATGATATTCCCATTTCTTTTTAAGATAAGAATGAATGAACATCTAAGCAAATTCAAAATCCTAACTTGGATTTTTCTTATTATCTGATCGTCATACAAAAAGTGTGACAGTTTATAATCTGTTATTATTAATTTCATTGTGTTTGCACTAAATTTCCGCAAATTAATTCTATATGTATTGTTAAAATTGCTTTTTTATTTTGAAAATTGTTGATAATTTGGTGCAGTGTTCATGAATAAATACATTGTTCGTTATTTTGGCTTTTCTTTATTTCTTTAGTTGGTAGAATAAGAACTAAATTTGTGTACATACCCTCTATAAATTTATTGAACATTCAGAATGGTCTTTATTCAATTTCAATTTCATTTATTTGCAAGATAAGGTTAAACAGTTGTTAAAAGTAGTGAATACAATACTCTTATCCTAACCCAAAAGGGTATGCAAATTTATAAAGAAAACAATTGATTTTTTTACTACTTATTACATATTAATGAATTTATACATGCAAATACAAAATATCACTATTTCAATTACAATAAATTTACTTAAAATTTAATTTAATAATGTCAATCTTAAAGAAAAATATTGCATTTACATCAATTAATTATTAAATTAGATTCTTTATGTAGTCAACTTTGTTAATAATGTCAATTAGAAACTAAATTAGAAACTATATAAACATACTCATTTCATTAGTTAAGTGTCACGTAAGTACTCATCAATAGAATAATAGCATTTGTCTATTAAATAGTCTTTAAATTCCTTTTTAAATTTATGTCCATAATATTTATATCCATAATATTTATGTCCATCCATAATATGTATTTATGTCCATAATATTTACATGGTTTAGTCAAAATAGTTAGTATTCTGTGGTTTAGTTATGTTTGTGATGTCTGGCGTTTGGCGGTACAGTTGAACTATCGTGGCCCTCGGGATGAACTTCGTTCGTTACTGTCTCATGGGTAACCTGAAAAAATTATATGTGTATAAATTTTCTTAAAGTGATAACTTAAGTTAGTACCAAGAAAAGAAGATTGCGAAATACCGAATGATCATGAGTTGTCAATTCCTTATTATCGCCGGGTTGAAGAGTTGAAGGCAGACTGTCATCCCCTGACATTGCTTTTATAAGTTCATGTATAATTTTTCTGAAACATAAAATAGAGCCAGCTCTTAGGCTTAGGTTAACTTCGTGTTAGCGTGTTATATAGCGAGTGTGACTTGGTGCCATAGAGAAAATAAACACTACGTATACTTGGTGCGATATTTCTGACAGGAATGGGTATGATGACAGATTTTTAAATACCTTTCCTTATTGTAGGTACACGTCTCCTAGTTTCGAAAAAAAGTTTATTTCAGCAATAAACTCAATCTTTAACGTAAATTTATGTATTTTTTGCTATGTAATTTGAATTAAGCGCGAAAACGCTCGTAGGTGTCATGGCGTCGGCTTGTTCGTCAAACTTCAAGCAACACGATGACTTTTACTGAGACGTGACGTCATTCCTTTTGATTGGCGTTTCAGATAACATGGCCGATTGCTGTATTTAATACTTTTATTTTATTGAAAATCTTATTAATCTTAATGTTTATATTAAAACGGCATCATATTTTAGAACTTTTTTAGCATATATTTTTCTGTAAAACCGTTTATTCTTTGATTCTTTAATAGTGTCATCATGCCTGATTTTTTTAAAGAGAATTTAAAATTAGAATGATTGGCCGCGACGGGCAGTTTAGTTCCGGAAACGAAATTTGTATTGTGACGAAATCGAAGCGATCTCTACCAAACGACAAGGAAGAAATACGACGACTACAGCGAAGAAACTGGACCACAGTGATTGTGCTTAGTCATTTGAATTCTGTCAAGTAGATTTTCGAGAAAGAAGACAATAAACATCTTCTACCATAAACGGCTTTTTCATTACCCATAGCGCATAACAATATGAAGGTGTATTGAACCCTTAGAGCATCAAAGTTACCTACACACCCTTCAGTAGAGAGGGCATAGCGCCTCGCTTGGATAGATAATTTTTGTGCCAAATCTGGTGCGGGAGAACACACACATTTTAATTTTGTCACACATTCACAAATATTCTTTCTTCGCTACAGACGCATACATTTCTAAATATGTCAATTTCAATTAACAACGTCATTTTCTATGCACCGTCAACGCTGACACCGACACACAAAGACACACTAGTTGTATAACTAGAAGGCGCATTGTGCATGGACGTTGGGACGAGGGGTTCGCCCGTAAAGGCCACTCCTCTCTGGCGGATGTCATACACCTTGATTATCTAAGATTGAACCTCACCCAGAGTTTTGGCGGGAAGTCGAAAAAGACATATTGTGCTCTTGTTTTATTTTCATTTTCTTGTTTCTTTTTCTTTTTGAGTTATATCGGATAAAGTTGATGGCATTTTGTTTGATATAGGTTACTTACAGTGCACGAGTGTTTGTGAAATAGAATAACAGTGCTAAAATATGTTTTTTCTGCTTGCCTCCAAAATTCCATCGGACACATTCTAGTAAAGTAGCCATCGCTTTACTTGAATGTTGGACTGACTAGACTGACTGATTACTGACGACTTACTTACTGACTTTGTTATTAATTCGTCCAGTTTCATTGAAACTGGCAAAAAATTGATGCAAAAATTATACTTGACGCTGGCATGCACAGAGTTTGCGATGCCATAATTGAAAAAAAAACCTCACCCAGCATATTCAAAGCCAAGATCTTTAAACATGTTGCGTTCTTGCAAATTCAATTTCCAATACAAGTAAGTGTAGCCGTCCAGTATCTCCACGTTTGTGAGATTTCTTTCCTCCGTAGTATTTGACTGTCTCAGCTTGCCGCGGTTTCTGTGTATGCGCCCTCTGTAACAAAGTATTTATTAATTTAACTAGCGGCCGCCTTCAACTTCGTCCGTGTTAACCGCGCCCGTTTAGCTTAGTTGCATAGATCGCTTGCGTTCTACGCTAACCACCGGGCCATGCGCGCTTCAATTTATTTTATAATCTATTCTAGTGAACCAGGCAGACGTTGTCCTGCCTTAAATATATTGAAAGAGGATTAATTTCTTTATCATCTCAAAGAGTTTTTATGTTACTGCCAAATAAAAAATATAAAACAAATAGTGACAGATGTATTGTTATTCAGACAATGTCAAACTTCTGGACGATGGCGCAAAATCAATGTTTGACAGTTACTAATAGAGAGAATCCGGCAGACGTTGTCCTGCCTTAATATATCAAAAATAAATTAAAATTGCGACTATAATATGAGATTTAAACTATCCTATCTCTCAAGTTGGATCGAACTGCACATGGTGTGCGAATTTTATTATAATCGGTTAAGTGGTTTAGGAGTCCATTGAGGACAAACATTGTGACACGAGATTTATATATATTAAGACTTAACTTTCTTAATAAAATAATTTTGTATAAAGCTGAAGAGTTTGTTTGTTTGAACGCGCTTATCTCAGGAACTCCTAGTTAGAATTGAAACAATCTTTTTGTGTTGGATTGTCCATTTATCGAGGAAGGCTTTCGGCTATATAACATTACGCTGCGACCAATAGGAGCGAAGCATCAGTAAAAAATGTTGCAAAAACGGGGAAAATGAATTGAAGGCACTAATCTCAGGAACTACTGGTTCGAATTGAAAAGTTCTTTTTGTGTTGGATAGTCCATTTATCGGGGAAAGCTTCAGGCTATATAACATCAGGCTATGACTCATACCAAAGTCCACGTTGATGAAGTCGCGGGCGGCCGCTATCCACTTATAAAATGATCACTATTTTGATCTGAATTTTTAAGCGAAATAGTTGCACATTGTGTCATGTTAACAAAATGGTGTCACATAAAGACCAATATTAGTGCATTTGTTTACATGACAACCAAGCTATCAAGTCAAACAAGACCTCTCTACGGGCGTTTGATACTCACTGGAGAGTTGCGGAACAGCGTACCGCAAAGCGTGGCGCAAAATCATGAAACGTGTGAACGTGTTGTCTTCTCTATACGTAGAAGTATAATTATATTATATATATATACTATAATATATATATATATATATTTGATTTATTTATAGTATCATATTTATTATTTAACATATGTATATTGATCAATAGGCGTTGGACTTACCTCGTTGTAGAAATCGCCGGGCAGTCGTAAAGACTGTCCTAAGACTAACTCTGCTGCACTGAGAGAAGTATCGGAACGCGTTGCTGCACGAAGACCTAATAAAACAGTTGATAATTCTTCATCCCATGAAGATTGTTCAGTTAACCTACAAGATAAAGCTACTTTAAGACAACGGTGCCATCTTTCTATCTTACCGTTACTTTGCGGATGATATGGCGTGGTCCGTATTCTTTGAATTCCTAATAACTTTAATAAATTGTTAAAAAGTTCACTTTCAAATTGCCTACCTTGATCGCTAGTGAGGCGGTTAGGACATCCGAAACGGCATATCCAATTCTCGTAGATAGCTCTGGCTACGGTCTCCGCTGTGACGTCAGGTGTTGCTACTGCTTCAGGCCAATGTGTGAATCGATCTATGATGGTGATGCAATACCTATTACCATGTCTCGTAGTTGGTAATGGACCCACGATGTCAACGTGTATATGTTCAAAACGATTGCTGGGCTGAAAATTACCTAATCCAGAAATTGTATGACGATTAACCTTGACTTTTTGACAATTTAAACAAGATCTAGTCCATTTTCTTACATCTTTATTAATACTAGGCCAAAAGAAACGTTTACAAATCATGTTTTGAGTTGCTTTGGTACCTGGATGACTAATATTATGAACTGATTCAAAAATTAATTTTCTAAACCTTTCTGGAACATAGGGTCTTACATTGTTATTTGAAATATCGCAATATATACTTTTGCTTATGTTGGGTAACTGTACTTGTTTTAATTGTACACTTCCCATGCTACTCGTACCATTGCTGAATCGTGAAATGTGATCATCGGTTTCCTGCGCTGCGGCCAATTCGTCGTAATCTATGACTGTTGGGCAAAAAATAGTCTCAACACGCGATAACGCGTCGGCTACGGGATTTTTACTACCACTAACATACCTAATATCGCTAGTAAATTCACTAATGTACATAATTTGTCTAATTCTTCTAGGTGTTTCTTTTTCTGAACCGATTTTTGATAATGCGAATGTTAAAGGTTTATGATCTGTAAATATCGTTAACTGCTGCCCTTCAATCATGCTTTTAAAATGTACGATAGACATGTAAATTGCAAGTAGTTCACGGTCATAGGTACTGTATAACTGTTGAGTAGGCGAAAGTTTTTTTGAAAAATATCCTAGCGGTTGCCACGACCCTTCTATTTGCTGCTGAAGTACTGCACCAACGCAGGTGTTAGATGCATCTGTCATGAGGGATAAAGGAGCACCTGAGACTGGATGAGACAACGTAACGGCGCTTTGAAGGCTTACCTTACACTGCTCGAATGCTGTGGCGGCTTCCTCGTTCCACTCAATTTTAGTTTTATCTTTTTTCTTAGAGTTGTGTAAGAATTTATTTAGGTGTGCGTGGTACTCTGCTGCACCAGGTAGATGTAACCTATAAAAATTAACCATGCCTAAGAAACGTCTGAGCTGTTCAATAGTATCCGGTTTAGGATACTCGGAAATAGCTTTAACTCTGCTGGGTAACGGGCGAATACCACTTGGCGACACTGAATAACCTAAAAATTCAATTTTGTCTTGGCCAAATAAGCATTTGCTTAAATTTATGGTAATACCTAACGTATGAAATTGTTCAAAAATTAATCTAATGTGTTCTCTATGTATTATATCGTTTTCGGAAGCTATAATAACATCGTCTATGTAGCAGAACAAAGATGACTTACCTGTTTCATTTTCGATGTTTTCGATACCACGGAGGACTGTGTTATCCATGAATCTCTGAAATGTCTGTGCTGCGTTTTTTAATCCGAAAGTCATTCGCGGAAATTCGAATAATCCAAAAGGAGTAATGATAGCTGTTTTTTCTATGTCTTCCTCTGCAACTTCAATAAAATGATAAGCTCTGTTTATGTCTATACGAGAATAAATTATCTTACCAGCAAGTGCGTAGGTAAAATCGTGTAAACGTGGTACAGGATAGCGGTCTGGCTTCGTCACAGAATTAAGTCGACGGTAATCGCCACAGGGTCTGATTTGTCCATCCTTTTTCGGGACGACGTGTAGTGGACTTGCCCACTGACTCCTGGATGGTCTGCAAATACCTAATTCCTGCATAAAACGAAATTCATCTTTTACCTTACGATACATGTCCGGTGTGAGAGGTCTCGCTCGAGAATGTAACGGCGGGCCTGTAGTCTCGATGACATGCTTGACAGAGTGTGAAGTCACTTTATCCTTAAAAGAAATAGGTTTAGTAATACTTTCAAATTGTTCTAATAAGTCGCGAAAAGGGTTATCGTTCTGTATGCTTTTGATTGAAGGTTGATTAAAATTTATGATGGATCCTATCGAGCATAAGTTAGTAACATTATCAATTAATTTCTTATTAAATAAATCTACCATCAACTTATGTGTTTTCAAAAAATCGGCACCAATTATTGGTTTGTCTACGTTACAAATAATAAAAGGCCATTTATAGCTACGGCGTAATCCTAAATTTAACTCTAAAGTAATAACACCATAAGTAGTTATTTCTGTGCCATTAGCGGCATAAAGTTTATAGTTGCATGAACGACATTGTTTACGGCTCACTTTACTTACGGGGACCACTGATACGTTAGCACCTGTATCGATGAGAAAGTTCATACCAGTCTTTGAGTCTAAAATACACAAGCGATGATTTACACTTAGATCCACGGTACAGTCTTCCATCGCGATAGTCTGCACCACTCCTAGTTTTCCGGATTGGGCTTCCATGCGCAAGGAGATTGGCATTTCCTGGCTTCTGCTTGAAATTTGTGGTGATACCAGCATAAACGGTCACTGCGATGAGGTGATCGGGTGCTGCCGTGAGGTGATCGTCCTGGGCGCCTTCGTCCGGCGCTGGCAGAACGTGAACGGTTGCGGCTCCAGCGATTAAAATTGCGGTACATCTGGCGACCTCTGATGCTGTTCACTTCACCGCGTAGGGCTTTGATTTCAAGTGCCATATTGCGTAGGTGTGACAAAAGTTCAACGTTGACGTGCTGGTCCTGCACAGATGTCGAAGGTGCATCGACAGCTGCCACTTCTCCACTCCGTAGGTTGTCCATGATTTTGTCAGCCATGCCTGCCAGTTCATCCAGCTTGGTCTCTGCGTTACTACTGGCTAAGATAGCACGCACCCATCCTGGCAGGCGAGCAAGCCACAGGTTTTTTAAGGTGTCATTAGCCGTACCTGTGTTTTTTGCGAGCTCACGCATTTTAGATAGGAGCTGAGATGGACGCTGTTGTCCTAAGTCCATTTCCTTTACAAGTTTGTGGAATTGGGCTTCGGCGCTCTCTTGGAATATTTTAAGTAGACGATTTTTCAGCATAGTGTGTCGCTGTGACTCTGGAGGATCATCGATGAAGTCTGCTATCTGGCTCAGTTCTTCTCTTCCGAGTTTGGATAAAACTAGGTCGTACTTGATGTTTTCGCTTTGGTGTTGCGGACCGACGATGGCTTCAAATTGCACGAACCACATCCGAGGCATGTCCGTCCAGAAACTAGGTATTCTCGAAGCTAAGGAGATTGCTGCCAATTCGTTACTTTGTTGCACTTGTGACGGTAACTGTTGCGACGGCTGCATGATGCGCGGTGTGGGACTTTTGGTCAACCACGAAATACGGAAACTACGATATGATGCGGAACACGGGTACCGGTGACACTGATGTTCGTCGCGGGGATGTTCTTCGCGGGGTCACCACTGTTGAGTGACTCTCGGGTGTGTATATATGTGTGTGTCAAGTGTGTAGGGACAAAGGTTTATTAAAACAACTAAAGGAGAAAGAATTATATATTATTTATATCACAATCACAATCACACACTATAATATATAGAAAGAGGAATATATAATATGTATATAGATAGACAATAGAAAGGAAAGAACATCGAAATATGCTAGGCCGGAAGGAATACAATAACAATTAATGAATACTAATATGTGGACCTAACATGTGTGTCTGTACCCGTGCAGTGTCCGAGAGTCACTGTCGGGCCGGGGGAGGTGCTGGCGCGAGGCGGTGAGCCTATCGCCATTTATTAGTATCCTATATATTTATTATAGTATCCTAACGTGCGTTTAAACGGCGGGCAAACATGCGAGCCGAGCTCAATCACGCTCGGCGCGGCTCGGCTCGGCAAAGTTCGTACGATCCATCGCTTGTCGGTTGTTCGACACGGATCAAAGGCGCGCGCGCCATTTTCGGCTCGAATTATGTCAATACGCGCCGTCTAAACAGAAGGAAGTCGCTCATATTGAGTTTTTAGCGATGTTGTGACCCTCGTGCCGCCGCGCCGTGTGTACGAGCAAGCATGCGTTCGTATTTCGCCGAGCCGTATCTACACAGACGGCTCGGCTCGCGTGGGATCATGACACCCCGCGTCGTTTACGCACCTTCAGTGCCAAACTCACCTGAACTTTTCTTTACTATCGGGTATGACTGATTGAGTATCGTTGTATCGGAGAACGTCTTTGATTTTTCGCACTAATATGTTCTTATAATATTGTTTCGCATTAAATGAGATCCAAGCAAGCTCGCGTTTTAGTTCTTCCAGCTGCAAGACAAGTAAAAAGTTATTCAAATACCGGCCAAGAGCGAGTTAGACTCGCGCACGAATCGTTTCGTACCATCCATACTAATATTATAAATTCGAAAGTAACTCTGTCTGTCTGCTACGCTTTCTTTCCCGCTTAAATTACTGAATCGACTTTAATGAAATTTGGAACACAGATAGAGTGGACTTTGGGAAAGGACATAGGATGGTTTTTATCCTACGGGAACCTTTAAAACGGGTCCACGCGAGCGAAGCCGCTGGCGGAAGACTAGTTATCTATAAATTATCACTTTATTTTTTATACGTTTCAATTGAATTCTTATAGGTTTATCCACTGGGTTTACTTGTAATCTTCAAACAATTTCGGAGATCAGAGGGAAAATTATCAATTTTCTTTTTTGCTTTCATGAATAAAATAAAAAGTTTTTTATCTGTATATATAAAAATGAATCCCATTTTCCCTTGGTCACGACATCACGCGTGAACGGCTGGACCGATTTCGCTAATTCTTCTTTTGTTGTGTTTGTAATTGGCAGAAGAAGGTACTTATGTAATAAAACATTAAAGAAATATCACGAAAACTTAGAAAATTTAAAAACTATTTTCCAATTCGAATGCAACATTAACATTTAAGACAAGACAGCGTCCTTCAAAAATGTGACTCACATAAAATATTCAGAGAGCTAAGCAATGAAAACTTGCAACCATTTTCTAATATTTTGTTTTAATTACGTCACATCAGCTAAATTTCTTAGTGTTTGAAATCCATGATGAACTGTTGCACAGTATTAAAAAATTAAGCGTTGATCATCAGTTATGGAAAAGATTTTGATTTTTTATATGAAAACTCTTGAACTTGCAAAATGTTAGTTACTATTTTTATCGACTTTCATACGTGATACACCGAGTTACAAGTTTTGCATGACTGAACACTGTGAAACTTATCATTAATTGACTGCTTGCTTCTTCTTATTTTTTATGGTTTTTTTCAATTCAATTCAATTCATTTATTTATTTGTCAAATAAGGTACATAAGTTGGATAGTTGTAATTCCATACATAGGTAGTGCGCTTATTTTGCCGCATTGGGCGTAAAAATATATTACAATACCATAAGAATAAATAATAATTACATAGAAGGGAATCTCCTTTGACCGGGTGGAAAACGCCGCTATTTTTATACCTACTTCCCCCTTCACCTCGTTACGCCCCTCTGTCGCCCAGGCGTGTTGACAGGGTTGTCAACTGTTAATACTGCTTTTTTATAGATAATATAGGTAGCTAAAATATAAGTTTTCCTTTACTTAAAAATCATTATTTTAGTTTAGTATTACAAAGTATGAGAATGATAAATACTTACCTACTCTATAAATACTTATAAATAATATTACTTAATAAATAAGTACCATACCAAATGAAGCCATTTAAGTAAGTATTACTTACCTACATAGGTGTAAGTACTTACGTAGTGTAGGTTTAAAATAAACGAATTACATATTAAGTATAACGTGCGTGCGCCAGTGCCGCGGCGCCGCAATCGCGAGGCAAAACAATCGAGAAAGGTTCAATGACCGATGGCGGGGGCTATTAAAAAATATTTTGGCGACATGTTAAAATGCTGTAGTTATCTAACATTTTTTTTTATAATTGAGTGAAAGTGAAACAATTGGCTACACAAAAAGAACTGGTCACATCCATTTGATAAATTAGGTACGGAAAAGGAATAATATTTAAAAAATATTACTTATCTCGCATCATCTTTGGGCAAACTAAAAAAACTTAAGTTTGGCATTGTTTTAGAATTGTTTGTACAACCAAACACACCACATTAACTTGGCGCCGTTATTGTAATTGACGCGCCCGTCCGAGACAGCCCGTCTTCAGTAGTCGGTTTAGCCGAAATTAAAGTGTAGGCTAATATCGTGACCTTGAGCCCGTTTTGAGCGGGAGTTTCCATTCTACGTAGTATTATTTATTCTTATGACAATACTATCTAAGAAAAGTTACTGCAGTGAATATTTATTTTTAAATTGAGGTAAGTACCTTCTACGCCAAACGTTAAGAAATCCTGCTGACTGACAAAAATATTTCTATGCTCCACCAATTTGACGGAATAAAAAAAATGCTATTTGAAAATGTTTGTACTTTTTTGTCGCTTTCTCTCGAAATAGCTCTCGGAATCAAACGTTAAAACGAGATCTGTCATTATTTTATTTTCTTCCATTACAGTTTATTGGACAGTCACCTAAAAACTTCATAGATAATATAATATGAATACTTAAAAAAATACTCTTCATGCATTTTTTGTAGGTTTCTGTACAATGTAGGTAGTTTCTTCAAGAAGCTAAACTGGCTAGCTCGGGATTGCTCTCCGTAGGTGGAAGTTATGAATATGAGCTACAATAAGACTAGATACAGTAAGAACAGATCAGCTACCTAATCGTAAGAGGCGAATAAATGTGAACTTCTGGAGTTGTGGGCGGGATTTGGAGCACCGCGCATGGAGTCCTCTGAACGAGTGTTCAGCAGGCCACTGAGGAGGTTTTAGTGCTGTATAAATCCCACATAACCCGGTATAACTTTTCAATCTGACACGTACCTTGCGAAGATTCCGTCCCGAAAACATAAAAGTTACCTCGGCATTAACAATATGAAATATGGTGTCCTCCACGTAATCATAAAAAGCGACTAAGTAGAGGCTTTCACGGCTATACTGGGAGTCGGACCAACAGCCACGGGTAAAACGACGGCGTATTCGGCCGCACGACTCTTGGCAGAGTTACCTACATTGCTCACCCAAGAGCCCATTTGTAACGCCGCGCCACAGAGTACATCGCTGCGCATGGAAGACATTGGCAGGTTTCGCTGAAAACTGCATAAACATTGGTATATAGGGCCTGAATTTCTTATTTCTTAAAAATATAATTATGACAACCTTTATATTTCGTCGGACTAATTTAAAAAGGGGGCTGTTTTTCTCACGGTCTGGTTTATGTGGCTTGCTAGCGGGTTAGTGCACCAAATAACTTGGTCATTTTAACACCAGCTTCAAAACGAAGTAGGTACTGTAGTAACCTGTTACCTATCTTTTATAGCAGTACCTACTTGCAGACGCAGAACAGATACGTATGACACAATTATAACGGGGTTAATTTAAACTGTGTCCTGATAACTAAAGTACACGCGGAAGAAGTCGCGGGCAAAACATTTTTCTAACTCTATATGTATAAAACTGAATTCCTATTTCCCTCGGTCTCGGCCTCACGCGTGAACGGTTAGACCGATTTCGATAATTGTTTTTTGTTGTGTTTGTTATTATCAGGAGAAGGTTCTTATCAATGAAAAAAATTAAGAAAATTGATAATTAATATACATTTTTTTACAAATTCGATTTTAATATCCATAGTTAAGACAGGAAAACGTCTGTCGGGTCAGCTAGTTTTATAATAATAATAATAACAAAAGTATTTGTGAGATCCTCCTGATGAGCCCTTTCATTTGATATATGACCCAGCAATGTTTCCAATACTTTTTTTAATTTCCAAATATTTCACTTTTAAATGACACTTTGTTTAAAAATATATATATACCGCATAAATTCCAAAACCCTATACATATATTAATTTTAATATGTATTAATATACATTTTTTTTCAACCTTTTTTATGTCCCACTGCTGGGCACAGGTCTCCTTCTCACACAATTGAGAGGGATTTAGGCCATAGTCCACCACGCTGGCCAAGTGCGGATTGGTGGACACTCAGGTTACATACATAATTTATATTTATTATTTAATTTATATTTATATTTAATAAGATTTTGGAATTTAGGCGGGAACTTGCAAGATTCATGTTGTGCTTATTTTATTATCATATTGTTGTAAAATTCTTGAATTATGTCGAATAAATTTGATGGCATTCTGTTTGATATGAAATAAAATAAGTGCGAAAACATGCTTTTTCCGGTTGCCTCCTAAGCTCTAATTGACACTTTTTTAATACAGTTGCTCAAAAAGTGGCGTATTGCAGGGACGTATAGCGTTCGGGAAGTGGGCTAATACACACTCGTGCTTTTTCTTTACCTTTTCCGAACTCGTGCGTTCTCTTTCCCAACTGTCAAAATAATGTCTATTAAAAAGAAAAAAACCAACCACTAAGTTTTAGAAGTTTTTATGATTCATGCAAATATTTCTAAAAAGAAGCTACTAATTTGTTACAATATCAGATTTAATGAGTTAGGTTAGGTTTCATTTCATTTCATCTCATTAACATTTTCATTTCATATCAATAAAAATATTCTACTGAAGACTTGGCTGTATGGGCATAGTTCCCTTTGCCTACCCAGAATGGTTGAAGAAAACAAAAAAATCTCTGCATATAGGTCATAGACCAATTTTTTTTTATTTGAATAAAGGGCTCGGGCTGTATCAGCCCAGGGTACTTCAACCTATAAAGATTGTTTGTACCCGTAGCCAGATTACAGATCACCGTCCAACCCGATAGCCTTGATAAAGGCTAGGATTTTATGGACGGTGATTTGTTTGGCTTCATCTGGCAGCAGCACGTGCCTCCCAAGATGAATGCTACGCTTGCGGTTTAGCGCACCACAATTTAAAAGGAGGTGGCGTGGTGTCTCGCTCTCCTCCCCACAGTATCTGCACGTGTCGGTTGGACTTAGTCCTAAAAGCGACATATGTCTTCCGAGCTTACAGTGTCCAGTAAGGACTCTGGTTACCGTGCGGATATTTGTTCTGTTGAGCTTTAATAGCTCTTCAGCATAACTCCGATCATATCCTCGTATCAGAGCTTTGGAGTGGCTGTGCCCTGGTCCTTCATTCCAGTCCCGCATCGCCTCCTCCCTGCACTGAATGAGAATTTTTTGTCGGATGGTCGTTTTGGAAATACCACAGAATGGTTCAGGACCAAGCTGAGTCCCTTTTGCACCCTCACGTGCCAGGACATCAGCTTCCTCGTTTCCTTGTATGGATGAGTGTCCTGGAACCCATATCAAAAAGACTCTGTTTCTCGCAGCCAGTGCGTTGAGTCGCTCTATGCAGTTCCTGACCAGTTTTGAATTTACTGTATACGAATTGATGGCCAAGAGTGCTGCCTGGCTGTCCGAAAAGATAAAGATGTTTCTGTTGACGTATCGTCTTTCAAGGTTTAGCTCTGCGCACTGTATAATGGCGAACACCTCCGCCTGAAAGACTGTGGCGTGGGCTCCTAGGTGTATGCTAAGCCTCGTTTTGGGCCTTTCACCGTAAACTCCACATCCTACGTCATGACCCATTTTAGATCCATCAGTATACCAAACCACACCGTTCAACCCTCCTGGCACCTGGCCATTAAGCCATTCGTTCCTGGTAGGCATCATTACCTGGTATAGTTTGGTAAAGTTCCTCTCTAGTATCATGAAATCAGATACCATAGAAAATATTTCTTCCCTAAAGACTTGCTCTACTAGAGCTCGGAAAGATTGGGAAAGCCAGGGTCTGCAACCGCTGGAGCATAGTCTAACCACACTGGACTTTGCCTGAGCTCCTATATATATGTGCAGTGGAGGCATGTCCAGCATAGCATTCAGCGCCGCTCCTGGGCACGACGCCATGGCTCCTGTAGCGATGACATAGGCAGTTCTCTGTATCGCGTTTAATCTGTCGACGGTCGTTTTTTGTGAAGTTTTCTTGCTCCACACCACACATGCATAGGTCACAAGAGGCCTTATGATTGTGGTGTACAACCAGATGACAGCCTTGGGACTAATGCCCCATCTGGTCCCGACAAGTCGACAGCTTATCCCTCTAAGGCTATTTTAGCTCTTTGGATAATATTCTCAATATGTTGGTTCCACGTAAGTTTTTGGTCGAGTGTTACGCCCAAGTATTTAACCTCGGTGGAAAACGGTATAGTTTTGCCACTCAGACGTGGGGGCCTTAGTTTATCTAAGAGCCTCCTCCTTGTGAATGGGACTATTACTGTTTTGTCTGGATTGACTGATAGTTGGTTATATCTACACCAGTCAGAGACAATGTTTAGCGCTTCTTGGAGTCTCGATGACAAAGTGTCTTGACAGAAACCTCTGACCACAATGACAAGGTCGTCGGCATATCCTTGCACGTCAAAGCGTTTCCTGTTGAGAATCTCCAGTAGCTGCTGCACAAGAGGGGAGACAGGAGTCAGGACCCCTCCCTGTGGGCAGCCTCGGGTAGTTCTTAGTTCATATTTGTGTCCATGAAGGGTTAATTGTATTACTCTGGCCGAGAGCATTGACTTGATCCACGCAACAGAGGCATTCTCGACGCCTTTGGCCATCAAACCATTGACAATAGTTGAGGTTTGCGTGTTGTCAAAAGCTCCCTCGATATCTAGAAAAGCACATAGGGCGATCTGCTTGTCCTCTAGGGACCTTTCCAGGGCATCGATGAGAGATACCAAAGCTGTTTCTGTGGATTTTCCCCTCTGGTAAGCATGCTGGTTGCTCTGCAGAGGGCGCTCCACCAGCGTAACGTCTCTTAAGTGCTGATCTAAGATTTTCTCCATCGTTTTTAATACGAATGAAGTAAGACTAATGGGTCTGAAGGACTTTGGCTGCGAAAAGTCCCTCTTACCCGTTTTGGGTATGTATGTAACAACAACCCTAGTCCAAGGTTCTGGTATTATTCCCCAGGCATAACTTGCCCTGAAAATTTTTACCAGAAGAGGTATTAGAACCTCCCCATCCTGCTGAAGCAAGGCTGGGAATAGTAAGTACATTATTCTTAGTCTAAGATATAGGTATTCTTTTACGGTTGGCGCCATTTTTCAAAAATGTTTTTTTTTCAATTATGGCATCGCAAACTCTGTGCATACTGCCAGCGTCAAGTATAATTTTTGCATCAATTTTTTGCCAGTTTCAATGAAACTGGACGAAGTAATAACAAAGTCAATAAGTAAGTCGTCAGTAATCAGTCAGTCTAGTCAGTCCAGTCTAACATTCAAGTAAAGCGATGACTACTTTACTAGAACGTGTCCGATGGAATTTTGGAGGCAAGCAGAAAAAACATATTTTAGCACTGTTATTCTATTTCACAAACACTCGTGCACTGTAATTAACATATATCAAACAAAATGCCATCAACTTTATCCGATATAACTCAAAAATACACTAAGAAAATGAAAATAAAACAAGAGCACAATATGTCTTTTTCGACTTCCCGCCAAAACTCCTTCAAAAATGTTTTTTGCGAGTTTTTATTATTTTCTTAAATTGCTTAATTTAAAAATAGTTGTTCAGTACACGTGCGGAACCGTCATAGGAAGGAGTTCCGACTGTCAACCCTCACCTTCGGCTGCACCTCGGCTCAGGTAGACATTTGTCAGATCTCCTTGCAATGACAGCCTTTCCGCACTTGTAATGAAATATACTATTTTTACTTTTTTATTTACCTTGTCCTTCAATATGTCTGCATATTCAGGCGTTTTTCTGAACTGTCTAAGCACAGCAGTCAAGTCTTCTCCATAGAGTTTCTGTGCTTCAGCTTCTAAATCGTATTTCCTGGCGTTCGTAAAATGGATACCTAAAAGCATCATTATAATAATATGATTATTTTTTAGCCAACGAAAAAAACGGAGGAGGTTCTCAAGTCGACGCGTACATTTTTTAACACGCTTTTATTAACTTGACCTGTATGTATGTATGTAACGGAATATTTTGACTTCATTTTCACTTACTTCTAGGAGTCTGATTAACTTGAAAATTTGCACAGGGGTCAAGGGTCGATGACAATGCAATAATATGAGAATAAAAATCCAACTAAAAAATTAAAAATAAATATTGCAGTTTAAAAAACTAATAAAACACGCTTTAGTGAGAATAAGAAAATGTATTTTACTGTAAAAAAGCGTTTGGTTTTTTTTACAGTAAAATACATTTTCTTCTTATTTTTTTCTTTTTGGTTCGTATTCTCACAAAAGCGTGTTTTTTTAGTTTTTTAAACTACAATATTTATTTATTTTTACATGTACTTAACGTATAACTTTTTACAGAGTAGTCCGATTTTGAAAATTCTTTTTTTTTTGCCCGAAAACTTATACTTTCGAGGTGGTCCCATTATCACCAAGTCAATATCTGATGATGGGATCCCAGGGAAGTTGAGGGGATTTCTTAAATTTTATAGGCATACACATTAATTTTCTTATACTTTCTGAAGCAAAAGAGATATTTGTGTATAATAGTTTCATGTTGCTGAGCTGATGATGGAAGGTACAGCGAGAAATGCGCAACAAATTTCTTTTGTCAGAAGTGCGCGCCGAGGATTTGAACCTGGCATCTCTCGCGTCGAAGACCGCGATCCTTACCACTAGGCTCTTCCTCTTCTCTCGCACTTCCTTCCTTTTCTCGCACTCTCTTTCTTCCGCAACCTCATCAGCGTAAGTCTCTTAAGGAGTCATCCGTCAACTTAGAGGGGGTGCACAGATGCGATGTAAATGATAAAATTGATACTGCAAAAGTGCTTACTTACCACACATATAACAAAACAAAATACAGCATAGTTTTGAAAACATATTCTTGCTATATTGGCTGCAACCCTTTTTGCGTCCCACTGCTGGGCACGGGTCTCTCCCCATTATTGGGAAGGCCTGGAGCTTACTCCACCACGCTGCTCCAATGCCGGTTGGTGGAGATTCATGCTATAATAATATAAGATATTCATGCTATAATAATATAAGAAAATTTAATGGATGTATTTTAGAAAACAATTTCGACGCGCAATAAAATTTTGATTTATTATGTTACATAATAATCCAATTGCGGTCCCTTTCTAACCAATTAAACCAGACGACCTGCGTGGCACAGTGGTTAACATGCCGGACTGCCAATCGAAGGGTCCCGGGTTCGATTCGGGGCGAAATAGAAATTTGAATGATGAGTTTAAATTTCTGTTCTCGGTCTGGGTGTTTGTGTTTCTGTCTTTGTGTGTGTCCATGGTACCCACGACACAGGGTATATCTACCCTACTGTGGGACTATGAGTGTGAATCGTTATTTATTTATTTGTTATATATTTATAGTGTCTCATACGATCAGCTGTCACGTGTGTCATCTATAAAAATAGATGTTGACCGATTCTCAGACCTAACCCTATGCACACAAAATTTCATGACAATCAGTCGAGCCGTTTCGGAGGAGTTTGGCAACAAACACTGCGACACGAGAATTTCATATATTAGAGTCATATATATAATATTATAAGGAAAGATTTGTATTTTTGTATGTTTGTAATGAATAAACTCATAAACTACTGTTCAGATTCCAAAAATTATTTCACCATTAGAAAGCTACATTCACCCTGAGTGACATAGGCTACTTTTTACCGCGGGAAAATGTTTCATTGCTACGTGAAAACGGGTAATAGGGTCAACGCGGTTGAAGCAACTGGCTAAACGCCTATGATTTTAATATAGCAATGAAGCCTGGAATAGCACATAGGCTATTTTTTATCCTACGGGGACCCATTAAACGGGTCCACGCGGGCGAAGCCGCTGGCGGAAGGCTAGTGTTAGATAAGACTAATATAATAATATAAAATTAATTAAAATACAATTTAATTATACATATATGCTGAAAAGGACAAAAAGGAAATTCTCAATAAAAACATACTTAATCTTAGATATTTACTATACATTCTCGTAAACTGCTTTATTTCCAACAAAGGGAATAGATGTTCGTCCGTACGAACGATAATCACCCCTTCCATTATAATAACTGTCTCTTTTTTTAGGTTTGTATTCATCAAATCTATTAGAATGTGGAACTTGGAATCCCACAGGGCGTTTCTTTGGACCAAAACTATTCTTAGCGTGTTTATTTGTGTCGAACGCTTGAGGCAAATCTCTGTTTCTACTTTTCGAATGTTTTAAGGTGTCTTCTTTCCAAACTGCCTTCTCTATACTGTAATCTTTAAAGCTTTCTGATTTGGCTTTCGAAAAATCTTCTTTTTGCCTTCTCATAACAACAAAATCTTCTTCATCGTGTGTTGCTAAAAATTTTATATAGTCATTATAACAAAACGCTAATAAACTAAATATTTTTTGTTATCAATAAAACATTGAGAAAAAATGTCACATCAGCTGATGTAGAGCGTAAAAATCTACAGTAAATAAATGTTGGGTGCGATCCAATGTTGGATGCATCGCTAGTCTATACTATTACTATAAAGTGGAAAGATTTGTATGTTTGTAATGAATAAACTCAAAAACTACTGTTCCGATTTCAAAAATTCTTTCACCATTAGAAAGCTAAATTCACCCTGAGTAACATAGGCTACTTTTTACCGCGGGAAAAATGATTCATTCCTACGTAAAAACGGGTAATAGGGTCAACGCTGTTTAAGCAACTGGCAAAACGCCTATGATTTTAATATAGCAATAAAGCCTGGAATAGCACATCGGCTATTTTTATCCTACGGGGACCAATTAAACGGGTCCACGCGGGCGAAGCCGCTGGCTGAAGATCAGCGGAAAATAATTTTAGCTACTTACTACAGCTACTAAAATCATTCACAGCAACACAAAGTATAATCAAATTAATATTTTTTTTCTTTGTCTTCTCTTAAATCTAAGATTAATTGATATCATTAATGAGATTGACACAGGTGTCTAATATCTGATTTTATATCACGTTAATACCTAACATTAAAGTCTACCCATTAAAAGATAAACCGTTGTT
Organism: Pyrgus malvae; assembly: GCA_911387765.1. Taxonomy (NCBI): domain Eukaryota; kingdom Metazoa; phylum Arthropoda; class Insecta; order Lepidoptera; family Hesperiidae; genus Pyrgus; species Pyrgus malvae. The sequence continues at coordinate 1,384,068 of OU426976.1, read as the reverse complement.
ATCACTGTGCCGTATATAATTTTTAGGATACCATATACCTATTACAATAATAAAACGGAACCCGTGTAGGAACAAGTACAAGAATTGGTTAAGTCATATAATCTGACTCGCATAGTAAGGGTTCCGTACAAAATTGTAGACAATTTTTTTTCTTCAATTATGGCATTGCAAACTCTGCTTATTGGTAGAGTAATAGTAGGTAAAGTCAGTAAGTCGTTAGTAAACAGTCAGTCAAGTCAGTCAGACATTCAAGTAAAGCGATGGCTTCTTTACAAGTGAGCAATGGAATTTTGGAGGCAAGCCGAAAAAACATATTTTCGCACTATTATTTTAATTCACAACACTCGTGCACTTTAAATAACCTATATTGAGCAAAATTCCATCAAATTTATCCGATATAACTCAAAAATACACCAAGGAAGTAAAAATAAAACAAGAGCACAATATGTCTTTTTCGACTTCCCGCCATAACTCGTAGACAAATTTTGTAAGACGTGTTTGTAAAAGTTTCATGTAGATTTTACATCAATTTCGAGTAATATTTTTCTTTAACATATACTTATATTCGATTTAGAATTTGTATTCTTTTGTGCTATGTATTTATTCAGCTGTGGATTACACATATTGGGTATAAATTATGATTACCTTGCATCTTTAGTTTATAATAAACTTAATAAGTATTTACCCGCTTAACTACTGGGAAGTGAAGAACAAAATAACAAAACGCCTTCTTACTCTCACATATGATGAATGTGAATCACTTATGATTGGATAATTAGTAACACACACACACACGCACACACACATACACACGCACGCACACGCACAGGCACACGCACGCACACGCACACGCACGCACACGCACACGCACGCACACGCTGACAAAGACACACTATTTAATTGTTGTGTTTAAGTAACGTTGTAAACATTAAAAAACTAACGTATAATAGTACGTCGCCTTATTTTCTGTAAGACTTCCTTTAATCTCCCGTAGTTTGATTCCTGTGATGACGAAGATGAAGACGATGAAAACGAAGATGATGACGACGAAGATGATGATGAAATCCTGAAAACAAATGATAGTACAGGCTTATGGTACAGGTAATAACTTGGAAGTCTCTGTAGCTTCGGGATTAAGAATAGAGCTACGGTATCCCCTGCCTGATCGTAGGAGGCGACTGAAAGGGGGTTTCCGGGGTTGCGGGCGGTGAGAGTGGGAGCTCGATCCGTTCAACCAGCAGCCCCGGGAAGGGCGGCGGTGTGTGCGTGGCCGCATGCCACCGTAAGCAACGGAAGGTGCAGGAGAGCACATCTGCTCTCCCGAAGATGGGCCCGTTCTGGGGCGTCGCTCGTGGAGGACACTGGTGCGTTCTACTGGAGATCCCGAAATCCTCCCCAAGCGCAGAGGCAGCCACCGATGGGATTTCAGTGCGGTCAGATCCCACACAACTCGGTATCCTCTCCCAAGGCGCCGGGAACCTTTTGAAGGTTTCCCCCTGATACAAAAAAAGGTGATAACTTGGTGGATATTATAGATACATTACTAGTTACCACCCAGAATCAGAATCAGAAATCTTTATTTGCTGTTTTGTAATTTGTATGATTCGATAAGATAAGAAGCAGAAGTGATTCTTGAAAACAGATATCAGCTATTTGTATAGCCCTGTAGTAGTGGTAGAAAAATAAAACAACGCATTTACAACTTATTTCTGAATCCTTTCCATCCATTTCCTAAATTTTATTGAAATAACCAAATGAAGCGCGCATGACCCGGCGGTTAGCGTAGAACGCAAACGATCTATGCAACTAAGCCAAATGGGCGGGGTCGGGTGTGAGATGGGTGACCGCTAGTGGCAAAAAAATTCATGCGCGTTTCCGTGCTTCGGAGGGCACGTTAAGCCGTCGACCCCGGTTGTTGTCGATAGATAACAGTCGTTAAACCTTGTCGGAGACCTTATGGGCGGTTTGAAAACATCCGACAGCGGGTTGGCTACTAACCCGCATTGGAACAGCGTGGTGGAGTAAGCTCCAGGCCTCCCCAATAATGGGGAAAGACCCGTGCCCAGCAGTGGGACGCAAAAAAAGTTGCAGCTACCAAATGTAAAAAATTAGTGATGGGACTCGAATCGAAAATATTCGAATCAGTTCGAATAACCCGGCGAAAATTCGAACCATGATTCGAATAAACCCTTGATTTGAATTAATTCATACATTCGATTCAATACGAATTTATACGCTGATTCGAATCAATAAATCGTTTAATAGCTAAAAATATACTTAGATACTTTTTCAAACACTTTATAGACCTAATTGCTGTGCCCCGCGGTTTCACCCGCGTAAATCCTATTCTCATGGAATACCGCAAGTACCAAAGTAGTACCAAATTTCAGTCACATTACAGCCAGAGATTAGAATTGTAAAGATGATTCGAATCAACTCGACAATTCGAATTTTGAATCTCATTCGAATCAAGTTTTCACCGTCATCATTCGAATCATTCGAACCAAATGTGATTCGAGTCCACTAAAAAAATTGACAATTCCTAGGGGTTTTGGCGGGAAGTCTGAAGGGACAAGTTGTGCTCTTGGTTTTATTTTCATTTTCTTGGTTATTATTGAGTTATATCGGATAAAGTTGATGGCATTTTTTTTCGATATAGGTTAATGACAGTGCACGAGTGTTGTGAAATAAAAAAGTGCGAAAACTTCGGCTTGCCTCCAAAACTCCTTCGGGCATGTTCTCGTAAAGTAGCCATCACTTTACTTGAACATCTGACTGACTAGACTGACTGTTACCTGACGACTTACTGATTTATTCTACGATGCAGGAATTTACTTGACACTGGCAATATGCACAGAGTGCGATGCCATTATTGAAAAATGAAACGAAAATATTGAATGGTTGCAAGGATTTTATCCAATGCCGTAAAATGAATTAAAAAAAACAAATCTTACTTTCCTGAAACCTTTCCTCTGAACTCTTTTAAATATTGTTCAAGGACTTCGGGATTATTTATAAAAATTAGTCTAGATCCATCTGAATTCAATATGGTTTCTTTTCTATTCAAACTGGCGTCATAATTCTTCTGCATTAACCACATCAGGTCATTTTTGTTTACCTTTTCTGAAAATATTTGTTTTTTAATTTAATACGAATTTCACTATAATTAAATTATCATGAACTGCCATTTTCAAAGTGTTTTGGCAAAGGAAGATCACCGCGAGGTGGTCATGTCAGGGGAGCGCAGCCGCTCTCTTACAATATATATTACTTTTTTTTTAAATGTCTTTGGACAATTCACACAACACCATCTGATTCCAAACTAAGCAGAGCTTGTGCTATGGTAATCAGAAAGCTGATAAACATATTTATATAATTCTAAATACATACTTAAATAGATAAATTAACACCCAGACACAGAACAAAATAGTCATGTTCATCACACAAATATTTGTCCTGGGTGGGAATCGAACCCACGACCTCACGCTTGGTAGTCGGCTTATCACCTACTACGCCACGGAGGCTGTACTAGCGGCAGCCCGCAATTTCGTCCGCGTGGACTTTGGTATTAGTCATAGCATGATGTTATATAGCCTAAAGCCTTCCCCGATAAATGGACTATAGTGGAGTAGAGTAACTATGGAGTAGCAGACGAGCATGCAGGCCACATGGAGGTAGTCCCTGTACCTTCGAAATTCAGAATAGAGCTACGGTATCCCTGTATGCCTGATCGTAAGAGGTGGTGTATGCGTGTTCGCATACCGCCGTAAGCATCGTAAGGTGTAAGCACATCTACTCTCCCAAAGATGGGCCTGTTCCAGGGCGCCGAGGACCCCACCACGTTTCACTGGATATCTCGGAGTCCTCCCCAAGCGCAGAGGCTGGCCACCAAGGGTTTTCTAGTGCGGTCAAATCCCACATAACGTGGTATCCTCTCCCAAGGTGCTGGGTACCTTTTGAAGGTTTCCTCCCGATACAAAAAAAGGCTACATGGAGTTGAGTCTTGCCTGTGGTCATATGCAGTTGCGCTGCTACTCCGAAGGCTGACGGTCTCCTCATGTGAGTATGGCCGGCAACATCACTTTTACACCGACAAAAATATAATTGTTTCACGGCAGAAGAGGGTGCAGCGGTGGTACCATGAAACCCGGTACCCAGTACATGAGTACCCGTTTTTTGGTATCGGGGGGGAAACCTTCAAAAGATACCCGGCATCTTGAGATAGGATCTCCACCGGTGTCCTCCACGCGCGGCGCCCATTACGGGCCCATCTTCGGATGTGCTCTCCTGCACCTTCCGATGCTTACGGCGGCATGCGGCCACGCACACACCGCCGTCCTTCCCGGGGCGCTGGCGGGACTGATCGAGCTCCCACTCTCACCGCCAACAACCCCGGAAGCCTCTTACGATCAGGCAGGGGATACCGCAGCTCTATTCTTAATCCCGAAGCTACAGGGACTAATACATGAGTACCCGGTCGACCTATAAATGTTCTGCCACCTACATGGCCGCAACCCTTTTTGCGTCCCACTGCTGGGCACGGGTCTCTCCCCATTATTGGGAAGGCCTGGAGCTTACTCCACCACGCTGCTCCAATGCGGGTTGGTGGAGATGCGGGTTAGTGGCTAACCCGCTGTCGGATGTTTCCAAACCGCCTATAAGGCCTCCGACAAGGTTTAACGACTGTTATCTATCGACAACAACCGGGACCGACGGCTTAACGTGCCCTCCGAAGCACGGAAACGCGCATGATTTTTTTTGCCACTAGCGGTCACCCATCTCACACCCGACCGCGCCCGTTTGGCTTAGTTGCATAGATCGTTTGCGTTCTACGCTAAGCGCCGGGCCATGCGCGCTTCAGACCTACATAATGTCTTTTTAAGTTAGTTACCTTTGTTACCCAAGTCATATCCTCTTTGATGGAGAGAATCCAATTCATCATTCTCATCTTGTGCATGTAATAGTTCAATAATATTCATCAACTGGTGATAATTTTTATCATTTACATGTATTTCATTTCGAGCTTTTAACGCCGTTGTTTTAAGTATAATTACTGTAACTTAAAAATATTAATTTGATAAACGTTTAAATCTACAATGTTACTGAGATATTAGTGTATTAATTTTAATATCCTACTGCTGGAAAGAGATCTGTATTTATTATTTATTGTTAATTAGAACGGTCTTGTACAGACCACTTAATAACTGTAATTTTCAAAATGGCTTCCACGGGGGTTCATCGCCCCCATTTCCTATTAAGTTGCTCTTGAGTTTTAAGTTCATAATCAAAATCTTACCTAAAGTTAAAGTGATTTTAAAATACATGTTTTAAGTATTTAAATTTTCTTTTTATAACATATTACAAAACAATGTTTCTATGCATAAAACTTCGTCACATTTCAAAGGCACTAAAATAAAATTCCTTTTGTTAAAAAGAAATAAAACTTTTATTAGGTTGAGTTTTGAATAAACTTCAATAACATTAAATTTCTACGCAAATCTTGCCTTATTGCCAATATCGGTGCTGTCCGTGTGTTCATTGTCGACTCATAGTCATACTGTATAAAATATTTTTATAACAAACAGTGCTGCTGAGAGTTTTTTCTCCTCCGGCTTTCTTCTCTCAGTTCACGTCATCGCCCATACGAGCACCTAGAGCCGATGACCGCGAAAATATTGACGTTCAAGAGAATATTTGTATTCCAAAATGATTTTTTTTTCTTTTTATACTAAATGGTCGTTATATTTTTATCTCCAATACAACTTGAAGCTATGCACTATTGTTTTAGTTTGCATGTTATGCAACTTCTTTGGCTTTGAACTTGGAACTAATGATTCGAATATCACGGAATATCAGCCATGTTCGAATCATCATTCATAACATAGTCATTTAAAGGGTAGGTATTGATACCAGAACCATGAACGTTGTTAGACTCATTTATTTATTTGTACAATGTTGCTGGCAGTGTGATTTAATAAGTAGTATTGTGGTCATAGATATTTTTTATGGAAACCATGGTTACTAAAATAACAACGAATAATGAAAATCACAGAACTGAAAATGATGTCACATATAAAATTACAATAAAAGCTATTGATTAACTTTAATTGTTTTACTGAGATAAAAGCTTCCCTTGAACCATGAAAATTTTAATGAAATGAAATGAAATGAAATGAAAATATTTTATTTGCACATATATGGGTAGCAAAAAAAGGTTTTACAAAAATATTTAGATCGCCATATTTACCCCTTAGGGTGTACAAATTTTATTGTAAAAGTTATATAATTACAAGTTAAATACCAAACACAAAGCATTTACAATTACTAAACACAAAGCATTTTTTGCCTTATGCATAAAGAAAAATGAAATAAAAGGAATAGACTAAACGAAATATAATTCGTTTTAATAAATATAAATATATATGTATAGCTATGGAAGCTATAAGTTTTGGAGGATGCCCAAAAGGCAATATACTCATTATTTTGTAGTGGGAGATGAGCCGACTGCGAAGCGTCAGGTCTTGGGTTCGATTCCCACCCAGGATAAAATTTGTGTGATGAAAATGACTATTTGTTCTGTGTCTGGGTGTTAATTTATCTATTAAAGTATGTATTTAGAATTATATAAGTATGTTTATCAGCTTTCTGATTACCAATGTACAAGCTCTGCTTAGTTTGGAAGCAGATGGTGTTGTGTGAATTGTCCAAAGATATTTATTTATTTATTTTGCACCATTATTTTATGCTACAACACTGGGCAAGGCAATATTATCCTATATCGAACAAACGAATATATTTGGATATAATTTAAAATTACACCAAGAAAATGAAATTAAACGACTACGAAAAGCCTCTTTCCATTTCCCCCCAAAACTCCAACGTAGTCTAGTTCGTAGAGCAAAATTAATACTATTATTTGTATCCTAGCGGCCGCCCGCGACTTCGTCCGCGTGGACTTTGGTATTAGTCATCATAGCATGGTGCTATATAGCCTAAAGCCTTCCCCAATAAATGGACTATTCAACACAAAAATACTTTATTCAATTCGCACCAGTAGTTCTTGAAATTTGCGCGTTCAAACTAACAAACTCTTCAGATTTTCCCCGTTTTTGCAACATTTTTCACTGATGCTTCACTCCTATTGGTCGCAGCGTGATGTTATATAGCTTAAAGCCTTCCCCAATAAATGGACTATCCAACACAAAAATATTTTTTCAATTCGAACCAGTAGTTCCTGAGATTAGCGCGTTCAAACAAACAAACTCTTCAGCTTTATATATTAGTATAGATACTTGTACCAATACCAACTCGTTCGAAAAGTCTTTTTCTGATTCTGTAGGTATTATTACTTCAGTAACAGTCTAATCTTATAAAATCTTACAATTAATAAAAAAAAAATCCCGTCTAATCTTTTATCGTGCAGATGTTTTGATAAGAACAGCTTATAATGATTTTTATAATATTAATGTTTATCATAATTAGTTCGCAATCTGAGTTTAATAATGGCGGTGTTAAGACATCTCTTTCTGCTGGGTCTTATTGGAGCTATAACAGGTAAGTACATTTCTATCACGCTTATCTCGTATATTAACTTCACCTGTATGTTTGTGGGCTTGTTTGTAACTCTCCTTTGGACTAGGGTTGCCATCTCTAAAATTTGTCAACCCGGACAAGACGCGTTAAAACCCCGGATTTTAGAGCCCAAAACCCGGACATGTCAACAGCGGGGGACGGTGAATTTAGCGAGTCGGTTCGTCGTTTGACCGCGGCGTGCGGGCACAGTGCGTGTGTCGCGGGCGGCCCAAGACTTTATTCTTTTTAAACCCGGAATACCCATGAAGTCCGGCCCGGACGCTCCCCGGACGCCCTCTAAGCTAGGACAAATCCGGGGAAACCCGGACGGATGACATGACAACCTTACTTTGGACTCGATTTCTACCCACTCTCAACGGACAGATTTAATTCAAACTTTGAACACTTATCAAGAATCGGTGGCAATACAATAATTTCATGAGTTTATATTATTCCGTGCGCGCATGGCTCGGCGGCTAGGTAGAACTCACGGTCTATGTAGCTAAGCCAAACGGGCGCGGTCGGGTGTGAGATGGGTGACTGATGGATGGGTCCCGGTTGTTGTCGATAGATAACAGTCGTTAAACCTTGTCGGAGGCCTGATGGGTGAATTGAAAACATCCGATAAAGGGTTGGCCACTAACCAGCATCTCCACCAACCCGCATCTCCACCAACCCGCATCTCCACCAACCCGCATTGGCGCAGCGTGGTGGAGTAAGCTCTAGGCCTCCCCAATAAAAGGGGAGAGTCCCGTGCCCAGCAGTGGGACATTTAAAATGTAACAATCAAAAGCCTGTTATAGAACAGTCCAATTCTCCCCACAGCTTATCCAGCGGAAGACCCAGTCATCCAGAAGCTGCATGAGCAACGGTACCACTACATCCAGGGACCTGATGGCACCACCCACCTGGTGGACGCCTGGATGAAAGCCAGTGACTTCTCCGAAGCCGCCAGATACAACCCTGATAGACAAAATGTGTACCATCTTTTTACCAGGTATAATAAAATTATGATCTGGGTAGTTATGGTCTCTTTGTATTGTGCCTATGGCGTTTGACGGCGTTTAACGCCATAATATTATTACTCTCCAATAGATGTCAGGAAGAGTATACTTAGTATTTTTTTAATATTTAAGTTGATTATCGCTGACAATAATTGTTTATAATTGAAAATTTCTTGAATTAAAACCTGAGCAGCGATGGCCGAGTGGTAAAAAACCACGGTCTTCGACGCGAACGATCCTGTGTTCAAATCCTTGGCGCGCACCTCTTACAAAGAAATTTGTAATGTGAGGATTTATCGCTGCTTCTCCATCGCCGTGCATGCCTGAGTGAAATTCATAATTTCTCGAAAGCATGACGTCCACCAATCCGCACTTGGCCAGCGTGGTGGACTATGGCCTTAATCCCTCTCGCTTGTGAGGAGACCTGTGCCCAGAAGTGGGACATAAAAAAGGTTAAAAGTAAATAAATAAATAAAACCTATCTGGATCGATCGTGCAATGAAAGAGGTCGTACCTAGGTTCAATTCCCGGCGGGAAAGATACCTAAATGAGAGCTCTTTTCCTACGTATTTGTGTTCTTGTATTCTTGGCACCCACGACACTGGGGCCTTTTTTGATATCGGGGGGAAACCTTTAAAAGGTACCCAGCACCTTGGGAGAGAATACTGGGTTATTAAGGAATTGTATCGCACTAAAACCCCCTCTGTGGCCTGCCTCTGCGCTTAGGGAGGACTCCGGGATCTCCAGTGGAACGCACTGCTGTCCTCCACGCGCGGCGCAAATTGCGGGCCCATCTTGTAATATGCTCTCCTGCACCATCAGATGCTTACGGCAGCATGCGGCCACGCACAAACCGCCGTCCTTCCCAGGGCCTCTGGCTGGACGAATCAAGCTCCCACTCTTACCGCCCGCAACCCCGGAAGCCCCCCTTTTAACCGCCTCTTACGATCAGGCAGGGAATACCGTAGCTCTATTCTTAATCCCGAAGCTACTTTGAGGGTACTAGTGTAAAGCGTTATTTATTAAGTGATTTGGCTGCAACCCTTTTTGCATCCCACTGCTGGGCACGGGTGTCTCCCTATTATTGGGGAGGCCTGGAGCTTCACCACATTGCTCCAATGCAGGTTGGTGGAGATGCGGGTTAGTGGCCAACCCGCTGTCGGATGTTTTCAAACCGCCCATAAGGGAGGCCTTATATAAGGCCTCCGACAAGGTTTAACCACTGTTATCTATCGACAACAACCGGGACCGTCGGCTTTACGTGCCCTTCGAAGCACGGAAACACGCATGAATTTTTTTACCACTAGCGGTCACCCATCTCACAGCTGACCGCGCCCGATTGGCTTAGTTGCATAGATCGTTTGCGTTCTACGCTAACCACCGGGCCATGCGCGCTTCTTGATTTATCTTCTGTTTTTAGAGCTAACCCTACAGTAAGCCAGCCACTCCTCATGGGCAATGATGGACTCATCGGCATGACGAACTATAACGCAAGACGACGTACCGTCATGCTACTCCACGGCTGGCTCGACTCGGCTACTTCGGAGTTCAATAGTGTCTTGGTAGCAGGTAAGTAACCCAAGCTAGCATGTGCCAGACCTTTTTTTTGGTATCGGGAGGGAAACCTTCAAAAGGTACCCGACATCTTGGGATACCGGGTTATGTGGGATTTGACCGCACTAAAACCCCAGATGTGCTCTCCTGTACCTTCAGGTGGTCACGGCGGCATGCGGCCACGCATACACCGACCGCCGTCCCTCCCGGGGCTGCAAGCTGGACGGGTCAAGCTCCCACTCTCACCGTCCGCATCCCCGGAAGCCCTCTTATAGTCGCCTCTTACGATCAGGCAGGGGATACCGTAGCTCTATTCTTAATCCCGAAGCTACAGGGACTTAGCATGTGCCAGACCTAGGCGTGTGAGTTGATAGAAATGACAACATTTTCGACATTATTTTACACAACATGTTAAAAAATGATAGTAGAAGTTCAAACGGCCCTATGGATAGAGTAGATCTTGTAGGAGCATGCATTCGTCGCGACGCTCCACCGATGCTAAGCATCCTTACACTGCTACGTGCTTCTTCTCCTGAAAAGTGAAGGCATCCGGAGAGTAGCCGACGATAATCGTCCATCCTTGTCGGCTACCGCCAAAAATTTAAACTCATTATTAAAATTTCTGTTATCGGTCTCGGTGTTTGTATTCCTGTTTTTGTATGTGTCCATGGTACCCACGACACAGGGTATTAATTACCTAACTGTGGGGCTATAAGTGTGTAACGTTTTCTTCATAGAATCCTAGCATATACCTATACTATACTATACAAATGGAAGTTAGCATAAGGACCGCGTTTCCAGGCAATGTCGTCGCCTAACGCGAGTTCTCATCCCTTTTTCCTCCACAATACTACAAATCTTAAAGTGCGTACACATTATATAACATAAAATGTTATAAAACGATGTAATACATATAAACGTTACTTACATAGCCCCATAGTAATGTAATTAATTCCCTGTGTGTGGGGTTGTGCGGGTTGAAGCGCGCATGGCCCGGCGGTATTGTAGAGCGCAAGCGATCTATGCAACTAAGCCAAACGGGCGCGGTCGGGTGTGAGATGGGTGACCGCTACTGGCAAAAAAAATTCATGCGCGTTACGTGCTTCGGAGGGCACGCTAAGCCGTCGGTCCCGGTTGTTGTCGATAGATAACAGTCGTTAAACCTTGTCGGTGTCTGGGTCTAGGTCGTCTGGGTCACCTGTAGAGATGGGGGTCCCGCAAGGACACAAGGTTTAGGACCATTTCTGCTTTTGTTGTATATAAACGATCTTCCTTTCATGGTTGAAAACAGTCATGAGATTGTATTGTTCGCAGATGATACTTCTTTGTTATTTAAAATCGATAGACGAATTTCTAATTATGACGACGTGAACAATGCTCTCTCTAAGGTAGTTCAGTGGTTCAATGTAAATAATTTACTATTAAATAACAAAAAAACTAATTGCATAAAGTTTTCACCCCCAAATGTTAGAAAAGAAAATGTAAATCCTCAATTAAATGGTGAGGATCTTGCCATTATCGAAGCAGCTCCTTTTCTGGGAATTACAATAGACTCGAAATTACAGTGGGGACCCCACATCTCTCAGTTAGCGAATAGACTTAGTTCTGCAGTTTTTGCGATAAAGAAAATTCGTTCCCTCACAGACATTGAAACAGCCAGATTAATTTATTTCAGTTACTTCCATAGTTTAATGTCAATTGGCATTTTACTGTGGGGTAATGCGGCTGATATTGAATCAATTTTTATTTTGCAGAAAAGGGCTATTCGCGCAATTTATAACTTAGGTGTTAGAGAATCACTTAGAGAAAAATTTAAAGAGATAAATATTCTTACATTTGCTTCGCAATATATCTACGAAAACATAATGTATGTACGCAAAAATAAAGAGAAATTCACTACCATATTGGACTTGCATAGTCCTAACTGTGTCTCAACTAGGAACGGCCACAAGCTGGCATTTCCGAAATGCCGGCTCCATAAAAAAAGCTCTTCTTTTATTGGGATGTCCATAAGGATATATAATAAAATCCCAATAAAAATTCAATCCCTGCCTTTAAAGCCTTTTAAGAAGACAGTCAAACAAGTCCTCTGCCGCAAGGCTTACTACAACACTAAGGACTATCTTAATGATAAAGGAGCGTGGGAATGAATCTCGCCCACACAAAGCTATTTCTAAATTAAATGTAATACATAGTTTTAGTAATTACTCGCATCTGTGAGCAGCTGGAAGTGGGTTTATAGTGTCTCATACGATCAGCTATCACGTGTGCCCATTATGGTCCCATAGCCATACTGTTATCTCAATTATATATGTACTTTTTTGTTAAAAAAGAGTGCTGCTGGGAGTTTTTTTCCGCCGCCTTTTTTCTCTCAGCTCAACATCTAGCCCAAACGGGCACCTAAAGGCGATGACCGGGAAAAATGACATTCATTAAACGAATATTTTGTATTCCTAATATGAAATAAATATTTTTGACTTTTTTTACTTTTGGTGGCCTTATGGACGGTTTGGAAACATCCGACAGCGGGTTGGCCACTAACCCGCAACTACACCAACCCGCATTGGAGCAGCGTAGAGTAAGCTCCAGGCCTCCCCAATAATGTTAAGAGACCCGTGCTCAGCAGTGGGTCGGAAAAAGGGTTGCATTGCACCTTAATAACTTGTTTTATAACATTCAGTCTCCACATTACATGTTTCATGTTTTATAAAATCATTTTATAACATGTTATGTTATATAATATGTACGCACCTTTAACGTAAAATCTTTCAGCTTTCCTGGCGGCAGAAGACCTCAACGTGATCGTGGTGGACTGGCATGCTGGAGGTGGTACCGTCAACTACGCTGCGGCTGTCACCAATACTGTCACTTCTGGTGAGTTGGGCTTTACCTAGTAGACCCTTCGTATCAGATCGGCTATGATGATTGATTGTTTTATCGAAATGAAATGAAATAGTTTATTAACATCCTGGGTAATATTATTATATACACCTTTAAAACTCCTTTTTTTATGTCCCACAGCTGGGCACAGGTCTCCTACCATAGAGTACATTTATACATAGGGGAAGTCTCCTACTCACAAGTGAGAGGGATTTAGGCCCTAGTCCACCACGCTGGCCAAGTGCGGATTGGTGGACGTCATGCTTTCGAGAAATTATGAATTTCTCTCAAGCATGCACGGCGATGGGGAACATCATAATCAATTAAATATCACGATATTTTCCATCACCGTGGAGCAGCGATAAATTCGCACATTACCTTTGTCAGCGGTGCACGCCGAGGATTTGAACCCGGGACCGGTCGCGTCGATGACCGTGGATTCTTACCACTCGGCCATCGCTGCTCCCAAAACTCCTTATCAACCTTCAAAGGGTACCGGGTGTTATGTGGGATTTGACCGCACTAAAACCCCCTCGGTGGCCTGTCTCTGCGCTTGGGGAAGACTCCGTTATCTCCAATGCAACGCTTCGGTATACTCCACGCGCGGCGCTCAGAATGGGCCAAACTTCGGGAGAGCAGATGTGCTCTCCTGCACCTTCCGATGCTTACGGCGGCATGCGGCCACGCACACACTGCCGTCCTTCCCGGGGCTGTTGGATGGGCGGATCGAGCTCCCCCTCACACCGCCCGCAATCCCGGAAGCCCCCTTTAATCGCCTCTTACGATCAGGCAGGGAATACCGTAGCTCTATTCTTAATCCCGAAGCTACAGGGACAACAATTTTCCACCTACAATTTTAATCCTTTATTTCAGGCCTAAGTGTAGCCCGCTTCATGACCTGGTTGAACCAAGCGACGGGAGCCCAGTTGGGGCAGTACCATCTGGTGGGACACAGCCTGGGGGCCCACCAGGCTGGCATCATAGGCAGAACCGTAGGCGGAGGCATTGCTTATATCACAGGTTAGTTTTAGATACATTTTTTTTCTGCGACCCTTTTTACGCCCCACTACTGGGCATGGGTCTCTTCCCATTATTGAAGAGGTCTGGAGGATTACTCCACCGCGCTTCATGCGGGTTGGTGGAGTCATTTAATATTGATGTGAAACAATCTCATGCGGCCGGTTACATCAGTTTTCTAGTTGCGCCCTGCGCTTTCAACCCCGTTAGATAGGTTTTTTTATTTAAATGGAATAGCAGACGAGCATGCAGCCGACGTGGTGTTAAGTGGTCGCTGCAGCCCATAGACATCTACATACAACCTCAAGCAAGCATAGGTAAGTATTATCTGAGGTCGTATGCAGTTGCGCTGCTACTCTGGAGGCTGGTGGCCGGCAACTGCACCTTTCCACCGAAACACAATGGATTTGGTTCACGGTAGAGTTGGGTGCAGCGGTGGTACTTCCCCGGGGGAACCATAATAGTTCTACCACCTTTTAAATCAAATACATTTTCTTTATTTGTATTAAGTTGCTGACGAGCATCCCGGCCAAGTGGTGTTAGGTGATTGCTGCGGCCCACGGACTTCGACACACAACCTTTAAAGTCAAAGTATTACCCGAGGTCATATTATTCAGTTACGATAAAACGGCATAAAGGAATTCCATAAAAACCTGGGAGGTTCTTTTCCGCCGGCTTTTTTCCTCTCAGTGTACAAACACCCTACTGTGATATGGGTACCCAAAGCTGACGATCGGAATCGATCCGAAATATAAATACATAAATATTTTAATTTTAATTTATAAAAGGCGCAAAATGGGACAAATAAAAATATTAGTAAAATAGATGTAAATGTACATTTTCGTAATTGTATTATAGTTGAGTTTTTTCCTTTTATATTTTTGTCATTGTATATTTGCACACCTCATGAAGGTAAATATGGCGAACTAAATATATATAAACAACTTTGTAAACACCCATATTTGTGCAAATAAATGTCTTTGTCTTTGTCAGTTGCACTGCTCTTAGTGTGGCCGGCAACTGCACCTTTCAACCGAAACACATTAGAATTTCCCCACAGACGACTCGTGTGGCGCAATGGTTTTTTAATGATGAGTTTAAATTTCTGTTTTCGGTCTGGGTGTTTGTGTTTCTGTCTTCCTGTGTGTACATGGTACCCACGACACGTGGGTGCAGCAGCAATGAACTATAAGCCACTTTTAGTCTTTTCGTTTTTCTTGTCCTAAAATTAACTAGCGGCTGCCCGCGACTTCGTCCGCGTGGACTTTAGTTTAAAAAAAAACTGAAATAAAAGTAGCCTACTTACTTAGTTACTCTTTATTATATTATCTACCTGCCAGTGAAAGTCCTGTCGAAATCGGTCCAACCGTTTCAGAGATTCAACAAACAGACAGACGGAGCAACAGACAGTCAAAAATTGTATAAAATGTTATTTTGGTATGTGTACCGTACAAACATTATTTTGTATGTAATAAAATACGGTTATTTAAATATTACAAACAGACACTCCAATTTTATTTATTTGTATAGATATAGATGTATAGATGACAGCACTGTCATTTTTTTCCAGCTCTAGATCCAGCCTTCCCATTATGGAACAACAACAACAATAAGTTCAGAAAAACGGACGGCGTCTACACGGAAGTTATTCACACAAACGCCGGCATCTTAGGCTACATCGCCCCTCTGGGTGACGCTGACTTCTACCCCAATGGCGGCAGCAGCATGCCTGGTTGTAATTCTAACGAGTGCGATCATAAGAGGTGAGAACTAGTGATGTATCAGATATACGTATATCCCAAGCCGTATCTGCGGATATTCTACGGAGGAGAAAGATCCTAATTCGTAACCGTAATCGTCACTTTTTGGCTGATCTTTTACGGGTCTCTCCCCAATATTGGAGAGGCCTGGAGCTTACTCCACCACGCTGCTCCAATGTAAGTTGGTGGAGATGCGGGTGGTCTAGTGACCACCCGCATCTCCACCAACTTAGGCGGTTTGAAAGAAAAAAAAAATACTTTCAAACCGCCTATAAGGCGTCCGACAAGGTTTAACGGAATCTCTTTTGTATCTTTTCGATACTCAAGTTATGGATAGCTACCTGTGGATTCCAAATAATGGAATTCGTGTCTAGCCTGTTGCGGACGAATGCACTATAAAGCATCTCAGTGTGCAAGGCTTATAGAAAAATATGGACTGACGAAGAACAAAGCCCAAAAATTTTCGTCCTTTCTTTTGCATATTGTCTACATTTTTTTATTTGAATGAAGTAGCATGCAGGCCACGTGGTGTTAAGTGGTCGCTGCAACCCATGGAGATCTACATACAACCTCAAGCAAGCATAGGTAAGTCTTGTCTGAGGTCGTATGCAGTTGCGCTGCTACTCCGAAGGCTGGTGGTCGCCTCAAATAAGTGTTGCCGGCAACTGCACCTGTCGACCGAAACACAATAGAATTGGTTCACGGCAGAAGTGGGTGCAGCGGTGGTACTTCCCCGGGTGAACCATAATAGTTCTACCACCTACAATACACATGCTCATGCTCATGAAACGTCAGTTTGATGTCATAAATGGTTTCAGATCCTTCATTGAAGTAACACGCTTTAAGGGATGAGGATGTGTAATGCCTGGTGGTGGCGTATGTAGGATACTATTGCACATTTATTTATGTTGACCTGAAGGCCGTTGAGTACACGAGTGGCATACACATTGTTAAGGTCTGCCTGGAGGTGCGCCCCGTCATCGACAGACGACATTGGTAATGCGATTTTGGCAAAGAGAGATCTCCCGTCGGGCGAGGTGGGCTTGCCCGGGGAGCGGCCGCGCTCCAACTGACTCAATTCGGAGCTTGATGATTTTGAGCGGGATGCGACGGTAGGATGTGGAGGCGAGTAATTGCTACTCAAGCCGTCCATGAAGTCCTTGGAGACAGCTGTGTCAGGAACAGGAAGCGTGTACATGGTGCGCTGCGATGCACCTGACGAGCTTGTGTAGTGATGCTGCAGTCCATCCAGGGTGTGAAGGTGCGACTGATGAAGGTCAGAAGGGACGCATTCTTGTCCGGGTCACCAGTTTGGCAAAGGGAGATCTCCCGCCGGGCGATGTGGGCTTGCCCGGGGAGCGGCCGCGCTCCGACTGACTCAATTCGGAGCTTCTATATATAGGGTGTCTCATTTAAATCGGTCAGTATGGGAAAGTCTGAAACTATAAGACATACGAAGATCTGTTCTTAGGAACCATGTCATCGATTTTAATAATTAGAAAAACTGCATTCATACATTTTAAAAAAAACCTGCACTCGACTCGGGAATCGAACCCGGTTGTTTTGAAAAATAAACGTTCACTATTTCTGTTTAAATATTGATTGTGTAGGTCTTAAGCAATAAATGTCTCTATGAAACATGATGTCTAAAATGAATAAAATGCATTGTTTTCACATACTTTAATTTATTTTAGTAGGTGTTCGAAGTGACCGTTACAATATTCAACTAGTTCAGGCATGTAAAATTGTCTCTAATGGTCGTTTGTACCTCTTTGCTGGTGTCGCAACTTGTTACATACACCGCTTTACATATCATATGGCATGGCCATTACATTAAAACTTTCCGGAAGTTTTATTATCTGCGATAATATTATCTATTTAAGACTGCAATTGTTTACTTCTACGTATTAATCAAACACTAACAATCAATTGAAAAGCCTACTAAAAATATGTATGTAGATAGAGACGTGATAAACCTCATTTGAAAATGGATCGTCTTGGTGTGTCTGGCCGAATAGCAAAAAAAAAAAGGAAGAAAAAAGATTGGAGTGTCAATGTTTTGGCGGGAACTTAACATTCTGCTTAGGTATTTTTGTGTGTATCGCTGTGTGGTTGGAAAAATGCGTTTTACAAACACTGAGCAGTTGGATTTATTGGAAGCTTATTTTAAAAATAAATAATGTAGTTTAAAAAACTAAAAAACACGCTTTTGTGTAAATACGAACTAAAAAGTAGAAAATAAGAAGAAAATGTATTTTACTGTAAAAAAAGCGTGGGGTGCATGGTGTTAATTAATAGTATCTTGAAAACTACCCCACGCTCATACTCATGTTTAAAATTTATGATGGATGTTTGGATAGATTTAAGTACCTTGCAATCTTATAAGATCTTTTAGAGGCCCTAGGAGAAATGTCAGCAAAAGCAAGAGAACAACTTTATTTTCAACAGGATGGAGCACCGGCTCACAGTAGTGGCATAGCTACAGACTTTTTAAATGAGAACTTTCCCCAAAAATGGATTGGTACGAATGGCCCTATCAAATGGCCCGCGAGGTCGCACGATTTAACGCCTCTAGACTATTTTTTGTGGGGTTACGTTAAGGATGAAGTGTATAAAACAAGTTATGACACCGTTGAAGACCTAAAAGCATCCATAGAGTCAATTTTAACGCAAATTCACCACATGAAGATACATAATGCAACAGTAAGATAAGATAAGAGAGAAAAAAAACGGTGGTCACTTCGAACACCTACTAAAATAAATTAAAGTATGTGAAAACAATGCGTTTTATTCATTTTAGACATCATGTTTCATAGAGACATTTACTGCTTAAGACCTACACAATCGATATTTAAATAGAAATAGTGTACATTTATTTTTCAAAACAACCGGGTTCGATTCCCGAGTCGAGTACAGGTTTTTTTTAAATGTATGAATGCAGTTTTTCTAATTATTAAAATCGATGACATGGTTCCTAAGAACAGATCTTCGTATGTCTTATAGTTTCAGAATTTCCCATACTGACCGATTTAAATGAGACACCCTGTATACTCGGATATTCAGAAAACTTCGATAGCGTGATTCAGGAATACCCGTGGCGCCATCTCTTGATGAGTAGCGGAAGGTCGCTACACGATCTTAACGTCATCCGCAAACATAAGACAAGTGGAGGAGCTGAGCAACACTAAGCCAATGAGATTTTATACCCGAGCAACGCTCGTTCATCCGGGTACTTTTATTGATTTCACAAATTTTTATTGAAAAAGATCATATTGGATCACACTGGACTCGTGGCGGTCCTCCACAGTCCGCTTTGCACGCTCCTTTTTACCACGGACGTGTAGGTTATGGGACAACCTTCCAGCTGAGGCATTCCCAGTGGACTATAACATGGGGTTCTTCAAGAAAGCTGTAAAAAAGCTCTCCTCCAAAGCCGGCAATGCTCGGGTGGCTCCCCTGGGGTTGCCCGTGTCCATAGGCGACGGTGATCGCTTAACACCACGCGGCCCGTCTGCCTTTTTGTTCGGTTTACATATAAAAAAAAAAAAAAAAATATTAGGATTTCAATAAAAAATATCGTGCTAAACCGCGGTGCCAACCCTGGTTATCATAATTCAAAATTCCTTTATTGTGTATTATTTTTGGGTAACAAACAGGTCCTTATATATTAATACAATCAGTACTCCAAAAATAACAATGCCTGTTAGGGCGCTCCAAGAATACAATGTCAAAATGCAAATGTATTATTATTTCGGAAATACATAATAAAAATTAAGATTATACAATAAAATCATGCAAAAATCTAATACGAGTATGTCACTAAATAGTGATCGAATATGTCTTATGTAAAACTTGTCTATATAATTGAAGTACAAAAGAAAAAAAAAACATTCATTCATTCCAATTTTCATTTAAATAATCGTCATAGTTATAACATTTTGAAATTAATAATTGCTTAACTTTTTTACAGAAATTAATATCTTATCGACAGTCGACTTTACTTTTTTCCAGAGCCTTTTTCTTCATGGGAGAGTCTTTAAGGACAGGTGGTTTCACTGGCAGACGATGCGCTACTTACATAGGAGCCCTCACTGGCAACTGTGTTCTGTTCGGCAATCTAAGGATGGGTGGCCTCGTGCCTAAGACTGGGTGAGTAGAAAAGTACTGTACCGGAATCCGGAACGGAAATATTTCCGAGTAGAGTACCAGGACGTGCTGATAACGGACGGCTTCAACCCTTTTTGCGTCCCACTGCTGGGCGCGGGTCTCTTTCCCATCGCTGGAAAGCCTGGAGTTTATTCCACCACGCTGCTCCAATGCGGGTAGATGGAGATGCGGGTTAGTGGCAAACCCGCTGTTGAATGTTTTCAAACCCATAAGGCCTCCGACAGGGGTTTAACGACTGTTATTTTCCAATTACAACCGGGAACAACGGCATAAAGTGCCCTCCGAAGTATACAAACGCGCATGAAGTGTTTTGCCACTAGCGGTCACCCATCTCACACCCGCCGGGCCATTCGCGCAGGATGAAGAATTTCATTTTTTTGGCTTGGCCACTAACTCGCATCTCCACCAACCCGCATGGAGCAGCGTGGTGGAGTAAGCTCCAGGCCTCCCAATAATGGGGAGATACCCGTGCCCAGCAGTGGGACGCAATAAAGGTAGGTAGTAGTTATTAGTGCCACCTTTTTCCCGCCAAAATTCTTAAATTGTTTTTCTTCGTAGAAAATATTTATTTTATTTTAATATTTTTCGTTTATTATGTTTTTATTATGTTTTTTTTTTTCGAGTTAAATCGAATGAACACATACAGTACTGCATACGTGCCTTGGAATAAAATAAAAGGACGAAAATATGGCGTTTTAAGTTATGTAAAAAACTCCAATACTCGTTCTGGAAAAGTAGCCATCGCTTTACTTGAATATCTGACTGACTTTACTGACTGATTACTGATGGCTTACTGGTTTTTTCTATTGTACTTGATGCTGGCAACACGCACAGAGTTTTTTTTTCAATAAAGGCACCGAAAACAAGTAAGGGAGTTTTGGCGGGAAGTCGAAAAAGACATATTGTGGCTCTTGTTTTATTTTCGTTTTCTTGGTGTATTTTTGAGTTTTATCATATAAAGTTGATGGCATTTTGTTTGATATAGGTTAATTACAGTGCACGAGTGTTTGTGAAATAGAATAACAGTGCTAAAATATTTTTATTCTGCTTGCCTCCAAAATTCCATCGGACACGTTCTAGTAAAGTAGCCATCGCTTTACTTGAATGTTGGACTGACTAGACTGACTGATTACTGACGACTTAATTACTGACTTTGTTATTACTTCGTCCAGTTTCATTGAAACTGGCAAAAAATTGATGCAAAAGTTATACTTGACGCTGGCAGTATGCACAGAGTTTGCGATGCCATAATTGAAAAAAAAATCAAGTACTTAAGTATAATTTTTGCATCACTTGGTTAGTGGTTATAGAAAAAATCAGTAAGTCGTAAGTAATCAATCAGTCCAGTCAGTCAGATGTTCACGTAAAGCGATGACTACTTTACTAGAACGTGTCCGATGGAGTTTTGGAGGCAAGCCGAAAAAACATGTTTTCGCACTGTTATTTTATTTTACAACACTCGTGCACTGTTATTAACCTATATCGAACAAAATACCATCAACTTTATCCGATATAACTCAAAATACACTAAGAAAATGAAAATAAAACAAGAGAGAGAAGAACATATCCTTTCCGACTGCCCGCCAAAACTCCTGCACAGAGTTTGCGATGGCAGAAAAAAAATAACTCTTGTTTATATTTTCAGGTCCTCTGGAATATTCTGGTTGGAGACCAATGCATCCCCGCCCTTCTCACGCGGCTAGTTATTGAATTTTTTAAATGTTTTTTTTACTTTTTTTTATTTATTTATTAATTATCCAGACAAAATAAAATGTTATTTATTAAGTCTTGTATTTACATAAATAATGTCAATTATAAAATTAATGAATCTTGGTTCATACTTAATAAAAGACATCTATCGAATAATATAATATAGGTACTTATTTGTCGTCCCTAACTTATAGTATTGCTTTAAATGCAGTAATTCTATGCGTTTTGCATTATCTGTGAAACTCCAAGATCAGTTCTGGTCTTAGAGCATCACAGGTACTGACAGGTAAGACACCCATTAGAAAAGTGGCCTTTACGAGCGAACCCCTCGTCCCAACGTACATGCACAATGTGCCTTCTAGTTATGTACAACTAGTGTGTGTGTGTCGGTGTCAGTGTTGTCGGTGCATAGAAAATGACGTTGTTAATTAAAAGTTGATAGAAGCGCGCATGGCCCGGCGGTTAGCGTAGAACGCAAACGATCTATGCAACTAAGCCAAACGGGCGCGGTCGGGTGTGAGATGGGTGACCGCTAGTGGCAAAAAATTTCATGCGCGTTTCCGTGCTTCGGAGGGCACGTTAAGCCGTCGGTCCCGGTTGTTGTCGATATATAACAGTCGTTAAACCTTGTCGGAGGCCTTATGGGCGGTTTGAAAACATCCGACAGCGGGTTGGCCACTAACCCGCATCTCCACCAACCCGCATTGGGGCAGCGTGGTGGAGTAAGCTCCAGGCCTCCCCAATAATGGGGGGAGACCCGTGCCCAGCAGTGGGACGTAAAAAGGGTTGCAGCCAATTAAAATTGACATATTTAGAAATGTACCTATGCGTCTGTAGCGATGAAAGCATATATTGTGAATGTGTGACAAAATTAAAATGTGTGCGTTCTTCCCCCGCACCAGATTTGACACAAAAATTATGTATCGAAGCGAAGCATTAATATTGGCAATATGCACAAATGTGATTATATTTAAAAAAGAGTTTTCGATGCCATAATAGGCATGATGACACTATTAAAGAATCAGAGAATAAATGGTTTTACAGAAAAATATATGCTAAAAAAGTTCTAAAATATAATCGCGTTTTAACATAAACATTAAGATTAATAAGATTTTCAATAAAATAAAAGTATTAAATACAGCAATCGGTCATGTTATCTGAAACGCCAATCAAAAGGAATGACGTCACGTCTCAGTAAAAGTCATCGTGTTGCTTGAAGTTTGACAAGCAAGCCGACGCCATGACACCTACGAGCGTTTTCACGCTTAATTCAAATTACATAGCAGAAAATACATTAATTCTCGTTAAAACTTACGTTTATTGCTGAAATAAACTTTTTTTTTCGAAACTATTAGACGTGTACCTACAATAAGGAAAGGTATTTAAAAATCTGTCATCATGCCTATTGAAGAAGAAGAAATTTAGCTAACGTGGCTTGCCAATTTTAAATTTATAAAGTTAATGGAGAGGAGTATGAGAAACAAAAACAAGAATGAAATGTGAAAATAGACTTATTTATTGTTTCATTTACACCATGTGATTTATTTTCTATTGCGTTAGCTGTATCATTGAACATCTGAAAATAAATAGAATACAGTTAATTAAGTAGCTACTTCTGCTATGTTAATAGTGATGTTATTTGCGCCTATAATTAAGGTAACACTTACCCTATGTCTATAAATGTTTAATATTGTACATGTATTAGTGTATACTTTGTTGGTGCAATAAATAAATAAATAAATAAATAAATAAATAGTGATATTATTTTTGAACAAAAACAAAGTGCATTTCCATTTATGTAATGTTATAAGCAGTAAACTATACAATATAAATGTGCTATATTCTACACCAAAGCAATATAATCAAGGCAACTTTTGAAAAATTAATCAGATTTTATTAGGGCCTTTTTAAGGATTTTTATTGTTTTGTAATTTTTTCTTTGTTCCAATAAAAAAAATGAATGAATTATTGTTTTTGCATTCTCTCTTTTCTTATCTTTCAAATGATACCGAACATTACCAATATTTTATAATACAAATAAGATCTTTAAATCTGTATAAAGTAGATTCTTAAAAGGTGCGAGTTTTTTGAAGCTGAGTGTATATTTTAATTATTATATTATTATTATTTTTATGTTGAATATTAATATATTATAATTTTTGTAAATCGCATAATGTAAGTTTAGTTAGAATTAGAAGTTAATTTTTGTTTTCATTATTGTTTAATAAATATCCATTAATATCCTTTAGCCAATTCTGATAGATCCATACTTTCTCTTATATATCATGTACACATTAAATCTATTGTAAGGAAAGGCGGGGCTATTCCATCCGAAAAATAACACTCAAAAAAGAACACGTCTGTATTTTTTTCTTAAATAATACTAAGGAAAATTTGACAGTTACATCAAAGCAAGCATTTATTTCTTATTCTATTAATCATATTTGGAATGTGAAAAACGATTGCAGTAGCTAAGAAAATAGCTAAATTCTAAAAGGAGTCGACTTTGGACAAGATAGCCCCGCGCGGGGTTATTTCGTCAGGAGTTTATTAGAACGACATCTGTGGAGCATTTCCCGTTTTACTCTAAAGCTAGACAATACTAATGCCGCTGTCTATTTGAATTTGTATTTAGTTACGCAGAAATACGGTTCATTTTCGAGAAAAATCATTCTAAACTTTTGGAGGGGCTATTCCGTCTCGAGTCCATACAAGATAGTGACGGGCTCACTATATCGATACAAAACTCAATATTGTTTTTTTTTGAGATATCGATAACTTTTTGTCTGGAATCAATTTGAATAAAAAAAGTTATGGTAGAACAATTTTTCTTATGAAAGAAGAAATGCGTTCTAAACTTCAAAATATAATTCAATTTGATTCCAATTTTTTTGATCCAGGTCTTATAAAAAAGCACGTTTAGGTAAGTAGTAAACTTTATTAAGGAATAACATGATAAAATTATATCATACCCGTTATTAAATAAGAGTAGAACCGTTATTAAATAATAGTAGTAAGTAATTTCAACATACTCAAAACACCCTTAAAATTGCTACTGGACAAAACAAGATGACTAAAAAAGACAAAGAATCTTATAACTATTGAGATCAATTTCTACCCCTACTTCCTTTTACAATTCTAATATATCAATTTTATATTATATATATTATAAATTAAAATATCTCCGTACTAAACTTCAACAAAATTAGTTTAGACGTTAAGGCGTAAAAAACATAGGTTCACACGTTTTCGGTTAAATATGTGTACTCATAACCAAATATTTTATGTCAATTGCTCAACCTTTATGCTTATGTCGATAAGAAAGCCAATCATAGCACATCACTAACTTTTTGCAAATTCATACAAAATCGATGGGGCTATTTTGTCGTAAAAATTGACAAAATAGCCCCGCCAAAATATTTTTCGAGGTTATGATATCGGACTTAATAAAACTGTTTATTTAAAGCGTAGGACAAAATAAATAGTCTAGAAAGAATCTCCAACATTCAAAGTTATTACTTACTTTGGGCAAATTTCACAACAATCACTTTTAACACGTAAAACAAAATAAAATTTGCGGAGCGTCGTCTATGTTGTGTCCAGTCAAAATGGCGACTGTAGAAGAATAGCTGTCATTCCAAAACCATGCACCCTACAGCGACATCTGTTAGCTTATCGCGTAGTTAATTAAATTTTATACCTGCCCACAAATGTCGTTACTAGAAAACTATTAAACCATAGGCTTCAAAGTCTTCAGACAACATAGCCCCGCCGACAACATAGCCCCGCTCTTCCTTATTTTATTGTAGACCATAAAAATATAATCAAGCCACAGTAATGGTAATTGAAAACTTTATAGTGAACACTAAGCGGCCTATTCGAAAGCGATTTCTTACAGGCTACCTTAGGGTAGAGAAAAGTCAGTAAGTGAGTCAGTAAGAAAAGTCAGTAGGCGGTGAAGTGAAAACTTAAAGTGTGACAAGAGGTGGACTTCCCGCCAAAACTCTCCAAGGACTTTTTTTTTTTTTTTTCAATTATGGCATCGCATTCTCTGTGCATACTGCCAGCGTCAAGTTTAATTTTTTCATCAATTTTTTGCCAGTTTCAATGAAACTGTACGATGAAATAACAAAGTCAGTAAGTAAGTCGTCAGTAATCAGTCAGTCTAGTCAGTCCAACATTCAAGTAAAGCGATGGCTACTTTACTAGAACGTGTCCGATGGAATTTTGGAGGCAAGCAGAAAAAACATATTTTAGCACTGTTATTCTATTTCACAAACACTCGTGCACTGTAATTAACCTATATCACACAAAATGCCATCAACTTTATCCGATATAACTCAAAAATACACCAAGAAAATGAAAATAAAACAAGAGCACTATATGTCTTTTTCGACTTCCCGCCAAAACTCAATTCTCCAAGGACTTGAACAGAGTGACGAAACTATCACGTTGACAGAAGCTGTGTGTGCTACAGAAAAAAGAATACTCACGTTGAATTTTGGTTCTGTGGCTTAAAAGCCGCAACCACTACCAAATCCAGCTAACTTCTCTCCGGCTGTAAAAAAATAATATGTTTATTTATTTCGGGTTCGAAGCAGAAATTTGAATGACGAGTTTAAAATTTCTGTTTTCGGTCTGGGTGTTTGTGTTCCTGTCTTTGTGTGTCCACAGAACATTATTAACAGAAGCTAGAATGGAAATGTGGGCGGGGCAGACGTCGCCAAGGAATTTTGAGCAAACGCTCAAAACTCCAAAATCTCTACAGAAACACGCGATCGTGCTTACGATATGCATGCTTGTGTGCGTGCTTGGGTGTGATTCGTTCATTTGAAATCGCGTGATTGTGCGGCGCTAAGATTGGCTAGATTTGAAATTGCAAATATGTGCGTAATGGATGTGAAAGGCGGGGCTTAATCGGCGACACCAGTCTTCATACAAACGGCGTATTATTGCCGTTATACCTCTTTTAATAATGTTCTGTGTGTGTGTCCATGTTACTGTGAGGCTATGTGAGTGAGGCGTTATTTATTTATTTATTTATTCAATGCCACGTGTTACATTTTACATTTAAATTTTATATCGATAATGTACGAAATAAACGTGCAAGTGCGACGTTGCCAGATTTGGCAAGCGAAAGGATCGGGGGATTCCCGGCGGAGCGACACTGACAATTATTTTTTTTGTTTTGCGTTTTGGTAACAACATGCATACATGACATGACGCAACAAGGCCTTATCGATTTATTTATTTGCATTGAATATGTTAAAATTATTCTTATATAAACAGGTGGTATGTCAAATAAATTTAGGCTTACATATTCAGCATGCTATTGAATGCAAATTTATAATAACATTAAGTCTTTCTAATACTTGAATTAAATTATATGAATATAACAATATTACTAATTTTAAACATTCTATAGATATTAAATACTTAACACTATAACTTAACACTAATACATTATATAAATTTATGATCTAAATATTCGTTTATATTTATTTATTTATTTATTTATTTATTTATTTATTTAATAAGCTTAACACTAACATTACAGTATGAGTACCAATGCGTTAGCGTAGTCATAACATTTAATAATATTTATGTCATTCATTACATTATTACACAAATAAAAAATAAAATAAATCACATTTGAATTCATGCTTTAGTCACCTATCTAAAAATCATATTCTTAACTTAATTTAATTTACTAAATTCAAAATATATTCATTCTAATTATGTCAATTAAAAATAAAAATAAAACAAATAAATGAGAGTAAAATAAAAATAATAAAATATAAAACTGCATCGTCATGTCATAATGGAAATTAATTAGATATGGTATGTCAAAAAAAAATGTCAAGTCAATTATAAAAAAAAAATATGACATCATGCGTTCATATTATCATCATACATATTATAAAAATTTAATTGTAGAAGAAGTAGTTTTAGCCTTATTTCAAATAATTTGTCTGGTAACTGTTTTATTTCGTCTGGTAGTTTATTGTAAAGTTTTATACACATGCCATAGGCATTATGTTGGAGCAGGGATGTACGTGGTGGATCTTCATGTACTAATCTTTGCGGTCGTCTAGTATATATTTGCGTTTAGTATGTATAAGAGTTTAGTATATATTTACGGACGATAATTAAATATCGATATTTTTAACGATATAATTATCAATAATAGAAAAATCTATAAATTTTATCGATAAATATTATTATGGATTTTTTATCGATATATTATTCCCCGCTCCCAACACACATTGATCGAAAACGGAGGTAAACACAGAGTTCCAATTAACCCGCACCCCCCCAGGAGGTAAACCAAATTGGGTGATGGGTGTGATTCCATAATTTATTACGTGAGGATTAATGTTTAAGGTAATATTACATCAATAAAATTACAAAAGAGTTTATTTTTAACCGAGTTCAAACAAAATTATAGTTGAAAATAAATAAAAAACACGCTTTTGTGAAGAAACTAACTGAAAAGTAAAAATAAATTAATTCTTTTTAATTTGAATTGAGAATAATATAAATAAGACTAAATAATATAAAGAAGCGCGCATGGCCCGGCGGTTAGCGTAGAACGCAAACGATCTATGCAACTAAGCCAAACGGGCGCGGTCGGGTGTGAGATGGGTGACCGCTAGTGGCAAAAAAATTTCATGCGCGTTTCCGTGCTTCGGAGAGCACGTTAAGCCGTCGGTCCCGGTTGTTGTCGATAGATAACAGTCGTTAAACCTTGTCGGAGGCCTTATGGGCGGTTTGAAAACATCCGACAGCGGGTTGGCCACTAACCCGCATCTCCACCAACCCGCATTGGAGCAGCGTGGTGGAGTAAGCTCCAGGCCTCCCCAATAATGGGGAGAGACCCGTGCCCAGCAGTGGGACGCAAAATGGGTTGCAGCCATAAATAAGACAACATACAACAAACTACACATTAGAAATTTTCACAGATGATGTATTTCTGTTGCCGCTATAACAACAAAGTAGGTGGTAGAACTATTATCACCGCTGCACCCACTTCTGCTGTGAACCAATTCTGTTGTGTTTCGATGGAAAGGTGCAGTTGCCGGCCACACTTACATGAGGCGACCACCAGCTTCCGGAGTAGCAGCGCAACTGCATACGACCTCAGACAAGACTTACTTATGCTTGCTTGAGGTTGTATGTAGATGTCCATGGGCTGCAGCGACCACTTAACACCACGTGGCCTGCATGCTCGTCTGCTACTATTCAAATAAAAAAAACAAATCCTAAAAAATATACTAAAATATAGATTTAAGGGGGCTCCCATAATATAAACGTGTATTTATTCTAGACTAGCCTTCCGCCAGCGGCTTCGCCCGCTTGGACCCATTTTATAGGTTCCCGTAGGATAAAAACCATCCTATGTCCTTTCCCAAGGTCCACTCTATCTGTGTTCCAAATTTCATTAAAATTGGTTCATTAGTTTAAGCGAGAAAGCGTAACAGACAGACATTTACTTTCGAATTTATAATATTAGTAGGGATAGAGGCCGCCCGCGACTTCGTCCGCGTGGATGTTTGATTGTTTGAACACGCTAATCTCAGGAACTACTGAAAAATTATTTTTGTGTTGAATAGTCCAGTTATTAGGGAAGGCTATAACCTATATAACATCATGCTATGCGACATTAAACTCCTCCAACGATGTATTCTGTGCTCCAACGCACACACGCACACTGTTTTGATAGATATGATCTTTGACGTTAGGAACACACCTACATTGCTTAGACAACAGTGAGTGATTGTAATTTAATATGAACTTTATGCAATAGCAATAAAGCTCAAATTGACTACGTTTTAGTTAGAAAACATTTGTATGGGAAA
Source organism: Pyrgus malvae (assembly GCA_911387765.1). NCBI lineage: Eukaryota > Metazoa > Arthropoda > Insecta > Lepidoptera > Hesperiidae > Pyrgus > Pyrgus malvae. Next base: position 1,354,545 of record OU426976.1, on the reverse strand, counting down.
AAGAAAAGGGCTATTTTTATGGTTTTTCCGGCAATTATTCGAATTTTACTCGCCGTAAAAACCATCCTTGAACTTCAACGAACATTTTAAAAAAAACAATTTGCCAAATTGGTCTAGGCGTTGTTGAGTTATGCGCTTACCAACACATTTTGCGATTCATTTTTATATTATAAGATAATGGTACGGAACCCTACGTGCGCGAGTCCGACTTGCACTTGGCCGGTTTAATATGAAAGCCGATATTTGGCGTGGCGACACATATTTGTTTATTTACTCTTTTGTAAACCTACAGTTTACAAGGGCGAACTTAATGCCTAGTGGCATTCTCTGCCAGCTAACCCTTGATGATGGCGATAAATTGTGGCAGGCGAAATAAAACAGTAAACTGACCTAATTATAACCTAAAATACAAAAGTTTAATATACACGTAATAATAATAATAACACATACAAATATAACGAATATATATATAAATATAAATATATATTAAACTAAATAAGAATATATACTAAATATATACAAAATTAAATTAAAATTATAAAACTTAGTGTTCTTACCGGGAGCAGTGTCAGATCCTGGGAGATCATGGCCCAAGCTGCTAGGAGCATGGGTCAAGCCACCAGCGCCATCGGCAGGTTTGGGCAAGCCACCAACGCCATCGGCAGGTTGGGCCAAGCCACCAGCGCCATCGGCAGGTTTGGGCAAGCCACCAACGCCATCGGCAGGTTTGGGCAAGCCACTAACGCCATCGGCAGGTTTGGCCAAGCCACCAGCGCCATCGGCAGGTTTGGGCAAGCCACCAACACCATCGGCAGGTTGGGCCAAGCCACCAGCGCCATCGGCAGGTTTCGGCAAGCCACCAACGCCATCGGCAGGTTTGGGCAAGCCACCAACGCCATCGGCAGGTTTGGCCAAGCCACCAGCGCCATCGGCAGGTTTGGCCAAGCCACCAACGCCATCGGCAGGTTTGGCCAAGCCACCAACGCCATCAACGCCATCAGCCGGTTTGGGCAAGCCACCAACGCCATCGGCAGGTTTGGCCAAGCCACCAGCGCCATCGGCAGGGTGGGTCAAGCCATCAGCTCCATCGGCAGGTTTGGCCAAGCCACCAGCGCCATCGGCAGGTTTGGCCAAGCCACCAGCGCCATCGGCAGGTTTGGCCAAGCCACCAACGCCATCGGCAGGTTGGGCCAAGCCACCAGCGCCATCGGCAGGGTGGGTCAAGCCATCAGCTCCATCGGCAGGTTTGGCCAAGCCACCAGCGCCATCGGCAGGTTTGGCCAAGCCACCAGCGCCATCGGCAGGTTTGACCAAGCCACCAGCGCCATCGGTAGGTTTGGCCAAGCCACCAACGCCATCGGCAGGTTGGGCCAAGCCACCAACGCCATCGGCAGGTTTGGGCAAGCCACCAACGCCATCGGCAGGTTTGGCCAAGCCACCAGCGCCATCGGCAGGGTGTGTCAAGCCATCAGCTCCATCGGCAGGTTTGGCCAAGCCACCAGCGCCATCGGCAGGTTTGGCCAAGCCATCAGCTCCATCGGGAGGGTGGGTCAAGCCATTAGCTCCATCGGCAGGTTGGGCCAAGCCACCAGCGCCATCGGCAGGTTTGGGCAAGCCACCAACGCCATCGGCAGGTTTGGCCAAGCCACCAGCGCCATCGGCAGGTTTGGCCAAGCCACCAGCGCCATCGGTAGGTTTGGCCAAGCCACCAACGCCATCGGCAGGTTGGGCCAAGCCACCAGCGCCATCGGCAGGTTTGGGCAAGCCACCAACGCCATCGGCAGGTTTGGCCAAGCCATCAGCTCCATCGGCAGGGTGGGTCAAGCCATCAGCTCCATCGGCAGGTTTGGCCAAGCCACCAGCGCCATCGGTAGGTTTGGCCAAGCCACCAACGCCATCGGCAGGTTGGGCCAAGCCATCAGCTCCATCGGCAGGTTTGGCCAAGCCACCAGCGCCATCAGCAGGTTTGGCCAAGCCATCAGCTCCATCGGCAGGGTGGGTCAAGCCATCAGCTCCATCGGCAGGTTTGGCCAAGCCACCAGCGCCATCGGCAGGTTTGGCCAAGCCACCAGCGCCATCGGCAGGTTTGGCCAAGCCACCAACGCCATCGGCAGGTTGGGCCAAGCCACCAGCGCCATCGGCAGGTTTGGGCAAGCCACCAACGCCATCGGCAGGTTTGGCCAAGCCACCAGCGCCATCGGCAGGTTTGGCCAAGCCACCAACGCCATCGGCAGGTTTGGCCAAGCCACCAACGCCATCGGCAGGTTGGGCCAAGCCACCAGCGCCATCGGCAGGTTTGGGCAAGCCACCAACGCCATCGGCAGGTTTGGCCAAGCCACCAGCGCCATCGGCAGGTTTGGCCAAGCCACCAACGCCATCGGCAGGTTTGGCCAAGCCACCAGCGCCATCGGCAGGTTTGGCCAAGCCATCAGCTCCATCGGCAGGGTGGGTCAAGCCATCAGCTCCATCGGCAGGTTTGGCCAAGCCACCAGCGCCATCGGCAGGTTGGGCCAAGCCATCAGCTCCATCGGCAGGGTGGGTCAAGCCATCAGCTCCATCGGCAGGTTTGGCCAAGCCACCAGCGCCATCGGCAGGTTTGGCCAAGCCACCAACGCCATCGGCAGGGTGGGTCAAGCCATCAGCTCCATCGGCAGGTTGGGCCAAGCCACCAGCGCCATCGGCAGGTTTGGGCAAGCCACCAACGCCATCGGCAGGTTGGGCCAAGCCACCAGCGCCATCGGCAGGTTTGGGCAAGCCACCAACGCCATCGGCAGGTTTGGGCAAGCCACTAACGCCATCGGCAGGTTTGGCCAAGCCACCAGCGCCATCGGCAGGTTGGACCAAGCCACCAGCGCCATCGGCAGGTTGGGCCAAGCCATCAGCTCCATCGGCAGGGTGGGTCGAGCCATCAGCTCCATCGGCAGCATAGGCCAAGCCATCAGCTCCATCGGCAGGGTGGGTCAAGCCATCAGCTCCATCGGCAGGGTGGGCCAAGCCATCAGCTCCATCGGCAGGGTGGGTCAAGCCATCAGCTCCATCGGCAGGGTGGGTCAAGCCATCAGCACCATCGGAAGGGGGGGGCAAGCCACCAGGTCCAGGTAGGACCAAGCCACCAGCACCATCGGCTCCTGGAATCGAAAAATGTGTGCGAGGGCGGTTTCTGACCATCGTCTTATAACCAGCGTGTTTCAGTTTTTTATTTATTTTATCTTTATTTGGGAAACAAACAATACAATATCGGGCTTCATTTAAATTATTTATATTGTAACTAGCTGTGCCCCGCGGTTTCACCCGCGTTAGAGATCATTAGCATAAAGTGAAGTCCCTTCTGAAGTGCCGCTGGACCGCCTTTTTTGTGGGACTATTTAAGAACATTTCCATCATACATACATTACATATGTGTAACTCTAGCGGTTTTGGCAGCGCACGCCAGAATAGCTTGCAGATGGTAGATTTTATCCTACTTACTTGACTTATTTGGATAAATCATATTTTGTACAATTTGCACTATATCTTTATAAATTGTAGCCTATGTGTTATTCTGATGTATAAGCTATATTATTGTAAAGTTTCATTAAAATCCATTCTCTGGTTTTTACGTGAAAGTGTAACAAACATCCATAATTACAAACTTTCGCGTTTATAATATTAGTAGGAAGTAGGATTCTCCTAATGATTCGTTAAAATAAATTAAAATAGTTTGCAATTATTAAAAAAAATCCAAATGATTCGAAAAGTTTCTGGAAATTTCTCGAACATTCTCAATAAAATTAAAATTAAAATAGTTTGCTACATCATCCCAGAAATTTTGAGATCCACCCAGAGAAGTCCCTATTGGTTAGAAAAGGACAGATATTTATATTTTTTTCCAGATTTTTGCCTCGCACAACCACCCACTTCCACCCACCGCGAACCAAACTCCCTTACTATCATTATTATTACCTATCATTATCATCTACGTACTAAGGGGTATATACCACCCCAACGGGAAGTTGATTGGAGTTAATTGTAATAGAGAAAACCGTGTCTTTACGTAAAAAACCCGTTTACTTTATATATATATATTATTATTACTTTATATATATATATATTATTAAGATTTTTTATTGTAACAAATAATGTCGGCATATAATTACAGGATTTACAGGGCTAGGCCATCATGAGTGGCTGGCTTAATATGGCTGCGAAATATACACAAGAATTGCTCGTTTAAAGGTATTTATATAATACTGTAGTCTTACCTCCCAAACCTCCATGGTCAATTGCAACTTTTTGGGATTGTTGCTGTACTGCCTCCACGGTACTGTGAGCGCCGTCGGTGCAAACTACAAGAAAGAACGGAAGAAATACAGCCGACTCTCGTTAATTCAAACCAGGGATAATTCGAACCTGTCTATAAGTCAAAGTTATCATGAGTTACCTATAAAGTATCTTTATATTTCGAACTAATACAATAAATTTTTGTGCACTTCGTAATTCGAACAAAATTATCATCGCCACGTAGGTAACGAAACGACGTTAGGCCTCTTGTAGACACGTTTTTTTTGGCGTGAAAATCTATGGTTAATTCGCCGTACATGGCACGGTTGTCAGTGTTGCCAAGAAAACGTGTGTCTACAACTTAGAGCATCAAGGTATGACAGGTAGGACACCCGTCAGAAAATAATAATAATAATATAATAATAATAATATCCTTTAATTCAGGCATCAAGGCCCATACAATAAATACCTTACAGACTAACATACATATTAATTATAACTTAAAATCTACGTCACAGTTATCGCGGCGATGTGAGCGCGGGTCCGGTGACGTCTGGCGGCCGTCGACGTCCATGATATTTTCGGAACACGACCCCCTTTGGCCACAACTTTTCGTCCAAGAAAGTACTCAGGAATTCGGTAGGGACGCGTACAGCAAATGAACTAAAGTTCACTGCGTTGCGTGACTCCAACTTCTCAGCAAATACTCCGAATTTCGTCTTCACCTTCAGGTACTCCACGATATCGGAGGCCTTCGTAGTGAAGTGAAGACGAGAGACGTAGATGTATGTCACTGGAACCGCGGGACGCAGCAGCTGGTTGTGTCCAGTCGGTGCAGTGCCGCATTGGTTGCGACAAGGAGGCTTCCTCTTCTTCCGTTCCACCTTGATGAAGCCATCCTTATCGGCCTGCCCCTTAGGCACTGCACTACGAGGGGGTTCGTTGCGACTCTTTGCGCTCCCACTCTCTATCCTCAATTTAGTCCGCTTTTCGGGTTGCTGGCGGGCGGCAGCTGCGGCGTAGTCACGTTGAGGAGGTAACGTGACTTGCGCAGGCGACACCTCCGCGGGGGGAGGTAGCGGGCGGGCAGCGGCTACGACACCGCTATCACGTGCGGGAACAGCGACCGGTGACGCGTCAAGTTTCGCTGACTGGACGCTTGACGGTGAAGCGATGCATGCTCCACGACGCGTGTTGACGTTAATGAACTCTGGTGACCTACTTATAGCCAAAGTACTTCGCAACGACTCAACTTCAGCTCGCAGGTCACAGATGGTGTTTTGAGAGGTCTCCAACTTCAACACCACATCCGCCAGGCTCGCTTTCAGGGTTGTTATGTCCTTCAGCAACCTGGTGACATCTACGTGGTCAAACGTGACGGGTGGCAACTTATTCAAGTTCCTCGCCACGAAGGACGGCACGTCATCGGGATCCGTCACCTTCAGTAAGTTGATTATGTCCTGAAGGCTTCGCTCTCCTAAAAAAGCTCTCTCAGAAAAGAGTGGCCTATACGGGCGAACCCCTCGTCCCAACGTCCATGCACAATGTGCCTTCTAGTTATACAACTAGTGTGTCTGTGTGTGTCGGTGTCACTGTTGACGGGGCATAGACAATGACGTTGTTAATTGAAATTGACATATTCTGAAATGTATGCGTCTGTCTGTAGCGATGAAAGTATATTTGTGAATGTGTGACAAAATAAAATATGTGCGTTCTTCCCCCGCACCAGATTTCGCACAAAAATTATGTATCGAAGCGAGGCGCTATGCCGTCTGTACTGAAGGGTGAGTCAGTAACTTTGATGCTCTAAGGTCTACAAGGACTCTTAATTCTCATAGGCGTCAGCCGTGAAACAATCGATAATTTAAGGTTACAAAGAGCGAAAGATTACCTACAGACTACAGAATTTGCAGAGGTACTCGTAAGTAATGTATATTTTAAGACAAGTTCAAACTTGTATCATCATGTAGATTGTAGATATGTCGCAGTCGGATAGTATAATCTGCCGTATAACTTCGATTTTGGGGGGGGGGGTCGCCAAGAAATTTGGGGGGGAGTCACTAAGAAATTTGGGGGAAGAGGTCTCCCAAACTGGCCTGTTTCGCCTTCCGCCTACTCGAATCATGACTGATGGATTTGGGGGGGGGGGGGTCATGTCCCCTGTGACCCCCCCTGGGACCGCGCCTGCCTTTTTATGACCGCGTAAGATGTTGCCTAAGTCACCCATCCTACTTTTGACTGCACTAGATGTTTCTTAATGGCCACCCATCCTACCTTTGACCGCACTCGATACTGCTTAGCTTTATTTACACCCATACTTCTTATGACTGCACAACATGTTGGTTAATGACCACCCATCCTACTTTTGACCGCAGGTGTCATTGAGCTAAGCAATATCCCTGAAACACATTTTCACTATAATTATTTATATTCGAAAAATACCCAAACTGAATCAGAGTACCCCACTATCCACGTGGTCTTGTCTGTACTACCCCTAGAGTGTATATAAAAAGCCGAAGGCGCGGAGGGAGACCACTCCCAACCAAAAAGCCGAAGCTGCGAAGGCGAGCGCAGGTGCCGCGATTTTTAGGCTAGGGCGGAGGGAGTGGTCTTCCCGCAGCGCAATCCGAATATTATATAATATCCGGATTTATTACTTTGGCTGTAGCTTATAGACAATTGGGCGGCACGATATTACGCCGCTTTGACGAACGCGAACAGCTCATTCAATGCAACGTTCGCTAATTTAGCTGAATTGCAATCCGGCTGAACGAGAGTGCGCCGCATTACAATACAGCCCTGTTTTAGGAAATAGCTAGCCGGAATGTAATACGGCGGAATATCAATCCGACTGCGACAGATACACAAGCCTTGTTTTTGGCACTTCCTCACAAATTGATTGCTAAAGTTTCAGTTACAATTAATAGCAGTAAAAATGGCAGATATATGTAGTTTTATGTAGGTGGTAGAACTATTCTGGTTCGCCCGGGGAAGTACCACCGCTGCACCCATTTCTGCCGTGAACCAATCCTATTGTGTTTCGGTGGAAAGGTGCAGTTGCCGGCCACACTTACATGAGGCGACTACCAGCCTCCAGAGTAGCAGCGCAACTGCATACGACCTCAGACAAGACTTACTTATGCTTGCTTGAGGTTGTGTGTAGATGTCCATGGGCTGCAGCGACCACTTAACACCACGTGGCCTGCATGCTCGTCTGCTACTCCATTCAAATAGAAAAAAATAGTATATAATTTTTAATTAATACTCAATAAATCGAACTGTTATTTTCTCTCAATCATTTGATATTTCGAACACTCCATAAACTTGAGTGAGCGATGCGTCCGCGTGGACAGCTGCTATACAATAATACATTTACATGTTTTCGTCAAGTATGCAACCATTCCATCAGTATTTTCTTATGACGTTGTCACGTTCAACTATCGTTAGTAAACCAACATTACAGACAACAGAGACCTTTTTTAGGTTTGCTAGAGATTGTGTGTCCAAGTTCATGGGCTACAGCGACCACTTTACACCACGTTGCCTGCATGCTCGTCTACACGAACCCATCGCTTTGGATTCATTCGAGGCTGGAGTAAATTCTAATTTGGCCTCATGGGCTTATGATTTGAGAAAATCACTTGATGACTTACCAGTTGGTGCGGATGCGACGAATCCGACCTACAAATAAAATTCATTAACGTTAATATAGTGTGTTAATAAAATGTGCTAACAGTTGAAACCAATATTGTTTGACTTTTTCACCAGGTTAAAGGCAATCTATAAGTACTATAAGCGAAGAAGCGCGCGTGGCTCGGCGGCTAGCGTAGAACGCAAACGGTCTACGCAGCTAAGCCAAACGGGCGCGGTCGGTTGTGAGATGGGTGACCGCTAGTGGCAAAAAAATTCATGCGCGTTTCCGTGCTTCGGAGGGCACGTTAAGCCGTCGGTCCCGGTTGTTGTCGATAGATAACAGTCGTTAAACCTTGTCGGAGGCCTTATAGGCGGTTTGAAAACATCCGACAGCGGGTTGGCAACTAACCCGCATCTCCACCAACCCGCATTGGAGCAGCGTGGTGGAGTAAGCTCCAGGCCTCCCCAATAAGGGGCAGAGACCCGTGCCCAGCAGTGGGACGCAAAAGGGTTGCAGCCATAGCAGCCATACTATATAATGCTTTGTCTTGAATGACTGACTGATGGATCAAGCCACAGCATAAACTGATGGTTGTTGAGACATGAAACTTGGAGGGTGTGCTCTTTGTATGACGTAGACATCCGATAAGAACGTATTTTTCGAAATTCTACCCCTAAGGGGGTGAAAAACGGGGGGTAAAGTTTGTATGGGACAACGTTAATCGTTTGTCCAATCTACTCCAAATTTTACATAAGCATTCTTTAACACAATTGATGGAAGACGTATTTTATTGAAACTGTTCTTCTAACGGGGTTAAAAAGAGGTAGAAAGTTATTTTGGGGAGGTTTGCATCAATACTCCGTAGTGCTTTTGATCCCGTATAAAAATAAATGTGCTTATTTGCCAAACGTTGGTGCATCTTGCCGATCTTTTCAAAAATTTGACAAACATGACATATTTAGAGAGGTGGCGGAGGAGCAACCAAAACTTGAAACCATATTCTAATAGTTTTTTTTTAAATTACGTCACATCAGCTAAATTTCTTAGTTTGAAATCTAAATACCTTTAAAGGAGCAATACTTGCATATACCTAAATATATTTTTTGAATCTCGGAAACGGCTCCGAAGATTTTGATGAAAGAAAAAAAAAGATTTTTTTTTATTTCATATTAGGAATACAAAATATTCGCATAATGAATGTCATTTTTTCCCGGTCATCGCCTTTAGGTGCCCGTTTGGGCTAGATGTTGAGCTGAGAGAAAAAAGACGGCGGAAAAAAACTTCCAGCAGCACTCTTTTAAAAAAGTATATTATATATTTGAGATAACAGAATAGCTATGGGTTGATAATGGACACACGTGACAGCTGATCGTGTGATGAAATTTAGTACCCTGGTTTCGGGGGTTATAAATCGATCCAGCTAGTAAATTATAAAAAAATATTTTCAGCGATGGATGATCAACTAAAATATAAACTGAAAAATACGACTCTTCCTGACATCTATTGGCGAGTATTAATAATATTGTGGCGTAGAACGCCGTCAAACGCCATCCGTCAATCCGACGTTCAAAGAGATTACAATGTCGATTAGAAAGAGCTCTATAAAAATTTCGTTCATTGAATTAAAGCTTCCTTGGCCGAATGGTTACGTGGGCTGACTGCGGTACAAGAGACACGGCTTCAAACCTCAATCAAAACCATATTGGGTTTATTATTTTTTGTGATTTTTTGAAGTGAAAACTTCTTTAGCGGCGTTGTGCATTTTTTTGGGATGGAAAAAATGTTAAACTCGCGACAGGACACGTGGCCTGATCGAATATTCGTAAGACGGAGGGGTGACAGCTGATGACTCGACTGTCTATACTTGTAAAATTTGTTTATATCAAGTATTAAAAATATGGACATTGAACAAAGTGCATCTATTAATGAAAAAAGTGACGAAGAAATAGTGAAAGAAAATGAGTGAGTACTTTATTAAAATACTATTATTGAGGAGGCCTGGAGCTTACTCCACCACGCTGCTCCGATGCGGGCTGGTGGAGATTCCAACCAGGTTGGAGTGGCCAACCCGCTGTCTGATGTTTTCAAACCGCCCGTAAGGCCTCCAACAAATTTTAATGACTGTTATCTATCGATAACGACCGGGACCGACGGCATTACGTGCCCTCCAAACTGACCGCGAACGTTTGGCTTAACTACGCTAGCCGCTGAGCCATACGCGCTTCACACGTGATTCGGTGTAAATGAAAATGAAAATGAAAATATTTTATTTGCACAAATATGGGTGAAAAAAAAGGTTTTACAAAATATTTAGAACTCCATATTTACCCCTTAGGGTGTACAAATATTAATTTAATTTAATAAACTAATTAAATTTAATGACTTAATTTAAACTTAGATTTTAAAATTACTATTAAAGAAGGGTACATAAGAAACATTAAAGTAGTATGTAGTATTACATTTGTAAAGTTTTAATTAATTAGACGTAAACCCAATTTTGTGTTTTTTATAATAATTTATTTTATGAACCATACGTTTATTTTATTTAAACCATACCCAGGATGGGTTTTTGTACACTGAGAGGAAAAAAAGCTGGCGGAAAAAAAAACCTCCCAGGTTTTTATGCCGCGGACTAAATTATTTATTATGTAATTCTATTTTGTTTGATTATAATTTTATTATTTTATTTTATGTTTTTTATTATTATGTATTTTATTTATCGTTTATAAACTCAGTGACCGAATAGTATGCTTTTTTAATTAAATATGTTTTGAGTTCTCTTTTGAATTCGTTATTAGTTTTTATTTTAAGAAACTCCGGTAGATTATTGTATATTTTTGGCCCCATGCAAAAGACGCTATTGTGATATTGTTTAGTTTTAGAGGCTATTGCACATAGTTTATTTTTATGTCTTTTTGAGTTTAACGTATTGTATTTAGAAATGTCGTTTTTAACCATTACACATGTTTCATCAATCAAAACTCGTTGTTTCATTACATGTGAGGCCAGTAGTAGTCCCGGTAGATTCGGGGTTAAGAATAGAGCTACGGTATCCCCTGCCTGATCGTAAGAGGCGACTAAAAGGGCACTTCCGGAGTTGTGGCCGGTGTGAGTGGGAGCTTGATCCGCCCAGCCAGCAGCCTCGGGAAGGACGTGCTGTGTGCGTGGCCGCATGCCGCCGTAAGGATCGGAAGGTGCAGGAAAGCATATCTGCTCTCCCGAATGGGCCCCACGGACCCCCATCGAGGTCACCGCTGCGTTCCACTGAAGATCCCGGAGTCCTCCCCAAGCGCAGAGGCAGCCACCGAGGGGGTTTTAGTGCGGTCAAATCCCACATAACCCGGTATCTCCCAAGGTGCCGGGTACCTACCTTTTGAAGGTTCCTCCCCCCCCCCCTCCCCCCGATACCAAAAAAAAGGTTGGCCAGTAGTATTTTTTGTAATCTGACGATTTTTTTTAATTATGTGGGTGGCATGGCCACAAAAACCCCTAATGAATAAGAAGAATTCTTACCAAGGCTACGAGAGCTAAGAAGGCTTTCATTTTGATGTTTTGGTGAGGTGGAACGCACACTGCCGTATATCAACTGCATTCCAAAATACTGTCTTATATATCATGGATTTGCATAGCCTTGGACCAACACATGGCAAACAATGTGTTTTGCAAGAAAAATATTTATGTTTCAGTTTTATTGCATGTCTGTCGGTGGATCCGGTGGATTTCCGCTGGCTTTTTTTCCTCTCAGTGTACAAACACCCTGTAATTTTTTTGTTGTTGTTGTCGATAGATAACAGTCGTTAAACCTTGTCGGAGGCCTTAGGTATGGGCGGTTTGAAAACATCCGACAGCGGATTGGCCACTAACCCGCATCTCCACCAACCCACATTGGAGCAGCGTTGTAGAGTAAGCTCCAGGCCTCCCCAATAATGGAGAGAGACCCGTGCCCAGCAGTGGGACGCAAAAAGGTTTGCAGTCAGCCCGGTAACCGGGCTTGCTCGGTATTTTATGCAAAACAGCGCCAATAAGGTAAAAATTTTTTTTTTTGGTAAACTTGTTTCTTAACAACGCCATCTACTGAAATAGCTCTCAATTAAAAAATATGTTACTGCTCCCCAATAGATGTCAGAAAGAGTCATATTGGCAAAATAAAAGGTTATTTTATAAAATTTCATGTTTTATTTAATATATATTATCGAAGAATTGACAATTTTGATACAGTAGAATAACAATTTTGACACAGAAGAAAGGAAGTAAAATTAGACAAATAAATTAAAAAACAATCTCTCTATTTCTCTAATCTAAACTTAATATTATTAAGCTATATATTTTATTAAGCACCGACGACCCGTGTGGCGCAATGGTTACCATGCCGGACTGCCGATCGGAGGGTCCCGGGTTCGATTTCCGGCGAAACAGAAATTTGAATGGTGAGTTTAAATTTCTGTTCTCGGTCTGGGTGCTTGTGTTTCTGTCTTTGTATGTGTCTATGGCATCCACGACACAGGGTATTATATCTACCTCACTGTGGGGCTATGAGTGTGAAACGTTATTATGTTCATAATAAGCTCTTTATCTCAAGAAACCACTGGTTGAAATTGAAAAATCGTTCTGTGTTAGATTGTCCATTTAACGAGTAAGGTTAAGGCTGTACACCTCGATCAATGTAACATGCTAAAACCAGTGGCGGTCCCAGGGGGAGTCACAGGGGACATGACCCCCCCCCCCGCCCCAAATACATCAGTCGTGTGTAAATGGAAGGCGAAACAAGCCAATTCGGGACACCTCTTTGGCAAAGGGAGATCTCCCGCCGGCGAGGTTGGTCATGCCCGGGAAGCGGCCGCGCTCCAACTGACTCAATTCGGAGCCTGTATAATATATGGTAGGATATTCCGAAAACTTCGATAGCGTGATTCAGGAAAACCCGTGGCGCCAGCTCTTGATGACTAGCGGAAGGTCGCTACATCACCCCCTGCTCAGACCGGAGGTCGATGACTTCAGTAATAAGTGCAATCTTCGCTTACAATCGCCTTGAATGCCCTCTATCTGTGGTGAGTCGAGATGTGAGGGTGCAGAACTTGTGTTGCCCTCCGTCCGCGGTGAGTCGGGATGTGAGGGTGAAGCGAAGAGTGGAGATGCCCTCTATCTACGGTGAGTCGGGATGTGAGGGTAGGATGTGGAGGCGAGTAATGGCTACTCAAGCCGTCCATGAAGTCCTTGGAAGCAGCTGTATCAGGAACAGGAAGCGTGTACATGGTGCGCTGCGATGAACCTGACGAGCTGGTGAAGTGATGCTGCAGTCCATTCAGGGAGTGAAGGTGCGACTGATGAAGGTCAGAAGGGACGTATTCTTTTCCGGGGTCACCAGTTTGGCAAAGGGAGATCTCCCGCCGGGCGAGGTGGTCATGCCCGGGGAGCGACCGCGCTCCGTCTGACTCCATTCGGAGCTTGTATATGGTAGGATATTCAGAAAACTTTGATAGCGCGATTCAGGAATACCCGTGGCGCCATCTCTTGATGACTAGCGGAAGGTCACTACACCTCTTCCCCCAAATTTCTTACTGACCCCCCCCCCCCCCCACCCCAAATTTCTTGGCGACCCTCTCCAAAATTGAAGGTTGCGACCGCGCTTGGCAAAACGCGGGTAAAACCGTGGAGCACATCTAGTCAACAATACAGAGGTAAATCCGCAGTAAAAGGTTGTTAATGCAATCAACATTAAATGTTTGTAAATTTTACAAAGAATATTTGGACAGTTGTGCCCAAAGTATATCCATTTATTCAAAATATCTGGTCAAATTACGTCAACGATCTCTTATGGTTGAAATTTTTGTAAAGAAATACCATGTTATTATATGTATAACAATTATTATTATTACCCGTGACGGTAGGGAGACGGTGCAGTTCTTGGTCAGGGGGGGGGCAAGTTTTTTCAAGCGCATAAATTTGCATTCCATGTTACGCGAAGACACGCACACAAAATATTTAATATACAAAGGAAACAGCAGGAGGTAGCATATCTAGCTTAATGGCTGATTACATTGACCAACTTGCAGGGGCCGACACGGCATACATTGCTGGTTATCTTGAGTATTTTATTACAATGTACTCAGATAACCAGCAATGTATGCCGTGTCGGCCCCTGCAGGTTGGCCAATGTAATCAGACCTTTATTCTTTACAGGTTTCTTTTCTCGTAAGGGAGATCGTTTGGGAATTTAAATTTATAAATTATATTTGATAAAAATATGTCTCATCGAGTTTTCAGATCGGTGAAGGTCGATCTTCCACGTCTCCTCTACTTACGAATTTCGATGATCAGGCCACATGTGTTGACGCGAGTTAACATTTTTTACCCATTCCAAAAAAAGTGTACTACGCCGCTAAAGAAGTTTTCACTTCAAAAATTTAATGTCATCACTCATCACGTTTGAAAGGAGTTTTGGCGGGAAGTCGAAAAAGACATATTGTGCTCTTGTTTTATTTTCATTTTATTGGTGTAGTTTTGAGTTATATCGTACAAAGTTGATGGCATTTTGTTCGATATAGTTTAATTACAGTGCACGAGTGTTGTGCAATAAAATAAGCCAAAATATGTTTTTTCAGCTTGCTTCCAATTTGTTCTGGTTAAGAAGACATCGCTTTACTTTAATGTCTGACCTTAGAATAATAACGTTAAGAACGTCAGTCTTCATACAAGCGCGCTGTCAAAATTGAAGCACTAAATGTTTTTTTTTTTTTTTTTTATTATGGCTATCTGCGTTTTCGCAATTCCGCCAACTTCACGTAGTAGAGAGAGTACACGATGGAGACGATTGTACGGTAATTGATTCAATGGACTCCGAAGAGAGATCTGTAGGGAAAAAACTTGACGTCACAATACGATCACAACATATAATAAAAGTATAAAATAATTTAATATTATAGACTGATGAATGGCACTAGATTCCTACAGCTGTCACATCTGACAAACGAAATATTTTTATTTTGACCAAATTAACTAAAAATAGGTACTACAAAATATTGAAAACAATGTGAAAGGTTATTTTATTAGATTTCTTTTGTTTTTATCAAGTACCTATTGTGATAAAATTTAACCTTTAAGTCTTACGGAGCGGCTCAATGTTGGTGCCATTAATTAATCAACATGCTTCAATTTGAGCGCGCGAACTTGGTTTCTATAATGTAATAATTATTCTAAGCCATCGCTTTACTTTAATGTCTGACTGACTTGACTGACTGATTACTGACTTTACCTATTGTTACTCGTCCAGTTTCAACAAAACTGGCAAAAACGTGTTGCAAAAATTATACTTGACGGTAGCAATATGCAGAGTTTGTGATGCCATAGTTGAAGAAAAAAATAAAAAGTTATCAGTCATCACGTTGTACGCGATCCGCAATTTCAATTATTTCAATATACGTTTGTTAATTTATTCCATCGCGGTGTATTCATTTAATTTCTACAATAATAAGTTAGTGGAGAGGTTAGAGAAACAAAAACAAGAATGAAATGTGATAATAAACTTTTTATTGTTTCATTTACACATATGACTTCTTTTCTATTGCGTTAGCTATATCATTGAACATCTGAAAATAAATAGAATAACATTAATTAAGTATCTACGTACTTCTGCTATGTTAATAAGAAAGTAGTTAAAATTCTAAGATTTTGAAATTTTGTGAACAATAGTAAACGAACACCCATGTTCACTAACCATAGGATACGCCTAAATCAGATGCCTAAATATTTAGGAGTTGCCTAGAGAAAAAATACGTTTCACTAACCCTTAAGTCACGACTAACGACGTTAGGCATAATCTAATGTTACGACGATTTGGAATGGCGTACCTTAGTACCTACTTAGGTTAAGTACCCCTAAGGAGTTTTGGCGGGAAGTCGAAAAAGACATATTGTGCTCTTGTTTTATTTTCATTTTCTTGGTGTATTTTTGAGTAATATCGGATAAAACTGATGGCATTTTGTTTGATATAGGTTAATTACAGTGCACGAGTGTTTGTGAAATAGAATAATAGTGCTAAAATATGTTTTTTCTGCTTGCCTCCAAAATTCCATCGGACACGTTCTAGTAAAGTAGCCATCGCTTTACTTGAATGTTGGACTGACTAGACTGACTGAATAGTGATGACTTACTTACTGACTTTGTTATTACTTCGTCCAGTTTCATTGAAACTGGCAAAAAAATTGATACAAAAATTATACTTGACGCTGGCAGTATGCGCAGAGTTTGCGATGCCATAATTGAAAAGAAAAAAAAGTACCCCTAAGCTGACACATGTGACAGTCGCTCAAATTTATAATAAATTGACGAAACCATGGACAACTGTAAAAAAACTAGACTACTCAGAAGATAGGACCAACCTCGATACATCGATTAGTGAATTAACGGAACTTTACGTTAAGCATTGCCCTAAATTAGAAGTTACTTAAGTAGTAAGGCGTTCCCTTGTTCGCCGTAAGTGAAAACGGCCAGTGTATTTCAATATTTCCATTTATTTAATGTTATAAGAAGTAAGGTATACAATATAATTGTTTATTGTACACGTTAAAAATATTATCCAGGCATAGTAATGGTAATTCAAAACTTTATAGTGAACACTAGGCGACCTTTCCGAAAGCGATCTCTTTCAGACCACCTTAGGGTAGAAAAAAGTCAGTAAGAAAAGTCAGTAGGTGGTGAAGTGCAAACTTAAAGTGTGACAAGATGTGGGACGGGGGAAAAGTTCGTGACTTCCCGCCAAAACTCTCCAAGGACTTGAACAGAGTGACGAAACTATCACGTTGACAGAAGCTGTGCTACAGAAAAAAAAAATACTCACGTTGAATTTTTGTTCTGTGGCTTAACAGCTGACCACTACCAATGAATATTCTTTTTAAACTTCAATGCGGCTGTAAAAAATAATATGTTTATTTATTTTTATTTCGGGAATATGCCACGTGTTACGTGTTAAATTACACATAGATTAACTATCTGTTTATACCACAGAACATATTTAAAAAGGTTAGAATGGAAATGTGGGCGGGGCAGACGCGCCAAGGTTATGAGCAAACGCTCGTATCTCTACAGAAACATGCAATCGCGCTGCGATATGCGTGCTTGGGTGTGATTCGTTCATTTGAAATCGCGTGATTGTGCGGCGCTAAGATTGGCTAGATTTGAAATTGCAAATATGTGCGTAAGCTTCATATTTATTTATGTACAGATGTAGTGGAGGTCAATGGTTAGGCTGGATTGGCGACACCAGTTTTCATACGAACGGCGCATTATTGTCGTTCTATCCCTTTTAATATGTTCTGTGGTTTATACCAACCACCCGGGCACAGCAAAATAAATCGATGACCATACCATGCCGCTCTGCCGATCGAAGGGCCCCGGGTTCGATTACGATTAAATTTCAAAGTACAAATTTTAAAGTTCCCGGTCTGGGTGTTTGTACTTCTGTAAAAGTATGCATGTGCATATGGCATGCACGACACAGGGAATTGGTCATAGTGTGGGTTTATGAGTGTGTAATGTTATTTACAAAAATCTTTGGCATAGGGATATCTCCCGCCGGGCGATGTGGTCAGTCCAGGGGAGCGGCCGCGCTCCAACTGACTCGATGCGGAGCTTGTATGTTCGGATATTCAGAAAACTTCGATAGCGTGATTCAGAATGTCCGTGGCGCCATCTCTTGATGAGTCGGGTAAGGTCGCCACAAAGCCACTATATACTATATAGGATTTAGGCCATAGTCCACCACGCTGGCCTAGTGCATGTTAGTGGACATCATACCTTCGAGAAATTATGAGTTTCGGCAATAGAAAACATCGTAATCAATTAAATATGACAAATTATTAAATTGTCAGAGGTGCGCGCCTAGGATTTTAACCCGGCACCTATCTCGTCGAAAACCGGAGTTCTTGCCACTTGGCCATCGCTGCTGAAGAAAACGATACTTCAATAAAATTACGAAAACAATTTTTAATGAGTAAGATTGCTCACCTCCAATACCAGCACCCCCAGCAGCTGAAACAAAAATTAATGAGTTTATTTTAACCGACTTCAAAGTAAGATATAGTTAAAAAAACACGCTTTTGTGAAAAAACTAACTGTAAAGTAAAAAATAAATTCTTTTTAATTTGAATTAAGAAAAAATATTTTAATTGTAAAAAAATGTAGTAAAATTTCAAACCTTAGAGCATCTAGGTATGGCACCCGTCAGAGGAGTGGCCTTTACAGGCAAACCCCTCGTCCATGCACAATGTGCCTTCTAATTATACAACTAGTGTGTCTGTGTGTGTCGGTGTCAGTGTTGACGGTGCATAGAAAATGACGTTGTTAATTGAAATTGACATATTTAGAAATGTATGCGTCTGTAGCGATGAAAGAATATTTGTTAATGTGTGACAAAATTAAAATGTGTGCGTGTTTCCCCCGCACCAGATTTGGCACAAACATTATGTATCGAAGCGAGGCGCTATGCCGTCTCTACTGAAGGGTGAGTCCTTTGATGCTCTAAGGCGCCAAATAATCAGAGGCGCCGAAAAAATTTCGCATTATATTTTCAATTCTATTTCTAAGTATGTGTCACTCACCAGCGCCTTTATCACATGCAGCCTCTGAAAAAGAAAAAAGTTTCTTTGTTATACGCTCAACTACCTGTATTGCTGTGCTAGAAGTCACCCATAAACAAGATCATGTCACACATTTACGAGTAGTTTCGGTTGTTCGTACATTTTAGCTATCGTTGTCACCGGCGCTGACCTTTACCTTGCCTTAACTATTACCAAGCTCTTGCCAAATGTCTAGTTGCGTGTGGCATAGCGGCTTTTTTTTCTCCTTGTCAATAGTGTAAGTCAATGGGCATGCCATGACAAAATATGACTTTTTTTTTCAATTATGGCATCGCAAACTCTGTGCATACTGCCAGCGTCAAGTATAATTTTTGTATCAATTTTTTTTTGCCAGTTTCAATGAAACTGGACGAAGTAATAACAAAGTCAGTAAGTAAGTCATCAGTATTCAGTCAGTTTAGTCAGTCCAACATTCAAGTAAAGCGATGGCTACTTTACTAGAACGTGTCCGATGGAATTTTGGAGGCAAGCAGAAAAAACATATTTTAGCACTGTTATTCTATTTCACAAACACTCGTGCACTGTAATTAACCTATATCAAACAAAATGCCATCAGCTTTATCCGATATAACTCAAAAATACACCAAGAAAATGAAAATAAACAAGAGCACAATATGTCTTTTTCGACTTCCCGCCAAAACTCCAAAATATGAGAGATGCTTCCTCCTAACGTGTGACAAAATCTTTTTGCCCATAGACTTATACAGACGTAATTATAATTTTACCTTTTTTAAGACACTTTTGGTTACATTTTATTATGTAAAGCGGCCGCCCGCGACTTCGTCAGCGTGGACTTTAGTATTAGATTTTTTTATCTAGCCTAAGTTACTTCTTATTTCATTAGCTACCTGCCCGTTAAAGTCCCATCGAAATCGGTCCAGCCGTATCAAAGATTAACCGGAACAAACAGACAGGCAGACTTACAGACAAAAATTTAAAAAAATGCTAATTTGGTATATGTACCGTATATACATTGATATGCATATAGTAAAAAGCTGTTATTATAATATTACAAACAGACACTCCAATTTTATTTATTTGTATAGTTGTATAGACTAAACGAGTCGATGAATGAATAGTAAAATTAATGGTGAAAAATTTACGTCAAAAAGGTTGTAAAAAATAAATTTCAATTCAATAAAAAAGTTTAAAGTACTGCAGCCGGCCATGTTAACTGCAAGTACTGCAACACCAATCACGCGTATGGATACTTCAAAATATGTCATCGTACCTATTATTAAATGTGCATGGCCCGGCGGTTAGCGTAGAACGCAAGCGATCTATGCAACTAAGCCAAACGGGCGCGGTCGAGTTTGAGATGGGTGACCGTTAGTGGCAAAAAATTCATGCGCGTTTCCGTGCTTCGGAGGGCACGTTAAGCCGTCGGTCCCGGTTGTTGTCGACAGATAACAGTCGTTAAACCTTGTCGGAGGCCTTATGGGCGGTTTGAAAACATCCGACAGCGGGTTGGCCACTAACCCGCTTCTCCGCCAACTCGCATTGGAGCAGCGTGGTGGATTAAGCTCCAGGCCTCCCCAATAATGGGAAGAGACCCGTGCCCAGCAGTGCGCTAAAAGTGTTGCAGCTAAGGGATTACGGAAAGAAATTCTAAAAATATTATTTCTAAAAATATATGACAGAGGAACCGATACTAAAACTCCCGCACTGCAACATAGGGAGAAGGGACGGCTAAAAATCAGCGCTGCCCGGGATTCTTTTCTTGAGGCAGCACAAGCTGAGTCGCTCCCTTTTGCATTTGTATGTATGTTAAATTATATATGTGTTTTATTTGCTTGTTATTTAATGTCTGTCTTTTGTGGCAATATTTTTTTTTATATTTTATACATACCTGAAAAACCGACGCCTGCTTTGAGACCAGCTGTAAGTGAATATAAAACAATTTAAAGATTTTTGTAAAAACGTACTAGTAGTGGCGGATCTAGGACATCAGTTGTGGGTGGGGGGGTTGAATTGAGATTGGGGGTCGCTTGACTTTACCAACCACTTATTTATATATTTATTTATTTATTTCATAACCTTACCGCTAACATAACAGTGTAACATTAATGCGTTAGCGTAGTTATAATATTTATAACATTTTGTACCTGTTATTCACTACCTAATACAAACAAAGCACATACCTATACGAAATGAAAATAAAAAAGATGATCATGTATTCAGAGTTCATTTTTTCTTATTATTATATTCATAACTTAAGTAATTTAATTATCCGAATTCAAAAATAGATTTATGTCAAATCTTATATGTCAAAATTAGAATAAAATATAAAGGGAAATAAAATAAAGTTATAACTATAGTCATGTCACCGAGAAAATTAATTAATTATTAATTACATATGTACTCGTATGTAATAAAAATACTTGAACTTGAAACATTATTGGTAACAGTGCGCGACTTTTGAGCTATCTGCACATGTGTTGAACGCATATTTATTTATTTATTTATTCTTTATAGTTACAACTTTAAACAATGTTACACAAAGGGCGGACTTAATGCATAGAGGCATTCTCTACCAGTCAACCCTGGTTGATGGTGAGAATTTTTATGTAGGTGGCAACAACAGAGTTACTTCTACAACACAAAACAAGGAAAATATTTCTAAACGTTTGCTATACA
This sequence comes from Pyrgus malvae, assembly GCA_911387765.1. Taxonomy (NCBI): domain Eukaryota; kingdom Metazoa; phylum Arthropoda; class Insecta; order Lepidoptera; family Hesperiidae; genus Pyrgus; species Pyrgus malvae. The sequence goes on along the minus strand of OU426976.1, from coordinate 1,333,380 downwards.
ATACTAAGGTATAAAGGTCTGATTACATTGGCCAACCTGCAGGGGCCGACACGGCATACATTGCTGGTTATCTGAGTACATTGTAATAAAATACTCAAGATAACCAGCAATGTATGCCGTGTCGGCCCCTGCAAGTTGGTCAATGTAATCAGCCCTTAAAAGGTGTACAAGGTAACATGTGTGTGTATTTAAAAATTAGTTACGATACGTAAGATCTGATGTAGGGTTTTAACGGAACTCCGTCCCCGTTACTGCGGAACTTCCGCAAAGAATTGAACCTCCGCCTTCGTATTCCCTCCGCAAAATTCATACGGAGTTTTAACGGAGGTTTATTAACGATTACATGCAACGCGCAAGGAGTGACGCTGGGCGACGCGGCTGCGTGTTTGCGAGTGAATGAGTGAACTTGAGTGAAGTGGTCAAGATTTGGCTTGTGTCGCGGGAACACGGGCGAGCGGTGGTGGGGGCGTGAATGAATGACAGGAAAGGAATAGATGGAAAAGATGAGCCGTGATCGCTTTTAGTGATATAGTGCATAATTAACGACAACCCGTGTGGCGCAATGGTTACCATGCCGGACTGCCGATCGGAGGAGCCGGGTTCGATTCCCGGAGAGGCAGAAATTGAAATGATGAGTTTTTATTTCTGTACTTGGTCTGGGTGTTTGTGTTTCTGTCTTTGTCTGTATCCATGGTACCCACGACACAGGGAATCCAAGTGTCGGGCTATGAGTGTGTAGAGTTATTTATTATTATCTAATGTGTTATTTTGAAACTCAAGAAATTATACAGCACGATACAAGCAAAAATAATTATGTACTCATGTTGTAAGCCTTTTTGGCAAGCTGATGATGAAATATCTACCTTGGGCACCAGCACCGAATTCTGTAAAATAAACAACGACATCATTAGTATCACCACAGAATACTAACTATTATATACTACTGTTACTGGTATCGTTTTCTATCGTATAATGGCAAAAATAGTTGCCCTTTTTCCGTCCCACTGGCACGGATATCTCCCCATTAAACGGTTAAACGACTGTTATCTGTAGCGACCTTCCGCTACTCATCAAGAGATGGCGCCACGGGTATTCCTGAATCACGCTATCGAAGTTTTCGGAATATCCTACCATATATACAAGCTCCGAATTGAGTCAGTTGGAGCGCGGCCGCTCCCCGGGCATGACCACCTCGCCCAGCGGGACATCTCCCTTTGCCAAATTATCTATCAATAACAACCGGGACCGACGACTTAACGTGCCCTCCGAAGTACGGAAACGCACATGAATTTTTGCCACTAGCGGTCACCCATCTCACACCCGACCGCACCCGTTATGCTTAGCTGCATTGATCGCTTGCGTTTTATTAAGTCATGCGCGCTTCATACAGGAAAGCCGTTATATAACCGTTAAAGTGCTTCCGTGAGTAATGTGTAAAACATGTTTTCGCACTGTTATTTTATTTCACAACACTCGTGCACTGTAATTACGTATGAAGACTACGGCAATTTTCAGCATAGCAACGAATTTTTACAAAAGTAGTCTGACGGTTTTAAGAGGACTTCAACATAGTAATTATTAACCTATATCGAACAAAATGCCACCAACTTTATCCGATATAACTCAAAAATACACCAATAAAATGAAAACAAAACAAGAGCACAACATATACTTTTCAACTTCCCGCCAAAACTCTCTGCCTTAATCTTTCCCATTAATAAAATATTAGTACAGAATAAAAACCTACTGATTAGATTAAAGCCGTTATAGAGCCGTTAAAGTGATTCCGTGAGTTAATGTGGCTTGCTGTGTATCACTATTAAATCTAGCCAGTATAGATGTCACCAAGTCTGTTCGGCTATTTTCTTAATTCGTTTTACGGCATTAGATAAAATCCTTGCAGCCATTAAAATATTTCATTTTATTATTCAATAATGGCATCGCAAACTCTGTGCATATTGCCAGTGTCAAGTAAAATTTTGCATCACATATGGGCTTATTACATTGACCAACTTGCAGGGTCCAGCACGCAGGGCGCCCTTAGTGCAGGGTCAGGAGCTTCTGATTACACTACGCTAAAAATCGTGCCCAACCAATGTCCAACATGACAAGTGTTGCCAAATTTGGTTACTTTGCCAAAGAATTAAGGAGTTTTGCTTCTATAATTTTGAACAACATTGCGTTTCGGGACTGTAAAAGTTAAACACTATTTACCAGTGGTATCTAGATTTTTAGTAAGCACTGAGCAATGAACTAGATTTTTGAAAATTCACTTAATGTCTATTCAACGATTTTACTTAAAGTAATATGAAAATTTCATGGTAAAAAAAATTAATGTCATGGCATGCGTGCAAGCGCTTGGTGCCGAACTGGGACGGGTGTAACATTTTGAACATAAATCAACAATTAAGACTTGGAGAGGTGATTGTGGAAAAAAAAATATATAAAAATGAAAACAAATAGTGACAAATGAACGAACAAAAGGAGCGTTTTGGCGGGAAGTCGGAAGATACATATTGTGCTCCTGTTTTATTTTCATTTTCTTGGTGTATTTTTGAGTTAAATTGGATAAAATTGATGGCATTTTGTACTTTGTACTAACCTGTATCGAGGTTAGTTACAGTGCACGAGTGTTGAAAATAACAGTGCGAAAATATGTTTTTTAGCTTGCCTCCAAAATTCCAAATGAAATGAAATGAAACATTTTTTATTCACTGTACGGTTCCTTTAAAAACTCTTAGTGAACGTTATTTTTTTTTGGTCTGTCTGCTCTGGGTGCGCTTAGGCAATGCTGAGCTGTAGAAAAGAGCATACGGAGAAAAACTCCATCGGACACGTTCCAGTAAATTAGCCATCGCTTTCCACGTTGAACATCTGACTGACTAGACTGACTGATTACTGATGACTTACTGATTTGATTATTTCTATGACTACTGAATGATGCAAAAATTATACTTGACGCTGGCCATATGCACAATGTTTGTGATGTCATATTTAAAAAAAAATGAATGTTTGAAACTTAAAAAATTTATTCGGTTACAGTTTATAAAGGAAAATTAGGAAAGTTGTTTTACTGTTAATTTTGCTTTTTTTCTATAATTTCTCAAGTTTGAGTATCTACGTAATCGAGATTTGAGCTAAGGATTAATGTGCAAGACTAGAAGCATACCTTATATTCTAATTAGTTTCCGACTGGAAGTGTCGCTCACTATGCCGCCAACGTTAACAAAATACCAAAAAATTGGATTAGCAATGACACTAGCTCTCAGTGTGGATACAGAGAAACCTTTAAAAAGAAAACAAAGAATATGGATGAAAAAAATACTTAGAACTCAGAGATAAAATCAACTTTCTGAACATCTTAGAACCAACAGATCGTCAAAATTATTTAAGAATGACAGCTGAGGAATTTGAGGAACTATTTTATTCAGTGGCACCTTTAATTGAAAAAAAGACTACAATTTTAAGAAAAAGCGTTAATGCCAAGCACAAATTAATTTTATTGCGCTATGCACTGTCTAAATGGCGGCAATAGATCTGGTCACTGGTTGGCTAATCCTAATATTATAATAGACAATAGTATTGCTTTATGGGTAACGATAACAACGGAATGCAACGGATATCCGGTAAATTCTGGGCAAACGGGATTATCTTCATGGTTATGACGACCCGTGTGGCGTAATGGTTACCCATGCCGGACTGCCGATTAGAGGGTCCCGGATTCGATTCCCGGCGAAACAGAAATTTGAATGATGAGTTCTAATTTTTGTTCTCGGTCTGGGTGTTTGTGTTTCTGTCTTTGTATGTGTCCATTTACACGCTTGCGAGTACCGTTAGTCTTTCGGACCGACAAGCATGGCAGACGTAGATGTAGTCGTTTTATCAGGCCCAGCGTAACGCCTTCAAATTAGTTCAAATACTTTTATTTCAAATATAAATTAAAGCAAGTGGAAAGTTCGTCAGAGAATATAGGTATTGGCACCAAGCGCTGCCAGTGCCATGCCACCCAAGCTAAATACCCCGTTTACACGCTTGCCTTTACATTTACAAACGTGTAGACGTACCATTAAGATTAATAAAATAATTATGTCCAACAGACAACAATGAAGAAATATAAAAGTAATTGTTCATGTTAATGAACGAATATTCCACATTAAAACAATACAAAACAAGTTTTCTCAGTGAAAGGCGCAAACGTTATTATGAAAATTGATTTTAATCATAAACATGTATTGTATATAAACTCATCTGTCTGTACTCTACACTCCCTAATAAGAACGAGACAATACATTTTAGTTCATCTGGTATGAATAAACATTTGAACAATAAAAGCCTTATTAAATTTTATCTCCTAAGAAAAAAGCAAATAAATTATCTTTTTAAGATTTGTTGAGGAATTAAAAAAATATTGTTGGCAATACCATGCTCTAGAGATCGGGACCACTCGACCGCCCTTTGTCGGGCCCTGCGAGCAGGGACCCGATCTAGGGTGGTCGAGAGGCCCCAACCTGCAGGGCCTAAATATCGTGAAGTGTAATCAGAGGTTGGGTGGCAGGGTGCTTTGTGTTGCCACTAATAGCATAACATTTCTATTAACAGATTAAAGAAATTTGATCAAAACACGTTGAGAATTTCAGTTTCACACTCGTACATGTAATGCGCAAAACATTTATAGCAATTTATAAAAAGATCTTTGAAAAAAACAACAAGTCGTCACAGGTCTTATTCATATAAACTACATAAACTGGCAACATTTATCGAGTTGGGCGCGATTTTTAGCGTAGTGTAATCAGAAGCTCCCGACCCTGCACTAAGGGCGCCCTGCGTGCTGGACCCTGCAAGTTGGTCAATGTAATAAGCCCATATTGGGCTTGGTGCCAATACCTATATTCTCTGACGAACTTTCCACTTGCTTTAATTTATATTTGAAATAAAAGTATTTGAACTAATTTGGAGCCGTTACGCTGGGCCTGATACGACTACATCTACGTCTGCCATGCTTGTCGGTCCGAAAGACTAACGGTACTCGCAAGCGTGTAAATGGCATTCAATCATTTGTAAAGACTTGGACTCGAACTCGGGAAGCCAAGCTATAGACATGTAGACAGAAAAAATATCGTTTCACATCTTAGACTAAGAAAAATGTACTTACGATGTTTCACACTCATAAACCCACAGTAGGGTAGATATGCCCTGTGTACCATGGACACATACAAAGACAGAAACACAAAAACCCATACCGAGAACAAAAATTAGAACTCATCATTCAAATTTCTGTTTCGCCGGGAATCGAATCCGGGACCCTCTGATCGGCAGTCCAACATGGGTAACCATTACGCCACACGGGTCGTCATAACCATGAAGATAATCCCGTTTGCCCAGAATTTACCGGATATCCGTTGCATTCCGTTGTTATCGTTAGCCATAAAGCAATACTATTGTCTATTATAAATTATAATATTAGGATTAGCCAACCAGTGACCAGATTTATTGCCGCCATTTAGACAGTGTATAGCGCAATTGTATATAAAAATGTCGTGCGCTAAAGAAAGGGAAGTTTTATCAAACGTAATAGAAATATATAAGGATATGCCGTACCTGTGGAATAAAACACACAAAGATTATTTAAATAAAAAAGTGAGAGACGACGGATTCAAAGTATTACTGCAAATTTATAAGAAGTTCGATGAAAAGTCGACAATAAAAATATTAAAAAGGAAATTAGAAAATATGCGTACAACATATGCAAGAGAGTTAAGAAAGGTAACATTATTTTTGCTATTATTTTGTATAAAAATTGGTTATGGTTGGTTGAATATAGGTATATGTATTAAATTTATTATATTCATAGAATCTAGGTACTCTAGGTTCTAATATTTTTTGGCTGGAATAAAATAGACTAAATAAAAATAATGAATGCAATTCAGTCTTAGATAAATACAAAAAGGGAAGATATGCCATCTCCTACAAAACCACTGCTATTAGTTTCACTGAAGTTTTCGATGAATTGTGTTTTTAGATATCATTGTCAAAACACACAGGAGCAGGAGCAGCAGATGTGTACAAACCATCTCTTTGGTACTTTGAAACATTAAGTTTTCTAGGAACTAGAACAGAGTCTTGTCGTCCAGCACTGGATTCTTTTGAAGATGAGGTGAGAAAAAAATATACTCATTATTACGACGATATTATTATTTTTTAAAATTATAATACCTTTAATATAATGATTTATGTGTCTTAAATTAATATAACTAATTTAAAATATTAATAAAATCAAGAATCGATTTGCAGAGTCATAGCCACTTAATTTAAACTCTTTGGGGTGTTTAATGTACCTACACAACCATTTGCATTTAAATCTAGGTATTCATCTTAGGAAATTACTGTGAAATAAAATAAGTATCAGCAAGTACCTATGTAATAAGTAATAACGGAAGATGTTTCAAGCGTGTCATATTTTTTAATAAATGTCAAATAACAAACAATCAATGAGTAGGAACTGTTTGAGATTTTAATTATATTTTAATACATATTGTTTCATTCAGGACAAGCATAAAAAATCAAAAAGAAAGTTCCAGCTGTTCAAGAGATATAAATGGTATTACACAACTTTGTTTTATTTATTACAGATTTTCCCTATTGTTAACAAATAAATGTAAAAAATTATTGGAAGACAATGGTAATATAAACTGCATGTGACTGTAAAGGAAGTCTGTATTTAATTTACTAACTGACAAATCTTTATAAAAATGTATATGATGAAACATATAAAAACTGCAATTACCTACTTAACGCTAACTTAATTCTGAATACTAAGTGTAAGATAAAAAAAATAACATTCAAACAAAATCTGTTTATCCTTCATTCATGTCAGAACAGTCCAGATTGATTGATTGATTTTTTGTATGGATATAGTTGAGGGGCTGGAGAATGACATTGGCTACTTTAGACAAAGGGAAGATATCATAAATAAATATTTATTGTTATTATTGAATGTAGTCCATGCAGGCAGAAACCAGGTGGAATGCTAGTGGATCTGGAATCGTCTACTTTAATATATAATTGTAATTCTAAATAGATAAAAATCAGAACTATATCACTGAGTTGTTTTTTTTAAGCTATACTACAAAGTTTGAACAATAATGTTCTAGAGCATAGGAATAAGAAATACCTACTTAATTTTGTACAGGGTGTCAGTATCAATCACACGAAATGTATCTCATGTGAATATACTTCTGAAGTCTATATCAGTATGATTAATTTTCATATCACTTGCTTTACAATTTCAATGTTTGTTTATCTTTGTAGTTATATATTAACCGACTGTACTCATGTCAGTTTTTATCGGATCTGCCGACAGATCACTTCACAGACTTCACAGACTCACGATTTGTTTAACTTATCCATGTAATCTGATTTGGTTTAATAAAAATGGTTAAGTCAATATAAAATTATCGTTTTTATTAATAATTTTCTTACCTTAATATAATACCTTATAGATTTGTAAATAGCTCGGCATGTCTCGGGTATGATTTGAGACAGAAGAGGCTGGGATATAAAGGTACTAAAATTTCAAATCTTGGTATGTGTTTCCCGTGGATAAAAATCGTAAAGTTACGATAAATCTGTGCTTGGCATTAACGCTTTTTCTTAAAATTGTAGTCCTTTTTTCAATTAAAGGTGCCACTGAACAAAATAGTTCCTCAAATTCCTCAGCTGTCATTCTTAAATAATTTTGACGATCTGTTGGTTTTATGATGTTCAGAATGTTGATTTTATCTCTGAGTTCTAAGTATTTTTTCATCCATATTCTTTGTTTTCTTTTTAAAGGTTTCTCTGTATCCACACTGAGAGCTAGTGTCATTGCTAATCCAATTTTTTGGTATTTTGTTAACGTTGGCGGCATAGTGAGCGACACTTCCAGTCGGAAACTAATTAGAATATAAGATATGCTTCCAGTTTTGCACATTAATCCTTAGCTCAAATCTCGATTACGTAGATACTCAAACTTGAGAAATTATGGAAAAAAATGCAAAATTAACAGTAAAACAACTTATTTTATTTTCCTAATTTTCCTTTATAAACTGTAACCGAATAAATTTTCAAAGTTTCAAACATTCTTTTTTTTTCAAAAATGACATCGCAAACATTGTGCATACGGCCAGCGTCAAGTTGCATCATTCAGTAGTCATAGAAATAATCAAATCAGTAAGTCATCAGTAATCAGTCAGTCTAGTCAGTCAGATGTTCAACGTGGAAAGCGATGGCTAATTTACTGGAACGTGTCCGATGGAGTTTTTCTCCGTCTGCTCTTTTCTTCAGCTCAGCATCGCCTAAGCGCACCCAGAGCAGACAGACGTAAAAAATAACGTTCACTTAGAGTTTTTAGAGGAACCGTACAGTGAATAAAAAATGTTTCATTTCATTTCATTCGGAATTTTGGACGCAAGCTAAAAAACATATTTTAGCACTGTTGTTAATTTTACTTCACAACACTCGTGCACTGTAACTAACCTGTATCGAACAAAATGCCATCAACTTTATCCGATATTACTCAAAAATACACCAATGAAAATAAAACAAGAGCACAATATGTATCTTCCGACTTCCCGCCAAAACGCTCCTTTCGTTCGTTCATTTGTCACTACTTGTTTTCATTTTTATATATTTTATTTGACAGTAACATAAAAACTCTGAGATAATAAAGAAACTAATCCTGTTTCAATACTTTTAAGGCAGGACAACGTCTGCAGTTTCCACTAGTAGTACTATAATAATATATTATTTAATAAACTCTTACTAGTAGTTACTTCGTTATTATAATACTTTTATCTATGAAAAGAAATATTATACTGTCAACGTAATGATACGTTTAAATTCTTGCCGTGGCTTGGCAAACTTCCACAATCACCTCTCCAAGTCTTCATTGTTCAAAATGTTACACCCGTCCCGGTTCGGCACCAAGCGCTTACACGCATGCCATGACATTAATTTTTTTTTACCATGAAATTTTCATAGTACTTTAAGTAAAATCGTTGAATGGACATTAAGTGAATTTTGAAAAATCTAGTTCATTGCTCAGTGCGTACTAAAAATCTAGATACCACTGGTAAATAGTGTTTAACTTTTACAGTCCCGAAACGCAATGTTGTTCAAAATTATAGAAGCAAAACTCCTTAATTCTTTGGCAAAGTAACCAAATTTGGCAACACTTGTCAAGTTGGACATTGGTTGGGCACGATTTTTAGCGTAGTGTAATCAGAAGCTCCCGACCCTGCACTAAGGGCGCCCTGCGTGCTGGACCCTGCAAGTTGGTCAATGTAATAAGCCCATAAAAACTAGCTGACCCGACAGACGTTGTCAAAGCAGATAAAATCAAGCGACTCATTAATCTAATGAGCTGCAGTAGGTTTTTAATCTGTACTAATATTTTATTAATGGGAAAGATTAAGGCAGAGAGTTTTGGCGGGAAGTCGAAAAGTATATGTTGTGCTCTTGTTTTGTTTTCATTTTATTGGTGTATTTTTGAGTTATATCGGATAAAATTGATAGCATTTTGTTCGATATAGGTTAATGACAGTGCACGAGTGTTGTGAAATAAAATAACACTGTGAAAACATGTTTTTTTCGGTTTGCCTCCAAAACTCCATCGTACACGTTCTGATAAAGTAGCCATCACTTTACTTGAACATCTGACTGACTAGACTGACTGATACCTGACGACTTACTGATTTTTTCTAAGACTACCAAGTGATGCAAAAATTATACATGACGCTGGCAGTATGCACAGAGTTTGCGATGCCATTATTAAAAATGAAATGAAGATATTGAACGGCGGAAAGGATTTTTATCCAATGCCGTAAAACGAATTTTAAAAAATTAAGCGTGACGACACATAAAACTTAGTTCTCTTACCGTCAGCAAAGCCAGAATCTGGACCACCACTGCCCAGGCTGCCAGGAGCTTGGGCCAAGCCACCAGCACCACCGGCTTTCTCGGCCAAGCCACCAGCACCACCGGCTTTCTCGGCCAAGCCACCAGCACCACCGGCTTTCTCGGCCCAGCCACCAGCACCACCGGCTTTCTCGGCCAAACCATCAGCACCACCGGCTTTCTCGGCCAAGCCACCAGCACCACCGGCTTTCTCGGCCAAACCACCAGCACCACCGGCTTTCTCGGCCAAGCCACCAGCACCACCGGCTTTCTCGGCCCAGCCATCAGCACCACCGGCTTTCTCGGCCAAGCCACCAGCACCACCGGCTTTCTCGGTCAAGCCACTGAGACCGGAGCCAGCACCGTCACCTCCTAGAATCGAAAAAAGTATGTGAGAGCGGTGACCGACCATCGTATTATTACCAGCGTGTTTCAGACTCTTTATTTATCTATTTCTTTAGTTATTCTATCTTTATTTGGGAAACAAGCAATAAAATATCGAGCATATTAAATTTTTTTTGTAATTAAAGTCTTGTTATTAATGATATAATGGTAATAATTTAGTGTTAACTTATTAACCGACTTCAACAAAAAAGGAGGGGGTATCAATTTGACTGTATGTTTTTTTTATGTTTCTTTCCCTCAGATGTTTCGACTGGGTGACCAGATTTTGTGATGATTCTTTTTTTATTTGAAATCTGATACTTCCCGTGTGGTCACATTTTAATTTGGCCCTGTTCTGTTAATGGCATCCATGAGAAAATTATATAATAAGTACTTAACTTCGCATTAAGAAGCTGCGCGATAAATGGCTCCGAAGCACGGAAATGCGCATGAAATTTATTGCCACTAGCGGTCACCCATCTCACGCCCGACCGAACCCGTTTGGCTTAGCTACATAGACCGCATGCGCCATGCGCGCTTCACCTTTTATATTATCGGTCGGAATCTTCGCAAGGTACACGTCAGATTGAGAGATACCGGGTTATGTGGGATTTGACCGCACTAAAACCCCCTCGGTGGCCTGCCACTGCGCTTGGGGATGACTCCGGGATCTCCATTGGAACGCACTGGTGTCCACGCGCGACGCCCAGAACAGGCCCATCTTCGCAGAGAGCAGAGAGCAGATGTGCTCTTCTGCACATTCCGATGCTTACGACGGTATTCAGCCACACACCGACGCCTTTCCCGGGGCTGCTGGATGGACGGGTCGAGCTCCTGTTCTCACCGCTCGCAACCCTCTTTTAGTCGTCTCTTACGATCAGGCAGGGGATACCATAGCTCTATTCTTAATCCTGAACGTACAGGGACTATTATTGGGAGGCCTGGAGCTTACTCCGCCACGCTGTTCCAATGCGGGTTGGTGGAGATGCGGGCTAGTAGCCAAACAGCTGTCGGATGTTTTCAAACCACCCAAAAGGCCTCCGATAAGGTTTAACGACTGTTATCAATCGACAACAACCGGGACCGACGGCTTAACGTGCCCTCCGAAGCACGGAAACACGCATGAATTATTTTTTTTGCTACTAGCGGTCATCCATCTCACCTAAGCGCCCGTTTGGCTTAGTTGCATAGATCGTTTGCGTTCTACGCTAACCGCCGGGCCATGCGCGCTTCGCCAAATATATGTACTGTGGTCTTACCTCCCAAACCTCCATGGTGAGATACAAGTTCTTGGGATTGGTGCTGTGCTGCAAGCACGGAATCGTGAGCGCCGTCGGTGCAACCTACAGAAAACAGTAATGAAATTCAGTTTATATTTCGAAATTAAATCAATTAATTTTAATGCACTTGGTAATTTTTTACCCAGCGGTGGGTATATAGGCATCAAAAGCCGATGATCCGTTAAGATTATTCTTATCGGATCTTAAAACAAAATATTTTTAGTTAATTATTAACTCTTCAATTTGATGCCTACATCACCATTCCATAATTATATCACCAGACGAAGGTTAAAGTTCCACCGGCACCATCTGGACTCGTGGCGGTCCTCCACAGTCCGCTTTGCACGCTCCTTTTTACCACGGACGTGTAGGTTATGGGAAAACCTTCCAGCTGAGGCATTCCCAGTGGACAATTACATGGGGTTCTTCAAGAAAGCTGTAAAAAAGCTCTCCTCCAAAGCCGGCAATGCTCGGGCGGCTCCCCTAGGGTTGCCCGTGTCCATAGGCGACGGTGATCGCTTAACACCACGCGGCCCGTCTGCCTTATTGTTAGGTTTATTATTTAAAAAAAAACGATTCATATAACCCGCGCACGTGCCGCAACATGCTCCAGCTACTTGCACCGTGTACCAGCACTCTAAGGCACTTACCAGTTGGTGCGGATGCGACGAATCCGACCTACAAATAAAATTCATTATCGTTAATACAGTGGTGAAAATGTGCGAACAGTTGAAACCAATTTTTATTTTTTCACAAGGTTATTGGCAATCTTTAAATATAAACAGGTCCATATTTCAAATAGAGATGAACAATACCGATAGCAGGCATAAATTTTAAGTTTTAATCTTAGAGGATCAAGTTATGACAGGTATGACACCCGTCAGAGGAGTGGCCTTTACGGGTGAACCCCTCCTCCCAACGTCCATGCACAATGTGCCTTCTAGTTATACAACTAGTGTGTCTGTGTGTGTCGGTGTCAGTGTTGACGGTGCATAGAAAAAGACGTTGTTAATTAAAATTGACATATTTAGAAATGTATGCGTCTGTAGCGATGAAAGAATATTTGTGAATGTGTGACAAAATTAAAATGTGTGCGTTCTTCCCCCGCACCAGATTTGGCACAAAAATTATGTATCGAAGCGAGGCGCTATGCCGTCTCTACTGAAGGGTGAGTCAGTAACTTTGATGCTCTAAGCACCTACTACAAAGAAGAAGAATTCTTACCAAGGCGACGAGAGCTAAGAAGGCTTTCATTTTGATGCTTTTGTGAGGTTCCGCTTACACTGGACTTCCGTATAATAGTATAACGCCTAAAATTCCGTCTTATATATCATAGATTTGCGTAGCCTTGGACCAACACATGCCAAACACCGTGTTTTTCACGAAAATATATTAATGTTTCAGGTTTGTTGCGTGTCTGTCTGTTGGTATATTTTTCGAGCCATATTTCAATGCGCTGCTGAATTTTTATTTTAACAACTAGCGGCCGCCCGCGACATCCTCCGCGTGGACTTTAGTATTCGATTTTTTTAAATAAAAGTAGCCTAAATTACTCCTTATTACATCGACTAACCGCTAATGAAAGTCCCGTTAAAATCGGTCCAGCCCTTTCCAAGATTAACCAGAACAAACAGACAGACAGACATACAGACACAGACTAAAAAAGTGTGATTTTGGTATATGTACCGCATAAACATTCATATGCATGTGGTAAAATGCAGTTATTTTAGTATTACAAACAGATCCTACTCTTTTATTTATTTATTTTTAAATCAAAAATACACCAAGAAAGTAAAAATAAAACAAGAGCACAATATCATTAATATGTCTTTTTGACTTCCCGCCAAAACTCAATAAATGAATTAGAGTATCGTCAAAAAAATCACAGATAATAAATCAATAGTAATAATTACAATTCATTCATAACAATGTCAAAAAACCGGCCAAGTGCGAGTCGGACTCACGCACGAAGGATTCCGTACCATTGTCTATAAAAAATCACGTTTATTGTATGGGAGCCCTCTTAAATATCTATTTTATTCTATTTTTAGTATTTGTATAACAATAGCGGCAACAGAAATACATCATTGCCTTTGATTATCCATAGAAATCATTACATTTAGATTGAATGAAAGGTAAATTGTGGTTTACGATTTATGACGTATTAAAAAAAACTACTTTCTAGATCTCGTTCAAACCAATTTTCGGTGGAAGTTTGCATCGTAATGTACATCATATATTTTTTTTAGTTTTATCATTCTCTTATTTTAGAAGTTACAGGGGGTGGGGACACACATTTTACCACTTTGGAAGTGTCTCTCGCGCAAACTATTCAGTTTAGAAAAAAATGATATTAAAAACCTCAATATCATTTTTGAAGACCTATCCATAGATACCCCACACGTATGGGTTTGAAGAAAAAAAGATTTGAGTTTCAGTTCTATGTATGGGGAACCCTCAAAATTTATTGTTTTTTTTCTATTTTTGTGTGAAAATCTTAATGTGGTTCACAGAATACATCTACGTACCGAGTTTCAGCAGTATAGTTCTTATAGTTTCGGAAAAAAGTGGCTGTGACATACGGACGGACAGACAGACAGACAGACATCACGAATCCATAAAAAAATCTCTCTCTCTCTCTAATCTCACTCTAATGTAAACATAATATTGTTAAGCTCTTAATCTCAGGAAGTACTGGTTCGAATTGAAATATAATTTTGTGTTAGATTGTGAAACCGTGGAGCACATCTAGTCAATAATACAGAGTAAATCCGCAGTAAAATGTTGTTAATGCAATCCATATTTACATTTCCCAAAAATTATTTGGACAGTTGTGCCCAAAATATATCCAATTGTTCAAATAGATTTGAAATATTCAAGTCAAATTAACGTCAATGATCTATTATGTCCAATGGTGGAAAAATTTTAAGGTGGAAAAATTTAAATACCATGTTATCTATCTAATGCCTATATACGAGCAATTCTTGTATATACGTAAATATATTTTATGAATCCCGGAAACGGCTCCAACGATTTTAATGAAATTGAGTCTGGTTTCAGGGGTGATAAATCGATCCAGCAGGAATATATTTTTAGAAATTTTGAATTATTAAAAATTATTTTCAGCGATAATCAACTAAGTAAATATAGTAATAAAAGTACCTACGACTCTTCCTGACATCTATTGGAGAGTATTTAATATTGTGGCGTAGAAAGCCGGCAACCATCATCCACCAATCCGACGTTCAAAGAGATGACAATGTCGATTTGGAAGAGCTCTATAAAAATTTCGTTTATTGAATAAAAGCTTCCTTGGCCGAATGGTTACGTGGGCTGACTGCGAAACTAGAAACTCGTGCTCAAATCTCAATGAAAACCATATTGCGTTTATATTTTATTTTTTGTGAAAATATTTTATTTATTAGGAGCTATCTCGATCCGTCCAGCCAGCAGCCCTGAGAAGGACGGCGGTGTGTGAGTGGCCGCATGTCGCCGTAAGCATCGGAATGTGCAGGAGAGCACATCTGCTCTCCCAAAGATGGGCCCGTTGTGGGGCGCCGCGCGTGGAGGACACCGGTGCGTTCCACTGGAGAACCCGGAGTCCTCCCCAAGCGCAGAGGCAGTTCACCGAGGGGGTTTTAGTGCGGTCAAATCCCGTATGTGGGATTTGACCCGGTATCCCTTCCCGGGTGCCTTTTGAAGGTTTCCTCCCGATATAAAAAAACGGTACTTATACTTAGTCTTTAACAACTAGTGGTCTGGCCAAGGCCAACTCTGTACGTCTGTATCCGAAACTTAGTGAAATTTAGGGCCTACTTTCTTGGTAAAACTGAAGAAATTCTAGTTATATTATTCATCCAGTAGCTTAATGTCATCAATAACAACGTTTATCTTAATTCGTGAAAAAAGCGATCTAAGTATGCCAAAAATTATCCCAAAAATGTTACAACTTACGGACGATGCGTACAAAGTAAGTTCTCAGCTCCGCCCGAGTGCTGGCGAGTGCAGACGTTGCAGGACAACGTCCTAAAAGTATTGAAAGAGGATTTGTTTTTTTATTATCTTAAAGAGAATGACCGTCATGCTTAGAGCATCACAGGTACTGACATGTATGACACCCGTCGGAGGAGTGGCCTTTACGGGCGAACCCAACGTGCATGCATCAGTGTTGTCGGTGCATAGAAAATTACATTGACATATTTAGAAATGTATGCGTCTGTAGCGATGAAAGAATATTTGTGAATGTGTTACAAAATTAAAATGTGTGCGTTCTTCCCCCGCACCAGATTTGGCACACGAAGCGAGGCGCAATGCCCTCTCCACTGACGGGTCAGTCAGTACCTTTGATGCTTTAAGCCGTCATGTCCCTGTGGCTGATGGCAGCTGCCATGTTGTAGTCATTGATTGTTTCTTTTAGTTTCGATTGTTCGAATCTCTCTGTACTCCCTTAGGTAAGCTGGTAGGTAATGCCATTAGGTATTAAGCTCGCCTGTTGTACGTGTACCAGAATTTATTGGGGTCAATAAAGTTTTTAAATAAAAAAAAAATTTTAAAAATGTCGCTGTTGTTGGCTTTGAAGCCGCCTATATGCGTCAATTTGAGAACCTCTCCCTTATTTTCGTCGTCGGTTCAAATTATCGCATTATCCATGGTCTACGATACATAGTCTTAAGTAAAACATTTGAATCCAATATTTAACTCGTCATAATCAGTCTGTATGATGTATGTGTGAGCGGCAATTGCCGAGTGGTGTGAATCCGTGGTCCTCGACGCGATCGATCCCGGGTTCAAATCCTCGGCGCGCACCTCAAAATAAATTTGTAATGTGCGCACGCATTTATCGCTGCTCCACGGTGATGGAAAAAAATCGTGATATTTAATTGATTACGATGTTCTCCATCGCCGTGCATGCCTTAGAGGAATTCATAATTTCTCGAAGGCGTGACGTCCACCAATCCGCACTTTGCCAGTGTGGTGGACTATGGCCTAAATCCCTCTCACTAGTGAGAGGAGACTTGTGCCCAGCAGTGGGACATAAATTGGTTGAAAAAAAAAAAACAGTCTGTAAAGTCAGCCAGATTTAAAGCGACGGCTTTTTTTTCAGAGCGTGTCCGATGGAGTTTTGGAGACTAGCTGAAATAACATCTTTTCGCAGTTATTTTATTTCACGACTATCGTGCAATGTAATTACATATCCTATTTCGATCAAAATGCCATCAATTTTATCCGATACCTGGCTGCAACCCTTCTTGCGTCCCATTGCTGGGCACGGGTCTCTCCCCTTTATTGGGGAGGCCTGGAGCTTACTCCACCACGCTGCTTCAATGCGGGTTAGTGGCCAACCCGCTGTCGGATGTTTTCATACCGCCCATAAGGCCTCCGACAAGGTTAAACGACTGTTATCTGTCGACAATAACCGGGACCGACGGCTTAACGTGCCCTTCGAAGCACGGAAACGCGCATTTTTGCCACTAGCGGTCACCCATCTCACACCCGACCGCGCCCGTTTGGCTTAGCTGCGTAGATCGCTTGCGTTCTACGCTCGCCGCCGGGCCATGCGCGCTTGCCGATCCGATACCTATAACTCCAAAATACCTTCATCAAGAAAAAAAAAACAAGAGATTTAAAACTTCTCGCCAACACTCATAAATTGTTTTGTCTTATTTTGTTTTGAAAATATGGTCAAACTAATTTTTAATAATAACATGTTTTGATAAACTGAAGTATTTTCGTAGTATTTATTGTACAGGAATAATTATTATTTCTATTGTTCATATACTTTAAATAGTCATGCTCTCAATTTGTACAGCTGATTTCCAAAATCGAAATGAAAATCTTATTTATTTATGTTCATTGCTTGCAGCAACCCGAAAAGCGGACGAAATTGAGGATAGAGAGTGGGAGCGCAAAGAGTCGCAACGAACCCCCTCGTAGTGCAGTGCCTAAGGGGCTGGCCGATAAGGATGGCTTCATCAGGGTGGAACGGAAGAAGAGGAAGCCTCCTTGTCGCAACCAATGCGGCACTGCACCGACTGGACACAACCAGCTGCTGCGTCCCGCTGTCCCAGTGACATACATCTACGTCTCTCGCCTTCACTTCACTACGAAGGCCTCCGATGTCGTGGAGTACCTGAAGGTGAAGACGAAATTCGGAGTATTTGCTGAGAAGTTGGAGTCACGCAACGCAGTGAACTTTAGTTCATTTGCGGTACGTGTCCCTACCGAATTGCTGAGTACTTTCTTGGACGAAAAGTTGTGGCCAAAGGGGGTCGTGTTCCGAAAATATCATGGACGTCGACGGCCGCCAGAAGTCACCGGACCCGCGCTCACATCGCCGCGATAAATGTGACGTAGATTTTAAGTTATAATTAATATGTATGTTAGTCTGTAAGGTATGTATTGTATGGGCCTTGATGCCTGAATTAAAGGATATTATTATTATTATATTATTATTATTGCTTGTTTGTCTCTAGTTTTGGGTAGTTCGTGAACGACCTAGATGGGATTTCGCTCTTAGTTCTTTTTATATTTTTTTTCACATCCGCTTCACTAGGCTCTCCTCCAAAGCCGGCAATGCTCGGGAGGCTCCCCTGGGGTTGCCCGTGTCCATAGGCGACGGTGATCGCTTAACACCACGCGGCCTATCTGCCTTATTGTTAGGTTTATTTATTAAAAAAACTAGGCAGTGGCGCTACGTGACCCACCGAATTATTTTCTCATTATTATTTGAATAAAAAATCTTATGTTACATAAATAGACGTGTGAACTTTTCACGCAATACTTTGTATTTTAAAATTAAAATAAACAGAACTTGCAAAATCATAAATATATTTTTTTCCTTTATTTATTGCTTGTGTACTAAATTATTTCAAAAAAAGATCTAATGAACTAATAGAGCGAACTAAGTACTTCGACATTGGATTTTGAACTAGGATTGGATTATATGACTAGGCTAGGGCTGCCATCCGTCCGGAATTCCCCGGATTTGTCCTAGTTTGAAGGGCGTCCGGCAGGGGTTTTTGAAAAGTGTCCGGGTGTATCCCGGACACTTTTGTTGTCAGGGGAAATCCATTTTTTAATAGACAAGCGATAAATTTAAATAAATCTTAATTAAAAATTCATCCACAATAACCCGCATTCAAGAAGGCTCGGCAAAATAGTCTACGATCGAATGGAATAAACAAATTATAACGATGTTTTTATTTTTGTCGCAAAAATTAATTTTCCAGAGATGTCCGGGTAAAAAACCATATTTCGCCCAAATTTCCGGGATTTTTGCCGTGTTTATCCGGCGACGGCAATTTAGGTAATGGCAGCCCAAGACTAAGCCCACGATTACAGTCAATTCGGAGCTTGTATATATGGTCGGATATTCACATCCCGACTCACGTGTACAGAGGGCATCACAAGGTCTGCACCCTCACATCTTGATTCACTGCAAATAGAGGGCGTTTAAGGCGCTTGTAAGCGAAGATTACTTAAGTATGGATTGAAGATATCGACCTCCGGTCTGAGCAGTGGGTGATATAGCGATTTTCCGCTACTAATTAAGAGATGGCGCCACGGGTATTTCTGAATCACGTTATCAAAATTTTCTGAATATCCGACCTTATATACAAGCTCCGAATTAAGTCAGTTGGAGCCACATAGTACAGTTTAAACCGAAAGTCTGAGCGCGGCCGCTCCCCGGGCATGACCACCACCACCTCTCCCGGCGCGGAGATCTCCCTTTGCCAAACTATTACGCGGGTAAAACCGCAGGCCCCACAGTAGGGTATATTGTTATTGAGCCCTGTCGTGGCCGTCGTGGGTACCATGAAAACATACAAAGACAGAAACACAAACACCCAGACCTAGAACAGAAATTTTAACATTTTTAACTCATCATTCAAATTTCTACCTCGCCGGGAATCGAACCCGGGACCCTTTTCTTAACGCTGGGAAATGCATTTACGCACAGCTCCGGGACTCTTGCACCAGCCAGCGTGCCTACACATAAGATTAAGGTGGCAATTCATGTTCATCTCCGACCTTACACCCTAGATTGCCCCTGCCGCAGGTGTGTGAGTAGCCTGCTTTAGTGCGATCACCGATTCATCGAACCCGGGACCCGAACCATTGCACCACAAGGGTCACCACGGGCAATAAACCAGAGCTTCATAACTTTATAAAAAATATCAAAATATAATGTTATATAACGTTATACGTATTTCGTTTCGTTATTATTTTGACATTACTAACGAAAAGACGAATAGCGGTATTAAAAGAATAACGTTATGAAATATCAAAATCGAAATAAAATAACGTTATAATATCGTTATTGCTAAGCGATATTGGCGCGTTTTCAGCACGCTGCATTATATGATAATTATTATTCCCCGTAAATATAACGTTATTTATATCGATATTTTCTACATAGCGTTTACTGATATACCATTATTTTGATATGTAAATAACGTTTAGTTGTAAAACGTTATGTTTTTTATAACGATATGGGCACAAGTAGATAATAACGTTATGATTTTATAGCGGTATTTGAAGCTCTGCAATAAACCATAAATATTACAAGTGAAAAACTTTGGTACAAAATAAAAAGGCTGCTTCCATTAAAAATCTATTTATTTTTATAACAAACTACATAACTACGTCTTATGTTACAAAAATACAAGTAGGTAATTCAAGATAATAAACATTTTATAATAGTAAGTTATACCTACACAAATAAATAAAATTGGAGTGTCTGTTTGTAATACATATTAAATCATCCGCTTCTTACTACATGCATATGTATATACGGTACATACACCAAAACAGCATTTTTTACCATTTTTGTCTGTCTGTGTGTCTATCTGTCTGTCTGTTTGTTTGTTCCGGCTAATCTCTGAAACGGCTGGACAAATTTTGACGGGACTTTCGCGGGTACATGGGCGTACTGAGGGGGAGCAGCTGCCTCCCCCTGCATCTAAGTCGAGATTCAGGGATTAAAAAATCCCAAAAGATCTCCAAAACGAAAAAAACTATAAAGAATAAGCCTGATATGCTACCTCCTGCTGTTTCCTTTGTATCTATACTAATATATTGTAACGAACGCCAGCCAGTTAGCAAATCTGAGGGCCCACTCTGTACGCCCGTATCCGAAACTAAGTGAATTTTCGGGCCTTATTTTTGGATTAGATTGAAGAAATTCTAGCAATATTATTCATTCAATAGCTTAATGTCATCAATGACAACTAAAAATGATTCCGAAAATGTTTGAACTTACGGACGGATGCTTAGAGAGTGGGCCCTCAGAGCCGTGCCGTCATGACGTCTCCCTTAAGCCACCCAAGCCCTAGCCAATAAGAAGGAAGCCGTCTCTATATAAACCTTTGCCAGCCATTATTGTGTCATTCTGCTTGTCAACAAATAACCGGCCAAGTGCGAGTCGGACTCACGCACGAAGGGTTTCGTCCGTTTATTGTATGGGAGCCCCCTTAAATATTTATTTTATTCTATTTTTAATATTTGTACAACAATAGCGTCAAGAGAAATACATCATTGCCTTTGATTGTCCATAGAAATCATTGCATTAAGATTGAATGAAAGGTAAATAATAATTGTGGTTTACGATTTATGACGTATTAAAACAAACTACTTACTAGAACTCGTTCAAACCAATTTCCGGTGGAAGTTTGCATCGTAATGTACATCATATATTTTTGTTTGTTTTATTATTCCCTTATTTTAGAAGTTACAGGGGGATGTGTCTCTCGCGCAAACTATTCAGTTTAGATTTTTTTTAATTAGAAACCTCAATATCATTTTTGAAGACCTATCCATAGATACCCACACACGTATGGGTTTGATGAAAAAAAAATATTTTGAGTTTCAGTTCTAAGTATGGGGAACCCTCATTTATTGCTTTTTTCTATTTTTGTGTGAAAATCTTAATGTAGTTCACAGAATTCTACGTACCGAGTTTCAACAGTATAGTTCTTATAGTTTCGGAAAAAAGTGGCTGTGACATACGGACGAACAGACAGACATCACGAATCAATAAGGGTTCCGTTTTTTGCCATTTGGCTTGGCATTGCAGAAGCTCTGTCCATTTCATTTCTAGTTTTAACAACATAAAGCTGAAGAGTCTGTTTGTTTGAACGCGCTAATCTCCAGGAACTACTGGTTCAAATTGAAAAAATATTTTTGTGTTGTATGGTCCGTTTAGTATATAATATTTTGTGTACGTGTCTTCGTGTAACGTGGAAGGCATAACGCGCGGTACTCAGTTTGGAAAAAAAACAACGGGTTGCACTCCGATAGTGCCGGCAGAAGTGAAACCTTGAACATTAACGTTGTGCATTTTTGATATTTTGGAATGGTTAGGGAATAAATTCGCACGAGTTGCTTTTATTATCAGTATTATTTTTCATCTAATATTTTCAGTAGGTTTTCATCTAGTATTTTTATAAAGTACTCACTCATTTTCTTTCACTATTTCTTTGTCCCTTTTTCATTAATAGATGCACTTTGTTCAATGTCCATATTTTATATACTTGATATAAACGAATTTTACAAGTATAGACAGTCGAGCCATCAGCTGTCACCCCTCCGTCTTACGAATATTCGATCAGGCCACGTGTCCTGACGCGAGTTTAACATTTTTTACCCATCCCAAAAAAAGTGCACAACGCCGCTAAAGAAGTTTTCACTTCAAAACTTGGTGTCCGCTAGCACAGAATAAATAATAGGACAGGTACAGAAGACCCACTTCGAAAAGTCATATTATTAAAGAAATATAGACTCTAGCTATGATACTATTAGTTCAATTCAGATCGCGCAGCGCTTAATCACCTACGTAGCGTTGCCAGGCGTCCGGATAAAGCCGGACATAGGTAGGCTTTTTGATTGCGTGTCCGGCCAAAATAAACGGTGTCCGGCTTGTCCGGCTTTTGTTAGGCTTTTTACATTTCGCAAATGAGTGAGCGCCGAGCATAGCCAAGCGAAGGCATGTCGACTGTCAGTCGCTCCCGCAGGCCGCAGTGCCGTATTTTTTTGTCGTACCTATTAATACATAAACACAAAATCCTCAATGATGTAGGATGTCCGGCCTTTCTACCCAAATGTCCGGCCAAACTGGCTGGTCTGTCCGGCTATTATGTTTGGCAACCTGGCAACCCTACACCTACGCTTATAGTTACCTAGAAGTTGCGTCTCTTTCTAGCGCGTAACTCTTAGCTTTTCTGTCGAAAACAGGGTTGTCTTCTTTTAAAAAATAAATGAATTTAAATATTGAATTACCATTTTTGTAGTACTCTAGAGAAAAAATTACCATCAAAATAAAAACGTAAAGTAGGTGTTAATACTTTCCAAAACATTTGTGCATACCTACTTACGTTTTCGATAACTTTACGAAAGCGAAATCAAACAATATATTATTTTATATCTAATCCCCGACGCAAAAAGAGTGGTGTTATAAGTTTCACGTGTCTGCCTGATGAAATAAAAAAAAACGGCAAATTGTTTGTAAAGTAGGTTTACGATCGAGATGTTTACGTGATAACGTCCGCACGAGAAAATCTCCATTCGTTTGTATGCCGCTAGAGTGAGAGAGACGGAAGATCGGTCCACTCACTCGAACGCTATGCCAGCCTCCGCTCGTGAGGATTCCGCGTGACAAGTTTCACGGAATGACTGGCAGCGCTCGAGATGAGACGGGAGATCGGTCCGTCTCTCTCTCTCGTTATACCTGCGATCGCGCTCGTGAGGTTTTGGTGTGACACAAGTTTCTGAACATGTCACCCGACTAAAACGATTTTAAAGACGTTATCACGTCAAAATATAACCTGTAACACAGGTTTCGAACCTATCACAGGGCCCTTGCGACTTGCAGTAATCGAATGTGTTTAAATCAATAAATCATTTTTAATTTTATTTTTTTTAATTTTAAATATAAATTCGGATCACCATCTTTGTTAAGACAATTAAACACTGCACAGCATCTTTTTGCCTTCTTTTCCTCCATGTTTTAAACAATGCAATGAAGAAATGAAGTACCTACCATATAATAGGCATGATGACACTATTAAAGAATCAGAGAATAAATGGTTTTACAGAAAAATATATGCTAAAAAAGTTCTTAAATATGATCCCGTTTTAATATAAACATTAAGATTAATAAGATTTTCAATAAAATAAAAGTATTAAATACAGCAATCGGCCATGTTATCTGAAACGCCAATCAAAAGGAATGACGTCACGTCTCACTAAATGTCATCGTGTTGCTTGAAGTTTGACGAGCAAGCCGACGCCATGACACCTTCGAGCGTTTTCGCGCTTAATTCAAATTACATAGTAGAAAATACATTAATTTACATAAAAGTTTATTGCTGAAATAAACTTTTTTTCGAAACTAGGAGACGTGTACCTACAATAAGAAAGGGATTTAAAAATCTGTCATTATGCCCATTGTACCTACGTCACTCACAGCTCGCGCGTGAGGCCCCACAAATGTACTCTGTGCCCCACTGACTAGCCGTCTTGGATAGGCCGCTGCAGGGTTGCCAGACGTACGATAATTATCGTACATGTACGATAATTTTGACACCGGTACGATGTACGATACAATATGTATTATCGTACGCAAAAGTACGATAATATTCAACCCTTCTCCGAAGTGAGGTGAAAAGGCTAGTACCGAAGGCCTAAAATCATCCAAAAATACAAAATTATGTCCATGATCGGGAATTTCCCGTCTAATCTATCAAAATACGGAACGAATGACAGTTCATACATTTATTCCTTTTTATCAGAGTTCAGTTCGCTAGCCGAGTATGGAATTGTTAAAAGTCCTATTTTCAACTTCTGTAAGTGACTAACTTTGTTTTTTACTCCGTTCGTTGCTTGTAGAAACGTTCGTTGGGTAACAATGTACACATCTTTCAATTTTAGTTTGCAATCATTTTTCTCAGGTTACATTTAAGGTATTTACTTATAAGTATTAGGTACTAGGAATTTCAGAAATAATAAGAGACCCAGTGACATAATAATTCAAGTGACACTGATGACAACAGTGAAGTTTTGGGTTTTTTTTTCATTTATGGCATCGCAAACTCTGTGCATACTGCCTAAGTATAATTTTTGCATCAATTTTTTGCCAGTTTCAATTAAACTGGACAAAGTAATAACAAAGTCAGTAAGTAAGTCGTCAGTTATCAGTCAGTCTAATCAGTCCAACACTCAAGTAAAGCGATGGCTACTTTACTAGAACGTGTCCGATGGAATTTTGGAGGCAAGCAGAAAAAACACATTTTAGCACTGTTATTCTATTTCACAAACACTCGTGCACTGTAATTATCCTTTATCAAACAAAATGCCATCAACTTTATCCGATATAACTCAAAAATACACCAAGAAAATGAAAATAAAACAAGAGCACAATATGTCTTTTTCAACTGCCCGCCATAAACCCCTTTTGTAAAATTAATAAGTAATTTTTTTAATTTCGTTCACATTTTTAATTTCCTTAAATTTCCTATATTATTATTATTTTAGTTCCGTGTGGCTCTGGCCGTTGTTGTACGATAATTTTTAATCTGGTACGATAATCTTTGAATATTGATACGATAATTCGCCCGCACTTGTCTGGCAACCCTGGGCCGCTGTGCGTAGGTACATTTTTGATATCTACACGGGGAGTGGGACAGGCCTTCCGCTAGTGGCAAATTTCATGTGTCTGTGCCTCGGAGTTTTGTCTGCAGCAGCATTTTTTTTTAATAATAACGATTTTTATTTCTTAACTTTTTGTTAAATTTAGAGATAGCTGTTGTGTTTTCTATTATATGAATTGTGTAAATATATTCATTTGTATGGCTTGGCTGCAACCCTTTTGCGTCCCACTGCTGGGCACGGGTCTCTCCCCCTTATTGGGAAGGCCTGGAGCTTACTCCACCACGCTGCTCCAATGCGGGTTGGTGGAGATGCGGGTTAGTGGCCAACCCGCTGTCGGATGTTTTCAAACCGCCCATAAGGCCTCCGACAAGGTTTAACGACTGTTATCTATCGACAACAACCGGGACCGACGGCTTAACGTGCCCTCCGAAGCACGGAAACGCGCATGAATTTTTTGCCACTAGCGGTCACCCATCTCACAACCGACCGCGCCCGTTTGGCTTAGCTGCGTAGACCGTTTGCGTTCTACGCTAGCCGCCGAGCCATGCGCGATTCATTTGTATATGTCATAATATGTAATGTGTTAGTTTTGGTTTGGACCAGCACCTTTTTATGGGAAATAAAGTCTTTAATACTATTTAAAAGACAAATCTGAAAAGCTTTATCATATTATTAGTTAGGTTTTTTTTTTTATTATTATTTATTTTACCGGCAATCCCAGACATTTTTAAGCCTGGGCTGCCACAACCATCATCATTTTGGACCACTATTGTTCTCCTCCGAACAACGAAACTTAAACTTATGTTGTTTCAACAGCACCTTGTTAAAAAACGCCATACCACAACTGCACAAATAGCTGCTTGCCTGCGGAGTTTCATCTACATGATGCAATATGTGATATCTCATATCGTCATCATCTGTACATATCTCTCTACACAGGATACATATGCGGACATTGTTTGTAAGCTTGCGTCCCCGCCAACCCATCAAACTGAGCATCTTCCAGGTTTTTGGATACTCTCTCGGTATGAAGTAGCTTTCATAATTTTTCACAGTATCATGATCCAAGTGTACTTTATTATGGACACTATTGAGATGATCATTGTAGAACTCCTTATTCTTTGTCCAGTATCCACACATGTCACACTTATAATGGCGCGGATGTGTTTTCATATGCTCTGCTAATCTGTATCTATTTTTAAACTTCTTGAGGCAGATCATGCAACACCCTATGCTCTGTAGTTTATGCATTCGGAAATGGTACCAAGATATGCAGAGCCTCACACTTCTGTAGCATACGGGGCACTTGTACCTGGTATAACGTGTCCTTGGCATATGAGAGTACTTTATGTGGTGGACCAATAGAAGCTTGTTGAAGAATATTGAGTGACAGGCGCTGCAGATGAAAATTTCCCTTTCCACACGGGTAGCTGTCTCGGAGCTTAGAAGGTGGTCGGATTTTATGTGTTTCAGCACCTCGTCAGCACCATCAAATTCTTTCATACACATCTGAAAGGATAGTAAGAATAGTGAATTAAATTAAGTAACACATTTACCATCAAACTAAGTATTTGGAGCATTATAATATATATTGTTGTCCATCCATCCATCAGCTTTTTATAGTCCACTGTTGGACATAGCCCTCCCCTAACGTTCGCCACTCCTCCCGGCCCTTGGACTTCTGAATCCAGTGCCTACCCACTGTCTTCTGCATGTCATCAGTCCACCTGGTTGGAGGGTATCCTGTACTTCTTTTGATGAGAATTTGCTATTTTTGTATAAACTTATAACCCAAAAGAGCCAAATTAATAATTATGACATTGTATTCTATTCTACTGTATAACTCCTACCACCTACATGACTTACAACATAACGTAACATCAACAGAAAAATGAAAAGAATCAGTCTGTATCAGTATTTGAGGAATGATTACCTCTGTTTTAATGAGAGTTTATGTTTGGCTTGAGGAATACAGTAGAGGGTTGACAATCTGAACTAACTGGAGTATATGGGTGTTTGGAAACCATTTTTTTTGGAGTATCAAACTGTATTGATATAGCCATACATCTGCATTTTCATATTAATATCATCAGGAATTACCCAAAAAAGGGCAACAAAACATATTCTACGAACAATATAAATGAATATTGAAGATCTTTTAAGTGTTAATTACTAGTGCTGGGGGCAGGAGGCAGTATGTGCGAATCGAGAGTTGGGAGAAGCTGCTTGGTTGATCAACGTTTGGGTAATCAATGCTATACTGTAATTGGAGTGCATGTTGGGAAATATAAGTAACATGAAATGATATAAAGTAAGGAACACAAGACCAGATAAAGAATGTAAACAAAGTTTCAGGGGTTCAAAACATTTTTATTTGCAAACATATATACAAATTTTGGATTTCACATTCTAATTGCTGTCTGTAGTCTTTATTAGACAAAGATATATCAGAAGAGTCTGAATCAGCTGTATTTATGTCAAAACTATATATTGTACCCTCAATCATGTTGTCAATATGGTTATAAAAATTGTTGTCGACTTTTATGATAAAAAATTAACTTGTTCACAAAATAGCGGACCAAATGTTGACAACTGCGGAACTGACTGCTTTCCTGTACCACAAAACACGCAACAACATCTGTCGTTGACTAACTGATGCCATTACTGCGTACGAATGATAAAGACAGAGATAATAATCGCTCGCTATCACAATGTAACTTGGTAACAGTCCATTTGTTTACATTCTTTATGTCGTCTCTTGGCCTTACTATAGTCAATGTTTTGAAATGAGTATGCAATGTATATATGATGATTTTCTTGTCCAGTTTTTATAAATAATTCTACACCCTATATGTTGAAATGAAATGAAATGAAAATACTTTATTGTTGACTGTTTACATACATAGAATAAGATGTTTAAAATTATAATTTGAGTTTTAAACAGTCTACCATATTCTGGCATACAATACTATTAATTAAAATTAACTAAAAATATTTTGTTTTAAGATCCGATAAGAATAATCTTAACGGATCATCGGCTTTTGATGCCTACCCACCACTGGATGAATGAGAGAAAAGAAGCCGGAATTTTGAATTTTGAATCCAGTAAGTTTGAGGTTATCAGCCAGAAATGATGGAAAGTAAAGGATCTAAGTTGACTTATCCTGTAACCCTGTATAACTACAGTGATCCATGAAGGAGCAGTCACATCCATTGTGGAGGGTGTCAAAGATATGTTGGTGGGTTATTACATACAATTGGGGCCCAAGTTGGGTTGTTGTATTTACCCATGGTTTATAGTGACTTCATCCATACATGACGTGTATGATTTTGAGAGGGTTCGTGACTACACTCTAATATATATGTTATAATGTTATTATAGATTATTATTAAAAGTACTACTTACATGACAAACAGTTTCTTGCTTATACAATTCTTCCATATGCTCTTTATGCGTATTCGCTCGATGAATAATAACCTCTGTTTCACTACTCCAACCATCGGTGCAAATACCACAAATATATTGTTTATCGTAAATCTCATCGATTTCTTCGTCACTATCAGTTGGTAAAGTTGTTCTTGTTACGTCCGTGCATGTACGAAACATTGTGATTTGGACACTAATAAACGTTTCTACGGGGCCAAGAGAAAGCGACCACCCTGGCTTCTAAAAAGACACAGTGGATGCTATGGAAAATATGGGTTTTCCTCCTTCTGTTCTTTCCTACCGAATGCAAATAAACATTTTTGTTCTTGAAAATCTTGTTTTTGTGAGATACAAATTCCTACAAACGAAAATTAAACCAAATATAATATTTTTATGCAATTCTTCGTTTCAATCAATATATAACAAGGAACATAGTACCATAGATTAAAATTATATACCGGAGAATAGATAGGTAACTCATATAATTTGCGATAGTACTGCCATCTAGTTATAAACTAGAGTAATACTTAGTGTACAGAGGTCCACAAAAGTTTTAATGTATACAGTACACACAAAAGCTTGAACCCCTTGAACCTGTTGTATTCGAAATATTTTGGTATTACTGTTCTTTTTTAACTTGCTTTCTAAAACACTTCAATAAATTGCTAGTAGCTAGAAATCATTGAACCTAGTGTTTTAGATAGCAAGTTAAAAAAGAACAGTAACACCAAAATATTATTAAAATGTAGATATTATTGGAAAGACTACAAATAAAAAAACAGTTTTAAAATACAACTTTATTTGCTTTTATGTTTTACATAATATTTATGAGCAGCATTTTTAAGTGAATCTTCTACATTATACTGTGAAGTCCGACCCGACAAGAGACTATTTATATCTTTTATATAATTTCTAATACAAAATATAATAGTTTTTTTTAATAAAAATTTTGTTATATCTGCTTTATGCTGAGTGCAGTTCAAAAAATCGAAACTAAGTGTTATAGTTACTATTAACTCTATATAATTGTAAATATTATCCATTTTACAATGATCTCTTAAAATTAAATCTACTATATTTTCTATTTGTATAAAGAAATTTAAAAAGTCTCTTGTCGGGTAGTGTAAAATTGAATCTTTACAATATTTTTTCATTGATATATATTTGTGAAAATGCTCCTCTCTTCCTTCTAAATTTTTATTGCACTCTGGGCAATTTTTTATTATTTTTTTCTTGGACTGGTTCAGAAGCCATCCACAGCAATAGGCAGCCGCTGCACACTTTTCTTTGTTATTATAATCATCTGATTTCAATAATTCATCAAAATCAACTAAATCAATGTTGCAGTGGTCTGGAAATATTTCGTTAAAACTTTTATCATCCATCCTGTTGTTTACTTCCTTATTAATATAATTTTTTATGGATCCTAAACATGTGGCATCATCTGCCTCACAGTTGCTGCCTATTGCATTATGAGAAGCAATATTATTTAATAATAAGGTTTTATAAGATGCTATAAAGCTTGATACTCCAGGCATTGTGTTTCTATGACCATGGGCACGAATGGCACCAAAAAAGTTTTCTAAGGGATCTTGGTTGAAATGCCTTAATAGTACAGATGTTAAACCCTTTTTAAATAATATTGTTGTAATAGATTGAAATGCTTTTATAGTTTTTACCCAACTGTCAATGGATGGCACTGAACCCTTCCGCTCATTTTTAAAAATGAAATTCATGGTTTTGAAAATTGAAATACATTTTTGCCACAATCGTCTGTGGGGCGATTTCGGTGTTACAGCTGACCTATAAATTTTCTTATCTTTTGGGTTGCTGAAGCTACCATTGACAGAATCAAATAGGTCATCCAGAAGCATTATTAGGTCAGCTGTATCTCTACACTCTTTAGGTAACTTGCCAATATCTGTAACAAAAAGGTATCACAATTACTTTAACTTCTTTAAAAACAACTTAATTATATTATATAGGATGACTATAACAAAACTAATTTAATCGTAAGATTACTTTTTTATTAACTAAGTTGCAGTATTATGTGAGATAATTTTTTTTTCTTTCTTTCACACATTCAATACCTAATTTAATTGAAACTATACCAAATATTAATTTTTAACTGTTAGTACTTTTTGAAAGCATACCTGCCATGAATCCAAGTGCTACAGCTACACTTCTGCTGAATACTTGTGTTGCATGCTTCACACGCATTTTAGGAATTAACGATGGTGTTACATGACATTCTGTTAATTTCGGAATGAGTCGAACTCCTTTATATGTAGGTCCTCTTTTATATAAAGCACATATGTGACTCCATTTTGCAACTTTTGTTCTTCCTCTCATTGTGAAAACTAAATTTTTGTTTAATAAATTATTTCTCATGCCCTTAATTAAATGAGGAGGATCATATATTGGAAAAATTTTTTGTCCATTAACTTCGAAAAAGCCACCTTCCCATTCTTCACCTCTTCTCAAGTAATGGCCTTTGGTGTCATCAAGCAAACTATTAATGGCAGCAATATTGGTGGTGCCTTGATCACACACAGTAGAAATAACTTCAAGCCCAGTCTTTTGCACATTTTCAATTATTAATTTTATCTGTTGCTTCAAACTGTAAGTTTTTGTTGTACCTGCACAAAAACTATATGCTATCGGCTGTTTATATTTTTTTATGACACCTCTTATCATAAAAACTAGGACGTGATCACAAAATTGCATATTACGTTCTGTTCCATCATCGCAAAACCCTAATATGCAGTCATCTTTGACAGAGTAACTCATCTGTGCTGCAATTGCCATTTCATCAAAGATGATTGTGCAGTATTTATAAGCATTTGGCATTTTCATTACTTTCTGTTTCAAATGTTCAAAAAGATTATTATTGATTCCAGGCTTCAATGTCAATTTATTTATTAATTGGTCTAAAGTTTTTTTTCCTGGTAATGGACAAATTTGCCCAAGTATGCTGTAAGCTCTAGGACTTGGCTTATATAAAGTGAGGCAAAGAATTTTTTCATCAAGGGTGTAACGCCTTCCTCTCGGCAGCTTATGGCACTGTTTTATTTGCATTGCAAAAAAATCTTTCGCTGCTGGTGACAAATTTTTTGTGACATTGGCAAATGCCTCTGTATTTATCACTTTTTTGATCATTATTAGTTTCTTCTGGAGATTTAAATTGACTTGCTCTGATCTCTGGAGCTTCTGTTTTGTTTTCCAGATTGCCTTTTGTAAATCCATTTCTTCTTTGGTCAAATGGATACGTGTAACTGAAATAAGTTTCAATGTGAGATTATTATGTAAAGTATGTAGTAAAGGTATGTTTATATTAATATATACAGTACTCATACCCTAATATCAGACTATAATAAACAATATAAAGCAAAATAATTTCTATTCAAATATAGATGAGAGATTAGTACTTCTCACAAATAAATGGTAAAATTTGAGTACAAGTATTATAATAAGACATATTTAATATGACATATTGAATTTGCATTCTATAGGTGATAGAACTACTATGGTTCGCCCGGAGAAGTACCACCGCTGCACCCACTTCGGCCGTGATCTAATTCTGTTGTGTTTCAGAGGAAAGGTGCAGTTGCTGGCCACACTTACATGAGGCGAAAACCAGCCTTCGGAGTAGCAGCGCAACTGCATACGACCTCAGACAAGACTTACCTATGCTTGCTTGAGGTTGTATGTAGATGTCCATGGGCTGCAGCGACCACTTAACACTACTTGGCCTGCATGCTCATCTGCTACTCCATTCAAATAAAAAAAAGAATGAGGCAATGAAGAAAACTATTCAATATAAAAAAAAATAAAGAATCTTACCATGAGGAAAAGCAATATCGCTTTTCCTAATAGGAATGGTATGTACAGCAGACTGTATTTCCATTGACACTGGTTCAACAGCGACTTGTGCTGATAAATCTAGTTTACATACTGGAGTATCTGGAAAACAAAAATGACACCCTTGAAATATTGATTAATTCTGATTCAGTGTTATTATGACAGACAATATGTTGGATTGATAATGATCATTGCAGATATATTATAAAACATTTACTTATTTATTTATTTTAAGTATAACCTTATTCTAAGGATACAACATTATGAGAAAAATATAAACAACACCAATATCATAATGATATGTGAGGGAACAATTACAGATATACTGATTTATAACAGAATGTTGCTGACTGACAGGGTTACTGACCCAAAGATAATCCAATGCATACACACAATTGGGTATAATACACAAAGTGTTGGTGTGTATTACGCATACACAACACAAGCTCCCACTCTCTCACTTTAGCACACCACATCCCTTATGCTGTAGTAAGAGAGAGATGCACTTAGCAGCATGCTGATGTGAACTCATAAGATATTTCCTTTGCTTTGACATAGAAACTTCAAACAAGCCCGCTTCTTGACAATCAATCTGTCAAGAAGCGGGAAACAGTGACATTTTGCTGATTTGGCATAGCTGTGGCACTAAAGGCATGTGGTCAGGGTTATATTGGAGTTGAGTATAGAAATATAATTTATACACACCATAAAGTTTTTGTTGACTGGTGCCAGGTATTGCTACATCTTGCTGCAGTACAGGAACTTTTGAAAGCTCTGCTTGTGTTCGCAATCTATAGAAATGTGAACCTAGAATAATAGATGAAAAGAGTTAATAATAATGGAATTATTTAATACATTTATACAAATAAACAATAACACAAATTAATGTTTTCTAGACAGATATTAAAATTATGAACTTTACTAAGTATTATATTATAATACTTAGGAAAGTAATTATATTATATAGTAGAATGAATGAAAAACCTTATGAAACTATGATAAAACCCTTCATAAGTTGAAGGTTTGATCTTTTAAGTCTACAGTATAATCTATTCCACATTTTTTTAGCACAACTGTATTATAGAAGTTTACTTATTGCATCATTAAAATAAATTTATTTTAATCCTAAATATTCTATAAAATCCTATAATACCTTTAACATATTGCATATCCATGTTTACTAATAAACTTACCCAAATTTAAAGTTGGAATAGCTGTTTTGCTTAATTTTCTGGCATATTGATATACTGCTTCAAAATGGCGGGTACAGATTCTTTTATTCTTGAAAATATACATATTCTCAAGTCCAACTATGTCACCGCCAACTCTCATAACCCATGTTCGAAATCTTTCGGTGTCTGTTTCAGGATTAGGAAAGTGATGTAATCTTACATCTGGAACAAAAATTAATACAAAATTGTTATTAACATTTCTTGTTGTAATCTGATGTTAATTATTTAAATCCAATAATTAAAAAGAAAAATTCACTTAATGACTACCACAACTACTAGGATTAGAAACTTAAAATTTTCTACAGTGCGTCCTTTTTTAGTGTAGGTAAGAGGATTATTGGGTATATGCCCCTATAATTGTAAAATGATTTTATTAATTCTACATACTTGGTATCACCTTCTCCGGTGTATAATTTTTTCATTTTATTTGAATGGAGTAGCAGATAAGCATGCAGGCCACGTGGTGTTAAGTGGTCGCTGCAGCCCATGGACATCTACCCACATCCTCAAGCAAGCATGGTAAGTCTGAGGTCGTTTGCAGTTGCGCTGTTACTCCGAGGCTGGTGGACGCCTCATGTAAGTGTGACTGGCAACTGCACCTTTCCACCGAAACACAACAGAATTGGTTCACGGCAGATGTGGGTGCAGCGGTGGTACTTCCCCGGCCGAACCATAATAGTTCTACCACCTATTTAATCTATGATTTCGCGTATTTAGTCACTAAATTTTAGTGCAATGTGGAGGTGCTGCCTATTTTTTTTACTAAAGAATCCAAGATCGCGGAAGCTACTACGGTCCTACCGACGACAAAAATAAAGTTAAGTTTATGTGGAACCTGAGTTTTATAATACAAAGATGTGTAAAAATAAACTTGGTAGATAACAAACCTTGTCCACCAGAGCATCCAGGGACACAGCAAGACGTCTGTGAATGGGACATGATGCACTGGTTGCCTCAGAAGGCCACAAAACCCCTAACAGAAATATCGAGTCTCTATCTCACTAGGCACAAAGTGTCAATAAATAAAATGTCCACAGGTATTCGTAATGCAAAGGCGGAGGAACGGACGCTCAACTCAACGCTCTTTAAGGCACAAGAAAAGCCCTGAAAACAAAAAATACTTCGAAAACCACTGGTGCTAAACAGAAGTTCAAAGTAGTTTTGAAAATTGAAAGTGTCAAAATACAACCGTCATATCAATGTTAAGAAGTTGCCATCTCAAATATATTTCTTCCATAATATATTATGTACTCTTAAAATTGCGAAATGATATCAATGATTTATATTTATTTAATTTAATTATAAATCCAGTCTTCCTAACTTATAAAAAAGAAGTAACTTTTTAATAAGAAAATACAACGTAGATTTTATGTTATGGCTACATTAGACATAGTAGTTTCAATGGAAGTCAAATAATATATTTTTTAAATAAAATGTGTTTAACTTATACGTAATAAACTTAAATCATTTACATAAATTATTTTGTAGTTATTTATAACAATACACATACAAAAAAATACGATAAACAATTAGAAGTAATCTAACTGACTTAATAGTAATAACGAATTTTATAACTAGATGGCAGTAGTAAAAATTTTGGTATGTTGTTCTGAGATTCCAAGGCATGCATAGTACTCTCTACCGAGAGATATATAATAATATGTACATTTTTTTTTAATTTCGTTTTACGGCATTGGATAACAATCCTTTCTGCCATTCAATATTTACTTTTCAATTTTAATAATGGCGTCGCAAACTCTGTGCATTGCCAGCGTCAAGTAAACTTTTTGCATCACTGTAGTCATAGAAAAAAGTCAGTTAGTCGTCAGGTATCAGTCAGTCTAGTCAGTCAAATGTTCAAGTAAAGTGATGGCTACTTTACCAGAACATGCCCGATGGAATATTTTATTTCACAACACTCGTGCACTGTCATTAAACTATATCGAACAAAATGCCATCAACTTTATCCGATATAACTCAAAAATACACAAAGAAAATGAAAATAAAACAAGAGCACAACTTGTCTCTTCAGACTTCCCGCCAAAAAACCTCACGGCTCACGTCACTCTCTATATAATCACAAGCTCAACAGATCATCTATTTGTGTTATACTGTTTGGTAGCTTGTTAGGTATAGATTTTTGGAGCCATACCTAGAACATATTTTTTCCTAAACAATGCGGATTTTGAAGGAAACTTACTTATTTTATTTTTTAAGTTGTAAGGGCCTTTACAGCTGCCACTTATTTTATTATAAAAGGTTTTATAAAAGTAGGTACCTATAGGTAATTATTAAGTATATAAAAGTATAAGCATATAAGTGTAGTTACAAGTGTAATTTTTTTTTCTTCTTAATGGCGTCTCGGTCTT
This sequence comes from Pyrgus malvae, assembly GCA_911387765.1. Lineage (NCBI taxonomy): Eukaryota > Metazoa > Arthropoda > Insecta > Lepidoptera > Hesperiidae > Pyrgus > Pyrgus malvae. Next base: position 1,297,247 of record OU426976.1, on the reverse strand, counting down.
TTGACCACTTTGTTTTTTTTTCTTAAAAGTATTAATACAATGTTTTATACAGCAAACTAAATAAAAAAAATACAACTTTCCTAATGCAGATATACGCCAAAAATTAAAACAATAGATAGAAAGAATAATTATTTTACCTTATCCTTAGTAATATTATAAATTCGAAAGTAACTTTGGTCTGTCTGTCTGCAACGTTTTCCCGCTTAAACTACTGAACCAATTTCATTGAAATTTGGAAAACAGATAGAGTAGACCCATAGAAAACGGGCCCTCGCGGGCGTAAGCCTAGTAAGTAATAAAGTCCCTGTAGCTTCGGGATTAAGAATAGAGCTACGGTATCCCTTGCCTGATCGTAAAAGGCGGCTAAAAGGGGGCTTCCCGGGTTGTGGGCGGTGAGAGTGAGAGCTCGATCAGCGAGGAGCGAGGAGCCAGCGAGGAGCTCCGGGTAGGACGGCGGTGTGTGAGGCCGCATGCCGCCGTAACCATCGGGAGGTGCAGGAGAGCACATCTGCTCTCCCAAAGATGGGCCCGTTCTGGGGCGCCGCGCGTGGAGGACAATGGTGCGTTCCGCTGGAGATCCCGGAGTCCTCCCAAGCGCAGAGGCAGGCCACCGAGGGGGTTTTATTGCGGTCAAATCCAACATAACCCGGTATCCCCTCCGAAGATGCCGGGTACCTTTTGAAGGTTTCCCCCGATACAAAAAAAAACAACAAATGCTTGGCAAGAATAATTTATTTACATTAAACATCACACATACTTAAATAAAGAAAAAAGCACCTAAACAATGTTGTTTTCGTGCATGCACGGGATTTATTAACTATATTTCACATGTTATGTATGACTTCTTGAATTGGGGACACCTATTCCCCCAAATTTCTGCGAAAATTGCTGCGACCGCGCCGTCTTCAATCTACAACACACATAACACTATCTAATCTAAAAGGTACCTATTAGATTAAGTAGTGTTATGTGTATTGTGTCAGGCGTTCACACAGCACATCTGCTCTCCCGAAGATGGGCGCGTTCGGGGCGCCCGCGCGTGGAGGACACCGGTGCGTTCCGCTGGAGATCCCGGAGTCCTCCCAAGCGCAGAGGCAGCCACCAAGGGGGATTTAGTGCGGTCAAATCCCACATAAACGGTATCCTCTCAAAATGTGTTCAAGGGTTCGGGTACCTTTTGAAGGATTCCCCCGATACCAAAAAAATAATTTGCGTTTGCGATGCCATTATTGAATAATTATGAAAACTTTTTACATGTCAACATGATACGGACAGTGTCAAACAATACTTCTTAAATTAATGGACTATAATTGGATCATTCGCTTGGATTCTATTTAATCACGGGGTAGTTATTTTATCTCGCAATTACCGGTAAACACAGTACAGGTACAGTTGAACTGAAGGTATGTACGATTGTACATTATCTGTGGGTTCAGTATTACAAGCTGCCAATCAGTCATCAGTTACTATAGTTACTAGGGCTATAGGTATCCTTTGGTCACTATAGTTACTTTGACTGGCAGCTCGGTGTGTGAGTACTTACAACTACTGACACCCTTATAACTTGGTCTTTAATTCTCTAAACTAAAATAGCGGCGATGGCCGATTCTCTCAGCCTTTTTTCTCTCAGCTCAACAACTAGCCCAAACGGGCACTTAAAGGCGATGACCGGGAAAAAATGACATTCATTAAGCGAATATTTTGTATTCCTAATATGAAATAAATATTTTTTCTTTCTTTCTTTCTTTCTTTCTCCGACGTGCCTAGTACCTCTGACAAAAGAAACTTGTAATGTGCGCATTTCATCGCTGCTCCACGGTGATGGAAAATATTGTGATATTTAATTGATTAGGTACGATGTTTTCCATCGCCGTGCATGCCTGAAAGAAACTCATAATTTCTCGAAGGTATGATGTCCACCAATCCGCATTAGACCAGCGTGGTGGACTATGGCCTAAATTCCTCTCACTTAGAAGAGACCTGTGCCCAGCAGTGGGACATAAAAAGGTTGGGAAAAAAACTAAAATATGATTTGTCTCGTTCTTTTCAATGACATACTGTCCACGTTAAAAAGGACAACAGTATATTGTGTGGCAAGGGGTGAAACAAGACGATTTCTGAGTTTTCTGACGAGGGTGAGAGGTGAATGCCCGAGCGAAGCGAGGGCTGTCATCGCCCTGGTCTGAAATCGTCTTTGTTTCATCCCGAGCCACTCAATGTATTTTTCATATCCCATGTAATGAAACAACGAGTTTTGATTTCTGTAGCCAGTCGAAGTAAGACTATTTCAGACAAATAGCGCAGTGATATCTTTTGACAACGATTTGACGACAGTTGTCAATGCGATTCTGATAGACTTGAAATAAAGACGTAAATAATAAAAAAATGAAGGTGCCGGGCAGAAACAACGTTGTTTCTGACTGACACATTCGCATTGGTTTGAAATTGTCTTATTTCGACTGGCAAAACAGAGATCAAAACTCGCTGTTTCAATGCATGTGATATGAAAAATATATTTAAGCCCCTATTCATATTAAATTTTATGAACATGAGGTATCGAGTTATTTAGTCCTAAGGTCTTTAAACATAGTCTTACCCTTGGTAACTTATAATACCTAATACTTAGGGCCTATTTCACCACCGTCAAGTAAAGTGACAAGTACGCTAATTGTCGGTTAAAGTCACCCGTAACTTCAATTTAACGATGTTCCAGTCGCACTCATCATAATAATATGATAAACTGACCCGTACTCATAGCTTTTACTTTGGTTACCAATCGGGCATTGGTGCTTTTACTTTATGATATTTTGGCAATTTTTTTACACTTAGAATCAATTTCAACTTTTACGTATCACCATTTTATACAAAAAGACACTTGAGTTCCGGAATTCCGGAATAGAAATATTTGAATATCGAAACCCAATTCCGGAATTGAAAAAGCGTCCGATATTCAAGCCCTACTTGGGACGTAACTAACCAACACTATGTGGAGATGGTGAACGAGTCCCTTACAATAATAATAAACTTTTAATATTAAAACAAAATTTATATATCTTTGGACTAACATCAGCCGAATATCAAATGATAGCGCGCTGACTTCATACGTCACGCTTGTGCGTGTGTCGTATAACGTGTGTTTAACAGATAATACACACTTGCAAATGTCAAGGTGTTGCCAGCTTTTAGTGACAGATCTATATTATTGGCTGCAACCCTTTTTTGCGTCCCACTGCTGGGCACGGGTCTCTCCCCTTTACTGGGGAGGCCTGGAGCTTACTCCACCACGCTGCTCCAATGCGGGTTGGTGGAGATGCGGGTTAGTGGCCAACCCGCTGTCGGATGTTTTCGAACCGCCCATAAGGCCTCCGACAAGGTTTGACGACTGTTATCTATCGACAACAACCGGGACCGACGGCTTAACGTGCCCTCCGAAGCACGGAAACGCGCATGAAATTTTTTGCCACTAGCGGTCACCCATCTCACACTCGACCGCGCCCGTTTGGCTTAGTTGCATAGATCGTTTGCGTTCTACGCTAGCCGCCGGGCCATGCGCGCTTCATATTATTATCTCATTTTATTGTTAGGGCCGAATAGGACTAACACTACTTGTAACACTTCGCTTTTACAACCACCAATATTTTCCAAACAAACATTTAAATACCCACAACGCAATAGGCATGATGACACTATTAAAGAATCAGAGAATAAATGGTTTTACAGAAAAATATATGGTATACAATTTCTAAAATATGATCCCGTTTTAATATAAACATTAAGATTAATAAGATTTTCAATAAAATCAAATTATTAAATACGGCTAACGGCCATGTTATCTGAAGCGCCAATCAAAAGGAATGACGTCACGTCTCAGTAACTGTCATCGTGTTGCTTGAAGTTTGATGAGCAAGCCGACGCCATGACACCTACGAGCGTTTTCGCGCTTAATTCAAATTACATAGCAGAAAATACATTAATTTACGTTAAAACTTAAGTTTATTGCTGAAATAAACTTTTTTTCGAAACTAGGAGACGTGTACCTACAATAAGGAAAGGTATTTAAAAATCTGTCATCATGCCTACTGTAATGAAATAATTTTCTAGTATTTACTACTACATATCACAATCACATCAATGTTTTTACTTCTTCACGTAATCTATATCTATACATCTATACAAATAAATAAAATTGGAGTCTCTGTTTGTAACATTAAAACAACCGCTTTATACTACATGCAAATGAATGTATATGCTGTACATATACCAAAATAACAGTACAATTTTTGTCTGTCTGTCTATTTGTCTGTCTGTTTGTTCCGGCTAATCTCTGAAACGACTGGACCGATTTTGACGGAACTTTCACTGACAGGTAGCTGATGTAATAAGGAGTAACTTAGGCTCCTTTATTATAGAAAAATTCAAAAATAAATCCACGCGAACGATGTCGCGGGCGGCCGTTAGTTAAGAATACGAATTTTCTATAAATACGGAGGTGAGTGCTAGCTTTCTTGATTACTCATAGAAACAATGTACTTAGTTTGTATACACCCACACAACCATGGTTAACCTACATTCGTGAGATACCCGCACATTTATCCAGTAACTATATTAATTTTATAATTAAACTTTTAACACCAGTAAAAAGCAATTGAATATGAATAAATGACGGCATTCATGACATTCATGTAGAATTAGATATTAGACGACCCGCGTGGCGCAATGGCTACCATGCCGGACTGCCAATCGCAGGGTCCCGGGTTCGATTCCCGGCGAAACAGAAATTTGAATGATGAGCTTAAATTTCTGTTATCGATCTGGATATTTTTGTTCCTGTCTGTATGTGTCCATGGTACCCACGACACAGGGTATTAATTACCTTACTATGGGGCTATGAGTGTGTAACGCGTGTAAGGTTTTTCGACGTGACAACGTCTTATAATTCGATGGAGCCGGCTGCACGCACGAAAAAACATGACTCATGCGGCGTTACCTCGCTCTGAGGCGTTCCATTTAAGGTTTGAAGTGCAAGCGAGAGCGCAAAACGACAAAGAGGCACAATCGGCCTCCGCGTTCGGCAGCGTTCGACATCTGTCTCTCTTCTACTTGAGTGAGCGATGCGTCCGCGTGGACAGCTGCTATACAATAATACATTTACATGTTTTTTCGTCAAGTATGAAGTGCAGTGAAAAGTGAATGTGGTGTCAATTATAGCAACAAGTATTTTCTTATGACGCTGTCACGTTCAACTATCGTCAGTAAACCGATATTACAGACAACCGAGTTTTTTACTTAAAAAATAATGTATCGTATCCAAAACCTGAAATATGATTCTCTTTAAAGCAGTTAAGCAACATTTTTAAATTATAGGAACCAAAAACACAATAAAGTACACTACAGAATCATAAAAACTCGGCAGGCAAGGGTCTCTCCCCATTATTGGGGAGGCCTGGAGCTTACTCCACCACGCTGTTCCAATGCGGGTTGGTGGAGATGCGGGTTAGTGGCCAACCCGCTGTCGGATGTTTTCAAACCGCCCATAAGGCCTCCGACAAGGTTTAACGACTGCTATCTGTCGACAACACCGGGACCGACGGCTTAACGTGCCCTCCGAAGCACGGCAACGCGCATGAATTATTTTGCCACTAGCGGTCACCCATCTCAAAAATCGCAGAGATTTACACTTCATGTGTCAATTTAGTTTTAATGATTCTGATGACTTGAGTGTTATTTTCGGAAGACTATTCTTACTACTATTCTCACTAACAGCATAGCATTTTAACTAAATACACAGCTTTTTACTACTGATAAATCCTCCTTGCCCTTGTGTTTCTCTCTGAAACAAATAAAATATTATTAAAATGCTTTAGAGTTTTGGCGGAAAAGACATAATGTGACTTTGTTTTGTTTTCATTTTCTTAGTGTATTTTTGAGTTATATCGGATAACGTTGATGGAATTTTGTTTGATATAGGTTATATACAGTGCACGAGTGTTGTGAATTAAAATAACAGTGCAAAATATGTTTTTTAATACAGTTGCTCAAAAAGTGGCGTATTGCAGGGACGTATAGCGTGCGGGAAGTGGGCTATTACACACTCGTGCTTTTTCTTTACCTTTTCCGCACTCGTGCGTTCTCTTTCTCAACTGTCAAAATAATGTCTATTAATAAATAATGTAGTTTAAAAAACTAAAAAACACGCTTTTGTGAAGATACGAACTAAAAACTAAAAAAATAAGGAGAAAATGTATTTTACTGTACAAAAAAGCGTGGGGTGCATGGTGTCAATAGTATCTTAAAAACCACCCCACGCTTTTTTGTACAGTAAAATACATTTTCTCCTTATTTTTTTAGTTTTTAGTTCGTATCTTCACAAAAGCGTGTTTTTTAGTTTTTTAAACTACATTATTTATTTTTAATTTTTTAGTAGGATTTTTATTCTCATTATTGTATTGTCATCGGCCCTTGACCCCTGTGTAAATTTTCAAGTTAATCAGACACTTAGACGTGTTAAAAATATAAAACTTTATATTTGTTTCATTAAGTACCTTAGGCCACGAATTTATCAGCCGCCCGTCGTATATTTTCTTTTATCCTGATGATCCTAGTTACGACTTTAATATAAAGTTATGAGATTATTGTATTGTCATCGACCCTTGACCCCTGTGCAAATTTTCAAGTTAATCAGACTCCTAGAAGTAAGTGAAAATGAAGTTCAAAGATTCCATTACATACATACATACTTACATACATACAGGTCAAGTTAATAAAAGCGTGTTAAAAAAGAAAAAAACAACCACGAAGTTTTAGAAGTTTTTATGATTAATGCAAATATTTCTAAAAAGAAGCTACTACATAATTTGTTTCAATATCAGATTTAATTATTTGATTCAATGAGTTAGGTTAGGTTTCATTTCATTTCATCTCATTAACATTTTCATTTCATATCAATAAAAAAATTCTACTGAAGACTTGGCTGTATGGGCATAGTTCCCTTTGCCTACCCAGAATGGGTGAAAAAAACAAAAAAACATCTCTGCATATACCAGGGATTCTTTTACGGTTGGCGTCATTTTTCAAAAATGTTCTTTGCGAGTTTTTATTATTTTATTAAATTGCTTCATTTTTTCGCAACTGTATTTAAAAAAGTTGTTCAGTACACGTGCGGAACCGTCATTGGAAGGAGTTCCGACTGTCAACCCTCACCTTCGGCTGCGCCTCGGCTCGGGTAGACATTTGTATGTTTATAATGAATAAACTCAAAAACTACTGTTCCGATTTCAAAAATTCTTTCACCATTGGAAAGCTACATTCACCCTGAGTAACATAGGCTACTTTTTACCGCGGGAAAATGCTTCATTCCTACGTGAAAATGGGTAATAGGGTCAACGCGGTTGAAGCAACTGGCTAAACGTCTATGATATTAATATAGCAATGAAGCCTGGAATAGCACATAGGCTATTTTTATCCTACGGGGACTCATTAAACGGGTCCACGCGGACGAAGCCGCTGGCGGAAGGCTAGTTTATATATATGTATTATGCACAGAACATATTAAAAGAAGTACGTACAGTTCGGGTAACTTTGAACATTTTTTACGTTATTTTTATTATTAAAACTGATTTCTATTTATGATCCCTTTATTTTATTGAATGAATAGTGTCCTTTTGAGTTGGTTTTTCTGTCTAACAAAATAAATTTGCGGAAGAAACAACAGAACTACCCATAATTTCCCCTAAAACTCGAATTTTCATCAATCATGAATTTAGGGTACCTTTGAATAATTTTTTTTAGAATGTTAAAACCTTAATATTTTAAGGTTTAGGTAAAACAAAAAGAAGGTATTATTAAATTTAAAAACCTTATCTATAAAAATAACATCTACACTGACGTAAAAAAGTAACAAATAGCTTGGTTTTGCCACATGAATCAAAGTGGACTAGTTTACGATTTCAAATCAGAGCTCAAAAACTTCCAGCAACTTAACCACGGAAAAGGCGGGATTTTTCAGGATTATGGCATTGATAGTTTATTTCTTTAATTTTCATTTGGTACAAAAACATTTTAGCAATCCATTTAACACAGTTATTATATTGAAATATCAAAAAGTTTCGATGTAATAAATTGTTAAATCTTTTTTCCTACTTTGTTCAAAGTTAAACGTCAATTCAAAGTTACCCGTAATGACTGTAGAATGGTTCTTTGTTTGTTTTGCGCCAAGGAATTTTGGGCAAACTCAAAATTCCAAAATCTACAGAAACACGCGATCGTGCTACGATATGCGTGCTTGTGTGCGTGCTTGGGTGTGATTCGTTCATTTGAAATCGCGTGATTGTGCGGCGCTGAGATTGGCTAGATTTGAAATTGCAAATATGCGCGTAAGCTTCGTATTTATTTAAGTACAGATGTAGTGGAGGTGAAAGGCGGGCGATCGGCGACACCAGTCTTCATACGAACGGCGCAGTATTGCCGTTCTACGAGTTAATAATGTTCTGTGGTATTAAGATTTACCTGTTGGTCATATACTGTTCGTATCCGCCCGCCATGATACCCAGGAGAACGATGAGACCGACCAAGGCGTTTGACTTGAATTTAGTGGCGCAGTCGTTCGGGTTGTCCGGATTCAGTGTGTAGATCTGGAAATAAAAATATCATTTTTTTTTTCAACCTTTTCTCAACGACCCGCGTGGCGCAATGGTTACCACGCCGGACTGCCAATCGACGGTTCCCGGGTTCGATTCCCGGCGAAACAGAAATTTGAATGATGAGTTTAAATTTCTGTTCTCGGTGTGGGTGTTTGTATTCCTGTAGTGTGATTGTGGGGCTATGAGTGTGTAACGTTTATTTATTTATTTATTTTTCAACCCTTTTTATGTCCCATTGCTGGTCTCCTCTCACAAGTGAAAGGGATTCAGGCCATAGTCCACCACACTGGCCAAGTGCGGATTGGTGGACGTCATGCTTTCGAGAAATTATGAGTATCTCTCAGGCATGCACGGCGATGGAGAACATCGTAATCAATTAAATATCACGATATTTTCCATCACCGTGGAGCAACGATAAATGCGCACATTACAAATTTCTTTGTCAGAGGTGCGCGCCGAGGATTTGAACCCGGGATCGGTCGCGTAGAAGATCACGGCTTTTACCACTCGGCCATCGCTGCTCTAAAAATATCTATACAAATAAATAAAATTGGAGTGTCTGTTTGTATTATTAAAATGGCTTCTACCTTTTTTGTGTCCCACTGCTGGGCACGGGTCCTCCCCTTAGTGGGGAGGCCTGGAGCTTAAATTAATAATTTACGTTAAGGGAGGCCTACGTCCAGCAGTGGACTACAAAAAGCTGAAAAGAAGAAGAAGTAATAATTTAAGAATTTTAAAATAAACATTTTATCATATATTTTTTTTCTGAGTCGATGTCTTTTTTTTGAACTATGTCATTTGGCGCATTATGGCCGTTCTGTTTTGTTATGGGAATTTTTATTTCAATATTACAATTGATTTACAAATTTTCTTCCTTTTTTCTACCTTCTTGCGTTTGGTCTACCTAAATACATTTAAAATGTCTACCTTCTAATTATTGATCGATTTTCTTCCTTCTACCCTTTTATCTACGTTCACAGCTTTTGTTCTACCTTTTGTCTACCTTTTTGTCTATGGTCTACCCTTACACCTCTCACCTTTTTGCCGCCTTTCATTGGTCTGTCCGTTTCGTTTTTGTCTCTCAATCCTTAATTGTATTCGGTCTACCTATCTACCTTTTCTACCTTCGTTCCTTTCAATCCCCCAGCACCCACCTGTGCCCCGGCGTGTGCGGCGTAGGCGGCCAGCGCAGGCCAGAAGGCCGGCCCCAGGGACGCCGCGTGGCCTGCCGCCCCCAGTCCACACACGATGCACGCCAGCGCAAAAGACAACGCAAGCTTCTAGCTCTGACACGAGAGTGTGTTGCAAATATGGGTACAGCGCCATCTAGCGACACGCTTTGAAAACAATAGAACAAAGACTCCGGTACAACGTAGCGCCATCTAGCATGTGTTACTATTTCTACCAGTATTATATCTACTAGTATTATATTTCTTTGTTTCTTTTAATCTTACTAATGATTTTCCACATTTTACCGGTTTCAATCAACATTTATACTATTTTCTACCTTCTACCCTTTTATCTACTTTCATATCTTTTATTCTACCTTTTGTCTACCTACAATCTAGTTGTTGATCTACCTGTACAAAATTTCTTCCTTTTTCTACCTTCTAGTCGTTGGTCGCTTTTCTTTCTTCTACCCTTTAATCTACCTTCACAGCTTTTGTTCTATCTTTTGTCTACCTTTTTGTCTATGGTCTACCCTTACCTCTCACCTTTTTGCCGCCTTACATTGGTCTGTCCGTTTCGTTTTTGTCTCTCAATCCATAATTGCATTCGGTCTACCTATCTACCTTTTCTACCTTCTGTCCTTCCCTAGCACCCACCTGAGCGCCGGCGTGTGCGGCGTAGGCGGCCAGTGCAGGCCAGAAGGCCCGCCCCAGGGACGCCGCATGGCCCGCTGCCCCCAGTCCACACACACTGCACGTCAGCGCAAAGACAATGCAGGCTTCTAGCTCTGACACGAGTGTGTTGCAAATATGGGTACAGCGCCATCTAGCGACACGTTTTGAAAACAATAGAACAAAGACTCCGGTACAACGTAGCGCCATCTAGCTTATGTTACTATTTCTACCAGTATTATATCTACTACTATTATATTTCTTTCTTTGTTTCTTTCAATCTTACTTATGATTTTCCACATTTTACTGGTTTCAATCAACATTTATACTATTTTCTACCTTCTACCCTTTTATTTAAGGTTATCAAGTTATTGAACTTGCTCTTTCGGATCATACAGCTCAAATTCTACAATGCCCGGTAAAAAAAAGTTATCTCATAACACACTGGTATACTTATAGGCGTGATTTTAGCACTGTCAATGTAAATAAATTTGTAGACTGCATACAAAGTTTAACATTTAATGATGTATATACGTGCAGTAACATCAATGATGCTTTTAATATATTCCACGAACTTTTTGAATTATTTTATAATTTGTGTTTTCCCATTTTGAAAGTAAAATTGTTTATTAAAAAAAGCCCTCGATGGCTCTCTAAAGGTATTAAAAAGTGCTCTAAAATTAAGAGAAGTTTATTGTGGAAGTATAGGATCTCCCGTAGTAAATTAGCAAAAAATAAGTTTAAATCGTACTCAAAAAAATTAAAGACAATAATTAACTTAACTCAAAAATCCCAAAATGACTATTTCATAAAAAATGCAGAAAATAAAACAAAGGCTACATGGAAAATTATAAACAACAATATTTGTAATATCCCTAAGCAAGGAATAAATAAAATTAAATTAGGGAATCACATTGAAACGGACCCTGAAAAAATTGCTAATGAATTTAACAATTACTTTTTGAATCAAATTGAAGAAACTAGTTCTAAGAATGTAGATACTAATAGGTACAACATAAATTATCGCCATCCAAATTCTATCTTCTTACGGCCAACCTCAAGCGAAGAAATAATAAAAGTAATCAACGGCTTGAAAAACACAAACAGTACAGGATATGATGGTATATGCACAAAAATAATAAAGCGGGTATCAAATATAATAGCGCCTGTTTTAGCCTTTACTGTTAATTTAAGTATAGAAACTGGTACATTTCCAGATAAATTAAAATTAACAGTCATTAAGCCTATTTTCAAAAAACAAGACAAAGAGGATATAACTTGTTATCGACCTATAGCACTCATACCAATCTTTTCTAAAGTATTTGAGAAAGTCCTTTATAACAATCTGTACACTTATTTTGAAAAGTTTTCAATTTTAGCGGAAGAGCAAGTAGGTTTTCGTAGGAATAAGTCCATTAATTTAGCTGTGTATAATTTTTTACAAAAGGTAATGATGAGTCTAGATAATAAAAAACAAATTACAGCGCTTTATATGGATATGACTAGGGCGTTTGACTTTGTAGACCACGCATTATTAATAAATAAATTAGAGAAATACGGCGTAAGAGATAATGCTTTAAATTGGATAATGTCTTATTTAAGTAATAGAAAACAGGTAACAGAAATAACAAAAGTTAGTGAAAAAACGAAAATAGAGGAGAAACACGTATCTCATCCCAAAGAAGTTAAATACGGCGTACCTCAAGGAAGTATTCTTGGTCCGTTGCTATTTTTAATTTATATAAATGACTTCCCGAAAGTTATTGAACATCCCATGGTTCTTTTTGCCGATGATAGCACAGTAATATTTAGAAATGATAATCCTGATACCTATGAGGCTGATATTAATAATTCCATTGAATCATTAGTAGACTGGCTAAATAAAAACAATCTTAAAATTAACCTTGATAAGACAAATATAATGACTTTTAAAAATCGAGTATCTTATGGCAAATCAATAAATATAAACTATAGAGGAAAAACTATAAGTGAAACTGAAACAACAAAATTCTTAGGATTATACATAGATCACAAATTAACATGGAGAACACATATTGAGCACGTATGTAAAAAGCTCAGTAAATTTTCATTCGCTCTCTATAAATTATCAAAAGTGGTAAATATATCGGCGGTATTAAGCGCCTATCATGCGTATGTTGGCGCAACCTTAAGATACGGACTCATATTTTGGGGTAATGCAACGGAAATACAAACAGTTTTCAAAGCGCAAAAGAAATGCATACGGTCAATCTGTCAACTACGGCAGATAGATACATGTAAACCACACTTTCAAAATCTTAATATAATGACACTCCCTTCGCTATATATCTATGAAATATCTGTAATGGTCAAATGCGACATCTCTAAGTATGATACCTTAAGCTCTAAAAGACACAACAATAAGTTGTGCTCAATACCTTCCAAAACTAAACAATACCATAATAGTGTATTTTGCATGGGACCAAAAATATACAATAATCTACCAGACTCCCTAAAAACTAAAACTATTAATGAATTTAAAAAAGAACTTAAAATGTATTTACTTAAAAAAGCGTACTATTCGGTCACTGAGTTTCTAAACGATAAATAATAATATATAATAAAATATTAACTAAAATAAATAATAAACTAAAATCAATAACATAAATAAGATATTTCGCGGGATAAAAACCTGGGAGGTTTTTTTTCCGCCAGCTTTTTTTCCTCTCAGCGTATAAAAACCCATCATGGTGGGTGCCCAAAGCTGATGACGGTCAACCACGTATGGTTCAAATAAAATAAAATAAATTTGTATAAAAAAGCACAAACTTGGGTTAAATTGAGTTTGGGTAGCTGGAGTGATAATAATGTAAAATTATTTAAGTATACTGTGTGTTTTAGTGTTTACTGTACATAATTAGTTTATAATTTAACTTGTAATTATATAACTATTACAATAAAATTTGTACACCCTAAAGGGTAAATATGGCGATCTAAATATTTTTGTAAAACCTTTTTTGCTACCCATATTTGTGCAAATAAAATATTTTCATTTCATTTCATTTCATTTCATTTCATTTCATTTCATTTCATTTCATTTCATTTCATTTCATTTCATTTCATTTCATTTCATTTCATTTCATTTCATTTCATTTCATTTCATTTCATTTCATTTCATTTCATTTCATTTCATTTCATTTCATTTCATTTCATTTCATTTCATTTCATTTCATTTCATTTCATTTCATTTCATTTCATTTCATTTCATTTCATTTCATTTCATTTCATTTCATTTCATTTCATTTCATTTCATTTCATTTCATTTCATTTCATTTCATTTCATTTCATTTCATTTCATTTCATTTCATTTCATTTCATTTCATTTCATTTCATTTCATTTCATTTCATTTCATTTCATTTCATTTCATTTCATTTCATTTCATTTCATTTCATTTCATTTCATTTCATTTCATTTCATTTCATTTCATTTCATTTCATTTCATTTCATTTCATTTCATTTCATTTCATTTCATTTCATTTCATTTCATTTCATTTCATTTCATTTCATTTCATTTCATTTCATTTCATTTCATTTCATTTCATTTCATTTCATTTCATTTCATTTCATTTCATTTCATTTCATTTCATTTCATTTCATTTCATTTCATTTCATTTCATTTCATTTCATTTCATTTCATTTCATTTCATTTCATTTCATTTCATTTCATTTCATTTCATTTCATTTCATTTCATTTCATTTCATTTCATTTCATTTCATTTCATTTCATTTCATTTCATTTCATTTCATTTCATTTCATTTCATTTCATTTCATTTCATTTCATTTCATTTCATTTCATTTCATTTCATTTCATTTCATTTCATTTCATTTCATTTCATTTCATTTCATTTCATTTCATTTCATTTCATTTCATTTCCTTTCCTTTCCTTTCCTTTCCTTTCCTTTCCTTTCCTTTCCTTTCATTTCATTCCATTCCATTCCATTCCATTCCATTCCATTCCATTCCATTCCATTCCATTCCATTCCATTCCATTCCATTCCATTCCATTCCATTCCATTCCATTCCATTCCATTCCATTCCATTCCATTCCATTCCATTCCATTCCATTCCATTCCATTCCATTCCATTCCATTCCATTCCATTCCATTCCATTCCATTCCATTCCATTCCATTCCATTCCATTCCATTCCATTCCATTCCATTCCATTCCATTCCATTCCATTCCATTCCATTCCATTCCATTCCATTCCATTCCATTCCATTCCATTCCATTCCATTCCATTCCATTCCATTCCATTCCATTCCATTCCATTCCATTCCATTCCATTCCATTCCATTCCATTCCATTCCATTCCATTCCATTCCATTCCATTCCATTCCATTCCATTCCATTCCATTCCATTCCATTCCATTCCATTCCATTCCATTCCATTCCATTCCATTCCATTCCATTCCATTCCATTCCATTCCATTCCATTCCATTCCATTCCATTCCATTCCATTCCATTCCATTCCATTCCATTCCATTCCATTCCATTCCATTCCATTCCATTCCATTCCATTCCATTCCATTCCATTCCATCTCATCTCATCTCATCTCATCTCATCTCATCTCATCTCATCTCATCTCATCTCATCTCATCTCATCTCATCTCATCTCATCTCATCTCATCTCATCTCATCTCATCTCATCTCATCTCATCTCATCTCATCTCATCTCATCTCATCTCATCTCATCTCATCTCATCTCATCTCATCTCATCTCATCTCATCTCATCTCATCTCATCTCATCTCATCTCATCTCATCTCATCTCATCTCATCTCATCTCATCTCATCTCATCTCATCTCATCTCATCTCATCTCATCTCATCTCATCTCATCTCATCTCATCTCATCTCATCTCATCTCATCTCATCTCATCTCATCTCATCTCATCTCATCTCATCTCATCTCATCTCATCTCATCTCATTTCATTTCATTTCATTTCATTTCATTTCATTTCATTTATTTTCATATCTTTTATTCTACCTTTTGTCTACAATCTAGTTGTTGATCTACCTGTACAAAATTTCTTCCTTTTTTCTACCTTCTAGTCGTTGGTCGCTTTTCTTTCTTCTACCCTTTTATCTACCTTCACAGCTCTTGTTCTACCTTTTGTCTACCTTTTTGTCTGTGGTCTACCCTTACACATCTCACCTTTTTGCCGCCTTTCATTGTCTGTCTGTTTCGTTTTTGCCTTTCAATCCATAATTGCCTTCGGTCTACCTATCTACCATTTCTACCTTCGTTCCTTCCATCCCCTAGCACCCACCTGTGCCCCGGCGTGTGCAGCGTAGGCGGCCAGCGCAGGCCAGAAGGCCGGCCCCAGGGAGGCCGCGTGGCCCGCCGCCCCCAGGCCGCACACACTGCACGCCAGCGCTAACGACAGCGCCGGCTTCGTGTGAGCCCCGAACGTTAAGGCGGTCGACTTCATGCCTATTCGCGCGTCGTCCAGCTTATCCTGTAAGAAAAATAAATAATGTTTAAAAAACTAAAAACATGCTAGTGTACTTTACAGTAAAAAAAGCGTGAAGTGCATGGTGTCAATAGTATCTTAAAAACCACCCGACGCTTTTTTTACAGTGAAATACATTTTCTTCTTTTTTACTTTTTAGTTCGTATTTTCACAAAAACGTGTTTTTAAGTTTTTTAAACTACATTATTTATTTTTAATTTTTTAGTTAGATTTTTTTTCATATTATTGCATTGTAATCGGCTCTTTTCTTCTTTTCTTTTGCAAATTTTCACGTCAATCAGACGCTTAGAAGTATGTGAAAATGAAGTTAAAAGATTCCGTTCCATACATACATACAGGTCAAGCTAATATATAAGCATGTTAAAAATATAAAACTTTATATTTGTATAATAAAGTAACTGAGGCCGCGAATGTATCAGCCGCCCCTCATATATTTTTTTATCCTGATGATCCTAGTTAGGACTTTAATATAAAGTTATGAGATTATTGTGTTGTCATCGGCCCTTCACCCCTGTGCAAATTTTTAAGTTTATCAGACTCCTAGAAGTAAGTGAAAATGAAGTTAAAAAATTCCGTTACATACATACATTCAGGTAATAAAAGCGTGTTAAAAACACTGAAATTATCCATACTAATATTATAAATTCGAAAGTAACTCCGTCTGTCTGTCTGCTACGCTTTCCCGCTTAAACTACTGAACCGATTCTAATGACATTTGAAACAGATAGAGTGGACCTTTGGAAAGGACATAGGATTTTTATCCTACGGGAACCTTTAAAACAGGTTCACGCGGGCGAAGCTGCTGGCGGAAAACTAGTCTCTATAATAATGACGACCTGCGTGGCGCAATGGTTACCATGCCGGACTGCCAATCGAAGGGTGCCGGGTCCAATTCCCGGGGAAACAGAAATTTGAATGATGAGTTTATATTTCTGTTCTCGGTCTGGGTGTTTTGTCTGTCTTCGTGTGTGTGTCCATGGCACCCACGACACGGTATATCTACCCTACTTTGGGGCTATATACAGTGCAACCTCGATATAACAAATCGGAGGGGAACAAGAAAATATTCGTAATATCAAGTTATTCGTTGAACTGAGGTTTGTTATGTTGAGGTTAGATTGGTCTAAAATTCGTTATAAAGAGGTAAAAGAATAATTTTATTCACCTCAATATTACGTAGGTACTTATCTTGTTATAGCGAACAACTTCTACTAATAAATAAATAATGTATGTAGTTTAAAAAACTAAAAAACACGCTTTAGTGAAAATACCAACTAAAAAGTAAAAAAATAAGAAGAAAATGTATTTTACTGTAAAAAAAGCGTGGGGTGCATGGTGTCAAGGTGTCTATAGTATCTTAAAAATCACCCCATCCATCCATCAAAACAACAATGATTACTTTACAAACAAAAGCGTGTCGAAACATGTCGAGACATGAATCACATTATAAGATTAAGAGTTATATTATTGGTGGAAACTTTATATAAAGGTTTTGGGTTGGCAAAATTCGTTAATTAGAGGTATGAATACTTTTTCTTGATAGTTGAAAATTCGTTATAAAGAGGTTGTACGCAAAGAATGTTCGCAATGTAAAGGTATATTTTATATTGACTCTTATGGACAATTCAAGGGGATTACGAAGAATTTGTTAAATCGAGGAAGTCGTTATATTGAGGTACGTTATATTAAGGTTGCACTGTATTTTTATTTTATTCTGAACCTGTTCTCTACTTTCAAACGATCTATATGTAATTGATTTGTCACACGAATGCGTTCATGCACGACGCGTCCATTCGCACACATTCAAAAAGGAAAATAAAGAGAGATAAAAGGACAGAGAAAGAGGGAGAGACACAGATAGCTTTCCTAAATAAATAATAGCCAACAGTTCAAAAATACATAAGAGGTACCCGACACCTTGGGAGAAAATACGGGGTAATATAGGATTTGTACCGCGCTAAAACCCCCTCGATGTCCTTGGGGAGGACTCCAAGATCTCCAGTGGAACGCACCGGTGTCCTCCATACGCTGCGCCTAAGAACGGACCCATCTTCGGGAGAGCAGATGTGCTTTCCTGCGCCTTCCGATGCTCACGGCGGTATGCGGCCACGCACACAGCGCTGCCCACCCCCGGAAGCCCCTTTTTAGTCGCCCCTTACGATCAGGCAAAGGATACCGTAGCTCTATTCTTAATCCCTAAGCTACAGGGACTAAATGAAAAATAACCTACCTGATGTGCATAAATAGTGTCATAAACAACAGTCCACGCCAGCGCCCCCATATACAAGGGCACGCACACTGCCGGATCCACCGCACCTTGTAACGCTGAGTACCCCAACAGAGCACCCCAGTTGAACGTTGCCCCGAGGAAGAGTTGGGGGTAGTTCGTAAAACGCTTCGCGAGAGGGTAGGTTACTACTAGGACTGAAAAGAAAGATAATAATATACAATTTTATTTAATTTTTGAATAATTCTCTGATCATTCTAAAGCACTTGAGTGTGTTTAATACGAAACAGGGAGTTAAATCAACGGTGAATTAAAAATACGATTTTTAAATATCTTATCCAAAGGATAATAACGTAATGTAAAACCAATAATATTAAAATTAAATGATTTAATATTGTTTGGCTAGTAAGCATTGAGAAGTCTTCCACAAGGTTTGATATTAGGCCCAATAATGTTAAAATAATACTTTAAATCAAATCTGGCGTTCAAAGGTCCTGGGTTCGATTCCTAGCGGAGCAGAAGTTTGAATGATATTTTTAACTTCCTTTTCTCAGTATGGGCATTTGAGTCTTTGACTTTGCGTTGTCTAATGAACCTACGACGATACAGTGGATCTAATTATAGGTTGTATGTAGTAGAATCTATATCTTAGTGCCTATTTGCTAACACCATACGAGAAAACTGGAAAAAACGACTGTATGCAACTCGAATATATCTCGATATGTATATCAATATACGAATATAATTCGATACTTACGCATACTACTCGCTCCCAGCACAATACTATAGCAATTCAGTTGTAGCAACACCAGCAGAGCCAAACTGAGCTGTGCTGCGAGGAAGGCGACCGCTTGCTTCGTGCTGATCGCGCCGGACACCAGCGGCCTGTCTTTGGTCCTCTCCACCTGGAAGAAGGAGGAAGTCGTCAACAGACTCAATCTTAACATACTACTTACGCGGTGCCCACTTTTAGACGTTGACACAACTGAGGTGTTAACAAAAATGGGTTCAATCATAACCAATTTTGTTGAGGGATTTTTTTTCAACCTTTTTTTATGTCCCACTGCTGGGCACAGGTCTCCTCTCAAAAGTGAGAGGGATTTAGGCCATTGTCCACCACGCTGGCCAGGTGCGGATTGGTGGACCTCATGCTTTCGAGAAATTATAACATTCTCTCAGACATGCACGGCGGTGGAGAATTTTCTATCATCGTGGAGCAGCGATAAATGCGCACATTATAAATTTCTTTGTCTGAGGTACTCGCCGGGGATTTGAACCCAGGATTATTCGCGTCGAAGACCGAGGTTGGTTACCACTCGACCATCGCTGAATTACTGAATACACGCGGAATCCTATAGTGGAGCTACGAAGGTTAGGAAAATCTTATTCATTTTATTTTATTGTTTAGTTTTGTAACAGGTATGTGTATATGAATTCCTAACAGATGGCGCTGCAAACCAATTCATCAATACAACTCACCAACATCGTTAGATATCTCGATTGTGTTCACATCTTAGAGCATCACAGGTACTGACAGGTATGACACCCGTCAGAGGAGTGGCCTTTACGGGCGAACCCCTCGTCCCAACGTCCATGCACAATATGCCTTCTAGTAGTTCTTCTTCGACACACACAACTAGTGTGTGTGTGTCGGTGTCAGTGTTGTCGGTGCATAGAAAATGACGTTGTTAATTGAAATTGACATATTTAGAAACATATGCGTCTGTAGCGATGAAAGAATATTTGTGAATGTGTGACAAAATTAGAATGTGTGCGTTCTTCCCCTCCGAACCAGATTTGGCACAAAAATTATGTATCGAAGCGAGGCGCAATGCCCTCTCCACTGACGGGTGATGCTTTAAGGTGGACACTCAGTAACTGAAATATTGTTTCAATTTTTAGAACTTTATATTGCGAAACAACATTTGCCGGGTCAGCTAGTATGTTACAAAGCATATGCCATGGAGAGTCGCCACGCTAAATTCTTACCTGAGCATCAACATCCCGGTCCCACAAGTCGTTGATGGTGCAGCCGGCGCCCCTCATGAGACCAGCTCCGACCAGGAACAGGGCTGCCATCTCCAGGCTCGAGGACAGGGGGACGGTCCCCGGGATGGATCCGAGCGCTATCGACCATGAACACGGCCAGTAGAGGAGGTAGACGCCTGGAGATTACAACAATTTTAGTAGAACTAGATTGTGGAACCATCTAGTGTGTGACTAGGTACTCTACCATGACGGACAAGATCCAGGCCTTCTCAATAATGGGGTCCAAGCAGTGGGACGCAAAAAGGGTTGCAGCCAGATGGTAGAACTTATATGGTTTGATCGATGAAGTACCACAGTGCTGTCCCCATTTCTACCTTCAAGCAATAATATAACTACTCTGTCATTGGCGGAAGTAGGATTTTAGCTCTGGGCATGATTTATCCCCAGTCAAGGCTTAACCAAACAGTATTATTCGGTTTTTAGTCGGGTAACCTTAAGGTTGCCAGCCAACAGTACATGAGGAGGTCATTACCCTCTGGAGTAGCAGTGCAACGGGGAAATCTTCAAAAGGTACCCGACAGCTTGCAAGAGGACACCAGGTTATGTGGGATTTGTACTGCACTAAAACCCCCTCAGTGGCCTGCCTCTGCGCTTGAGGAGGACTGCGGGATCTCCAGTGGAACGCACCGGTATCCTCCACGCGCGACTGTCCAGAACGGGCCCATCTGTGCGAGAGCAGATGTGCTCTCTTGTACCTTCCGATGCTTACGGCGGCATGCGGCCACGCACACATCGCCATCCTTCTTCCGGGGCTACTGTTTGAACGGATGGGGGAGCTCCAATACCTCTCAACTCCATCAACTCTCACCTTACACTTTTTGCTAAGTTATAATACGCGCGCGTTGACAATGGGATACAACCTTTTGGAACTGAGACGCACACAATTCGTAGGGTTGTCAAACTCGCAGAATTTATATTTTTTATGTTTGTATTTATTATGTGATGCAAAAATATTTTCTAACTTTTTTGGAGTTCTGCTGACAATGCAGTTAATATGACATGCACTATTAAGGAATCATACACCCAAACGCTTCGATTATTTACAGTGTTTTTTCTGATTATTCATATATTATGTAACTTAGTTTGAATAGTCACAATGCTACTAGTTGTGTATGGTGCCTATGTATGCTTAATTTTATTGATTTTAATTAAAGGATTTGCGTTTATTTATTATTTATTCAGATTCAGATATTGTCATCTGTTGAAGACTTAATACTCGTAAATAGCGACACAATTTATTGTTTTTTATGGAAAAAGTTATTGAAATTATACGAGTTACGCAATACAAAGTTGTTTCGACTTTAAAAGTATGAAACAATATCTCTAACATCTATCGATTACAAGGACTGTAATATACAGATCTCTACTTAAATCTGTCATTTTTGATTTACTTTGACAAGGTTCCATCCAATTCTCGTCGTACGCGGATTATACTGAAGTTTTGAGTTTAAATTAAAATACTGAAGTATTGCCGTATGTGAGTGCTCGTAAAAATGGTTGCAGGCACCAAACATGAGACATTAGACTAAAAATAAAATAACAATGTAAGAGACACAAAAAAGGTGTAATCCTTGTTCTTTTAGTAAACTTGTTTGCGGAAAGTTTTTGCTGAAAGTCAAACTACAAGTAGTTTTGAGACTTTAATTAAATAACAAATACATAATGTTTCATGTAATATAATGTACTACATGAATTACGTAATCTATTTGAACAATGATCATTATTATGGTTGTTTTTATATGTTTCTGTTTCTGTTTATGGTAGCCACGTAGGGTTGCCAGGCCAATAAATCAAAAAAGCAGAAACTGATTTATATTTAGCCAGACATATTGCCCTAAACGCCGAACACACTGGTTTTTTAAAGATAAAAATAGTATTTTTGCATTGTGTGTTTATTATTATCATTCATTTCATTTGAATCTTAGGGCCTCATTCACCATTTCCAAGTGTTGATTAGATACGTCCCAAGTAAAGTTAATTGGCAAGTAAAAGCTATGAGTATATGAGCTACAAATAAATTATTTGAATTTGTGTACGGGTTAGTTTATCATAATATGATTAGTGCTACTCTAACATCGTCGTAACTTGTCACTTTTCTTGAAGGTGGTGAAAGAGGCCCTAACTCTAATAAAATCACATTTGGTTCGCGAGTTGTGTCTTGAAAATCCCCCGCGTGAACTGACGTAAACTTTTGTTAGGTATATGGACTTTTTGATAAACAGAATTTTATAAATTTGTTCAGACACAACCATAAAGAACCGGACATCTGGCAACCCTATACCCATGACACAGGGATTCCTAGTGTGGTACTATGAGTCAGGCACGGTCGCAGCCTTCAATTTGGGATGGGGACGCCAAGAAATTTTGGGGGGAAGGGGGTCACTAAGAAATTTGGGGGAAGAGGTGTTCCGAATTGGCTTGTTTTGCCTTCCATCTACACATGACTGATGGGTTTTGGGGGGGGATGGGTTGGATGGGTCATGTACCCCCCTGGGACCGCGCCTTCTATGAGTGTGAGTTGATACTTATTTATTATGCTGGGCACAGGTCTCTCCCCATTAATTATTGAAAAGGCCTAGAGCTTATTCCACCAAGCTGCTGCAATACGAATTGGTCATGTACCCCCCCTGGGACCACGCCTTCTATGAGTGTGAGTTGATACTTATTTATTATGCTGGGCACAGGTCTCTCCCCATTAATTATTGAAAAGGCCTAGAGCTTATTCCACCAAGCTGCTGCAATACCAATTGGTGGGATGCGGGATAGTGGCCAACCACTGTTAGATGTTATCAAACCATTCACCCTTTTTACACCCGACCGGGTTGTTACATAGACCGCACTGCGTTTTACGCTAACCGCCAAACCGTGCGAGTGTGCTTATGATGGCTAAAATTAAAATATCACAGATATCTTAATAAAATTATCTCAGAATCTTACCTATCGGCTTGTCCCATCTAGCCAGCTTTATATAGGGGTCAACTCTGTCCATCCACTTAACTCTGACACCCTCTGTACTCTCTGGCAACACTTTACCCAAACTAATTTTGTCTATGACTATCTTGGGAGCTGTTGTCTCTATAACAGCTTTTTGTCTATGCTGATCACTTTGTGTTGAATGTACCCTGACATTTTTGGTACTTAATCTATGGTCTAAGGTTTTAAGTCTTTGGTTTTTATAATACAAGGTCCCGCAAAGGCAGGAACTAAACTGGTTTACTGGTAAATGCCTCTGTGAGGCTTGTAGATGACTTAGCTGTAGAAATGCCTTCGTGTACAACTTCTTATATCCTCTGAAGGTAGTATTCAACATATTGAATGAACAGTTACAGTATGGCACTTCTGTAACAAAAGAAATTGTGTTATCTATACTTATGTTATAAATGTGAATAACTGAATATTTGTTGCTCAATCATGCAAGAATGGCTGAACAGATCGGGATGAAATTTGGCACAGAAATAGATTATAGTCTAGACTAGAACATAGGCTACTCTTTACCCTCGTAAATTGTACCGCTCTCGTGGGGTGTATTAATCTATATACTAATATATAAAGCTGAAGAGTTTGTTTGAACACGCTAATCTCAGGAACTACTGGTTCGAATCGAAAAATTACTTTTGTGTTGGATAGTCCATTTATTGGGGAAGGCTATATAACATCATGATATGACTAATACCAAAGTCCACATGGACAAAGTCGCAGGCGGCTGCTAGTATAATCATATAACTCAAATCACCTTAGTAAAGCTGGGCTGGATCAGTACTGATAGAATATTTTAAGTTATATTTGTTGCACATTTAAAAGTGTGTTGCTCAGAGCTTTTCTTTTCTGTCTCTTTTCTCTCAGCTACTCATCCCCCATGAGGGCACCTGCAGATGACTCAGAATGTATTATATCAGAAGGCATTATACTCAATATATTTAACTATCTTAATAAAGACAGCAACAGAATTTATAATGATGAAATCCGTAGAAGAACTAAGGTTACCAACATAGCTCTCAAAATCTGCAAGCTGAAGTGGCAAAGGGCAGGCTATATAGTTAGGAGGATACACAACCGATGGGGAAGAAAAGTCCTTGAATGGAGACCACGTCTTGGCAAAAGGAGTACAGGCCACCCTCCAACCAGGTGGACTGATGACCTGAAGAAGACAGCGGGTAGTCGCTGGATTCAAAATTAAATCTCCCCGGGGCTCCCATACATAATACATTATTTTTCTCTGGTGTACTGTACTGTAGAAGGATATTCTTGCACTTCGTGCGCGAGTCCTATTTGTAATTGCCGGTTTTTTTTTATTCATATTTATAAAAAGTAAGTACATAATTGATTTCTTTGCTTCAATGTTTTAGTTCATTCTTTAGACATGAATTAAAGTTTTTTAGTTTATACAATACAACTGACAAGAATTATAAGACTGGAGAATTACTCACCAATAATAAACCATGTATTTAAGTATTTATAACTTGCACCACCATTTCAGTGACATAACCATACAATTATTTTTTAGTCTTACGCGAAGAAATATTCTTAAGGAAACACTTTGTACCTTGTACTTGCACACACTGACGTAAACTTATTAAAATGAGTTAACAATTTATTATTTAAGTCGAGCAAAAACTGTTTCCTATACTTTTCAAGGTTACTTTTTATACATTTCTTAACAGCCTTCTAAGTTGTTTACGCTAAAAGCGGCAAAACGATCTAGGAATTTATTTTACGGCTCGTGTGTTTCTCACTGATGAGTTTTTCGTATTTATGGCACTTCGTTTAATATTTAAAAACGCAAAAATATTTTTTCGTTTTTCAACTCGAATCAAATCAAATTTATCCCAATTGACATTGACAATTTGACATGACTGACATAACATGTGATAAAATGTCATCTGTCAGATTAGATCTTTTTATATCAGTTAGGCATCGCACGATCTGTAAATATTTACAGGATCAAATAAAAAAGTAAATTTTGTCTACGACTACTTATGACTTGACGCTGGCAATGAGAGCACACAGAGTTTGCGATGTCATTTTTTTATATAAATGAACGAACGAACAAAAAGCAAAAAGTATAAGCATAAATAATAATATTATTATGCAAAAAGGCAGACGGGCCGCGAGGTTGTCATTAATGAAAAAAAGAAAAAAAAGCCGACATTTTCATCACCTACTGTCAATAGTGTCAATGTCAACTGTAAACTGTAATAAATTAAACGGAGTTTTGGCGGGGGTCGAAAAAGACATATTGTACTCTTGTTTTGTTTTCATTTTCTTGGTGTATTTTTGAGTTATATCCATGTTATATCGGATAAAGTTGATGGCATTTTGTTTGATATAGGTTAATTACAGTGCACGAGTGTTTGTGAAATAGAATAACAGTGCTAAAATGTGTTTTTTCTGCTTGCCTCCAAAATTCCATCGGACACGTTCTAGTAAAGTAGCCATCGCTTTACTTGAATGTTGGACTGACTAGACTGACTGATTACTGACGACTTACTTACTGACTTTGTTACTAGTGTTATCACTTCGTCCAGTTTCATTGAAACTGGCAAAAAATTGATGCAAAAATTATACTTGACGCTGGCAGTATGCATAGAGTTTGCGATGCCATAATTGAAAAGAAAAAAAATAAATAAATTAAACTGTCAATGGTCATCCTGTCATGGTAAGTATTATACTAAAACCATAATTTATTTTTATTTTGCCGTAAATAAACTGAGAAAATATTGATTACATATTTTCTTTCTATAAATTTATAATATTAGAAGGATAAAATCTATGATTGATCTAATCTAAAATGTGTGTAAGTTGTCATTTATTTGTTAACTACAACGATAATTTTGCGAATCTTTCGGCTTAAATCTAATATGCGATGGTCGCTTTAGTTTTTATAATTTCTTCTGTTGCCGACAGACCCTCTTGGCATGCATGCATCAATACTGAATCAGAATTAATATCACACAAATGTGGGTAATATTAAGCTATACTTACAGGTTTTTTTTTTATATTTACCTTCAGCCTTAAGGAGAAAGCAAGTAGGAAAATTGAGTAGTACCTAGGTAGTAACTAGGAACTTGTTAATCAGAAGTGTTGTCTAAAATTAATCTCAATCAAGAGTCCTAACCACCAAGTTGTTATTCTTTAACTTGTAAAAATATATTTGTTTTCATGTGGGTTGTGCCTAAGGCATAAGAATGAATAATAATTACATAGAACGAAGTCTGAATAGGTAATCTGCATTAATCAATACCATTGAAATTAAAATTAAAGGTTACCCTAAGTCTGGTTGTCCACCGCTGCCATCACCAAGAATGAAATGACGGTGCCTAAGCCATACATCCATTTACTATGCCCGCGTGTCCACCTCACCCGTCACGACCCATCACCCGAGCACAGTTATCCCAGTGCATCATCTTAAAATCAGTGTGGAATAAACTGGTTCTCGTAAACAGCCCGGTGATGGCAGCGGCAGAAAAACACTGTAGGGCTAATCTGTCCACCAATTCCCAATTTTTGTGCGCCCTGCAGTTTCACCCACATTGAAAAGATCAAATACACTATAATGGATCTTACCATGGGATTGAGCTGTATTACTCCCATAAAAAGTTCAGAAGAGTGTTCTAATCTTCTGGCTAGTGCGCTATCTCCATCACCATGCACAAAAATTGTTCCATATGATCACTCTTACTCTTATCACGCTGTGAAAGAAGGACTAAGAAGCAAATGTACATTTATAATATTAATTAAACATTTGTTTTAATTTAATATATTATTACACGGAGATAGGAGAATAATCATACAAAAGACAGTAATTATTAAATTAAAATATATTTTGTATAAAATATAATTTGTACCAAACAGATGGTTTTATCCAATATTCACAAGCCGAACTTTATTAAAAGAAATTTTGCGCAATGAATATAAACAAAAATATAATATCTTTTGCTCAGCAAACAATTCTAATAGAGGGGACAGCACAATAATGTTTGACAAGTCTACCCAGACAGACGACTGTAATTATAATAATAATATTAATTTATGTACTGTAAATAATGACCAAAACCAGCTTTTTCTTGCACAATAGAATAACAATACTTCATCAAAATATTAATGGTTTAATGAGTAAAGCTGATCTATTAGCTGTTCACTTAAGCGACCTACTAAGAGACAATAATATATGCGTAGATGTACTGTGTATAACGGAACATAATTTAAAAGAAAGCGATACTAAACTTCTCAATATTCCATCGTTTAAATTGGCCTCCTTATATGCGAGAGATAACAGAAAAGGTGGATGTTGTATATTAATTAAAAACAACTATAAATATCAAGAATTGACTAGTCTAAATAAATTATCAATAGTAAACATATTTGAATGTTGTTCGATTGAGATTTCCGATCATAAAATCATTATTGTTTGTGTATATAGAAGCCCGAAAAATTTGGCCCAATATTATGAATCATTTTTCAACATGTTGTTAAATGTTTTGGAGCAAATCTGTTATAAAACAAATAAAAAAATTGTAGTCTGTGGTGATTTTAATATTGATGTTAGTAAAACAACTAAACAGTCCGCTGTATTCAAACAAATTATAGAGAGTTTTAATTTAAAATTAGAAATAAACAAACCAACAAGAATATGTAGCTCTACTTGTATAGACAATATTATTCATAATATTAAACAGGGAAAAGGCAATGTTTTAGATTTAGGTTTGTCTGACCACACAGCACAAATATTTACGTTCCCGATCAAAACTACATGCACAATAAATCACTGGTTTATGAAGCAACGCGTATATTCCGTAGCAAACTTAAATAAATTCAGGTACTACTTAGGTAACATACCATTTAATGACGTTTATGACAGTAAAATAAGTAATAATGCATTCGAAATATTCTATAATGATTTTAAATTATTTTATAACTTATGCTTTCCATTTATTAAGAGAAAGGTTTATACAAACAAAAAACAAATATGGATGACCAAAGGCATAAGGCTTTGCTGTAAACGCAAGCGAAGTCTATTGTGGAAATACCGCAAACATCCCACAAAAAGAAATAAAAATATTCTAAGGGGTTACTCAATTAGATTAAAGAAGATTATAAAACTAACACAAAAAGCCAAAAATGACCACTATATAAATCTGTCGCAAAATAAATCAAAAGCAACCTGGAAAGTTGTTAATAGCTACAGATGCAGCGTTCCTAAATACTATATACAACGCATCAAGAGCAATTCTAAATATGTTACTGACCCATATGACATTGCAGAGACATTTAATAACTACTATATTGACAAAGTATATAATTTAAATAATAATAACAATATGACATATTCTAATACTTTGACATGTAATAATTATAATTCATTCTTTTTCAGTTATGTTACACCCCATGACATTTTTGTGATTATAAAATTATTGAAAAATACCAATAGCACTGGATTAGACGATATATCGACTAAGGTCGTAAAATATGTAGCAGATATTTTAGCCCCGATATTGAGTCACATCGTAAATTTATGCGTTAATGAGGGAATATTCCCTAATATATTAAAGACTTCACTAATTAAGCCATTATTTAAAAAAGATGACAAGGAAGATATTAGCTGCTATCGACCTATTGCAATGATTTCGGTTTTTTCTAAAATCATAGAAAAGGTTATATATAACAGACTCTACGCTTACTTTGAAAAATTCAACATTTTTGCGTTGGAACAAAAAGGATTTCGTAAAAATAAGTCCATTGACGTAGCGATTTACGAATTTTTGCATAGAGTATATCTGAATGTCGATAAAAGGGTACCAGTCACAGCTCTTTTTATGGACATAACCAAAGCCTTTGATTTCGTAAGACATGACTTGCTACTACATAGGCCTGAAACTGCGTTAAGCGTGCGCCCGCGCGGTTTCATACAAAAGTGATCCGTGGCGGGGACCTGCGCGGGCGTCCGTCACGGGGAGGCGCGCCCCGCACCCACGCAACGGGGCCCGCCTCCGTGCGACGGAACCCGTCGCGGGGGCACGCGCGGTGCCCGCCAGCGGTAACACGCACGGGCTTGTTCAGTTAATAACGCTAGGTGATACGGGTCGCACGCACGCTCGGAGAAAATCAAGGACAATGTCTTTCGATACAGAAAGGGTAATTGTGGAAGTGCAGTGTCACCCTGCCATATGGGACCAGGGGAATGAACTGTATAAAGACCGCGATGCACGAACAGCGGCATGGGTAGAAATTTGCAAAGAATTGTTTGAAAATTTTGAAAATTTCAGCGAGGCGGAAAAAAAAACAACAGGTAAACATTTTTTACTAAGTAATATATTTTAGGTAAGTAGGTACTTACATACTATTTGTGTTCTCAATGTGTAATTATAATAAATCTACGGGTACGTATTGATACTTATTATACAAGGTTACTTTAGACCAAGCTAGAATTATATTAATTATTATTGTGTCGTGTCTCGATACCTATCATCCCTATTTAGTTTTGTCCACTAATATACCTAAAGTAAAGTATGGATGAACAAGTGTGCCTTTACTTCATACAGTGAGGCTCGAGGACATCTCAAAAAATACTACGATCTTGCCACGACACCTTACCATCTGTGACGAAATAATCAGCGAATTTATCGCGTATTGTATACGCATCTCTTTGGGTGTTCCCAAACCCATAGTCGACGTCCCGAATATGGCGTGGTGTAATGACAACATCGTCGACATTATTGTCATCTTGCTTAGATCTAATAAAATTATGCAGAATACATATCGCTTTAACAAAACAAATGGCGTTCTCTTTTGAAACGTTTAAAGGACGATGAAGTATTCGAAATTTATTAGCCATGATACCAAAAGTTGATTCAATATAACGTCGCGCTCTTGTTAACCTATAATTAAATATTTTTTTCTTATGGTCCAAATTGAGAGCTCGAGCATATGGCCGCATGACATAGCTAGACAACCCAAATGCTTCATCTCCTACAACAACGTAGGGCATTGGTACGGTTGCTGCAGTGTTGGTTGATTTATTGTTGTGTAGCACAGGTAACGCTTTAGCAGGAGGTATATCCAATAAGTTATCATTCATTTGTTGGAACAAGCGGCTTTGGGTGAAAATTGCAGAATCAGATTCTTTACCCTGTACCCCCACATTTATGTAGGTAAATTCATAATTTGCGTTACACATTGCAAGTAGAACAATGGAATAATAATGCTTATAATTGTAGTAAAGTGAACCGCTGTGAGGAGGTCTTATAATACGTATATGTTTCCCGTCTATTGCACCAATACAGTTGGGAAAATTAGCTTGCGTCAAAAAACCATCTGCTATCTCTTCCCATCGCGCACGGGAAAACAATGGCATGCAGTCTTCCTTCAGCCTTTCATTTATAATTTGACAGACTTCTTTCACAATTTTTCTGATTGTGGTTATTCCTGCCTGATACGCCAGATGTAGGTCCACGAAAGTATGTCCGCTTGTTACGTACCTGTAATTTTTTTTTATGTTTCAGTCACAAAAGTGCAATCACGATGGAAAACTGCAAGGGACACATACATGAAAGTGAAAGCAAGTAAAAAAAAACTGAAATCAGGTTCAGGTGCTAAAACAGGCAAGAAATACATTTATTTTGAAATGTTAACATTTTTAGATTCGAACTCAAGTAATGAAGCAGATGAATCTATAGAAAATCAGAGTGAAGATCAAGACTCATCAACAAATGCAAATAATAACATCTCAGTACCCAGCACCAGTACCGAAAATTCAAATCTTGAACGTGCAAATAATAATACACAGCCAGAATCATCACGAAAACGTAAACACCAATCACCAACTCCTTTTGAAAAAGAATTGTTGCAATGTGTAAAACAAAACAATGTTGATGCTGATGACGAAGACTTGAACTTTTTTAAATCTTTAATTCCAACAGTCAAAAAATTTAATACATTTAAAAAATTATTATTTCGAACCAAAGTGTTAGAAGCTTTGATTGACATCGAAAAAGAAACAGTTATTACTCTGGATGATTTACCATCAATTAATATAGGTTTATCAGAAACGCAAAATACAATTAGCACGATTGATTTAAGATCACTTAATATCAGAACAGAAACTCAAAACACAGACACAACAGAAGATTAATTAGAATTATATGAGAATGATGAAGACTTCAAGAATATTATTAAGACTGCTCTAGACTGCTTTAGTAAGTATACTGCTTTAGTAAGGATACTGGTATTAATAATAAATAATACCTTTCAAGAATGTCTCATTGATGGTGGGTAATGTTAATCGAAACTGGATACTTTTTGAGACAAATACATTTTTTGTCTAAATTTTATGATACTTTAGAAAATGTGTTTACCTCATTAAGTCATTAAGTAAAAGAAAATTATCCTCTTTCAATGCGACACCCTGAATAAGTAAAAAGAATATATGATTCGGTATGATTGTGATTCGGTATACACTATCGTTATAGAAAAAATGATGATAAGATGATGATAATAATTAGTATTGTAGTAAAAAAATATGTTATTTTGATTCATAAGAAAAGAAATAATGTTAATTAGTAATAATGTACGAGTAAAAAGCTGTGATTATAAAAGTGATTTAAGAGCAAAGAAATACTTAATGTTAATTAGTAATAATAATATTAAGAATGTACGAGTAAAAAACTGTGATTAATGACCAAAGAAATAATGTTAATTAGTAATAATAATATTAAGAATGTACGAGTAAAAAACTGTGATTAATGAGCAAAGAAATAATGTTAATTAGTATAAGCAAAAATAAAGATGATGAAGAACAAATTATAAAGTAATAATAATATTAAGAATGTACGAGTAAAAAACTGTGATTAATGAGCAAAGAAATAATGTTAATTAGTATAAGCAAAAATAAAGATGATGAAGAACAAATTATAATTGTTTACTTACCGCAATGTTATTGCCAGCCTTTCCATTGGTGATATGACTGATAAAGATTTTACTTTTATATTGTTGATCTTCAAATATGGTTCCAGTTTCGAAAATAATTCGTCATAGACCTGTACCGAAACTTTAAAATATTTGTAAAATGAGTTATCATTTTCTCTTAATTTACTGAACTTTACAACAAATTCCCCGCACAGCAACCTAGATTCAATAAACGGGCTTACTGGCTGCCGTTTTTTTTTTTCTAGTCGTCGTTTTGCTACGTAATAATATATTAAGTTCTCCATCGACACGACTATACATGCACACCGTTAAAATTGAACTAGCGGCACTGCGTAAATAAAATAATCCGGTCTCCGCGACGGGGACCCGTCGCGTTCCCACGGAGCCCACCCGCGTGTACACGCGCGTAGACACGCGACGGTTGCCCGTCGCGGGCGCCCGCTTAACGCAGTTTGAGGCCATAAACTAGATAGGTATGGAGTAAGAGGAAATACCTTAGAATTAATAAAATCATATCTGTCAAATAGGACACAAATGACACAAGTGTCACGCATTTGCCCTAGAACTAAAAAGGAGTGTTTATACCTATCTAAACCTCGTAAAATAAACTTTGGCGTTCCACAAGGCAGTGTATTGGGACCGCTTTTATTTTTAGTTTATATTAATGACTTGCCGAGAAGTATTAAGTTTCCTATGACATTATTTGCAGATGACAGCTCAGTAGTATTTACTTGTAAAAATATTGCTTCTTACGAAAATGAAATTAATGGCACTCTTTCTACCATAATTGAATGGCTAAAAACAAATAACTTAATAATAAATCTGACAAAGACCCAATTAATGTCCTTTAAACAAAGCCAACGATCACAACAGCCATTGAATATTAGTTATAATGGAGAAGTTATTAAAGAAACCGTCACAAATAAATTCTTAGGCATTAATATAGATAGTGACTTAACTTGGAGAACGCATTCAGAATACATATGCAAAAAGCTTAACCAAATTTCTTATGCCATGTATATTTTGTCTAAAGTGGTAAACCAAAAGGCACTCATTAATGTGTATCACGGCTATGTTTCATCCATCCTTCGCTACGGTATTATATTCTGGGGCAACTGTACGAGACGCGAAGACATATTTAAGTCCCAAAAAAAATGCATTCGGGCTATAACTAAAATTGGTAGCACTGAAAGTTGCAAACCACACTTTAAGAATCTAAAAATATTGACATTTCCCGCATTATATATTTATGAAATAACAATTTTTATTAAATCTAACCCTGAAAATTTTACAGATTATATAAAAAGTAATCGACACCAATCTAAATTATGCGCAATCGCATCAAAAACAGCCCTGCTAAGGAAAAGTATTTTCGGCTTAGCTCCTAAAATTTATAATAAATTACCTATAGAGCTTAGAAACATCAGCAGCATAGAAAAATTTAAAAAGGAGGTCAGAAATTTTCTAATAAAAAAATGCTATTATTCTATAAAAGAGTTTTTGACAGATACATGACACGTAAATTTTCGCATAATACAAATTATATTATTGTCTCTTCTTTAAGGTAATATTTTAGAATAGTTTATAATTCATATTTCAATAATGTGTATTGAATAAAATAAGTGAAAATATACATAATAATTATACGACTAATGTAATTAATATCATAACAAATAGTATGAAATGATAGGATATTGTTACTAATGCTCATTAAATTTGTATACCCTAACGGGTGGAATATAGTGATCTTAAAATGCAAGCCTAACATCTGTATGACCTATATTCACAAATAAAGATATTTGAATTTGAATTTGAATTTGAATTTGATATATTTAAATTTACTTTTTGAAAATAACATATTTAAAACAAGAAAAAAAATTGAAAATTAATATAAAAAAATTGTATGATAAATCACTCATAATATTTTTATATTTTCAGATGCTGTAAAATCTTACACAGAAAAGTGTGAATACTTCTTGTATCCATGGTGTCATTACTAGATCTAAAATGGCAAAGACAAAGAAAACAGAGGATTGCGAGAAGAAATCTGTAAAAAACAAGAAACAAACTAAAATTGCACATTACCCTTGCAGTTATTGTGATAAGGTATTATTATATTTGCTGATATTGTCGGCATTACAGCAAGACACCACACCACCTCCTTTTAAATTGTGGTGCACATATCGATATATTTAATAAAATTTTAATTAACCTATTATATAATAAACATTGACTATTATAAATTTTTCGTTGCGCTAAAATAGCTAATTAAAATCGCTAAATGT
Organism: Pyrgus malvae; assembly: GCA_911387765.1. Classification (NCBI taxonomy): domain Eukaryota; kingdom Metazoa; phylum Arthropoda; class Insecta; order Lepidoptera; family Hesperiidae; genus Pyrgus; species Pyrgus malvae. The sequence goes on along the minus strand of OU426976.1, from coordinate 1,262,766 downwards.
CTGCCTCTCTCTAAAATGCAACGCCTTACCAAGGCGCACTTGTTATTTGAATTTATTGTGTAACATTTGCATAGCATTAAATAAATAAATCACAAGCGTAACATTGATCTAGACAGGCACATACCACCGCCAGAAGAAGCCAATCAAATCACTGTCAGTAAAATCATAACCTTTGTTAGGGCTAGTAGCTTCATAGAGGCTGCGACCTTTAGCAGCAGTATTGCACCCTAATTACATAATTAAATCCTAATTTAAATAATTACCTACATTTAAAAAAAAATCTGTCAAATTTTTGTTAGCAACAAATATAATTTTAATATTTAAATTCATTTCACATAATATGTGTGTGGTTATAAACTGTAAATATATTGTTGACAGCAATAAATAAATAAATGACAAATAAACATTACCAACAGACAAAGACTTACTACCAATACTTGACATAAAATCATTGTAGTTAATGTTCGGTTGGTAATGTTTTTTATGTTTTAGATGCCATATTGTATTGAATACTAATTGGTATTTGAAATTGTAAATAAATTCAAAGGCACGTATTTAATCAAATAATGTTATTGGTAAATAAATTAAATAAAAAAATAATTAGATCAAAATGAGATTCCGCTTTTAATGAACTTTTTTATGTATGGCTGCGTTCATTTATTACATAGGGTAGACGATGTATGGAATCTTGCCATTGTTCTTTCATAGGTCAATATATTGTATGTTTGTTCACAAATTTCTTGAAAACTCAGCCATATTTAAATGATTCTTATTAATTTAAATCGTGTATATTCCAACTTAGAGATCAGTCATAAGTTTTTTTCACAATCAGTGATAGTTTTTGATATATGTACCTATTTGTGTTTTATTCTTAGAGCATCAAAGTTACTGACTCACCCTTCAGGAGAGACAGCATAGCACCTTGCTATGATACATAATTTTTGTGCCAAATCTGGTGCAGGGAAAGAACGCACACATTTTAATTTTGTCACACATTCACAAATATTCTTTCATCGATACAGACGCATACATTTTTAAAAATATCAATTTCAATTAACAACTGTCATTTTCTATGCACCGTAACACTGACACCGACACACACTGACACACTAGTTGTATAACTAGAAGGCACATTGTGCATGCACGTTGGGACGAGGGGTTCGCCCGTAAAGGCCCCTCCCCTGACGGGTGTCATACCTGTCATACCTTGACCTTGGTTTTATTCCTTTTAGTTGACAAGTATGATGTATTTTTTTATTTTCTTGTTAAACATTTTGTTGCAGACATTTTCATACAGAGCCGGCAGAGATAAACACATGAAACTTCACTCTAGTGTCAAAGCATTCGCCTGTGATCAGTGCCCTCATACCTGCAAGACGCAGCAGTACCTCACTAAACACATTCGGGTATGTATTCTTTTATGACATTAATTTAGCAGGCGGTAGAACCGTTCCTTCCACTGGACACCACCAGAACAACACCACCGGTGGTGTCATATGGAATCTCTAGTCCACATGACACCACCCTAGTGATGTCTAGAAACGCGTTTTTGACAAACAGCTCCCAATTCATAATTTTAATTTATCTATTGTTAAACCATAAATAATAACAGAGTTTATGACATATAAATTTTTATTTAAGTAATTTTCATTTTAATGTATTTATTAATTTTATTTTATTATTTTTATTTAATTTCTTCAGTATTACTATCCATATCAATTTTGAAAAAAAAATTAAAGTCGGAAAGACAATAATATGTAAATTGCAATGAACAATGTCAAGATGACCATTTGTGTGACAGATAAATATATACTTTTTCAATTGCAGTTTTCATATCAACAACTAAGCAACTTTGATGAGTTGTTCTTATAACGCCCGGGATGGTTCCTAGTAGGTAAAAGTCCGTTTTGCTGTATGTAACATCACTAATAGTCGGTGGTGTCATGTGGACTAGAGATTCCATGTGACACCACTGGTGGTGTCGTTCTGGTGGTGTCAAGTGGAAGGAACGGGTAGAACTATTATGGTTCGCCCAGGGAAGTACCACCGCTGCACCCACTTCTGCCGTGAACCAATTCTGTTGTGTTTCGGTGGAAATGTGCAGTTGCCGGCCACACTTACATGAGGCGACCACCAACCTCCGGAGTAGCAGCGCAACTGCGTACGACCTCAGACAAGACTTACCTATGCTTGCTTGAGGTTGTGTGTAGATGTCCATGGGCTGCAGCGACTACTTAACACCACGTGGCCTGCATGCTCTTCTGCTACGCCATTCAAATAAAATAAAAAATAATCCTTAGCTGAGAAAGACCACAATCGATGACACAGATATTCTGAGTTCAAAACCTGACTTACTGCTCCACAATGAGCGATAACATTGTAATACATAGTAGAATAGTGATCCGCCCCAGCGTCGCTCGGGTGATTTGAGTTTATATGATTAAAATTAATAGAATCAGGCGTTACTTTGCGGAACTCCATTGTTATAAAGTTAGGTAAAAACTACTTTGCAACAATCCGCAACCAGAACGTATGATGGTGTATACCTTTTTCATGCAATAGCACCTCCCTCCCTCCCACATAGAACACATGCACATGCAACAACAAAAAGTATACACCAACATACGTACCACCACCAACACGTGTTTCGCCCCAAAACAGAGCATCATCAGGGTTATTGACTCTACGACGGTCACCCGCAAAGTGAGGCAATGGCCGATCCAGCCCCCTTATATACGTTTTCAACTCCCCTCCATCGGACTCGGTGAAGTGACGTTTGTGATACGTCAAAATGTATTATGTCAAATGTCAAGTTGATGTCACTCGAAACATTAAAAAGAATCGAGTGAAATCAACTGACCGATTGGTTGGTAAAAATATGCAATAGAGGAGAGCTGGAAACATCGATTTGTTCATTCAGCAGTGTAATACAATCGTTGTTATTGTGTTTAACGATTTCCAACTGCTCAAGCACGCTGAGTCTAAGGCCCTTCTCGCAAGTGTGTAAGATGTTGTACGTGTGGTTATTCGGTATAACATGCCCCGTTTCTATTAGATGTTTAGCAAAATTTGACCTATCGCTGTGGCCATGTCTGTACGCAGCAATATGTTCACGATATCTACGATCGAATGTCCTACCAGTTTGACCCACGTATACTCCGTTGCAATCAGAACAAGCAATTTTGTAGACACCGGACTGTTTGTGTCTCTCTCTTCGCTCTTTTGCGTTACAAATAGATCTAATGTTATTGCTTGTTCTGAATGCAACGTGGATGTTATTACGACGTAAGGTTTTAGCTATACGTTCTGTTAGTGGACCGAGGTAGGTCAAACTGGATGTATATTTAATGGGATTTTTATCCCTTGGTACCGCGTACAGTTGACCAAGCGCAGTCAAATCCCGCTTTTTCCGTACGAGCCTGTCCACCATCTTACAGTCATATCCGTTGGCAACAGCAATATGGTAGATATTGTTTAATTCTATGTTATAGTTCTCGTGTGACAACGGTATGGTCAATAATCTATTTATGTATGAGTGGAAAGCTGCTAGTTTATGTTGCCAGGGGTGACAGGAAGATGATGGAATGACTGTGTCAGTATGTGTTGGTTTGCGGAAAATTCCAAAGGAATGCTTATTATTTATTCTGCTGATACTAAGGTCCAAAAAGTTTAAGGTATTGTGTTCCTCTACTTCTAATTTGAATTTAATTTTAGGGTGTATTTTATTTAGTTTATTTACGAATACGTCCAGCTGTCTCTGTGTCCCTGTCCAGCACATAATTATGTCGTCAACATACCTATAATAATACAATATAAGGCTGTCACCCACAATATATCTATTCTCAAAATTATCCATAAATATCTCCGCCAGCGAATCGAATCGGTCCATTATCAACGGTGAGTTACCTGTTCTTAAATCAGAAACGGAAGAAAGAAGAAACGGGGCATGTTATACCGAATAACCACACGTACAACATCTTACACACTTGCGAGAAGGGCCTTAGACTCAGCGTGCTTGAGCAGTTGGAAATCGTTAAACACAATAACAACGATTGTATTACACTGCTGAATGAACAAATCGATGTTTCCAGCTCTCCTCTGTTGCATATTTTTACCAACCAATCGGTCAGTTGATTTCACTCGATTCTTTTTAATGTTTCGAGTGACATCAACTTGACATTTGACATAATACATTTTGACGTATCACAAACGTCACTTCACCGAGTCCGATGGAGGGGAGTTGAAAACGTATATAAGGGGGCTGGATCGGCCATTGCCTCACTTTGCGGGTGACCGTCGTAGAGTCAATAACCCTGATGATGCTCTGTTTTGGGGCGAAACACGTGTTGGTGGTGGTACGTATGTTGGTGTATACTTTTTGTTGTTGCATGTGCATGTGTCCTATGTGGGAGGGAGGGAGGTGCTATTGCATGAAAAAGGTATACACCATCATACGTTCTGGTTGCGGATTGTTGCAAAGTAGTTTTTACCTAACTTTATAACAATGGAGTTCCGCAAAGTAACGCCTGATTCTATTAATTTTATAAGATCGGCTAGCACGGCTGTACAGGCGAGACTTTACATTAAACTAACAAAAATGCATCGCATGGCTGTCCAAAATATATGGTTCAATCAGCAGTGTAAACATTTTAATGTCATCCCTAATTATATTAATATCCGTACAAGCACGCAGAGTCGAGCGGCTACCATCGCCGTACATAAAGCCCAATTAACCTGGTTGAATGAGGAGTCACGTCACTGGTTCACTGTTAGAGATAACATTAAATTACACTTAAAAATTCTCTTTTCGGAACTTTCATATCATTTACATAATGTTGAATTCGATTTATTAGATCAAAAAGCTAGAGAGTTGGCCTCTCTAGAAGCTCACAATAAATATCTAATTCAGTCAAGGAAATTACAAAAGTTAAGAAACAATCAAACTACCAGGGAACCAGTGAATAGTGATTCTAATAATACCGTACCGTCTTTTCATCCACGAGTCAAGAACCTTGTACAGCTGTCTTACCAGTGTGTGAGGTCTGTGAATTGTAATGTCTTGTGATGTAGTCGCGGACGGTGTGTGTGTATTATTTATATTGTAGTGTCGTCGCGACTAGTGTGCTATGTTGTGTATAGCGTGTGAGTGTTTGGTTTCGAACAGCTGTACATGAAATTATATTACCTATGATGAACGTCTACCACCCTAGCAACCCTACGGTCCCTAGCTTCCCTGTGGATGTGTCGTGTTTATGTATGTGTGAGTGAGTGAGGAACTCGCCGCCAGTCAAGCAGGCTCACAAGACTGATTCATACGGAACGGCCGGCAAGGTGTCTTGGGCCACGGCGAGGGGATGGCGAAAAGGAATGTTGGGAATGGTTAGGAAAGGATCTCACTGTCAGTCAAGCAGGCTCACAAGACTGATTCAGAAGGAACGGCCAGCAAGGTGTCTTGGGCCACAGTGAGGGGTTGTGAAGGGGAGGAAGGGGTAGTTAGGATAGGGATCTCACTGTCAGTCAAGCAGGCTCACATGACTGATTCAGAAGGAACGGCCAGCAAAGTGTCTTGGGCCACAGTGAGTAGTAGGGTGGAAATGAGACTTGCACTGAGATAGTAACAAATCTGATTTATTTCTAATTATTTACATTATTTATACTAGCTTAACCTAATGCACACATTCATACAGATTTATCTGTATTACATCGGTGTAAGTTGCGACGCCGCAGAATCTGTGAACTAGATCGTTCATGTTGTTTACGCGCGGAGGTGTTTTGCTGCGTCGGCGCCCCAGATCAGCGCTCCAGATGCAAGTCGATTTGCGTCATCTTATGTTCGCTTGAACAAACCTCACAAGTGTTCAGTTTCCCAACAAGGAGTTAAATCTCTTAAACAAGGGTTTGAAATATAACCTTTCACCTAACTTGTCTCAGCACTCTTTGGAGGGCTTGGCCGTGGATGCAGAGACGGCTGTTGTTATTAATAAAGGGGATAACACAACCAAGTGTGTGGTCGCACAGCAGATCAAGTCTGCCATGCGACCGAATCGGTCCATTATCAACGGTGAGTTACCTGTTCTTAAATCAATTCAGCGTCGCTTAGATCACAATGATTTAGTACTTACAAAAGCAGATAAAGGTAACACCATCGTGATAATGGACCGAAACACATATAATGGGAAAGTCGGTGACATAATCCAAGGGGAGGATTTCATCGGGCTACATACGGATCCAACCAGTAAATATACCGCGGAGCTAAAATTAACTATTAAGAGTACGCCATATGTTTTTCCGAAACCACCACAATCCTTGATCCCGATGAATCCTCGTACTCCCATTTTGTATGGTTTGCCGAAAATTCACAAGGAAAATATTCCCATGCGTCCAGTTGTCTCATACATTGGGGCACCAGCATATAATTTGGCTCGTCATCTTAACTCCCTTATAAAGGAAAAGACATCTTTTTCCCCAACTTTTGGCCTCAAAAATAGTCTCCATTTAGTAAACAATATTAAAGATATTACATTACCCACTAAATCAAAATTAGTTTCATTAGATGTAGAGAATTTATTTACAAACATTCCTTGTTTAGAAACAATCAATATTTTGTCTGATCTTTTCGATAAATCAAAATTACATCCTGGGGAAAAGGATGATCTTATAAGGCTTGTCACTCTATGCATGAATCAGAATTACTTTCAATTTAATAAACAATTCTATTCTCAAAGAGAAGGCCTTGCAATGGGCTCCCCTTTGAGTCCATTGCTGGCGGAGATATTTATGGATAATTTTGAGAATAGATATATTGTGGGTGACAGCCTTATATTGTATTATTATAGGTATGTTGACGACATAATTATGTGCTGGACAGGGACACAGAGACAGCTGGACGTATTCGTAAATAAACTAAATAAAATACACCCTAAAATTAAATTCAAATTAGAAGTAGAGGAACACAATACCTTAAACTTTTTGGACCTTAGTATCAGCAGAATAAATAATAAGCATTCCTTTGGAATTTTCCGCAAACCAACACATACTGACACAGTCATTCCATCATCTTCCTGTCACCCCTGGCAACATAAACTAGCAGCTTTCCACTCATACATAAATAGATTATTGACCATACCGTTGTCACACGAGAACTATAACATAGAATTAAACAATATCTACCATATTGCTGTTGCCAACGGATATGACTGTAAGATGGTGGACAGGCTCGTACGGAAAAAGCGGGATTTGACTGCGCTTGGTCAACTGTACGCGGTACCAAGGGATAAAAATCCCATTAAATATACATCCAGTTTGACCTACCTCGGTCCACTAACAGAACGTATAGCTAAAACCTTACGTCGTAATAACATCCACGTTGCATTCAGAACAAGCAATAACATTAGATCTATTTGTAACGCAAAAGAGCGAAGAGAGAGACACAAACAGTCCGGTGTCTACAAAATTGCTTGTTCTGATTGCAACGGAGTATACGTGGGTCAAACTGGTAGGACATTCGATCGTAGATATCGTGAACATATTGCTGCGTACAGACATGGCCACAGCGATAGGTCAAATTTTGCTAAACATCTAATAGAAACGGGGCATGTTATACCGAATAACCACACGTACAACATCTTACACACTTGCGAGAAGGGCCTTAGACTCAGCGTGCTTGAGCAGTTGGAAATCGTTAAACACAATAACAACGATTGTATTACACTGCTGAATGAACAAATCGATGTTTCCAGCTCTCCTCTATTGCATATTTTTACCAACCAATCGGTCAGTTGATTTCACTCGATTCTTTTTAATGTTTCGAGTGACATCAACTTGACATTTGACATAATACATTTTGACGTATCACAAACGTCACTTCACCGAGTCCGATGGAGGGGAGTTGAAAACGTATATAAGGGGGCTGGATCGGCCATTGCCTCACTTTGCGGGTGACCGTCGTAGAGTCAATAACCCTGATGATGCTCTGTTTTGGGGCGAAACACGTGTTGGTGGTGGTACGTATGTTGGTGTATACTTTTTGTTGTTGCATGTGCATGTGTCCTATGTGGGAGGGAGGGAGGTGCTATTGCATGAAAAAGGTATACACCATCATACGTTCTGGTTGCGGATTGTTGCAAAGTAGTTTTTACCTAACTTTATTTATATGATTAGACTAATTTGTGGCACAGGATCAGTACCTTATCCAGGATAAGAACTATCATATGTCCTGTCCCAAGGTCTACTTATCTGTGTACCTAATTTCAGTAGTTTAGGCGTGAAAACGTAACAAACAGACAGTTATTTTCGCATAATATTAGTATGAAAAGTATGAATTGTGATGTTTTCCATTTCTTATAAAGAACAGATTCATAATCAGATAATCCTATAGGAAATAAGATTTTAGAACTTGTATAAAACGGAAAAACAAATTTGGGAGTGTCACAAGGGATTGTTATGGGACCACTTTTATTATTAATTTTACATTTTTCTTTTATCTTTTTTTCCCTAGGATGTTCACGAGGAACCAACAAAATTTACATGTAAATATTGCAATAGAAAATTTCATTTTAAAAGCAAGTTGAAGGAACACATTTTGATACATACAAGTAAGTAAAAACGATTATTTTTTAAAATTTATATTATTGTGTTTATTTATTTATATTTGGATTGTAAAACTGCTGTACATAATGAAAATAAGATTACACACTAGCGCGCTGTCAGTACACATGTCTGTAGGACTGAGTGTAGGTGGTAGAACTATTATGGTTCGCCCGGGGAAGTACCACCGCTGCACCCACTTCTGCCGTGAACCAACTCTGTTGTGTTTCGGTGGAAAGGTGCAGTTGCCGGCTACACTTACATGAGGCGACCACCAGCCTCCGGAGTAGCAGCGCAACTGCATACGACCTCGGACAAGACTTACCTATGCTTGCTTGAGGTTGTATGTAGATGTCCATGTTCTGCAGCGATCACTTAACACCACGTGGTCTGTATGCTCGTCTGCTACTCAATTCAATTAATAACAAAATAATTTTTCAAATCAGACCAGTAGTTTCGGAGCCTATTCAATACAATCACACAAACAAGTATTTCCTCTTTATAATATTAATGTAGATAAAAAGTCAAATTGAACTTAAATTTTGTGAATAGACAAATCATTCAAATATATAAATGTGCTTTTTAAAAGAGTGCTGCTGGGAGTTTTTTTCCGCCGCCTTTTTTCTCTCAACTCAACATCCAGCCCAAAAGGGGCACCTAAAGTCAATGACCGGGAAAAAATTACATTCATTCATTCATTTCTTTTCCAGATGAAAGACCTCACAAATGCAAAGAATGTGGAAAAGGTTTCAACTCGTATTACTGTTTATCGACACACAAATTGATACATCAAAGTAAGTAAGATAATTTGTAAGATAAGTTCCTCATGTAAAGGCAGGTAATACTATACTTTTTCTCTTTTTCATCTAAAGCACAGAACATATTGAGAGAGGTAGAACGGCAATATTGCGCCGTTCGTATGAAAACCGGTGTCGCCGATCAAGCCCCACCTTTCACCTCCATTACATCTGTACTTATATTTGCAATTTCAAATCTAGCCAATCTTAGCGCCGCACAATCACGCGATTTCAAATGAACGAATCACACCCAAGCACGCACACAAGCACGCATATCGTAGCACGATCGCATGTTTCTGTACAGATACGAGCGTTTGCTCAAAATCCTTGGCGCGTCTGCCCCGCCCACATTTCCAGTCTAACCTCTCTTAATATGTTCTGTGATCTAAAGTGTGAATAATTAATAATAAACATAGTTTAAATAACTAAAAAACATGCTTTTGAAGCTTATCAAACTAAAACAGTGAAAAATAATGCTTAATAAGCAGAAGTAGTATGCAGTTGCGTTGCTACTCTTAAGGCCGATGATCACCTTATGAGTAAGTATTGCCGGCTACTGCATTTTACCGAAACTAGAATAGGCATGATGACACTATTAAAGAATCAGAGAATAAACGGTTTTACAGAAAAATATATGCTAAATAAGTTCTAAAATATGATCCCGTTTTAATATAAACATTAAGATTAATAAGATTTTCAATAAAATAAAAGTATTAAATACAGCAATCGGCCATGTTCTCTGAAACGCCAATCAAAAGGAATGACGTCACGTCTCAGTGAATGTCATCGTGTTGCTTGAAGTTTGACGAGCAAGCCGACGCCATGACACCTACGAGCGTTTTCGCGCTTAATTCAAATTACATAGCAGAAAATACATTAATTTACGTTAAAAGTTGAGTTTATTGCTGAAATAATTTTTTTTTCGAAACTAGGAGACGTGTACCTACAATAAGGAAAGGTATGTAAAAATCTGTCATCATGCCCATTGCTTCAACACAGAAGCGCGGCGATACTTCTCCAGTCGAACTATTAAATTTGTACTACCATGGGCGTACCGATGGGGGAGGGGGAGGGAGGAGAGGGTGGAGCAGCTGCCCACTCTAGTTAAGGTCCAAATTCAGGGATACAAACTCTCTCCTGGATCTCCCAAACGAAAAGAAACCTGTAAAGAATAAGCTAGATATTCTACTTCCTTAGAATAATATAGAATGAGTGTCTTCATACAAGCTGGCTGTCAAAATTGAAGCACTAAATAGATTCCTACAGCTGTCACATCTGACAAACAAAATATTTTTATTTTGACCAAATCTAATATATAAAATTCTCGTGTCACAGTTTTCGTTGCCATACTCCTCCGAAACGGCTTGACCGATTCTCATGAAATTTTGTGAGCATATTGAGTAGGTCTGAGAATCGGCCAACATCTATTTTTCATTCCCCCCCCCCCCCCCCCAAACTGATAAAGGTGGCCCACCCCGAACATTTAAGGGCGGTACGGAGTTCGCGGGCACAGCTAGTTAACTATAAAATACTACAGAATCTTGAAAACACTGAAAAGTTATTTTATTAGACTTCATTTGTTTTTAAAAGTGTTGTGATAAAATTTAACCTTAAGTCTTACGGAGCGGCTCGGACGTTTGGTGCCATTAATGGCACCAATCAACATGCTTCAAATTGGGCGCGCGAACTTTGTTTCTATAATGTAATTGTAATTATTCTAAGGCTACTTCCTTTTTTTGGTATCGGGGGGAATCCTTCAAAAGGTACCCAGCACCTTGGGAGAGGAAACCGGGTTATGTGGGATTTGTCACTAAGCCCCCTCGGTAACTGCCTCTGCGCTTGGGGAGGACTCCGGGATCTCCAGTGGAACGCACCGGTGTCCGCGCATGGCGCCCAGAAAGGGCCCATTTTCCGCAGAGCAGATGTGCTCTACTGCACCTTTCGATGCTCACAGCAGCATGCGGCCACGCACACGCCGCCTCCCCGGCCGCTGGCTGGACGTTCGAACTCCCACTCTCACCGCCCGCAACCTCGGAAGCCCCCCTTTAGTCGCCTCTTACGATCAGGCAGGGGATACCGTAGCTCTATTCTTAATCCCGAAGCTATAGGGACTAGATATGCTACTTCCTGCTGTTTCCTTTGTATATTCAATATTTTGTGTGTCTTCGTGTAAAAAAGAAAGCAAATTTACGCTAATTTATAAATTTAGAATCTAAGAACAATGCACCTAAAAATTGGTTACAAAACATTAATTCTCGCTAAATATGCGCCGTATAGTGATCCGTCAACACAGTCCGATGGCTTCACACATTGTCCGGAGTCTTCGACGAATCTGAAAAGATATTGATAAAGCGGGCTTAATATAAGACTTGTTCCGTAGCAAGTCGACTATACGTCTTGTAGCGTTCCTGGAGGAAATGACAGTGAACTATTATTTAAAATTCGAACTATATTATTTTTCACGCCCTTCCATCGAAAGATGGTCAGAATTTTAATTAATACTAAAGTTTTTATACATTTTTATTTTTCTTCGTCTGATAACTTTGATGGATTTTTAATAAGCATTCCATACCTAACCCAGAACCACAGAAAAAATGCAAGGGGATTCTAATTCAATTATTTTTATGGACTTATGATAAGCTTTTGATACCTGGCTACCTGAACCACAGAAATTTCAAGGGGATTCTAATGTTACAATAATTTTTCACGTACTTCTAATAAGCGTTCGACACCTAGCTACTCAGACCCACAGACAAATTCAAAGAGACTTCTCATTCAATTATTTTTCACGGACTTTTAATAAGCCTTCGATACCTACCCAGACTTACAGAAACATCCAGGGAGGGAGATAGTCAAACAGCGCTGTGGTTTCAACGATATGACGTCTTGGTACTTGTGTTCCTTATGCCTGTGTATCGCTTGCCTAAGATATTTGAGCAGCTTGTTGACGTCGAATATGTTGTTGCGAAGGTCTGTGTTCTTACCAAGGAGTTTCTCTAGAAGAATCTGGACAGTGAGATATTAAATTACGTGCATGAATTGTGCGTACTTACTATTTGCTTTGAAAATGGGTAGTAAAGATGGCGGCGATATTTGGTTTGCAAAAAAAATTCAGGATATTTTTTAGTAAATTTCAGTTTTCAAGAAATATTTTTTAAATTCATCTCCATATGCGGTCTGTTATTGCGGTTTGGTCTTTAACTATTAAATTTTGAATACTTGGTCAGAATAGATCACAGAGATTAAAATAACAGAATAGATAGTTAGAATACTGATCAATTATATGTAGGTTTATAGATCTTTATTTTCTCAAATAAGACTACAAAAAGTCACTTCTATGAGAAACAATATTATCTTAATAAAATAATAGCTAACATAAGATT